>CM038040.1:53286087-54536087 GCA_021397845.1 Areca catechu
AGTCCGACTAATCGGTCGCCAAGACCTTCTTCCCGTCATTGGCGGTTAGGCGAGGCTTCTTCCACACAGTATCGAAGCCCCATGGATTGAAAGACACCACAAATACAAAAATGGGTTTCCACCCATGGATGGCGCTGGGCATGTCCTTGATGACCCTGCGGCCCGACCTGGGGCCAATCACTCACCATCCATTGCTGTGGAAGTCCCTCTTGAGAACGAAAAGGGCCGTGAACAAATTGGTCCTAGGTTCTACATTTGCAATGCTGCATATGACTAGGAACCCACAGATATTCCGGATACTGTTCGGGATCAACTACACCGGCACCACTTGGTACAAGCGAAAAATCTTGACGAAGAAAGGGTGTAGGGGAAATCGAAGACCAGCTTTCAGATGATCTTCGTACACGGCTAGACACCTAGGGGGAGGTTCGTTCACTCGTTCTTCGAGTGCGGGGAGAATGAACGGGAACTCCTCGGGAATGCGATAGCGTTCCCAGAGAAGGGCCGCCTTACCTTGAGAAATAGAGCTGGGAATCGACTCCGGATCTATTACCTCACCGGCCCCCGAGGGCCCAACCTGTCCCCCTTGACTTTCTACTGTTCCTTCCATGATAAAATAATGAAGCAAGGGAGCAGAAAGAAGATTCTACCTGCGAAGTAGACTGGTAATCCAGAACAAGATGGACGAAATATGGGATGAGGTTGAAGAAACTTCCTTGGCCGGACCTTCGCCCTTCCCCAAAAGAAAAGCAAGAGTCTCTGAGGCCCCGCCAAGGGTGATTTGACCCAAGGTTACCCTGGGAGGTAACCCACCTTCAATTAACAGCCAGAATGAGGCGCGCTCATCATCCAGCGGACGGGGAAAAGTGGCCACAACCATCCAAATCTCAACCAACATATTGGCTTAACCATCGTGCAACGGGAAAAGGAAAGACGGCCCCAGGGCCACCCACTTTTTCCTTCTTTCCCAACCCGGGAGTGACAGCTGTCCACCACCAGATTTCCAGATCATGATGGGCATCCAATCAGAGATCCTGTAATCATCCATTACACTCTCCCGGAAGGAAAACGACAAGGCACTAATACTCTCACTTCTCGAGGCAAATCTCCATTTCGAAAACTGAGAGTAAAGGGGCAACTGTTGGGATATCCTGGTTCAACTACGAACCGAACTCCGGTTTAACTGGTCGAAGCCCCTTTTTTCTTCGGACCATGGACTTCGGACCAGGCAAGGGACAGTCCAACTGCATGCAACTCACTGCTTCCCACCGGACTACAACATCCCAAGGCCGGTCCTACGGACAACATCTTTGGCCTTTACCGAAGACCAAATTTCTCATCTACTTCCGAAGACACGTTCTTCGGTCCCTGCCGTATATACGATCTCCGTCCCCGAGGAGAAATACCAAGTCTTCGACCCACACAAGGGAAAACCCGAAGCCTGGATCACAATCTGGTCCAGAAAGGCAACTGTAACCAACGGTTACAATCGACACTCTTCATGCCATGATCATGGTGCGCGACTCCTGCTGCCACGCATCCGATCTGGCCGGAACCGCTTAGTGACAATCCACGATCGCCAATCATGGGAGAAATATACTTCCATGATCACCGGAAAAAGAGCGGGCCGCAGGCCGGAAGCCTTTTTTTAAATAATGGTAAGAAGGATAGCTCGAAAGGTACGCTCGCATACACTCACAGAGACTCTAAGAGCTTTTCCTCTCATACTCTCGACATTCTTCCCCATTCTGTGGCTGGGATCCGTCACTGACTTAGGCATCGAAATGTCCCTCGTCGGAATAACTCCGGCAAGGAACCTGTTTTGCAGGTGAACCAGGAAACGGTCCTGCGGCGCAGCAACTCCGACCGACCGATTCAGGGACTCCACGCCAACAAACTCTTTACAAGATACTAAGAAAGGTAAGACAATGCCAGTTTACTTGATCATGCCATTCATTGACGAGCCAACGAACATGTTAGAAAATGATGCATGACTTCAGTTCATGTTTTCTCTCTGTTCTTTGTACAGAAGCTTCGGGTGTTCGGAAGATGGGAAGCTTATAGTAATAATGACTCGAATAGAGAAGAGAAAGGTCCTGGATTTAGAGTCCAGAAGGCTTGTGGTGTTCTAAAGGGAAATCGGTCCTTTGGAATTAAAGTTATGGGGCGTGGCAGGGAGAACAAGGCTCGTTACAAGGTCGAGACATCGAAGCACCACCAGTCGGTCTACAGAATAGTGGACATGGCTGGAGGACTTGTGGCACAGGTAATTTATCTTTGACTCTAAGTAAACAAACAGTTAGTAACTCAGGTGACGACAATATGCTAGCTAAAAAGAATTCATAAAACCAATCCTAGAAACGGATCGTTTGCTCGTCATCGGACTCCTCGTTGTTTGCAGTCTTATAAATCATTAACATGAAGTCTCCCTCCCATGGCCAAGCCAATGGAGTGTTGCTATTTTCAAGTGTTATTCTTGACATTTCTTTCCCCCTCTATCCTTCAACTCGTGCCAATGCCATAGAGTTGCATGGTTTTTATTTTTTATTTTTTTTCCTTGTTTTCCCTCTTTATCTTTTTCATCCTGGGAGAAGGAACAAAGAATTTTTCACTAATTAGCAAATATACGAGATTAAGAAGACAACAGAAGGTTCTCCCCGGTCTCCTATGATCACTTTGCTTATTGGTTGGGAATCGGAGAGAGTCGACTTAAAAATGTTTTTCTCATTGGTTATTCATTCACTCATGAGCATTCCACCTGCCTGCAAATGCCACAACATTCAAGAAGTGTCCGGCAAACACGACCGGAATCAAAATGCATTATTGGAATGGAAATTAAAATATTCATATATTACCTAACACATTTGGTTTGCGATAAAAATTTGTTTGAGAATGAATTATAAATATCAAAAAAGGATAAGGATGGGAAATTGAAGGATTGGGCCATTCAAGACCCCTTGTGAAATTGAATGGCAAACATCCTGGGGTCAACTGAGAGAAAAATGAGATGAAACTTTATTCATGGGAAATGTACTTTTCTTCTTATTACCTGAGAAAAATCTCGTTAAGCACGACTGCTAATATGACATATTTTCTTGCTTTCTGGAAATTGACACATCATGGAAAACAATATCACAGATGAGATCCAAATATGTCTTGGCGCAATTTGGTACGTGCTTAATGCTGCTCGGCTTAAGATCCCAGGAAATTCAAAGCCTGTAATCCCACTTCCAAATTCAGGCAAAGATAGATGAAACAATTACAATACATATACTTTCATGGTTCGATCCTGCAAGATTAGTTCAACCAACCATTCTCCCCATCCAAATCTCTTGGACAACAAGTAACATTTCAGTAATTAGAGATACATCATTATCAAGGTTTGCAGGAGTTCATATAATATATGAGTTCACAAAATAAGTTTCAGGTTGATCAGAGAAGCATACAGCATCTTATAAAGTTTTGGCCACTTCAACCTAATTGTTCCCACTACATCACATACTTTGTACCTCCTCTCCACAAGCCTAATTCATGGTCAAATTGCCGCCAACATTTTTTTCGCTACAATTCTTATACAATCAGACCAGAATGCTCATTCCTTGCTGCCCAACAAAAGGAAACAGATTAAACTAACAATGATAACATTTTAAGTAGAGCCCCTAACAACACAAAGTCACACCACCAATTCATTACTAAGACTGGCCTATAAGGGAGACTTCGCTTCCAAACATTAAACATGGCAAAAGATGACACAAAAACAGCTGTTGGTAACATCCAGTAATAACTGCACTTATCACTTAAAGTAAAACGATATTAATTCAAAAAAGGAAGAACTCTAGTTGCAGTGTTTATTCCTCTCAGCAATTGCTATGGGATTTACAGAGGCCATCGGTCATGTTAAAGTGACATTTTACAGACAAAAAAGGCCATTGTTATACCAGCTTGATGAAAGTGATAAAACATAACTTACCATAAATTACAGATTGATAAATGACTTGACACACATTAAATACATGGGACCCAGAGAAGGAAAACCAGTTATATTGACTGCCAAATTTGTGAGCTTTTGCGGAAGGATGAAAGAGAACAGCTATACACAAAATGGGCATCTCCTACATGAAATAACTCAGTGCTTTCTTCTTCCTTGACCCACCTTCGCCATAGAGCTCATTCCATTGGAGAAGTTCACTCATGTTTGCCGATTCAGATGATACGCTAGCACATACCTACATGATCATTCAGCTTAGTCATCAATAAGATCATTCTCTTTGTAAAGGAAAATGAAGCACAAATTTCTATTCCAGCAAGGTCTTTTAGTGGTAAAAGGAGAAAAGGATGGGCAACCATTTCATAAATTGAACCATGTATATGTTCAAGCTTCTGCAAAGTCTTGCCTTGAAACTGACACATACAGTACTATAAAGCAAGGACGTGGATTTTGAGATATAGATATGACATGACAAGTCACGCTGATTCAACAAGTTTATGTAAAAGAAAAAAAATACAAATAGAAAATGGTAATCAAGAAAAATATTGTTTTTTATACAAATGCTAAAAAATCGAAAATGCAATATTAGTTATCAGATTTTTTTTTTTTGAATACCCAGGTTATTCATTAACCACCACTCATTTGGACCTAAGACTATTCGGAGAGGCGAGTGCAAGCCAGCTGATCTAGCAACTCTTGACGATTATTAGATATCAGAATAATGTGGTACATACTTTATATAATAACATTTCAACAACACAAACTACAAGTAAAATCAGTCAACGAAAGCCATCATGTTCATCAAAATGTTAACATAAAATGTTAACAGTCATTAGAAAAGAAAAGAACTCCCCTCATCTCTAAATATCCCAGGGGTACCTAAAAAGATCCACACATCTCAGAAGAGTATCTGGGCCTTTTTATTCTTGAACAAAATGGAATACATAATAAGTATTTAATGCTTAGGCTCATATAGGATACCGCAATGGCATGTAAAACCGAGTATTCATGCTCCCCAGTTTATATAGTTAGACGAACAAGGCTGAGCCAAGTCTTCTGTACCATAGTAGGATGCTAGGGCCTTGGACTTTCAATTCTAAAACAAGCATCCATTTTGGTAGAGCTGATTAGAGGAGACAAATTAGGAGAAAAGGGAGGTTCCAGAGGTCAGAGAAGCCATTATTGCAGTCCAACTGGAATGCTAATATTGACATCTGAAATTCCTGTTGGGAGAACTTGGAGATGCTTGCAAAAAGAGGGGAAAAAAGAAACCCACAGTACTTCTGAGTTTAAAATAAGATAGAATTTATGTGGAATTTCTGAGGGACGTCTATGCTGGATGTTGTCAGGGCCAGAATGTTGGAGAAACAAAATGTTCCATTGTTGCAAGTGGCTAACAAGACAGAACTAGCTTGTACAAAAAGAAGAACTGAGTCGAAAAATAGTGAAAATGTTAGAGCATTTTTGTCTTCACTTTCTTTGAGAACTAGGATGGAAGGACACCTGGCCCAGATCAGGTTAATGGCAGATTTTAACCTAGGTCAATGGTATGCAACAACCCCTAGGTACGTGAACAGGCCCAAGAAGTCTTGTAATGAGACTGAATTTATTCAAGATGTAACACATTGTTACCAGAAGGAAAAAACAAGAGAAAAGAAAACATATGCTTGACCTACAAAAGATTAGGAAGGCATGTTTGCCATGTTTACAAGGTATAATGGAAATCCAAGCTATTCTTTTTATAAAGAAAAATAAGATAAACAGAATTGACCTGCTCATGTGCATATTTCAAGTCTTCCAAACTTAAAGGACGAATGTCATCACTTCCATGCAATGCAGGCAAAGGTCTATCTTCTGCTAATGCTAAACTTCTCTCCTGCAGATTGCAAAACAAATAATGGATGAGCAATAATTAATGTCAACAAGAACTAATAAAGAAGCACAAACTTTGAGTTTCAACCAGAAATAAAAGCATATTTTAGCATAGAAGTTCATGTAATGGCCAAATAAATATACTTAACTATAACAAAAGATGAAATAAAATGAAGACAACAACAATAAAGAGCACTAGTTTTTATGACTAACTAAACAATCAACATGCTATTAAAATAAATTATTATATTTGAGAGCATAACTGCCTTATGACTTTGATGACTATATATGCATGTACAATGTGCATATCAGTCATTACCTCCCACTTGTTTCTTTCAGGATTCATTTGGTTTGCAGGAAGAATTTTTTGATTCGGAAATAACTTTTTGGAAAGTAACTTCCTAGGAATAAGATTTTGGCTTTGGTTGACTATGAAAAAGTGACTTTTTCATAACTTATATTTGGTTGAGTATCCACTTTTCTAGAAAAACTATATAAAATAATATAATATTAATATTAATATATTAGAATATAATATTAAATTATAATAATTTATTCTATTAATATAATACTAATGTATATATATATTAATATAATATTAATATTTTAATATTAAATTTTTTTATAGACAAATATAATATAAAATATAATATAATATAATATTAATACTATATTAATATTAATAAAAAATATTATATTACTATAAATATTAAAATAATATTAATATATTATAAATATTATTATATTAATATTAATATATTAGGATAATATCACTATTTAGTATTTTATCTTAACTATTCATTGATATTTTACAAAATTTTAGCCATTATTGATCTTAAAAGGATATTTTTGAAAAAAAATGTCACTACTTCCCATGTCATCATGGGAAGTACCAAAACCCACCTCTCCCATGGATTTTCACCTTCCATGAAATGTGGAAAGTGTCATTTCATGGAAAAACCTTTTTTTCCATTCTCTCTTCTTAAAACTCCAACCAAACAAGAGACTTCCTCTCCACTTCAAAGGAATTACCAATTTCCCCCCTCCACTTCCCGTCAACCAAACAAGTCCTCACTCTTTCTAACATCATTTTTTGTTCTAAGTACATCATGTGTCAACCTGAATTATCCAAACAAAACAAAAGAACAATAAGAAGTGTGAGTTTTTTCAATGTATACATATATGTGCTTAATAAAAGAGTAGGCAAACAAAACACAAGCCAAGGCATAAAAGTGCATTAAATGCACTAGTTTATATGGCTACACTAGTATACATGACTGCAGAGCTAGATGAATAAGCATATTATCCATGAATCAATATAGCCAATTCTCACCCCCTCCCATGGTAAGCATGCAAACGTGCATAAGTGTATATGCAAACTAAGTGGTACAATATATGCTCACTCCTGGCATCTCATATTTGGATGCTGATATGACCAATGATTTAACACATTAGCACACCAAGCCAACACATACACTTCCCCCCACCAACAAGCACCCGCAGCCACTACTGCTATCAGCCCCACGGCCACCACCTGCTACCCGCATTTTTGATGAGTGAATGGCACCAAGCTAAACAGTAAGTTCAGGGATCTAGAGTTCCAATTAGCAATGCAGATTTCAATGGGCCTAGAGGACAGGGGGTCCAAGATGCAGATGGAGATCAAAGAGGATTGAGGAAGGAGGGTTCCGAGGAAGAGGTCAAGGAAAGGGGAGAGATGTTTATTTTCTTCCCATGCTTTTAGTTTATGTTTCCTCTTCTTTTTGGTGGTAGAGGACGGGTGGGCTAGGGGGGAAGGGGGGGCGGGGAGGTAAACAGGTGGAGCAGCATGTCTTTGTGTGTCCATTCAAATTGACAAAAAACTAGCTTAAGACTAGCAGCTAGCCAAGCAGCATACCCATCCCTTCCATAGACCATGATTTGACAAATCATTGTTTTTGATTTTTCACATATCTTTCCAAGACTAAATATGATCTAGATGGAAGTTACATGCATTCAAGAACACAATTTCAAGTCACGATCATTTTGGAGGGATGTGCACTTGAAAAGATGTGAAATTGCTATTATTTATTTGGACAAAGAAATTTTAAGTATAATAAAAAATAAACTTAAAGTTGATTTTTCAGTCATAAATTTGAAGGCACGGATTAAAAAACGTAACTTTTGGGAATAACTGAATAAGCATAAGTTGTTTAGTCGTTTGCATTCTACCTTAACAGCATAAGCACAGCAAAGATCAGAAAAGAAATGAGGCAAGAGGGACAATCATCCTAAGTTTAATCTACAACCAAACACAGCTATCATATGATCACATACAGGACCAGAACTTAGCACAATTAATAAAAACTTTCTTCACTGTAACATCCACTTGGGATCTTCACCTAAATGCAGGAACTCCCTTCTGTATCTCTCCACGTGTACATGTTGAAATATTTTTTAGTGAGATGATAAGTCGTATGTGATGAGAACATCCAAAAATAAACATGCCAATTTTCTTTAGAAACTAGAGATACGCAACCAGAACTAGCTAAACATGATATTGACCAAATATTTCAGAGAACAAACACTAACCTTCTTTTCCTTTTCCAGAATTTCTCTAATGGGGCAATGTGCAGCAGTTACACAGAGATTCTGAGAACAGAAGATAGAGTGTAAATTCGAACTTTCTTGATTTTTCAAAAACCACTAAAAGAAGAGATTGCAAAATGTCAAATCCAAACAAACCTTCAAGTCACTTCCTGAATATCCGTCTGTCATATTGGCAAGTGCCTCCAAATCAACATGTGGTGCCAGTTCCTCTTTGGCTAATATTACTCGGAGAATCTTTTCTCTATTTGATGCATCTGGTAAGTTTATCATTAATCTACATAAAATATGTATATATTAAAATCATTAGGATTAGCATTAAGTTGCAAACCTGTAAAATTTGTCAACATACAACTTCAAATGACGGTAATACCTCCGAGGAAACCTCCTTATGACAGCATCATCAAGGTCAAAAGGCCTGTTGGTGGCAGCAAGCACCAATACACGTTCTTTATCTTTTGTGCGCAGTCCATCCCAGTTCACCATGAATTCATTTTTCATCTTGCGCATGGCTTCATGTTCTCCAGGATTTTCTCGCCTGCCCAACATACTGTCAACCTGTGCAAGGAAATACAAGTAATCACCAAGAATAATTGACACGACAAATGCAAGTAATCACCAAGAATAATTGACATGACAAGAACCATCTTTAACAGAACTATTGGCCCCTGAAAGTACTAAAAAAGGGAGGGGGGAGGGGGGAGCGGGGAGGGGGCAGCTAGTACACAACGCTCTGAACACTGCAGGATCAGGGAATGGCTAGATGTACACAGCCCAACCCCTGCAGGAGGAGAGGCTGTTTCCATGTTTTAAACCTATGACACACAGGTCAGAATAGAGCAACTTTATTGTCATGCCAGGACTCACCCTCTAAACAGTTAATTGAAGAGAAGAAAGTTTCTACTGATTTACTAACCTCGTCGACAAAAATGACGCTAGGAGCAATTTTGCTTGCTAATGAGAACACTGCTTTGACATACTTCTCTCCTTCCCCAAACCACTATCATAAATGAGGTGTGCATTAGATTTGACAGGAAAAAGAAAACATGCAAGCAACAAGAAATGCTAATGCCGTATGAATTAATACCTTTGAGGTGATGCTAGACATTGATATATTGATAAAGTTTGCACCTGCTTCTGTTGCAACAGCTTTAGCAAGCATGGTCTTTCCCGTACCGGGAGGACCAAAGAGCAGTATTCCTTTGCAGGGCTGCCAAAAAAGAGAAGAAAAGTTGATGTTATCAAGTTTTAAAATATAAATTGCCACTCTAAGATAGCCTATTACATGGGCCACCTGTGCCTTCAATATAAAGTTTAATGAATTTGCATTGCTGAGAACTGATACCCTTCCAATGCAAATATCAAAGATATACATACTTCACAACCACAAGAACATCTAGGGAGCTTAACCATCATCAAGATGTTGTAGGCTGTGAGAATGTGAGGAAACTTAGTTGCTTGTCTTCCAGCAAGCAAATTTTATCCACCAATGAGCAAGATTATCCAAGACTACAAGAATGGCTAACTTGGAAGCATATGGATGGGCTGCAGAAGGCTCATACCTTTGTCAATTGTCCTTTGCAGAACAATTCTGGTCTTTGTAGAGGAAGCATCACCAACTCTTTCAATGTGTCCTTTACATTCTCTAAGGCTCCAATATCATCAAAAGTAACTCCAATGTCATCGGGTGGAATAACATCAGCTAGAAGTCTTTTCTCAAATTCATTCTCAGTGACCACATCCTAGAATGCTCAAGGCAAAAGATGCAGAATAGATAAGAGGAACTGAACTGTATGGTACAACAAAATTAATTAGCTCAAACCAGCAGTGCTAAAAGCAACACGTTGCCAGAGCATATATAGCATATGAATGTGCACACATGCACAAAAAAAGAGAGGGAGCCAGTTGAAAGAATAAAAACACACACAGATACAGAAAGGGGGGGGGGGGGAGGGAGGGAGGCAGTTGAAAGAATAAAAACACACACACAGAGACAGAAAGGGGGGCAGGCGGGAGAGAGAGAGAGAGAGGACCTTGAGTGATTTCTTTGTACTCTTAGCATCACTTTGGATGCTTTGTAGCATACTCAGCCCATGCTTAATGCTGCCAGTTATTGACACTAATGTTAGTATGTCAGGAGTCTAAAAATCAGCCTCAGGTTACATCATACAATATGCTACAATGTTTGTCAAACATATAAGGACCTGTCATTGCAAAGTACAAGCTTAGAATCCTTTGCAGATGCTTCAATTTTATTGTTCTTAAGGTGATGACTAAGTGCAAAGCCAACTATTTTATCCACATCTGCAAAAAAGAAAAAGAAGATAGTAACAGTAAGCATACTGGCAAAGTAAAAACAAGGTAAAAAGTAACTAGGTCCAAGGAAAATACTCACTTTCATTTGTAAGTGTTTGATCCTTTATGGATATCATTTCAAGATCATTACAGTCTAATCCACTGCGGTTTAGAAACTGTAAAACAAGGGACATGGAAGCATATTGACATGAGTGCAAACAAAAATTCATAGATCACAATAAACCATTTTGGAAGAGAAATCAACAGTTATAATGACAAATTCAAGAAGCTTGTTCTAGAGCAAGATTTAATTTCATAACATGATATAGTCATATGCAACACTATGCCAGATTATTTTCACAAACTAATAGATCAGTTAAAAGCACAATAGCAGATAAAGGTCAACATCTAAATGTGCAATGGCAGATAAAGGTCAACATCCAAAAGCACAATAACAGATAAAGGTCAACATCTAAAAGCACAATGACAGATAAAGGTCAACATTTAAAAGCATAATAGCTGACAAAGATCAACATTTAAAAGCAAAATAGCAGATAAAGGTCAACAACTTAAGGCCCACCGTAGGTTATTTAGCACTTCCATTTACTTCACAGCCATGACCATTTCAGTAGTATCCCGTTAAAATCTTCACAGATCCATTAAAATACATGGAGAGTGAAGTGAAGGGATGATTCTCCATCAAAGCAGTTGGAGAATAAAGGGGTCCATAACATCCAGTATCATCACAACCTCCACACACATGCATTGCTTAACCACATCAGAACTAATAATGCAATGCACGTGATTTACTGGAAGGGAAAATTAATTAATGATGGTGTAGTGATATGTCCCATTAGAAGTTAGGGCTGAAACGAGATAAGACACAGATCGGATACCGATATATCCATATCCATATTTGTTTTGTCTGACAAATACAAATATGGATATAAATATTAATCGGATGCAAAAATTCATATCCATATTTGTTTTAAATGAATACATATATAAATCGGATATTGAAAATATGGATACAAATACAGATATAAGTCAAATAATTAAACTTTATAATTACAAAATCAAAGATATTACTAAGTATATGATAAATCAAGTTAATAGCATGTTAATATAGTTATATATTTCCTTTAAAAGTTAATGAATATTAATATAAATTAAATAGGATTACAAGTAGAATCGAATATTCGAATATAGATCAGATACTTATCTATCCATATCTATATCCATTTTTCTTTGATGAATATGGATATGGATATTAGCCAGATGCTCAAATTTCTGTTCATATATGAATAGATTCAAATATGAAAACGGATCCGAACCAATAATATCCTATCCACTTTCACCCCCATTGGAAGTAAAATTATATAAGGTTGTCTAACATGTGGCACATAGAAATAAGCAAAAAGAACTTAGTTAAAGTAGGTTGGCCACAAACAAATATTCTAGTTGTGCAAGAGGATATTTCAGGCCATGACATGCTGAAAACAGAACATCGAAACAAATGCATGATGTAGAGAACTAATATGTGGGCCACGCAAAAAACTAAAAAATCCTAGGAAACAAGTTGAGCAAAAAAAGGGGAAGTTCTGAGGATCCATGTAGGTGCGTATTTTGTCCCACATCGATTATTGAAGATCTTGGATACTTACATAGTCCAAGAAATCCAAATAATATTTTCTAGCTAGCCTTTTTGAATAAAATTTTAGATTATTATGAATGACATCAAAGCAAACCCGGCCCATAACTCATATGGACTAAAGGATACTATAGCACGGGTTTAATGGGCTAACCACAAACACATTATGGTATTTATGCATGGATGCATGTATTTGAACCCTTAGCCCAGCGAGGATGCTGAGGCTTAAACGGAGAGAGTATATGAGGACCCACATATTTAGTCCCACATCGATTATTCATTAAGAAGATCTTGGATACTTATACCGGGCAAAGGAATCGAAATAATACCTTCTAGCCTTTTGACTGAAATCTTAGATAATTATAGAAATAAACTAGCACATCTGCAAATCAAACAAGGAAAAAACACTTAATTAGCTATGGAGAAGCAGATTGGAGTCTGGAAAGGTTTTCCTATCCTTGAGAATTAATCAATGCTTAAATAAAGAGTGAAATAACCATTGGACCCCCCCAAAAAAAAGGAAAAAGGAAACCACAGCCCTATCCTTGAGAATTAATCAATGCTTATATAAAGAGTGAAATAACCATTGGACCCCCCCAAAAAAAAGGAAAAAGGAAACCACAGCTTCCTAAAATCCTATAGATCACAAAATCAAAAAGACAGTATAATTAAGAAGGGGTTTACAAGCCATAGAAAGGTTGCTCGGGCCAGTAAGAATCAATTTAATCCCTGCTTGTAAACAGCAAAACAACCATTAGACCAAAGAAAACAGAAACCTAAAATCCTATAGATCACAGAATCAAATTGACATTAATAAAGAGTACGGGCCATAAAGAGGTAGCTCAGGGCCGTAAGAATCAATACCAATTAGAATTGTAACATTGGGCTGGATTTGGTGGTGACTCATAGGCAATATGATATCGTGAAAGTCAAATAAGCATGGGACGAGTTTGATATTTCTTGAAAAAGTAAGGGAAAGTTCATGAGAGCCAATGGTGTTCACTGAGAAAACAATGGACAAAAACAAGAAGTTCAATTTTCAGAACACTAGTCCTTGGCTTAAAATTTGGTCACTGAAACATAATACAGAGCAAATTTTCTAGCCCGAAGGATGACATAATCACTGGATTCCAGTAATCACACAGCAGATCTTGCTGATAAGGGAGGAATTGCAATCATTGCATTGCAAATTTAAAACATTACTAGAATTTGCCCCATGAAGCTCAAATCTCCCACAAAAGATCTTTGAAATTATTGTGACTGCAGTATCATTACATTTGAGGGAATGCAATTCTAAACAAAGCATGAAATGAATACAAAACACTAGCACTACCTAACTCAAGGAGGATGACACCACATTAAGGGTACGAGTATTTGCACACTCTATGCATGCCATCTATGGATGGATTCATATAAAATTAAAAAATACACCATTATGCTACAAGTTTTCACGGAAGTTTTATTCTCATCAATGCATTAAATGAATACAGAAGACTAGCACTAACTAAACTGTAGTCATGAGATGCACTAACTAAACTGTAGTCATGAGACATCATATTAAGGCTGCCAATTTATCTGAGAAGGCAGAGTTTGGCTCAAATATAAACTTGATTTGAAGTTAACTGAGCTTAGAATGAACCTGTTCTGAGGCTCAAAAATTAATTTCAAGCCAAGCCTGATCCCAAATTGATCAAGCTAGGGTAGATAAGATTTGAAACTGGATATATATAATATCAAACATGCACATATATGCATAATAAGACATCTGGATAAATCCAACAAATGATATTCTGGGAATCAAGGTCTTTCAAAATCTGACTGATATGCTATTAAATTATCATGTTTTAAAGAGTGAGAATAAATAAATCTTTGTTTGATGACCTTGAGAAACTATAATGCTTCCTGAAGTGATGATATATTTGGAAGTATACTCAATAGTTTCTTTTGAATTTATAATTCATGATGAAGGTTTTGACTAGTGGGGATACTTCAAATTTTAGTGGATTATTTAAATTGTTAGAATCAGGTAAAGTTCTATTCAAGCTTGAATTGAGCCTTCACTAGGCTAAAGCCAAGCTCAATTAAAATTTCATACAAATTCGTATCAACTTCAGCTCATTGAGGATCAACTTGATCCAAATGGGCTCTTGTTTGACTTGGTTCAAAATTAAGCATGCATAGGCCCAATCAAATAATAAACAACCTATGATAGAACTCAAGTTTTGGGCTCAGAATTTATTCCTAGCCTAACTTGATTAGACCTAGGTCTGACCACGTTTGGCTCAATTAAAACCCTAACTGGTGTCATGTTTTTATAGACTCTATGCATGAAACCTATGTATTGATTCACATAGAATAAACAAATACAGGAAGCTAAACAAGTAAATGTCACAGAAAGTGCGTGGCAAAATGGACCAAGACAGTTTAAATGAACTTCCGGAAGGGGGGCAATCTTCCATCTATTAGATGTATGTGGCGAGAATTTTTTTACAAAATGAAGGTCATGCATTTACAGCAGAAAATGATGAACACAGAATGCAATCTTGCACAGATCTAAAACATCCAGAACTTCTCAAAATGGAGATATAGCATTAAGCAGAACAGTAAACAAGGTCAAGAGAACCTCTCTTTTTTGATAACGGTAATGTAGTGACGTAAGAGAACTTATCAACATTAAGAAGAAAAAAATAATCTCTTGAAATAAACAAAGTAAAAGGGAAATGAAAGAACTGGATGAGCACCCTCAATTTTCACAAGTTATAAAATCTTACAGAACGGATGCTAAGAATATTGGATTTGGCCTTCAGAATTTCAACATCACGATCCAATTGTTGTTTCCAATCTAAAAGTTGGGCTTCATCCTGCCACATTTTAAACAGATCAAGAAATATTTTTTACAAGGTATAAAGTGGAACTGCAATAACAAAATAAGGTGCCAAAATTAAACCTGTGGAGGTTGGATAGAAACTTTATTAGGAAATAATCTAGTGAGTTGCTTCATAGTCTTCGGAATTTCTTTGCTTCTCTCGTGAAGCCTGGCAAAGTTATCCTGCACAGCTCCAGAAGATTTATACATTAAAGCTATACCAAGCAGACAGGAAAAGACAGCAAAAACAATGCTGTCATTGGTCTGCCAAGGTAAATAGAAAGAACAAACAAGTGACTTCAGATTTCATCTCATCAACAGCTAAACCAGTGGCCTTTCAATCAATTCAGGGTAACATCAAGGAAACAACTGACAGGTTCAATTCAGGCACAAAATTCAATGCAGGATGATCAGAAATCCACGATTAAAGGGTGGGAACTTGGCCAAATGCAAGTATGTAGCTCGCAATTCATATTTATTGTATTGCCCAATGTTTGCCATCTCAGTACCGGAATCCATACCCACCATACCCATATCATTCTATGACAATGTTGATATATGGTACGGTACGGACAGCGTGGCATACCACCTACCAAGTATTGCTATGGTATGAGATGGCATACCAGTATGGTACAGTGTGCTCGGTACCAAGGTTTCAAATCCTGTGGAATGGCGGTATCTCAGTATCTTCATGACACGGGATGCCCCATTGTCCCGTCCCGTCTCAGCAACAATCTCGATCATGCATCCTGATAAATATCTTCCATTTCTCTAGCCTTCTTCTTTCCTTTCTTTCTTTTTCTTCCTTTTTTTCTTTCTTTTCTTCTACCTTTCTTTTATTTCCCCGTTTTTCATTTTCTTATCCCTTCCCTTTTTTTTCTTTTTCTTATACTCTCTTTTCTTCCTTCATTCTTTCCTTCTTTTTTTTTTCCTTCTCCCTTCCTTTCTTGTACTTTTCTTGTTCTTTCTTTTTACTTTTTTCTTTTATTCATCTTCTTTTCTTTTGTCTTTCTTCTTCTCTCCTTGCATAGATGGGTTTTAGAATCCCGATCCCATCCCAGTCCCATTTTCTCACAGGAATGGGATGCAACGGCCATCCCGCCCCCCCATTCTGCTAGGACATAAAACCTTGCTTGGTGCAATATAATACCAACCACTACTGTGGACCCTGATATTGCCAATAAAGAAGGAAAAGGAAACAACAATCTATTTTCTTTCTTAGGATCGTCCTAGCATTATCTGATGTATCTAAAAACTCCCAGCTAACAACATAATTGCCCACAATGATGTTGGAATGACTCAATTCCCAATGTGTATTGAAACCATTCATCAAAATACCTATTTCCTCTCCAATAAAAAAAGCAGATGAGAACTTAACAATAACAGCATCACAACATGTCTAAATTATTATTAAATCACTGTCTAACTTCACTTTTCCACGAGAGCAGACTACACATGACAAAACTGAATTTCTTAGACAATAAACCAGGATAATGCTTCCATGATATAACCAGCATCAATCAAGATAGTATATTTATTCTTATCATCAGAGCAGCATGGAATGTTGGCATGAACAAATATCCACATTGCCCACATTGTTATGCCAGACAATGTTTATTTACATTGTTCCTGTTATCAAACTCTTAATCATCCCCTTACACATGTTATCTACCATTTTCAGTCAAAAACCAAATTGGCCTTTGGCCTCTCAATTTAAATTTGGAAGCAGTTTTATAATTAAGATATGCTTGAACCAAAAAACTCATGGTTGCTAATACATGTGTCAACCAACAAATGGGTGGGCTATACTCCTAAACTCGAGAAAAAAAAATGAATGGGCTGCTAAATGATCACGAAACTAGATGGACAGCTTTACCAATAACAGAAATAGGAATCAAGTTGACCAAATTTTAATGATCAGGAGCTATAAGAAAAGCCATCAAATTTTGTGGAGATTTCTTATTCTTGGTGACATCTCTGAGGATCAGTTAATAGAATTAACATCTCATTCGGACATTCTTTGGAGGATTAATGAACAAGTGTGTTAATAAAATGAAACATGTTGATTTCCTACGGAAACTTAGCAGACAACAGATGGGACCTTATTTTTAAAGATTTCGACCATTTCAAGAGGCACCATGAATGAAGAGCAAGCAGTTCCATCGAAGATCTAAAATTTTGTTCACACTTCCAAGCAAGGTTCACCATACCAAGTGTACCGTATCAGTACTGAACCGAGACTCAATACAGGGAGCATACCGGGTCTCGGTGCACCGAACCAACCCTTGTACCATGTCCATGCATACCAATTCTATGCTGGCAAAGTACCAATATGGGGTCAGATACCTAAACAGCAAACCTTGCTTCCAAGTCTCGTTTCATATCAGAAGAGTTTAGCAGTACAAGCATAAGATGAGCAAATGAAACAAACATATGAATACTACCATCTACTTGATGTATAGATCCCAAAATAATCTAAGAAGCCTTGTCCTATATATTCCATATATTCTGTCTACTTGGTCTGGTCAAACTTCACCATAGGTCATGTCATTTATACATTGAATCTTGCTAAAAATATCATCCAAATCATTCCCCACTTCCATCCAACTTCCTAGTTCATGCCATCCTCTGAATAAAAATCTAAGATAAATCAGATTTCAATTTTTTTTCATAGTATCTGCAAGAGTTTATTAACCTTTCTCTCGTATGATCACTCTATAAATTTCTACTTCCAAATTTTTACATAATCAAATACAAACTGTCTTTGCTGGCCTTCTTCACTCAACAAGGACATCAAAACAAGCAAAAAGCAAGATGCCCAAGGAATCCACCTTGAGGTTCACAAAAACTACCATGATCATAAATCATACAGATTGCACTGAAATTCGTGGGCATGACCATCCACATATAAAGCCGCCCAAACAAGTCCAAAGGCAACCATAACAAGCTAAACACTTCCCACCCAAATTTGTACAACCCAAAGTTCACTAAACCGGTACCAGGACTCACACCAGCCGATGATCAATTTAATTTAGTACGGTATTGATACATGTCATCCCAAGCCGGGGCGTACCAAATCAGGGGGAAGGGGAGGGAGCGAAAGGAGAGCTTATGGAGAGAGGGAGAGGAAGAGAGAAAGAAGAGGGAGAGAGAGAGAGAGAGGGGTTTCGAAGAGGGAAGAGGGGAGAAGAAAGAGAGAGGGAGGGGGGAGAGAGAGCATATCTCGTCAACAGCGCTAGCCAGAACCCTAACCCTAACTATCAATCAGGGTTGGAGATGTCGGCAAGGGCCTCCATGGCATTGATTGAGAGTGACAATTTTCTTAGATGTTGTTCAAGGACAATGGCGTTGGTCAACATTGAAGATGGAAGAGAGAGTGTTGAAGAGGGAGAGAGAGAGAATCGAAAAGCGTTTTATAAGCTAACCAGCCCAAATGGCTGAACCATCCCAATTTCATATCAGTATGGTTTGGTACGGACCAAGTTGCTCGATTCAGGTTGATTAGGCTAATGATAGTGCCACCTAACTCCTGCTTCACCCAAAGAAATATCTTTCTTAAAAAGGTTTCAAAATTTCCGTCTAACCTATTCTCAAACCTTAAGCTTATTTCTTGCCATTACAATTACAACACAAACTAAAATTTCAAAGCCAGCTATTATGGGCACTTAGTGTTCACATGCCTCTACTATTGCGTGTCTTGATTGGGTAAGAATGCTTCAAGATGCCTTCAAAAAGAAGGCCAAGTCAATAGATCCAAAAACTGACTGATTTCCTAGTTCTCATAGGAATCATGGTTCACAAAACAATACACGTATCGAAGTCTGCCTTCTAGCTGTTTCCTAATATATCATGTCAACTGCCTTCTGCATGTATAAATTATACATCAAGCAGTGCATCTCTAAGCATCTAGCCATTCTATTTATATTCAAATATATTTGCAACCCTCCTTTTGCTAATTTAAACAGTTTTCATATCCAATCAAGTCACATAAAATATTTCTCTGATTGATCAAACAAAAATCCATTAGTATGTATAAAAACAACACTACAAGTGGGCAATTTTTTGCAAAAACAGAATAAATCAGAATGACTAATGTTTATCAGATATAATGTCCATAATTATTGACAGATTTTATTCAAGCTTAATCAATATCAGGAGAGAACATCATTACCAATAAAACAAGATCACAAAATTAAACATTTAACAAACATGGCAGGACAATTCCTGCAAAATGGAGGACATGGGTGCATATGTATGTAAAGGATCACATTTCTAATAAATAACCAATTAAATCAGGTTCCTGTTGCATGGACATGGTTGTGAGAATTGCATACGAACACATGTTCAACCGTTTGACTCAACAAAAGGGGTGGAAGATGATACAGAGAACATACCTAAAAAATAAAAAATAAAAAAATAGCAAATTATATACTTTCAATTTTCTTAACAATTGAAATATTAAAAGATTATTATTTGTTAAGATATTTAAGTATTCCTCATTCAAATTCCAAAATTAGCTCAAGGATACAAGATGCATGGTTCACAGTTATCGTTCTAATACCTTGAAGCAAGCTCCAAGAGCAATAAAAGCCTACTTCTAACACAATTATGGTGGGTAAAACTCATTGGAAAAGCCAAATCTCCATTGCTCTCTCAAACAGACAACAAAAGAATTTGACAAGTACCTAGTATTCTGATGCATATATCCTACTTGTGGATACTTAACCCATACAGATTCTTTGAGGTGGACATGAGAGTCCCAGGTAACACAGCCTAAACCGAAATGAATAAGCAATACATTCTCACTATAAGCACTATCATTTTCAGAAGTACCAGCAGCAAACATCAAAAGATGATGTCATCATCATTTGAAAATATGAAATATCCATTAGTGTCGGGAAATTTCCAAGTGCAAGACATCAAGAATTCAAAATTTGAAGCACTGATGTAACACTTAAAAGAAATAGACAACAACTGCTATGGTACAAATAATAATAAAACAATTTTATAGAATCTACTGCAGCATATATGTCAGCATCTGTTGCATTGGCTGATAACAGGAATGACAAAACTATGGAACATGCAAATGAAACCAAGCTAAAAAGTTAGATGATTTATTGCATTGCCAATAAATCCATTACATATGTTAAGTTTCCATCAAAAGTGGAATAAGTGAATGCAGATAGATAAGGGATGCATAAAAAAAAAAAAAAAACAAATTCAAACATGTCAAAGAAAAATGGACAACATAATGATGCCCACTATGCATGCTAGATGTTTGTACAAGTTTGACTAAAGTTAGAATACCGGGAAAGCAAAGTCAAGCAGTGCTGTCTGGTTGCTTCCGAATTTTGTGAAGAGAAGACCTCCAGGATGTGACTGCAAAACATATTACATGTTACAATAGTAACAGAAACAAATCAAGTAAAACAAATTTGATTTCAGCTACATGGATCATATTCCATCACTAACTTCTCTCCTACTTTTCTAAGTACCAACAAAAAATATTGAGTTCCACAAGCAACTGCCCACAATGAACCAAACATGAATAAATCACACTGCTACCTTCTCTTTGCGGTTGTCTATCTGGGTATGGGAACCCATAATTAGAACACCTGCTGGCATCAATTCAAGCTTACTCTTCAAAGTTAAATATGTTTCTGTACTTCCAGCCATAGATTTCTCTATGTCTTTTATTAGAATGATTAAAGGACCATTTTTACTTTCTTCAGATACAACCTGTAAAACAAAATGTAATAAACAACAAAGAACTGCAAAAATGAATTTCAGAAACATCACTAAATTTGAAAAAGTAACAGAACACACCTCTAGTAATTCATTGATGGCAAGCCTTTCAATGTCTTCACCTCCAGAAAAATCTGGACGGAGCAAATCAGCTGAATAGAAGAAGAGGAAATGCAAAATGTATTCACATTATGTTTTTACTTATCAAGGGAAAGCAACACAAAAAAAGTTGAAATAGTGAGAAAATAATATAATTTGAGAATCACCAGTGCAAAAGAAGCCATGATCTTCCTCACATAGCCCACCAAGATCATTACCCTCAGGAATTTGCTTATCAAATCTAACTCCAATTTTGGAGGCTCCATTTTCCTCAAAAGCAAGAACAACTTTACCTCGATAACCATAATTTGGACCACTGTATATCAACAAAACAGCAAATAAGTGAACCTGGCACAACACCAACAGCACATTTATACTTAAACCAAAAAAAACACAGTGAAAAATCAGAAATAAGCAAATGAAATAAGAGATTTCTGTGCAAAAATGTCAACATTGGTCCTTAAAATACAATTACGTGACAATCAGCAATATTTTTTTAAGAAAGATGCTTAATGCTGGGATAGGTTCGCCATGCATTATTGAGCATTTACTATCTCAAGAATTGTGACCAAGGTAAGACACCTCATGCTAAAGCTAGTAAAAATCTTTGACTATCATAATTTTTCAGCTAAGACTACATGTATTTATTATTTTTAGTACAGCACTTAAATTAAACTAATTGCTCTAGAATTAAAATTAAAATAGGATCTAGTTCCATCTAACAAGGGGAACAGCCGAATTAATCATCAGTACTTTTGAACATTTACATTATTGGGTAGGTTAGTATCATTCACCCACCACTGCCCAACTCCCCCCTCACACCCCAAGAAAAAAAAGAAGCACTTGTACAGACACACACTCACAACATACACAAAGCAGTATTTATATAAAAGGCCAGCCTGACAAAGATGGTACATGGACAAACCTTTACAAGCCTTGGACAACCCCTCAAATTAGCAATTGGTCTAACCGAGGTTTTAAATCCCGTAGGACAGGACTGTCCCAGTTTTTTCCCGGAACGGGACGCGTCGGCATCCCGTCCCGTCTCGACACTGGGGATAGGAGATGTTCCAAGGTATCTCGATTGAGACACTAAGACTCTAGCGGGATGTCCTGTCCCGTCACATGGGATAATACCCCGTCCCGATGTCCCGTGGGATGTCCCATCGGGATCCGAATCCTTGGGTCTAACTCTAGTTTTTGTCTAAAAGGAACTAGAATCACCTAGTCATCCTCTATCAAGATTCAGAGAGTTACATTTCTTTTCCTTTTGAGAATGGTTGAGCATTAATCTAAGTTGTCAGACATTTAAAAGCAAACCTATAAGCATTTGCATGATGATATAATAAGATTAAAAGACTTATTGCATGCACAAAATAAGCAACACAGACATTGATGAACATGTGAACAAAAGTATTTGACGAACATCAAAATGGAGGAAAATTCAACTATTTGCCTAAAATGGAGCAACCAATAGCAAAGATGGGAATGTTCAGGAAAGATGTTTGATTTTCTCACTAACATAACAAAATATTTTAAAGATTTTAAAAAATGCATAGCAGGTTGCATGGCAATTATAGGATGAGCAGAAAATACATTAGTGCATAAAGGAAGAACTGGTAAGGCAGGCAGAGGATGAAGTCATAGGCAACTTCATGAGAAGAGATAGAAGGGCACAGCGTGATGGGCAATTGTATGAGATGGTTTGAAGATGTGCAAAAAAGACAAGACACAAACAAAGGGGGAAAAAATGTGCTTGTGCTGCGAGGCATGAAACAAGAAGACTAAAAAACAAAAACCTCCTAGAAGGATGTTGAAACATCATATTGAGGCTTGTTCCTCATTAAAAAAGACCTACAGAATTTGATTTTTTAAACAGGTCTTAGAGTAGACAAGTCATGTTGATGGTGATTCAAGCTTTCATCCTCCAAACAACTTGCAAAAACTTGTGAATTAGCATTTCAGAAATGTGTTTTTAAGCTGGTTGCTGACAATCTATCAATTAAGAAACTCCACACATGACTCTCATATCTACATCATTTATTTAATAAATGATAAACTTTTGAATCCTCTTAAAGCAAAGCAGATGCTGTTAGAATGTTGTGTTTTGGGGCTAACAGAAGTTAAAAAGCGCTAACCAATCTTAAATTACAGAGAAAAAACTACAGACATGTTAGATGAGAAAAAAAAGTAAACCAAAAGAGCTTGAAGTAACTTCAACATCTGTCAACTGAAAACATACGTCTGAGGAGCCGTAAGAGGAAAGCTTGATAAAGGTCCTGAACCAATATATCTTACCCTATCACCTATGTAACATATTGCAAATGCTTAATTAGTTAAAAGTACAAACTAAGGAACAAATTAAAAGAAATTGTTTACTCAAAGCACAATAAAATTGATTCAAAGAATATAGTGAAACATAGCATGCCCTCTTTAAATGTGTATTTCTTTGATGATGCTGTCAATGCCTCCTGCTTTGGCAAAGAATGGGAATTTAACATAGATGTCCCCATAATCTCAGCCTCAACACTAGAAGTTGGTCTTCTAAGATCAAGCACTGCACCACGCTTAGAAAAAAAGCTTGCTTTCTCGACCCTGCCACCTTCTTTTAGGGATTCCGAGTCCTTTGAAGATGAACCCTGCAAACATTTTTTCCAGGGATCAATACACCAAAATTTCAAGATCAAGATTCAAAAAAGAGTTTCTTCAGTCATTGTAAGGTGATGATAATGATAAGCAAAAAAATAAAAAAACAATCTCAAACTCTAAGCAGTTTTCCTTTTCCTCCCTTTTGTACAAGTCATTGAAAATGTCGTGTATAATGTAAAAAAGGGAAACTTACACCGGGTAGCTGAAGAGAATCTATTATGAGCAATCTAGCACCAAAGTGTCTTGCAAGGGCCTTTACCAAAGTCTCTTGATAGATTTCAGATCCTGGAAAAGGGTTGGCAGAGAAACCCATAAGCACAACTAGAGAAACATATAAACCAGACAAAGCTCCATAAACAGAAATAAAAGAAGCATACCTATTTCATTCAGGAAAAAAAGGGGGGTAGCGTACCTGTTGGACCAGTTAGTAGAATTCGCGGATTTACAGATGAAATCTCGGTAGCATATTTATAAACTCCTTGCATTCCAGGTGAATGTGTGCACATGATAGAAGTACATTTTTTGTATTCTCACTGTATGTAATGAGATAAAATTAGAGAAGTTTAAATCAACCTAAGAATTGTTAATTGACAAAGAAAAAAGTGTTCAGCTGACAACAACGTAAGGTAGGAGGACAAGCATCCAAGATGCACATGAGCTTAGTCACGTACCAATTTATGACAGGCAGAAAATTAACAAGAAATCTGATGATGCTGGAATGGTAAAGAAAATTAAGGGAAGATGCTGGAATGGAAAGTTGAAGTCGTAAGTTGGTAAGCATGGAGATGGTATGGTCATCAGTGTAAGGCTCCAGCACCCAATAATGTGGTTTTACAGCATCGCAAGAAAGAACATCCAGTTATACAACTATATTAATATATACAGCTATATGCGTCAGCTTGTTGTCTACAAATACTTACAGGTGCAAGTAGTATGAGAGAAGACAAGGCTTACTTCCAAAGTAGTGAGAAGTAAATGCATTCTAAAGTACAACAATATCAACAAACAAAAAAAAGGTTTTTGAACTGGAATCAGTAACTACATAATTTGTCAATTTGGAGAACCATATTGAAGAAGTGACTACATATGCCCAAAATAAGCATGATGTACATCCTGCAACTAAAAGAAGGGATTAGATAGAGTAGCAAAACCTTACAACTATAAAGATTAACAAATGATAAGGTAGGCATATTGGTTATAAACTGGCACTGACAAAATTTTGGATCCCCATGGATTTAACTACTTGATACCAGTCCCACATTTGTAGCCATTGGACCCTCAGCTAGGGGGAAAAACACAGACAAAGGGGAAAAATCAAATAGTATTTTGCCAACTTTAAAACTATACCTAAGAAGAAAATATGCTAATTCTATATTATCTCACCGCCACTGGATTTTGACTTCACAAAATTATATATTCAGTCCAAGTAAAAGACAAGGAAGTGTTTGCCATCACATAATTCAAATTCAAGAAATCCCATGCAATGTGCCAAATCTAACATTTTAATACTAAACAGGTTGCATTTGATCAATCACCAGAGGTGGGACCACAGACTAAACTTTCAGAAATTCTTCTTACAATAATAAAAACTATTCTACCTCAACAACCCCTCCCACCCCCCCCCCCCCCCCCCCCCCCCCCGCGCGCCCGCAAAAAAAAAAAAAAAAAAAAAACCACCACCCATACAAAAAAATCAAAAGAAAAAGAAAAGGCAAAGAAAACAAAGTAAAAGATTAGAAACAACAGCAATAATAATGGGTGCCAAGGCCACCTAAAGAAATAGGGGGGAAAAATCCAGCACTGCTCCTTCCAAGAGATGTTACACCAACCATGCTTCCAAAAATCCAACATTTATTTTCCATATAAATTAATTGACAAAATAGAAACCCAGTAGCACCAGGCCTTCCAATGACATTCTAACCATGATAAATTGTATTATTTTTTCATCTCTTTCTCAACCTAATTAACACTGTAACTAAAATTTCCAACCCCATTTTTGCTCCCTAAATTATCGAATTGGACTAACAAAACACTGCCTTTTTCTCTAGGTATATTAAAAAGATAGTCTGGAAGCAGATTTTTCTAACAATGAAGGGAGGATATTCAACAATTCTCAAGAAGAAAACACACGAACTTGCAGTTGTAACTACATTTTATGCCTGTGCCTGCACACCTTTCTCCTTATGAACCCTCATATTATCATTAGACTGCCTCTCTCCCACAATACCCCTCCTTTTTTGCTCACCAAAAGAAGCCACCAGATCTAACCTGCACAAGGTGCATCCATTTTAGTTTTGTTTGAGTATGGTGAATATTTAATATATTAGGATTTAGAAATGCTAACCAAAAGTAACATTGCACCTTCTTGTCCTTTTTCTCATGCATTTTTGCATAAGTCTGAATGATGTCATTGTATTACAGACATTGTTAAATTCCTCGAAGTCACCAATAGCTGGACATTTGATGGACAGAAACAGAGAATTTCAAAATTATCCTTAAAGTCACCAATAGCTGGGCCCCAAACAATGGAATCCTGGCTAAGCCCAGTGGCAGCCATGCAATACAAGCAACCTAGTCCAGTTTATCAAGCAAGAAGATGGACAAATTTATAATTTTTATATCCCTCCCCCTTTGAGCCACAAAGAGTACTAACCTAAAAAATTCTAGATATTTTTTCCCAAAGTAGCAGACCATAAGCATTATTTGTCACATGGAAAAATACCACACAAATGGGCAAAAAGAATAAAACATTGGCAAACAAGTTTATAGAAGAGGCAGTGTACTAAAGAATGCCAATTATAAGCTTGTATAGCTGATAGTTCAGGAACGGTAAAACAGAGGCTAAGACAAGTGGAATTTTTAATATCAATACCAGACAAAGATATAGCCAACCGACACTTCCACATAAAGAATCTAAAAAATTCTTGTGGGCAAGTTTAACATCTCCTGTCCCAGAAGAAGCACAAGCACCAATAAGCAATTATAGAAACAAACTTAAATGCACAAGTAGAAGACCATAACTTGTTCAAGTTCACATAATCAAACTAACTTGCACACAGAAAAGATAATTCATTAAGCTGGCAAAACATATCTAACACTAGAAAGCATTACAAGAGCAAGAAACTAGGCAGTAGAGTAAGTTAAATGGGAGTAGCTGATGAAGTAAAACAAAAGCATGACAATTATCAATCGAGGCTCACCTAAGATAATAGGGAAAACTTGCAAAGGAGACTTGGATATCACTAGCATCAACAATCCCTCGTTTCAAACCATCCTTAAAGGCTTGGCATCTAGTAGTCGGCAAGGATGCCGGAGTATCAAGATCCCTAAGGAGCTCCCTCTGATCCTCGAACACTTTAAATATGCTTCCAGTCAAATCCAGTTCAGCAGTCGACGATCCTGCAATCATCTTCAGAAGTGGCCTTATCTCATAGTTTGCACCAGAAATCTTTCCAATATCTGCATCAAGTTGGGCAGCTGAACCAATTGTATCATGCTGAGTTACTTCATTAGCATCAAGATCGGTAGCTAAAACAACAGCATCCTTATCACCAGAAGGAACCTCGGTACTCCCATTATGATCAGTATTACCCTTCGTAGCATTGCAGTTTTTATCAAGGTCTGAATTACAGCCCTCTGATACATCACAAGCAGAAGGCAGGGCAGGCCTTTCTACTCCTTGATGAGCATTATCACCACTAGATGCTGGTGGAAGGACTGATAGATCTTTCTTATGATTAGATAGAGATGCCAATATTGACGCTCCAGCAACAGCTGAAGGGTCTCCAGATCTGCTCTCAAATTGAATACCTTTGATAGGAACATCCTGTCCATCCAAAATGCCAAGTGCAGAACACGATGCAGGTGTGGTTAATTTGTCATTATCAAGTGGTTGAAAAATCTGCCAATAGATCAAGGAACAACTTTTCTAATTTAAAAAAGGGGTAAATATCTCAGCACACAGAATTAGACAGATCTATATAATTTTTTAAAAAAATGCATCATGTGGCCATATGCAACCACAAAAGGATACATAAGCATGCCTCCTGGATGAACCAAAAACAACTTCATCCCCTCCCATGAGAACTATTTGCAAGTTTTGCTCAATGATTTTTCCATTAACTTGCACAATGCCTTTTCTTCCTACTATTTCAAGCAAGGCCCCTGGTACACCTCTACACTGATAGTAGAATTAAAAACATGAATCAACTTCATATAAGTCAAGGGCATATGCAATAAGCTAAGGTATGACTTTCAAATTGAAGCCAATCAACTTGTAATTCCACATTAATAAAAAAAAAAAAAAACCAAGACTATACCTCAAGATATTTCAGTTTACAAAGAGTCCTGCTGACAGACAGATCCTTCAATGATAAATTGCAGCTTGGGCCTTGGCCAACAGTGAATTGAGAACCACGGATAACAAGATGAGGGTTCTAGACAGGAGCATCAGACATGCAAATAAAGTGAAATCAAAGAATAAGATGGTTACTCATCTTACAAGTATTCATATCATGACATGACCAAGATAACATTTTAAAGATAGAAATATATTTTCCCTATTGTCAACAGCAAAATTCCTAGAGAAACATGCCTTATCCAGCAAAATTAGCTAAAATGATAATTAATAGAAAGATGGTGGGAAAACTCACCAATGCTAGGTAAATTAAAAGGTACAAAAAGAAGTCTTGAACTCGGTTACACAATGTGAATATGAAAGATTAGCAGTGATATGTTATCAACATAATGGAACTAAGACCAACCATTGCATCGCAAAATAGAATGTTGAGAACTGTCACAATTCACATTTAATCAAAATAAAACTGAGAAGTGTCACAATTCACATTTTATCAAAAATAAAATCTGTTTATCATCTTTTGCAAAGAATTACTACAATAAAATCATTAGTTAATATAAATCCAAAGGCAGCCCAAAAGAAAATTATTTTTTGGTGATTGTTTCTATCTGAATGATGTAAGACACCTAGCCCAACCATCTTTAAATAACCATTGTTTTAACAGTTTCTGCTTGTCCCTAACTCTGTTATGTAAATAATGGGCCATAATATATTTGTTATGACTGTTGGAACGGTGTATTAGAAATCACTTTCTTGTTGATATCACTAGTGCTTAAAGATGAAGCCAAGCTTACTCTACGCAGCTGGTGTGTTACATTCAAAAAAGCCAAATTCATCATTGAAAATCTAAAAAGAAAAAAAAAAGTAATAAAATTAAATACATGCCATTTTCAGAAAAAGGAGGGGTGGGGGATGATTGTTATCTGGTGGAACTTATTTACAGGATGAGTTAAACAATTTCATTTCATTTGGGTTGTATAATGAGATCATGAAAACAGTGATTTCAAAGGGCAGAAGGAATTTAAAGTGAATAAATAGGCTCTAAGTACAAGTTGACCCATCACATCTAGTCATATTATGTAAGATGGACAACAATATTGATCTAAATAATTATTTTAAGTGACCAACCATCATACAGGAATAATGTGTTCAAAGAAGTTCTTCAATTTGCCTCTTTAAAACATAATTTATATTTGTACAATACTATGATAAAGGAATATTTAATTCAGTGGCTGCTTGCCTCTCTAAATGGCCAGTTGGCTTATATATTATTTCTCTTTCAGTTCAGGTACTCCTCTCATCTTTCTAGATCATTCAGACAAGAGTTACATGTCCTCCCACCACTTTCTTTTCTGTTTCTTAGAGATAGTATGCTAGACAGCTGACACAAACAAATATTACATAAAGTATCTTAGCATGTTATTTACTGAAGTACTCTTGAATTCTTCAAGTCAAAGAACATGGATGGAGTTTCTATATGCTGCTCACTGCACAATAACTTTTTTCTTGCTCATTCAATTTACATCTTGCACACATAGGTTAATTTATTATGGAACTATAAGTCTACCTAAAAACATTTATTAAGATGCATGATGAAAATACTCTTTTTCTTTCACCCCAATAACTTAGTTGATATAAACTAATGCAATATATACTGCTCTTATTGTTATCATGGTCCTGGCAAGGGAAAGAACTTAATAAATTGACATCGAGAAACCACCTAACCTGGCATTAATTTCTCAGCCATCATTAAACACTATCACCTTGACCTCATCCTTCCCAAAGCACATAATGTCTTGCCTTCTAAATAATAATGTTATCAATCTGACCCTTCAAATTTAGGCCATAAAAATCCCCTATACTAAAAAAAGGTGTTTCAAAACAACAGCTTCACTTTCTCAAACATCAACTGATATTCCTTAAGTTTTCAATCCCTAGCAGCCAAACTCCTTTATTCCTCTGATAATTTGCCAATATTTGTAGAACAAGGCAATAATGTTATCCTGCTTCCATAACTCATGCTCTAAAACATGCTTTCTTTCATTGGTGCTCAATCCCCATAATCCTTCAACTCTACTCTCATCATCTCTCTGTTTTTAAAAACCAGTTGCCTTGTCATTAAAGTTGAAATTTTTTATATCATCTCATGATCAAGGTTTGCATTCATCAACCTCCCTATGGCATTCTCTTTTTGCCAAAATTTTTAGAGTTTTTTTTCGCATACAAAGTTTCATCCTTCTCAAAAGTTCTATCATCAACTTATGTTCTCCTTCTACTCCCACATTATAGCTCAATCAAAAAAGCTCAAGCATCTCCATCTACATCCTTATAATCCAAAAAATGGTATGTCCATCTCACTCTTACCCAAACAACCAAGAGAAAATAATCCTTTGCATTCTTTTGTGATGAGTAAAATCTAACTCAAGGATCAGTCATATTATTCAACCACATAACTTCCATACTAATAAGTGATCAATCAACCAAGTCAAGTTCCCTAAAGTAATCTAAAGACCTAGGATGTTTCTCACGATCTTAACAGCCCAATAGCAAAACCATGGACCAGAACAAAATTCCATGACAGGAATGACAAGTTTGTCCTGCCTATAATTCCTAATTCATGGTGACACATCATATGGGGCTGGGAAAGGAAAAAGAAGTATAATTCACAGAAAGGTTTGACTCAATTATTTGGTGATCCCTTTATCCAACCATCCAACTTTTCCACCGAAAAATGGATGGCACAAAAATTACTCCATAAAGTGCTCTTAGCATGCTCATCCTATGGAAAATTCATTCTCCCAAAGCATCAGACCCATACACAATGAAAAATCCCACTTGAAATTACCAAAATGCATGCATATTAAGTAACAGAGAATACAAAGTGTTCTGTCTTAACTCTTAACCTAGCAAACACATGGGGAATTAAAAATCAACCACATCAAAAGAAAAACTTAGACAAATATTTTTTTTAACTATCCTTCAGAACAATTTTTCCCTCTACATATAAGCCACAAAAAATCAAACATTGGGTTTTCTAATCTTAAACTAAACAATTTATATAAACAAATTAATCTTAAAACCTACTGCATATGTAAGCCCATGAAAACTAAAATGGTCATCATAGCACTAATCTGTACTTAGGAAAATATTTGTTTTGTCTAAGGGTGGAAAGAAAGAGATGGTTTATATTCACAAGACAAGGAAGAGAAATTGATGTGATAAAGGCACCAATTCCTATGGGTCAACATGATATCTAGGAGATATAATGCAGAAAAGCTAACATACATTACCATGCAAGGTCAAGCAGAAGAGGTATATGGATTGAAATGAAAAAGGTGGAAACAGAGATGGGGTAAAATACATAAAATTTACATATATCTTACAAAGCTCAAGGCTATCATAAAAAGTTTCAGGGGAACTGGGACACTAAGAAAAATCAATAACTGATTTGGCATAACTGGACTGAAAGCAGCCCTAATGTGATTCTGATGGTATAGAAACTAATTGTTATTCCATTGAGGACAAGGTGATATTCTCAACAAAGCCATATCAAATTCATCTAATACATATTACAAGAGAGTGACTAACTTTATCTTTTGCCATGTGATAATACTGTGTCAATTTTTTACAGAATATATTAATATCACTTGAAATTATATCATTACCTCTCAAGCAAAGATAAACTTTATCAGTTCTGCCATATACAGAACATTTTGTGCACTTGTGTCACCATTAAAAATTATTACCATAAATAACTTAATAAAGATTAAAAAAACAGCACAGTTTCAAGTGCCAGACATGCAGGGCCAATACCATCACCTGGCATGGGTCAGCTTAGCACAAATTATATAATCTTCCATATTATTTACTTAAAAAAAATGTCACCACAAAAAGTAGTAGTGTTGGCACATTGAGTGCTATGCCATGCCACCAGCACTTCAATCCTCATTTGAAGTATTGCTGTAATAAAATAGCAGGCTCCATATTTTTGTTTGAGAAAGGCTTGGTTGATGATGATGACAATGATGATGATACTTCTCTAAAAGCAAAGAAATAAATATCAATATGGTGGATTGTTTCATTAACTCAAAGCATGATAAATTGCTTCAAAAATGGCAGGTCCTCTATCTATGTCATGAATAGTTCTTTGCAAACTTAAAAGGTATGTTTAACTAGTGGCAATTCATTACATCTAATTAAGGGATCAACTAGATAAGGTCTCAACCCGAGCATGTCTTCCTATGATCATACTATCATGAAGAAGAGCAGGTGACAAGGGAAAGGAGGGAATGGGGGAAGGAAGAGGACAAGAGAGAATCTCAAAATAGCTATTGTTGTGATTTGATTAAAAAGTGTGCAAAAATTTAGCATATCATTAGCCAATAGACAAGCAAGGAATTTGGGGAAAGAGAAAAGTCATGGAGACCGAGACACACAGAGAGGTAGGGCGAAAGGCAAAGGGGCAGGATCCTAGTGCAATTAGCAGCCTGGTTATTTTAAGAGAATGTATCATTATATATAATTGGTGGAAAAGGAGAATCAAGGATTTGATTGCAAAAACAAGACAAAGTAGATCTTAAAAGGCTTATCCATGTGAATTTCTTTCTCATTTGATATTGCTTGAATATGCAAACTAAAAAAGAAACAGGTCCATATATCTCGATTTTTTTAAATAGTGCATAGAGAATTATGTTGGATGACTTTGCATATAAAAATATATTGCATGACTGCATTTACCTACACATGTCTATAGGATATGTAAAAATACATATATGTGAGTGTATGTATATAAAACACATGGACATAAATATTATACAGATCGAATATGCATTGGGTTATTGGCATAATTTATAGTTGTATCTAGTTTTATTTGCCGATATAAACACAAAATGAATAAATATATATCAATTTAATACAATAGCATATGTTTATATTTGTTGTAAAAGTATACACTACACTAATTGGAGATCAATAATACCCATACTTGTTTGGGATTAAGTGACAATCAATAGAAAACAAGTGAAAACCCCTTCTTTAATGAATATGGATGTGAATCAAATATTTGCTCTACCCTTATCTTCTTCAAACAAAAATAGACACAAATTTGAGAAAATAGCTATATTTGTTTCAACAACCAGTTTGGGATTAAGATTTAGTTGAGTTGAATTAAGCTATATTTGTTTCAACCAAGGTTCGCCAACTCAAAACCAAATCCCGTGCCAGCCGACCAGCAGCATAGGTTGGTACACCCCCAATACTGGGCCTGAACTAATAGAAAAACAAAAGCAAGAGAGAAAGAGAACCAGAGAGGAAAAGAGAGATGGAAGGGAGGGAAGGAAAGAAAGAGAGGATGATAGAGATGCCGACAGTGGCCACCCAAGGGCCATGGAAACCCTCAAATGATCAAATCATGGAGGAAGAGAGAGAAGAAAGAGAGAGGGAGGTAGAGGAGAAGAAGAGAAACAGAAGGAGGGAGAGGCCGGCGGTGGCTACTAGAGGGTTAGAACCCTCCCACAGCTTCTGTTGGTTCGAAACAAGGCTTCTTTTTCTTTTTTTGCCTGATCCATGGTGAAGTCAGAAACATTCATTGTGAACTGGGATAAAAAAATTTGTCCAATCAAAACAAGGGCGATCACCCATGTTTCAAACCAATAAAAGCCATGGGGGATTCCAATCCTCTGACAGCCACCGCTGACCTCCCCACAGCCTTCCCCTCCTACCATTTTTCTCTCTTTTTCTCTCTCTCTCTGTTTATCTATCTTTTTTCATCAATTTGGACTCGGGCGGAGATCCGGCATCCTTGCAACAGCCTCGGCAAGCCACCAGCAGGTGCCGCCGGCCTTTTCCTCTCCTTCCCTCCCCCCTCTCTCTCTCTTCTTTTTGCCGGTGTTCTGAATTGAACATATGAACCGCACCAATAGGCCGCTAGTATGATTTGGCATGTCCCAAATCAATCAGTTCGGCTAACCATAGTTTCAACAATATACAAAACTAAGTATGATAATACAAATATAATGAGATAAATCAACAAAAGCAACTAAATAATTAAGAATGCCAAAATTAAGACCCAAATGCATTACTTAGAAAAAAGAGTTCTATATGCACTTACTTGCACACATATTTTATGTAAAAAGGGATGTTTATATCCGTTTATATTTGTATTTATGTATGTGTGTGCATATGTAGGTATGGCTATATGCATGTATCCTAATTCATATAAAACATTCATATCCGTAATCTATATCAAAAAAAAGGCAATCTAGTGCACAAGGCTCTTGCCAGTGCAAGAGCCTAGGAGGGGACGACTTTATGCAACCTAATTTCTCGTGCATGAGAGGCTATTTTTGTATTTTAGACCTATGACATCCAACTTACGATGGAGCAACCTTATTGTTGCACCCATGCTCACTGTCATCCGGGCTCTATATTCAACTCCAAAAAAAAGGCTAAAATGTTGTATACAACTATACATTTTTATATATGGAACAACTAAATGTGCATGTCATTCATGCATGCAATGTCATGTGCATACATATGATCTCTCTCCCAACCACCCTTTTGTCCACCCACATGTATGCATGTGCATATATATGTTATATGTAATGTACAGGCAGATATGTACATATCTCTGCATGATTGTACATTCTATACATACACACACATGCACAAATATACATGCAAATTTACATATTCACATGCATGCATAAATAAAGAGACATGCACACATATTCCTTATATCTCTCAATTTAATAATGTGGTGAAATTAACATCCTCCCATCCCACATCAGCTGGCTGCCTATATCATCACAATTGTTAATAATTCTAAGTACCCAATTAACCGAATAAGCCCATCTAAGCATATCTGTCAATCTGCAGTGAGCAACATGTAAATAAAAAGTCCAGCTAACTTTTTTTCATAAATTTAAAACAAAAAAGTGAGATAGTCAAGAAGTGGTGCTAAATGCTTTTCCTTTTCTTAATACAAAGTAAGAATGATATTGTCTTTTTTAAGGAAAACATGAGAACTAAATCTGCATTTTTTTGTGAAGTCGGTCACTTGAAGGCAAAACAGGTTTCCACCAATCACAAATTATATCGAAGGCTTACATTTTGGATTAGTATAGTTTAAATCTTATTTATTCTTTCTAGTAAAACAAAGCACTCTGGGATCCAAAAATAACGTTGCATCTCATGTATTCTTCTTTTAACAATTAAAAATAAAATAAAATCAGGAACTTGTATGCTCCCTAGAACCCTCGATGCAAATAAAAAGATGAATAAATCTTTCAAGTGGTTGAAAGAAAATCTCATCATCGAAAACACTCTAACAAAATGAAAAGAGAAAAATAGGAAAATAATAACCCAACCTGAGAACACTGCGAAAGAAGTTTCGCCCATGGCTTCGGCTGCACCTTCAAGACCCGTTTCTTCGGGAGTTCCAACGGCACCAGCCCCGATTGTTCTCCTTCAGCTTTCGCTGTTTGCTCTAAAAGGAAGGTAAAAAAGCGAAACTTGTGAACAAACTACAAAAAAATGGAAAGTGGGGCGGGGGGAGGCCACCCTCCGCGGTAAAGGACTGCAGAAACCTTGGTTCGGCATATGAAGCTCGGAACTCTGCCCCGCCCCATCCTCGGGTGTCTTCTCCTGTTCCGGCGAGGCATGGCCAGCCTCCCTCGGCGGATCAGCTGCAGCGGGCGGATCAGACAGGGCCTGGCTGTCCTCGGCGCCCGGCGCCGCCTCCTCCCTCGTGTCGGGCTGATGCGCCTTCGCGGTCGCCTCCACCTGGATGAATCCCACGGATCCCGGCCGAAATCCGGCAAAACCTTCGAATTAGATGGAAGCCGAGGCAGAAAATCAAAAAAAAAAAAAAAAAAAAACGGTGGAAATTAGGGGAAAGATCGCACCTTGGAGCGTTTGGTGGAGGAAGACGAGGGGGAGGGGAAAGAAAAGGAGCGCTTCGCAGACGCCGAGCTCCGCCTCGTCTCGACCATCGTCTCTTGCTATTTCTTCCTCGACTCCGCGGCGATATCTTCTTGCAAGGGGAGAAGAACGAAAACGATAGAAAGGAAGGGATGGGGAGGGAGGGTGGAAAGGTTGCCATAGTTTTTTATTTATTACATAAGATATTTTTGTATTAATTGTAGATATTTTTTATTTTTTTATTTATGACATGTGATATGCGTCTCATATATACAAATCATTTTATAAATTTATATACAGATTTACAAATAGATCCCTGTATTTCAAATTATGAAAAAATAAATATTATTTTAAAAATTTATTATAAATAAATAATTTAAATAATTTCATGATAGCATAAAAAAATAATATTTTTATGAATTTACGGCACATGCATTGCATTAGCATATTTATTTTTTCATACTATTTATCCAAAAATTTTTAAGATAAAAGACAGGTGATTTGGAAAAAATATGATCATTTTTTTTAGAAATTGAACACGTGACTCTATATATCTAAATATTTTTTTTCTACTCCATTTCATATCTTTTATATTGGAAAGGTAAAGGAATAGGGGAATAAAAATTTTAAAAAATTAAAAAAATAATGAAAAAGTTGCTCTAATTTTTATATTTATTATATGAAATATTTTTACATTAATTATAGATTTGTTATTTATTTATGATACGAGAAATGCATTAGATTTATACAAACTATTTTATATATAAGTTTATAAATAGATTCATGTAAATTTTAAATTATACAAAATTGTGTTATTTTAAAGATTTATCAAGATGAATAGTTTTGATGATTTTTTTAAAAATGATTATATAAAAAATAATATTTTATTAAATTTAAAGTACATGGGAGGCGATGCATTATTTGTTAGATCTTTTGCTTTCAATTTTTTATATTTTTAATTACAGTATTGCAGTAGCATATTTATTTTTTATATTATTTATTAAAAAAATAATTAAAAAATATTAAATGCATCTATTTCAAAGGGACAGTGATATGGCAAGATCGCTGACATGGAGAAATCTACGGGCGCCATGTAGGAAGGGACGCCACGTCGAACCTTTGGCTCGGACCCCATTACCGAGATGAGCCGAACTTCCCCAGGGCGGCAGATGGAGCCCAACCCTCCACCAGGTCGAGCTCATGAGCTCGGCGCCTAGGTCGGAGCCAACATCCGCCCTCCAGAGGAGACCCTCGGAGGTTAGTGCCCCCTGGTCGAGGTCGAGCCAAGAGCTCACCCGTCGAGGTCGAGCCTCTCCGAGTGCACGCCCTTTGGACGGGGTCCGCCGACATCCGCCCTCCAGAGGAGACCCTTGGAGGTTAGTACCCCCGGTCGAGGTCGAGCCAAGAGCTCACCCGCCGAGGTCGAGCCTCTCCGAGTGCGCGCCCTCTGGACCGAGTCCGCCGACGTCCACCTTCCAGAGGAGACCCTTGGAGGTTAGTGCCCCCCCGGTCGAGGTCGAGCCAAAAGCTCACCCACCGAGGTCGAGCCTCTCCGAGTGCGCACCCTCTGGACTGGGTCCGCCGACATCCGCCCTCCAGAGGAGACCCTCGCAGGTTAGTGCCCCCCAGTCGAGGTCGAGCCAAGAGCTCACCCGCCGAGGTCAAGCCTCTCCGAGTGCGCGCTCTCTGGACCGGGTCCACTGACATCCGCCCTCCGAAGGAGACCCTTGGAGGTTAGTGCCCCGCGGTCGAGGTCGAGCCAAGAGCTCACCCGCCAAGGTCGAGCCTCTCCGAGTGTGCGCCTTCTGGACCGAGTCCACCGACATCCGCCCTCCGGAGGAGACCCTCAGAGGTTAGTGCCCCGCGGTCGAGGTCGAGCCAAGAGCTCACCCGCCGAGGTCGAGCCTCTCCGAGTGCGCGCCCTCTGGACCGGACCCGTACTTCGTCCTTCTCCACCTGGCCATCCCCGCAAGCCCGGAGCATCTAGGATGGAGCGAGCCCTGCCGTCCAAGCTCGGCCCCAACCCGAAAGAAGTCCTCACCAGCCGGGGGCACCGGCAAGCCTCCCGAGGACCGTACCAGAACACCTCTCAGGCCATACTGACTACCTGACACCACCGGTTACACCAGCAAGGCAAGCGATGCGCCGATTGAGGTGCCACATTCCTCACCAACCACTCAGATCACCCAGGAAAGAAGACCATCCGGGAGATTCGAACCCCGTGGGCGGCGGCCTGCCATTTGAGACATCCCTGATTTCCCGGAACAAGGCAACCATGAAGGAGTGTCGGAGCGCATGACAGCACCTTATCATGAAATAGGAAAAGGCTTCTTGGGACACCGCCGCGCGCGTCGGACAGCCCGGCGGGAACCCCGAAACAAGCTCCCAACGGTCGGTCTTCGACTACAAAGAACGATCGGCACCCCCCAAGGGAGAGAAAAAAAACAACGGTAACAACAGTAACAACAACAACAAAAAAAAGGAACGACCACTCACCACCAAAAAGAGCTCAACAAAAAGAGCAAAAGGCCATCGCCACCATGAATGGAGGGAATCGAGGGGCACAAGGAGAGGCGGAGGAACAGAGCATCCCTCTGTCCTCGCTACCAATCTCCCCCTGCGACGTTCACACCTCCACACACACACACATCTCTCACTCCTCCTCATGCGGAGTCCATCAAGAGGGGCCTGGCCAGGAGGACCTGTTCCCCTGGACCGTCATTGACTTGATCGTCAGAGTGCTCCGCCGGAAACCCCAGCCCGGGTCTCTAACCATTGTCTCGTAGGCACTGGAGCAGAGGACCACGGACGGCGGGAGGCAAGGACCCGGGATCGAAACGCGGCAGGCGACGGGAGGACCGCGATCCAACGCGGCAGCTACGGGCCACGACGGTCTTGGCAGCAACAGATTGGCGCACCAGGTAGGGGGCGATAAGGACGGGTATGACTAACCCCTTCACCACCCCCCAGGGCTACACACCCCAGAAGAGCGGTGACGACACAGGCTGGAAAGGCCGATAGACAGGTGACCTTTTCCCAGCCCCCCGTAGCATATTGCTTCCCCTGTCCCCTTCGACGGGGAAGCTGTCGACGAAACCACTGGGCACGTGGCGAAAGTATGCCTGAGGAAGCATGAGCACCAGCTGGTGGGGTTCTTCCCCCCCCCCCCCCCCCCCGCTGGACCGTCAATGCACGGGGCTCAGCTGTCGGGCCCTAGGGCTGTAGTGCCCACTGCCGGGGAAGCCCTTCACCAGCCATAGTGATATCACAAGGCGTCGCAATGGCGAACAGGAGACCCATCTCTCAAGATTCATGGCGGGGGCCCCGAACGCTTGCCGGTCCCCCGTCGCCTTCGACCGTCAACGACCGCACCACTGCACAAGCGACGGACGTTATCGCCCGGAGAATCGCACATGCACCCAAGGAGACTCAGGGGGCGAAAAGCCTCGGGGATAACCTCCTCACCATGCGACAAGGAGAAAGTAAAAGAAGAAAGCTAAACCAGGAGGCCGCCGTCAACAACACGACGGTGGCGAACCACCATGCAAAGACCCCTGCGAGATGGTCCAAGTCCCACCATGAGAAGTTCGTCACTTCGAAGGACTTGGCGACGTGAGGTTCCCCGAGAGCGGAGAGCCCCCGGCCTGCAAAGACACTCTCGATGAGGTAAGACCCCTCACCAACAATTATGATGACGATTTTTTCCTTTGCATGGGTGTCTGCATGTTTTGCAGGAAAGGGTCAATGACGCCCCCAAGCCTAGCTCCAGGATGCCAGAAGGACTTTGAGCCACATAGCTCTCCAACTCCAAGCATCCCCGAGCCTAGCTCCAGGACATCAAGGAAATCTCGAGCCACGTAGCTCCCACTTCCCGGCGCCCCCGAGCCTAGCTCCAGGATGCCAAAAGGACTTTGAGCCACGTAGCTCTCCAACTCCAAGCACCCCCGTGCCCAGCTCCGGGACGTCAAAGAAATCTCGAGCCACGTAGCTCCCACTTCCCAGCACCCCCGAGCCTAGCTCCAAGATGCCAAAAGGACTTTGAGCTACGTAGCTCTCCAACTCCAAGCGTCCCCGAGCCTAGCTCCATGATGTCAAGGAAATCTCGAGCCACGTAGCTCCCACTTTCCGGCGCCCCCGAGCCTAGCTCCAGGATGCCAAAAGGACTTTGAGCCACGTAGCTCTCCAACTCCAAGCACCCCCGAGTCCAGCTCTAGGACATCAAAGAAATCTCGAGCCACGTAGCTCCCACTTCCCGGCACCCTCGAGCCCAGCTCCGGGATGCCAGAGGGACTTTGAGCCACGTAGCTCTCCAACTCCAAGCATCCCCGAGCCTAGCTCCGGGACGTCAAAGAAATCTCGAGTCACGTAGCTCCCACTTCCCGGCGCCCCCGAGCCTAGCTCTAGAACGCCAAAAGGACTTTGAGCCACGTAGCTCTCCAACTCCAAGCGCCCCCGAGCCCAGCTCTAGGACATCGAAGAAATCTCGAGCCACGTAGCTCCCACTTCCCAGCGCCGCTGAGCCCAGCTCCGGGATGCCAGAGGGATTTTGAGCCACGTAGCTCTCCAACTCCGAGTATCCCCGGGCCCAGCTCCAGGACGTCGAAGAAATCTTGAGCCAAGTAGCTCTCCATCCCAAACACCTCCGAGCCTAGCTCCTGGATGCCAAGGGATCACAGGGCCACGTAGCTCTCATCAACGCCTCAAGCCTAGCTCCAAGGTGCCAAAGACCTGAGCCAAGATCTCAGGCACTCCCTGGACCCGAGCCTAGCTCCATGTCCAGGAAGGCCTCGAGCCTAGCTCCAAGGCAACCAAGACCGGTAACCCCCCTACCCTGATCTCCCCTCTCGAAAAGAAAACAGGAGGGGAAGGAAAGAAAGGGAACAAAGGGGGGAAGCCCGGCAGCCCTCCTCTCTGATCTCCCCTCTCGAAAAGAAGGAGAGAGGGGAAGGAAAGAAAGAGAGCAAAAATGGGGGTCCAGCCAGCATTCTCTCTTCTGATCTCCCCACTCTAAAAAAAAAAAAGAAAAGAAAAGAAGAAAAGAAAAAATGATGACGATGAAAGAATAAAATGAAAAGAAAAATGAATAAAAGAAGAGTGGGGAAAGAAAGAAAAAGGGAGTGAAAAGAAAATGCAGCACCATCAAAACTGCAGCTCTCAGCAATCTCCGTCCCCGAGCCCAGCTCCAGGACATCTTCTCAAGACCAGAGCTCAGATCTCCGGCCAAGGGAACTTCGAGCCAAGCCGCTCTCAGCAATCTCCGTCCCCGAGGCCAGCTCCAGGACATCTTCTCAAGACCGGAGCTCAGATCTCCGGTCAAGAGAATTTCGAGCCAAGCCGCTCTCAGCAATATCCGTCCTCGAGCCCAGCTCCAGAGCATCTTCTCAAGACTGGAGCTCGGATCTCCGTCCAAGGAAACTTCGAGTCGAGCCGCTCTCAGTAATATCCGTCCCAAAGCCCAGCTCCAGGACATCTTCCCATGACCAAAGCTCAGATCTCACGACCATCAGCCAACGACATCTTCGAGCCTAGCGGCCCGCGAGTGCCTTGACCTCAGACAAGGAGAAGCCCTTCTCTCTGAAGTCCCCGAGCAAAAAAGAAAAAAAAAAGAAGGAATAGAGAGGGGATGAGGAAAGGATAGAGAAAGAGTCTCTGACAAAGCAATCCAAGCTTTATTGATCAAATACAAATTACAAGCATTTTTCTGGGCCCCAACATGCCGGAAGACCCTGAACAAGTACAAGAAACAAAGAAGTACAAACAAAAGCAAAGACAAGAGAAGAAGTCATTCCGCGCCGACTGGCTTTTCTGCTGGGTCCAGAGGCTGGCTGCCCCTGCCCTCGGGGGCTTCCGGCTCAGTCGCCCCGGCCTCAGGGGAACCATCCCCGGCTGGTGTCGAAGGCTCTGACCCGACGACCTCCTCGTCAACCTCCTCCGAAGCCGAGGGGTATCTGAGACGGTCGCGGTGCTTGTCAGGGACAAAGGACTCGACCCGGCCGTGCAGGTATATGAACCCCTTGTAAAAGGAGTCCGACGCCATCTGCTGGATGTCGGCGACAAACTCCTCTGAAGCCTTAAAGTTGGCAACGGTGCTTTCGGCGTCCTCCTCGGCCGCAGCAGCCACCTTCTCCAGCTCGACAGCCCTCAACTTGGCTGCCTCCGCCGAGCTGACCGCCGCCTCTGCTGCTTTCTCAGTAGCGGCAAGCTTCTCTCTCATGACCGCCAGCTCCCCCTGGGCAGTCTGGGTGGTCTCCTTATGCCTGTCGGCCTCGGCACTATACCAATTCAATTTTTTCTCGATGACGGAGAGGTCATCGATTGCCTTCTTTGAACGGCTCCGCTCCAGATCACAGGCCGTCGAGAGTCCTTTCGCTCCCCCCTCAGTATCGGCAAGCTCTTTTTGGAGGTCCTTGATCTTCAACTCAAGGGCCCCGCTGACACCGGCCTTCTCCTTCAAGTCAGCCTTCAAAGATTCGATCTCGGTGACTCGTCGTCGCTCGAGGCGATCCCAGCTCTGAAAGTGCTCCCTGAGGAAGAGGGCCTCAACACCGATCTGCACAAAAAAAAAAAAAAAGAAGATGAAAATGAAAATGAAAATGAAAATGAAAATGATGAATGAAAGTGACTAAAAGAAAATGAAGAGCACGCAAAAGAGGCGAAGGAACTCACCGAGTATAGCTGGGAAAAGAGGATCTTGAAGACATCGGCCACGTGCATTCCGGCCATGTCTTGTTGGTCACACACCTGGATGGAGAAGTCCATCAAGCGTTCGGCTAGCTCAGGGCTCCGAAGGACCGAGTTCCCTGGCCCCATTCGGAAGGGGAGGTAACGTCGTCCCTCCTCCCTCCGACTCTCTCTGGGGTGGGGCGGCCGTGCATCGTTGACCGAAGGCCCCCCGGGGGCAGGCTGGGAGACCAGGGCAGACGCAAGCGGCGCAACTGTCGCAGCCTCGGAAGCGGCCAGGGTCTCCCCACCCTTGGCGTCGCAGTAGACGGACCCAGAGGGGGGCAAGGCGCAGCAGCAGCGACAGCAGCCCTCGCCCAGACCACTACCTCGGGCTCTGTAGCAGGGATCTGCTGGGATGGCTTCGGGGCCATGGGAGCTGCCCCCTCCACCAGTACAGGAGCGGCGCGGGTCACCTCTGAGCTCGAGCCGGCAGCCACGGTCGAGCTCAGCCCAACCATCACCACCGGGGCAGCCGTAGGTGTGCACTCACCTCGGGGCCGCCTGGAAGCGGGCTCCGCGGCCAATCCTGTCGGTCGCCTCTTCTTGGTAATGGCCAGGAGATCGCTCTCAGAGAATATCATACCTGCACACAATATACACAGTGGTCAGAACCTGTGAAAAACTGCACAAAGATCACGCAAAGGAAAGAAAAGGGCAATGTTCAGGCTGGACTCACCCAACCCATTCGCTGGGTTGACCCCAGAGTCAGCGAGGTTCTGCTCAGACAACAGGACCTCGAGAGAAGGAATCTGCACACTGCAGAGCAGCTCGTAGTCATCTCGGTCAGCTGTATCGACGATAGAGTTTCGGTTGGGGGACTGGTCCGGATCACTCCAGACCCAGTCAACTCTCTCGACCTCGACAAATAAGAACTTACTCTTCCATCTCTTGACGGAAGAGGGGAGCTCAAACTTAATGCCCCTCGGGCAGGAAGATAAAGACCACCAGCCGTCTTCGGTTAGGTGACGTTTCAGGGCGAAGAAGGCCCTGAACAAAGAAAATCGGGCCACGAACCCGTGAAGGTGACAGAGCACAATGAAGGAGAAGATAACCATAATAGTGTTTGGTACCAGCTGTGCCGGGACCAAACGATAGTTATCCAAGACTGACAAAAAGAAGGGATGGAAAGGGAAGCGGAGACCTCCAGAGAAGGTCCCCTCATAGAAGGCAAGACAGCCCGGGCCGCTCGAAGTAACCCGCTCCCCCGGATGAGGGATCATAAGCCGGACAGAATGAGGGATGCCATAGATATCCCGGACAGTCTTGAGTTCTCTGGCGATGATCGTGGAGGCGACCTCGCAGGGGCCTGCAGACCGAGCAGACTCAGGGACATGAGCAGAAGGAGGGGGAAAAGAAGAACCTGACCCCGGTTCCCTAATAAGAACCGGACCGAGAGGACGCCTCCCACCGAGTTCATAGCGGGCTACGCCTCCCTCCCCATCAGAAGAAGAGGAAGAAGATGCAGGCCTCCATTCGGAAGGACCAGCCTCACCCTGATCAGTGGAGGGACGGAAGCCCGGACCAAAACGGGACATCCTCAAAAACAAATAAGAAGAAGAAGAAAAAGGGAAACACAAGGTCGAAGACCGAAGAAGAAACCACATACCCCGAGAGGGAACCCTACTCTATCTGGAGGAAGAAAGAGGAAGAAGCTAACCTGTTGCCTTGAGAAGAAACTTGGGGCAATAGGGAAGAAGAAGAAGCCTGGACGCGGCAGCAGCAGTCGCGGAGAATTAAAAAAGAATAGATTGTTCGGGTAAGGCCCTCCTTTCACTCCGAAATGACCCAAGGGCTCTGTATCGCGTCAGCCGCTCACCAACAGATCTGCGCCACGTGTCACCCATCAGAGAGAAAGGCATCCCGGCCGCTCTGAATTCTGTGCCAGCATTAACTGCTCCTCGGATGTGGTCAGGTGGTGCCCCCGCATTGGCCCGTAGGAGTGGTCCCCGAAGCGCCAACAGTCACGACCATCATTGCAATCGATCTCTACATTTCCACGTCAGCACCATAATTACTCCCTTCGGCCCGAACGCCATGCACTAACGAGCCTCGAGAGTGGGGGGCAAATGATATGGCAAGACCGCTGACGTGGAGAAATCTGCGGGCACCATGTGGGGAGGGATGCCACGTCGACCCTCTGGCTTGGACTCCATTACCGAGATGAGCCGAACTCCCCCAAGGCGGCAGATAGAGCCCAGTCCTCCACCAGGTCGAGCTCATGAGCTCGGCGCCTAGGCCGGAGCCGACATCCGCTCTCTAGAGGAGACTCTCGGAGGTTAGTGCCCCCCGATCGAGGTCGAGCCAAGAGCTTACCCGCCGAGGTCGAGCCTCTCCGAGTGTGCACCCTCTGAACCAGGTCCGCTGACATCCACCCTTCAGAGGAGACCCTTGGAGGTTAGTGCCCCCCCGGTCGAGGTCGAGCCAAGAGCTCACCTGACGAGGTCGAGCCTCTTTGAGTGCGCGCCCTCTGGATCGGATCCACTGACGTCCGCCCTCCAGAGGAGACCCTCGGAGGTTAGTGCCCCCCCGGTCGAGGTCGAGCCAATAGCTCACTCGCTGAGGTCGAGCCTCTCCGAGTGCATGCCCTCTAGATCGAGTCCACCGACATCTGCCCTCCAGAGGAGACCCTCGGAGGTTAGTGCCCCCCCGGTTGAGGTCGAGCCAAGAGCTCACCCACCAAGGTCGAGCCTCTCCGAGTGCGCGTCCTCTAGACCGGGTCCGCCGATATCCACCCTCCGGAGGAGACCCTCGGAGGTTAGTGCCCCGCGGTTGAGGTCGAGCCAAGAGCTCACCCACCGAGGTCGAGCCTCTCCGAGTATGTGCCCTCTGGACCGGGCCCGTACTTCGCCCTTCTCCACCTGGTCGTCCCCGCAAGCCCGGAGCATCTAGGATGGAGCGAGCCCTGCCGTCCTAGCTTGGCCCCAACCCGGAAGAAGTCCTCACCAGCCAGGAGCACCGACGAGCCTCCCGAGGACCGTACCAGAATGCCTCTCAGGCCGTACTGACTACCTGACACCACCAGTTATACCAGAAAGGCAAGCGACACGCCGATTGAGGCGCCACATTCCTCACCAACCACTCAGATCACCCAGGAAAGAAGACCATCCGGGAGATTCGAACCCCACTGGCGGCGGCCCGCCATTCGAGACGTCCCTGATTTTCCGGAACAAGACAATCATGAAGGAGTGTCGGAGCGCCTGGCAGCACCTTATCATGAAATAGGAAAAAGGCTTCCTGGGACACCGCTGCGCGCGTCTGATAGCCCGGCGGGAACCCCAAAATAAGCTCTCAATGGCCGGTCTTTGACTACAAAGAACGATCGGCACCCTCCAAGAGAGGGAAAAAAAACAACGGTAACAACAGTAACAACAACAACAAAAAAAAAAGAACGACCACTCACCACCAAAAAGACCTCAACAAAAAGAGCAAAAAGCCATCGCCACCATGAATGGAGGGAATCGAGGGGCACAAGGAGAGGCAGAGGAACAGAGCATCCCTTTGTCCTCGCTACCAATCTCCCCTGCGATGTTCACACCTCCACACACACACATCTCTCACTTCTAGTGCCGAGTCCATTAAGAGAGGCCCGGCCAGGAGGACCTGTTCCCCTGGACTGTCACTGACTTGATTGTCGGAGTGCCCCCGCCGGAAATCTCGGCCCGGATTTCTAACCATTGTCTCGCAGGCCCTGGAGCATAGGACCACTGGACGGCGGGAGGCGGGGACCCAGGACCGGAGCGCGGCAGACGGTGGGAGGAGCGCGATCCAACATGACAGCTACGGGCCACGACGGTCTTTGCGGCAAGAGATAGATACGATAAAAAAAATAATAATAAATTAATTTTCTTTTTAATAGTCTGGCACAAAACTTTATAGATCTAAATATTTTAGAATGATATAGTAAATATGAAACCGTTAACCATTATACAATAGATTTTACAATATATTTAGATATATTCAATCAATAACATATCTAAAAAATTATTTCGACCTACATATAAAATTTTATAATCTAACTATTAAATACGCACTTGCTATCCAAAGTATATAATTAAAAAAATAAATAAAATAAAAAATCACCAATTAGTAATGCATCCTTCCATACTCACTATAAATTCATGATCATAACATATTTTATATAAACACCTTCAAAAAAGCTATCAACTTATTTACCATCATAAATTTATAAAATATTACATAATTTTGCATAATTTAAATTTTATTGAGTTATATCTATAAATATGTTTGTAAAATGGTTTGTATAAATCTAAAGCTTGCGATGATACAAAAAATCAAAAAATAACCTATAATTAATATAGATAATAAATAAAAATTACAAAGTAGTTATTCAGTGGCCTTTCAAATACCTCTTCCCATCCTTTCCCTCTCTCTCATTTTCCTTTTTCTCCCCTCTCTCTATCAATATTTGGTAAAGGAAGATGACGAGTTGAGAGTAGAAAGAGGGTGCCTTGAAGTAACAACATTGTGTAGAAAACATAAATAAGTTATTAGGAATCACAAGATTCCCTCATTGTTTTCCGGACTTTCTTCATCATAATTTTTTTAAAAAAAATTAGTATATGATGATTGCATATTTAATGCTCGTAGTTTATCTAGGGTACAAGATAGAAATGTAACAATAGCAGCATGATGGCAATAATTTATCGACATTCCTTTTTTTTTGCCATTAACACTTGGAATTTACTTAGAATTTTATGTATAAATCATATAATTAAGTTGGATGTGTAAAGGAACTTAAAATTTTAAAAGTATTAAATTATATGATAATGTTATCATTTATTATATATCTACAGCCCTTTATTCCGATAATCTTATACTTTAACTTCTATGGTATGTATCTCTTGATTGAGATTTAGTGATTGAAAATTTAATGCTCCAACAATTACCGTAAGATAAAATTGATAGAGATGTTGCAAAGTCATATGATCATTACTATCTATTACAAAATAACAATAATCCCCTTAATTCAATATGTCATTATTTATGTTATTATTTTAATAAATGATGCCTAAAATAATATGTCACTCTATAATAGCACATGGACCTCCACTAATGAACCCTCCAAATTTCAATGAAAGCAAGATCTAATCCAAAATCTTTAGTATAACCATCAAGAGACTTTAATATGAAACAATACCTTAAATTTTTTATTTAGCTTTAAGATTTTCCTTTCCTCCTCAAAAAAAAAGTCTCATTTTCTTTTTATTGGATTTAAATAAATTCTGGAGAAAATTATAGAGACACTCTTTAAGTTTTCGTGAAAAATACTTCAATCCCAAATTTTTAAAAAGTTTCAAGTAAATCCATAACTTATTTTTTCATTACAATGTAGCCCAATCATCTAAAATACCTCTTTTTTTCATAGGGTTGTTAATGGAAGGAAACTATTTTAGCTATGATTTTTGTTGGGAAGAATGGAATGCAAAAATTTTAGAGAGTGGTGGGAAATGATTTGAGAGCTTGCTCTTGCAGATAGCAATAATTTACCTAATCTAAGATATGAAGAATGGCAGAGAGAGAAAGAGAGAAAAAATAGAAAAAAGATGAGGCTCTTTGAGGAGATCATATCAATTCGAGCTTCAATACTAGTAGGAAAACTCTGATATTGATCCAGCAAGATCGTTAAATTGGGTCTTAAGGAAGTCGAGCTTGATGTTGTGAATAGTAATGGCAATATGATAGTCATAGTTGTGGTTTGAAAAAGATTTGATAAGGTCTATGACAGTAAAGGAGATGGAATCCATCACATGCCCTTCCTCTCATTATTCTAGACTACAATGCAAGTAGTAGAAAAGACAAAAGAAGAGGGAAGAACTCTTTATCTCCTTTCCAACATAATCCAACTTCTAACTCCTTAACCTCTACAACTACAATGATAAAAAGTTGATGGTTGAAATTGACTTCTCCTAGGGCATGAAGCTGGTGGAAAGTTGCATCATCTATAAAAATTGATGACTATGAATCCAGTTACCACCACCAATTCCTTTTTAGAACTACCAGATTTACGACGGTAGAATCAATAGGATCAACAAAATAAAAAAAGAAGATATTCTTGAGGACAACATCGATAACCTTGAATAAAAAGCATGAAAAAGATGAAGATCCAACGAATGATGCATATCATGGTAGAGCACAACCATCAACACTAATAAACAATCACCTTGCTACTCTTGGCATGCTCATACACCCCTCCATCTAGCACACTCTCTCTTCCTCGCATATCCTTCCAATTCTATCTATATCCCTAAATGAACTTTATGATATTATGTTTGGAAGAAGAGGGACCGGGCCTCCATCATTAGTTGGGCTATTAACTTCGTCAAGGAGCTTAAGCAACTCTTCTTCCTCTTGACTGAAAAATGGTAGCACATATCAACCACTACTAACAACAACATATTCTTCACTGCCTCCTTTACATGCATAACCCTCTCAAGGTAGATTCAAGTTCCTTTTTCTTTCTCCAATCTCTTGTCCTCTATCTTCACCCAACTCAATTAAATTGGGTACCTTTATTGAAAACTTAGTAGGAAGGATAGAAGATGTGTTAGGTTATCATGTGATGATCATATAATAATAATTTCTAATCGAGATAAATGATTAGACCATGTTGTAACAAAAACATAAGTTATGGAGTCTAATTAGAATCATTTAAAATTTTTGGATTGAAGTGTTTGTCACTTAAACTCACTATAAAAAAAATTATTTTTCATGATATTAATATAGTTGTATTTTCAAAAAATGTTGAAAAATTAGATTTTGCCTTTCTTTTATGATAAAATGATCAGTATAAATTTTTCCATGATATTAATTTAGTCATATTTTTGAAAATTACTAAGAAATTATATTTTTCCCCACATTTATGATAAAATGCTAAAAATAAGTTTATAGATATTGTTACTTGGCTAGTCAATGAATAAGAAATACTATGTTTAGCTGATATAAAATAAAAATACTGGCTATACGTAGCACGATTTCGTGTCCATCCAAAAATAAGCATGATCATTTATCTATGATCTTTTCTTTGATTAAGATTTCCAATGATTCAATATATACCTTAATGGATAGCATCCAATTTGTTTAATTTAATTATTTGGAGATTAACTATAAAAAAAATGTATAATATTTTTTTTCTTCAATGATGGATTAGCATATTATTCAACCTTTTATTTTTGGTCATTGCTTGGTAATGATATCTTTCCAAGTTAAATGAATGCATTTTCAATAAAAATTTTATGTAATAGGCAAGGATTATGCAACATATATATATATATATATATATCACTATTTTTTATTAACAAAAACTTAGGACTCCTATTCACACCAAATTTCTGATCCTAAGACTTTTAGTGAGATGAAAACTCTACCTAAGGAAGGACTTCCATCCAAAAAATATCGGTTTATCTATTTTTTATTGCCAAAAATACAAGAAAAAAATCTTGCCAAAACTGTCTATCTTCTATCATTAAAAAAATAAGAAAAAATTTTGCAAATGTATATAAAAAAAAGAAAAAAACCACATGTACAATATTAAAAGAAATTCTAAAACTAGAACTCCCATCTTTATCAAAAAAAATCAAAGAAAACAAAATAAAGGCATGTCCATCCTCCAACGTACAATGCATCGCCAAAAAAAGGAGACCATACAAAGAGTCATGAAATGCTAAAAAAATATCAAATTTAGTCTTTCATCTTTGTCAAACTTTTCATCCCAGGACATCTTTTAGGATTAGGACTCCATCCAAGGGAGGCATCCATCATACATTTTCTTTTAAAAAAATGCATGGGAAGGAAAGAGAAAAAATATAAAAGGAGTCATGATTCATGAAATATCCAAAAAAAATTTCAAAGTTGAATTTCCATCTATGCTAAGCTTTCCATCTTTGGACTTCATTTCCTTTCAAAAATGCACGGCATGTCTATCTCCCAAAAACACCTCACCAAAAAAAGAGAAAAACATGCATTGGCACCTATCTCCAGAAAAATAAGAAAAAAATCGTGTGAGGGTATCATGAAAAAAATTTCAAGTGCAAAAATTTTTACTAGAATTGGGATTCCATCTAAATATCTATCTTCCATCTGTAAGAAAAGGATGAACTCCCATTGCACAAAAAAAGTGGGTAGACTCTTATCATATAAATGTTCTACTCCATCAACATTCCTTTTATGAAGCAATCTTTATGATCCCACCATCCACATCGAGCAATTCTCTATGAAAACTCCTTGCTCCAGCACCATCAAGGTTTGCTCCATTACATCCATGAGAGGTTGCATCAATCTAGGAGGATTTCTTTAATCTTCATTGGTATGAGCTTTAATCTTCTCTTTATTTCTTTTCCATGTTTAAACTCTAATGTTTAAACTTTAGTTGATACCTTAGCACCTTAGAATATTCTTAAAATTTGACTTATTAATGCATCTATAACCTAGAAATATTATATTTAATTATTGTATATGCTTCGTATGAATGAATTTCTTAATTTGGCATTTTCTTTAATGATCTTTTATGTAATCTACAAATTTCATATTATTATTTTTCTGAATTTTTAATAGTTCTATTGAAAATTTGGTAACACTTTACATTGGAGCTATATGATAATAGTATAACAGATGTTTATGTTATAAATTAAAATGTGTTTTAATTGTTCATAAAAAATCTCTTTTTTTTAATGAAAAGTAAATAGAATGGGAGAATAAAAGCAAAACACCTTCTTCTTTTATGAAAAAATAAAAATATTTTCTTTCAACTAACCAAATAACCCAACTTCTAATGTTTTAAAAAGCATCTATTGTATATGGATAATCAAGAAGCTGAACATATGGCAAAGGATAGTGGAAGCTGATGTAAATAAGAAGATAATAGCCCTCAAGGCCAAAAAGAAATTCAAGGCAATGATGGCAACTTGGAGCGATAGCGAAGATTCAAGAACGGATGATGAAGTTGCCCATCTTTGCTTCATGGCAAATAAGGAAAAGGTATGTGCTAAAAATAATTATGATTTTACCTTTAAAGAATCATATGATGCATCTAATAATATTGTGCATGAATATAGATTGCTAAAAATTGAGCACAAGAAATTAAATAGGCATGTAGATTCATTTTCTCTTGACAACACCAATCTTGCAAATAAAAATGATGATTTAAATGCCAAGATTTATATTTTGAAAAATGAAAAGAATAATTTTTCTAAAAAAAAAGAATTTTTAGAAAAAGAAAATGTTATTTTGAAAGATTTATGTGATAAAATATTTTGGTTGAGGAAAAGAAGCAAAAACTTTTGAAAAATTCCTCTATTCCTACTTCTTTCAATTTATCTTCTAAATATGATTTTAATGCTTATCCTTTTAGATCAAGAAAAGTTTGGATTCCAAAAGGAACCATAATTGCTAATCATAAAGGACCCAAGAAAGTTTGGGTACCAAAAATATCCACTTAGTTTGTTTTGCAGGAATGTCTTGCAGCCCAACTTGAAGAAAGGAAGTTTTTGATAAATGGCTGTACAAGATAATTGAAGATGTGGACAAGCTATATTTTGGACTAAATGGTAAAAGGAAGGATTATGTACATTGGTAAATTCTAAACATCGCCTTTCATGATTGAAAATGTAGTTAAATTTTTTATTATAATTATTGCATCAATTACTTTAAAAAATTATTTTAAATGATTAATTAGAATCAAGTTTAGACTTATAATCATTGGTTATGATCATAGACTTCTTGATGTTGATGAATTTTATGCTATCATGATTAAACTTGTGATTGTGAGACCTTCACTTGATTTTGATTAATGTATTTCATGAAAAATACTTTTAAAGATGCATATTGTTTTGAAAAATATTTTAAGTGATTGATTAGAATCAAGTTTAGACTAATAATCATTTGTTGTGATCATGACCATTTTGATGTTGATGGATTTCAAGCTCTCATGATCAAACTTGTGATTATTAGATCTTCACTTGATTTTGATTAATATAGTTTCTAAATTATTTCAAGTGAAATGCTATGATTTATATATTTTTATTTTTGGCATCTATGCATAATCTAGAAATGATTTGGATCAAGTATAGAACTAGTAGTTAAGGATTACTTTTAAGAAGAATGTATGCATATTGACAAACCCTTGCTCTAGTGGCTAGACTTGATATCATATTACTTCTAGCATTTGTATGGATATCAAATCATCTTAAAATGAATTTGAAATCATGCTAAAAGTTTTTAAGTGATATAAATGCTTTGTATTTTGAAAATCATGAATATCTTGAAAAATTTCAAATCTTGATGCATAAGCTTTCATGTTTTATTCCTGAAATAAATGCATATTTTTAAAAGAGGAACAACATTCAAGGGGAGCATCCAAAGATTTGTTATCATATTTGATGCTTTGAATATCTTGTTGATATCATGCTTTGCTTATATTGCTCTGATACTCCTTCTTGTTTTCAAATCTAATTCTTTGAGGGGAGTTACATTCAAATGGTATCATATTCTATTGGTATAAAAATTATTTTTAAAAGAATTCCTAGTAATCTCTTCGGATTGGGTTAGTTACCATGGCCATCCGGTCATAGGAGATAAGTAGGGCTTAAAGACTCTCTCTTCCCATTCAATGGACTCTCTTATGACGTGTAGGGATGCCGCTGTGACCTTCTCCCATGAACAAGTAAGGCGAATGGATAATATACATCAAATTATTTCTTGCATGTGCTTACATTCTGTGGTATCTTGTTCAATTTGTATCATATTCAATTGATATCATAATTATTTGATTTCATGCATTGATTTTGATGACCTACTTACTATTCTTTCCGACTTCATTCTCACTTTGTATTGCCTTTCACCCTTTTTCATGATATCAAAAAGGGGGAGAAAATTATTAAGTATGAAAAGGGGAAGATTGGATAAACATGAAAAATCATTTAAGAAATGAAAGAAAGTGCAAAAGGGAAGAAGAATGCAAAATGTTTTTATCTAAAGGGAAGAATTAGTAAGAAGGAATATTGAAAATTTGAAAATTTTGCATATTTTGAAAAATATTTTTTGAAAATTTTTTGGATCATATTTTGAGGGGGAGCTTGGTGCTTATTGTTTTGAACTTACATGTTTATACTATTGTTAATCTTTTAAGCTTACCCTATTCATATACTTAAAGATTTTGCCATCATCAAAAAGGGGGAGATTGTTGACTCTGGTCTTGATTTTGATGATTGACAAAATGTTTAAGTATATATGAGTACTAATTATATTTTAAGTATGTTTTTTCATATCTTAGTACTCATCCATGTTGAACGAAGAAATGCTTGTATTTCAATTGAAAAAGTCCTTAAATTAATGAAAAATTAAGTATATGGACTTTGTAATTGATTTGGAAATGAAGTGTCGACACCTGAGGATCAAGTGTCGATACTTGAAGAGTGAAGTGTCGACTCAAGGCCCGAGAACAAGAAAAATATAGAAAAAATGAAAAATCAAATTGGCTGTGAATAGTATTCTAGTGTCGACCTACTGTAGCAAGTGTCGACACTTGCACTGTTCAAGTGTCGACACTTACTGTTCAAGTGTCGACACTTGACTGTAACGGCTAGTTTTTAAAAACTGCAGAACTTCTCCAACTTGCTTCAAACGGCCATATCTTCATCTCCAACGGTCATAAACGGTCATCTATGGTTTGGAGAGCTATATAAACATCAAAAATCAAATGGGGAAGCAATCCTTTGGTGAGTTTTTTGAATATTCTTCAAGGATTCAAGAGTTGAATGATTTAAAGCCTTCAAGCTTCCAAGTTTCAAAGAGAGCATTCAAAGTCTACATCTACAAGCATCAATCAAAGGCTTCATCAACTTGAAGACAAGATCTTCATCAACAATCAAGGGCTTCAAAGAGATATTTGCTTTATTTTAGAAAGCTTTTATTGTATTCATTTATACTTGCTCTTACATTGTTTTACTTAAGATTTTTGGTGAGCCTTGAAAAACCAAAGAGGTTTTTGGTAAGCCTTTGAAAACCAAAGTGGTTGTTGGTGAGCCTTGAAACCAACTAGGGTTTTACTTGTGAGCCCAAAGCTAAAATAAGTTGTTTTGGTTCTTGGTTATCTCGTAAAACCAAGGGTGGTTGTTGGTGAGCCTTGAAACCAACTAGGGTTTGACTTGTGAGCCCGAAGAAAAAAACAAGTTGTAAAGGTTGTTGGTGAGCCTAAGTTATAAAACCAAACTTAGTGGAATTCCCAAGGGATTCTTGGGGAGTGGATGTAGGTGCTTGGTTGGCACCGAACCACTATAAACCTTTGTGTTTGTGTGATTGTTCTTCTTGTGCTTTTATTTCTTTATTTCCACTGCATTTATTTGAAATACACAAGCACTTAAATTGCATTAGCACATACTTGTTTTAGTTCACACTTTGCAAATAGTACAAAAGTTTTATAAAACCCAATTCACCCCCCCCTCTCGGGTTGCCTACGTGGGCCTACATATATTAATTGTTTGAAATTTATCGAGACTTGCATGACAGTCATAATTTTTGGGGATGATGGGGCTTTGCCAAGTTTTTGATGTTGTAGGTTATCATTCAAATCCTACAAAACTTACAAGCCTAGAATCTAGTAGCCAATAAGTCAATCAAAGGAGATTTTAAAAAACTATTCAAGTGATACATTCTCCATTGATACGTGTTGCAGCCAAGAGCTCATGGCTCGGTATGTAAGATATTGTCCATTCTGGTACAAAAGCCTCATGATTTTGCTTATCTGAATTATAATTCAATAGGCACCTCATGTAAGAAGGGGATCCTTTCTTAGAGTCTCTCTTGACTCACAATTAATGTAGGACTAATGATGCCCTCTCATCATAACATAGCCCCCTAGTCAAGGTGGAGTCTATGCATGAGCGAGACATGCCCTCTTTATTATTACCATAGTCATAGGGGGTATATGTATGGACGAACTAATGTAAGACTAATGATGCCCTCCTACCATAACATTGGCCCTAGTCAAGAGGGAGACTATGTTTAATGGATGTGCCCTTCTTATTATTACCATAGTCATAGAGGATATGTGTATAGATGAGAGGTGCATCATAGTTGCATGTTCATCATAGTCATAGGTTTTGTCATATTTACAGGTTCGTTATAGTACAAGTTCAAGATCTGCATAGGTCACCAATATTGTGGGTAAGAGCTCTAGCTCGATATGTGAGGTATTGTCTACTTAATTTGGTCCATAGACATCATAATTTTATTCATTTGGATTTCAATCCAAAAGGCATCTCAATGAGAAGGGTATTCCTTTCCTATATAAGCTAGAGTTTCCATCTGTGTGGGACTAATGATGCTCTCATACTACAACATAAATAAAACTTAATATTTTAAGAAAAAGGATAAACAAAATAAGCCTAGAATGCAACAGCCTATAACTCAATAAAAAAGAAAATAACTTACAAGTTCTTGACTATTTTGAATGTTATATATGTATGTCTATATATAAATACTAACTTATTAATGGAAAGCTATAATTTAATATTTGAATGATTTGTATTTGATTTTTTTGACTAGTTTTCTCATCATTTTATTTTTTCTATACATCATTTATATCCTGGAATACCAATTGAAGTGCATAAAATTTTTTCTTGATAGATAAGAGTTGAATTAATGAATCTAGGTAATTTGATGATCCTTTTAGCTTCCAAAAATATTCGGCCATTTTACAATGCATTGTCTTGATTGTTTTTTTAATTTATGATTAAACAGTATAGGGTGAGTGACTTGTATTTAAAGAGGGGGGGCACTTAACTTTTTGACTTTGCATTTACTAAAGCATCAAAGGGAGGAAAAATGTTGTGCCCATACATCAATTATAATAACTACTTGTTGAAAAGTTAAGAAGATGTTTATAATAATTTTATATGTGATGGCTTTTTGAAAGGGTATACCAACTAGGTTTACCATAGAGAAGATAATCCATTTGCTATATTAGATCATGACTTTGATGCATATGATGGTCAGGATGAAATGCATGAGATGTTGCAAGATGCATTGAAAATGGCAAATTTTAAAGATGAGATAGCCAATCCATCTAATGAACATGATGAAAAGCCTAATGTAGAAGCCAAGAAATTCTATCAGTTGATGAAGCTGATTAGGAACTGTACCTTGATTGCAAGAAATTTAGTAAATCCGCTTTCCTTATTTAATTAATGAATGTTAATTGCATGAATGGATGGAGTAATACTTCATTTATCTCATTGCATGGACTATTGAAGAAAGTCCTATTTGAAGGTGAAAGACTATCAAAAATATTTTACAAAGCCCAAAATATAATTAAAGATATAAGGTTGGGGTATTAGAAAATTCATGCATGTCTTAATAATTGCATTCTATTTTGGAAGGATTAGGCACACTCTAACTCATAGGCTTTTTGTGGTGCTTATAGATGGGTAGCTACTAAGAAACAAAATGATCATGATGGAAGTAATTCAAAAGCTAATAAGAATAAAATTTTTGCAAATATCTTATGCTATTTTTTATTAAAACCAAGGCTTCTTAGATTCTTAATGTCATCAAAAACTGCTTCATTTATGACTTGACATAAGGATGTTGGGACAAATGATAGAATTTTAAGACATTTCGCAGATTATTCAGCTTAGAAGATATTTGATTACTTGCACCCATCTTTCTTCTTGGAGCCTTACAATGTTAGACTCAACCTAGCAAGTGATAGCTTCAACCTATTCCAAACAATGAGCATAGCTCATAATATATGATCTATTGTATTGATTCTATATAACCTACCATGATGGATGTGCATGAAATAACCTTATTTTATATTTTTTTTACTAATTGATGGACCATATGTACTTGAAAATGATATTGATATAGATTTACAATCTTTGATAGAGGAGTTGAAAGAATTATGGGATGCTAAGATGGTAAGTGCTTTCTTTTTTTTTCATTGTACTTAAAATTATGTCCATTAAAGTATAATATTTTCTTTTATTGACAAAAAATGTATCATGTTTCATATTAAATTATCTTTTAAGTAATTGAAATTAGTTAAATTGATTATTTTTCATAAAAACCATAATAATAAAATACTTCAATTGATTATTGTTTTTAGGTTTTGCATATTTTTGCTAAAATTTAAAATTTCAAAGGGATGTACATGTAACAATCTTTAGTGAATCTTTTGTAGCTTGCATTTTGCATACTCATTATTATAGCAAAGTCCTAAACACTACAATTTTAATGCACATTTCAAAACTTAGTAACCACAAGTATGCTTCTCATTAATGGTGGAATCCAGGTTTGTCTTTATGAGTTTTTGTATACATTTATTCATATTGGTAAGAATTCAATCCTTCATGTAGTCCAAAGGCATCCGTGCATGCATAGTATTTTTATATCCATAATTGTTTCATTAATATTATCATCTTTGTTAATTATATGTGGTGAGAAAAAATGGACGATGGAAAGGAATCAATAAGAGCTGAAGTTTTTTATTGAAACACTCAAATATAAAGATGGGACCCTAATGGATTTGGAATTAGTAGAGAAAATTGTTTGTTTACAATGTAATAATAAAAAAATATCTTATTTAATTTATTGATTTACTAATTAATATTTATATGACCATCACTATAGGCTAAGCTCAAAAGGCTTACTAATCAGCAATCAAACTTCGAAAAAAATATCAATCCAAATGATGTATTCTTTCAAGTCTTTGGTAAGGAGAAATATGGGCATATCGGGACATACGAATTGGGTGTTTTGCCTACTGATCTTTAGGACAAAAATTTTGCTTCTATAGAGAGTACAAGGTTGCAAATAGATACTAAAAATAAGGTTCATAATTTTTTTTAAAAAACTGTAATATATTCAATAAGAAAATGCTGTTGTGAAAGTCCATTTAGTAGATTTAAAGACATTGGTGGAATCTATGCAAGGTAGGCATACTAAGGTTGGTAAATATGCTACTAGGGCTGGAACTGGACTCAAGTTAGCCCGATGGGCTTCGGGATGACCCTAAATTAGGTTGGGCTTCAGGCTAGGCCCGAAATAAATCAGATCGGGCTTGGGCCTAATAATAGAGCCTATTCGGTTTTTAGGCCAAGCTTGGGTTTCTGTTTGGCTTGGTCTGGCCTGACCCCTAGTCTGACCCCTGGCATAATTCTCGGCCCGAGAATTTTATGGCGTGTCTCCCACTCTCAGTCCTTTATGGTTTTTCCTATCTCTCTCGTTTATATCAAATTGCCACCCCCTACTATTCAGTGCCCCCAATCCAATCCCAACAGTGCATCTAGAAGGCGGTGCGGTCGTAGGCCCTTATGGCCTTGATGGAGGTGTCAAAGGTTCCGAGCCAAACTAGGATCTTGGCCATGAACTTCTTCCATGGCCATGCCATTTGGGATCAGCCTCGCCATTTGGGATCCTGGATCTCGGCCATGAACTTCTGCCATGGTCGTTGCTGCACCCTGTGGTACCTAGACCCAGCATTGTACTCCATAGGCTTTTCCACTAGTGCGACCTCCATCCACTCGAGCTCAAACTTTCAAACTGGGTGGAGGGAGATGGTGAGCAACGAGTGGCGGTTAGAGGGTGGCGAGGCCAAAGGTGAGTCATCATAGAACTAGATCATGGGGATGACTGGATCAGTGAAGTAGTAGATGGTTGTCCCTTAAAAGAATCAGGGAAGGGTAGGGTAGCATTGAGGTAGTTGTCTACGGCGATGTCATGGGGAGCGGATGGTGGAGGGAGAGTGGAGAGGAGGAGGTCATCAAGGAAGATGATGGGGTCGCCGAGGAGGTGGTCTAGGGTGGAGACGCAATCGTCGATTGATGCCATGGTGAGATTCAATGAATCAAGAGAAGAAGATAAGTAGTGATGTATGATTATTTGAGATGGAAAGAGAACAAAAAGAGGAATTCAGAATCCTTGGCTCTTTCCCTTTGCTGGGATCGGGCTCAAGCTTCCAACCCTATTTTTGATTCGGGTCTATCCAATCAGGCTCGAGCTAGGCTCGGGCTTGATTTTCTCAAAATAATTCGGGCCTAAGCCTGGCCTGAAACCTGAAATTTTTTTAGATCAGACTTGGATAGAGATATGGCCCAGTCCAATTCCAGCCCTGCATGCTATAGGTTTTCATATTAAATAGGTACACTTTTAGCAAATATTTTCTCAATTATCTGATTTAAATGTATAAGTAAATCTTAACTCTTTATTCAATATAAGATATTGATGCCTCTAGTGATAATGATGAGACATTGATACAAAATCACTCATATTTTTCAAGCCACCATGTTGTTACATCCTGCCAAATATTTAAGTACACTTTTAATTTTCGCATTCTTATTAGTCCTAATTTTTTAAATATATAATATATTTTTAAATTTGTTCTTTTATGCTAAATGCAGGGTACCTAAGAAAGGATAAAGTTACAATATTTTATTTCTATGGAGGTAAACTAAATACTTGTTAGCTTTTAATTTAATTTTTTTTAGTTCATATAGATACTTATAATCTTTTAGGCTTTCATTGCATTTGATTTGTTTTATTTCTTGATAAACATTATAGATTGGAAGTAAGGTTCTCTTGAAAAGCTATAAGTTTTTCCAGAAAAATATTGCATGAGAAGTTCTACTTAGTAAGTATCCACTCACCATGGTAGGAAAGAATGTACTTAGATATCAATTTTGAGAAGTATAAATTAATGTGGTATGAATATCTCGAGAGCTTCTGATAAGGTCTCGAGATAGATCAAGAAGAATTGTAGATGCTATGAGATACCCAATTGCCTATCCTTCAACCTGCTACATAAACTTTTTATGTTTTTATTATAAATTTATTTTTTAACTAATATAATAATAATGTATTATAAGCTAATTATGCATTCTTTTATTTTGCATGCAGTACTTGCTGAAGGGTGATAAAAGCATGACTTCTTTTTGTAATTACCATAAACATTAAACATAAATAATTTTGTTTATTTTAATAAAGAACCTTTTAGTATGGTTGTTATGATTAAATTTGTTCATGGATGTTATCTAATATATGTTAACATGTACATGAATATCTTTTGTTTTGGTTATTAAATTCAACTTTTGTTATATATTTAATTCTTATTGATATTAATAATATATCAAAAAATATGTTCCCAACAAAATTATGAAAATTTTATACAATATTTTTATAAGTTAAATTTAAATGCCACTAAAAATGTTTGAAAAGTTCTTATAGAAGATCATAAGTACTAACACCCTACATATTCAAGTCCAAACAAATGCAGATAAAAATTATGTTGTATATGCCTCTTCCAACACTTTTAAATGCTTGCAAAAAGCATGATAAAATATCTCCAAAAGTACTCAATCCCCTACATTAAAAAATACTATAAAAAGAAGATAATATTTAAATAAAATAATGATTATAAATGATTTTTTCAATACTTGTAAGTGCTGGCAAAAATTATGATACTCTACAAATATTATAAAACATCCATTTAAATGGTCTCAAAATGACTAAATCTCCTACATTTCACAAATGCAGGGATGCAATCTCTCGTATCATATTAATCCCTGCATTACACTAATATGGAAAAATGCTATGGGGATACAATTCCTACATCACATTAGATAAAAATATATGGTAGATATGATGGACATCATTTTTTTACTTTTGGCAGCACTTTTGGAATGTCGGGGATTCCATAATTTTTTGTAGTGATATGAAGAGATGCCTTTTTTAAAAAATATAATATCTTTATAAAAAGAGATAAATTATATATTTTTATAAATTATACCTATAAATGATAATCAAGTTGTAAATTTTTTAAAGGTGCTCTTTGAGATAATTGCTTTAATTGATCGATCATGACAAGTATAATCGAAGAATAACAATGACTCGCTAGTGACATATCTTTGATTCTTTGTTCTTATATTTTTTTCATGCCCTTTAGCATTGCATGTTGTCAAGTTTGTTAGTTAGTTGTCTCATGTTTAATGCTTCTATAAAATTTATGAAATAAAAGATGTACAGAGCCCCATTGTTACAAATACATTACGTCTAATATTTATATTTCTCCTACATATCATTTAAAATGCTTCAACCATATTATTCTCTTATTTTAATACAAAATAACTTTTACATTCCATGCTGTAAAGGATAAACCTTATAGGTAGTTGGTGATTTGAGTAGAGTTAGGATTAGTCATGTCACAGGCCATTGGATCATGGTACTTGATTGAGTTCGGAGCCTTGATGCCATGAAATAGCAAAAGCAAATGCATATTAAAAGGTCTTGATTTTCATTCCTTTCAGTGATGTATATATTTGAGTAACAAGAGTTGTTAGAATTTAAATAAGGATCATTCTCTAACTATCTTAGGAAGAGGTTACAATAACTAAATCATAGAAATTACAATAACAAAAATGAAAATATCATATTCAAATTCAAATTGCTAACTATCTACAAGGCTTATCCTTTACACATGCAACCTCTACTAAGTATGCAGAATTAAGTGTTGTGATATCACGACTACAAATGCTCGCAATTAGTTGATTGTAATCTTTTATGTTTTGAATTATGATATATTTTATTGTTAGTCATCCTTTAACATAAGACATATACAAGTGAGACCAGATTTATAAGCTCCAATTTTATCAAAATAAAAATAATTATTATTACCCATAATATGAAATTTATCATTATGATAATCGATCATATTGCTAATATCTTTCAATCGTTTCTCTTTCTATGTCTATTTTTTTTCACTCACTCATATAGATCATTGTTCATAATAGTTTAAAACATCATTTTGATTTTTTTTTTGGAATAAAGATATATTTGGCATTGTTGTTTTTTTAGCATTCTACTTCTAGATTAATTTAATCAAGGCCATTATTATATATTTTATTAATAAAGATATATTCAAATTTAAGTTTTTTCCATTACAAGATATATCATCTATTAAGTAACATATGAACTAAATATGTCTTTGGAGCTCGTTGATGGCTGCAAAGTTCGGTCTCTAGACCATGACTGCTGATATCAGACCATCCCATAATAGCTTTTTTATGTGGAGGGAGATATGCACCCATACAATGGGGGTTATGTCCTAAATTCGATGGGTGGTGGGCGATAGCTGTACTACCGACTTCTTTTTTGACTCGTGGCTCTTTGACCTCTCATTGAATAGGTGGCATACTTTTATCAATATACAGTGTAGAAAGTATGTGAGGATCTCCGATCTTCTTCACTCTAAGGGAGGTAGTTGGCATTCTGATTGGGTGGCCCGGCTCTTTGGTCTTGACTTGGTTGAGAGGGTGCTCTCTATTATGATCCCTACACATGGTGTTTGAGATGCGCGAGTGTGGAGATCCTCTTGTGGCAGAGAGTGGGGACTAGAGATCTGTATACTATATATTATGGGATACTAGCCTAGAGACTTGATGCAACTTGGATTTGGAGGTTAGGGGTTCATCCGAGGGTCAGCCTATTTTTTTAAAAATTAGCATGGGCTTGTCTCCCTACTAGATTTATTTTGAGGGATAGGGTTGTGCCCCTCTCGGTCACTCGTGTTGTGAGTTAAAGGAGGAGATGGTTGACCACACAATCTTCTAGTGCCCAAGAGTAGCTCGGATTTGGGGGCAAACTGATTTGCTCCTTAGGATTAGCTTTAGGGAGAATCCCACGCACCTCTTCTTAGAAAGCATGTGTAACTTGGCTTCGGAGTAGATTTGAATCTTTGTAGTTTGGATGGTTTATGTAGCTAACCATATTTAGCTATCTAAGAATAGCTGGGTGTTTAAGTCAAGGAGACTCTCGGTGTAGTTTATTTTAGGGCATGCTCTGATTCAAGCGACTGAGATGTTTCATTTGGAATCAGTTGATTTGACCTTGATCACTTCAGACCACCAGGACTCCCGCTTTGCTCATGGAGCAACCCGTAGGGTGCTTATTTCTTAGATGCCCCCACCTTCGACTTTTCTCAAGGTCAATTTTGATGGAAGCATGATAGACATCAATGGAGAAGCAGGTTTCATTATCAGATGTCATGACTTGAGACTGGTGGTAGTTAGAGGTAGCCATATTTTTGGACCCTCTATTCCAGTGGTAGGTTGCATGCTGCTCAAGCTACTATTGTCTATACCATAATTATCCTATGAGCTGATTGGTTGGTCATTGAGAGTGACTCCTCTACTATGGTTGGGTGGATTTCAGTCCTATATAAGGAGAGCTACCACTCATCTAGGATATCTTCCTTCTGTCCTATGCTAGGATAGAAGGAAGATATCCTATGCCAGGATATCTTCCTTTTGCTTCGAGGGATGGATCCACTCATCATTTGGCATGTTTACTATGAAGCAAACTTTGTTGCTAATTGTGTTGCCTCATGTATGGCTTAACATTCCAGCAAAGTCCTTTGGAGTAGCATGGAGTTTGGCCTTGGCCCGTTCAGGGATATTTTACTTTCTAATCTTTTTGGTTGGGTTCATACTAGAAATGTATGAGTACTCCGTGATGTGGCAATATCGTTGACATGGGGTAGCCGACAGGCGCCACGTCAAAGAAAGCTGTTGCATCAGACGCCACGTCAATTCTGCTGCTTTGACTCCTCCGTCGAGCTGAGCTCCCTAGGACCATGGGATCATCTGTTGAGACCGAGCCCCGTCCTCCGCCAGGTTGGGCCCGCGAGCTCGGGATGCCTAGGTCGGAGCCGAGTGGCGCGTTCCAGAGCGAGACCCTCGGAGATCGTGCACCGGGGTCGGAGTCGAGCTCAGCCCTCCTCCGCCACGTGGAGCCTCTTCGAGGTCGAGCCCTCTGGACCGGGCCTGCACTCTGCCCTCCAGAGCGAGACCCTCGAAGATCATGCCTCATGGTCATAGTCGAGCTCAGCCCTCCTACGCCACGTGGAGCCTCTTCAAGGCCGAGCCCTCTGGACCGGGCCCGCACTCTGCCCTCCAGAGCGAGACCCTCGGAGATCATGCCAAGTGGTCGGAGTCGAGCTCAGCCCTCCTCTGCCACGTGGAGCCTCTTCGAGGTCGAGCTCTCTGGACCGGGCCCGCACTCTGCCCTCCAGAGCGAGACCCTCGGAGATCATGCCTCGTGGTCAGAGTCGAGCTCAGCCCTCCTTCGCCACGTGGAGCCTCTTCGAGGCTAAGCCCTCTGGACTGAGCCTGCACTCTCCCCTCCTCCACCGAGGTGACCCTGTGAGCTCGGGGCATCTAGGTCGGAGTAAGCCCTACCATTCCAGCTCAGTCCTAGCTCGAGCGTGAGCACCGCCATCTCAGGACACCGGTGAGCCGCTCGGAGACTACACTGAGATACCCGTCAGACCGTAATGACTGTCTGCAGCCACCGGTTACACCAGAAAGGAGAGAGGCCCACTGATCGAGGTGCCATGCTCCTCACCAACCGCCTGAACCACGAGAAAGAGGAAGTCAACCAGGAGATTCGAATCCCAGGGGTAGCGGCCCACCAATCGAGGTATTGCCAAGTTTCCCGGAATGAGGCAACCAGGGAGAATATCAGAGCACATGATAGCTACTCTTATCATGAATCGGGAAAGGCTCCTTGGGACACCGCTGCACGCGCCTGACAGCTCGATGGAGATCCCAAGACGGACGTCTAACAGTAACCCAGCCTACAAAGCTCGGAGGTAACATCCCCACTAAACATAAGCCATACCACAAAAAAACACAAGGGCAAGCTCAACCAGAGAGCACAGCACCACAAGAAAAACTCAAGCAAGGGCGGGTGGAAGAGCCACACAGAGACTCCCTCTAGCCAAGCCACTCTTCCCCTGACATACTTGCATCCCACTCTCACACTACTCACTTTTTCTCGTGTGGAGTCCATCAAGAGGGGCTCGACCAGGAGGATTTGTTCTCCTAGGTCATCACTGACTTGATCGTCGGAATGCCCCCGCCGGAAATCCCGGCCCGGGTCACTAACCCCTGTTTTGCAGGTCCAGGACCACCGGATGGTCATCCCGGTCGAGCTCGACGTGCCCATGCTACGAGTGCTGCAGCATGACGAAGCACGGAACTCGGTACACCTCCTGCTCAACCTGGATCTCCTCGAAGAAGCAAGGGATAAAGCCCGGCTGAATGGCGGCATACCGGCAATGAGTAACCTGGTACTACAATGCCCGGGTCAGGCTAAAAGCTTTCAAACCCGGAGACTTGGTGCTACGCCGGGCAGAGGCATCTCAATCCCGGGAGTGCGTCAAGCTCTCACTGAACTGGGAAGGCCCCTACAAGGTGGCTGAGGCCCTCTCATAAGGGGCCTATTACCTCGAAGATCTCGACGACGTCAGGTTCCCTCGAACGTGGAATGCCTGCAACTTGCGGAGATACTATCAATAATGTAAGGTTTCCCATCAATAATAATGATAATAGTTTTTCCTTGCACGAGTATCTATCTATCTTGCAGGAAAACCTCATCAACGCCTTCGAGCCCAGCTCCGAGGTGCCAAGACCTGAGCCCAGCTCCGAGGCAACCCAAGACCGGAGCCCAGATCTCTGGCCAAGGGACCTTCAAGCCAAGCTGCTCTCAATCATCAACGCCTTTGAGCCTAGCTCCGAGGTGCCAAGACCTAAGCCCAGCTCTCAGGCAACCCAAGACTGGAGCCCAGATCTCCGGCCAAGGGACCTTCGAGCCAAGCTGCTCTCAATCATCAACGCCTTTGAGCCCAGCTCTGAGGCACCAAGACCTGAGCCCAGCTCTTAGGCAACCCAAGACCAGAGCCCAGATCTCCGGCCAAGGGACCTTCGAGCCAAGTTGCCCTCAATCATCAATGCCTTCGAGCCCAGCTCCAAGGCGCCAAGACCTGAGCCCAGCTCTCAGGCATCCCAAGACCGGAGCCTAGATCTCCGGCCAAGGGACCTTCGAGCCAAGCTGCTCTCAATCATCAACGCCTTCGAGCCCAGCCCCGAGGCGCAAAGACCTGAGCCTAACTCTTAGGCAACCCAAGACCGGAGCCCAGATCTCTGGCCAAGGGACCTTCGAGCCAAGCTGCTCTCAATCATCAACGCCTTTGAGCCCAACTCCGAGGTGCCAGGACCTGAGCCCAACTCTCAGGTGATCAAGACCCGGGGCCCAGCTCTCCGGAAGAAGAAGCCTCGAGCCTAGCTCCAAGGTGCAAAAGACCTGAGCCCAGCTCTCAAGCAATCCTTGGACTGGGGCTCAGCTCTCTGACCAAGAAGGCCTCAAGCCTAGCTCCAAGGCACCAAAGACCTGAGCCTAGCTCTTAGGCAACCCTTGGATCGGGGCCTAGCTCTCCGACCAAGAAGGCCTCGAGCCTAGCTCCAAGGCATTCAAGCCCTGAGAACCTCCTCTCTGATCTCCCCACTCATCTCAAAAAAAAAAAAAAAAAGAGAAGAAAAAAGAGAGATAGGGGAAGGAAAGAAATAGAATAGGAGGGAAATGTTGGGCAATGAACAAATAACAACAAAGCTTTCATTTCATTAACAGAAGTTAATTACAGACACCATCTTTCGGGTCCCCGACATGCCAGGTGACCCCAACTGAGTACAAAAAGAAATCTACTCTACCCTAGCTGAACCCCCGGCTGGGTCGTGAGGTTGAGAGGTCCCACTCGTAGGAACCTCTGGTTGAATGGCTCCGACTTTGGGTGGACCAGTTTCGGCCTCGGATGGCAGTGAAGGCTCGGAGGTCACAGCTTCCTCAGCGGCTGTCTCCTGGCCAGGTTCCGTGTCTGAGGCCAAGGGATACCTGAGGCGATGATGGTCCTCATCATGAATGAACACCTCGACACGGCCGCGCAGGAACATAAAGCCTTTGAAGAAGGATTCTGACGCCGTTTGATGGATCTCGGCGACGAACTCCTCCGAGGCCTTGTACCCAGCGACGGCCTCCTCAACATCTTTTCTGGCCTTCACGGCCTCCTTCCTTGCCTTAGCGGCCTCCATCCTGGCCGCCTTTGTTGACTTGGTCGCCACCTCTGCCACACCCTCAGCCACGGCCAGCTTCTCTCTCCCTGCCACCAGCTCGGCCTAGGCAGACCATGCAGCCTCCTTGTGCCGATCAGCCTCGGTACTGTACCATCCCAGCTTCTTCTTAACGAGGGAGAGCTCATCAGTGCTCTTCCTCGAGCGGCTCTACTCCAGGTCAAGACATTCCAGGAGCTTCTTTGCTCTCCCCTCAGAGTCGGCGAGCTGCCTCTCCAGGTCCTTGACCTTTTGCTCGAGCCGCACCGCTAGACCCGGCCTTCTCCTTCAGGTCGGCCTTCAGTGACTCGATCTTGGCCGCCTGCTGCTGTTTAATGCGCTCCCAATTTCGATAGCAGCCCCTGATGAAGAGAGCCTCGGCACCTATCTGCATCATAAAAAAAGGTCAGCCAAAAAAAAGAGAGCAAAAAAGAAAAGAAAGAAAAATGGGATCACTCACCGAGTAAAACCTGGGGAAGATGGCGCTGAGGATGTCGTTCAGCCATAGCCCGGCCATCTCCTGCCAGTCGCATGTCTGGATTGAAAAATCCATCATTTGCTCGGCTAGTGCGGGGCTCCGGAGGAAAGAGCTCTCCGGCCCCATCTTGAAAGGGAGTCGACGTCGCGTCTCCTCCCTCCTACTCTCTCCTGGAGTAGGCGGCCTTGCCCACTAGCCGTAGGGCCCCCAGGGACAGGCTGAGGAACTGGTACCCGTGCAGGCGGCGCCTCAATCACAGCCTCAGTCTTGGCTCAAACCTCTTCATCCCCGATCTCGATCACAGACATACTCGGAGGACTGGGGGACGCAGCGACAGCAGCTGCGGCCCTTGCCCGGGCTACTACCTCGGGCTCCGCGACAGGGGCCGCCCCCTGACGACCGAGCCGCTCTGGGATCTTCTGGACTGCCCGCTGGACTGGCCCCGGTGTTGCAGATACCGCCCTTTCCATTGGTGCAGGGGCAGCTCGGGTCACTCTTGAACTTTGACTGACCGGAGCAGTAGAACTCGGGTCAGTCACCATGGCGGGAGCGACCGCGGATGCGCTCTTGCCCCTAGCTCGCCTAGACGGAGGCTCCTCGACCAGCCCGGTTGGCGGCCTCTTCCGGGTGATCGCCAGAAGGTCACTTTCAATGAAGATTATACCTGCATGCAAGCCGTATAACAGTCAAGGTTCACAGAAAACAATGCAAGGAGCACAAATAGAAAAGGAGAAGAAATGTTTAGGTTGAACTCATCCAACCCATTCGTTGGGTCGACCCCAGCGTCAGAGAGGTTTTGCTCTGATAACAGAACCTCGAGAGGAGGGACTTGGGTGGTGCGGAGCTGCTCGTAATCATCCCGGTCAGCTGCATCGACCAAAGAGTTCCGGTTGGGGGACTGGTCTGGGTCACTCCAGACCCAATCAACCCCCTCAACCGTGGCGAAGAAGAACTTACTCTTCCATCCCTTGACGGAAGAGGGAAGCTCAAACTTAATGCCCTTCGGGCGGGAAGACAAGAACCACCACCCATCCTCAGTCGGGTGGTGCTTCAAGGCAAAGAAAGCCCTGAACAGAGAGAAGCGGGCAACGAACCCGTGCAGGTGACAAAGTACAACAAAGGAAAAAAATGACCCTAATGGCATTTGGTACTAACTGAGCGGGGACCAAACGATAGTTATTCAGGACGAACATGAAGAATGGATGGAAGGGAAAGTGGGGATCCCCAGAAAAGGTCTCATCGTAGAAAGCTATGCGGCCCAGGCCACTAGAAGTGACTCGTTCCCCCGGACGAGGGATCAAAAGCCGGACAGAATGCGGGATGCCATAGACTTCCCAGATGGTCCCCAGCTCCTCGGCGGTGATCGTTGAGGCGATCTCGCTGGGACCTATGGACCGAACAGACTCAGGAGCAGGTACAGAAGAAGGAGGAGGAAGAGAGGGACCGGACCCTGGCTCCCTGATGAGCACCGGACCGGGGGGACACCTCCTATCGAACTCAAAGCGAGTCGCATCCTCCTCCTCACCAGAAGAAAAATGAGATGCCGACCTCCACTCGGAAGGACCAGCTTCGGCCTGATCTGTGGAGGGGCGGAAGCCCGGGCCAAAGCGGGACATCCTCAAGAACAAGAGAAGCAAAGGACTCGAGAAAGAAGACGAAAGAGCGGACTCGACTCGAAGGAAACCCTAGACCGGGAAGAGGGACCCTACTCTGACGAAGGGGGAAGAAAGAGGGGACTAACCTGGTTCCTTAGAAGATCTGAGGCAACCGGAAGGAAGAAGAAGATTCGGGTATTGCAGCGGGCGTAGAGAATTCAAAAGAGCAATGTTTTGGATGAAAACCTCTTTTCATTTCGAAGTGACCCGGCGCGTCCGTATCGTTACGACCTCTCCGCCAACGGATTGACGCCACGTGCTGCCCATCGATGAAAAGGGCATCTTGGCTGCTCTGAATTCTGTACTAATATTAACTGCTCCTCGGACGTGGCCACGTGGCGCCCCCGCACTGGCCTGCAGGACCATCTCACGAAGCGCTAGCAATCATGGCCATCATTATGCTAGATCTCCACCTTTCCACATCAACATTACAATTACTCCCTTCGGCCCAAGTGTCGAGCACTAACGAGCCTCGAGAGTAGGGGGCAAATGATGTGGCAAGATCGCTGACATGGGGCAGCCGACATGCGCCACGTCAAAGGAAGCTGCCGCGTCAGACGCCATGTCAATTCTGCTGCTCGGACTCCTCCGCCGAGCTGAGCTCCCCAGGACCACGGGACCATCTGTCGAGACTGAGCCCCGTCCTCTGCCGGGTCGGGCCCGCGAGCTCAGGATGCCTAGGCCGAAGCCGAGCGGCGCGTTCCAGAGGAGACCCTCGGAGATCATGCCCCAGGGTCGGAGTCGAGCTCAGCCCTCCTCCGCCATGTGGAGCCTCTTCGAGGCCGAGCCCTCTGGACCGGGCCCGCACTCTGCCCTCCAAAGCAAGACCCTCGGAGATCGTGCCCCATGGTCGGAGTCGAGCTCAGCCCTCCTCCGCCATGTAGAGCCTCTTCGAGGCCGAGCCCTCTGGACCGGGCCCGCACTATACCCTCCAGAATGAGACCCTCGGAGATCGTGCCCCGTGGTAGAGTCGAGCTTAGCCCTCTTTCACCACGTGGAGCCTCTTCGAGGTTGAGCCCTCTGGACCGGGCATGCACTCTGCCCTCCAGAGTGAGACCCTCGGAGATCATGCCCTGTGGTCGGAGTCGAGCTCAGCCCTCCTCCGCCACGTGGAGCCTCTTCGAGGCTGAGCCCTCTAGACCGGGCCCGCACTCTCCCCTCCTCCACCGAGGCGACCCCGCGAGCTCGGGGCGTCTAGGTCGGAGCGAGCCCTGCCATTCCAGCTTAGCCCCAGCTCGAGCGTGAGCACCGCCATCTCAGGACACCGACGAGCCGCCCGGAGACTGCATTGAGATACCCGCCAGACTGCAATGATTGCCTACAGCCACCGGTTACACCAGAAAGGGGAGAGTCCTACTGATCGAGGTGCCACACTCCTCACCAACCGCCTGAATCACCTGAAAGAGGAAGTCAACTAGGAGATTCGAATCCTAAGGGCGGCGGCCCACCAATCGAGGTACTACCAAGTTTCCCGGAATGAGGCGACCAGGGGGAATGTCAGAGCACATGATAGCTACCCTTATCACGAATCGGGAAAGGCTCCTCGGGACATCGCCGCACGTGCCTGACAGCCCGGTGGAGATCCCAAGATGGACGCCTAATGGTAACCCAGCCTATAAAGCTCGGAGGTAACATCCCCAATAAACATAAGCCATACCACAAAAAAATACAAGGGCAAGCTCAACGAGCACCACAAGGAAAACTCAAGCAAGGGCAGGTGGAAGAGCTATACAAAGACTCCCTCTAGCCAGGCCACTCTTCCTTCGACACACTTGCATCCCACTCTCACACTACTCACTCCTCCTCGTGTGGAGTCCATCAAGAGGGGCTCGACTAGGAGGATCTGTTCCCCTGGGTCGTCACTGACTTGATCGTCGGAGTGCTCCCGCCGGAAACCCCAGCCCGGGTCACTAACCCCTGTTTTGCATGTCCAAGACCACCGGACGGCGAGACAGTGAAGGAGGCGCTCTCCGACGCCGACAGTAGTTACAGGCCACGACGATCTTGGTGGCAACACTCCGTCTTATCCAAAAAAAGATATTTATCATTATTTTTTATTTTAAAATGCAATGTCCACATAGATAAATATCATTATCATCATAGAATAATTCAACAAAAAGTTCTTTTCTTGGTCAAGGTTGACAATGCTCTATAGATTGAAATTATCTATTATATAATAAATTTGATTAAAATATGATAAAATAAGAAAATATTATAATTAAAAAAATAAGATGAAGTGATAAAGTACCAACTAATGTTTTGAACATCTATTATAAAGATTTACAGAGATCTTGAAAGGAGAAGTGTGTTAATATTTTTCAAAAAGATAATAGAAAAAAATATATATTCTTTTGATAGGTATCAGGAGAAGAATAAGCTAGACAGTAGTAAAGGAAGGAGTTATAAAGAAGAATTAGTAAAACAAATAATCACATTGTTTGAAATTAAGAAGGAAGTATTATGGTTAAACTGGAAGGTCTTCAACAAAATATTAAATAATACTGATATAGTAATAAAAAAATATAATTAATAAGGAGAATAGAGCAAGAAATATATATGTTTAAGGATGAGTAAATTGTAAATATCTAAACAAGACATTCATGCAAAACCTAATATGATTTTAAGAGATATTAATAACAAAATAGATTAAATTATTGTCTAAAGTAACAGTAATTAAGATTGAAATTATATTGATATAACATTCTAAAGAGGGGCTACAAAATTTAGCAATGTCAAATAAAGAAATAGTAAACAATAATAAATGGTAAAGAAGAATTTATACAACTGACTTAAAAGTTGGAATAATAAACTTGATGTTTATGTTTATGATGGTTGCTGTTTAAATACTTTGAAACATCATAACTATGTTTATGGCTACGGTGGTTATCAAAAAAAAAAAAGTCAGAACTATTACATACAAGTAAGAGTTAGAGAGTAGAGGGCAACTTGGTTAAAGGTTGCAATATCAATTGCTTTTGAAAAAAATATAAGGAATAAGAGGCCATTTCTTTTTTAATCTAAGTAGATATTTTCTTCTATTATAGATTATGATGTATGAGAAATTTATAGGCAAAGAATAGAGTCAATGGGACAATCAAAAAGCAACTCATTGTCATGTAATTTCTTAATATGACTTTGGCTTTGGCTTATTTTTAAGTAAAATATTTGGGATAATTAGAATTTTTAGAGATGAAATTTATGATAAAAATGGTTTTTAATTTTCTTGATAGCCTATGATTTTCTTATGTTTGATTTGCTAAATGTGGATTGTAGGTGTAATATTTATGCCTAAACTTTAAATTTATCTTAGAGCTTGGAAAAGATTAAATTGAGTTTGATGATGAGTAGGATTATCTTAGTAAAATTAGAGGGAATAGCAAGTGAAGCTAAATAACATACTGAGAATTTTTTACATCCAATACTATCCGGTCTAACTTCAAATTTACCCTCAGTTTTTTTTCTTTTTTTTTTTTTCATTTTCATGAAAAGCTATATATATATACATATAATATATATGTATGTATAATCCATCTCGAATAAAATATATAAAGGTCCAAAATCTCCAAACAATTAAATAAAGAAACAAAGTGATGGTATAAAATTTCTAAATCCCCAAAATACAAATGTTCAAATCCCATATTTCAAAATTTACAAATTATCAACTACATCTATTAGTGAAGTCTTTGAAGTTTCAAGGTACCTAGATATATCATTAATCCTTCTAAATTCTAGCAATAGCTAGTGGCACACCATGTAAGTCCTCAATCAACCTTTAGCTTGCCATCCCATTTCAACTAGAAAATAAGAGAAATAGAAGGATAAATGTTACCGTTGATGACAAACTCAAATACAATGTTCACTAATTTACGCATGATATGTCTACTTAATTTAAAATCAATATAAATCCAACTTGCCTACAATAATCATCAACACAAAAAATAAATAAATAAATTATTATTATTATTATTTAATTTTAGGGTTCTAATATTGGACCTATCAATAATTTTCTCATTCTTTCTTAATTTAAAATTAAATTAAATAAAAGGGTTAGGATTTTAACTAAATTCTAAGACTAAAGCATAAAACCCTTTGTTACCTTCTTCTTATCTGCATGTTTGTATCTCCACAAAAAATTATTTATATCTTCGTACAAAATAGAGGTTGAATATGAAAGGAGATTTGTATTAAAGGAAGGAAAATGCTAACCAAGTGATGATGTCAGCAACTTGAGATAGTTATATCCGAGTGACTCAACTAGTAGATTACGAAGTAGGAACTCGATCAGTGCAGAGATCGTATGACATTGATCATCAGTGATGGGTTTTAAGGATGCTCAATGAAGGCTTAGTAGAGGTTGATATATAGGTTGGTTACAACCATGCCAATTCAAGACTCTCTGTATAGATCGTCTTGTTCTGGATTAAAGGAGTATAGGACTTCTTTACTCCTCAACTTATAAAATACAAGCTAGGCTAGAATACAAAAAGATCGGTAGAAATTGATGATGGTCAAATCCAATAATGCCTAATAAGAAATAGTGTAGGGGGTTGACATGTTACTTGGTAGTCAAGTGTTCATACCCCCTTACTAAGGTCAACCCAAGTTACACAGGAGGGATCCTCTGAAGTCCACCTATTACCCATAAAGAGAGAAAATTAATAAAACTAGTAATATTTTATAATGCTATATTTTTTTATAATAATCGAACATACTAAAGATGCTTGCAAATTTTAGGTTAATGACACTTACAAATCCAATGTGACCGAACATGTAATTTTATAATTAGTATTATATGTTCTTTGCTAGTATAATGGGAGCTCCTTGAATGAGTCTTGTTGTTGGTAACGTTAGCGAAGTCATAATCTCTCACCCTATCCCTCTGAGCCATGCATGAATAATATTATAATTGAGAGATGGTATTTCTTTGTTTTTCTCTCTAATTTGTTGCTTTTTTTCCCTAAATAGATAGGCCTATCCTGGTGCCTCACGCAATTTCTAAAGCAAGGACTATAACTATTCAACAATTTTAATTGGTGCAATCTCTATGATAATTTAATTATTCCGTAAATAAGACACGCATCATACATGCATAAGATTTGGTTAAAAGTAACTCCAAGTGCTAATTATTGTTTTTAGAAATTAATCATTATATAATTAGTATGTTCGACTTTGCAACTATATATATATATGTTTGACCTTTTATTTTGTTAACCTCCCACTCAAAGGGAGAAGTTTTACTTGGAGTAATCTACAAGAGAACTTAATTCTTGCAAAAATCAATCATTTTCTTATGACCTTGGTGTAGCTTGATCTCTTTCCCTCTACCAATCAAATTGCTCTAGCTAGCTCCTTTTCTGACCACATTTCCATATAATTATCTTGTACCTCTCATTCCTTTAAGAGTGAGATCTTCAAATTTAATAGAAGCTAGCGTTTACATGATTCATGTAAGGAAATCATTAAGGCTACTTGGAGGACCTCTTCCTCTTTAATGATGTTGCAGCCTATATAGTTCTGAAGTTGAGAAAAATCAGGGTAGCCCTTAAATCTTGGAGTTTCAAGATGTTCAAAGCTGACAAAACAATCAAATCCGATCTTCTTAATAGAATTTTGAATCTTGATAAAAAATATGAGTTTGATGAAAGACTTGCCTTGCAAAGAAAATTGCAAGATATTTACAAGAGGGGTGAAGTCTAATGGAAGCCATGGTCCAAAGATAAGTGGCTCAAGGAAGGAGATTATAATACCTTTTATTTTCATAAAATTATCACCATGCAAAAGAAATTTAACTTTATCACTAAATTTTTTCTAAATGGATAGCAATATTTAGATCAATTCAAGATTTTAAAGGCCTTCCCTTCTTACTTTAAAGTTATTTTTTCTAAGCTAATGAAAGCTGTAATTGACATTATGTGAGAAGAGGTGTATGACTATGTTGACATTGACTTGTCCTCCCTTGATGCTTCATTCTCCTTAGAAGAAATCAAGGTTGTTGTTTTCAGTTTCAAAGGAGATAAAAGCCTCATACCCAATGGCTTTACCATGTATTTTTTTTTCTTTTTTCAATCCTTCTGGGATCTAATTAAGGATGACCCATTTGCTCTCTTTCTTCAACTCCGTAACTGCAATCTTGATCTCTTGAGGTTTAACTAGGCTTTGATCTCTCTTACACCTAAGAAGGAAACTCCCTCTCATTTATCAGACTTTAGACCCATTAGTCTAATCCACAATGCATAAAAATTTTCTCTAAAGTTCTTGCTAATAGGTTAAAGCCTTTTATGGAGTCTTTAGTTGAGCTTGCTCAAGCTGCTTATGTCAAGAGTAGATCGATCTTAGACAATATGCTATGTGCTTATGAAGTTCTTTATTATGCCTAACTTTTTGATACTTCTGAGATTCTTTGCAAACTTAACTTCAGTAACGCATTTGATAGACTTGATATTAACTATTTGCTAAAGTTGCTTAAGCATCGAGGCTTTCCGCCTAGATGGTTAGGCTGGATAGAGATATTTATCGCTCTTCAAAAATTATGGATTGCATTTATGGTGATATGGACAATTAGATTAAGTATAGAGGAGCCATCCATCAAGGAGACCCTCTTTCACCTTTCATCTTTATTCTAGCTATGGATGTCTTACTTAAACTTCTCAATAAGATTGCTTGACATAATCTTTTCTACTTAAACTTCTCAATAAGACTGCTTGACATAATCTTTTCCATGGGTTGGGAAATTCTGGTCTTCTGGGTGGCATTACATATTTACAATTTACCGATGACTCTCATTTTACCACTACTAATAAGAATTCAATCATATTTCTTAAACTCACTCTATACTATTTTGAGCTTATCCTTGGGCTATCCATCAACTTCCTAAAGAGTTTTATTGTCCTAGTGTGTTGTCTTTCAAATGAGCATCTCCATCATTATGGTGCATGGCTAAATTTCAAGGCAACTTCTTTACCAATTACTTATCTTGGTCTACCTCTCAAAGATTCCAAGTTTACCAAATCAGGCCGAATGCCCTAGCTTTTTAAAATTGAGAGGAGACTTACTGCTTGGCCTAGCAAATTCCTCTTGTTTGGAGGCCACCTTATCTTGATAAATTTTATTTTATCTTTTATACCCTTCTATTACATGTCAATCTTCAAATTTCCCTCTTGGCTTATCAAAAAAACTGATTGCTTCTACTAGTCCTTTCTTTGGAAAAGGGAGTGATAATGCTGGTGGGTTAGCTTGTAAGATTAATTGGAGCAAGGTTTGTCTCGGCAAGGACATGGGTGACTTGGATGTTAAGGACTTGAATTCTTTGAACCAGGCTTTACTCATTAAATGGGGTTCAAGATTACTTAAGAATGAATATAGCCTTTGGTGGCAATTTATTAATTATAACTATTTTAAAAGTTAGATTTTTTGCTACTTAGAATTGTAAATGAAGATGTTCTAGTATTTGGGATGAAATTATTAAGTGTCTGCCCCTCTTTTGGAACCGATTAAGGTTTCGGGTTGGAAATGGACTTAAGATTCTCTTATAGAAAGATGCTTGGATCCTTGATTGTCCTTTATCTGAAGCAATTCTAAATCTATATCAGGCCTCTAGACCAAAGGCAGGTGTGGTGGTTAGATTTTTTAATGTTAGAACTGACTCTTGGAATTTTAACGTTGGTTCTAATCTCTTATGGTTGCATCGGATGAAATGACACTCTTGTGTGCCATTCTTGTAGATTTTCAACTTAATGGTAACTTTGATTCATTGTAGTGGAAGTTGTTACCTTTGGGTACCTTCTTCACTTCTTCACTCTATCACTTCATCAATTCTAGGGGAGTCAAATGGAAGATATCTTTGGAAGAGCTGTATTCCATCAAAAGTCAAGTGTTGCATGTAGTTGAGTCTTCATGATAGACTTAATACTAGAAAATTGTTACAAAGAAAAACTAGCTATCTTATGGGTGGTTGTCCCCTCTATAATTATCCAATTAAGTCTATTGATTATCTTTTTATTTCTTGCCCTTTCATAAAAAAAAAATTGAGAAGGAATTATTTGAGAATGCCATAAAGAAAATTTTGAGAAGGAATTACTTGGAAATTCATTCCATTTTCATTAATCTCATATTTAAAATTTATACACGAGGAATTAAGAATATCTCCTCCTATACTTTTGGAAATCAAATTAAAAAAAAAATCTCTATGGTATCTCTTACTATAATTATGAAATTGTTGGACTGGTGCCAGCTCACGCTTTCGGGTCCCACTCCGTGCAATGCGGTCACAGGCTAGGTGGGCTGGGGTCAGGGTCAACACGCCTTGCGGAGCCGGCTGGGTGCTGGTCGCTCACGTCGGGTCGACTCGTGTGCCCCAGGGTCGCTGCGCTGCCATGCTTAAGAGAGTAACTCTGCCTCTTATAATGGGGATATTCCTTTTGTAAAGTGGGTTAGGGGAATCGATCCAACAGAAATAGAAGGTAAAATTGAAAGAATATTTTCTTCTACAATTCTGAAAGTAGAAGATCAAATTAAAAGAAAAGAATCTTCAGAATATCTCCTCTTTTAATTCTAGAAATAGAAGACCAAACAAGATCAACCTGTACATGAGTTATTTTTGTGATCTTCTCTATACTAAGACGGAGATAATTCTGTGGACTGATTTATAGCCTAATTTTTAATGATTTTATCTTCAATGCTTTCTCTCAAATTGGATGATGGTAAAGATCAGAGACTAAGTTTGTTTCGTAGACCGATAAAGTTATCCTGAGATAGTGATTTTGTAAATATATTAGTGAGTTATGTAGAGGACGAAACATAGCAAGTAATAACAGATCCTAGGGCAACCCTTTTTCGAACAAAATGATAATTAATCTTGATGTGCTTGGTTCGAGTATGAAAGATCAGATTAGTCATGCGATGTAATACAGATAAGTTATCGAAAAAAAGTATCGAAGCTTGAGGTTGTGAAACCCTAATATCACGAAGTATAAATGAAATCTATATGAGCTCGATAGTAGCTGAAGCAAGCGCTCGATATTCGGCTTCAACGGTGGATCGAGACATAGTGGGCTACTTCTTGGCACACTAGGAAATACAATTCAAGCTAAGAAAGGTATAATATCCCATGGAGGAACGACGTGTAACTTTACAGCTAGCCCAATTTGTATTAGTAAAGGCAAACAAGTCCAGTGAGCTATGGGCTAGAATGCAAAGCCCAAGATGTGAAGTGCCTCGAACATATCAGAGTATGCGTTTGACCATTTGGAAATGGACTACAATTAGGGCATGTATGTGTTGACACATAGTGTTAACTATAAGTGAGAGATCTTGATGTGTAAGAATAAGATACTGAAGAGCTTCAACAAGACTTCGATAATGCGAATGATCATTATACTGTTGATCATCATATTGGAGTGGTGGAGGATTGTTAGTCATGGGGGTGATAATCGATCTACACTACTCCATGGAGGCCCGAGCTAAGAGAACCAAAGAATATTTTCTCTGAGAAAGAAAAAGTCCATCAGAAGAGTGACTAACTTTGATTCCTAAGAAATAATTAAGTTGGTCAAGATCTTTTATAGAAAACACCTGAACAAGGGCATGAATAAGGCGGTCCGAAAATTGTGAATAATCACCTGTGTGGACAATGTCATCAACATAGAGTAACAGCATGATAGTATGACTGTCATGGCAAAAGACAATGATGGATCAGCATTGTTGCAAAAAAATCCATACCTGTTACAGCCGTGACAGTGACGTGGCCAGGCTCAGGTATCATCGAATACGAGCGAGCCACGTGTATGTTTCCCCGGCCTAGTCAGCGCCACATCCTCAAAGCCAGGATCGGCAAGACTACACCGCACGACGACTGTCTAGGGCAAACCGCCCTCGCCGAGGTCGAGCTCGGCTCGGAGTTCCTCTACCACCTCATTGGCGCCCGGGCCCGGAGGGGTCCGCTTAAGTGAGGTCGGCCAAGGTCGGGCGATTCCTTGCCGCCTCGCCAGGTGTCTACCCAGGAGGGGTCCACCGAAGCCGAGGTCGGCTGACTCTCCGCCCTTCGCCAGGTGGCCGCCCGGAGACGGGCCCGCCTCGGCCGAAGCCAGGCGACCTCCTGCCACCTCGCCAGGTGTCCACCCAGGAGGGGTCCACCTAAGCCGAGGTCGGCTGATCCTTCGTCCTTCGCCAGGTGGCCATCCAGAGACGGGCCCACCTCGGCCGAAGACAGGCGAACTCCTGCCATCTCGCCAGGTGTCCACCCAGGAGGGGTCCACCTAAGCCAAGGTCGGCTGATCCCTCGCCCCTCGCCAGTTGGCCCCCAGAGACGGGCCCAACTCGGCCAAGGTCAGACCGCTCGTACGGCGAGGGCCCTGGGGAGAGAGACGGGCCCCGAGGCCATCCCTCGGGCCGTACGAATCCCAGACGGCGTCCTGTACGGAGGGCGGCGGCACACGGAACATCACTAGCATCGGCCTGACAGGTCCCGCAGCCGAGAGACGCAACCCTGACGACACAGGCCCCATAGATAGATGGCGCCCACGCTTGGGGAAGAGGGCGCTCTCACTGGGCCCGAGGCCTGACCGGCCGCCCTGCCAGCGCCGCCCTCCCCTCTTTCTCTTCTGTCTTTGCCTTTCCCATGCTGGGCCCGGCGGACGAGGTCGGAAAGCCGCCTGGCACCCTTCACCGAAAAGGGAAAAGAGAAGAGGACGGGGGAGGGGAGTTTCCGAGACGGAAAAAGACAAATGCGCGACGGAAGGGGATAAAGAAGGAAGAATCTGGGGACGACAAGGTAAGCCAATTAGCCTGGGAACAAGGAGGAAGCACCGGCACAAGGCCTTGCTCCGAGAGAGAAACCAGAAATCCCGAGAGGAGAACACTGGGTGTGAGCTCGGCAAGGAGGCCTAGCCGAGATTCTGGTCCCCAGAGCGTTTCCTTCACCAGTTAACTCTCTAAGTCTGGAACCCTTTAGAGGGTCCGGCTGGAGAGTCTGTTCCTTCTCGTCGTCTACTGACTTGACCGTCGGAGCTCCCTCGCCGGGATCCCCGGCCAGGGTCCTCTAACCCCTTTGTTGCAGGTTCTCCGTAGGAAGGGAGGCTCCCTCACCGGGCGGTCAGGAAGGATCGTCTGATCCGAGGCACGGGCGCGGCGGCGAGAGCGGCAACAGATTGGCACGCCAGGTAGGGGGGCAGGACACTAACCCCTAGTGGGAACCAGCTTTCTGCAGGTGTCACGCTCTCCAGCAATGGTGGTCACTCGTGGTCGTGAGGCATCCACCAGCCGTATGGGGGATGTCCACTCCCCTCCGGGGGGCCACAGCCCCGAAAGGGAGCTTCCGGCTCCCCCTCCTCTTCCACAGCAGCCTGCCCCGGTGGACGGATCCCTTGCGGCCATCGTCCAGCAGCTGCAGACCTTGACCTCAGCGGTCCGACAGCTTCAACATCAGCAACGGTCCCTAGCCACTCAGCCGCAGCCAGGGACCCCCGCGGCCCGAGCCGCGGAGCAGCGTGGGAGCCTGCGCTCAATCCAGGGCAGGCCATCCCACCCGAGGGCCATCTCCAACCCCCGGGGGAGCCACCAAGCTCCTGCAAAGAGAAACTATTCCGGTTCGGAGGATCACGAGAGTCGATCCCCGGCCGACGGGGCCGAAATGGTGCATCGCAGCAAGCGACGCCGAGGCCAGACCTCGCGCCGAGACCGATCGGCGCCCCCTTCACCCGCAGCCTCGGTGGAAGACTCCACCGATGAAGCCATCAGGCGCCAGGCCGAGAGGCGCCTGGAAAAGCATGAGCGCAAGCTGGCGGAGTTCGCCCGCCGATTCGCCGACCTGCAGAACTCGTCGGCAGACCCGGCGGGCTACGACTCCCGCCCCCCTTTCTCTGAAGAAATCCAGGCAGAACCGATCCCGAAACGGTTCCGCATGCCGCAGGTGGATCCCTACGACAGAACCACCGACCCCCTGGATCATTTGGAGAGCTATAAGGCTCTCATGAGGGTCCAGGGGGCCACCGACGCCCTTCTGTGCATCGCCTTCCCGGCAACCCTTCGGAAGGCCGCTCGAGTCTAGTTCACCCGCCTCGAGCCCGGATCCATTTGCTCCTTCCATCAGTTGGAAGGAAAGTTTGTGGTGCACTTCGACGCTTGTCGAAAGGTGCCAAGAGAGGTGGACAGCCTCTTTTCCATCCACCAGCAGGACCAGGAGCTGCTCCGGGACTACATCACCCGGTTCAAGACCGCAGCCCTGGAGATCTACAGCTTGGACGAGCCCGTCGTCATGCTGGCCTTGAAGCGCGGGCTCAAGACGTCCCGCCTAACCTATTCCCTGGACAAGAAGCCGCCCAGGACGTATTCCGAGCTCCTCCTCCGCGCCCACAAGTACATCCGAGCGGAGGAGGCCGACCGCACCCGTCGAGAGCTGGACGGGAAGACTCCAAAGAAGCCGCTCCCGAGGGACACCCCGGGAGCCCGGGCCATCTGCCGACCTCCGCCCAAATCCGAAGCCGAGGGGCGAAGCCACTCCTGAGCGGAGGTACACCCCTCTCCTCGCACCTCGAACGAAGATCCTCATGGAAATCGAGGGCGAGCGCTACCTCCGTCGACCTCCTCCTCAGAACCCGAGAGCCATCCGAGACAAATCAAAGTACTACCAGTTCCATCGCGAGCACGGGCATGACACGGAGGAGTGTCGCCATCTAAAGCGGGAGATTGAGGAGCTGATCAGGAGGGGTTACCTCAGGAAGTTCGTCAAGAACGAGGCCCCCTCTGAAGGACAGCCGCTCGCGGCCCTACCACCTGTCCCTGCGATCGACAACCGCCCAACGGAGAAGCCCATGGGCATGATCTCGCGCGGGTCCGGCCGAGCAATGAAGAGAGCCCGGGAAGTCCCGGAGAATGTAATCCCTCCCAAAGGAGGAGAAATTAATGATAATGTAAACAACGATGCCGTGGTGGTCGAGATGACCATCGCGAAGCATCCTGTACATCGAATCATGGTGGATAGTGGAAGCTCGGCTGACGTACTTTTTTACGATGCATTTTCTCGGATGAATTTGTCCCCCGAACAGCTGAAGCCAGTGCACACCCCCTGGTAGGTTTTACAGGGGCTCAGTGGGGGTCGAGGGGGAAATCACTCTCCCGGTCACTGCCGGATCCCCGCCCCGGCAAGCGACCGTTCTAATAACATTCACCGTCGTCAGGCTCCCTTCGCCTTACAACGCCATTCTCGGGCGTCCCGGGCTCAACCAACTGGATGCCACCATCTCCACGAGGAGGCTGTTGGTGCAGTTCCCCACGCCTTCCGGGCTCGGGGAGATGAGGTGGACGATCCAGCCAGTCCCGCTCTGCCTCCAGATGGTCCCAGGCGCCAGGGGCGTGGAGCTCGCCCATGATATCGACGACCTCGATCTGAGAGAGAAGGAACCCAGGGGAGGGCCCGTGGAGCGCCTGCTGACTTTTCCCCTCGGTTCGGATCCCCTGAAGACGGTGCAAGTCGGGGCCCAGCTCCTCGAGGAAGAGCGAACCCGCTTGCTGGAGTTCCTCCGCGCCAACGCTGACGTGTTCGCCTGGTCAGCAGCCGACATGCCGGGCATCCCGCCCGAGGTTATTATGCACAGGCTGAACGTGGACCCAAGTTGCCGCCCGGTCCGCTAGAAGAAGAGAAGCTTCGCCATGGAGAGGCAGAAGGCGATCAACGAGGAAGTAGAGAAGCTCCTCGCCGCCGGTTTCATCCGAGAGGTCCAGTACCCTAGCTGGCTGGCGAACGTGGTCATGGTAAAGAAGAGTAGCGGTAAGTGGAGGATCTGTGTGGACTACACCGACCTCAACCGAGCTTGCCCAAAGGACAGTTTCCCTCTCCCAAAGATCGACCAACTGGTCGACACCACTTCAGGGCATCGCCTCTTGTCGTTCATGGACGCCTTCTCCGGATACAACCAGATCCGGATGAACCCAGAGGACGAAGAGCACACTGCCTTCATAACTGACCACGGGACTTTTTGCTACAGGATGATGCCTTTCGGCCTCAAGAACGCAGACGCGACGTATCAATGTCTGGTCAGTAAAATCTTCAAAGACCAGATAGGCCGCAACATGCAGGTGTACGTGGACGACATGCTGGTGATGAGCAAACTTGATTCGGACCACGTGGCTGACTTGACGGAGACGTTCGGCAACCTCCGGCGCCATCAGATGAAGCTGAACCCGACGAAGTGCGCTTTCGGCGTCTCCGCCGGTAAGTTCCTAGGGTTTATGGTGACTCAAAGAGGGATCAAGGCCAACCCGGAGAAGGTCCAGGCCATCCTGGACATGGAGCAGCCCACCTCCAAGAAGCAGGTGCAACGACTGACCGGCCGAGTCGCAGCCCTTAGCCGTTTTATCTCCAGGTCGGCGGACCGCTGCCGTCCCTTCTTCAAGGTGCTGAGGAAGATGAATGGTTTTGCTTGGACCGAGGAGTGTCAGCAGGCCTTCGAGGAGCTGAAGAAGACGCTCGCATCGCCACCTTTACTGTCCAGGCCCGAGGAGGGGGAGGAGCTTGCCCTCTACCTGGCAGTTACCCCGGAGGCCGTCAGCTCTGTCTTGGTCTGAACCGACGACCAGGGGCTCCAGCGGCCGGTGTACTATACCAGCAAACTCCTCCGAGACGCGGAGCTCAGGTATTCCCGGTCCGAGAAACTTGTTTTTGTGCTAATAGTGTCTGCCCAGCATCTCAGGCCCTATTTTCAAGCGCACCACATCGTCGTCTTGACGGACCAACTGCTGAAAGCGGTGCTCAGCCGACCCGATACTTCGGGACGACTGGCCAAGTGGGCACTGAAACTCAGCGAGTTCGACATTGCATACAGGCCAAGGTCGGCCACGAAGGCACAGGTGCTGGCCGATTTCTTGGTCGAATGTGCAGGCTTGGGCAAGGAGCCCGAGGAATGCCCATCGGCCCGGCCGATGGAGGTTGGCACCGATGAGCCCGGAGAGGACGCCTGGATCCTCCATGTGGACGGAGCCTCGAACTCCGGCGGGAGCGGAGCCGGGCTCATCCTTGCCAACGGCGACGGAGTCGTTGCCGAGTGTGCACTCCGTTTCCAATTCCCCGTGACAAATAGCCAGGCGGAGTACGAGGCACTTCTTGCCGGACTGAGAGTCTCCCGCGAGCTGGGCGTGACCAACCTCAGAGCTTTCACTGACTCCCAGCTCGTAGCGGGGCAGGTGTCCGGAGAGTACGTCGCGCACGACCCCCAAATGGCGAAGTACTTGGAGCTCGTCAAGGCGGGCGCGTCCAAATTCCGCCGCTTCAACATCTTCCACATCCCCCGCGGGGAGAACGCCCGTGCGGACACCCTCTCCCGGCTGGCGACCCTGCCGGACACGATGCTGGGACGCGCTCATGTGGAGCGCCTTGAGGTCCCGAGCCTCGAAGCACCGGTGGAGGTCCATCAGGTCAGCCAGGAGCCCAGCTGGATGGACAAGTACGCTGCGTACATCGCCAGCGGCACCCTGCCGGAGGACCGACAGGCGGCTCGCCTCATCAGGAAGAAGGCCGTGCGGTTTGTCCTGATGGACGGGCAGTTGTATCGAAGATCCTACTCCTACCCCCTCCTCAAGTGTGTAGGACCCACAGAAGCCAAGCTTGTGCTCCAGGAGATTCACGAAGGCATCTGCGGGAACCACGTGGGGGGCAGGGCATTGGCGTACAAGGCCCTCCGTCAGGGCTACTTCTGGGAAACAATGAAGGAAGACGCCGCCGACTTCGTGAAGAAATGCGACCGGTGCCAGCGTCACGCCACGGTGCAGCGGCAACCCTCCAACCCAATCTCTCAGCTCTCAGCCCCCTGGCCGTTCGCCTAGTGGGGGATGGACCTCCTGGGCCCATTCCCGCCGGCGTCGGGCCAGCGGAAGTTCTTGATAGTGGCTATCGACTACTTCATGAAGTGGGTCGAGGCCGAACCCTTGGCGAGGATCACCGAAGCAAACGTCGCCAAGTTCTTCTGGAAGTCCATCGTCTGCCGCTTCGGCCTCCCCCACACTGTGGTCACCGACAACGGACGCCAGTTCGACTGCCGGGAATTCGAAGAATTCTGCAGCGACCTCGGCATCAGGCATCGCTTTACCTCAGTGGTGCACCCTCAGACCAACGGGGAGGCCGAAGTCACGAACAGGACCATTCTTCAGGGCCTCCGCACGCGGCTGGACCAGGCCAAGGGCAGGTGGGCCGATGAGCTTCCCAGCGTCCTTTGGGCATACCACACCACCCCAAGGACGGCTACCGACGAAACTCCATTCAACCTCGTCTTCGGAGCCGAGGCAGTCATCCCGATCGAGCTCAGCCTACCCACGCTGCGCGTGGAGCAATACGACGAGACAGAAAACCCGGCCAGGATGATGCTCAACCTAGACCTTCTCGAGGAAACAAGGGACAGGGCCCGAATCCGAATGGCGGCGTACCGGCAACGTGTAGCCAGATATTACAACTCCCGGGTGCGGCCTAAGGTTTTTCGTCCCGGAGACTTGGTCCTCCGGCGCGCCGAAGCATCCCAACCACGGGAATGCGACAAGTTATCGCCCAACTGGGAAGGCCCATATCGGGTGGCAGAAGCCCTCCCTCATGGAGCATATTACTTGGAAGAAATGGGAGGTGCCAGGTTCCCCCGGACGTGGAACTCCTCGAACCTGAGAATGTACTACCAGTGATGTAAGGCTCCCAGTTTCTGTAACAAAGCTTTCCCACTTCAAACACTCCCTTCTAACTTCAACAAGAAGGCCTGCGGCATCGAGCTCAGTCCGGAAGATCATGGGCTTCGGCCTGGAAGGTGGCGCCGAATCTAGTTCGCCCATGCAAGCCCGGAGCACAGCTCAGCAAGCCGTGCAAGGCTTGAGAAAGCCTGCGACATCGAGCTCAGTCCGGAAGATCCTGGGCTTCGGCCTGGAAGGTGGCGCCGAACCCAGTTCGCCCACGCAAGCCCGGAGCACAGCTCAGCAAGCCGCGCAAGGCTTGAGAAAGCCTGCGGCATCGAGCTCAGTCCGGAAGATCCTGGGTTTCGGCCTGGAAGGTGGCGCCGAACCCAGTTCGCCCATGCAAGCCCGGAGCACAGCTCAGCAAGCCGCGTAAGGCTTGAGAAAGCCTGCGGCATCGAGCTCAGTCCGGAAGATCCTGGGCTTCGGCCTGGAAGGTGGCGCTGAACCCAGTTCGCCCATGCAAGCCCGGAGCACAGCTCAGCAAGCCGCTCAAGGCTTGAGAAAGCCTGCGGCATCGAGCTCAGTCTGGAAGATCCTGGGCTTCGGCCTGGAAGGTGGCGCCGAACCCAGTTCGCCCATGCAAGCCCGGAGCACAGCTCAGCAAGCCGTGCAAGGCTTGAGAAAGCCTGCGGCATCGAGCTCAGTCCGAAAGATCCTGGGCTTCGGCCTGGAAGGTGGCGTCGAACCCAGTTCGCCCATGCAAGCCCGGAGCACAGCTCAGAGAGCCGCGCAAGGCTTGAGAAAGCCTGCGGCACCAAGCTCAGTCCGGAGGTCCCGGGCTTCGGCCTGGAGGACGGTGCAAAAACCGTGTTGTCTGCGCGAGCATGAAGGTGACCCGAAGTCGGGCCCGCCTAAGGCTTGCCCTGCTGCGACGCGACTCAGCAGGCCCCATCCTTCGATTTGAGCAATGGGAGGTCCGAGCCTGCAGTTATTTCAAGTGTTCCAGACCGACATCTCAGAAAGAAAAGAAGAGAAAAGTGAGACGAAACAACGACCAAGGTTTCGATAAAGCTTAGATCTTCATTAACATAAGTAGTCGGTACAAGCTGGGAGCCCCGACAGGCCGGGACTCCCCAAAAAACAAAAAAATAACAGAAATAAAGCAGAGAAGACAGTGCCGGGATCACTGGGGTGTGGGGTCGGAGCCATCTGCCGGAGGCGCGGGTGCTGCGTCCTCGACTTCTACAGCGGCCGGCTCCTGGGGCTATTCCGGGGCCGCGGCATCGCTGGTCGACGGTGCCACAGGTGTCGCTTCGGCCGTGCCGGAAGCCCTGCTCTCGCTCCCTGGCCTCCGGCCACCGACTACAACTCCGCTCAGGTCCAGCTGGGGGAAGAAGGCCCCCACCTTCTCCCGACACATCCGGAACCCCTTCAGGAAGGAGTCCACGGCAGCCTCCCGGACCTCCGACGTATACTCGTCGGAAGCCCGGAATTTGGGGACGGCCTCTTGCGCTTCCCGCTTGGCCGCCTCCAGGAGCCCGTTGATGTAGGCGCTCCGGTCCTTCGCCGCAGCCGCATCTCGCCGGGCCTCCTCCAACTGGCGCTCCAGCCATTGGGAATGGGCCTGCAGGCGGGCCTTCTCCGCCGCCTCCTCCTCAGTTCGGCGCTGGTTGGAGGTCCGCTCCTCCGACAAGGAGGCCTCCAACTCCTTGTTCCGCTCCTCGGAACGTGCCAGGTCGGACTGGAGGGCTTGCTTGTCGGCTCGCAGCTCGGCGCCCTTCTCCAGCAAATCCTTGACGTCAGCCGCAAGCTTGCCGAGCTTCTGCTCCCGCTCGGAGTCCCTCTTGGCGTTCCCTACGAGGAAATTCCTCAGTAGGAGGACGTCGTTCCCGATCTGCAATGGCTAAAGCGACACAGGTCAGAGCAAAGGCAGGTAAGTCTCGAGATAGGAAAAAGGAAAAGGAAGAAGCTCGGGCTTACCGTGAAGAGCTGCGGAAGGATGCCGAGCAGCGCATCCGCGTAATCCCGGCCACCCCGAGCTCGGCGGTCCCGGGCGGTGGAAGCGTACTCCATCATCTTCTCTGCCAGCCCCCTGTCGAGGATGACCGAATCCCGGTGGGTGATCACCGGCACCGGGGCCTTCGGGTCGGCCCCTGCGGCAGCTGCCCCCTCAGCCGAAGCCGCAACCGATGGGCCGGCGATCGCCACAGGCGGTGCTGTCGAGCTGGCAGCAATGGCGGGCCCGGCGATGGGCGGAGCGGCAGACGCTGGAGCTCTCTCTGCGGCGCCACCAAGTCGCGCGGCCGAAGTATCAGTGGTCCCGCCCTGAGGTGGCCTGGGCGGGGAAATGACGGCAACTGGGCCGGGCACGGTCGCCGCCACGACCTCCCGGCTCGTCTCCGTGCGAGCCCTCTTCGCTGCGGGCTCGTCTACCTCCACGACGTCCCGCTGGGCCGCCCCCTCTAAGAGGTTCTCCAATGAAAATTTCATCCCTGCAAGACAAAAGAGACAGAAAGTCAGCCGGCTCGGTTATGAAGAGAAGGGGGGGGCAGAGGTCAATGCGGGACCAAATCTCACCGGTCTCACGGATGGGACTGATACCGGCCTCGAAAAGATTCTGCTCAGAAAGCAGAACCTTGAGCGCCGGGACCACGTCACTCAGGAGCTGGGTATAGGACTCCTGGTCCGCCGACTCGACTCGGGAATTCCGGTTCGGGGACCGGTCCGGTTCACTCCAGGCCCAGTCGACGTCGTCGACCGAGGCGAAGAAAAACCGGCTCTTCCAGCCCTTGACTGAAGAAGGGAGGTCGAACCGGAGACACCTGGGCCGGGGTGAAATGTACCACCAGCCGTCATCGGTGGAGCACTTCTTCAGGGTGAACAAGGCCCTGAAGAGAGAAAAACGGGCAACAAACCCGTGGAAGTGGCAGAAAACGATGAAGGAGAAGATGACCCGGATGGCATTAGGAGCCAGCTGGGCCGGGACGAGCCGAAAGTGGCTGAGGAAGGAAAGAAAGAAAGGATGCAGAGGAAACCGAAGACCCCCAAGGAGGAAGTCTTCGTAGAAAGCTATGCGGCCGGGGCCACTCATGGTGACGCGCTCCCCGGACCGCGGAGCAAACAGACGAATAGACCCCGGGATGCCATAGGCATCCCGGAGCAGAGAAAGATCGCCTTCGGTCATGGTAGAAGCATGACCGGAGGGACCGACAGGAAGAGACGGCGGAGCAGGAAGAGACGGCGGAGCAGGAAGAGAAGGCAAAGCAGGAAGAAAATGGAGGGGCACGGCAGGTGCAACCGGAGGGGACCGGATCCTCCTGGGGATGCCAATGGTGACACCCCCGGGTTGCAAACGCCGCCGGACCTCCTCCGGAATCACCTCCTCATCTGAGGAGGAAGAAGATGGAGTCCTCGGCCGGGATGGACCGGCCTCGTCCGGGTTGGAAGAGACATGGCGACGGCGCGCCATAGAAAGGGAAAGGACGAGAAAAAAAATCAGAAAAGAAATGAGAAAGAATGAGGGGGGCTAGAGGAGAAGAAGGAGGCACTCACCGAAAATGCACAGACGAGCGCGAGCAACAGGAGTTGTTAGCCTGCAGCAAACCGCCCACGAAGCAAGGGAAAAGGCCTCGTTCTGGAAAGTCCCCTCCATTTCAAACTCAGCCGACAGCGGCCGTACCCGTCATTCCGTCTCAGGCCACTGGATGGTCGCCACGTGGGCGCACGCCCGACACCGACGCCTCGTTAGCAGAGTAACGGCCTCTGCCTCGAAGCGATGCATTGATTATGGGCAAGTGGGCGACGCGTGGCGGCTCCCCATAGGTCTTCAGCCGCATCGAGCCACGACGACGAGGATCGTGGCAATTATGATGCAAGATCTTCGCCTCTCCACGTCATGTCCGCATTTAATCCCGACGTTCCGTTCTACGATGCCCCGATGGAACGGCGGGCTGGGGGGCAACTGTTACAGCCATGACAGTGACGTGGCCAGGCTCAGGTATCGTCGAATACGAGCGAGCCACGTGTATGTTTCCCCGGCCTAGTCAGCGCCACATCCTCAAAGCCAGGATCGGCAAGACTACACCGCACGACGACTGTCTAGGGCAAACCGCCCTTGCCGAGGTCGAGCTCGGCTCGGAGTTCCTCTACCACCTCATTGGCGCCCGGGCCCGGAGGGGTCCGCTTAAGTGAGGTCGGCCAAGGTCGGGCGATTCCTTGCCGCCTCGCCAGGTGTCCACCCAGGAGGGGTCCACCGAAGCCGAGGTCGGCTGACTCTCCGCCCTTCGCCAGGTGGCCACCCGGAGACGGGCTCGCCTCGGCCGAAGCCAGGCGACCTCCTGCCACCTCGCCAGGTGTCCACCCAGGAGGGGTCCACCTAAGCCGAGGTCGGCTGATCCTTCGCCCTTCGCCAGGTGGCCACCCAGAGACGGGCCCACCTCGGCCGAAGACAGGCGAACTCCTGCCATCTCGCCAGGTGTCCACCCAGGAAGGGTCCACCTAAGCCGAGGTCGGCTGATCCTTCGCCCTTCGCCAGGTGGCCACCCGGAGACGGGCCCACCTCGGCCGAAGCCAGGGCGACCTCCTGCCACCTCGCCAGGTGTCCACCCAGGAGGGGTCCACCTAAGCCAAGGTCGGCTGATCCTTCGCCCTTCGCCAGGTGGCCACCCGGAGACGGGCCCACCTCGGTCGAAGCCAGGCGACCTCCTGCCATCTCGCCAGGTGTCCACCCAGGAGGGGTCCACCTAAGCCAAGGTCGGCTGATCCCTCGCCCCTCGCCAGTTGGCCCCCAGAGATGGGCCCAACTCGGCCGAGGTCAGACCGCTCGTACGGCGAGGGCCTTGGGGAGAGAGACGGGCCCCGAGGCCATCCCTCGGGCCGTACGAATCCCAGACGGCGTCCTGTACGGAGGGCGGTGGCACGCGGAACATCACTAGCATCGGCCCGACAGGTCCCGCAGCCAAGAGACGCAACCCTGACGACACATGCCCCATAGATAGATGGCGCCCACGCTTGGGGAAGAGGGTGCTCTCACTGGGCCCGAGGCCTGACCGGCCGCCCTGCCAGCGCCGCCCTCCCCTCTTTCTCTTCTGTCTTTGCCTTTCCCATGCTGGGCCCGGCGGATGAGGTCGGAAAGCCGCCTGGCACCCTTCACCGAAAAGGGAAAAGAGAAGAGGACGGGGGAGGGGAGTTTCCGAGACGGAAAAAGACAAATGCGCGACGGAAGGGGATAAAGAAGGAAGAATCTGGGGACGACAAGGTAAGCCAATTAGCTTGGGGACAAGGAGGAAGCACCGGCACAAGGCCTTGCTCCAAGGGAGAAACCAGAAATCCCGAGAGGAGAACACTGGGTGTGAGCTCGGCAAGGAGGCCCAGCCGAGATTCTGGTCCCCAGAGCATTTCCTTCACCAGTTAACTCTCTAAGTCTGGAACCCTTTAGAGGGTCCGACTGGAGAGTCTGTTCCTTCTCGTCGTCTACTGACTTGACCGTCGGAGCTCCCTCGCCGGGATTCCCGGCCAGGGTCCTCTAACCCCTTTGTTGCAGGTTCTCCGCGGGAAGGGAGGCTCCCTCACCGGGCGGTCAGGAAGGATCGTCTGATCCGAGGCACGGGCGCGGCGGCGAGAGCGGCAACAATACCCAATAAGAAAGTTGCTAAACTTATCGAACCATGCTCGAGGGGCTTGTTTGAGCCCATATAAAGCATGCCGAAGTAAGCAAACATGATCAAAATATGACAGATCGTGGAAGCCAGGCGATTGCTCCGTATACACAGGAACATCAAGATTTTCATGAAAGAAGGCATTCTTAATATCTAGTGGCAAATCGGCCAATTTTGAATAGTGATAATCGATAGAACAATACGAATACTGTCCTATTTAATTACTGGATTAAAATTTTCTAGAAAATCAACACCCTCCTCTTGGTGGAAGCCTTTTGCCACAAGATGGGCTTTTAGTTGGTCAAGTATCCCATTTGCACAGAGCTTTGGTTTGAATACCCATTTGCAACCAACAATGTTCATCGAGAGATGACAGGGGACAAGTTTCCAGGTTTGATTTGCTGCAAGAGTATCTAACTCCTCATGCATAGCAGCTATCTAACCAGGATATTTTAAGGCAGAATGGATAGTTCGAAGTTTAGGAGGAATGGATGATAATGTAATATTAGCATACCTTGGATTAGGTTTGGAGATGCCATTCTTGTAGTGGGTGACCATGGGATGTGATGAGAAAGTGGCAGCCTCGGACTGTAATGGGCTATGGCCATGGATGTCACCCTCTTTCGATGGTATTGGTTGGTTAGATGTTATGATTACTGGCTCAGCCATGACTGGTGCATCTTCCATGAATAGGCATGCATGTTTTCATGTAGAATCGGACTCAGCATGTGAAAGATTGGGTAGCTGAGTTGTTATTGAACCAGGTACAAAGCTAGATTGGTCTTCAACCAATCGCTCAATGGATGTTAGATTTTGATTTGGGCTTGAAGCAGTTGTTAGAGCACAGCAAGGGTTGGGCTGAGATCTTTTCCAATTGTCATTAGAGGCTTAGTTATGAGTTGTGCTAAAAGTTGCAGCCCAACATAGTAGCTCCCTCTCAGTTATAGTAGTGACCTAAGAAGAGGTAGTAAATGAAAAATTATACTCATAAATAATAACATGTCGAGATATATAAATATGCCTGGTTGATTGATGAAGATAGTGATAGCTCTTGTATTTGTTACTATATCTAAAAAATACACATGGTAGAGAGCGCTTGTCAAATTTGTTCATCATGTAGTTTCGAAGGTATAGGTAACAACAAGATTCAAAAAACTGGAGAAAAGAGTAGTTGGGGTCCTTCTTGAATAAGACTAAATACAGACTTTGGCTTCCTAGAGCCATGGATGGGAGTCAGTTTATCAAATAGTCTGTAGTTGTAAATGCTTTTAACCAATAGCAGAGAGGCACAAAAGCTTCAAAGAGTGTAGCAAGCTTGAGTTCAATAATATGTCGATGTTTCCTTTCATGAATACTATTTTGTTATGGTATACTTAGACAAGAAAGCTGGTGTTGTATACTACAACCACGCAAATGTACAAGAAAACTGTTACTAAAAAATTCATCCCTCCATCAGATTGAAAGATTTTAATCTTATGATCAAATTAATTCTCAACCAATTTCTAAAGGAATATAACCAGCGGTAATGGAAAAAATCATCAATGAGTATCACATAGTAACGAAATCTTTGTAGTAAAGAAACTGGGGTGGGTCCCCAAAGATCATAGTGTATTTTCTTCAATGGATCGGAGCAACAAGAGTCAGATAGATAAAATGATAATTTTAAACTTTTGCTAATCTAACAACTAGAACATAAGGTGTTAGTCGGCTTATTTATCGAAATAAAGTTGTTGCTCCATAGATATTACCAAATATGATTGTTTGGGTGGCCTAGTTGGTGATGCCAAGTCAGTTCATCCGCTACCTTAGTTCTCTGAGAAGAAAATGCAAAAAAATGTGGATCTTTATTGGTATACAGTCCTTGATGATTAATTCCTGACATTATCACTTGGTGTGTCAGTCCTTAATAGCAAAACTAGAAGAATTAAATTCAAAGTAACATAGATAATCTCTTGTTAATTGAGATACAGAGAGTAACTTTTTCTCCATTTTTGGTATAACCAAAATATTGCAAAGTAAAAAATGACATGTGTTACTATAAATTTGGCCGGTTCCGATATGAGTAATTTGCAGTGGTGTACCATTTCTAACCATCACACTATCATAGACATAGTAAGGAACTAAATTTACAAGATTACCTGGCTTATCAGTAATGTAAGCATTGGTGCCAGTATCGAGATGCCACTTGTCATCTTGAGGATCCAAGATATGTAGAGCTACTAGATCCTGTGTTATGTGACCACTTTGATAGCTATTGTCAAAGCGTTATTAATATTTTAGTACATTGTGTCCCTTTTTTTTTTGCAAATCTGACAAATGAGAGGCTCAATCCATTTGTTTGAGCTTGATATAGAGTTGGCTAAATTGGACTGTTGAGTAACATCATTATTATCCAAAAAATATACTTTGGTTCACCTAAGCAAATCCACTACCTTTTGAGTTAAAAAAGTGTGGTCTGCCCCTACCCCTATGATTGTTCCTATTGCCATCATTATTTTGCTATGAGACAAAGGCCATGAATATATTTGGGGTAGTGCTTATGTTTTGCTTATTATGTAGTTCGTAGCTTTGAAGTTATGGGACCATTTTTGCATATGATAGAAGAGGAGGTTTGAATATAGTTATTTTAAATAACTCATAGCTATCATTAAGGTCTTCAAGCAACCTGAAAACCTTATTAGCATTTGCCATATATTTATTAATAGCATGCAGTTGATCACAAATAGATTTAAATTCGCGAAAATAAGCAGTTAAAGACTTATTCCCTTTTTGGATGTGTTGTAGTTGAGCAAGAAGATTGAACTCTTGGATAATTGAGCTTTGCTTGAAACGATCAATTAGGACTTTCCATATCTCTGTTGCCGTTTGGAGTTCGATGGCATGTCTGGAGACTTCTTTTGAGAGTTGCCCACGATCTATGATTTCACGAGATAGTCGGTACAAATCCATGATGTATAGTCCGGGTTGATCATCTTGACTCCATTTTCTAGAGTCAGAATCTATGGTGGTGGACGTATCTCTCCTGTGAAGAAGCCAAGTAAGTCCTGACTTTCAATCAGAGACAGCTATTGTGTCTCTCAGAGTAGAAAATTATTATCATTTAGTTTTAATGTAACAAAGTTTGCCACATTGATAGTTGAAAGGAATCGAAACTTCGAGTTTGATAAGGCAGACGACACGATGAAAGGTCTTTATGCCCTAATATGGCTTCGATACCATAAAGACAATTTTGAGAAGGAATTTTTTGAGAATGTTGTAAAGAAGATTTTGAAAAAGAATTACTTGGAAATTTATTTCACTTTTATTAATCTCATATTTAAAATTTATATACGAGGAATTAAGAATATCTTCTCCTATACTTTTAGAAATTAAATCATGAAAAAAATTTCTATAGTATTTCTTACTACAATTATGGAATAGAAGACAAAATTGAGAGAATATCTCCTCCTACAATTATGGAATAGAAGACAAAATCGAGAAAATATCTTCTCCTGTAAATATGGAATGGAAGATAAAATCGGAAAAAGATCTCCTACAATTCTGGAAATGTGAGACCAAATTAAAAGAAATTCTTTATAACATCTCTTCCTACAGTTATAGAATAGAAAACCAATAATCATAATTTCTTCTCCAATTTTTAAAGTAGAAGATCAAATCAAAAGAAAAGAATTTTCAGAATATCTTCCCTTATAATTATAGAAATGGAAGACCAAATCAAGATCAGCTCGTGCATGAGTTGTTTCCATGATCTTCTCTATATTAAGGCGGAGAAAATTTTATGGACTGATTTGTAGCTTGATTTTTAATAATTTTATCTTCAATATTTCACAGCATCTATTTGAACCATACTTTGCAATCTTTTAATTCAACCCCTTACTGATAGTTTTTGGAATCTATGTTCATTTTGGAGGCATAACTCTTTTGCTAGGAATCAAAAGCAGGCTGTTTTCATGTTGATTGCAGCAATCACATGCTGTTACCGACTCGAAAGGAACAAAAGAGTGTTTTTTCAAATCTTTTCCAACTCCAATTTGCTTGTTTCTAAAGTGGTTTGGATTATTAATGATTGGTTTATTGATACAAAGACCTTCCTTCCTAGTAACTATTTATTGTGGGATGAAATCAAAGTTCTTGTGCCTCCGGTTATTACAATTGCTACTTTAGGACCAGCTCCATCTTGAAACACTGCTTGCTTTAATTCTTTTGATAGAATGCTGCTCTGCCTTAAAGCTAGTTTATGGTTCAACGCCACCCCGCTTTGCTTTCCAAAAGGCTTTGTTTCTTTTGGAGATGATGATGGAGTCTTGCAATTTGTGATTTTATAAAGGATCCACTACTTTTACATTGAAGTTCAGATACTACTTTTTGAGTCTCTTTTCCATCCATGCTACTTATGTTTTGGATCATACCTGTGACAATCTGAGTCTCTACTCTTTCTACCATCTTGGTTCTTACACTGTATACTTTGCTGTAAACCTTCTAAGGGGAGAAGTTTTCTCTTCTGCCTTTTGCACCTAACTCATTGCAATTACTTAGTTCTTCTTAATAAAATCTTTGGTGAGTAGTACTCTCCAATTCATTAAAAAAAAGAAAAAAAAAGAGTAGTTAGATGGTGATAGGTTGTGACATGAACACAAAATGGCATGCAGTAAAAATTCATCAAATAATACCTTAAACCCAGCAACATGAAGACTATTGTATGTTACAATATGTTATGAACTGATCATGTCGAAACTTCAAGAGCATCCCACTAAAAGTAGTGTTTTTGCAGAAGCCATAATAAAGTCATTGGCCCAACACATGAACCTGCAATGCAGCTCTACAAAAAATTCAAGGAAAACTGGCACCAAATGCATGCAGTTCTACCTAGCTGATGCATGGGATGCTTGTTAACTTGGCGCTTTGCATGTAACCATCATTGCTGAGTTATATAGTCCAAGTCCTGGACTGGATTCAGTCCTAAGCTTTGAAGCAGCCATGGTATGGAACAAGGTGCGCTAGATGACATCTTGGTTATGACTCCAGCCACTTGAGATGGTTAGGAGTGGAGGTCATGCTAACCTTCAAATTAACTGCGATAGAATTCATATATAGCTATGCTCTTTCATGATAATATTTGATAACCGTTTTAAATTCTGTATCTGGAAAAGGTTTGACTTGATAAACATATATAATAGGTTATGATAAATGCCATTATATATATATATATATATATATATATATATATATATATATATATATATATATATATATATATATATATCCACTGTCATGACAGTGCTCTGAGACAGTAATAAAAGTCATCTTTTATATTCTTACAAAAAAAAAAAAAAGCCATCTTTTATATTCTTACAAAAAAAAAAAAAAGCCATCTTATATATAAACATTTCTATATAAGTTATACAAAAATTTATTGTATATTCATTTTACATTGCTGTTATAATTTATAATACACCAATATATTGGTTAATAGCAGCAGTTATAACAAAAACGAAAAGGATAATTGAAAAATATATCCTAACATTATATAAAAGCAGTTAATTTCTCAAACTTCAATTACCATAACACCCCGTATTAGATTCATCCAAGGGTTTTTAACCATGCAAGGACCTTAACATTGCAAGGTTTTAGCCATGCAAGGATCCTTGAGTTGGGACGTCAATGATTCTATGCAATAATAAGTGTCCTAGATTCTCAAAAATCCAAATTCATTGTGATTTCTTAGTCATGACAAAACTTAAGCTCATACAAAATACAAATGCAATATACCAAATAAATTTTAAACAATTCCATGAGGAAGGCATATTAGCATCTCGTACATGCTAAAATTTGTGCAAATTTTTTCCTACATCTAAAATCTTTAATAGTAGCCACATCTGCACATGCATTATAACTGGTTTGTTTACATAGAACCCAAATAACAGAAATTATTTGATTTTTTTTTTTTTTTTTTTCAGTCAACTGATGAAGAGGGAAGCAAGATAGACCTGAGGTCAGCAAATTATAACTCACCTCTAAACATGAACAAGAATTGCATTGCTTTATGGTAAGGAACCATGGTTACTAAATATGATTTATGAAGTTGAAAAGTAAATATAAGAATGAGTTGTTACACAAGATAATCATCAAAGATACAGAGAAGAAAGTATGTCAGTGCAAAATGAGTTGTTGTACAAGATTAGTTATCAAAGATACAGAATGTAAATATTATTTCATAATGTTTCATTTTGAAAAGAAAATTTTCTTCCTGAAATAGCAATCCAGTATGGTTAGAAACTGACCTTGCAGACATGAAGAAGAGGTAGTCATGTTACCTGTCAAAGATTCAAAACAAAAACATCACTGCTTGCAACCAGAAATATTTGATACTACTCCCAATGGTGACCATCCAGAACAGGATGAACAAGCATGACGCCATCACCAACATCAAATGCTACCCCTATCATTTCAGGCCAGAGAAAATATACAGATCAGACTCGCAAAGAATGTTTCCTCGCTCCTGAATGCAAGAACAACTTTTTTTCAGTTCACAATACATTCATCATAATCTCCATAAAAGATGTTGCTTAGGTTAGATGAATATTAATATGCTAATGACAGGAGATGCAAGCTCAAATTGCAATTGCCCAAGAAAGTTTAAATATTTCTACTCCTGAAACGATGTTGTATGCACCATGCAGCATATTTCTTAACACTGATGCTAGTAAACCTACCCACCAACAGAAGGCCTTGGCCATATTCTTGCTTCAGAACTATGTTTGCCCCTTCTGTTTTGTAACAATGATTTCCTAGCTTAGTGCTATAAAATGCATTTTAGAAAAGGGTGTTGACAATCATAATAACTTGCATCAACCACTCCTTCAGAGAGAGCAGATGTGTGAAGTTTATTGTGAAATTTCGAAGGAACAATCTACAGTCATATCAAAGGCAGAAGACACTGGATTGGGTTTCAATTTGGCTCATAATTCACCTGGTAGATGAACTTGGTTTGCATATAAAAAGGTATCTCCTCACCTCTTTATCTAGACTTCAAACTGGAAGTCACCCATCTAATTGCATGAAATTAAACTTAGAAAAGGTAATAAGGTCCCCATTCCCTTTGAACGTCCTATAAAGATTATAACAAGCACCTTCCTTGCACTATTGCTTTGGTCAAGTCTGATACCATTTCATAAAGGGGCAACTTTAGCTTGAGAGCTAGTTTGAAATACTCAGACAATGGCTCTCAAACTCACATAACCATAATCAGATTATGAGTCCATCTTCTCAGGGCATGAAGCTAACATATACAGTGGAATCTTAAAACTTCTGGGCAAGACATCAAAAACTGTGTGCATGCTGTAGACTCTATACATAAATTTATATAAAGGTTCAAACCTAAAAAGAAAAGAAAATAATACCGCATAAAACATTTAGCTGTAACCCACTCGGTCCTAGATGGGAACTGCTGAACATGGTGTAAAAGGAATTGCATGTATAAGAAGCATCATCAACCTTTATAATAATATAACCAACATTTTAGAAACTCCCCTATCGAAAGTAGAACCTTTGGACCATGCACTGGATGAGAAATTATACAGGACAAGGCATTGACATCAAAAATATTCGATAGACCCCTAACATCATTTATAGTTGTAAAACATTCACAAGAGATGCACCAGTTATCAAAGAGATAGAAATGAAAATGGTGGACACCATAAGTACACCAATAGAAATAGATAATGCCAAGGCAACCTTGCACCCCGGAGGAAGACGGGTTCTGCAATAACACATCAGAAAAGATCACAACAAATTGCACATCTGCACCAAGAATCAGGAATTTCTTAAGTTTCTAACATACAGGTAAGTTTAAATATCCACCTCCTGAAAGCAAAAGTCTAAACCCCGAAGCATAATCTCTTAGATAAAAAACCTAATATGTGGCCTAATTATTATCTTATCATGTACAAATTTTGAATCAACCATGTGTACTGGATCCAAGTCTAATTGATTAAAGAAAACTGTTCCTCAAATAGAATTGGAGTGAAACTCTAGCTAAGATTTTAGTCTTCTGATGGAAGTAACATATACAGCTATAAATATAAATATTACCTGGTCCCTTTTCTCCAACTCTTATAACAGCGGTGAATGGTTCCGTATCGATCCTTCACATAAGGAGTGTGAGGAGAGAGAAGACCGGTCATCTCGCAACCAAGGAGGAATATCTCAAGAATTGCACGACCTATAGATCGGGACAATGGCTCAAGTCTTTCACAATTTATATTTTTGTATGTACATAAAAATATGATCCAGCCATAAAGGATTAAAGATTTATGTAATATATGATATCAGAACCATAGTTTCATGCTTTATGTTAATGCAAGAATTTAAAATAAATTTTAATTTAATTTCAAAATATTATAATCATATTTTATATTTTGAAATTAAATTAAAAATTAAAAAATTAATGTTAATTTTTTTGTATAATTAAAATAAAATCCTTCTTGAGGGAAAGATCCCAGTTCCCTCTTCTATCATAGAGATATTTTCCTATCTTCCTGTTGATAAAATCCCGGTCGCCGTCTCCTCCCATGATCGGAGCATAAAAACCATTCTCCTTATATTTTTTGGCCCAACATAACGTACCCGTGACTTCTCCTCTAAGTCACCGGCAAAATTGGCTATGGAGGGTGGCGGATCTTGGTGGAGAGGCGGCGATCGATGGTCATGGGACATGTCCTAGTGGCCAGGAATGGTCGGTGAACCATCGGTCAAGACTGGTGTTGAGCTTGGGAGCCGACAATAGTCTCTTGGGAGCTATCATGTGGGTTGTCGCCGGTGACTGGGAGATGGCCAACAATTGTCGGTTTCAGCATGTGATCCTCTGTAGCAAAGAACTCGTGAATTGGGAGGTCGTTAATGGCATTTTGAAGCTCTCTGTTTGGTGGTATTTAGGAAGAGAAACATTAATTTTAATTTCTCTTCTTCAGTGGCTTCTAGCTGCCGTATGGCAGGTGAAAAGTTTGCCGGCGGTTGGGAGATGGCTGCTGGACCTCTCGATCGGCCGGCAATGCACCAGGTGGAAGGAATCCAAAGTTTGGACGGCCATTAATGGAGGTTTGGAGCTTTTGTTTTGGAAAAGAAGAAACGGGAAGGAGGAGGAATAATGGATCAATGGATTTCAGGTTCTGGGTTTTAACCGGTTTAAAATCCAAATTCATTAATCAATTTAGTTAAGCCCAATTTTAGATAGATTGGGCTTGATCGTAGATCAATTTTAATTTTATTTAATTTTTTTTTTATTTTAACCCCTATAAAAATTTAAATTTATGTAAAACTAAATTAAAATTATATTTAGATTTTTATCATTTTTTAAATTTTATTTTATAGTAAGTTCTCTATATTACCTACTATTTATAGTTTAGCCTTGTCATATTGAGTTTTATTAAAATCACTATAACTTGCTCATTTTACATCTGATTTAAGTAATTTTTTAGCTATTGGACTTATAATGGCTTGAAGAACATTTTGATTGTGTTCTTCATGAATAATAAAATATTTAAATATTTCTAAAATTATTTATATATAATTCTGTTCATTATTATATTGTTTAAGGATGTTTTTGCGTAGCCCTAAAGGGCTTGGGGTACTCTATAGATCTTTGGTCGCCTCACCTCTCAAAAAAGGAATTGCTATGCCCTCTTTCGCAAACACCTCGCCAGTGGCACCGGACAACATGCTTGTCTCGTGGGGTGCCTTGCCAGCAACAACAGGTAGTTCACACTGCTCGCGAGAAGATTCTATCATTGTGGCCTAATCGATAGCACTAGACAACACGCCAAGCCAGTGAAGCATGTTGCCTGTCAGTGAACTAGTAACTTCATGTTATGAGGCCACGTGCTCTCCTCCACCATCTTTGGTTAGAGTCCACGGTGGCCTTAACAGGAACCTCGGGATCCTCTATTTGTATGCCTATGAAGAATTTGGCTATTGCCACTAAAGCTTTGCCCATGCTTGACCTTGTCCTGGCACTCTACAAGAATTGGGTGAACTTATAGTGGGCAAACTTCAACTCCTGAACCTAGTTCTCGTACATGCTTATGTATAGGTCTAGCTGGTGCTCGACCATCTACCTAGCCTCCTTCGCTATAGACCGGTCATGCTCCGTAGAGGTGTACACCTCCTCTGTAACCTTTAATCTGTGCTTGCCATCGTCAAGCTCTCTTTTCGAGCTTTCAACTTCCTCCCATAGTTGTATGGCACTGGTTTCAGCCATCGATCAGGAAAATGAAGCCGTCAGCCATTTTGAAAGAGAGAACTTGTAGCAATGACAAAACACTATCCCACTTGCAAGCTTTGGGTAAGGCAGTCGATTGGCCTCCCGAGCAGTGAGTTGGGGATCCTACTGGCATGAGGCGAAGAGTCTTGAAGCCAACCAGTGTTGCTATCTCTGGTCGCCATGGGGAGTACCCCTGGTAGACAAGCCACCTTTGGAAGTGCCAATACAAATGTAGCAGCCCCTCGACTCCACCAGCTATGCAAGCGGTCTCTCCTACCACATCGACTACAAGAAACATGACCATGATAGAGAGTACTTTGGCCATCGCCTGGACTGATGGCAAGCTCATCATAGTACTCACTGTAGTTCCTCCTATCACGCCTCCTAACAGTATTACAACAATGATCAGGAGAACTCCATTGCAACCTTGATCACCGAAGGATCCATCTTGACAAGTTCCATCTCTTTGGCTACCTCTGTAATGACATGTTCCCTTGGCACTATAGACACCATGAGCCTAATCACCTTTAGTTCCTCCTCTTTTGGAATGAAGGGGGCTACAGGAGAGGCAATGACCAGAGTCACCTCCAATACCCCAAGGTCCATGGGGGCAATTGGAGCTGCTACTACCCTTTCGATCAAGATGTTTGCCCCAGGATCGGAGGTGGACACCATTGAGACCACATCGATGATGCCATGATGCGGGACGGGAAGCGGGGGATCGCTGGCGAGCGTAGAAGTCATCAGGGGATTAAGGCTTGCACTCAAGAATAGGGAACCCAGACATCACACCCACTCCAATCCGGAGAAAAAAACTCAAAACTCAGACCAAAATAATTTTTAATTTGTATTCATAAGAAAAAGATACTTCATACAAGAGGGGAGAGGTAGGTATTTATAGATTCACCCCAAGGTACATGACTTGAGGGCTAAGAAATCCTGACTTGTGGGCCAAGAAATCCTGGCCCCCGGTAGACTTGGTCAATAATGTGCCTTTGTCTTGGACTGGAGCTCTCTCTCTTGTGGGCTTAGCGGCATGAAAGGGCCCAGGTGCATGAAGGCCAGCTCTGGTTGGGGGGCCTGGTGAATCTCCTGGCTGCGAACTCTCCTCTTATACATGGCCTGAATGAAAACTACATTGACTCGATTGGACTTGACTGGACCTAACTAAATGGATTCAACTGGACTCAATTGTCTCACCTTATTACAGGACTCAAATAAAATAAAATAGACTTTCGGTCCCCATCATTCCCCTACGATGGGGAGAACTCAACTCCATCGAGTTTGGATGAGCGGGGGTTTGATGGAACCGGAATAATCATATCAAAAGAGGCTAGGTTCACTTTTTTTCGAACAAATTCTATATTTTTTTTTCCTCATATACTTTTTTTTATTGGCTGCTCCGAGACATGTGCATCACCATCCTTGGACTGCTTTGAAAGCCGTGTGCTTTGAGGAGCATATGCTTTGAGAAACGTGTAGCTTTCACGTTCGTGCACTGTCTCTTTCTCCACGGACGGAAACAGGGGGCGGACTTCACCGACGATCTCGATGGAACCGGTGGTCTTCACTGGCACCGGTGATGGGAGGCGGGCGACGGCACGGGGAACATGTGTGGTACAGGCGGCGACGGTGTCCGGCGGTGGAGGGGAGGCGTCGGGCGCTGGATGTCGACTCAAATGTGGGCAACTTCGGGCGGGAGACGGGCCGAGGAAGGGAGGAAGAGGCTGCAGTGGCCGGATCGGCTGTGGAGGCATCGATCAAGGACGAGAGTGACGGTCGGCGATCCTGTCGATCGCGGTGGCAGGCGAAGGGGCCGGGTCGGACCGATGGAAGGAGGAGGCCGGGGCAGGAGCTAACGGAGATGGATCTTCCTGGGGGCGCTTTGCGGCAGGGGTTCAACAGCATCTGGACGGAGAAGATGGAGGGGATCTTCCGGTGGGTGACACGGGCGGTGGTCCGGTGGAGACGGGTCGGGCAGCGGCGGACGATGACGGTGGCGGTGTCCTCTAGCTGGTGAGGCATCGCGTGCGGTGATGGGGCGTGGATCTGGGCGGATGGTGCGTGGGCGTCGGCTGCTGTGGTGGCTTCGATCTGCGGCAGAGGAGTTCCGGATGGGATGAGGCCGATCGGAGGAGAATGACGGCTCAAAGCCTGAATCGACGTTTCAGGCGGCGGCCGTGAAGAAGGATTTATACATGCATTTGTTTAATTTTATATCAATTATTCACCTTTTTTTTTTTTTTTTTTTGCTATTTATGTAGAATTAAATAATCTAAATAATATTTTTCAACCCAATCTTTTTAAAAGAGATTCTTGATCAACACAAATAGTAGTAAAGTGCTTAAAAAAAAAAAAGAAAAAAAAGAAGAAGCTTGTGAAGCCTATAAGTATCACATGTTGTACGTAATTTTACGTTCAACCTTAAAATATTACAATGAGATTTTTTCTATCTCCCAAAAAGTTGCAGCATTTTGCAGAATAGGATAAACAAGCTAAAAAAAAAAATTTATTTTTGTCCAATATCTATTCCAATTTATTGTGCAACAAAATAGATCGAGCCTTATGATTTTTACATATATGATGGTTAATTGGCATATAATGAGCATGTTGCTGCTAGACCCAAATATGGTATAGAAACATCAAGCAACCTTTATGTTTTGAACTTCACATAACAAACATAGAATAGGAAATCAATCAGTGCAAAGACTTTCTACATGGTATCAGAGCCAGGTGAGATTTTCTCCATGGTCCTTGATTTGAAATTAGTGTACCCTGACGGTTCACCCTTAGTCAGAACCGGTCCTTCTTGCAGTCCGACCGGGCCACTCTTTCAAGGCTCCAACCGCTCTCCTTTAAAGGTCCGACCCACCAGAACAGAGGTATGAACGATCCTCTCCTGTTGGGGTCCGGCCCATCGCTCTTCTTCAGAGGTCCGACCCACCAGAACAGAGGTCCGAACGACCCTCTCCTGCTGGGATCCGGCCCGTCGCTCTCCTTCAGAGGTCTGACCCACCGTAACAGAGGTCCGAACGACCCTTTCCTGCTGAGGTCCGGCCCGTCGCTCTTCTTCAGAGGTCCGACCCACCGGAGCATAGGTCCGAACGACCCTCTCCTGCTGGGGTCCGGCCCGCGCTCTCCTTCAGAGATCCGACCCACCGGAGCAGAGGTCCGAACGACCCTCTCCTGCTGAGGTCCGGCCCGTCGCTCTCCTTCGAAAATTTGGCCTTTGGTCCGGCCGACCGACTTCCTCTCGGCCGACGTTCGACAAGCATGCCTTAGCATCCAGGAAATTCCAGAAGCACCTTTTTGTTACTGCGAGATCCTGCCATCCCAACAGCCCTGCTCCACTACTTTCATGATGTCACTGTATCTGTGCGCCACGTGGCCACTCTCCAGATTCTCCTAGGGGCAGATCGGTCTTTCTCAGCCTCTTCCCTAACGGATTTTGGACTGTTCGTGCCTATATAAGGTACTCAGGGGACCCCGTTTGAAGGTAGAAGTGCTCTTCCTTCTCCATATACTGTTCATTCGTTGATTCCTCCATTCTCTCGCCTTCAACCTCCTGCTAACTTAGGCATCGGAGGGTCCCCCGCTGGAACACCATCGGCGCCCTTTGGGACTTTGTTGCAGGTTCACCAGGGAGAGGAGCGCTCCAGCACATCCAGCCGATCTCGGTCCAGGAGTTGACGCATCAATAGATTGGCACTAGAGGAAGGGGGCGCCCGCTCTTCTTCTCTAAAAGGAGGAATCCATCGCCCCTGCTACAAAATGGCTAAGGGAAGAGCTCCAAATGCCACTGCCAGAAGAGGTATCTCCCCTTCCAGGTCTGAGGAACCTCCCAGGGAGAATGATACCACCGCCACCGCCGTTGCTGCCGCTGAACCTACCATCACACTGGGGCTGCAGTAGTTCCAGACGTTAGTGAATCGCATCGAAATGCTTACTGCCACAGTTCATCATTTTCAGGAAGCAGTCGACAACCGGCAGCAACTACCAGCTATTTCTTATACTCGTCCTCCGACTGCTGCTGAGGGAAGCCGACGACCGGAGGTCCCTCAGCATTGTTCTCGCGTCATCACGGAGCCCCGGAGGTCATTGGGAGATCGCGCCGACGGCAAAAGGGCAAGGTCTGCTTTGCCTTCCTACGTCGAATCCGTCCCGGTCGGTGGTCGACTTGCTGTCGAACTCCCGAGGGACTATGCCAGCAAGATCATGCACATGGAGGAGTGCATTGCCGAAATCGCCCTCCGGCAGAAGGCCGAGGGGGGACAGGTATATGACTCCCGTCCCCCGTTCTCTGACGAGATTCTGGCGGAGACGATTCCCCGCCACTTCAAGATTCCGCAGGTGGACCCCTACGACGGTACCACCGACCCGATGGACCATCTAGGCACATACAAGGCCCATATGATGGTATAAGGCGCCTCGATGCCCTCCACTGCATCGCCTTCCCTGCCACCCTTAAGAAGACCGCCCGGATATGGTTCTCCGCCATCTGGCCAGGTACGATCCACTCCTTTTCTCAACTCAAATCACTTTTTCTTTTCAATTTCAGGACCTGCAGTCGGACCCCGAGGAATACCGACTGCCTCTTCCTCGTACTGCAAAACGAGGGAGAGACTCTTCAGGATTTCATGGCCCGTTTCAACTCGGCGGCCATGGAAGTCCCGGACTTGAATAAGGCTGTGGCCATGTCAGCTTTCAAGCGAGGGCTCCACTCGTCTAGGTTGACCTTCTCCCTGGACAAGAAACATCCGACAAGCTACAACGAACTCTTGGCTAGAGCGCAGAAGTATGCCCTGGCAGAAAAGCAAGCAGCCGGCCGACGTCAAGCAGAGGGAAGGCCGACCCCCAAGAAGCGGAGCGATAAGGCTCCCGAAGTCCGACCTCCGAGTGATAGCCGACGGTCGGCCCAACGCCGAAGTCCGAACCAAGGGATTTCCCCTGGAGGTTTGAGACTTATGCACCTCTGTCCCTACCAAGAGAGAAGATCCTTATGAAGATCAAGAACGAGACCTTTCTGCAAAGGCCTCGGCCGATGAGGGTTCCTCCTGCCCAAAGAAACAAAGATAAATTCTGTAAGTTTCATAGGGACCACGGACACAGTACTGAAGAGTGCTTGCAGCTGAAAGATGCCATCGAAGATCTCATCCGGAGGGGGTACCTGTGCAAGTACGTCCAACCCCATCGTAATCGGGCCGGAGCATCAAACGCCAGAAACCCCTCAGAGGAGACGGAGCTCCCCAATCAGGGGCTGACCGACGGGGATGTCGGCATGCTGCATCGGCGGTCCGGAGGAAGCTACGAGGATGGGCCCGATATTGCTAAAAGGTCCAGGGGCTCCAATGCGATCACCTTCTCTGATGAAGATCTTTTGGAGATTTATGTTTTTGAAAATGACCCTGTAGTCGTGTCGATAGCGATTGCCAACTACGATGTAAGGAGAATACTTATAGATAATGGAAGCTCAATAGAGATGTTGCTGTACGATGCTTTTGTGAGAATGAATTTATCCAGGTCCATGCTGCATGAATCCCCCGCACCGCTAACAGGCTTCGGGGGCAACTCTATCGGGGTAGAAGGGGAGATAGTTCTCCCAGTGACGATTGGGATGGAGCCTTTCCAGAAAACCCTCCCTATCAACTTTGTAGTCGTTCGGACGACCTCGCCTTACAATGCTATCCTAAGCCGACCGGCCCTCAACAAATTCAGAGCCATTATGTCCACTTATCATTTGTTGGCGAAATTTCTGACTAGGAGTGGGATCGGAGTGATGAGGGGAGACCATCAGATGGCCAGGCAGTGTCTGACCATTCTGAACCAACAGTCAGAAGGCCATCCTACTCTGGAGCAATTTGACCCGAGGGCTGAGGCTGATGGCCTTGGTCATCCAGGAGAAAGGATTCTGTTTGTCCCCCTTCGAGAGGATGATCCCACCAAAGTCCTTCAGATTGGAGGTTCCCTCAGCAAAGATATTAAGTCAGAACTGATCGGCTTCCTCAAGAGTAACGTCGACGTCTTTGCTTGGTCGCGTCGGACATGCCCGTAATACCGTCGAAGGTCATCACTCACCAGCTCAAGGTGGATCCGACTTACCGACCTGTTAGACAGAAGAATAGAAGCTTTGCCACTGAAAGGCAGAAAGCCATCGATGAGGAAGTGAAGAAGCTCTGTGATGCTGGCTTCATCAGGAAAGTCCACTACCCTGAGTGGCTAGCGAATGTTGTTATGGTGAAGAAGGCCAATGAAAAATGGAGGATATGTGTAGATTACACCGATCTCAACAAGGCCTATCCGAAGGACAGCTTTCCATTGCCCAAGATTGATCAGCTGGTGGATGCCACGGCCGGCCACCAGCTTCTCAGCTTTATGGATGCCTTCTTCGGCTACAACCAAAACAAGATGCATCCGGAAGATGAGGAGAAGACCGCCTTTGTCACCAACAAAGGTCTGTACTGCTATCGGATGATGCCCTTCGGCTTGAAGAACATCGGTGCCACTTTTCAGAGGCTGATCAACCAAGTGTTTGAAGGTCAGCTAGGCAGGAACATAGAGGCCTATGTGGATGACATGATAGTGAAGAGTCTCCATAAAGCCAACCATATCAGGGACTTGCGGGAATTCTTTGATGTACTCAGGCGCCATCGGATGAAGTTGAACCCCACGAAGTATACTTTTGGGATAACCTCTGGCAAGTTCCTTGATTTTTTGGTCACACGAAGGGGAATTGAAGTGAACCCCGACAAGATAAAGGCTGTCACTGAAATGGCACATCCGACCAACAAAAAGTAGGTACAAGAGCTCACCGGTCGAATCGCTTCTCTCAGCCATTTCATTTCCCGTTCGGTTGAAAAGTCTTAGCCATTCTTCAAGACCCTGCACCGGTCGAAAAGTTTTGTTTGGACTGACGAATGTCGGTCGGCTTTCGAAGCCCTGAAGGAGTACTTGAAGAACCCTCCATTGCTGGCCAAGCCGATGGATGGGGAACCTTTGTCCCTCTATCTTTCGACGTCGGACGAAGCGATCGGCACCGTCCTCGTGCGAGTCGGAGAGGACGGACAGCAGAAGCCCATCTATTATATCAGCAAAGTCCTCCATGATGCCAAAACATGGTACCCCAAGATGCAAAAATTGATATATTCTTTGGTCACGTCCGCCAAGCGGCTCCGACCGTATTTCCAGGCATATCCGATTGTGGTGATGATCGACCAACCCCTCAAGGCAATCATTCGGAGCCCAGACACATCTGGTCGGCTCGCTAAGTGGGCTGTCAAGCTAGGCGAATTCGACATCTCTTTCCTTCCACGATCTACCTTGAAGGCCCAGGTAATCGCTGACTTCATTGCAGAGTGTACATGGAGACAAGAGACACCTCCTCAAATGGCCGAAGTACTTGAAGCCAATGCCATCTACAAAGCTGAACTAGCTTGGACCCTCCATGTAGACGGAGCATCCAACCTTGCAGGCTGCGGGGCCGGACTGATCCTGGCCGACCCGGATGGAGAAAGCCTGGAGTATGCATTGCATTTTGTATTTCAGGTGTCAAACAATCAGGCGGAGTACGAAGCCCTCCTCACGAGGCTACGAATCGCCAATGAACTGGGCGTTAACCGACTCAGAGTCTTCTTCGACTCCCAATTGGTGGTTAATCAAGTAAAGGAGGAATTTGAAGCGAGGGATCCGACCCTGGCAAAATACTTAAATAAGGTACAAAACCTTATCTCTCAGCTCAGATTTTTCAAAATCCTCCACATACCTCGTCTACGGGACTCTCGGGCGGACGCTCTGTCAAGGTTGGCTACGACTGCCATCAGCACTTCCGACCGAACCTTTGTGGAGCATCTACAGCACCTAAGTATTACGGAAGGCTGACCGAGGTCCACCAGGTGGAACAAGAAACTTCTTGGATGGATCCGATCCTTACTTTCCTGAATAAAGGAACTCTTCCGGAAGATCCGACGGAGGCCAAGCGAGTGCGCTCTACGGCCTCTAAGTACGTCATCCTTGACGGCGTCCTGTATAAGCGGTCATTCTCACAGCCGCTGCTGAAATGTTTGGGGCCGACAGACGCCGACTATGCACTCAGAGAAGTCCATGAAGGCATCTGTGGCGACCACCTCAGAGGAAGGTCCTTAGCTTACAAGATCATCCGACAGGGATATTACTGGCCTACCATTCAGAAAGATGCGTCGGACTTCGTCCGAAGGTGCGACGTGTGTCAAAGGTACTCCATTATACAAAGGAGGCATGCCAGTGAGCTAACTCCGATCACTGTCCCATAGCCGTTCGCACAGTGGGGGATGGATATCTTAAGACCCTTTCCCCCGGCGTCCGGGCAACGAAAATTTTTGCTCGTGGCCATTGACTACTTCACCAAGTGGGTGGAGGCCGAACCACTATCACAGATAACAGAGGTCAAGGTGGAGAACTTCGTCTGGAATAACATCATCTTTTGGTTCGGCATTTCCCGAATGATTATTACTGACAATGGAAGATAGTTTGATAACTCTAAGTTTCAAGATTTTTGTCTGCAATATCATATCTCTCACTGACTCACGTCAGTCGGCCACCCTCAGTGCAATGGAGAGGCCGAAGTCACCAATCAGACAATCTTGCACGGGCTGAAGACCCGACTGAATGAGGCTAAGGGGCTTTGGGCGGAGGAACTACACTCTGTATTATGGGCATATCGGACGACCGCCATAACGTCGACCGGCGAAACCCCATTCAACCTCACTTATGGAAGTGAAGTCGTCATCCCTGTTGAGCCATCTCTCCAATCCCTGCGAATCGACCACTACATCGAGCCAGCCAACTCCGAATAGCAAAGGACCGACCTGGACTTGCTTGAAGAAACTAGACTTCGGACAAGCATGAAGATGACGATCTACCGCCAGAAGATGGCGAAATATTACAACTCGCGAGTCAAGGCGCGATCTTTTCGAGTCGGAGACCTGGTCTTGCAGAGGACGGAAATTTTGAGGCTGATCGAGCAAGGCAAGCTTTCTCCAAATTGGGAAGGACCTTATCGAGTCATTAAAGTGGTTCGAGCAGGCACCTACCGACTTGAATATTTGAACGAACGATGGATGGCGCGTTCGTGGAATGTAGACAACCTCCGCAAGTATTATCAATGAAATCCATAATTCTTCTATTAAGTACTTCTGAAAGTCCGACTCCGGTCGGTAGAGGCTCTAAGGCAGCCCACTTCCGAAAGTCCGACTCCGGTCCGTAGAGGCTCTAGGGTAGCCCACTTCCAAAAGTTCGACTCGATCGGCAGAGACTCTAGGACAGCCCACTTCCGAAAGTCCGACTCCGGTCGGCAGAGGCTCTAGGGCAGCCCACTTTCGAAAGTCTGACTCCGGTCGGTAGAGGCTCTAGGACAGCCCACTTCCGAAAGTTTGATTCCGGTCGGCAGAGGCTCTAGGGTAGCCCACTTTTGAAAGTCCGACTCCAGTCGGTAGAGGCTCTAGGGCAGCCCACTTCTGAAAGTCCAACTCCGATCGGCAGAGGCTCTAGGGCAGCCCACTTCTGAAAGTCCGACTCCGATCGGTAGAGGCTCTAGGGCAGCCCACTTCCGAAAGTCTGACTCCGGTCGGCAGAGGCTCTAGGGAAGCTCACTCCCGAAAGTCTGACTCTGGTCGGCAGAGGCTCTAGGGTAGCCCACTCCTGAAAGTCCGACTCCGGTCGGCAGAGGATCTAGGGCAGCCCACTTCCGAAAGTCCGACTCCGATCGATAGAGGCTCTAGGGCAGTCCACTCCCGAAAGTCTGACTCCGGTCGGTAGAGGCTCTAAGGCAGCCCAGTCCAGAAAGCCGACGGACCAACACTTAGGTTGAAATTCCTAAGCTCGTTGCTCCGGCCTGATCTATAGTCCGACCTCTGCCTCAACTACTCCAGGGTGGAAAGCCGACGGACCAACACTTAGGTTGAAATTCCTAAGCTCGTTGCTCCAGCCCGAGCTACAGTCCGACCGCTGCCTCAACTACTCCTAGGTCCGGAAAGCTGATGGACCAACACTTAGGTTAAAAATCCTAAGCTCGTTGCTCCGCCTGAGCTATAGTCCGACCGCTGCCTCAACTACTCCTGAGTCCGGAAAGCCGACGGATCAACACTTAGGTTGAAATTCCTAAGTTCGTTGCTCCGGACTGAGCTATAGTCCGACCGCTGCCTCAACTACTCATAGGCTTGGAAAGCCGATGGACCAACACTTAGGTTGAAATTCCTAAGCTCGTTGCTCCGTCCTGAGCTACAATCCGACCGTTGCCTCAACTACTCCAGGGTGGAAAGCCGACGGACCAACACTTAAGTTGAAATTTCTAAGCTCGTTGCTCCGGCCTGAGCTACAGTTCGACCGCTGCCTAAACTACTGCAGGGCGGAAAGCCGACGGACCAACACTTAGGTTGAAATTCCTAAGCTCGTTGCTCCGGCCTGAGCTACAGTCCGACCGCTACTTCGACTGTTTCTGGGTTTGGACAAGCTGACGAACCTACACTTATGGTGGAAATCTTAAGGGAACCTAGTTCGGTATGAGCCACTACTCGATGCTCGCCCTGGAGGTCCGACTGACCGCTCAAGTTGGCCGACTAGTCCATATTTAGTGAAATTTTAAAGAAAGGTGAGTTTGGTCACTCTAGTCTGTCGGCAATAGAGACATGAGAATAAGACATTATAAAAAAAAAGTTTTTCATTAGTTCCAAAAGAGTTTCTTTACAAAATTGAAGGTCAGACCTTTACAAACGACTAGGTCTGACCCTCGGGAGGTACACTGATAATAGCCGCTTCGGCTCCTTCAGTAGCAGCAACGGCCTTGGCCCCCTCAGCCCCTTTAGCCACCTTTGCCTCGGCTCCAGCTAGAGGGTCCAGTCCGGCCACTTCTACGACGGCCTCCACTGAAGCATCGGCCGTTCGGGCATCTGGATTCGCCGCCTCCAAGCCCTCCTCTTTCATCGACTTCGGCGGCTGAAGAAATGATATATCGAGGTCTGGAAATGCTGCACTAACCTTTCCCAGATACTCATCGTACCTGTAGTCGAAGTCGACAGTCCCGACTTCGTTCATCTCCTCGGTGAAGTCCTTGGAGGCTTTATAACTTGCAACGGCCTTCTCACCGGCCGTCTTCAGTGACTCCTGGGCCATCTTCAGCAGGCCCTTATATCTCTCCACCACTGCCTGGTGGCCTTGTGCGCGGACCTCACATTCAGTCAAGCGGCCCTCCTCGACGGTCAGCCGACGACTTAGAGCCTTGATCTTCTTATTCTTATTCTTTAAACTTGCCTCCCGATCTTTCTCCCGGGCCAGCAAGACTTCGATCTGCTTCTTCTGGGCCTCCGACTCGGCCCGCAGGGTGGACACCTCTTCTGCTATAGCCCTTAAGCTGACTACCTCCTCTCTGGAGGCCGTAGTGCCACCCAAGCCGTGTCCCTCGCCACCTCCGCCACTTCGGCCCTCTTGGTCAAGTGCTCTTTCAGATAGAGCAACTCGCCCAGGCCACCGTCCATCAGTAAGGTATCTTTGACAAGCTGCCGACAGGCATATACAGTTAAATCGGAGTAGGAGGCGCCCGGTCGCAGCACGTCGAATCGGCTTCACCATCATTTAAAAGATTGATGCATTTACTGCCATTTAATGCCCTCGCCCTTCGAGCCTATGGACTCGCTCGAAGCACAAGGACAAGGGGAACAATTGTTGTACCATGATGGCTCACCCTCAGTCAGAACCGACCTATTCTTGCGATCCGACCGGGCCACTCTTTCAAGGCTCTGGTCGCTCTCCTTGAGAGATCTGACCCACCGGAGCAGAGGTCCGAACGATCCTTTCCTGCTGGGGTCCGACCCGTCGCTCTCCTTCAGAGGTCTGACCCACCGGAGCAGAGGTTCGAACGACCCTCTCCTGCTGGGGTCTGGCCCGTCGCTCTCCTTCAGAGGTCCAACCCACCGTAGCAGAGGTCCGAACGGCCCTCTCCTGCTGGGATCCGGCCCGTCGCTCTTCTTCAGAGGTCCGACTCATCGGAGCAGAGGTCCGAACGACCATCTCCTGCCGGGATCCGGCCCGTCGCTCTCCTTCGAAGGTTTGGCCTTTGGTCCGGCCGACCGACTTCCCCTCGGCCAACATCCGACAAGCATGCCTTAGCATCCAGGGAATTCCAGAAGCACCTTTCTATTACTGCGAGATCCTGCCATCCCAACAGCTCTGCTCCACTACTTCCACGATGTCGCTGTATCTGCGCGCCACGTGGCCACTCTCCAGATTCTCCTAGGGGCAGATCAGTCTTTCTCAGCCTCTCTCCTAATGGGTTTTGGACTGTTCCGCACCTATATAAGGTACTCAGGGGACCCCGTTTGAAGGTAGAAGTGCTCTTTCCTCTCCATACGCCGTTCATTCGTTGATTCCTCCATTCTGTTGCCTTCAACCTCCTGCTAACTTAGATATCGAAGGGTCCCCCATCAGAACACCACCGGCATCCTTGGGAACTTTGTTACAGGTTCACCCGGGAGAGGAGCGCTCAAGCACATCCAGCCGATCCCGGTCCAGGAGTTGATGCAGCAACAGAAATAAAACTGACTACCCGAGGTAAAATAAGAAGACATATCAACTGCTGTTATGTAGTTCCAAATAGAAGGTGTTACTCAGAGTCATGCTTAAAAGGCAGTAACTTCTTTTTCTTTTCCTAGTAATGTTTGTACAAGGATGAGATGGAGCCATACAACCAATACTTCACTTAATTTCTTAATTTCAAATCTAATTACTAACATCCACCAGCAATTCTTCCTGTATCCCAGTATCTTTGATCTGGTAGCCTGAACTAAAGGTATACACTAAATAAATCTCATTTGGTTGTCATTGAAGAAGGCTAAAGACCAAAAATATATTTGATAACCATGTAGGCATCTGATTTTGTTGAAGACCTTGCACAAGTGTCTAAGCATTACCTTGGACTTGGACTGGAAAATTTTCTGGCTGGAGGCTACTAAACTCCATGAAGCATATAACAAACTATGAACAAGCAATGACAGTATACCCTGCATTTGCCCAAAGTAATTTCTCTTCCTCTAATTCATTCATCTCATTGTCATCGGAGAATTTGTAATTCCCTTGACATATCTTCCTCCATTTTTCATGCTCGAGGAGAAGGGTGATTTTGAATTAACCATGTCCAGTCTAACTTTTATTGTCTAGTTGATGTCTTCTTGTTTATCTTGAAAGCTGAGTTTTAAAACAATGCTCACATGAAATAATTTCTGCTCCTGGTCAGTTGTTAGAAGCTTGTCACCATGGACGAAATGTGGGATGAGCTTTGGAGCTTAGTAGTGCCATCTTAGGTTTCTCAGATTTGATGCAATTATAAAAGGAAATCTTGTACGAGCCATGCAAGCATCCTAGATTCTATTCCAAGACATCTATGAAAGTATTTGGATATTGCCTTTGCCATATATTGTTGGATCCAAGTAATTACCAGGAAAATTATTTTAAACCTTTGAATTTTAGATTGAAGTCATAGAATTCTAGATAAGGGTAGCAATTCAAGAGCCAATCCGTCAACCCAATCCATGAATTACTCGCTTTAAGTAAATTTGATTTGATGTAAATATGCATGAATCATAAACGGGTCGATCATCTTTTTATTAAATGAATTAAGTTCAAATTTAAACTCTTAATTCATGTAAACTATTTTAACCTATTTAATTATTAAATCGGATTACAACTCGATCCATTTAATTTGTTTAAAACTTAATTTATTTCTGATATATTTAATCGGATTCATTTAACATGCTAACTCATTCAACTAGTATAACTTAACTTGATTTATTTAATAAATTGGTTATATGAATGGGATCTAATTATCTATTTAATAAATAGGTTGAATTAAGATTCGAGTTTTTAATAAATTGGATTTGGATTAACAAATTTTTTGATCCAACCCATGTCAAATTCGATTTATCTGACCTAATTCTAACGTTTGTCATGTTTGCTTAAAAACAAGTTCTTGTTGCTTTGTAGATTAAAAGGAGATCCTTTTGGACTCAAATCACAGAGATTAAAAGGGAATCCATTGACTGATGTAAATTCTTTTCCTCTTATCCTTTTATCTCATAACAAAATTATAAAAAAAAAACAAAAAAAAAAAAAACAACAAAAAATTCAGCAAGGTTTACTTCTTTATTTTCTTCAACAATTTGCTGCCACTCTTTTTTTGGGTTTTGCTCGTCTACCAGGCGACATGATTGCATCATCGATATCAAGCAATTAGCATCTAGAGGATGATGCAGCTAGAAAGGAACAAAAAATTAGCAATTTAAAATTGCTTGGACGTATGATGGACAATGTAGTGCTCCAAATTACAACAACACAATTTGGAAGACATACATGAGGGCAATAGCCCATATGGTCTGTTCTAACTGGCATTCACACCTTGGAAACAAGAGATAACATGGACACATAAAGGAAAAGGCTATGTGTAGGGCATGCTTATAGCACATATAGATATGGAGTAGACCAAATAAGTACACAAATAGTGCGTATTGAAAAGTCAAGAATGATGAGCAGTCAAATTGTCTTCTTACACAAAATCATCACATTTATTACTGTACATCATGGCTTCATCAAGACAATTGCACTTGCTATAATGTGAGTCTTGCAAAAATGTTCCAAATATCATGAAATATAATTCATTTGATACTTTGACATGATGTATATGCTCAGTGAAAATGTTATTTTGAGATCATGGGTAGGGGCTAGTGCCGCCACAAGAGGATGTCAAGCCATTCACAGACCTCAAAATTCTGTGAATAGAAATGATTTTCTATTGCAAAACTCCAGTTAAAACAATGGTGTTAGCCACAAGAAAACCAATTCTGTAACTTGTATCAATGTAATGATTCTGTTGCTACCTTTTACAGTTCAAATATCTCCTACCCTGAAAAGAATAGATAGTCTGTGTGATTCAGCATAAATAAATGCACCACTTCAAGCAGATGTGTTCGCATGTTGCATGGAAGAAAAAACCCTTCACCTATTTTTCCCCCCCTACAATCTCTCAATTCCAGTTTAACAAAGAACGCAATGCAGTCTCTGCTTCAGCAAGAGGCTGTCCAGCATACAAATGAAGCTGTCCCTTTCTAACAACAATCACCTTTAATTCACCTGCCTTTACTGCCTCATCAAGTTCCTGAAACATACCCATTGTGCAGCTTTATAACCCCAATTAAGGGAAAAGAATCATTAGTAGCGAAAAAGGCTATCCACATTACAATATTATTGAAAAACCTATCTAACTTTAGCCATAAATTAGTTCTAACGAAACCGATCTTAAATATGAGAAAGTGAGAAAAAGTGTGAAAGCTATGTTAAACATGTACTGTATAAGGAGTATGCTATTTGCCTAACTTCAAATACATTCTTACAATAAGAAGACACAGATACTTCCTTTGTGTCATGTTTTTTTCAGTAAAGGCTTTTCTGCTTCAAGTTTCATATCATGAAGGAATAGAAAGTACCAGAAAGGCTTTATCAGTCGCTACTCCAAAAGGAAAATGATATATAACCAGACTTGGAATTTTATTATGTGTGAATCAAGAATAACTCTTACTTGAATAGTCAGAGGAACAATGTCTGCACTGACATCACCTAGCTCTTCAAAAAAGGACTCCAGTAAGTAGCAGAAGTTTGTTGCATCACCACGATCTTCAAAAGCAACAGTATAAGATGTAGAATTCCCATCATTTAATGAAGAGTTCATCTGTAAGGAGTACAGTCCTTTTGGGCCATCGCCATCAGAACCTCTCCGTAGAAAAATAGCCTGAAAACCAGAATAGTTATGAATAAACATCTAAATTCTAAACATTCTTGATTTTATTATGAAAGAAAGTACCGGTGCAAGTCCTGAGACTGAAACCATATGCATGGTCCCGAAACTAATGAAATCAGGTGCAAGGAGATAACTAATTTGCATAATATGGTGAAATAGAAGAGATGCAAAATGCCCCTGTTTTGTTAAAAAAGATGGGAATATAAACGAACATAGTATGGGAGAAGAATTGCATACTAGAACATAAGAAAGTTTCAACCACCATGGATTGTAACCCTTATCAAACTGGCTATCTTTATCTTTGTTAACAACTGACTTGTGTTCAACTTGTTTAGTTTGCGAATCCTGCCCTGCTTTCTCATTGATATTTCTGTTTATGATGGAGGGTTTTCCATTTGCTTTTGTGGAACTTTTGTTACTCTGCACCTCCATCCTGGATTTGTTTTCCATCAGAGAAGCGTCCTTTGATATATCCGCTTGAGTATAACTTTTAGAATCATGCACAGCATATGTGGAACTGCTAAATTCAGGGGACAAATCACCTTCCATATAATCCGGGTTGCTTCCAGTGTTTCTGGTTCTACTAAAAGACATGCCATGACCATTTTCTAATCTGTCAGTTTCTTGAGTCGATGAAACTGTATAACCCTCCACTTCAGCAAACTTCTTGGTCATCTCAGAGCGACGTGCTCTTTTCTTCCCTTGTTCATCCAGTATTGAAGGCTCCTTCACAGGATTTTGATGAGCAATCTGTTGAATACCACCTAAGATGAATAAATTAACAATTTTACCTGATACGGTGATGGATTTCAAAGTGTTTATTATGCCTTTTACGGCATTAGACAGTTCATCGAAGATAACAACTGGATGTAATCGGAGAATGTCCAACAATAAAAGTTATACATTTTCTAGTATAATAGACTGAGATTGATAGGAACAAAATAATTGTTGTAGATATTGAGAGTACCTGGTTTGAAACATATATAAAAATAAGAGAAATAATCATCATAATATCAGTAGAAAGCAACATTAGACAAACTAGCTGAAAATTAAGTATTGTTTCTTGAAAGTAAAACAAAAAAAATATTCTTGCATGTAGCATGGTAAAGAACTCGAGATACCCCACCATTCTGCAACAAGCCCAAAGCAAACAAGTCAAGTCTAATGGTACTGAAAGTACTATATGATAAAGATGATAATATCGTATCGGAAGTTCAAACAACTTTAAGTCTTCATTCTAATTTGAAAGGGCTAAATGTTTCTAGATAAAACCTCCAAAAAATATCAGATAAAATCTGATAAATTCATCCTACTTAGAACATAACCCAATTTAGGTCTCCCACAAATTGGTTAGTCCATTTAGCAAGCAACCAGACCCAATCCAATTGGGTTTAGGAATTAGGTTAGCCTACACATGCTAGTATGTCACCTAGCTAACCAATTAGGATCCTATGACCTTAATTAAATCATGAATGACTTCCTTGTCCAATTCTCTAGTATGTGTGACCCATTGGATTCCATATCTAGCCAGCAGTAGGTTTAGGTTTGAGCCGATTCGATCCAATCGAACCCGATTGACCTAATTAGGTCAAACTAGCTCATCTAATTGTCCAATTCGAACCATCCATCGAATTGACTCATGAAACCAATCTAATTGGTTCATGAATACTTACAAGACAAGATTGACGTCTAGCAACATGTCATGCCTACCCGGAAGATGAGAAATTTGATGAAAATTACCAAAATACCCTTCAGTAGTAAGTTACCGTGCAAATCAATCTTTTGATCTCCCATTATCCCGATTAAGTGATAGATATGGATAGATGTCAAATCCTAATACTTAATCATATCGAATCTCAACTCGATAGTGAGGACTCAGCTGATGACTGATTAGATTCCACTAATCTCATCCTGCTTTGATCAAAGGCTCCTTAAGTCACTCATCGAAGAGATTGCATAGGATAACAATTCCTCTTACTAGGAATAATCGATTCCTTGTTGGTCCACTCATATCCTCCATACACCTTCCATCATACCCAGAACACCCGTACATGTCGTAATGGCATGAATGAATATGAACCGAAATATGGCTTAGTGTGCACAAGGAACTATGGTGACCTCAGGTCTAAAGATCACATGCACAACTCCTACTCAGGGATCTATCTTTTGACAAGTAATAAGACTTCCATAAGATAGTCCCGGTACGGATCAGTTCAATGTACTCATACCCTGATGAGCACCCTTATCCTTGTATCAGTGTCTCTACACAAGTGATTATGAGACCAACCATTCTCATCATCTGAGCATACATAGGATAAGCTAGTCTTACCGGATTCATTGATCCCCGAATCAATGGTCCAATGACTAGGAACATTTTAGATTATGGTTCATAGAAAATTAGGTCTCACTATTATGAACTTCATCATAACCCTAATTCCATTGCTCTAATCTATGGGGTTCATCATAATCATAAATAAGACACAACAGTATATGATGAAAAACAGATGCCTTTATTAATATATAATGTCATACAAGAGTTGGAAGAATACAAAAAAAGGCCCTTACAATGATTGGCTATTATGATACTTTTCTATCAAACTCCCACTTGCACTAAAGCCAATCGTCCTTGTACTTTATACCCATACCATCTAAGTGGCGATCTAACTGTTGCTTAGGTAATTCTTTAGTGAATGGGTCTGCTATATTGTTCTTTGTATCTATTCGATTGATGACATCTTGTCTTTCTATTATCTCTCGAATGAGGTGGAACCATCAAAGAATGTGCTTGGACTTGTGATGAGACCTTGGTTCCTTGGCTTGTGCAACAGCTCCAGTGTTATCACAGTACAATGGCACTGGCTATTGTATATCAGGAACCACGCCCAATTCCATGATGAATTTCTTCATCTAGACAGCTTCCTTTGCGGCTTCACTTGCATCTATGTACTCTGCCTCAGTAACTGAGTCAGCTACTGTTGGCTGTTTTGTACTTTTCCAACTCACTGCACCACCATTCAGGGTGAAGACATATCCCGACGTGGATTTGTTATCATCTGGATCTGATTGAAAACTAGAATATGTATAGCCTTCTAATATCAACTCAGATCCTCCATATACTAGAAAAATATCTTTAGTCCTTCTAAAGTACTTAAGAATAAAGATATTTTTCACAGCTTTCCAATGATCTTCTCCTGGATCTGCCTGAAATCTGCTCACTATGCCTAAGGCATAAGCAACATCAGGTCTGGTACATAGCATAGCATACATAATTGATCCTACAGCCGAAGCATAAGGAATCTTAGTCATCCTCTCTCTTTTTTCCGATGTCTTAGGAGACATATTTTTAGAAAGATGTATGCCTTAACTCATTGGCAAGTAATCTTTCTTACTTCCATCCATGTTGAATCTCTTCAACATTAAGTCAATGTACTTGGATTGGGATAAGCCTAGCATCCTCTTTGATCTATCTCTATAGATCCTTATATCCAGTATATAGGATGCTTCTTCCAAATCCTTCATGGAAAACTTTGATGATAGCCAAGTCTTAACCGATTGCAACATTGGGATATCATTCCCAATGATCAGTATGTCATCCACATACAAAACCAAGAAAACAAGTGCACTCCCACTTGTCTTCTTATACATACATGGTTCATCCATATTTTTGACAAAACCAAATCCTTTAATTGTTTCATCAAAACGGATGTTCCAACTCCTCGATGCTTGTTTAAGTCCATAAATAGACTTCTTTAATTTGCATACCTGATTTGGTCTCCCACTTGAGACAAAACCCTCTGGCTGTAACATATAGATTTTTTCCTCAAGGTTTCCATTGAGGAAAGCAGTCTTTACATCCATTTGCCAGATCTCATAGTCATGGTATGCTGCTATGGCTAGCATTATCCGAATGGACTTGAGCATGGCTACTGGAGAAAAAGTTTCATCATAGTCTATACAATGTTTTTGTCTGAAACCTTTTGCTACCAGTCTAGCCTTGTAGGTCTTAATTTGACCATCTGTTCCCATCTTTTTCTTGAAGACCCATTAACACCCTATTGGGTTAATTCCTTCAGGTAGATCTACCAAAGTCCAAATCTGATTGGAATACATGGAGTCCATTTCAGATTTCATGGCACTTAGCCATTTGTCGGAGTCTCTACTCTCGACAGCTTTCGAATATGTCACAGGATCATCATTCTGTATGATACTGGCTTCATTGTCATCTCCGGTGACAAAGCCATATCTAAGAGGTGCTCCCCGCACCCTCTCTGACCTTCGGAGAGGAGGTATGTATTGTGGCTGTTCTTGATCCTCAAGAACTTCTGGTTAAGGAATATCTCTTGAAGGCTCATCAGTTTGTTGGTTCAGTTCTTCACATAACTCAAGTGAAGAATTACTACTTCTTTCTTGGATAAATTCTTGCTCCAAGAATGTAGCATGTCTACTGATAATTATCTTTTGTTCAGTAGTATTATGAAAGAGGTATCCAACACCCTCTTTTGGATAACCAACAAACCTATATTTGTCAGCCCTAGCACTTAACTTATGTCCGAAATTGTTCTTGACATAAGCGTGGCAACCCCAAATCTTTAAGTATTTAAGATTTGGTCTCTTGCCATTCCATAACTCATATGGAGTGCTACTTACTGACTTAGATGGAACCCTGTTTAATATATATGCAGCAGTTTCCAGGGCATGTTCCCAAAAGGAAATGGGAAGACCTGTGAAGCTTATCATGGACCTCACCATATTTAATAAGGTGCAATTTCTCCTTTCTGCCACTCCATTTAACTGGGGTGTATAAGGAGTCCATACAGAAATAATGCCTTTGTCTTTGAGATGGTTCAAAAACTCACTAGACAAGTATTCACCTCCTCGATCAGAACGAAGAGTTTTAATACTAAGTCCAGTTTGTTTTTCAACCATACTTTGATATTCTTTAAATCTATCAAAAGCTTCAGACTTGTGTTTCATAAGATACACATAACCGAACCTTGATAAATCATCAATAAAAGTGATGAAATAAGAATATCCTCCTCTGGCCTGAGTTGACATAGGTCCACACACATCAGTATGTATAAGACCTAACAATTCAGTTGCTCTTTCTCCATGTCCAGTGAATGGAGACTTAGTCATTTTTCCTTTAGACAAGATTCACAAGTTCCTAATGTTTGGAAATCATTAGAGTCAAAGTAATTATCTTTGACTAACTTGTTTATTCTTGACTCACTGATATGACCTAATCGACAGCGCCAGAGATATGTGACATTGTCATTATCTCTTTTTTCTCTTCTTATCATCAACAAGAAAAATATTATCATTGAGTTGCAAAGTTAGAAGACTATTTATAAAAGATCCATGTCCAAATATTTTATTATTATAAAGAATAGAGCAACCACTGCTCTTTACACTTATTTCATATCCCTGTTGTAATAACAAGGGGTTAGAAATAATATTTCTAATAATATCTGGTACATAGAAGCATTCTTCTAGCTTTATTACATCACCCGAAGGTAATAAAAGAAGATAGGTGCCCACAGCTTCAGCATATATGGCTTCACCACTGGCCCCATGCAGCTTAAAGTCACCCTTCTTCAATCTTCTAATTCTGTGGAGTCCCTGCAATGAATTGCATATATGAGATCCACATGCGGTATCTAATACCCATGAATTAGAAATAGAAGCACTCAATGATAAATTAGTTTGTATCATGTACAAACCTTTAGATGCTCCACTTGCATCTTGCTTCACACTTGCAAGGTAAACCTTGCAATTCTTCTTCCAATGCCCAGTCTTGCCGCAATGAAAACAGGTTCCATCATCCTTCTTAGCTTTCTTATTTTTCTTCTGGATGCTCTTCTTAAAGTTAAACTTTCTTTTCATACCCTTTTTCCTTGCCTGTTTCTTTCTTCCATTAACAAGAACATAAGCCTTATCTCCTTTAGAGTGGCTCTCAGCTGTCTTAAGCATGTTAAGCAGCTCTGGCAAAGTGGTATTCAATTTGTTCATATGGTAGTTAAGAACAAATTGAGAGAAGGAATCTGGGAGTGACTGCAAGATCAAGTCCTGATTAAATTCACTATCCATCACAAACTCTAATTGACCCAATCGAGTGATTAAGTCAATCATTTTCAGCACATGGGTTTGCACAGGTGAACCTTCACTCATCCGTGCTCGGAACAACTGCTTCGATATCTCATATCGGGCAGCCCTACTTTGCTCTTCATAAAGCTCTTTTAAATTGAGCAATATGGACAGAGGTTCCAAACCTTCATGTTGCCTCTGGAGCTTGTTGCTCATGGAAGCCAACATGATGCACCTGATAGTCATACTGTCATTTAGCCACATTTGATGTGTAGCCCTTTCCTCCTCTGAAGCATCCTCTCCAATCATCTCAGGATCCGGAGAATCAAGTATATAGGAAAGCTTCTCCTGAGTTAATATGATTCTCAGGTTCCTCAACCAATCCACATAATTTGGACCGGTTAACTTATTGGCATCCAAGATGCCCCTCAGTGATAAGTTTGAAGCCATAAATATAAATATCCTACATTTAATTAAAGAACAATATCAGCAGACCACTGAAGAATGACATTCATAACAAGATAAGGACTTACTATCTAATTATGTCTCCCACTATTTTCTTCAAATACCATAACCCTTATTTTATGGTAAACGAGAAACCTTCCCGGTTTCCTTAGTGGGGTTGAAATCCTAATTCCTCATTAGTGCTTTGTGTTACACAACAAACACTAATAAGTTCAAAGGTAGGACTTACTTTCCAATTGCAACCCATGAAATTCTCAATAATTATCTTTGCCTCTAAGACACTTATAGTCTTGTGTTACACAGCAAACAATAATGTCTTAGTTTAGTCAAACCCTTCATTTCTATATAGCTATAATTGAAGATTGTTGCCCTTATGTTACACAACAAAGCAACAATTTCAACAATGCCATAAAGCACTAAGTGCACCAATACAAATTTCATAGCAAGCCCTAGAGTAAATCTTGTGTTACACAACAAACCTACTATAATTTTGATATTAATTTGGCTTAGCATGAAGGAAGGCAAATTATAGTATACATAATCAATTAGCATTCTCAAGTTAAGGTTTATATATGACCAAATTGGCCAGGTAAGTGGAAGGGATGAGGGGGTCCCCCCATTGCTTTCCTTAGACACCAATTAAATTGGCCAGGTTAAACAACGGAACCAATTAATAAACCTCAATCCCTTTACCTTCCCAGAACCACTTGCCTAGACACCAATCGGCTGATCAAACCCTAATTGGTTCTGCATCATAATTAATTTGATACTAAGACTAAATATGATTTTTAATGAGGGCTTTGATGGTCTCAAACACATTCTAATACTATTTAACATATCATAATGTATTTATAACAGAAAACCATATATATATATGACATGATGCAAAATATATGCTAGGTGTGTCATCATTCTATGACAACCTTATAACATAACAGACATCCACCGTTATGTTAGGACAACCTTATTTCAGAATGTGACTAAAAAAAATATCTTGACATATTTTAAAGATTAGGGTTTAAGTGTTAAAAAACTCTAACTAGTGACTAGTATAAGGCATATCAATCTAGCATATGCATAACTTTGCATGATGTACATAGCAATCATATCATAGCATGATATTTCAAATACCCCGCTGACTAATCCAATCTTAAATAGCTATTAGAATAAAACATGTTATAATGATGCATTTGATCTACAATATGCATAAAATAATAACATGCTATTTTTCATAATAAAGTAGAGACCAAACATATGATCCCTAATATGCATTGAATCATAATCCTGGGAGGATCATCTTTATTTCAAATGACAAATAGTTGAAATTAAACTAAGGGTGGCTCTGATACCACTGTTGGGTTTCAAAGAGATCATTATGCAACTTAATAAGACTGAATTATAAAATTTCATGCATAAAGATAACACTTTATCAGTTAAAAACCATAATTTCCAAGATCCCTTATTCAATTACAACTAATATGTCATAAAAGAAGGTTAATGAAACATACCTGGAGCGCTATATTCCACTTCTTCCACTAGACTCACAAGTGTAAGTCCTCCAACGGTGATCCACACAATATTTGAAACAAGGAAGAACTCCTTCTTGAAGTTGCTTACCCGAGTAGGACTCTTTCGGCAGCCTTTTAGACTTTGGCTTTTGTAGGACTCACTATCCCATTATAGGACTCTTTAGACACTTTTCTAAACCACTCTTGGTTTTAGGACAACCCTCCTTTAGGACCCCTTAGGCTTATGTCCTAAAACAAAGCCTTGTCCTAATAGAAAAGATCTTGTCTTAACAAGACAAGTCTTGTCTTAAAGAAAGGAAGAGGGAGAGAGAAAAACTCAGATGGATAATACGGTAGAATCTAGACTCCTATTTCAGATGACTGAATGAATATCTTCTCATTACACCGTACACCCTTTAAATAGATTCTTAAGGGGCATGAAACACATCCCAAAATCTCTTATCAGATATGTTTCTTCATATCTGATATGTTTCTTCATATCTGATAAGACTCTTTAGGATTCAGGAGTCTTATCTGACATCTCTTCATGTCCAAATGAAACCTTCTCACGCCACATAGCATGTACCGGTCTCTGGAAGAGCCAAGAGGCGTCTTCTCATTTCCCAAAAGTCGGAGAAAACCGAAGAGATCTGAAAGCAGAAGGACTCTACTTCAAACCGTGCGCCCTCTCATGAAAAGTCGCAACCTTTCATGTGCGCCATTCATCCTTTCCTTCTTCATGCCAATTCAAAAATCATTGACCAGTCAAATCCTTCATGAAAGGGCGTGGAGACAAAGATAAAGATTAGAAGAAGTCCAATCAACAGAAAAAACCCATCTGCAGAAGGACTCTCGATCCTTTCTGCGTGCCAAATGAAGAGTCGCTTCTCTTCACATTTCGGTCAACCTTTTTCCATGCCATATGTTACCTTTGACAAAGTCAAAGTATATGCAATATGTATGTCAAATGAAAGGGCATTAAATAAGCTTTCCGACCATATAAAAATTTTTCCGATCAGAAAACTATAGACCCTTCTAGGCCCTTTTGAATGCCAACATGTCATTTAGGTACCAAGAGTCCTATGCCTTAGGGACGCTACATAATTCCGAGATAAAACCTCCAAAAAATATTAGATAAAATCTGATAAATTCATCCTACTTAGAACATAACCCAATTTAGATCTCCCACAAAATGGTTAGTCCATTTAGCAAGCAACCAGACCCAATCCAATTGGGTTTAGGAATTAGGTTAGCCTACACATGCTAGTATATCACCTAGCTAACCAATTAGGATCCTATGACCCTAATTAAATCATGAATGACTTCCTTATCCAATTCTCTAGTGTGTGTGACCCATTGGGTTCCACATCTAGCCAGCAGTAGGTTTAGGTTTGAGCCGATTCGATCCAATCGAACCCGATTGACCTAATTAGGTCAAATTAGCTCATCTAATTGTCCAATTCGAACCATCCATCGAATTGACTCATGAAACCAATCCAATTGGTTCATGAATACTTACAAGACAAGATTGACGTCTAGCAACGTATCATGCCTACCCGGAAGATAAGAAATTTGGTAGAAATTATCAAAATATCCTTCAGTAGTAAATTACCGTGCAATTCAATCTTTCGATCTTCCATTATCCCGATTAAGTGATAGGTATGGATAGATGTCAAACCTTAATATTTAATCATATCGAATCTCAACTCGATAATGAGGATTCAGCTGATGACCGATTAGATTCCACTAATCTCATCCTGCTTTAATCAAAGGCTCCTTAAGTCACTCATCGAAGAGATTGTATAGGATAACAATTCCTCTTACTAGGAATAATCGATTCCTTGTTGGTCCACTCATATCTTCCATACACCTTCCACCATACCCAGAACATCCCGTACATGTCGTAATGGCATGAATGAATATAAACCAAAATATGGCTTAGTGTGCACAAGGAACCATGGTGACCTCAGGTCTAAAGATCACATGCACAACTCCTACTCAGGGATCTATCTTTTGACAAGTAGTAAGACTTCCATAAGATAGTCCCGGTACGGATCAGTTCAGTGTACTCATATCCTGATGAGCACCCTTGTCCTTGTATTAGTGTCTCTACACAAGTGGTTGTGAGACCAACCACTCTCATCATCTGAGCATATATAGGATAAGCTAGTCTTACCGGATTCATTGATCCCCGAATCAATGGTCCAATGACTAGAAATAGTTTAGATTAAGGTTTATAGGAAATTAGATCTCACTGTTATGAGCTTCATCATAACCCTAATTTCATTGCTCTAATCTATGGAGTTCATCATAATCATAAATAAGACACAATAGTATATGATGAAAAACATATGCCTTTATTAATATATAATGTCATACAAGAGTTGGGGGAATACAAAAAAAAGGTCCTCACAATGATTGGCTCTTAGGGCACTTTTCTATCAAAATATATTGGTAAACAACCCTAGAAACTATGTTACCATCCAACATTGTCCAACTATTTTGGAGTCAGCTTCACAAATTTTCTTTTTGAAGCCAGCTTCACAAATTTTCTTTTTGAAGCATTCCTTTTTAGCCTTCCTCTGGTATTGTCATTATTATTCTTTTTGGTCGGTTTCCACCGATGTCATTAGGTGAATGCAGACCATTAACTCTAAATCAGTCCCAGCCAGAGAACCAAACACTACGTAGTCCATGTAGCAAGAGCCAGGCTTGTCACTATCTAACTACACACAAAACAACTTTCAGATGCAATCAGGAGAAGCTGGCCCATAGGCAACCAAAGTTCAAATAGTAACAGTCCACAAAATAATGCATTGGTAAGCATGTAAGTTTAATCATTTGTGCAATCTAGAACCTAATACGCAGTAACACAGATAAAAGGATAGATTTGCCCTGAAGAGGGTGGTTTGGTTAATTAATTCAACGAAAGAAATAATAACAAGACTCGAGAAGATGGTAACTTGCATTGAAGTGAAAAAAGAGGGAAAATGCCATACCAGTGCCACCATCAACAGACTCATCCTTCCCCTTCGACCCACTAAACCCTTTTGGAACATCCCTACTTTTCGCAATGGAACTCAAAAATCCAGGCTTTCTTTTCTCGTTCGATTTCCCTCCAGTTCTCTTTCCATCCCTGCCCTTGGAAGAAGAAGAAGAAGAAGAAGAATTCTCATCCAAAATAACCTGAGCAAAACTCTTCCTCACGCGGTCAAGCCCCCGGCTAACCTCCTCTTTGACTCTATTCCCCTCAGCAAGATCCTTCCTTTCGTTCTCCCTCGCCTCCTTTGCCATTGCCCTGATCTCCAGCATCATCCTCTCAAAATCGTCCACGCTCTCCACCTCCGCCTTCCCAACCTTCCTTGCCTTCCTCCCCTGTTCTTCTCGTCCCCTGCTCTCCTCAACGCTCTCGCCACCGAGGAACCAAACGGCAACAACCGTTTGCACCGCAAGAAGGGCGGTAAACCGGAAGGCGAGGTCGAGGACCGGTCCCGGGAACCATCGATGGCCGGCGGGAGGGAGCGGGTCGACTCCCTCCGCCACCCGCACCGCTCCCTCGACAGCTTCCACCTCTCCTTCGACGACGACAACGACGGGGTGGGCGGGGGCGGATTCATCGGGAGGCGTGGGAGGGAGGGGTCGAGGGGGCGGCGGAGGTGGGGATTGGGGTTCAGGGATTAGGGTTTTGGGGAGCTTGGGGCGGAGGCGGTTGGGGCGCTTGGTTCGAGGCCTGGGAGACGGTAGAAAAGAGGAAGCTTGGAGCTGGAGTCTCCTTTGAAGAGCAAGAGGAGAAAGGGAGAAGAGAAGGGCGGACGAGGAGCCCGAGCTCATGATGTGTCATTATGGCTTGGAGGAAGATTGAGATGGGGTGCAAAACAAAGGTCATGATAAGCCGAAGGAGAGGTTGGTGGGAGTTTTAGGGGTACCGGGTGTGGAAATTTATGCGTGGTTTAAGGGAGGACGGCTACCATTGCGGTGGTAGCGCCGTTGGTTAAAGCAGGATTCGCATATAATTTACGATTCGAGATCTAATCTTTTATATGGTTAGATTAAATTTTAAAAATTTTAGGTATACATGATTGAAAGATGAAATGATCGTAACTCCAGAACCTTAATACAGTTAGTAGTGTGGTTAGGCTGTAACGACCATAACTCCCGTGCTAACTCCAAACACTGTAGTGCAGTTAGATTGACGTACTTATCGATCGATTGATGGAAAGGAGTTTATCCCTTGTAACGACTATAGCTCCAGCACAAACTCCAGTCCGTAATTAGATTGACGTATTCACCGGTCGATTGGTGGGAATGAGTTTATCCCCTACCCTCTTGTTTCATATTATAAAAAAGAAAGAAAGAAAGAAAGAAGAAGAATAAAGGGAGGACGGTGACCCCCGCCTGATGAAGGTTTTTTTTTTTTAAAATAATATTTTTTAATATTTTATTTTTCGAATTAATGCCATTTCAATTTTATTTATCGATTTAGGTATACGGCCACCTTTAAAAAAAAAAAAAAAAAAAGGAAAAAGTGAAATTGCGAGTAGAACCCGTGATTTTTTTATAAAAAAAAAGTAAAAAATAAAAAAACAAAAAAGGTTTGAAATCGCGGGTTCTACCCGCATTTTCTCCTCCAATTTTTTATTTTAAATTTTAATAAAAAATAAAAATTTAAAAAAATTAAAAAAATTTTAAAAAATTTAAAAAAAATTAAAAATAACATAATAATAATAATATGATACTATAATATTTTTTTTAAATTATTATAACCTGCAATTTTGTAGTCCGATCATCGATCCGGTCACCGGTCTAATAGTCAGTCCGGCTCTGGCCATCGATCCGATAGCCAGTTTGGCTGCTAGGTCGGTGCCAGTCCGATCGTTGGTCTAACTACCAGTCCGGTCACTGGTTTGATAGTCAGTCACCGGTCTGATGATCGATTCGATCGCCAGGATCCGACCACCGATCCTGATGAGGGGTGCAAATGGGTTAGGTAATGGGTACACCAGGACCCAAATCATAAAGTATCCAAATTGAACCCAAACGGTATACCCAGCCTGAGGTAGGTCCCAACCAAACTAAAAACTTTAGGCATGGGTTCCAGATCAAAAAACCATAGTCAAGTATAACAACGGTAATGCTTCATTGTTTAATCCATTTATTTTAATCTATTATAGATAAAGCTAAATTATTTATTTGATAAAATAATTAAATTTGAATGTAAACTTTTTATCTATTTAAGAAATAAATCGAATTTAAGTCGATACATTTTTAATATATCACGTATTCATTTCTATCCGTATCTTATTCGATCCTACTCGATTGCTATCCCCAAGCAAGTAGGACATAAATTTGCATCTAAATGAACATACCTCATCAAGGCAAAATTTAGTTCGGAGAAAAAAAATCTAGCACTGGACTCAAATTTCTATGGAGTTGATTTAACTTGAATTCACCTAGTTATGTATTAGAGCCAATTAGGTTGCATCGAAGCCAAGCTGCATCCTCTTTACGTTGTGAATGATAAAGATCTAATTGAACTATTTTTTTTCCAATAATGCTTACCTTTTAGGATATATTAGCATATTAATTTGGAAAATAAGGACTAAAATATCAATTTTATCGTATAATGAATAAATGATGCAAAGCTAAGATAGAAGATATGCAGGAGATTATGCTTCACAAGCCCATGAAACCTAATGAGTTAAATCTTAACCTTGAGATGTATAGTGCATATCTTGCTGCTTTACAGGTGTTGCCGACCTTATCACTGTGGCCTGCAGCTGTGAGTTGGCGTTAGACTGCGGTCTCCTTTGCTACGGAATTCCGATGCTCCCGAACCTACAAAACGAGGTTAGAGACCCAGGCCGGGGATCCTGGCGCAGGCACTCTGACGGTCAAGTCAGAGAGCGGTAAAGTGGAACAGATCCGCTAAGACAAATCCCTGCTGGGCTTCTGGGCTTAGAGGAATCTTTGATGAGAAGATGAGTGAGAACGAGAGGGATCAGCGCTCTGGTTCCTGCAATTGGGCTCGTTGAGCTCGCTCCTGCGAGTTCCTTTGGAGCTCTTGTCTTAGGATCGCCTCCTCTTTCCGTGTGCGCGCTTGTCCTCTCGATTGCTTACCTTCAATCTTGCCCCTGGTGTCCCTTTTTAGGTCGCTGGTCGCTGGATACATTTGCGCCTCGATTCCTCCTCCTGGAGAGGCTCTGGAGGTCAGCGACGCTCAATGACTGTTCTCCCAGGTCGTCCCTCCTTACGGTCGGGAGTTAAGTGCTGAGCCGGTCTCGTCTGTCGTGCAGTCACGAAAGAAAAAACTTGGTGGGGTCCCGATCCTTGCGAAGGCTCCCTCGGGTATGAGGCGTTGACCGTGGCCCTCCCTTTTTGGAGTACCGAGTTACTGAGCGCTGGATTCGGTACCTCGAGTAGGGTGCCCCTTCTAAACTGGTGCCAACGAGGTTTCACGCATCGTTACAGGCCTGGAAACACCGTACTGGGTGCGCCGCCTGTGCGTGCCGTCCTCAGTAGCCTCCTCGAGGCTTGGGCCCTCGATCCTTCCTTGTTCCGTAGAGAAGGCTGACTTGGGCCAAGGTGGACCCGTCAAGGAGCGCCACTTGGCGAAGGAGCAGAGGGCCAGAGGCAGGGCCAATTTGATCGAGGTGGACCCCGCTTGGATCGACACCTGGCAAGTGGTAGAGGCCATCTCGACTTCGACCGAGGTGGACCCATTTGGGGGGTGCCACATGGCGAAGGAGTAGGGGGAGCCTGGCTCGACTTCGACGAGGTGGGCCTATCTGGGGGCGCCACTTGGTGAATGAGCAGAGGCAGGGCCACTTCGATCGAGGTGGACCCCGCCTGGGTCGACACCTGGTAGAGTGGTAGAGGCCAACTTGACTTCGACCAAGGTGGACCCATCTGGGGGTGCCACCTGGCGAAGGAGCAGGGGGAGCCTGGCTCAACTTCAGCGAGGTGGGTCCATTTGGGGGCGCCACCTGTCAAAGGAGCAGAGGCAGGGCCACTTTGATCGAGGTGGACCCCGCCTGAGTCGACACCTAGCGGAGTGGCAGAGGCCTGCTCGACTTCGATCGAGGTGGATCCTTTTGGGGTGTGCCACTTGGTGAAGGAGCAGGAGGAGCCTGACTCGACTTCGGCGAGGTAGGTCCATCTGGGGGTGCCACCTGGTGAAGGAGCAGAGGTAGGGCTATTTCGACCGAGGTGGACCCCGCCTGGGTCAACACCTGGCAGAGTGGTAGAGGTACCGAGCTCGGCCCGAGGTCGGCTTGACCGCTAGCCAAGCCACATGGCAGGAGAGCCCGGAGATGATGCCGCATGGTAATGCCTGGCAGCCAACCGGATCTGATGCATACTCCATGTCAGCGATGTTGCCATATGAACAGGCAAACTCAAAATTGAAAGAATTGGACTTCAACATAAAGAGAATGGACATTCTTCATGGGCTTATTCGAGATGAAGCATTTGACAGATAGTTATAATTTCATCTATATTGATTTTTTAGGATTGCTGGTGTTGTAGATGAGTAGATGTCCGACAGCTTGCCACAGTGCCGGCTAGTCCCGCTATCTTTTTCAGTGAGGTGGGCGAGTTCCTCATGAGCAGAAATTTACAAGAAACTCTTGGACCAAAGTCTAGTTAGAGATACTTTGATGCTCAAGTTAATGAAAGAACTAGATGGACAACAACAACCGAAACTGGGTGCACAAAAAATTAGATGTAAAATAGGGTGGTGGTAGCATACCTGCCTAGGGGTACTCCCTTACCTATTTATAGGAGATGGAGTAACTAGCTTCCATTAAGGATAACCAAATATCGTTAGGTATAACATGATACTATTCGATAGTTGGAGTCATTAAGATAGTTATGTTCCATTGAGGAGTCAATTGATAACTGAATGTAGTTATCTGTCATGAATATTGATTGAGATAGAGGTCAATTATTGGCTATTTGGATCTGAGTAGGGGCATGTATGAGGCTAAGCAGGTGTTTGAGGACAGAATTGCCTGGAGATTATACTCGGGGCTGAATGGGAATTTGTAGTAGTTTGAGAGTAGGAAGGTGCTCTGACAAAAAGCACTTGCATTTCAGGGCCGAATAGGTAATGCCCACAATAGTTGCCCCTACTCTCGAGTCCAGAACACCGTAGACTCATTTGTCGCTTCTGGATGAAGGGAGTCAGCATTCCTATTGATTTTGGGATTGAGGTGAATCTTTATGTCATGTCGTCATTAAATGTTTTCTTAAGAGTTGACCAGTCATTTGATAATATCAGAGAGAACTACGGCACAGTATTTGAAGAGACTACGCCATAATTTCTTGAAACAGTTGGAGATGGGCCATATCTTCCTTGGTGAATGGAAATATGCCACGTGGTCTGATAGCAAGTGCCTATTAATGATATGCACAGGGTTCAGAGTAGTGCACTGGTTAATCACTTCCTTTCTCGAAGCATCAGTGATAAGGAAAGGGGTACGTGTCATCATTTGGTAGACTCAACCGTTTTGAGGGTTCACATACTAGCCATTATAGCGGGGTATAAATATGAACCCCTTTTCATTATTGTAGGGATTGCTGGCTTCATTGAGCAATGGGTTAAGAGGAAGGAGGGAGAAGTAGGCTCACTCTGGACTAGCTTCCTGTAGGCTTCCTTCTTTAAATCTCTAGGTTAGAGCCTTCGTTGTTTGTCATCCTTCTTCTCAAGTTTTCTTAAGGTATCTTAGGTGCCTCGGCTTTTCCAAGGTCTTCTTTGGTGAAACCACTATTGGTGATTTCTGCCACAGCTTAGAAACTTTTGTTTCTTTTAATTTATTTCCTCTTCCCATCTTTTGCTTGGCTTTTTTTTCTTCTCAGCATTACCTTTGTAATCAGGATGTTTTCTAAGAATGAAAGTTACTTAGTAAGTAATATCTCAGGGTTACAAGGCTTTGAAGGCTCCTCTCCCCTTGGGGTTTCTTCTCCCGCCTCAGAAGAAATTAAGGCCGCTTCTCCCGACTCAGGAGGCATTGGGGCTTCTTTCTCGGAGGCAATCCGAGCTAGTCAGTCTGCTAGTATGGATGTTTCTACCAAGTTTCCATCCGGTCCTTCGAGCACCATCTTGATAATGATTATGGAAGAGGTCGAGAAGTTGTGGTATCAATACTGTTTCTCCAATGAAATCCGTACCATACTTTCATGTTGTAGAGATTGAGTGATCTTGGGTTTGCCCGACTTGTTTATATATAAAAAAGCTATGTTTATAAAATATTTAAGTAAATTGGATATGGGATGGATATACCCGACCTGACTTGATCCAAACATGATTTTTTTATACCCGACCTGACCCGAGATGAGTATGGGATGGGTAGGGGGCGGCAAATCTTTTAGCGGGGCGAGCATGGGTTTTAGGTGACCAAACTCGAACCCGACCCATTGCCATCCCTAGCCTTGTTCACTGGGTCGAGTTCCTTCTGGATGAACTTCTCGAGGTAACTGCATCTAATAAGCTCTTCAATTTTATTTTTCAATGTATAGCAATTTTTGATATCATGTCCATGATCTTAGTGGAATCGATAGTGTTTATTCTTGTCTCGGGAGGTAAGAGCATACTGCATTGGTGGAGGGTGTCAAAGAAAATTTTCTCCTTCAACTTTCATGAGGATGTTCATTTTAGGAGTTAGGAGAGGAGTGTAATAAGAGTATTTTGGTTTCCTTGACCTCGGGCTTTACTATCAAGAGATGGTGGGCTTCTCAGTTTGATTGTTGCTACATTCTTCTCGGGGTGTCTTTCTTTTTGGCTTTCTATCAGTCTCTCGTCAAATGGCTGTGGCTTCTTTCATTTGTATATAATTTTGAGCATGGGTTAGTAGCTCTGAGTAGGATTTCGGATAGGCTTTATTCATAAAGTATATAAACCTGGAGGAGCAAAGTCCTCTCTTCAAGGCAAGCAATACCACAGATTCATCTAAATTGTATATTTCAAGAGTGGCTGACTTAAATCAAGCTACATAATCTTTCAAGGACTTTTCATCTCATTGCCAGTTAGAGAAAAGATTGTCAGGTTCTTTAGGCATCTTTTAATTAGCATTGAAGTAAGCGACAAATAGCTTTGCTAACTATTCGAAAGAATGAATACTTCATGACTCTAATCCGAGTACCAGATCTAGGTTGTTTTATAGAGAGTTGCAAAAAAAGCAATGTAGAGTGAGGCATTAGAGGTGCCTTGGATTATCATCAGAGATTTATAGCTTTCAAGGTGGTCAAGTGGATCTGAGGTATTATCGTATGGATCCACTTGAGACATTTTGAACCGGTTAGGGATTGGTTCTTCCATGATTATTCGAGACACAGGAGGGGAGTGGTTGAAGTCAAGAGGATCAGGTCCTCCTTATAGATCAGTGAATCAATGGCTAACTTCCCTGAGTTTGCACTCGTATTCATCAAGGTGCTGCTCAGCTTCGCACCGAATTGCTTCTTCGAAAGATCCTTCTCAGAAAGATTCAGATAAAGAAAGAGGGCATTTGTTCCTCCTTGATCTCGTTTCCCATTGGTACTTCTCATATTGAGAACTACTTTGTTGTAGAGGAGAATAATGGAATCGGTTATGACTAGATTCTCAATGCTGACTTATAAGACAAAATGTTTCCCTCTCTTATCATCGGTAATCAGCTGGACGTGGCTATTGTGGTTGAGAGTGGTGGGAAATCCAGTGACAGGAGTGTCTTTCTTGGGGGGATTGGTGGATAGGAAATATGGTGACCACCACGGGAATGGAATTTTCTGGCTTTGCCATTGCCTGTTATTGTTGTAGCCCTTGAATCACCACAGTCATGGCTTGGACTTAGGGCTGGAAATGGGCTGGCCCAAAAGCCCATTATCTAGAACTGGGCTGGGCCAGCTCAATAAACTTCGGGCCAGCCTGAAATTGGTTTAGGCTACGGACCAAATTTTAAGCATATTTGACTTGTCTTCGGGTTGTAAAATAGAGTCCATTTAATTTTTGGGCCAAAGGGATACCCGGATTCGGTCCAAGAATTTTTAAAATATAGTCTTTGGGATGGCCCAATGGGCTTTGGGTCGGCCCATTTCCAGCTCTACTTGGACTTGATGATCTAGAGTACTGAGGGCTTCTTGCTAGGCAATTGACGATGACGGTGGTGGTGGAGCAAGAAGCTCTATCATGAGGTTGGGCATTCTTGCATGGGTCGAAGAATGTTCAGTATAGCTTACAGAGATTCCTGGGACCTTGTTCTTGGTCTTGGCCATTTCTTCAACTCTGGAATCTTGGGGACGAACAGATATCAACAATCTGCTCCCCCCACCTAGTACACCATTCTGTGCAAGTTGAGTAGATCTCCGATAACTTGCCATGGCGCTTACTAGTCCCACCGTCTTCTTCGGTGAGGTGGGTGAGCTCCTCATGGGTGGAAAGCTATAAGAAATACTTAGGCCAGAGTCCAGCAAGGGACACTATGACACTCAAGTCAATAAGAGAATTAGATAGGCAATGGTGGCCGGAGTTAGTTGCACAAGAAATTGGAAGTAGAGTAGGGTGGTAGTAGCATACCTAGTTGGGAGTACCCCCTTACCTTTTATAAGAGATGGAGTAACTACCTTCAGTTAAGGGCTACCAAATACCGTTAAGTATAACATGATACTATTAGGTAGTTGGAGCCGTTAAGGTGATTATATTCTATTGAGGAGTCGGTTGATAATTGAATGTAATTATCTATCATGAATTCTGGTTGAGATAGTTGGAAGTCGTTTATTAGCTATTCAGATCCGAGTAGGGACATGTATGAGGCTGAGCAGGTGTTTGAGGATGGAATCGCCTGGAGATTGTAGTCGGGGTTGAATGGGAGTTTGGTAGTAGTTTGAGAGCAGGAAAGTGCTATGACGAAAGGTGCTTACTTCTCATGATTGAATAGGTAATGCCCACAACAGTTAGGGAATATATCTTGTTTCGATTTATATTTTTTAGATAAATATATAATTAAATGGAAGGGCATAACAAAAAAAATCAAAAGGGGTTATGCTGGACTTGGATCTCCTCCATGGTGAAAATTTGCTTAGAGATTTGCATAACAATACTAAAGCACATATTCTTGTCATCCAACATTTCAATTAACTAGTGTAATTAGATAAGCACACCATCTTATATGACATTGTTATTATTGTATACTAGCCAATTAAACACCTTAATTAGCTTTCTCTGGGAGCAGTAAGTTTTAGTTTGTATTGCCAAAGAGGGACCTTATCCCTCCATCACTCAGAAACCTATAGCAGTGTTGAACTGTAAAGATCTTCTTCTTATTCCATAATTTTATTCTGCAGTATCTTCTTTAGAGCTGAGAGATATCATCTCTAGGAGTTCTTCCATTTGGTTTTCTTGAGCTCTATCTGTAGCTTGGACCGATCATATGGTCAGCTGATTCTTTCATTTGTATTACTCTAAGATACATTGTCATCGAAACTCTTTGGTGGCTTGAAAGGTTGTAGGCTAGTGGGAATATTGATTTTAGTGGCTTATGCTGTGAGATTTGGGACGTTGGGCTGAAGTCGGTAGGCCCGGCTGACTTCAACCCAGCGAAAGGAAAAAAAAAAAAAAACAGGGCAGAGGTGTCGGAATAGGGGAGATTGGTTTTTCCTTAACCGGCTGGAGTTCTCGCCGGATGTCGCGAAGGAAGAGTCGTAAGGGGAAAGGGAGTTGGTCGGCGTCGAGGTTAGGACGGATTAGAACTCCGATCGAGGTGGTTTTATCTCCCGAATATTATGGGAAGCCGTCGATGTTTCTTTAAATCCTCCTCACCACCGTCGAACCGAACCCATCGGGCTCCTCCCACGCATCTCCTTCATCTCCGGCAAGCATCCGACAGTTCGTCGAGGCTGGTGAGTATTTTTTTTAATTATTAGAAGGATTTAATACGGACTTATTTTGGGTTGTTTCGATTTGGTCTGGGGCCATGGACCACCAGTGGCCATGCCGTCGCCCGCCTCCGATCTGTCGAGCCTCCCCGGTAACCTTCCCATGGCCACTGCCAGCCACTGTGGAGGGGGGTTTCAGTTGAGTTAAGCCGAAGGGAGAGGGGATCGGGAGAGAAGAGAAGAGAAGAAATAAAGAAGAGAAGAAGAAAGAAAAAAAAGAAAAAGGAAAAAAAATAAAAAATAATAAATAAGGGAAGGAGAGGGAGAATAGATGAGAAGAGAGAAAGAGGAGAGAGAAAGAGGAGAGAGAAGGAAGAGAGAGAAATAGGAAAGAGAAGGAAGAGGAGAGAGAGGAAGAAGAGATGATCAAGGGATTTTCTCAAAATTCATAAAAATTAGAAATTTAGATTTTAATAAAATTATTTATTAATGTAGGGAATCAGTCTTTTGAGCAGGAAGGTGTTGGATGAACTCCGGGTACAGAGTGGTACCGGATATCTGGGATTAGCGATTGAAGGTAAGGATTCTGGACATGATCACCAGTATATATATATTATTTTACAAGGCATGATTTTGATCCGAGTACATGAGCATTGGCATGCATGATCCTTGTGACATTGCCTGTTATCCTTCCAAGTCTCTTATCTTATGCCCAATCCACATACTCTCAGAGCTCCACCTCATACCGGGCTCCTATTTGCACCAGAGACTCCATCTTGTATTGGACTCCTTGTCAAGAGATGGTGTCCTCCATGCTTCTTCCCCTATAAAATGATTCTACTACCGTACAAAACCTTCAAGATTCCATCATCGGCTCTCCACGTATAGCCATTCGAATTCAATTTGGTTAGAAAAATTAGATTTTTATAAAAATTGAATATGTACCAAACCTTGTCTAATTTCTTCACTATTTCATCATGTATTTTCAAGCTGACTGTCTCGATATCTTTGATCGTATAGCTCGATCCATCTAGTAAGTGAACAAAATCCTTTCTACTCTCTAGAGAGCCGAATAGCTCCTCTCTACAACATATATGATATAGATAGGTAGAACCTACAATCCACTGAAAAGGAGATACTTTATCAGATACCATAAGTATGTAATTGTAGTATCCGTTACTTATTAGGAAACGTATTTTAAAGCCAATCATCTGGGTTGTAGAAGATTGACTTTTTTTATAAAATATATAAATTATTAATAAAACAAATATTATTTTTGGTAGCTCAATACTATTTTTCATCTTCCTGTGAACTTTAATATGTTCAAATCCTTAGAACTACATTGATTCAATAAAGGAGAATTTATTGAGTAATTTTTAAATCAGTTCGTGACCAAATAATATGTTGTTACCTAGAATGACAATATTTATCAAGAATACGTTCTTGCATGCTATATAGGTTGGTTGTTCTCTTAACCAAGAAGTGTGAGATACTGGTATGGCATGCAGGTGAGTTAGAGTACATCTTACTGAACAGTAACTAACTCTGTGGAGCACTCTATTATCAAAAGTATCTTGCAGAAAGGATATAGGTTCAAGTGTCCCCCCAACTTGAGACTATCATGGTAACTTGGTAAGCAACTTATTGTACTTTGATACCGGACTACCTAGATTTCTAATCTAGTAATAGAAGGTTTTTAGGTACAGTCAAGTACTTGTTAAGTCAGTATTGAGTCAAGAATGGATTGACTACTCCAAGTTGCTGGAGTAAATGCTTGGTAGTATGTAAATTTAGCTAAACCTAGGCCTGAATAATTCTGGTGAGGAGTTACAAGATTTAGCATATTGAGATACATGAGGATGCATTATTCGAAGTTGGTAGTAGACTTTGAATTCATCTTGAGCATTAGGTCAAAGGAATGAATTATACGGTAACCATAGCCTGGGTTCTTGAATATTGTTTTTTCATCATTCAACTTATCCAGACGTTGGGCACTATTACTAGATGGTCACATCGATTAGTTTAGAAAATTATTTTTGAACTATCAGCTTAGGATTTGAACCTACGAGGTCATATATAATAGAAGTTTCTGATTGATCATGATAGCTAATTGATGATTAAAATCATCTAGTGGCAAAATTATAAATATGATCAATAATTTACCTTATACAAAAGTTGTAAATAAGTAATTAATTAATTATTAATTAATATTATAAGGATTAATTAGCAATTGGATTGCTAATTGGGTTGATTAATTGAGTGAAAAGATTTGATCAAATCTAATTAAATTTGGTTCAAATAGATTTTACTCGATTAGGTCATTCGATGATCCAACCGCTAAAAAAATTTAATCTTAATCTAATTTAGATTTAAACTTGATTAAATTTTTTAATTAATTAAGTTTAATTGAAGCCTAATTATATTAGGTTCAAGCTATTTGAATTGGTCAAACCAAATTAAATTGAAATTAGAATTAAGTTTGACCAAGTCAAACCTAGGAATTTAGTATTTTCCTTGTGCCACTTTGTTCTCCATGCAAAAACAAATTTTTGTGTGAAAAATATCAATGCCAAAATATGATTATCACCCTCCCTATTATCCATTCTAATAAGAATTAAGTCAAAATAACTTTTAAAAAGAGTATTAATATTATTTTGTATCTGATATGATCGAGTCAAAATTGGATAATGTCATGCCTCCTTGTTCTCTATGATTTTTTTTTTTTTTTGGGTGCATTTTTTCTATGAAAAACTTATTTTGATGCTTTCTCTTAGTTCCTTTTAGGTTAGGATAGGTTGAGATAAATTTTAAAATTTATTTAGATTTATTTGAATTTAAATTGGATCAGTTTTGAATGAGTCAAACATCTAGTCCAAATATAATTTCTAAACCTATCCTAATATTTTATCCTAATCCTCATGCCACTACTTCTATTGGATTTTTCTTGGTTTGCATGAATATAAGAGAAGGATTTTCGTGGGTTTTCATATTAGAAATATCATAAAAAAATTAAGAGTGGGGCATGAAGACTAGTTGAGCATGGAAGTTCCTTCTTGGTGCTAGGAAGAAGAGAGAAAGGAAGGAAAATGAAATAGAAAAAAACTAGTTTTGGATTTATTTTTCTTCTTCATCCTGATCCTCCTCATCCTCCATCTTCTCATCATCTTGAAGGAATAAAAAAAAATCAAATTTTTTTTAGATCATCCATCCATAGCCTTTGCACAGAGCTAGCACTTTAGAAAAGGTGATTTCTTGGAACTTTGTGTGGACTTTTTATAGAGACCGGATATCCTATGTGACTACAAGATAATGTTCAGACCTTCTACTATACTCTATCAGCAGCGGTGTTCATAGACCCACAATGAGGTATGGGATTCGATCTTATTTAAGATTATAGATTAGATCTATAGCATGCACCGGTTAGATCGATACATGCTAATTTTAATTTCAGTATTTATACTCTATTCATATCATGTCATGGTCCCGTAGAGTAGGTTTTTAAAATTATTCTAATATATAATTTAGAGATTAAAATTATTTTTAATCTTATTTACTTTTACTGGTTTTAAAAAAAACTCAAGCATGAAACCCTGCCCTAGTTTCCAACATCACCATTGCTACAATCAACCACCACCATAGTAGCCTTCGTCCGATCTTTAAGCTACGGGCAATCTTTGACATGATGTCCTAGCTTATCATACTGGTAGCACTTGATATTGCTCGCATCCTTCAACCTGGACTGCATTCCTCGTAATCCTCTATCGCTACGCCTTCTACTGTTTGCTTCTTTAGAAATTGTCAATGCTGAGTTCCTACCTAAACTTGATTGATGGTGTTCTTCTTTACTAGAAAAGAAGTCACCAAGGATTCGTAAGATTATGGAAGTAATGAAAGCAAGATCAATGCCCTGATCTTCTCTTGAACTTTCTTACCGACATTAAGGAGATTGATGAGGATCCTTTGAAAGTTGCTCCGATACTCTTACACGTTCTATCATTTAGTCATCCGTAGTTGATATAATTGCTTTCAAAGGAATAGCATGTTGGTGAAGGACTTCGCCATGTACAGCTCCTCGAGCTTCACCCATAGCACTGTTAGAGAAATCTCGTTCAGTACGTGGATTACCACCTCATCCACCAAGTACAAGTAGATCATGCTCACCGCCTGTATATGGTGCAGCCTCCAAGTCTTTTATTTCATGGTAGCCGGTCTCTCTTCGTATATGAGAACATCGATCAACCCTTGTTGAATCAGCATGTCTTTTATCCTTGCTTGCCAGAGAAAGAAATTACTTTTCCATCGAACTGGTCGATGTCGATTTTGATTGTGCTTGTCATCTTCTTCAATCTCTATCAACAGGAATAATCTAGAGCTCTGATACGAGTTGTTATGATAACAATTGCACCGATAGCAATCTTTCAGAGAATCCCTCATGCGAAAATGTATCTCCATTTCTAGGATCATAATTATCGGTGTCGATGCCACAGGAGAAGAGAAAAGAGAAAAAATAAAAATAAAAGATGTAATTAATTGGGTTTCATTATGAGAAAATAAAAACTTATAAGATTGAAATTTTCATCCTCAATCTTGTATAGTTCTCTTAATAAAAAATCCTAAATTTCTCTTACAAGCTCTCAACTCCCAGCTTCTATAGATTTTCTACGGATCTTTCACCACCTTCCAGATCTACGCACATTATCCTGCACCCTATGCCCCCATTTTTATGGCTTTTGATGCAAAAAAAAATATCTCACCAATAGACTAACAAGCTAAATCACATTCAAATCAGAAATCCGAAGCTTTCCGAACTCGAATTTAAACTCTGGATCAATTTCTGACCGTCGGATTGGCTTGATCGAACCGTAGATTATGCGGATCAAGTCCAAACAACAGAGGATCATCCTGGGAAATATGCGTGGCCATCTGATCGTGATTAGCCGTCGTATGCTGTATCATGAGATCATCCAGAATTTGTACGTACACTGCATAACGTCGCCGTAGATCGACTGCTCTCGATGATGCACCACCGAACAATGCAAGAGGGGAAGAAGTCCGCATGGCCTGGGCCCACCCATGCACCCGTGCGGGATGTGCGCTCACGCACGCCCACGTGCATCACCTATGCGCATGGGTAGGTGAGCTAGCTGCTCTCTCTCTCTCTCTCTCTCTCTCTCCAAGGGGGAGGAGCTTCATCTCAAGAATTATGGTCTATCCTCTCCATGGAGAGCTTCTATCTGGCCATCGAATTATGGTCATCCAGTACATCGGGATCGTACTCGGAATATTGTTCGCTAGTGTTAACTTGCCTGCCAAGGTAAATATATCTTCTCCTTCCAAGAATCGAGCTTTCTTTCTACTTTCTCTTCCAAGAATCTCCAATCCATGAATCGGGGACTTTTGTGATGAAGGGGGTCTTCCGAAGTAATTTAATTAGGAGGTCAAGAAAGACCCCACAAAACCTAGAAGTTTTGCAAGTTGACCATGAAAACAATCTTCCATGCCTGGACCTCCTATATATATGACCGTGCTTTTTTTCGAAGTTTACCTTTAGCCCTATCAATATCCTCAAAACAAGGTTTCTGATGTGCTGCCTCTCCACGCTATTGAAAATTAGTGTTATCATCTGCATATCGAAGGCTCGCTCGGTATCCTTCCTGATTCTAGCTATGAGCTTGTTTTCCTCGGCCACTTTGAAAAGATTCTACTCGGGAGGAGCAATTAATTTTGCTCCCAATTGCACCATTTTGGTCCAAATCCATGAGCCTTTAGAAGAGAAATTAGGAAGTCCCCGCTTATGCTGTCATAGGCCTTTTCGAAGTTCAACTCGATTATCGCTCCCTTGTGTTTTTGTCTTTTACACCTGGCTATGATTTCCGCGGTACATTGGAAACCATCACTTAGTTGTCTCTCTCTGATAAAAGTGGACTGAGAGCGTTGCTACGAAGCTCTGGATTGGATTAATGATGGAATCAGCCTCCTATCGAACTTATAGATCGATAAGACAAGGTCATCTCTTCACCAGGACGACCTGTAAAAGGAAGTCCATGCTTACTGAAAATTTTTCGACAGGGGATCCTTCTAGGGATGGAAGTAGGCTCGGGCCGGTCCGATGGAATATAAAAAATTTTAAAATTCGTATCCTGTCTTTTATAATATATATATTTATCATATTCATTAATTTTAAAATTTTTCTTAAGATAATTTCATCAAACTTAATATACTATTATCTAGGAGCTTATTTTAAATCATAAAATGATTTAATTAGTCTGCATACTTTATGTTGTTATCATTTTATTTCAAATTCTTGAGATTGATTTATATAGATTTTTTCTTCTAATTCTCTATTTAAAAATATAATTTTTATATTCATTTGATGGATTATTAATTTATGAATTAAGATTAAAGCTACTAAAATTTTTAAGATAGTTATCTTAGCTACAGAAGTATAGGTGTCAAAGTAATCTATCCTTTTTTGAATAAATCGTTTTATTACTAACCTAGTTTTATATCCTTTTATTATTCCGTCTGACCTTAATATCTTTTTAAAAATCTATTTTATTCTTATAGATTTATTTCTTAGAGGTAAATCAGTTAAAATCTAAGTTTTATTTTCTAGGATTGATTGAATTTCACTATTTATGGCCTCCTTTAATATGATAATTCTGATGATAACATCGCCTTCTATACGTAAAAGGTTCACCCTCTGCTAAAATTGTAAAGAAATCTTCTACAAAATTTTTTCAGCTCTTTTCCTTTTACTTCTTCTTAATTTAGGTTCAATTTTTAGTTCTGGTTCTATAACTCTAGAGGAAGATGATTCGCATTCTATGGATCTAAAAATTCTAGTCTTAAAAGAAAATATATCCTTAAAAAAAGAAGCATCTCTAGCTTCTAAGATTGACTTGTCGACTATATGACTAACTTTTGATTTTATTACTATGAATCTATAGGTATTTTGGACATAGCCTATAAATAAGTATCTATAATTTTAGATCTTAGTTTTTTTTTTGGATTAAAGGATATTAACTTTGGCTAGGCACTCCATATTTTGAAAAAATCTAAGTTATGAGTCGTCCCTTTCCAAAGTTCATAAAGAGTTTTACTACTATTCTTAATAGATATCCTATTTAGGATAAAATAAAAATAGAAGAGCTTCCCTCGATAAGTTCTCGGGTAAACCAAAATTAATAAGCATAGCATTTACCATATCCATAAGGGTACGATTTTTACTTTCAGCTACACCATTAGACTGTGAAATTTAAGGAGTAATTACTTGATGAATTATATTATATTCTTGATAGAACTAGAATAATTTATTCGAGATATACACTCCTCCTATATCAAATTTAAGAATTTTAATCTTTTTTCTTATTGATTTTCTACTTTACTCTTATAAATTTTAAACTTATTGAATATTTCAATTTTAGGTTTAATTAGGTAACAATAGCAGTATCTAAAAAAATTATCTATAAATGTCACTATGTACCTTTTGCCACCGCAGGTTGTAGCCTTAGTGGAGTTACATATATCATCATATATCAAGTCCAAGATTGAAATTTTTTTTAACTATTTGAATGATTTTTTTGATTATTTAGATTCAGCATATATTTTATACTTAGATGTATCTAAGTTTGATTTTAGAATTAGTTTTAACTCCATCATATGTTTAACTTTTTCAAGGTATACATTATCTAACCTATCATACCACAGACTTTGTTTAGATTCATTCATAAAACAAATTTGATTTTCAGCTTTATTAATAAAAAAATAATTATATTTAATTTGAATAAGTCTTCACTTACATATTCTTTTTTATGAAGGTATTATTCTTAGTTATTATAACTTCATTACAATTAAGGATAATTTTATATCCTCTCTAAACTAGTCAAGATCCACTAACAAGGTTCTTCCTAAAATCTGAAATATACAGCACATCCATCAGGATAAGAACTTTTTTGATATCATCTTCAAGTTGACTCGACTTTGTCTCATGATCCTGATAGCTGTGTTGTTCCTTAAGACTACATCTCCTCCACTTGAGTCCTGAAAAGTAGTGAATCAGGAATGATCAAAACAAACATAAACATTGGCTCCTGAATCCCACCACCAATCAAGGTTGGAAGAAGTAATATTAACTTCATGTTTTAAGCTTACTGACCTAAATGTGGAGTCTTTAGGACCTTCAACTACATAAACTTAGGATCCAGAGAAATTAGAAGATTTGCAAAAAAGCTCATTCTTTCAATAAAAGCAATCTCTTGCAAGATGTTTGTCCTCTTGCACATACAACAGAACCTTTTATTTGGACCTTGAATAGGCTTGCTAGATCTAATGTTATTGGCTTTGAATATTTTATCCTAGGATTTGAATTTATTTGGATTAGGACGATAAAGTTGGTTTGACTGTGTTGCCCAGTAAGCAATCCAAGAGGGGGGGTGAATTGAGTCTCTAAAAATTTAACAAACTTAATATTACTTGATACTAACCAATACAATCCAATTCAACAAATATATTAGCAAGGTACTATCAATTCAATTGTAATGCTCTAAAATAAAAATACAGAGAAAATAAAGAGCAATAAGTAAAGAACAAGGAGAGAGATCAAGCAATCACAAAGACCAAGAGCTATAGTAGTTCGGTGCTATCCAATGCATCTACATCCACTCCCCAAGATTCTCTTGAGAATTCACTATAATCATAACCGATTACAGTTGATTAGTTTTTCAGGCTCACTAATCAAAACTCGACTTGTTTTCACAAGGCTCACAAGTCAAAACCTCACTTGGTTTTACGGGCTAATTAAGAACCTAATTGGTTTTCACAAGGCTAACCAACAACCTCCCTTGATTTTTTGAGCTAATCAAGAACCTTAATGGTTTTGCGGGCTAACCACCAACGTAATTGGTTTTCCAAGACTTATCAATAACCTCACTTGGTTTTATAATAGGCTAACCAAGAACCCTTACAAGAAATATGATTTAAAAGTAAAGAACCAATGTAAGCTTTCTAAAACAAAGTGGATATCTCTTTGTAGCTCGATGTAGAGTTGCTTTCAACTTGTCAAAGCCTTTTGAATGCCCAAGAATGGATGATCTTCAATGCTCTTGAAAGCTTTTGAATGCTTGGAGGCTTCCTTTAGCTTGAGAGTGGTTGAAACTTCAATGAATAGGAGTTAAAGCTTACTTTTCTTCTCTCTTCTCAAAACTCTTTAATATTCTTCAATATGTTGTGTTTTGATTTGATTTGGAGTATATAAATACCTTTCCAAGGCCTCAAAATCGATTTTTAGCCGTTAAACTTGAAAAACTAGCCGTTGGGGGCAATTTGGGCAAGTTCTGTGTTTGAAAAAACTAGCCGTTACTATTGCCAAAACTTCATGTGTTGACACTTCAGGCTATGAGTCGACACATAGGATCAACACTTGATCTTCTTGAGTCGACACCTAGTTCAAATTGCTCCATTCAGATTCTCTGAAAATCTCAGATATGTCGATACTTCCTCAGTTGAGTCGACACCTTGCTTCCATGTGTCGACACTTCTGCTATTCCTTCAACTTCTGCAAGTTCTGTGGCTTGAAAGTCTTAGGCGATGTGTTGATCCATGTATCGACACTTTGAGTCGACACTTCATGTCCATGTATTGACACTTCACTATTCTATTTAAAACATTGCTGTGTACCGGCCTGAGTCGACACTTCATCTCCATGTGTCGACACTTCATATCATGTGTCGACACTTTGAGTCGACATATCTCTGAAAACTTCACAGAAAGTACTGAATTTGAACTGGAACATATTTTCATTTGTCTTAGCCATCCAATCAACCAACTCTTGAGTGTTCAAGTCTTCTTTAAGCAATCTTTTCATTCAAACTTGGCTTCTTCAAAACAATTGGGCTTCTTCAAATTTTGTAGACACCTTTTTAATAAAAACACACTCAAAGCAAATCATTAGTCCTTAACTTATACTTAACCATTTTGCTTATCATCAAAATCAATTAATGGAGTCAACAATCTCTCCCTTTTTGATGATGACAAAATCTTTAAGTATAAATTGCTTTAAAACAAGGCTTTTAAACAAGATCATCAAGGTGCATAAAACTAAAAGCATTTAGTATATCAATATTACTTGCATTAATGATATGACAATTCAGAACACAAGTAATAGTGCTAGAGCTTGTTATAAAGATAGAGAGTATCAGAGTTTTGGGATTCATTTAAATGCATAGAAAATATATATCATGATACTCTATAAGAAAATTTCAGCAAACAACAAAGCTCTCCCTGAATCAATTATTCATAACATAATTTGTAAGAATCTTTTCAAACATTTAAAGAGGGGTTTTAAGATGAAATTCATTTTGAAAGTATTTCCAAATGAAAATAAAGTAAAGCTCCCCCTTTCTTAAGGAATTTTGTAAATGATTTTTAATTCAGGTTTTCAAAAAAAAATTTACCCCTTGCAAAAAAAAATTTACCCCTTGTACATCACAAATATAAGTCACCCAAACTACTTACCCATTTTGTGAAGTATACTCATTTATACTTAAATCTCATTACTAAACTACTCCCCCTTTTTGTTATCATTAATAAGGTAGGAAAATAAATAGATTGAGTAGTCAAGATGTGGCATTGAGTTAATCTACTCATCATTTACATATTGCATTGAATTTAAAATTCATTCACTCATTCAATAGTGAAGACATTGAAGAGCAATTCAAAATATATCATTCATTTGCATCAAAGACATAGAGATGAGGAACAACAAAGTTTTTTATATAAACTTAGAACTTGTACAACAAATACATAACAAGGATAAAATACATAGAAGCATAAAAGCAAACTATCTAAAAGTACATAAAAGTCCTAATCCTCATCCATGGAATCATCAGAAGATGAAATGATCTCAATCGGTCCTTTATCAGTGAAGGATTGAGCTCGCGGCCATCTCGATCGAAGATCTTTAAGTCTGGTCCTGGTCGACTGTGGAGGGGTTTGACGACCACATCCTCTGCGATGAGCATATGTCCGACCTCTGGTTGGAGCAGTAGAGGTAGAAACAATGTCTTCCGCAGGAACGGAACTGATCGGGTCAACAACCTCAGAACCGTTGGAAGAGGTGCACGATCAAATGAAGGACCTGAGTCAAGATACTGAAAGCTGGGTGTATAAAACCCAAGCTCTCGGATAAGCAATGATGTGTGAAGTGTGGGGGTATCAATAATCGGTGTGTCAAATATAGGGATCTCAGCTGATGTAACAACATGTATATCAAGAAAAGAAGTATCAGCTATAGAATGGATCGGTATATCTATAATCGGTGTATCAACAATGGGGGTCTCAACGATAGGTGTATGTATAACAGGAGTATCAATATCAGGGGAATCAATAATAGGAATAGGAGTATCGATAACTAGAGAGAGAATAGGAATAGGAACAGGAGTGCGATCATCTGATCTGGAAGGAGAAGATGGAATAGGATTCTGGGCAGGTGAACGAGATGGGTCAAGAATAGGACTCGTAGGCAAGTCATCTATCACCTTCGCTACTGGATCTGAAGTAAGATATGTGAAATCAAATCTGTCTGATTCAGTCTCCTCGTCTCCATCATCATCTCCAATATCTCCAACAACAGTATCACCAATAGTAACACCTTCTCTGACAGTAGTATCAGCACCAGTATCAATATCATTATTACAGCCCGGATTGTTGTGGCCCGAAGCTGCTGATGGCGTTGGGTGTGTCGCGTCCGCCCACCTGGGAACACCTCCGGTGCTTCGGGACCTGCAAGGAAGCAACGTCAGTGACCCGGGCCAGGGATTCCGGCGGGGGCACTCTGATGGTCAAGTCAGTGGTGATCCAGGAAAACAGATCATTCTGGTCGAGCCCCTCTGGATGAGCTCCACGCTAGGAGGAGTGAATATAGTGTGAGTGGAAGATGGGGACGAGCTGGGAATGGTGTTGGCCGAGGTGGTCTTGCCCTCCTCTCTGGCCTTCTTCCCTTGTGTTGCTCTGGTTCCTCTCTTGAATTGAAAAGCATGCTATGGGCATCCTCCTCTGAGGTTAGATGCCGATACCTTTCTTGCTTAGTTTTTTGACGGGAGTTTCTATCTTGGTTTACTTCGGGATCTCCCCCTGTTGTCGTGTACGGCGAGGTACCGTGACGTGGATGGAACGTCTCTCCTATTGTGATAGTCAGGGAAGCCTCCGTAGATTTTTGACATTCCTTCTGCTTATCCCTCTCTTGGGAGTCTGTCAGGGTCTCGATCGGCAGGCCACCAGCCTTGGGATCCGTGCTCTCCGGTAGGATCTTTTCTCTGGTTGTACGGCATTTCGATGGAGGGTATGGTTCCTTGATTGTGGTATGGCTAGCGTCGTACGGCCCTCGGGAGCATCGCCACTGTCCTTGGAGGAGAGGTAGGGCTCCCTTGGTGGCCGGCACGTTGGCTTGAATAGAGGGCCGAGCTGGAGAGGCAGGGCTTGTCTGCAGTAGACTCGCCTTGGTGCTGCTCGGCAAGACGGAGGTGGACCGAGCTTGGTCACGAAGGGGCGCCTCGTGGCGGAGGTGGCTGAGCTCGGCTCCTGACCATGGGGCCCGACCTCAGACGAGCGCGGTGTCGGGGTGCCGCCCAGCCCAGGGGACCTGAGCTCGGAGGGGCGCCTCGTGGTGGAGGTGGCTGAGCTCGGCTCCTGACCACGGGACCCGACCTCAGACGAGCGCGGTGTCGGGGTGCCGCCCAGCCCAGGGGACCTGAACTCGGAGGGGCGCCTCGTGGCGGAGGAGGCTGAGCTTGACTCTTGAACGATGCCCGATCTCGAGGGATCCAGCTTAGGTGGGAACTCGGACTCGGCTCCGACCTAAGTGTTCCGGACTTGCGGGAACGGACCTGGCGGAGGACGGAGCTTGCCTTCGGTGAGCAGAGGTGTTGCTTCAGGGGAGTTCAGCTCGGCAAAGGCACTCATGTTGAAATCTTATCGTGGCATCTGATGGGGACTCCATGTCCGCTGCCTCGTACCACGTCAGCATTCTGGCCACATCATTTGCCCCCCACGCCCAATGCCCATTGACGCGCGACGCTTGGGATGAAGGGCGTAATTATGGCGCTGACGTGGAAGGCGGAGGAATCGGGCGCAATAATGGCCAAAATCGGCGGCGCCTCGCTCTGTGGTCCTACGAGCTTGTGGGAGGATGCCATGTAGCCATGCAGGAGGGGGGCCGTCGAGGCGGGTGCGGAAGTCGGAGTGACCGCGATCGGATGGGTGCACGGGCCCAATGGATGGTCGACACGCGGCGGGCGCCTTCTAGGGGGCCACAAAGGTACGGTTGGACATAGGTAGCTTGGAAAGGAGGGGTAAGTCTCTTCGAAGCTTATCGTCATTCGAACTTTGCGCGCCCAACATTCTGCAGGAGTATTCTCCCTTCTCTCCCTTCCTTCCGGCTGCCGGCGACTCCCTAGGGTTCTTGTAGGTTAGCCTCCTCTTCTTGCCTCGTGGGAGTCATTTTAGGGTCCCTCTTATCCTTTTTCTTCTTCCTTCTTATCTTTTCCCTCCATGGATTGCTCTGGTCCGGAGTTCCGCCCTTCTTGCCAAGCCGAAGCCGGACCCTCCCGGTCGAGGACTCCCTCCTCCTCCGATGAGGAGATGAGGTGGCGAGGTTTGATTTTAGTAGGCGGCCCGCCCAGGGCCCGGTGGTCATTAGGGAACCTGGATCTTCCCCTCCTGTTCCTCGAGTCCTTCCTGAGCCTGAGCCTTCTTGGTCGATAGGTCCCGAAGGGATTGTTTCGGCAATCACCGCTTAGGACCTGGTGTCTATCTGGGAAGCTTATGGCGTTCCCGAGTCCATCCGGCTCTTCGTTACTCATCCCAGGGAGCGGGTTACCTCCAGTGGCCTTCGGTGGATCGCCTTCTATGAGGAGAACTTTGCCGGATGTCTCCGCTTCCCCGTACATCCTTTCTTCCTTTCCTTCTTAGCCAACTACCGGCTTGTTCCTGCTCAGTTGGTCCCCAACGCCATCAGAACAGTATTTTGTTTCATTGTTCTGTACCACTTCCACAGGATTGTTGTCCATTTTTCCCTGTTCAAGGCCTTCTTCATCCTGAAATGCCACCCCACCGAGGACGGGTGGTGGTCCCTCTCTTCCCGCTCTCGGGGCATCAAGTTTGCACTCCCTTCTTCCATCAAAGGATGGAAGAGTAGATTCTTCTTTGCCTCCGTAGAGGGGATCGACTGGGCTTGGAGCGATCCAGATCGATCTCCAAATAGGAATTCTTTTATCGAAGTTGCCGACCTCGACTTGTACAACCTGCTCAAGTCGGCTGAGATCCCTCCGCTCGAGGTCTTGCTGTCAGAGCAAAACCTTTGCGAGGCCGGGGATAGCTCGGCGCAGGAGTCAGGTGAGTTCGACTTGGCCACTTTCCCATCATTTCTTATTTATTTTTTTTTCATTTTCATTTTCTTCATCGTTCTCTCTCTTCTTTTTTTTTTGAGCTGACCTTATTTCTGTCTTGGTGCATCGATGAAGTTCTCGATGGACGAGCTACTCTCGTTCTCGGAGGAGCGGGAGCAGACAATCGAGACCACCGAGCCGGCATCGAAGAGAGCCCGAACTGATGACGGGGCGAGGCCGGTGCAGGCTGGGGTGGACGTGTCGGTGCAGGCGGAGACGAATGCGCCGGTATAGGAGCGCAGGCGGAAGAGGGCAGCCGAGCCCGTCTCGGAGCCTCCCGTAGCGGCGTCCGAGCCGGAGGTGGTTGTATGCGCGAGGTCAGCCGCCGCCGCTGCCAGGTCGGTGCCTCCCACCTCGAAGGTCGCCAGCGAGGAGGAGGACATTGGGGTGCAATAAGTCAGGCCGGTGCCCTAAGTCCTGTCTGATGCGGTTCGATCTCTTAGTTGGTGCCGAGGGAGACTTTCGTCGCCGAAGGAGCTGAGTCGGCGAGAACATAGGAAAGGGACTATCGCCGAGTCCCTTTCCGGCTAGGTCCGAACGTGTCCTTGATGAAGGACACCAGCCTAGCGGAGCGCATGATGGACTTCTCGGTCCAATCAAGCGACAGGCACGAGAGGAGTGGGCGACTCCTCAGTGATGTCATCACGGCATCATTCGCCCAGTTATATGCTGTAAGTAACTTCTCCCCACCTCGATATCTTTTTGCCTTCTTTTGTTGCTAATCCAGGATCTTTTCACTGCAGCAAGGGTGGGAGCTAATCCTTATAAGGGATTACTGCCACAACTGGGCAAGGAGGGATAGAGAGCAAGGAGCCGAGCTTGCATCCCTCAAAGCTGAAGTAGGCCGCAAGGAAGCGGAGGTTCGGGAGGCTAGCCAGAAGGTGAAGAGCCTCCAGGTTGAAGCTGCTCAAGCGGCCAAAATAAGGAAGGAGCTCGACAGCGAGCTCGAGTGCAAGCGGGCCCGGCTGAAGGAGCTCCGGGCTGAGTCGAAGGCGGCCAGAGAGAGGGCCACCTCTATTGAGAAGAAGGTGGCTGCGGCCGAGAAGAGAGCTGCCGATGCAGAGGAGAAGGCCACTCTTTCCCACCGCTCCACCAAAACTGCCGAGTAGGCATTGGCGACGGCTGTCCATCTGTCCGAGCACCTGAAGGCGGAGCTCGAGGAGGTCCGGCACCGGGCCGAGGCTGTCGAGAAGGTTGTTGCTGTTGTTGTGGCTGCTTTCAAGGCGACTCTGTAGTACCTCAATGACTTCCGGGAAGCGGCGACGGACTCCTTTGCCAAGGGGTTCGCGTACTGCCGATCCCAGCTGCGGGGAGTTATGTCCGAGGAGCAGCTGGCCGCACTTCGAGTCCTGGGGAAGAAGGCTTCCTCCGCATTGACGACGATGGCGGCAAGGCAGGGAGCTGTTCCAACCGAGGCTCTTGCTCCAGTGACCTCGGAAGCGCCTAGCCCCGGGGAACCGGCACCGACGGCGGCGACGGCGGCACCTGCATTGCGGCCGGAGGCAGACGGTCGAATCCCAGTGGCCTCAGCGGCTGAACCTGCTCCTCCTGCGGAGGTGGAGGTGGGAGAGGTCCCAATAGTGCGCCGCCCGGGGAAGGAGCCGGCCCCTTAGGATAGGATTTTTCTTCTTTTTTATACTTGTATTTTCTTTCATTTCTTGACCGGGTCGCCCGACCTGTCGGGGCCTAGAAGATAGTGTAATCAGTTCTTTCAGCAATGAAATGCATCTTAGTAACCATGGTGTCTCCGTTGTCTGCAATGTGGAATGTCCCCTCTCTCCCTTCTTCTCCCTTTCTTTGCTACTTCTTTCTTTTCGGTGTAGGGAGGTCTGAGGTGGGAGTCAGGAACTTCGACTGGCACTGACCCGATGTTGAACTTGAGGTCATGCCAGTGAAGGATGTTGACCTTGGACTCAGCTGCTTGGAGACATGATCCAGCGATCACCATCTTGGAGCTGGGCTCGGAGGCATCGGAGGCTGAGATCCTTGGTGCTGGAAGTTTGGGTCTTGAACCTTAGTGTCTCGGAGCCAGTCTCGAGGACGTTGACACTTGAGAATTGCGGTGCTAGAAATCTGAGTTCTAGGCCTTGGCATCCTGGAGTTGGGCTCGGAGGCACTAAGTGCCTGGGGGTTTCCCCGGTCCTTTGCCGGGGAGCTGGGCTCGCTGGTATCGTAGGTCATCCGGTCTTTGGTGCTGGAGGGTCATCCGGTCTTTGATGCCGGGGAGCTAGGCACGCCGGTGCCTGGGGGCTTCCCAAGTCTTTGTGCCAGAGTCCTCTTCTCTGGGCTTTGATGCCGAGGAGCTAGGCTCGCCGGTGCCTGGGGGCTTCCCAGGTCTTTGTGCCAGAGCCCTCTTCTCTGGGCTTTGATACCGGGGAGCTAGGCTCGCCGATGCTTGGGGGCTTCCTAGGTCTTTGGTTAGCGACGATGCTGTCCAGCCTAGGGGACTTGAGCTTGTAGGGGCGCCTCGCGACGGAGGAGGCTGAGCTCGACTCCTGACCACGGGGCCCGATCTCGAGGGGTCCGCCTTGGGTAAAGGCTCGTGCTTGGCTCCAGCCTAGGCATCCCGGGCTTGCGGGAGCGGACCTGGCAGAGGACCGGGCCCGGCTCCGGCTGTCATCATGAGGCCGGGCCTGGATGCATTGATGATGACAAGTTGCGTGGTTCCAAAGGGCCCTTGGTCGGAGGATTGAGCTCCAGTCTTGAGCAAGCATCCTGGAGCTGGGCTCAGAGATGATGAGAGCTTGAGACAACGCCTTGGAGTTGGGCTCGTAGGCACGTTGGTTGAGAGAATTCCCTTGGCTGGAGATCTGAGCTCTGGTCTTGGGCTAGCATCCTGGAGCTGGGCTCGGGGACGGTGATGTCAGAGAGCCGCGAGGCTCGGAGGTGCCCTTGGCCGGAGATCTGAGCTCTAGTCTTGAGCAGGCATCCTGGAGCTGGGCTCAAAGATGATGAGAACTTGAGATGTCGCCTTGGGGTTGAGCTCGTAGGCGCTGGTGCCTGGGGGCTTCCCAGGTCCTTCGCTGGGGAGTTGGGCTCGCCGGTGCCTGGGGGGCTTCCCAGGTCTTTTGTGCCAGAGAGCTGGGCTCGTCAGTGCCGGAGATCGTCTGGTCTTTGATGCTGGGGAGCTAGGCTCGTCGGTGCTTGGGGGCTTTCCAGGTCTTTATGCCAGAGCCCTCTTCTCTGGGCTTTGATGCCAGGGAGCTGGGCTCGCCGATGCCGGAGGTCGTCCAGTCTTTGGATGCCGGGGAGCTGGGCTCGCTGGTGCTGGAGGTCGTCTGGTCTTTTGATGCCGGGGAGATAGGCTTGCCGGTGCCGGAGGTCGTCCGGTCTTTGGATGTCGAGGAGCTGGGCTCGCCGGTGCCGGAGGTCGTCCGGTCTTTGAATGCCGGGGAGCTGGGCTCGCCGGTGCCAGAGGTCGTCCGGTCTTTTGATGCCGGGGAGCTGGGTTCGCCGGTGCCGGAGGTCGTCCGGTCTTTGTTGTTGGGGAGCTAAGCTCGTCGGTGCCTGGGGGCTTCCCAGGTCTTTTATGCCGGAGAGTTGGGCTCGCCGGTGCCGGAGGTCATCCGGTCTTTGATGTTGGGGAGCTAGGCTCACCGGTGCCTGGGGGCTTCCTAGGTCTTTTGATACCGGGGAGCTAGGCTCGCCGGTGCCGGAGGTCGTCCGGTCTTTGGATGCTGGGGAGCTGGGCTCGCTAGTGCCGGAGGTCGTCCGGTCTTTGTTGCCGGGAGCTAGGCTCGCCGGTGCCTGGGGCCTTCCCAGGTCTTTGTGCTAGAGCCCTCTTCTCTAGGCTTTGATGCCGGGGAGTTGGGCTCGCCGGTGTCGGAGGTCGTCCGGTCTTTGGATGGCAGGGAGCTGGGCTCGCCGGTGCTAGAGGTCATCCGATCTTTTGATGCCGGGGAGCTAGGCTCGCCGGTGCCGGAGGTCGTCCGGTCTTTGGATGCCGGGGAGCTGGGCTCGCCGGTGCCGGAGGTTGTCCGATCTTTGGATGCCGGGGAGCTAGGCTCGCCGGTGCTGGAGGTCGTCCGGTCTTTTGCTACCGGGGAGCTAGGCTCGCCGGTGCCGGAGGTCGTTCGGTCTTTGGATGCCAGGGAGCTAGGCTCGCTGGTGTCGGAGGTTGTCCGGTCTTTGGATTCCGGGGAGCTGAACTCGCCGGTGCCGGAGGTCGTCCAGTCTTTATTGTTGGGGAGCTAAGCTCGCCGGTGCCTGGGGGCTTCCCAGGCCTTTTGTGCCGGAGAGCTGGGCTCGCCGGTGCCGGAGGTTGTCCAGTCTTTGGTGTTGGGGAGCTAGGCTCACCGGTGCCTGGGGGCTTCCTAGGTCTTTTATGCCGGAGAGCTGTGCTCGCCGGTACCGGAGTTCGTCCGATCTTTGATGTTGGGGAGCTAGGCTCGCCGGTGCCGGAGGTCGTCCGGTCTTTTGTATCCCTGCAAGGCAGATAGACCGTTGCATAGGAAAAGGAGTTTTATTGCAAATAGAGGGAGAACTTACACTGTTGGTAGTAACTCCCCGGATTACAAGTGTTCCATGTCCAGGAGGGAATTTGGTTCCAACCAGGTCCTCAAGATAGTGGGCTCTCTGCAGGAGGGCCTCGGCCACTTTGTAGGAGCCTTCCCAATTCGGCGGGGGTTTACCGTGCTCTCTGGGTTGAGACGCCTCAGCTTAGCACAACACCAGGTTGTCTGGTCGGAAGATCTTCAACTTCACCCGGGCGCTATGATGTCGGGCGACCCATTACCGGTACGCTGCCATCCAAGGCCAGGCTTTGATCCTCGTTTCTTCGAGGAGGTCCCGGTTGAGGGGGTGCACCGAGCTCAATTGGGATCACTATCTCCATGCCGAAGACGAGGTTGAATGGCGCTTTGCCCGTGGCCGTTCTGGACGCTGAGTGGCAGGCTCACAGGACGCTCGGGAGCTTTTCCGCTCCTTTCCCCCCCAGGCCTTCTCGGAGGCGCACCTAGTCCCCTAGTGTATCATCCCCACCGGCTTCTCGGTAAGGTGATTGTCGACCGCTGGGACTGGTGGAGGGGCAACGAGTGCCTGGGATTCCAACTGAGATCTGCCCCCCACATACCTTACAAGGTAGCCTCCCTTGATGAGCTCCTCAATCTCCCACTTGAGGTCGTGGCATTCCTCGGTGTCATGACCGTGGTCGCGATGGAAGCGACAGTACTTTGACTTGTCACTGGTGGCAAGCGGCTTCAATGGCGGGGGACGCCTCAAGTAGGTCTCGCCCTCGACCTCCATGAGGATCTTCATCCTCGGGGCGAGAAGAGGGGTGCAGGCCTCCGCAGGAACAGGAGTCCCCCTCGGTCTTGGCCGGTCCCTTCGGGAGCTTTGAGCTTGGGGTGTTGGCTTTTGCGCCCCTGGCCCTTCGACAGGCGCGGGCCTCTTCGGTGGCCTCACATCTAGCTCCCGCTGGGTATGATCCGTCTCCTCGGCGCGAATGTACTTCTGGGCATAGATGAGGAGCTCGGAGAAAGACTTCGAAGGCTTTTTATCGAGCGAGTACGTCAAGCGGGAAGTCTTGAGCCCTCGCTTCAAGGCCAGTATGGCGACCGGCTCCTCCAAACAGTAGATCTCCAGGGTGGTAGCCTTGAAACGAGCCACGTAATCCTGCAGTGGCTCCTGATCCTGTTGCCTGATGGAGAAGAGGCTGTCCGCCTCACATGGCATCTTCCGACAAGCGTCGAAATGAGCCATGAACTTCTGTCCCAACTGGGCAAAGGAGTTGATGCTCTCCGATTCGAGGCGGGAGAACCATACTCAGCCGCCTTTCGGAGAGTGGCGGGGAAGGTTACGCATAGCAAAGCGTCGGTGGCTCCCTAGACCCTCATGAGGGCCCGGTAGCTTTCCAGGTGGTCCATGGGGTTTGTGGTCCCGTCGTAAGGGTCCACCTGCGGCATCTGGAACCGGTGCAAGATTGGCTCCGCTTGGATTTCTTGGAAGAATGGGGGACGGGCGTCGTAGCCCGCTGGCTCACTAGCAGAGCCCGGCATGCTGGCGAACCGGCGATCGAACTCCGCCAGCTTACGTTCATGCTCCTCCACGCGCCTACCCATCGCGTGCCTGGCAGCTTCATTAGGAAACCCCTCCGTCGAAGGAGACGGAGAAGGTGACATGGATGTGCAGCACCCGTAGCAGGGGGTCTTACTTTTCCTATCTCGGCGGGGTCTGCACGCCTCCCACCCAAGGTTTGGTGAGCGGCTCTTTCCGTCAGCAGAGCCGGCTCGTTGTCTTTTCGTCGGAGCTTGATGGCTGCCTCGGTTGTCAGTGGTGGCCCGCGGCTGCGACGACCTTCCTCAAAAATAGTGCAGGCTGTCGCGGGGAGTTGCGGCATGGGCCACCGGGGTCCCTGACCGCTGGTGGGTAGCCACGGACCGGTGTTGGTGCTAAAGCTGGCGCATTACCATGGCAAGAACTTGCATCTGTTGGGCGAGTGCGGCCAGCTGGGCCTCTAGTGGAGGCAAGATAACCGGGGCAGGCACTTCCGTCTCCAGTCTGTGTAGGTTCCCGTGAGAAAGGGATGCCTCCACATGGCTGGGAGAAGCTCCCCTTGCCCAGGTGGTCGCCATCCTCCCAGCGGTCCGACTAGGCGGGGCTTGGACTGGATCGAGTGTCGTTCTGCCCCCTTACCTGGTGCGCCAATCTGTTGCCGCCCGGATCGTCATGGCCCGTAGCTGCTGATGGCATCGGGTGTGTCGTGTCCGCCCGCATGGGAACGCCTCCGGTGCCTTGAGACCTGCAAGGAAGCAACTTCAGTGACCTGGGCCAGGGATTCTGGCGGGGGCACTCCGACGATCAAGTCAGTGGCGATCCAGGAGAACAGATCCTCCTGGTCGAGCCCCTCTGGATGAGCTCCATGCTAGGAGGAGTGAATATAGTGTGAGTCGAAGATGGGGATGAGCTGGGAATGGTGTTGGCCGAGGTGGTCTTGCCCTCCTCTCTGGCCTTCTTTCCTTGTGTCGCTCTGGTTCCTCTCTTGAATTGAAAAGCATGCTATGGGTATCCTCCTCTGAGGTTAGATGCCGATACCTTTCTTGGTTAGCTTTTTGGCGGGAGTTTCTACCTTGGTTTGCTTCGGGATCTCCCCCTGCTGTCGTGTACGGCGAGGTACCGTGACGTGGACGGGACATCTCTCCTGTTGTGACAGTCGGGAAAGCCTCCGTAGATTTATGACATTCATTCTGCTTATCCCTCTCCTGGGAGTCTGTCAGGGTCTCGATCGGTGGGTCACCGGTCTTGGGATCCGTGCTCTCCGGTAGGATCTTTTTTCCGGTTGTACGGCAGATCGGTGGAGGGTATGGCGCCTTGATTGCGGTATGGCTGGCGTCGTATGGCCCTCGGGAGCATCGCCACTGTCCTTGGAGGAGAGGTAGGGCTCCCTTGGCGACCGGCGCGTTGGCTTGAACAGAGGGCCGAGCTGAAGAGGCAGGGCCTGTCTGCGGTAGACTCGCCTTGGTGCTGCTCGGCAGGACGAAGGTGGATCGAGCTCGGTCGTGGAGGGGCACCTTGTGGCGGAGGAGGCTGCGCTCGACTCCTGACCACGGGGCCCGACCTCAGATGAGCTCGGTGTCTGGGTGCCGCCCAGCCCAGGGGACCTGAGTTCGGAGGGGCGCCTCGTGGCGGAGGAGGCTGAGCTCGACTCCTGACCACGGGGCCCGATCTCGAGGGGTCCGCCTTAGGTGGGAACTCGAACTCGGCTCTGGCCTAGGTGTTCCGGGCTTGCGGGAACGGACCTGGCGAAGGACGGAGCGTGCCTTCGGTGAATAGAGGTGTTTCTTCAGGGGAGTTCAGCTCAGCAAAGGCACTCATGTTGAAAGCTTGTCATGGCGTTTGATAGGGATTCCACGTCCGCGGCCTCATGCCACGTCAGCATTCTGGCCACATCAATCATCAATGTCATCAGCTGGTGTAGGAGCAGGTACATGAGCAGGTATAAAAGCAGTATCGGCTCCCGGAGTACTCGCTGAAGATCTGGACAGTGCAGAAAGAATAGCTGAGATGCCATGATTAAGTCCAATATGGCTCTCTCTCGTCTCAGCTATGAATACGTCAAGACGCTGCCTCATGATAAAAACATTAATCTCAATGTGTTTGACTCTGTCCTCTAAACTATCTGAAGTTCTTGGAGTCTCCGTCTGTGCTGGCTGAGGCTGTGCAGAAGTGGAAGGATCAAACTGAGGAGCAATCGCTGGCTGCGCTGCCGTCTCAGGCTGAGTCTCGCTGGGTCCTGCCTCGCTGGAGAGAATCCGCTCCTCCTCTGTTGCATCGTCATCATTAGCTCTGTCCTCGGCCTGACTTGATATCCTGCAAGTCCACTGGCCTCAGAACAAGTGATAGCCCATCCGATGTAATGATCTGATGTCGTATACATCAGTATAAAGTAGAGTACGGTAAGGCTTATCCTCAAAGCTGACTCCATACTTCCTAAATAATACTGTCAGTCCCATGCCATAGGGAAGGCAGAGATACTGGCTAGTCGACGCCTCTGTAATATGATGTACCATAAGAACTGGAATGTAGATAGGCATACGCTAAACCAGTGAAACCATCACGAGCAACTCCCGCTTAGTGATATAGTCGAAACGTCCGATCTTCGACAGAAGTATCCGGGAGACGATGTGATGCAGTAGTCTCATCTCTGTAGATAACCTGGATGCTGGTACAGTGGCACCCTCTGGTAGAATGTCAGACTCAAAGATGCACTGAAGTCCACTGACTCGATCCATCAAACTATCAACAACAGATCTTGTCATCGGTATATCACATACTCTGCTCAGAATCTCTGAAGTAACAGGGATATCCCATCCTCTGACCTGTGCCAACCAACCATCTATCCCACGGGTGAGTGATCCATAAAACTCTCGCATCAGCCCGGGGTAATATCTCTTACTGAGTGAATAGAATGTAGTCAAACCAGCCTGATGAATCCACTCTCCAATCTAAAAATGCTGCTGGTCGACAAATGAAAAATCTACTCGACGTCCTCCAACTACAGTCTTCGAGCTCATCCGGCTGGACAGAACAAACAATGATCGTACGGGCGGATCTACAGCTCTAGACTCATGTTGGGCCTTCATCCTTCGCTCTTCTTCTTGGTTTGACTGATGAGGTCGACAAACAACTTGCTTGCGAGGTCCCATTGCTTGGATTGAAAGATTGGCAAAGATTTTGGTTGAAATCTAGGGTTTAGAAATCAAAACCTAGGAAATATCTAACAAAAAACTGGCTACCAATCGTCCAAATCAAAGACACAACGGCTAAAAAAGTGGAACAGGGAATGGGAACAGTATAGATGCCTTGAAACCAAGTGTCGGCTCGAAGGAGAAAAGAAATGGGGAAAAAATGGTTCGGAAACCCTTTATTCTCAGTATGCTGTCGTTCATGTGTCGGCTCACGCATGTGTTGATACATTTAGGTGTCGACACATCGATGTGTCGACACATCGACTTAAAAACAAAAAATTCATGGATTTCTAGGGCAGATCAAAATCAATTGAAATATGATAATTTTAGAGTCAAATCAACAATGTTGAGCAAGATTTATCATGATTAAGATCGAATTGATCTAGTTTGAGTCAAATATAGAAAAAATTTAATCAAAATGATTGATGATCCCGAGCTCTCTTCTTATCATACAGAATCGATCTTTCAGAAGAGGTTTAGTCAAAATATCAGCTAATTGAAATTCAATACTAATAAATTCAAGTAAAATATCATTGTTTTCTATATGATCCCTAATAAAATGATGTCTAATTTCAATATGTTTACTCCTAGAATGTTGAACAGGATTTTTAGTCAAGCAAATAGCATTGGTATTATCACATTTAATAGGCGTACTAGCCAACTTGATTTCAAAGTCTTCAAGTTGTTGCTTAATCCACAAGATTTGAGCACAACAACTTCCTGCTGCAATATACTTAGCCTCAGCTGTGGATAGTGTAACTGAAGTTTGTTTCTTGCTAAATCATGAGATTAAGTTAACTCCAATAAATTGGCAAGTACCACTAGTACTCTTTCTAACCAATTTACAACCAGCAAAATCCGCATCAGAATATCTAATTAATTCGGCAGAAGAATTTCTAGAATACCATAAACCAATATCAATAGTACCAGATAGATATCTAATGATGCGCTTAACAGCCATAAGATATGATTCTTTAGGTTCAGACTGATATCTAGTACACATGCAAACACTAAACATTATATCTGGTCTACTAGCAGTTAGATACAATAAAGAGCCAATCATACCTCTGTATAACTTTTGATCTACTGATTTACCATGTTTATCTTTATCAAGTCTACAAGAGAGGCTCATAGACATACCTATTGGTTTAGTAGTCTCCATTCCAAACTTCTTAATAATCTCTTATGTACTTAGCTTGGTTGATGAAGATACCATATGTAGTTTGCTTGATCAGGAGTCCGAGAAAGAAATTGAGTTCTCCTATCATGTTCATCTCGAACTCACCCTGCATTAGCTTAGCAAACTCTTGACAAAGAATTTTACTAATAGCACCGAAAATGATGTCATCAACATATATTTGTACTACTAATAAATCATTATCCTTCTTTTTCAAAAATAGTGTTTTATCAATATTTCATCTAGAAAATTCATTTTCAATCAGAAATTTGCTGAGTCTTTCATACCATGCTCGAGGTGCTTGCTTTAATCCATAAAGTGCTTTGTATAATTTAAAAACATGATCAGGATGTGCATGATTTTCAAATTCAAATGGTTGTTCAACAAAAATCTTTTCAGTTATAAAATCATTTAAGAAAGCACTCTTAACACCCATTTGAAATAATTTGAAATTCATAAAACAGGAAAATACTCATAACAGTCTAATTGCTTCAAGTCTAGCAACATGAGCAAAAGTTTCATCAAAGTCAATCCCTTTCTCCTGATTGTAGCCTTTAGCAACTAGCCTAGCTTTATTTCTTACAACAATACCATTTTCATCTAATTTATTCCTAAATACCCATTTAGTGCCAATAATTGAAACATTAGATGGTCTTTCTATAAGTGTCCAAACATTATTTCTATCAAATTGAATTAGTTCTTCTTGTATAGAATTGATCCAATTAGAATCTTTTTCAGCTTCTTTAAAACATTTAGGTTCTACTTGAGATACAAAAGCTATGTAATCACATTCATTTTTAATTGAGGCTCGAGTTCTTATCCCTTTAGATGGATCATCTAAGATTAATTCATTAGGATTTCCATGAGCATACCTCCACTCCTTAGATAGATCTTGATGCTTTGGAGTGTCATTTTCTTTTTCATTATTGTCTTGATCTTCTTCATTTGGTTGAGGTTGATCATTCAATGTCAGCTTCTGAAGCTTGTCAGCACCTACACATTCATCAGATGTATCCTCTTTTCTCGAGGATTTGTTAGTAGATTCTTCAAAGACAACATGTACTGACTCCTTTACAACCAAAGTTTGTTTATTAAATATTCTGTATGCCCTGCTTAATGTAGAGTATCCTAAGAAAATACCTTCATCAGACTTGGCATCAAACTTTCCAAGATGATCTTTTCCATTGTTCAAAATAAAATATTTATAACCAAAAACTCGAAAATATTTCAAAGTTGGTTTTCTTTGGTTCCAAAGCTCATAAGGAGTTTTCTTTAAAATAGGGCAGATTAAAACTCGATTTAAAATGTAATAGGCTGTATTAATAGCTTCAACCCAAAAATATCTTGGCAAATTATTTTTACAAAGCATAGTGCATGCCATTTCTTCCAAAGTACGATTTTTCCTTTCTATTATCCCATTCTGCTGAAATATCCTAGGTGCAGAAAAATTATGTTTTATTCCTTTTTCATTACAAAAGTTTTCGAAATCTTGATTTTTAAATTCAGTTCCATGATCACTACAAATGCAAACAACTGAAACACCTTTTTCGTTTGAAACTTTTCTATAAAACTTTATAAATGCCGAAAATGATTCATCTTTTTGTGCTAAAAAGAAAACCCATGTAAATATTGAAAAATCATCCATAATGACTAATCCATATCTTTTTCCTTCTCGACTTGATATTTTAGTTGGTCCAAAGAGGTCCATATGGAGTAGTTCAAGTGGCCTACTAGTAGTTACAAATCCTTTTGGTTTGAAAGAAGTTTTGACTTGTTTACCAAATTGACATGTTTGGCAAATTCTATCTTTTTCAAAACAAAGTTCAGGTAAATCTCTAACTAAATTCTTTTTATAAAATTTTGAAATAAGATACATACTAGCATGCCCTAATCTTCTATGCCATAGCCAACTAGTCTCATCTTTAGTAGAATTCATTACAACAAAGCATTCTCCATTAGGCAAAGATAGACCATCTAGGTCTACCAAATAAATATTTTCATGCCTTTTTCCAATGAATTGTACTCCATTTATATCCGGACTAGTAATCATGCAATATGATGATTTAAAAATTACTTGAAAACCTTTATCGCAAAACTGACTAATGCTTAAAAGATTATGTTTCAAACCATCTACTAAGAGTACATTATTAATACTACTAGAAGGAGTTATGTGAACCTTACCAATACCAATGATTTTTTCTTTACCATTATCACCGAAGGTCACACTCCCTCCATTCAAAGCTTCAAGAGAAGTAAATTGCTTCATATCTCCAGTCATGTGCCTTGAGCAACTACTATCAAGATACCAAAGTCTTTTGTTTTTCTTGGTTGCAGGACACACCTGCAATAAAATCAAGCTTTGTTTTTAGGTACCCAAGCCAACTTAGGTCCTTTAGGATTAGAATATAAAATGGTTCCTTTTGGAACCCACATTTTACCAAAAGAAATGATTTTTCTAAAATTACATTGAAATGATTTGTGTCCTAACTTTTTGAAAGTAAAACAAGTAATGCTTAATGATGCAGGTACAAAAAAGTTTTTGAAATACTTTTGTTGCTTTTATGGTTTATATTCTAAACCTGCTTTATTGAGATCTGCTCTTTGATTTTTTAAAAGTAGGTTTAACTTTTCTAAACTATAAGTAAATTTTTCAACAAAAGGTTTTATCTTTTCAAGTTCATTTTTGTACTTAACATTTTCAAGTTCTAAATCCTTGTTTTTCTTTAAAAGATCATTGTTAGAAATAATATTTTTAGGTCTTTACAAAACTTTATTTTTCATAGATAAAGCATTGTTTTTCTTTTCTAAAATATTTAATTTAGATTTTAAAATAATAACATCATTTAGTAAAGAATTATTTTTAAAAGAGAAACTATTTGCATGCTTTTTCAATTTCTTGTTTTCAGATAAAACTAGTTTTAATATGAATAAGTTCTTCAAAAGCATTCCTAAGTTCATCAAATGTGAAATCAATTTCAGTGTCGGAAATTACCTCATCATTATCTTGATGTGCCATTAAGCAGAGATTTACAACTTCGGTTTGCTCTTCTTTAGAACTGGAGTCTTCGCTGTCACTTCAAGTGGCCATCATTGCTTTCTTCCTTAATTTTTTTCTAGATTTCTTAAGGAGAGGACAGTCAAACTTGTAGTGTTCCGGCTTCTTGCACTCAAAACATATAGATACTTCCTTCTCCTTCTCCTTTTCTTTTTCTTTCTCTTTTTCTTTTCCTTTTTCCTTTGATTGATATTTCTTTTTGTAAGGAAATTTCCTCCTCTTCATGAATCTTCTAAACTTTCATGCAAGGAGGGCTTCTTCACCTTCATCTTCCTCTTCATCTTCGGACTCATCTATTGAGGATTCTTCTTGTATGTTTAATTTGAAAGCAATCTTCTTTTCTTCTTGTCCATGTCCATTGACTTTTATTTTAGATTGAGCTCATAAGTCATGAGCGATCCAACTAACTACTCAAGAGATAACTTGTCAACGTCTTTGGCTTCTTGAATATGGTTACCTTCAGATCCCATGATGTTGGAAGTGACCTGAGAATTTTATTTACAAGATCAGCATTAGACATGACTTTCCAAGACTTCTCATACCATTTACTATATGTATGAATCTTGTATACATATCAGTGATAGATTTATTAGGTTCTGTTGCCCAGAAATGGAGCCCAAGAGGGGGGATGAATTAGGTCTTTAAAAAATTAACACAATAAAGTGAAGGTCTAGTGGTGCTTGTGAGCAATAATAAATTAGATGCAAGATGATAGCAATTAATTAAAGAGTACGAGAGGAAAAGAGCAATCACACACAAACACAAGGTTTATAGTGGTTCGGTGCAAACCTAGCACCTACATCCACTCCCCAAGTCACCCTTGGGAATTCCACTATAATCCACACCAGATTACAGTTGACTTGTTTTTACATGGCTCACAAGTCAAAACCTAAGTTTGTTTTATCACATAGGTTCACAAACAAACCTAAATACTTGTTTTGTCTTCGGGCTCATAAGTTAACCCTAGTTGGTTTTAACACTTTGGCTCACCAACAAACCACAATAACCTTCTTTCAAGACACCCTTGAAAGCAAGGTTAAAGCACAATAAAACAGATATGAAATTTAAAAGCTACAACAAACTCTCTTCAAGAGTAGATTGGAATCTTTGAAGCCCAAAGGATGCTTTGACTTCACTCTTCTTCAAGTTGCCTCCTTTTGGAATGTAGTAAAGTTGAGCTAGTAGGCTTTTTCAGTGGAATCAAGCTAGAAGAGGCTTTTGATTTGAAGTTTGGAGAGAATATTGGCTTTTGAGTGGACTTGAATGCTCTTGAATAGACTTCTCTCTTCTTTTCTTTTCTATTCTTCACTTCTTTTTTTTCTCCTTATTTAAAATGAGGTTGGTGGAGATTAAATACACCAAAAACCTTCTAAAAATGGTTTGTGACCGTTGGAGCATTGGAAATAGCTGTTTGAAGCTTGAAAACCAGTTTCTACAAGCCAGAAAAATAGATCCGTTAGAGCTGTCAGGCTGCAAGTGTCGACACTTGGCTGTCATGTGTCGACACTTGGCTGTCAGGTATCGACACTTGATTTCTGGGAGTCGACACTTGAACATTCAAGTGTCGAAAAATAGATCCGTTAGAGCTGTCAGGCTGCAAGTGTCGACACTTGGCTGTCATGTGTCGACACTTGGCTGTCAGGTATCGACACTTGATTTCTGGGAGTCGACACTTGAACATTCAAGTGTCGACACTTGATGCACAGGTGTCGACACTTGATACAAAAATCCTTGAACCAACAAAGTTCTGTATTTTCAAATTTCTTAGGCCTTGAGTCGATACTTGAAACCTAAGTGTCGACACTTGGTGTCGATACTTGAATTATAGGTGTCGACACTTGGCGTGCCAAGGATTTTGTCCGTGCCAAATGCTGAAGTGTCGACACTTGACTGTCCAGGTGTCGACACTTGAGACTGAAAACATCCAGAATCAAGAGTAAAAGCCTTGAAATCAAAAATAATGTTCATGAATGCATAAACACATAATAATTAAGCAATTATAAGCCCTTTTTAAATGAAGAGGATGCCCGGATATGTGAGAATTGCTCCATGCCATTGCGTGCCATACACCATAAATATTTGGAATTTTGAGGTGCTTTCTTCCTGAAAACTCACAACTTGGAATCCTCATTAGAATATAATATGTACTCAATGTTTTGTTATTCATCAAAATCACTGGGTGGAGCCAACAGGTTCCATTCAGAACATCTCATAAGATGCACTAACATATTAACTTTAGTGTTCTTCACTTGATCGGTACCCTCATGAATAACTTCAAGTGTGTCCCATATTTTTTTGGCAGACATGCATGTAGATATCCTGTTAAATTCACTAGGATCTAGTACACAATAGAGGAGATTCATTGTCTTAGCATTGATCTCGGATTGTTTAATGTCATTTTCATCCCAATCCTCTTCGAGCTTTGGGATGGAAATACCATTAACTACTACCGAAGGAATATGAGGATCCTTATTAACTACTTTTCATAAATTGTAATCAATAGAATGCATATAAATTTTCATCCTAGTTTTCTAATAAGTATAATTTGATCCATTGAAAAATGGAGGTCTATTTGAGGCTTGTCACTCAACTACACTAGTACCAATTGGGGCTGATCTTTACTCAAGACGGTAAAGCCTATACACTGAGAATAGGGCTCTGATACCACTTGTTGCCCAGTAAGCAATCCAAGAGGAAGGGTGAATTGGGTCTCTAAAAATTTAACAAACTTAATATTACTTGATACTAACCAATGCAATCCAATTCATTAGCAAGGTACTATCAATTCAATTGTAATGCTCTAAAATAAAAATGCAGCAAAAATAAAGGGCAATAAGTAAAGAGCAAGGAGAGAGAGATTAAGCAATCACAAAGATCAAGAGCTATAGTGGTTCGGTGCTATCCAATGCATCTACATTCACTCTCCAAGATCTCCTTGGAAATTCACTATAATCACAACTAATTACAGTCGATTCGTTTTCCGGGCTCACTAATCAAAACCCGACTTGTTTTCACAAGGCTCACAAGTCAAAACCTCACTTGGTTTTATGGGCTAACCAAGAACCTAATTGGTTTTCACAAGGCTAACCAACAATCTCCTTTGATTTTTCGGGCTAACCAAAAATCTTAGTGATTTTGCGGGCTAACCACCAACGTAATTGATTTTCTAAGGCTTACCAATAACCTCACTTGGTTTTACAATAGGCTAACCAAGAACCCTTACAAGAAATATGATCTAAAAGTAAAGAACCAATGTAAGCTTTCTAAAATAAAGCAGATATCTCTTTGTAGCTCGATGTAGAGTTGCTTTGAACTTGTCGAAGCCTTTTGAATGCCCAAGAATGGATGATCTTCAATGCTCTTGAAAGCTTTTGAATGCTTGGAGGCTTCCTTTAGCTTGAGAGTGGTTGAAACTTCAATGAATAGGAGTTAAAGCTCACTTTTCTTCTCTCTTCTCAAAACTCTTTAATGTTCTTCAATATGTTGTGTTTTGATTTGATTTGGAGCATATAAATACCTTTTCAAGACCTCAAAATCGATTTCTAGCCGTTAGACTTAAAAAACTAGTCGTTGGGGGCAATTTGGGTGAGTTCTATGTTTGAAAAAATTAACCGTTACTGTTGCCAGAACTTCATGTGTCGACACTTCATGTGTCGACACTTCAGGCTGAGTCGACACATAAGGTCGACACTTGATCTTCTTGAGTCGACACCTAGTTCAAATTGCTCTATTCAGATTCTTTGAAAATCTCAGATGTGTCGACACTTTCTCAGTTGAGTCGATATCTTGAGTCGACACCTTGCTTTCATGTATCGACACTTCAGCTATTCCTTCAACTTCTGCAAGTTCTGTGGCTTGAAAGTCTCAAGCGATGTGTTGATCCATGTGTCGACACTTTGAGTCGACACTTCAGGTCCATGTGTTGACACTTCATCTGTGCCATTTGAAATATTGCTGTGTACCGGCCTGAGTCGACACTTCATCTCCATGTGTCGATACTTCATGTCACGTGTCGACACTTTGAGTCGACACTTCTCTGAAAACTTCATAGAAAGTGCTGAATTTGAGTTGGAACATATTTCCATTTATCTTAGCCATCCAATCAACTAACTCTTGAGTGTCCAAGTCTTCTTTGAGTAATCTTTTCATTCAAACTTGGCTTCTTCAAAATAATTGGGCTTCTTCAAACTTTGTAGGCACCTTTTCAATAGAAACACATTCAAAGCAAATCATTAGTCCTCAACTTATACTTAACCATTTTGCTAATCATCAAAATCAATTAATGGAGTCAACATACTAGTATTATTGATTTGATTGAAATTTACTTTTTGATTTTGGTTTGGTATTGTTGTTGGTCTGGTATTGTTGGGTTAGGTTAGCTTAGGCACTTGAAATTCTGATTTACTGGTTTTTGGATCTATGTTGGTCTTCTATTTCGATTGAATTCAAAAGTTGAGCTAGAGTTAGGTCTCCTTACTTTTAGAGCTAACCTTTGACAAAGCCATTCCAAGAAGGATACATTTTATTTAGAAAACTAGAGACCTTAAATCCTTCTGAAAATTTATCTTTATTGGCTTGAAGTTTTCTAAGGTACTCTTGGAATTGATGAAGCTGGTCATTGATGAGTTTATCTTCTACCATACTATACATAAGAAATGATGCAATGTTATCGTTTAACCCTGGTATCATCAAGGTCGTACTTAGATTCTAGGGTATCCCACAATTTCTTCGCACTCTTAGCTGATAGGTAAATATCATAAAGTAAGTCAAAATTGGTACTAAGAATTCTACTTTTATACAGGTAATCCTCTTCTGAAATAGTAGGTATGGTTGAACTAGAAGAATTGATAGACTAATTGATCACTGATTAAAGTTTTAAGATGGTTAGCCAAAACTATATTTGACTTGGCCACCTCCTAAAATGGGATCCATCAAATTTTTCTTGTTTTAGGCTAATAAAGTCATCCTTAAGAAATACCATTAAGTCCAAATCTGATTTAGAAAAGAAGATTTAAAAAAAAATATATCAAATATTTGTTTAAATAATTTAAATATTTTTTTATTTTATATATATTTATTTTTTTTTTATATATGTTTTTAAAAAGATTTTCTATTTTTTTAGAAATTAAAGTTTTATTAAAATGATTACCAAAGTGATCAGATATGACGTTTGTTAAAATTCTTATTTAAGTTATTTATTTTTAAATCCTAAAGACTTTGATTAATTTTTTTGTATAATTTTTTAAAAATTAATTTGCATGTTACAGTACAGGTTTAGTGGGGATCTTCAATTAATTTTATACAATACAAGTATAGATAACAAAAAAATATAATTATAATTATAATTATTTTATATATATATAAATATAAAATATACTAGATAAATAAATTATAATTAAGTATAAATAATTATATTAATATATTTATATGCATGCACTACAAAATATTTTCAATTTTTTTAGATTGTTAGTTGTAATATATGAAAAAAATATATTTATATAATTTGAAAGTATTTGAAAAGTAATTTTTCATAGTGTGTATGGTAAAATATTTTGGTATGACCAATAATTTAAAAAAATCAAAATAAATTAAAGTTTGAAATCCTGATATTGGAGGCAGATGAAATCACCATCTTAAGAAAAATTTAATCCTCTTCTTGTGTGAAAAATAACTGAATCACCGATTCTGCTCTAAGATATAATCCAAAAGCCAACACTTCAATGCTTGTCAGTGATACGATCTCGAATGAACATCGATGTTGAGTCGCCAGGGACCGATGTCGCTGATGGAGTTGGCGTACCATTATAGCCAAGGCATGGAACTGCTGGGCCAGTATGGTGATCTGGGGATCCGTCGGAGGTGGCAGCGGTGGAGCGGGGAGCTCCCTCTCAGGGCTCCATGGGTGGCCATGGTGAAGGGGGCCCTCTGCGCGGCTGGCAGAAGCCTCCCTGCACATGTCATCACCATGAGGCCATAGATGTCCATGGGTGTCCTTGTAGTGGGGGACTTGATACCGGACCTTCCATAATCAATGGCATTTCTTCTATCCCCCCTTCCTGGCATGCCAATCTATTGCCGCCTAGATCGCCGTGGCCCGTAGCTCTAATATGTCGCGGATGCGTCGGGGCTCTCTCTAGGTGCTTGGTCCTCTTTTCTGGTTAGCTCCAGAGTTAGTGTGACCTACAAAAAAGAGGAGACCGAGACCGGAGATTCCGGTAGGGACACTCCGATGATCAAGTCAGTTGGAACGATCAAGGAGAATAGAACCTATGTGATGGAGAGCTTGGAACCTCTCCACGTAGAGGATGAAAGATAAGATTTAAGAAATGGAAAGACAAAGTAAAGTGGAGATTAGAGAGCGGGGAGGTTCTCTTGGCTGGTTCATTTTCCATTTGCTTTATGTATCTTACCATTTACCTCTCCTCTTTCTGGAGGTCCCTTCCTCTATTTTATATAAGAGGAATGGCGCAGACTATGTTTGGGGCTTCATCGAGATCTCACTTTCTTGGTGCCCCTTTTAGGAGGGGTTTTTCTTTGTCTACGGCCTCCCACATGTCGGATTGGTCCTCGAAAGGAGATCCTTTTATTAGGGGTATTCGCCGACGTAGTACAGATCTTGTCCCTCTGATGGTGCAGTTTTCTGTGAGAGGTGCGAGCGCCATGCCGCTGAGCCCCGAGCTTCAATGGGATGTTTCTATTCTAGGAGGGACCGTAGGAGTGTTGTAAGGTTTGGGGCCTTAATGGGATGCTCATCTTGGAGGAGGAACAGGTTCCGTGTCGTAGGGACTGGAACCCCTGGTTGCACGGCTGTAGACATGGCAGCGCGCTATAGAGCCTGGAGTCTGGTGGAGCATGCATTATGTAGAACGTGTGGGTGGCGCGTTTGCAGAGCTTGACTCTTCGGTAGGGTATGCGCCACCCCTTGGAGGTTGTAGGTAGCTGGGAGCTTTCATGCCACGGTCTGAATCTCTGCTGATACTCTCTTTTTTACTACTGGGGGGAATTTCGGTCTTAGCAAGAGGGGGAGCTCTATCTCGGGAGCTCGACCCTGGATGGTAAGAGTGCAACCTCAGCCGAGAGCTCGACCTTGAATGTGAGCTGACCTCGACCGGGGGCTTGACCTCGGATGGCGGGAGCACGATCCTGGATGAGAGCTGACCTCGACCGGGGGCTCGACCTTGGATGGCGAGAGCACGACCTCGGCCGGGAGCTCGACCTTGGATGGGAACTGCCTCGACCGGAGGCTCGATCTCGGCAGGCGGGAGCACGACTTCGACCAAAAGGTCGATCCTGAATGGGAGCTGACCTCGACCGGAGGCTCGATCTCGGCAGGATGGCGGAAGCACAATCTCAGCTGGGAGCTCGATCCTAGATGGGAGCTGACCTCGATCGAGGGCTCGACTTCGACAGGATAGGAAAGCTCTATCTCGGAAGCTCGACCCTGGAAGGCGGGAGTACAACCCTGGCTAAGGGCTCCACTCCGGAAGGTGGGAACGCGCTCCAGGCATAAGGACGGCTTGACTCCGGATCTTCATTTGATCGCTACATCCAGGTAGTACTTTCCATCCCCGCGACTGCCAGCTGGGGCCATCATAGATGCGCTCCAGGCATAAAGACGGCTTGACTTCGGATCTTCATTTGATCGCCACATCCAGGTAGTACTTTCCATCCACGCGACTGCCAGCTGGGGCCATCATAGATTCCACGTCAACGATAATATTACATCATATTATATTATAATATTAAGTGTATATATAAAGATTTGTTTATCATCATTTTATCATCAGAAAATTTTTATTAAAGACAAGGCACCAGAAAATTTTTATTAAAGACAAGGCAGCCTCCCATAACATTCCGAAACGTATTTTTAAAAAGAAATTTATAAAACTTCTAGTAGGTTTTTTTTTTTTTAATTAACATTTTGGCAATTCCCAAACACTACCTGATTTTTTTGCCAAACAATGTACTCTTTAGAGGGCCGGATAATCTCCAAAAGCTTTGTCACGGCCTAAATAATTGTTGAGACTTGTACGCCTAGAAATAACTGAACAAGCTCTTGACAATTTATATAATGCCATTACCCTGCAACAAGTCATGCAATCCATCAAGAAAGTATTCATGCCAGAGGTTTGAGATATTAACCAGGTCCCTTTATAAAAAAAAAAAAAAAAAAAGAAAAAAAGAAAACACAAAAGATCACTGCGGAACCACGCATAGAACATAGTATGTAAAATAGCTGCATACACATGATTTGAACTACAAATCTCAAAAGAAGATAATGTTTTTTAGAAACTAACTTATAGGCGAAGGCCAACCCTTTTCCCAAATATATTGAATAGATCTAAAGTACTAGCTCGACAAATTACCACCTCCAATACTCGGAAGTTAATAAACCCTCTTCACAAACATTGATATTGCATGTCTAAAGAACACCATTAGGCACAAAATTCCAACATATCATAAAGCCAAACCAATGCAAGTACTATAAAAGCCCATTAACAAGCCTTATAAACATAAACTAGTAGCCTCTCGTAAACACAAATGCAGCAATAAAACATCATCCCCAACCATACAACCATCATAAGGTAGACCCATTATGTACCATAGGAAATACTATTTCACCAACACCATTAACAAGATATATCACGACCGTCCAATATCACTTCACTGCACGGTGATCTCCCTCTCGGGCGGGGACGCAGCAGCAGACTCATCGCCGGTGGCGGGGGCAGCGAAGACCTCGGCGATGCGGTCGGTGGGGATAAGGGGGAGGTACGCGGACACGGCGTAGCCCCTCCCGGCGGAGTAGTGGACCGCGCGGTTGTAGCCATCCGAGAAGTGGGCCGCCGCGGGGACAACCATCCGCTGGGCCACCACGGGGAAGAGCGGCAGCCGGTTCAGCGACCGCCAGGCCGACACCGCGCACCGCTCGGCCGCCGGCTCGTACCGCGCGACGACCGACCGGGCCAGACCGGCCGCCGTCCCCACCACGCCGTCACGCTGGACCTCGGCCGCCGCGGACTTCACCGCCGACGGCACGTGACGCTGCAGCTCCTGAACCGATTCTCCCACCTGTGATCCCGCGGCACACGAACCCAACAACAATAATAGCGTCAATCTTACGACGAATTCAGTCCACAAAATAATGGTTATAATAACAACAACAATAATTACTATAATCAAATCAATATAAATTCGAGAAGTCCGGTACAGGTACCGTCAAAACGATATGATAAATAATTATTATATCTAACTCGACCAGCGGTTGAACAAGCTGGAAAACTTATATGACCGTCAAGGAGGTACCCGGCTGACAAGGCTTCAATTCGCTTCCGGTCGATTTTGGATTCAAGGCCGGATTCCGAGAATAACTTGATTAAATTTAAAAATTATTTTTTATTTTTTTAAAATATATTTTTTATATTTTCGTTCTACGGATCTACATCATGCCATGTCAGACGTCCTCATTCATCGAGGAGGAAAGGTTGAACGAGAAAAGTTGAGAAAACTTGAATGTTTTGAATCAAATATTACCAATGAAAGCCTGTGACTATTATTCTCGAAGCAAACATTACTTGACGGAATGGAAGCCTGTGACCATTATTTAACGGGATGGAAGCCGGTCTGTCTATGGATTTATCCTCCTATTCCTTTTACTTAAAAAAAAAAAAATCCTATATGCAAACGTGCCCCAGACGCTACTAGCTTGCTCAAACGGGTTGTAGGCTAACGTGCACCAACAAGATGGCCAATGCGCAGGAGAAAGTCATTGACAGATGCTATCGTGCGCCGCCAAGATTGAAACGAAGGAAAAAGAAAGCCGAAACGGCCGATCTACCGCCCCCCCCGGCCCCAAAGGCGGCGCCAAGCACCGGACACACAAATAAACGTATCCCTTATCGTAGAAGGGAGAGGATATTTCGAGGGAGGAGGAAGAGAGGACTGGAGGTTTGCGAGGAGGGAGCGATACAGACCTTGCGATCGACGAACTCGAGGAAGTCGAAAGGGACGTCGTGGAACTTATCGTAGACGGGGCCGACGACGGTCTTGACCGTCCCCTCCACCGTCTTGACGCCGGGCTTCAGCGGGCCCGCGCTCTCCTTTGCGTACTCGTACAGCTTCGCCACGCACATCACCGCCTGCAGTGCCGCCACATGCACGAACTCCAGGTACCTCAGCCTCTGCTCCTCCTCCTCCGATCTCTAGAAATTCAATTCCCAACAACCCATCAACAAAACAAAACCCTAAAATTTCCTAGAGTAATCAAAAGAAATCAAATCGGGGCGGAATTCTCACAATCTGATCGGGTTGGACATTAGATTCGGCCATTTTCGAGGCGATATCGAAGGGAGAGAGGGAAAACCCTGGCAAAGATGCAAGCTTTTGGAAAGAAATTGGGAAACAGAAGGAAGGGTCCAGAATAATTCCTGAACTTTGTTTGGGGGCAATGAAAAAGGAGATCGGTTGGCGTTCTTTTATAGGCAGGGCATTCTCTCGGCCGTTGGATGTGATCTCATATCGGACGGTCGCGGTGAGCGGCTTTCGTTGACTGTTGGACGCCTTCGAGGCGAAGGTATTTAAATTTAATTTCATTTGAATTCATATCCGCATCTCGGCTGATTCCACGACCTAGAAGTGCGTACAAACAGGACGCGGATTTTTTGTTTTGTGGGGGGCGCTCGTCGACGTTTCCGCCCGTATCATTATATGACACGTGTCCGATGCGAGCATCTGTGGCATGTGTCGGCACCGAAGGCCTTCAGGCGGGGTTGAGAATTCTTTGCACACCGGGGCGGTGCAGGAAATCCTTCGTGGTCCACACCGCCCATTGGGCGCGTGTTCGTATGGTGCGATAGAATTTTCATCCTTCCGATGTCAAATCAAACGTATGAAATAGTTGAAAATGAAGGTGCATGCGGCTTCTCGGACTTAATCGGTATTTAATAGAATTCGTAGCTAAAATTTTAAAAATTGATGGGCAAAATTACTTTTTTTTCCTTTAAAACATGATTTTTTTTTAAATTTTTTTTTTACTCTTGCCAAGATACAAAATGAGTTTCTATTCTCTTTTCTTACTCTCATTTCTTTCTCTACCTGTACCTCGCATCCGTTCTCTATTTGTTTGCTATTACTTCATATTTAAAGTTATTAATCGTAGCTTTTCTATTTAAAATTACTGCAAGATAACATATCAAGATTATTGAGAAGTAAAATATTTTTATAATTTCTTTTCTATTATACAATTCCTTGTGTCATAGCACATCTTAGATTGTTAAATGAAATTAATGCATTTCATAGATTTGTTATGGCATAAATACGGGTCCATCTCGGTCAAAGCCGAGCCCTCCTCTGCCGCTCCGCCAGGTGTCCACCCAGGAGGGGTTCATCTCGGCCAAAGCTGGCTACCCTGCATGATGAGGCCACCGAGAAGCAGGGACACGAGTTCCGAGATTGTCCTTCGAACAGCGCACGCCGCACCTCGAGAGGAGCGCCAGTACGACCGGCAGCAACACGCGAAACTTCGTTTACATCAGCCTGACAGTTTCCACAGTCGAGGACCGAAATCCCGACGAGACAGGGCCCGGTAATGGACATTGTCAACATCTGGGAACGAGAGCGCCGGCCCAAGGCCTGGCCGGTGTCCTTCCTCTACCCTTTCCTTGCTAGGCTCGGCAAGCAAGACGAGGAGGCTGCCGGGTTCCTAGACCGGAAGGGGAAAGGGAAAATGGAGAGGGAGAAGGAGATGAAAGCGAAGAGGGAGCCCCCCGAAGCCAGAGGCAGTGTGATGGATAAAAGGATGGGAAGAGCGGACGACTTGGTAAGGGGAAAAAGAGCAGGGAAAAGGAAAGACACCTGGAGCAGGATCCAAAGAGGGATCCCTTAGTGCAAGCTCGGTGGAGGAACCTGGCCCAATTTCCATTATTCCTGAGACCTTCTTCACTAATAGGATCTCTAAGCCTGGGACCCGGGCAGGGGCCCACCTTGGAGACTCCTCGCCGGGATCCCCGGCCAGGGTTTCTGACCTTGTCTTGCAGGATCGGGATTTCGAGACGGCCTAATCGAGTCATCAGCTCTGAAGCTACAGGCGCGGCGGCGAGATCGGCAACAGATTGGTGCGCCAGGAAGGGGGGCAGGACAACACCCGCAGTGCGAGCTAGCTCTCTGCGGGGCGAGACGCACTCCGGCCATGGTGGTCACACGCGGACGCGAAGCCTCCACCAGCCAGGTAGGAGAGGTCCCTTTCCCTCAGGGGCCGCGCAGCCCAGAGAGGGAGCTTCCTGCTCCACCTCCTCTTTCACCATCGTCGACCTCGGTGGATGGACCTTTTGCAGCTGTCATCCAACAGCTGCAAACCCTGACTGCAGCAGTTCGGCAGCTACAGCACCAGCAGCACTCCCTGGCCATGCAGCCCCAGCCAGGGACACCCGCGGCTCGGGCTGCAGGGCCGCACGGAAGCCTGTGCTCCATCCAAGGCAGGCCTTCCCAACCGCGGGCAGTCTCCAACCCCCGTGTGAGCCATCGAACCCCCGCGAAGAGAAACTACTCCGGTTCGGCGGATCACGAGCGTCGATCCCCGGTCGATGATGCCGAGACGGTGCGCCGCAGTAGGCGACGTCGGGGCAAAGCTCCCCGCCGAGACCAATCGGCACCCTCTTCCCCAGTAGCCTCGGTAGAAGGTTCCACTGACGAGGCCATCAGGCGCCAGGCCGAGAGGCGCTTGGAGGAGCACGAGCGCAAACTGGCGGAGTTCGCTCGCCGATTTGCCGACCTGCAGAACTCCTCAGCTGACCCGGTGGGCTACGACTCCCGGCCACCCTTCTCCCGGGAAATCCAAGAGGAGCTAGTTTCGAGTCGGTTCCGCATGCCGTAGGTGGATCCCTACGATGGGACCACCGACCCTTTGGACCATCTGGAAAGCTATAAGGCACTCATGAGGGTCCAGGGGGCCATGGATGCTCTTTTGTGCATTGCCTTCCCCGCTACCCTCCGGAAGGCTGCTTGAGTCTGGTTCACCCGCCTCGAGCCAGGATCTATTTGCTCATTCCATCAACTGGAAGGAAAGTTTGTGGCGCACTTCGACGCTTGTCGGAAGGTGCCGAGAGAGGTGGACAACCTCTTCTCCATCCGCTAGCAGGACCAGGAGCTGCTTCGGGACTATATTACCCGCTTCAAGACAGCTGCCCTGGAAATCTACAGCCTGGACGAGCCCGTCGCCATGCTGGCGTTAAAGCGCAGGCTCAAGACGTCCCGCATGACTTATTTCCTAGACAAGAAGCCTCCCAGGATGTATTCCTAGCTCCTCCTCCGTGTCCACAAGTACATCCGAGCGGAGGAGGCCGACCGCACCCGGCGAGAACTGGACAGGAGGACCTTAAAAAAGCCGGCCCCGAGAGACGTTCCCGGGGCCCGGAGGCCCGGGCCACCTGCCGACCCCCGTCCAAACCCGAGGCCGAAGGGTGGAGCTGCCCCGGAGCGAAGCTTCACCCCTCTCCTTGCTCCCAGAACGAAGATCCTCATGGAAATTGAGGGCGAGCACTACCTCCGCCGACCTCCCCCTCAGAACTCGAAGAGCACCCGCGACAAGTCGAAGTACTGCCATTTCCTCCGCGAGCACGGCCATGACACGGAGGAGTGTCGTAACTGTTAGACATTAGAATAATAAAAATTAACCCAACTTTATTTAATTAAAATTGATACTTTTTATGATACTTTTAAGGCAATGCTCCAAAAACCGTGCAGCTCTGAAATCCATGCTAAAATCTTCTAAAATCCATTTCGGGCCCGTTTGAAGTCCGAATTACATTTCTTTTGCATCGTTGGACTCTTAAAATCAAGATCTACACGTTTATGGAGTCAAAAATCAGACACATGCAAATTAATAAAATCCTTTTTAGAAATAATTTATTCCAAGAGTACAAACTGTTTCTATCGCGAATACAGCTTGTCCCAAGAATATAAACTATGCCTAATAATAATTCATAAAAAATATTGACAAGAAATTCTTTTATTTCATAGAAAAGGAGTACAAAAGATAAAAAAATAATAAAATAAAACCCCCTGTGCCAAGCACTACAGTGGAATCCCGAGAAAGGAAATACGAGAATTGGAAGTGAAATGGGGTGAAGTCTCTCCCGAATCCCCCTCGAGCGTAGAATGACCCGAGATATTTATAGATGGAAAATACCGTGTCGGGCCCGTGAGGGAACCGCGGTGATTTCCTCATCTCAATCTGCTTCTGAAACTTATCGCTATCTTCTCATCTGAACTCCTCCGCGATCATATCTCCATCTCAAAAATTAAACTTAAAAATTCTATCGCACAATCCCGCGTCCATCCAGCGTCGTCCGACATCTCTTCTCGTTCTGATGTTTCCTTGTTTTCGGACATCCCGGTCTGAACAACAGGGGCAGTGACAAGCAGCTCCAGGAGCTTGGGAACAGAGGTGACGACGGGGATGGGGCGGACACGGCGATAGTGGGCATGGCAGCAGGCGGCGAACGAAGGCAGCTTCAGCGGACGGTGGCTTCGGCTGGGCGGAGAGCAGCTGTAGGCGGCGGGCGGCGTGCGGCTGGACGTGCTGCGTGCGGTGTGGACGGCAACGAAGATGGAACGGCGGAGGCGGTGCAAGCTGCGGGCGGACGCGCTGCGGGCGGGGGACTTGGGCGGATACGGCGGCATGGCAGCAGCAGGCAGCGGGCTTGGGCGGCGCCTGCAGAGGGGGCTCTGGGGGCGGACGTGGCGGAGACGGGCTGGGCGGCGGAGACGTGGCTCGCGAACGGAGGTGGAGACGGCTGGGCGGCGGAGACGGATGGCTGGGCGGCGTCGCGGCCATGGGCGGCGTGCAGCAGAAGGCGGCGGGTGGCATGCACGGCGGAGGGGCGCGGCATGGCCGGCAGGCGCTGCGGAGGGGCGGCTTCGGTGGTGACGGCTCACGGACGGCGTGGACGTGGGCGGAGGGCGGCGGCAGCAGGTTCCGGTCATTTTTCTGGCCGAACGGGAGCTCTCCGGCCGAAGGGAAGGTTAGCGGCGGCTTCGACGGTGCCGGGGGAAGCTCTTCGGCGAGTTTCGGTGCGATCGGAGCACGGTGGTCCACGGCTCCGCCCGTGGACCGGCAGCAATGGCTCTCGTGGACCGGCAGGTCATGCGGTGGACCATTGAGCCGGTCCACCGTGAGCCATTAAAAATTTTAAGGCAATGCTCCAAAAATCGTGCAGCTCTGAAATCCATGCTAAAATCTTCTAAAATCCATTTCGGGCCCGTTTGAAGTCCGAATTACATTCTGTTTGCGTCGTTGGACTCCTAAAATCAAGATCTACACGTTTATGGAGTCAATTCCTACAAAGTATCATAAAAATATCAATTTTAATTAAATAAAGTTGGGTTAATTTTTATTATTCTAATGTCTAACAGTAACCTAAAGCGGAAAATCGAGGAGCTGATTAAAAGAGGCTATCTCAGGAAGTTCATGAGGAACGAGGCTCTGGCGGAGGGATAGTCGCTTGCGGCCCTCCTCCCTGTCCCTGCGATCGATAATCGCCCGACGGAGAAGCCAGTGGGCATGATCTCTTGTGGAGTCGGGCGGGCGACAAAGAGAGCCCGAGAGGTGGGGAACCCGGAGAATGCATCCCTTTTTGAGGAGGGGAATGAAAACAAAAATGTAGATAATGATGCTGTGGTGGTCGAGATAACCATCACGAAGCATCCTGTACATCGCATTATGGTAGATAGTGGGAGCTCTACTGACGTGCTTTTTTATGATACTTTCTCCCGAATGAACCTGTCTCATGATCAGCTAAGGGCGGTGCACACCCCTCTTGTGGGCTTTACCTGGGACTCGGTGGGGGTCGAGGGAGAGATCACTCTCCCTGTCACCGCTGGATCCCCACCTCAACAAACCACCGTCATGATGACGTTCACCGTCGTCAAACTCCCCTCTCCTTATAATGCGATCCTCGGCCGTCCAGGGCTCAACCAGCTGGACGCCATGATTTCCACAAGATGGTTGCTAGTGCAATTCCCCACGGCCTCTGGGCTTGGGGTGATGAGAGGGACGACCCAGCCAGTCCAGCATTGCCTTCAGGCGGTCCCGGATGCTCGGGGCGCCGAGCTCGGCCCCGACGTCGACGACCTCGACCTAAGGGAGAGGGAACCCAGGGGAGGACCCGTGGAACATCTGTTGGCGTATCCCCTCGGTTCGGACCCTCAGAAGATTGTGCAGGTGGGGGCCCAGCTCCCCGAGGAGGAACGGGCCCGCCTGCTGGATTTCCTCCGCGTGAATGCGGATGTGTTTGCATGGTCCGCGGCCGACATGCCGGGCATCCCCCCTGAAGTCATCACCCACAAGCTGAACGTGGATCCGAGGTGCCGCCCGGTCCGCCAGAAGAAGAGGAGCTTCGTCGCGGAAAGGCAGAGGGCCATCAACAAAGAGGTGGAGAAGCTCCTCGCCGCTGGTTTCGTGCGGGAAGTACAATATCCTAACTGGTTGGCGAATGTGGTCATGGTAAAGAAGAGTAGCGGTAAGTGGAGGATCTGCGTGGACTACACTGACCTCAACCGAGCCTGCCCAAAGGATAGCTTTCCTCTTCCGAAGATTGACCAGCTGGTGGACACCACTTCGGGGCATCGCTTCCTCTCTTTCATGGATGCCTTCTCCGGGTACAACCAGATTCGAATGCACCCGGAAGACGAGGAGCACACCGTCTTCGTCACTGACCGCGGAACTTACTGCTACAAGATGATGCCATTTGGCCTCAAGAACACCGGGGCCACGTACCAGCGACTGGTCAACAAAGTCTTCAAGGATCAGATCGGCTGCAACATGCAGGTGTACGTGGATGACATGCTGGTAATGAGCAGGCCCCTTTCGGATCATGTCGGTGACCTGGTGGAGACCTTCGGCAACCTCCACCTTCACCAGATGAAGCTCAACCCGGTAAAGTACGCCTTCGACGTCTCCGCCGGAAAATTCCTGGGGTTCATGGTGACCCAAAGAGGGATAGAGGCCAACCCGGAAAAGGTCCAGGCCATCTTGGACATGGAGCAACCCACCTCCAAGAAGCAAGTGCAGCGACTCACCGGCAGGATAGCCGCTCTGAGTCGGTTCATCTCGAGGTCGGCCGACCGCTGCCGGCCTTTCTTCAAAATGCTGAGGAAGATGAGCGACTTCACCTGGACGGAGGAGTGCCGGGAGGCGTTCGGCGAGCTGAAGAAGATGCTTGCATTGCCCCCACTGCTTTCCAGGCCTGAAAAAGGGGAGGAGCTCATCCTCTACTTGGGGGTCACCCCGGAGGCCGTCAGCTCGGTCCTCGTTCGTACTGATGACCAGGGAGTTCAGAGGCCGGTGTACTACATGAGCAAACTCCTCCGCGATGTGGAGCTCAGGTATTCCCGGTCTGAAAAGCTCATTTTTGCACTAATAGTGTCTGCCCAGTGTCTTAGTCCCTATTTCCAAGCACATCCCATTGCCATCCTGACTGACCAGCCGCTGAAAGCGATACTCAGCCAGCCCGACACATCCGGGCGATTAGCGAAGTGGGCACTCAAGCTCAGCGAGTTCGATATCGCTTATCGGCCGAGGCCGGCCATGAAGGCGCAAGTGCTCGCTGACTTCTTGGTCGAGTGCGCGGGCCTAGGCAAGGGGACAGATGAGGACCCCCCGGGCCGGCAGCTGAAACCGGGCCCCGAGGAGGACCTGTGGATCCTTCATGTGGACAGAGCCTCGAACTCCGGCGGGAGCGGAGCCGGTCTCATCCTCGCCAACGGCGATGGGGTCATCGCCGAATGCGCGCTCCGTTTCCAGTTCACCGCGATTAACAACCAGGCGGAGTATGAGGCGCTCGTCGCCGGGCTGAGAGTGTCCTGCGAGTTAGGCGTGGCCAACCTCAAGGCCTTCACTGATTCCCAGCTGGTGGCCGGACAGGTCTCCGGAGAGTACGGTGCGCACGACCCCCAAATGGCGAAATACCTGGAGCTCGTGAGAACGAGCACGGCCGGATTTCGGTGCTTCAGCATCTCCCATATACTCCGCTGGGAAAACGCTCGCGCAGACGCTATCTCCCGGCTGGCAACCATACCGGACTCGTTGCTGGGCCGCGCTCATGTCGAGCATGTCAAGGCCCCGAGTTACGAGACCCCTGTGGAGGTCCAACAGGTCAGCCGGGAGTTCAGCTGGATGGACAGGTACGTCGAATACATTACCGACGGCACCTTGTCGGAAGACCACGCGGTGGCCTGCCTTATTAAGAAGAAGACTGCGCGGTTCGTCCTGATGGATGGGCAGCTGTATCGGAGGTGCTACTCCTACCCCCTCCTCAAATGCTTGGGACCCGTGGAGGCCGCACTCGTACTCCGGGAAATCCACGAGGGGATCTGCGGGAACCATGTGGGGGGCAGAATGCTAGCATACAAGGCCCTCCGCCAAGGTTATTTCTGGGAAACGATGAAGGAGGATGCCACCGACTTCCTGAAGAGGTGTGATCGGTGCCAGCGGCATGCCGTGGTGCAACGGCAGCCCTCCACTCCACTTTCCCAGCTCTCGTCTCCATGGCCGTTCGTCCAATGGGGGATGGATCTCTTAGGACCCTTTCCCCTGGCGTCCGGGCAGCGGAAGTTCCTGATTGTGGCCATCGAATACTTCACGAAGTGGGTCGAGGCCAAACCCCTAGCACGGATCACGGAGGCAAACGTCGCCAAGTTTCTCTGGAAGTCAATCGTTTGCCGTTTCGGCTTGCCCCATACCATTATCACCGATAATGGACATCAATTCGACTGTCGGGAATTTGAAGAATTCTGCAGCAACCTCGGCATCCACCATCGCTTCACCTCGGTGGCGCATCCGCAGACGAATGGAGAAGCCGAAGTGACGAATAGGACCATCTTGCAAGGCCTCCAGACGAGGCTGGATCAAGCCAAGGGTCGGTGGGCAGAGGAGCTCCCGAGCATCCTGTGGGCATACCACACCACCCCGAGGACGGCCACCGATGAGACCCCGTTCAACCTCGTCTTCGGAGCCGAGGCGGTCATCCCGATTGAGCTCAGCCTACCCACCCTGCACGTGGAGTAGTACGACGAGGTGGAGAACCCCGCCAGGATGATGCTGAACCTGGACCTCCTTGAGGAGACAATGGACAAGGCCCGAGTCCTGATGGCGGCGTACAGGCAGCGAGTGGCCAGGTACTACAACTCCCGGGTGCGACCGAAGTCTTTTCACCAAGGAGATCTGGTCCTCGGGCGTGCCGAAGCTTCCCAACCATGGGAGTGCGGGAAGCTCTCCCCGAACTGGGAGGGCTCGTACAGGGTGGCGGGAGTTCTCCCTCACGAGGCTTATTACCTGGAGGAGTTAGGAGGGTTTAGGTTCCATCGGACCTGGAATGCATCGAACCTGAGGGTGTACTACCAATAAAGTAAGGTTCTTCGAACTCTTGCAATAAAATTCTTTTACTTCAAACGCTTCTTCTCACCTCGTAGGAAGAGGAACGCTTAGCTCTGAGTTCGGCAAACACGGCTGTGGCCGAAGACCCGAGGAGGCGGGAAGTCCCGGATTTCGGTCCGAAAGGTGGGGCAGAGCCGAGCTCACCTACGCGATCACAGAGAACAGCTCGGCAAGTCGCGCAAGGCTTGGATAAAGCCTGTGGCCCAGGGGTTCAGTCCGGAAGTCCCGGATTTCGGTCCGGAAGGCGGGGCAGAGCCGAGCTCGCCCACGCGATCACGGAGAACAGCTCGGCAAGCCACGCAAGGCTTGGATAAAGCCTGCGGCCCCGGGGTTCAGTCCGGTAGTCCCGGATTTCGATCCGGAAGGCGGGGCAGCACCGAGCTCGCCCATGCGATCACGGAGAACATCTCGGCAAGCCGCGCAAGGCTTGGATAAAGCCTGCGGCCCCGGGGTTCAGTCCGGAAGTCCCGGACTTCGGTCCGGAAGGCGGGGTAGAGCCAAGCTCGCTCACGCGATCACGGAGAACGGCCCAGCAAGCTCGAGAGACTCGCACAAGGCCTGCTCCACCGGCGTCGAAGCTCCGAACTTTGACCTGAGTGCTGGACGGGACTCAGTTTACCCACGAGCTCAGCTCGGAGCAAACCGCGGGACTTATCTTCGGCACTCGAAACAAACATCTGAACAAAAAAAAAAGAAAAAAAAAGAAAAAAGAAGAGAGAACACAAAGAAGACAAGGTCGAGACTTGGCAAAGATGGGTTCTTCATTAACTGGAAGAGGGATTACAATAGAGGAGTCTCGACAGGCCAGGAGCCCTCAACAAAAAAAAAGAGAAGCAAGGCAAAAGAAAAAGAGATACAAAGTGGGAGCTACTCTGGCGCGGTGGCGCTGTCCTCAAGCGGCGGTGCGCGCTCTCCACCTGCACCGTCGACGGGTGGTTGCTCGGGGGGCTGCTCTGGAGTTGCAGCCGCGTCGCCAGCTGCAACCGAAGCCTCGCCGCTGGCCTCCTGCCTTCTGCCGCCAAGGACCACCCCGCTGAGGTCGAGCTCAGGGTAGAAGGAGGCCACCTTCTCCCGGCACACCTGGAACCCCTTTAGGAAGGAGTCCACGGTGGTCTCCCGAACCTCCGTGACATACTCCTCGGAGGCCCGAAATTTCGGGACGGCCTCCTGTGCCTCCCGTTTTGCAGCTTCCAGCAACCCGTTGATGTAGGAGCTCCGCTCCTTGGCTGCGCTCGCCTCCCTCCGAGCCTCCTCAACCCGGCACTCCATCGACCGGGACTGAGCTCGGAGCCGGACCTTCTCCGCAACGTCCTCCTCTGCACGGTGCTGATTGGAGATCCTCTCCTCGGACAGAGAGGTCTCCAGTTCTTGGATGCACCCCTCGGCGCGTGCTAGGTCGGATTGAAGGGCCTGGTTGTTCCCCCGCAGCTCGACCCCCTTCTCCATGAGGCCCTTCACGTCAGCTACGAGTTTGCCGAGCTTTTCCTCCTTCTCGGCATCCTTCTTAGCATACCCTGCGAGGAAGTTCCTCAGCAATAGTACGTCGGTCCCGATCTGCACCAGAGAGAGAGAAGTCAGTTAGAATCCAACTGGAACTTTAAAAGGGAAGGTTCCGAGTCCGGGACTTACCGTGAAGAGCTACGGAAGAATGCCGAGCAGGGCGTCGGCGTAGTCCCGGCCGCCCCTCAGTCGGCGATCCTGGGAGGTGCACGCGAACTCCATGACCCTCTCCGCAAGGCCCTGATCGCGGATCACGGAGCACCGGCTTGTCAGGGTCGGCGGCGGCGGGAGCGACCGTCCCCCCGGGTGGAACTGCCACCGGCGGGGCAACTGGAGTAGCCGACGGAGCTGTCGGAGCAGCGGTGGATGCGGGTGCCGCCCGGGAGGGAGCTGGCCCTCCCTCCTCTGCAGCCCCGTTAAGACTGATGGCAGGAGCGTCGGAGGCCCGGGCCCGAGGTGGCCTGGATGCGGGAGCTGCCGCTACTGGACCAGGGGTGGGCGTCGGCACGGCCTTCCAGTTTGCCTCGGTGCGAGCCCTCTTCGCCGCGGGCTCATCTCCCTCGGCAGCATCCCTCTGAGCGGCGCCCTCTAGGAGGTTTTCGAGAGAGAACTTCATGCCTGCAAGAAGACAGAGAAGCGGAGGTCGGTCAGCCCGGCTAAAGAGAAGAAGGGAGAAAAGGGGGAGAGGCGAAGTAGGAAAAAAAGGAATGCTGAGCCTCACCCGGCTCCCGGATAGGACTAATCCCCGCCTCCAACAAGTTCTGCTCTGAGAGCAGAACATCGAGCGTAGGGACCACGTCGCCAAGTAGCAAAGAATAGGCCTTTTGGTCCGCCAGCTCAACTTGGGAGTTCTAGTTCGGGGACCGATTCGGCTCGCTCCAGGCCCAGTCGACGTCCTCGACCGAGGCAAAGAAGAACCGATTCTTCCAACCCTTAATGGAGGAAGGGAGGTCGAACCAGAGACACCTAGGCCAGGGTGAAATGTACCACCAACCATCATCAGTGGAGTAGCGCTTCAGGGTGAAAAGAGCCCTGAAGAGAGAGAAACGGGCAACAAACCCGTGGAAGTGGCAGAAAATAATGAAGGCGAAGATGACCCTGATGGCGTTAGGAGCCAACTGGGCCGGGACCTGGCGGTAGTGACTGAGAAAAGAGAGGAAGAAAGGGTGCAGAGGGAACCGAAGACCCTCGAGGAGGAAGTCTTCGTAAAAGGCTATTCAGCCGGGGCCGCTTAAGGTGACGCGATCGCCGGGCCACAGGGAGGTGACGCGATCCCCCAGGCTGGAGCCGCCTGCGGACCTTCTCTAGGATCACCTCCACTTCCGAGGAGGAAGACGATAGAGTCCTCGGCCGGGACGGACCGGCCTCGTCCGGATTAGATGAAGCATGGCGACGACGTGCCATGGGGAAGGAAGTGGTGAAGAAAGATTGCTAATGGAAGGGGACGGAGGAAGGAGGCAGACGAAGGCACCCACCGAAACCCACTGTGCAAATGAAGCGGCAACCTGGGGGAGTGAAGGATAGCCTACTGCAACCACCAGTGGTGCGCGAGAAAGGGAAAGGGCCTCATTTCGAAAAGTCCCCCTCCTTTTCAAATTCGATCGACAGCGACTGTACCCGTCATTCTGTTCCGGACCACCAGACGGATGCCGCATGGATGCATGCCCGACATCGACGCTTCGATTACGGGGAAACGACCTCCTTTTCGAAGCGACGCATTAAGTGCGACCAGAAAGGCGATGCGTGGCAGCCTCTCATAGGACCTCGGGCGCAACGAGGAATGGCGACGAGGATCGTGGCAATCATGGCACGAAATCTTCGCCTTCCCCACGTCATCTCCGCATTAAATTCCCACGTTCCGAGCCACGATGCCTCAGCAGAATGGGGGGATGGGGGGTAACTGTTACAGCCGTTATGATGACGTGGCATGTCTCAGATTCTGCCGGGCGGGGTCCGGACCATGTGGATTTTTCTTTGGCTGAGCGGGAGTGGTCTAGCAAGGTCGGAGACGGGTCCACCTCGATCGAAGTCGAGCACCCCTCTGCCGCTCCACCAGGTGTCCACCCAGGAGGGGTCCACCTCGGCCGAAGCCGGCGGTCCCTTGCTCCCTCGCCGGGTGGCACCCTGAGACGGTCCCATCTTGGCTGAGGTCGAGTTGGGCCTTCCTGCTCCTTCTCCAGGTGGCGCCCGGAGACGGGTCCACCTCGACCGAAGTCGAGCACCCCTCTGCCGCTCTGCCAGGTGTCCACCCAGGAGGGTTCCACCTCGGTCGAAGCCGGTGGTCCCTTGCTCCTTCGTCGGGTGGCATCCTGAGAGGTCCCACCTCGATCGAGGTCGAGCCGGGCCTTTCTGCTCCTTCGCCAGGTGGCGCCCGGAGACGGGTCCACCTCGACCGAAGTCGAGCACCCCTCTGCCGCTCCGCCAGGTGTCCACCCAGGAGGGGTCCACCTCGGTCGAAGCCGGCGGTCCCTTGCTCCCTCGCCGGGTGGCACCCTGAGACGGTCCCACCTCGGTCGAGGTCGAGCCGGGCCTTTCTGCTCCTTCGCCAGGTGGCGCCCAGAGACGGGTCCACCTCGGCCAAAGTCGAGCACCCCTATGCCGCTCCGCCAGGTGTCCACCTAGGAGGTGTCCACCTCGGCCGGAGCCGACGGTCCCTTACTCCCTCGCCAGGTGGCATCCTGAGACGGTCCCACCTCGGTCGAGGTCGAGCCGGGCCTTCCTGCTCCTTCGCCAGGTGGCGCTCGGAGACGGGTCCACCTCGGCCAAAGCCGAGCCCTCCTCTGCCGCTCCGCCAGGTGTCCACCCAGGAGGGGTCCACCTCGGCCGAAGCTGGCTACCCTGCATGACGAGGCCACCGAGAAGCAGGGGCACGAGTTCCGAGATCGTCCCTCGAACAGCGCGCGCCGCACCTCGAGAGGAGCGCTGGTATGACCGGCAGCAATACGCGAAACTTCGTTTACATCGGCCCGACAGTTTCCACAGCCGAGGAGCGAAATCCCGACAAGATAGGGCCCGGTAACGGACATTGTCAACATCTGGGAATGAGAGCGCCGGCCCAAGGCCTGGCCGGTGTCCTCCCTCTACCCTTTCCTCGCTAGGCTCGGCAAGCAAGACGAGGAGGCCGCCGGGTTCCTAGACCCGAAGGGGAAAGGGGAAAGGGAGAGGGAGAAGGAGGTGAAAGCGAAGAGGGAGCCCCCCGAAGCTAGAGGCAGTGTGATGGATAAAAGGATGGGAAGAGCGGACGACTTGGTAAGGGGAAAAAGAGCGTGGAAAAGGAAAGACACATAGAGCAGGATCCAAAGAGGGATCCCTTAGTGCAAGCTCGGTGGAGGAACCTGGCCCAATTTCCATTCTTCTTGAGACCTTCTTCACTAATAGGATCTCTAAGCCTGGGACCCAGGCAGGGGCCCACCTTGGAGACTCTGTTCCATCTCGCCGTTTTCTAACATGATTGTCGGAGTCCCCTCGCCGGGATCCCTGGCCAGGGTTTCTGACCTTGTCTTGCAGTATCGGGATTTCGAGACGGCCTGATCGAGTCATCAGCTCTGAAACTGCAGGCGCTGTGGCGAGATCGGCAACAGAGGGCTTATGGGTGGTTATGGGAAGTTATGGTCATGGGAGGTTACATAACTCCCCAAAACTGAATTTAAACCTATTTAAATTCATATTAATGTCTCAATTAATTTTAGTTCATAACTGAAATCAATTGGGTCAAGTGTGCATACATTGGGTTCAATCCAATTGGACCCAAACCAATTTTGAACCAAATCCCATTTGATTCGTTCCATATTTTTATAGCTCAATCAAATTGGGCTATCAAGTAATCACATTACTTAATTCACCTCCATGCATCACCAACTTTTAGTAAAAAATTTTATGTCACAACCTTTTATGACATCAATTGTCTACACTTGCGAAATCAATAAGTGTCGATACCTACACAAGTGTTGACACTTTCAAGAATATTAAATGTCGACACTAGGGTAAGGAAAAACACTTTTCCTTTGTGAGTCCACGAACGATTCCCAATCATTCTTCGATCACTGGATCAAGTAGAAATCCCTATGGTGTGTAACCCCATAGGTTCGAACACTAAGCCGGTAGCACTGGAACATTTCTAATACCAGTCAAAGTTGCCATCTAGCAATGACACCCGACGTCCGGATAGGTCGAAGTTACAGAGCAACAATCAAGAACCAGGAGATACGAAAACCCTGTAATTAATCCCTTTGACCTCAATGCTTAGGAAGACTTAGGGTTAAACTGCCCAACCCTTAAAGTCCATCAATAATGTGTCTCAACCTCACAAGTCCTGTAACACTTTACAAAGACTACCCTGGTCAAGGTTTTGCTAAATTGAAACACAGTAAGATATCTGCTCCAAACACTTTGGAGGGGTCAATCCCATCTTGATCCGACCACTGCTACACGAGTACTTAACTGCACCCAGAAACCTTCCGTCCATGAATTAGAAATCCAGATAGTCCAGTACCAAAGTACAGTGAGTTGCTCGCAAGCTACCATGACGATCTCACGTCTGAGGGATAACTACGTCCATATCAAAAACTCTAGGAAGAAAAAGTACAGACGGGTCACGTTCGATAAAATGTCAAACACAACATCTCCATACTATACTAGTGTCTCCACACTCCTTGGTTAAGAGGACAACCAACGACTATGGCACACAACGACCTATACTTGATATACTATCGTCCTGAAATAAGTGTATCATTTGGTCGCAAACAATTTTAGGACTATATGATATATCCTCTCTATATCACATATAAATAGTCCTAAGGACTTCATCACTCAAGAACTTATTACAGAAAGATGAAATAGTGATGAACTGCCAGAATAAACATTTTATTCAATAATATAATTCATATACAATTACATCAAATGTACAACTGTCTACAGTAAACAATTGGCTTTGGGACACATTTCCCAACACTTATGGCATTTCCTATCCGAACCAACCCTCGATACAATCTTTTTCATCACCTTATGATACCCTATAGACCGATTATGACACCCGTCATCGATTTATGACATCCTGTCCCCAAAATACTTCCTGAATCATCATTTTTCATCTATTTATGACATCTTGTGGGCAACTTATCATACCCTATGTCTAGCTTACGACATTCCCTGTCCAAAATACTCCATGAACCAATTTTTTTAACTATCTTATGATATTTTGTAGTCCGATTATGACATTGCATGGCCTACTTTTGACATCCCCCATCCCTAGAATACTCCCGGAACCATCTTTTTTTATCTACCTATCACATCCTATGGCTAACGTATGACACCTTATTCCAAAAATATTCCCTAAATCAATAATTTTCACTTATTTTTGACATGTCGTGGCCAACTTATGACACCTGTATCCAATTTATGACATCCCTTAGCCAAAATACTCCCTGAACTAGATATTCTCAGTACCTTATGACATCATGCAACCTAATTATGACACCCCGAATATACCTTTACCACAACAAAAAAGACCTATAGTAGCGTTTAAAACCATTACATAAAATATAAAAAAATATTGGTAAAACTTATACCAACAATTGATAAACCATGGTAATAGGTGGTGTCGCTAAAAACTATTATCGTAGTTTTGATGAGTATTGGTAAAAGTAAGTCTATGGTAACGATCTTGGATTATCTTATAGTGATAGTCAGTGACCATCAGCATAATTTATTATAGCGATTTTAACCATCACTATAGATACAACTTAAATCAAATATTTTTTTAAAAATACTATATTTATATCAAATTATTTTATAAAAAATATTAATTATTTTATAATCATATATTATCCTCGTATTAGTATCCATTGCCGCTGGATCTCTTGGACCGGGTTCCTAGAGCTGGTCGGAGTGCGTGTCTCTCGGTTCCTGCAAGAAAGTCCAATGGGTCGATGGTATTCCGGCGGGGGACACTCCGATGGCTAAGTTAGCGAGAGCCTTGGAGCAACAGAATGGAGGAATCGAAGGAGATAAGCTCGTGGAGAAAGGAAAAGCTCTCTTACCACTCGGAGTCCCCCGTTTTACCTTATATAAGTGCGGAACCTTGCCAGAATCCATTAGGAGTTAGGTAGGGAATGATCGATCTGTCCCCAAAAGAATCTGGGTAGTGGCCATGTGGCACCAGGATAGGATGGCGTCATGGGATTTGTAGAGTAGTGGCACTGATGTGTCAGGATTCTGTTACAATAGAATTTTGGTACCAGCGGAAAGGGACTTCTAGAGCCCCTGGGCCATCCTTGGGATGACTCGTCTTGGGCCAATACAGGCCTTGCTGAAGTGGGTCGTTCAGACCTCTGCTGGAGTGGATCATTCGGACCATCGATGAAGTGGGTCGGTCGGATCTCTGTTGAAGGGGATCGGTCGGACCTTTGCTGAAATGGGTCGTTCGGACCACTGATGAAGTGGGTCGGTCGGACCTCTGCTGGAGTGGATCGTTCGGATCACTGATGAAGCAGGTCGGTCGGATCTTTGTAGAAGTGGGTCGGTCGAACCTTTACTGGAGTGGATCGTTCGGACCACTGATGAGGTGGGCCGATTGGTTCTTCAGTTCAACCGGGCCGAAGGATCGTCGGTGCCGGTTCGGTTCGAGAATAAGTTGATTGGGTATAACAGTATCTAATATCCTTTATTGGATTTATAATTTTAAATTATTTTTTTATTATTTTATAAAAAATATTAATTATTTTATAATCATATATTATCCTCGTATTAGTATCTAATATCCTTTATTGGATTTGTAATATTAATTAATTTTCTATATAAGGACTCGAACCTAAAATCTATTAAATATTCACCTACTACTTAACCACCATGACAACACCAACTCCTAACATAAAATTATGATTTATTATACATTCAAAAATTATTTATATTATAAAATATAATTATTTTAAATATACTATGATATTTTAATTTAAATAATTAATTATTTTTTAAAAAATTAATCCTCTTCATTTTGAAAGAAAATAAAAAAATAAATTACTTCATTTTACTATTTATAATATTTTAATTTTTTTATTTAAAATATTTTGAAAATATAAATAATTTTAATATATTTTAATAATCATGAATATTTTTTTTCTAAAATTGTTTAAAAGTAGATAATTCATGATTATTTTTATTTATATTATTGTTGCCACTTAGATTGTTGTGGCCTAGAGCTCTAGTGGGGCTCGGTTGAAGCTGACCTTCTCCGAGAATGTCGAGCTCTTCGTTCTCGCATCATCATAGCTGGTTGATTGATGGGGACATTAGGATCAATCCTAGTTCACTATGGGTCCTTGAATTTTGAGATCCTTCAATCCTTTAACCAATTTTCAATTTTGCTCAAAGAATCAAGTCCTGTTGGCCCTTTGAGTCTTATAATTAGGGCTTGAGTCAGTTGAGTCAATTGAAGTCCTGTAATTAGGGTTTAGCTTAATTAAGCTTAAGTGAATCCATTTGAGTCCTGTTTTGGGTCGTTGAGATATGTTTTTGATCCTTGTTATATTTGAGTCCTGTATTTAGAGTCGACTCATACCATTAGAATTTTTTTTGAGTCGAGTTTTGGGTTATGTTCAGCTCAGTTGAGCTAAGTTGGTTGATTCAACTCATGTTGAGCCATTTATCATTTTGAGTTTTGTAATCATGTCCAGTTTTATTGAGTTAAGTCTAGTCAGAGAAGACTCAAGCATATGAACGACCACACCTAGCGTGCCACCTCAGCAACCGTGTGGAGTCCTAGCCACATCCTGGATTGCGCCACCCTAGGATTACTTAGAGGATCATGAAGTCGGCCCATGCATGAGGAGTTGATGTCCACACGCTAGCACACCCCTTCCACGCCCCAAGCACACCAAGTCCACACGCCAAAGGATATATTGCAATTTCCAAATTTATGGATGCTTGCTTAGGAATGTTGTGGACCACCCCAAGCCCAAGATGGAACTTATTTGGCGCCCCTCATGGTCCCCTCTTGGCCGCCCACTACCTACTATGTTTGGAGAGAATTTTGTATGGCATGAAAGTAATTTCTTCCATGTATTCAACCCCACACTTTAGGAAGAAAGTGTGCGCCCCTTTATTTCATTGTTTTCATTTGCTTGGGCTCTAAGTCTCATGACTCTATATAAGGGACCCCTTTGTATGAAAATTTCAACCACTTATTCGTGAAATAAAAAGTCTTATTGAGTTATTTGCTTTGTGTTTTGTCCTCCACAAGGAGTGGGTGAGAGACCCATTTGCCTTTGCTCTTTGAGCATTGAGGGGTGTGAGGTCCTATTTATCCAACCTTCATCAACCTTGGACACCCACCTTCTTCAAGTCATCTTCCAACCGTCCCATCCTATCACTCTTTCCTTTGTTCCTTCATCAATCCAGCAAGTTTTCTATCACATCTAACTCCTTGTTTGATGTTTGCATATCCCTCGAGTTTCACGCGAATCGGAGTCCATTTGCTTAGCTGTCGGGTCAGCGGATAAAAAGTTGACGGATCCATAGGTTTTTGGCTTGACCTTCCAGGCTGCATTCGGGAGCGAGGAGTGATCCCTTCATGGAAGCAGCATCAAGAATTGCTAGGTACACACTCCCTAGCCCTCTAGATCTTGACACTATAGAAAAGCTAGCCCTACCAGGATTTCTTAGCCATGGCGGTCCTGTTTTTATCTTTTTAGAGGGTCTTTTTCTGCATGCTTACGGTCTAGAATTTCTATAGGATCACCCTTTTGCCTGTTTGACTTGAAACCTTGGAATTAAAATCTTAACTTAATGCTAAATCTATGAAAATTCTCTTGCATGCTAATTAATCCTGCATCATTTGGTATCAGAGCCTGATTAGGGCTTAATTTCTGCATATCACAATTCCTACACATGGTTTGTTCAAGCAATTGTTTCTGCATATAGATATCTCAAAAAAATCTGATTCTTGTTTTGTGGATTTGTCATATTTAATTCCTATTTATCAGTATTTTTTTCATAATTTATTCCAAATTATATATTTTTTGCATGCCTGTTTTTTGCCCTAGAAATTTTCTGCATCCTATCATCTGCACTAGGGGTCCGAGATTAGGTCTGTTTCACCAACTTAGGCATACTGTTTTTTTCTGAAATTTGCACTTATTAACCTATGATTAGTTTACATAATTACTGTGATTTTTTCCATATTTTATAGAACCAGAAAAAAATAAAAATCTACATCCTAAAAACCCTAACTAGAAATCTATTTTTCCTGCACCCAGTTAGAAACCCTAGGTTTTGCATCATCATACTATTTTGTTTTGCACTAAATTTGGTAGGAATCATCCTCACCTGTAACCCTTTGTTCTGAAAATTTTTAAAAATTTCTCCGCTATGAAATCCATGCTAACCTTTGCATCAAAAATAGAGCCAAAAATGTTAATTTCTGCTGTTCTTGCATACTTGGCTTGACTAAACCAAATCAACTACCAAACCCCACCCAACCCAAGCCAATTTTGATTGATCACTTAATCAACTTGACATTAGGTTGCCACCTCATAAAAAGACAAAAAAAAAAATTATTCTCTATTTTTTGTTATTAGATTGCATTAGGGTTTCATTGATTATGCATCATCTGTATCTAACATAATTTTAAGGGCAATTTCCTCTATCAGATCAGGGCATGATTCATCATCTGTCCTGGGCCCAAAACAACCACCTTGCATACGTATCCAAATCCCAATTAACTAGCAACCTAATTGATTTAGGGACACTAACAGGTCGGGTCCGAGTCTAGTGAGAGAACTAGTGCACTCAACCCTCCACTTATTACTGGAAACTGATGTCTAAGGCTAGAGGTCCAGAGGCAAACGTCCTAAGAGGATTGGTGGTTACTTAATTAGGACCCTGTGATTAGCAGGGGGAGCCTCCCACCCCCCACCTCTTACCTGGCTAGTGGAAGGACTAAGTGTTGAGTTGGGTGTAAGTTGAGTTAACTCACCTGATTTTGGCTCTAGGTCTAGCAAACCCTAGAACGTGCTAATCCTTATGTGCTTGACTGCATCATAATCCTTTGATTGATTGATTGCATGACCACTAGGTCAGGAGTCCAATATAACCAGTTTAAACCTTAACCCAGTTCAACCATGGAGCCTAATCTTGAGACCTTCCTTGGGACCCTGAATGATCAGCTTGCCCAGATGAACAATAGGTTTGATCGAATAGATGATCGGTTAGGAACCCTAGAAAGCACCCGTAGGCCCCATACTAGATCCAAATCGGAGTCACCTTTATCCACACCTTCCAGCCTTAGGAGAGTCCAATATCCTGGCCCATACTTGGAGCCCAACCCTAGGAGAGCCCTTCATCATGATCTCACCCCTGAGTATAGTCCTAGAAGCCCATATCCATACTTGGTTGACCTAGAGGAAAGATCCATTAGGAGCACCCAACCTTATGCACCCACTTTTGATGGAAGTCTAGATCCTGAGGTGTATATTGATTGGGAGGAGAGCATGGATCACTATTTTGAGTATACTAAGATGTCGGAGTTAGGAAAAGTTAGATTGGCCACACGTAGGTAAACCCGACATGCTAAGTGGCATTAGGAAGGTATTGAGGACCAATGTTATTTGAGGGGAGAACATATAAGCAACTGGAAAACCATGAGGAGTAAGTTGAGAGAAAAGTACCCATGTCGATTTTATGAGCAAAGACTTTTAGACCAATGGTACAGATTGAGACAGAATAATAAAACTGTGTTTGAGTACATTGACCAATTTAATGAGTTTATCATGAGATGTAATACAGTTGAGTCTGAGGCTACGATCATATCGAGGTTTTGAGCTGGCCTATATAGGGATATCCAGTGAAAACTGTTTCAATGACAAGTTCAGGACCTAGAGGAAGCCTATCACATGGCTAGGAAATTAGAGTCATATCAGAGGGAACTCATGATTAGTCAATCTAAGTCTAACAAGATTAATCCCCCTGAACTTAAGCCCAGACCTAGTCGACTTCCTTTAAACCAGCCAACTCCCATTGCCCATAGCTAGACCCTAGGACCTAATCAGGTTGTCCGAGCTAACCCAGCCTGAGCCAACCCAACTCGAGCTGACCCAGCCCAAGCCAACTCGACCCGAGCTGACCCAGCTCGAGCCGACTCGACCCGAGCCGACCCAAGTCTGGTATCCCACTAGTTCCCATGACTGATAGGAGTGAGGACCCTGAAGTTCAAATTGATTGCACTGATATTCAAGACTTAGGGTATCCCCAGGTTGAGGAGCTAGAGAAGAATAAGAGCAAGTCCTTAAAGGTTCAGAGAAGTCCCAACACCACATGCTTTAGATGCCACAAACCGGGATACTATGCTAGCCAATGTCCAACCAAAGCCTTACATATAGGAGAACTAGAAGAGGACGAGTCTGAACCCATCACTGAACCTGAAGAAGAGGTGCATGAGGCTGACTCAAGTCTGATCGAGGAGTATGAAGAGGTCAAAATCATTGAAAACTTATGGAAAGAAACTCCTGAGCCCATTGAAGAGTCTAAAGAAGATACATATGACTTGAGCCTAGAGTAAGAAAGTGAACCCACTAAGGACCTAATAGAAAAAGATCCTGAACCTACTAAAGAATTTGGAGAAGAAGTGACTGAGCCAGGATCAAACATAGTTGATGAGAGTGAGGGTTCACCAGAATTGTCCATTGAGGAGGTCTAGGAACCAATCCCTAAGGAACAATCCCCAGAAGTTGATATTATTTTAGAGGACTTTCCAAGTAAGCTTCCCAAAGACCTTCCTGATGACCTCTGTATCAAAAATATAGCCAAAAATTTTTTGCTTTGAAATCTGTGCTAACCTCTGTATAAAAAATATAGCCAAAAATTTTAATTTCTGCTGTTCCTGCATACTTGGCTTGACTAAACCTAATCAACTCCAAACCCCACCCAACCCAAGCCAATTTTGATTGATCACTTAACCAACTTGACATTAGGTTGCCACCTCATTAAAAAAAAAATTATTCTCTGTTTTCTGTTATTAGATTGCATTAGGGTTTCATTGATTATGCATCGTCTGTATCTAACCTAATCTTAAGGGCGATTTCCTCTATCAGATCAGGGCAAGATTTTCATCACCTATCCTGGATCCAAAACAACCACCTTGCATACGTACCCAAACCTTAATTAAAATTAACTAGCAACCTAATTGATTTAGGGACACCAACAGATAACAAATAAGCACATACAAGAAATATGAAGAATTATTCATTTCTAAATAAAATTTGATAATACTTGTTCGTAGCCTCATGGCCAAATTACATTATTCCATGGATTCCTTAAGTATAGACAAAAGACAGGGATGCCGTTTTAAGCTAGAGTCTTTTGAGACTCTGAAGCACCCTCTACAGTGGCATCGCAAAGGAGGAGGTGCATCATGAAGGCGAGGATGGCTAGCATGTAGTATGGATGCATCTATCCTTCACATGGGGTTGAGGTGATGAAGAGCACACCTCAACCTGCAAGGGGATGAAGGCAAAGAAGCCAGCGAGTTAGGAATGCCACCAGGTAAGCCGAAGACTACCCCCACATATTCCTGGGATGGCACTCCTGACTGTTGCCCGAGGTGAGGGTGGTGCACCGCTTCTCCATCGAAGCATAGACCTGCTTGAGGACAAATTAGGTGAAGAAGGCACATAGATAGAGCCTTTCTCGAATTCCATCCTTCGACTGGTGATAGTTGCAGTGATGTAGTTGGGACATCGGCCATTTTCAAAACCTCCCATTCTAAAATGAATATCTATTTGCCTTTGAAGTGACCTCTCCGGAGAGAACCCCTCCATTATGAAAGGGTGCCCTATAACAAACAAAGTGTTGCAGACAATGGACTGATGAAAATGAAAATGAGATGAGAGAATGAACTTTGGTCACCGAAGAGGCAAGCAAAACATCAGTAGTAGAAGAAGAGAACATTTAGGAAGTGGAAGTGGTTTTTTTCTCTCATCCATATCTTTTATTATATATGAAATGGGGGCAAAATATATAGTTTCTTCCTTTGAAAAGACGTGTCCAATGGTGGTTGCATAATCTACACCTAAGTCAAAATGCTAAATTGCTATAAGTTGGCTACCAAGTATCATAATGGGGATCATGGAAGTAAAAGAATTTGGTTCCTAGAGTATTTTGGACGGGGGATGTCATATCCTGGACAAATTTGGATAGCGGTGTATCATAGAATCATTTCAAGATTTCATAAAATTTTATAGGGATATCATGAATTGGTACCAAACCTAATTTCAGGACCTATTTAGATACCTAAGTATCATAGAATTGCCTCAGGATGTCATAGAATCCCCTCGAGATGTCATGAGTTGGTACCGAACCTCATTTTGGAACCTATTTCAATATTGTGGTGTCATAGAATACCATCAGGATGTCATAGAATCTCCTAGGAATGTCATGAGTTGGTGCCAAACCTAATTTCGAGATCTATTTAGACATGGAGGTGTCATATAATCCTCTTAGGATGTCATAAAATCTCATAGGGATGCCATGAGTTGGTGCCAAACTTGATTTCAGGACCTATTTAGATATCTAGGTATCATAGAATCCCCTCAAGATGCCCTAGAATCCTCTTGGGATGTCATAAGTTAGTCTCAAACCTCATTTTAGGACCTACTTAAATACGTGGTGTGATAAAATACCCTTAGGATGTCATAGAATATCCTAGGGATGTCATGAGATGGTGCGAAACCTAACTTTGGGATCTATTTGGATACAGGGGTGTCATAGAATCCACTCAGAATGTCATAATATTCCATAGGGATGTCATGAATTGGTGCTAAACCTCATTTTGGGATCTATTTAGATACCTGGGTATCATAGAATCCTCTCAGAATATCATAAAATTTTCTTGGGATGGCATGAATAGGTGCCAAACCCGATTGTGGGACCTATTTAGATACTAAGTTTCATAGAATTCTTTAAGGATTCATAGAATCCCCTTGGGATGTCATTTGTTGGTGACAACAGTGATTCCAGGAGCTATTTGGATACTAAGGTGCTATAAAATCCCCTCATGATGTCATAAAATCTTCTTGGGATATATTAGTTGGTGACAAACTTGATTTGAGGATCTATTTGGATACCGGGTGTCATAGAATTCTCTCAGGATGTCATAAAATTCTCTCGGAATGTCATGAGTTGATGCCAAACCTGATTCTAGGATCTATTTAGATACTGAGGTATCATAGTAACCCCTCATGATGTCATAAAATCTTCTCGGGATATCATAATAAACATGAAAAACATGATCCATCCTGTTTCAATGAGTCAAAAAAAGCCTATAAGGCTTATTTACTAAGCCTTTAATTTCAATCAAGAACACTGATAAACAATTTTGACATCATGTATCAATTCTCATGCAAAGATCAAAAGAAAATATTTTTCCAAAACAATATATGTTACAAAGAAGAATGACAAGCTTTGCCTAGTATTTACATTATGTGCCATCCCTTTATGATTATCGATGCAAGCTTTGCCTAGTATATTTTGATGTCATCATCTATGATTTTCCACTAATCTGGTCTATCCTTATGTGTTAAATGATCCATGTACTTTAAGCAGTATAAGCCACAATTTAGTGATTTGTTGGATTGGAAAGGACAATCAAAATCTTCCTCCATCTTCCAATTCATCACTTTCGTATTGTCATAGTAAATATGAAACATTACTCCGAGGATCTTGTGCCACTTTCTGGTACTAGCTTTGTACTTTGCATTTTGTTTGATAGAGTTTAGATGAATAAATTATTTGTGCCGCAAGTTCACCACCACCAAGTGCCTGTGGATGTTATTTGTGTTGATGATGGTAAAAATGAATGTCATTTCCTTCTTATTATTATCGCTTAGTCGATCAAAAATCATACTCCTCACCATGTCAGCAAGCTCTTGATATGGTGATTATGAGTTGATGCAGATACTGGCTATCATGACAGGAGAATAATGTATTTGTGGTACTTATTTGGGTATGAATTTTATTTGTTGATCACGAACTCTTATCCAGCATCAATAATTTGTGCATGCCAAAAAAGATTAGTGTATTAAAAATGGATGTCTTAAGTAGGTAAACGAAGTCGGTAAATTATATAGTAGGAGCAATACATCATCTATAATCATGGCACTGAAAATAAGGTAGCAAACATTAGATCTCCTGATGCTGCCTTTATTCCCATTTACGAAAACAACATCATTGTGATGTAAAAATATAAAAGATTGATACTAGGTGTCAATAAATCCTTAGTGTGTTTTCTATAAAATTCCTTACGAAGTCACTTTCTTGACAAAAAAATTGTTAGTAAGGGAATAAACATTCTCGGACAAAATACCTTTATCAACATATACCTGTCCAGTTGGGATGATTCCTTGCAATATTGGAGTCTATAGTGTTGCCCAGTAAGCAACCCAAGAGGGGGGGTGAATTGGGTCTTTAAAAAATTTGAGTGAAATGCAAGTGTGTGAACCAATCCAATAATCAATCTAAGTACAATGAATGCAAGTGTAAAGTGCTTTTAGTGAGTGTGCAGCGAAAATATAAAAGCAATAAAAATAAGAGCAAATTAAAGAGACAAGCAATCACAAACACAAAGCAAGTATAGTGGTTCGGTGCTTTCCAATGCACCTACATCCACTCCGCAAGGCCCACTTGGGAATTCACTATAATCTCAACCGATTACAGCCGATTAGTTTTCCGGGCTCATTAATCAAACCTGACTTGTTTTCACAAGGCTCACAAGTCAAAACCTCACTGGGTTTTCCGGGCTTACCAAGAACTTAATTGGTTTTAAGGCTCACCAACAACCTCCCTTGGTTTTGCGGGCTAACCAATAACCTAATTGGTTTTTAAGGCTAATCAACAACCTCCTTGATTTTCCAATAGGCTAACCAAAAATCTTTATAACATGAAAAAGTTTGTAGTAAAGAAACAATGAAAGCTTTTTAATAAAAGCGGATATCTCTCTGAAGCTTTGTTGTAGTGTTGCCTTCAACTTGATGAAGCTGCAATAAATGCTCAAGAAGGTTGAACTTGAATGCTCTTGAAGGCTCTTGAATACTTGGAGGCTTCTTTTTGCTTGAAGGTAGTTGCTCTCAATGAATAGGAGTGAATGCACTTGCTTTTTCTTTCTCTTGGTGTTCCCCTTTTAATCCTCTTGATTCTCTTTGTGTTATGCTTTTCTACTTGAGTTTAGATTTGATTTGAATCATATAAATACCTTTCCAAAGTCTCAAAGTTAGTTTGTAGCTGTTAGACATGAAAAACTAGCCATTGGGAGCCAAGAGGGGTGAGTTCTGCATTTGAAAAACTAGTCGTTACTGTTCCCAGAACTCCAAGTGTCGATACTTCAAGCTGTGAGTTGACACTTAGGGTCGACACTTGCATTCCATGAGTCGACACCTAGTTCAAATATCTTCAATGAAACTCTCTGGAATTCTCAGATTAGTCAATCTTTGAGTCGACACTTGACATCCATGTGTCGACACTTCAGGCAAGTCTTCAACTTCAGCAAGTTCTATAACAAAAAAGTCTCATGCAATGAGCCGATCCTTGAGTTGACACCTTGAGTCGACACTTGACTGGCATGAGTCGACACTTCAGCCGTGCCAACTGAAACTCTTTCTGCGTACCGGCTTGAGTCGACACTTCCACTATCATGAGTCGACACTTGGGTTGTAAGTCGATACTTTGAATCGACACTTGATTGAGATTTTTTCAAAAATAACTAAACTTCTGCTAAAACCAAATTATGTTGAACTCTTGTACCTTTCAAGCATTCTTCAACTACCAAAGTTTACTTTAAAATGATCTTTCATCCATAGTTGGGACTTTTTCATTGTTTGACAATCAATCAAATTTTGTTGAATTGATAGCACCATTTTCTATAGAAACACACTTCAAAGAAATAGTTAGTACTCAACTTATACTTAAGCATTTTGTTTATCATCAAAATCAATAACAGAGTCAACAATCACTCCCTTTTTGATGATAACAAAACCTTTAAGTATAAATTCCATAATAAGCTTTTAAGGAGAAAATTCTTAATGTGCATAGAGCTTATTGCAATAGATATTGAAATACTGAAAGAGATGTTTATTATAGATTTTAAAATTCTCTTTGAAACTGATTTGAGCTAAGAGTATCAGAGCTTGAACATATATATAAGAAATAAATTCATGTATCATGATACTCTAAAGAAAACATGCTCATGAGTAATAAATTCAGCAATAGAACACTGTGAAGAGTATAAATACTCTCCCTAAAGAGGTGATTTGTAAAATTGATTTTTAAAGATCTTTTAATGACAATAAGCTAAAATTTAAGCATCTAAAAATAAGAATTGGACATGAAAATCTTAGCAATATAGATTTTCCAATTTAAAAAAGGGAATACTCCCCCTCACATAATGAACAGAAATTTTTTAGATTTTAAACATTTTTCAAAGAAGAAAAAAAAAACTTATCTCTCATTTTACTTATTTATACTTATTTCTCTCCCTTTTGTTATCATTAAAAAGGAAGAAAGAAGGCAATAAACTTGAACATAAATGTAAGTCATTCACTCATTCATGAAGGAGAACATTGAATCACTGAAATTAAATAAAGTATTTCATTCATTCAAAGTCATAACATGAAGTAAATGTTTCATTTATTTGATACAAGATTGATACAAAAGAGTAAATAAACATAAAAAAAACATACAACAAATGCAGAAATATAAACTATCTAAATATAAAAACTATCTTAAACATCATCCTCATCATTTGAGGATCCAATCTCGATCGGTTTGGTATCAGTAAAAGCATGAGATCGAGGCCACATAGATCGAAGATCACGAAGACGAGACCTGGTCGGTTTGAATGGAACACGACGACCTCGTCCTCTCCTCTAACATAAATCCTTCATCTAGCTGGAGCAGAAGAGGTAGAAGCTATGTCAGCAGCAGGAGAAGAACTGATCGGAGTGACAGTCTCGAAAACTGTAGGATGTAGTGTATGATCAAATAAAGGACCGGAATCAAGATGATGGAAACTAGGAGTATAAAATCTTAGTTCCCGGATAAGGGAAGATGTATGTAATGATGTAGAAACAACAACAGGTGTATCAATAATAGGTGTATTAACTGAAGAAATGATAGGTGTGAGTATAGGAATGGTAGAATGATCAGCTGGTCTAGAAGGAGGTGTGGGTAGGAAGGAGTCTAGAAGGATGAACTCAATGGATCATGAATGGGACTCATAGGAGGGTCAGCTGCTATCTCCGGCACTGGCTCTGTCATCACATCTAGAAAGTCAAACTCATCAGAGTCAGTCACATCATCATCATCATCCATAACTGGTCCCAGAGTAGGTTGAACTGGAGCAGAATCAGCTGGAACTGAAGTATCGGAAACATTCCCAGAAGAGGGTCTACTCAAAGTGGATAGAATGGCAGAGATCCCATCTCTCAAACCTCGATGGCTCTCTCTAGTCTCCATAATAAAACTGTTGACTTACTGATGAATGATCATAATCTCTATCTCAATGCGAGTGACTGTCCTCAAGACTCTCATAACCTCCTGGAATATTAGATCGTGCAGGCTCGGGTTGAGGAGCAGGTTCTGGCTGCGTTGAAGGCTTGGGGTGAATCTCAGGCATGTCAATATGTGTCTTTGAAGGTCCTGCCTCATCCGAAAATATACGCTCCTCCTCCGCTGTATCCTCATCTCTGTCAGCGGCCTAACCTGATACTCATCATCTCCACTGGCCTTTGACTAGCTAATACCCTATCCGGTGAAGAGATATGATGTCATAGACATCAGTGTGCAGTAACACCCGATAGGGCTCATCATTCATAACAACATCATAAGCTTTGAAGAGCAAAGTCAAGCCCATCCCATAGGACAAACACAGTCTCTGACTCGTAGATGCCTCCGTCATCTGATGTACCATAAGCACTGGTAGGCAAACAGGAGTATGCTGAACCAGAGACACCATCACTAGTAGCTCTCTCTATGTGATGAAATCGAAACGACCAGTTTTCGGTAGAAGGATCCGGGCAACAATGTGATGCAGTAACCTCATCTTAGCTGAATGTCTGGATGCAACAACAGTGGCTCCCTCAGGCAGGTCATCTGACTTGAAAATACATCAGAGACCACTGAACCTATCTACTAAGCTGTCAACCATAGATCCTCTCTTAAGTATGTCCCATACTCTGCTTAGAATCTCTGCTGTCACTGGGACGTCTCTGCCACGGACCTGTGCGACCCATCCATCACTGCCTCGGACTAAAGATCCATATAACTCTCGTATCAAGCCTGAGTAAAATCTCTTTATCAAAGAGCAGAATGGAACCAAACTAGCATCACTGAGCCACTGGCCTATCGAAAATGCTGCTGGTCGATGAACGCAAAGTCCACACGGCATCCTCCTCCGACGGTGCACTGGCTTCATGTCTGGCCTTTGTTCTTCATTCTTCTTCTTGATTGGACAGCCGAGGACGATGAACAACTTACTTCCCAGGCCCCATTCCACAAAATCAAGGATTGAAGTATAAGAGGAGAGGAGATCTAGGATTTTAACGATCCAAAAATGAAATGGAAGAGGGAAAATGCCAAAGATCGAATCAAAAACCATCCCAAATATGAGTTTAAGAGGGTTGGAGTTGAAAATTGGAGGGAAGAAGCGGATAAAACGGTGTTAGGGTAGGTGTCGGCTAGACTTGGGAGAGAAAAGATCATAAAAATATGTCATTTCAGGTTTTTTTCTCGGTCTATCGCCAGTTTAGTGTCAACTCACGACACAAGGCCGAGTGTCGACATTTCAAGGTGTCGACACTTACAAGTATCAACACTTAGACTTAAAACCGAAGAAAAACAAAAAATGAAGCAATGATCAGAATTAATAGACTTGCAGTGAAATTCAAGGAAATTAAATATGATTGTTATCAAAATTGATCTTTCATGGGTTAAAGATTGGAATTTTTCAATCGAAAGGATTGATGACCCCAAGCTCTCTTCTAATCATACTAAACCGATCTTCTTAGAGAGGCTTAGCTAATATATCTGCTAATTACAATTCAGTAGAAATAAATTCAAGCATAATATCATTATTTTCAACATGATTTCTAATAAAATGATGTCTAATTTCAATATACTTGCTTCTAGAATGTTGAACAGGATTTTTAGTTAAGCAAATTGCATTAGTATTATCACATTTTATGGATATTTTAGTCAATTTGATTTCAAAATTTTCAAGTTATTGCTTAATCCACAAGATTTGAGAACAACAACTTCATGCTGCAATATACTCAGCCTCAGTTGTGGATATTATAACTGAAGTTTGTTTCTTGCTAAACCAGGAGATTAAGTTAACTCTAAGAAATTGGCAAGTTCCACTAGTACTTTTTCTATCAAGTTTATACCTAGCAAAATCAGTATCAGAAAATTCAATTAAATCAGCAGATGAGTCTCTAGAATACCATAAACCAATATCAATTGTACCTGATAAGTATCTAATAATGTGCTTAATAGCCAATAAATGAGATTCTTTAGGATCAGACTGATATCTAGCACACATGCATACACTGAACATTATATCTGGTCTACTGGCAGTCAAGTATAATAAAGAATCAATCATACATTTATATAATTTTTGATCAACAGATTTACCATGTTCATCTTTATCAAGTTTATAAGAGGGGCTCATAGGTGAACCTATTGACTTAGTAGTCTCCATCCTAAACTTCTTTAAGATTTTTCTTGTATACTTAGCTTGGTTGATGAAGATTCCATCTTTGGTTTGCTTAATTTAGAGTCCAAGAAAGAAATTGAGTTCTTCCATTATGCTCATTTCGAACTCACCCTGCATAAGCTTAGCAAACTCTTGACAAAACATTTCATCAGTAGCACTGAAAATAATATCATCAACATAGATTTGTTTACTAATAAGTCATCATTTTTCTTCTTTAAAAATAAGGTAGTATCAACATGGCCTCTAGAGAATTTATTTTCAATCAAAAACTTGCTAAGTCTTTCATACCATGATTGGGGTGCTTGCTTTAAACTATAAAGTGCTTTGTACAATTTGTAAACATAATCAGGATGTGCATGATTTTCAAAACCAGGTGGTTGTTCTACAAAAACTTCTTTTGCTATATAACCATTCAGAAAAGTACTTTTAATATCCATTTGAAAAAGTTTGAAATTCATAAAACAGGCAAATGCTAATAGTAGTCTAATTGCCTCAAGTCTAGCAACAGGAGTAAAGGTTTTATCAAAATCAATTCCTTCCTCCTGATTGTAGCCTTTGGCAACTAGCCTAGCTTTATTTCTAGTTACAATTCTATTTTCATCTAATTTATTTCTAAACACCCATTTTGTGCCAATAGTAGAAATATTTGATGGTCTTTCTATTAATGTCCAAACATTATTTCTATCAAACTAAATTAATTCATCTTGCATAGCATTTATCCAGTTAAGGTCTTTTTCAGCATCTTCAAAATATTTAGGCTCTACTTGAGAAACAAAAGCAATATAATTACATTCATTTCTAATTGAGGATCGAGTTCTTATCCCTTTAGATGGATCACCTAGGATTAATTCCTTAGGATGTCCATAAGCATACCTCCACTCCTTAGATTTTGATACTTTGGTGTGGATTGTATGGATTCTTCTCTTTCACATTTATCTTGATCTTCTTCACTTTGATGCGAGGGTTGATCTTCTAATGTTAGTTTCTTTAGCTTTTTAGCAGCTGCACATGCATCAGGTGTATCCTCTTTCTTAGAGAATTTGTTAGTATACTCTTTAAAAATTATATGTATAGACTTCTCTATAACTAGAATTCTTTTGTTAAAAATTCTGTATGCCCTGCTTGATGTAGAATATCCTAGAAAGATACCTTCATCAGACTTGGTATCAATTTTTCAAGATTGTCTTTATTATTATTCAAAATGAAACATTGACAACCAAAAACTCAAAAATATTTTAAAGTTGGTTTTCTTTGATTCCAAAGTTCATAAGGAGTTTTTTTTTAAAATAGGACGGATTAAAATGTGATTTAAAATATAACAAGCAGTGTTAATTGCTTCAACCTAAAAATATCTTGGCAAATCATTTTTGCAAAGCATAGTGCATGCCATTTCTTCTAAAGTACGATTTTTTCTTTCTACCATCTCATTCTGCTGAGGTATTTCAGGTGCAGAAAAATTGTGTTCAATACCTTTCTCATTACAAAAATTTTTGAAATCTTGATTTTCAAATTCAGAACCATGATCACTATGTATGCAAATAACCGAAGTACCTTTTTTATTAGAAACTTTTCGGTAAAACTTCATAAATACTGAAAAAGATTCATCTTTATGAGCAAGAAAGAATACCCATATAAACCTTGAAAAATCATCCACTATAACCAATCCATATCTCTTACCTCCTAGACTGGATGTTCTAGTTGGTCCAAAGAGATCCATATGGAGTAGTTCTAATGACCTATTAGTAGTAACAAAACTTTTAGATTTGAAAGATGTTTTAACTTGTTTTCCAAATTGGCAAGCTTGACAAACTCTATCTTTTTCAAAACTAAGTTTCGACAAATCTCTTACTAAATTCTTTTTACAAAGTTTTGAAAGTAAGTACATACTAGTATGTCCTAGTTTCTATGTCAAAGCCAACTAGTCTCATCTTTAATAGAATTCATTACAACTAGGCATTCTCCATTAGGCAAGGATAGATTATCTAAATCTACCAAATAAATATTACCATGCCTCTTTCCAATGAATTTTACTCTAATTTTATCAGGACTAGCAATCATGCAATAAAATGATTTAAAAATAACTTAAAAACCTTGATCGCAAAATTGACTAATACTTAAAAGATTATGTTTTAAACCTTCAACTAAGAGTACATTACTAATACAAGTAGAAGGTGAGATGTGAATCTTACTAACACCAATGATTTTTTTTTTGCCATTATCACCGAAGGTCACACTCCCTCCATTTATTGCTTCAAGAGAAGTGAATTGTTTCACATCTCCTATCATGTGCCTTGAACAACCACTATCAAGATACCATAGTCTTTTATTTTTCTTGGTTGTAAGACACACCTGTAAAATAAATCAAGTTTTGTTTTTAGGTACTCAAGCCAACTTGGGTCCTTTAGGGTTAGTATATAAATTGGTTCCTTTTGGAACCCAAATCTTTTCAAAAGTATTGATTTTTCTCATGTTACATTGAAAAGCTTTGTGACCTTATTTTTTACATGAAAAATATGTAATACTAGATAATGCAGGTACAAAAAGGTTTTTCAGATACTTTTACTATTTTTGAGATTTATATCCTAATCCTGCTTTATTAAAAACAGCTCTTTGGTTGTTTAAAAGAAGATTTAGTTTTTCAGAACTATAAGTGAACTTTTTAACAAAGGATTTCATTTTATCAAGTTCATTTTTATAGTTTTTATTTTATATTTCTAAATCTTTAATTTTTTTTAAAAGATCACCATTTGAAATGATAGTTTTAGATCTTTTCAAAATATCATTTTTCATTATTAAAGCCTTATTTTTCTTTTCTAAAATATCAAGTTTATTTTTCAATTCACTAACTTCATTTAACAAAGAATTGTTTTTATGTGAAAAACTATTTGCATGCTTTTTCAATTTTCTATTTTCAGATAAAATCAGTTTGTAATCATGCACTAATTCATCGAAAATATTTTTCAATTCATCAAAGGTAAAATCTACTTCAGTATCAGATATTATCTCTTCTTGTTCTTGATGTACCATGAGATATAGATGTGCAATTCAGCTTGTTCTTCCTCTGAGCTAGAGTCCTCACTATCACTCTAGGTTGCTATCATAGCTTTCTTTCTAAGCTTCTTTCTTGATTTCTTTAGGAGAGGGCAATCAAATTTGTAGTGTCCAGGCTTCTTACACTCGAAGCATGTAGGTATCTCCTTCTCCTTTTCTCTATATTTCTCCTTTTCTTTTCCCTTCTTTTTGGTTGTTTGGAACTTTTTCTTATAAGGAAATATCCTTCTTTTCATGAACCTTCTAAACTTCCTTGCTAGAAGTGCTTCCTCACTTTCATCATCATCATCTTCTTTCGATTCATCATTTGAGGATTCTTCTTGAATAGTAGACTTGAAGGCTATCCCCTTTTTCTTTTTGTCCATATCCATAGATTTTTGCTTTAAATTTAGCTCATAAGTCATGAGCGATCCGACCAATTGCTCTAAGGATAATTTGTCAACATCATTTGCTTCTTGTATAGCGGTCACCTTTGGATCTCATGAAGTTGGAAGTGACCTGAGAATTTTGTTGACAAGATCATCATTAAACATAATTTTTCCTAAACTTCTCATGCCATTTACTATGTTTGTGAATCTAGTGTACATGTCAGTGATATATTTATTTGGTTTCATTCGGAACATCTCATAAGTGTGCACTAGCATGTTTACTTTTATATTCTTCACTTGATCAGTACCCTCATAGGTAACTTCAAGTGTGTCCCATATTTCCTTGGCAGATGTGCATGTGAAAATTTTATTAAACTCACTAGGATCTAATGCACAATAGAGAAGATTTATTACTTTCGCATTGATCTCAGATTATTTAATATCATTTTCATCCCAATCCTTTTCGAGCTTTGGGATGGAAACACTATTGACAACAATCGAAGGAACATGAGGATCTTTATCAACAACCTTCCATAAATTATAATCAATTGAATGCATGTAAATTCTCATTCTAGTTTTCCAATAAGTATAATTTGTTTTATTAAAATATGGAGATCTATTTGAGACTTGTCCCTCAACTACACTAGTACCAATAGGGGTTGCCATAGATTTTTACTTAAGACAGTTAGACCTATACACTAAGAACTGGGCTCTGATACCACTTGTTACCCAGTAAGCAACCCAAGAGGGGGGGTGAATTGGGTCTTTAAAAAATTTGAGTGAAATGCAAGTGTGTGAACCAATCCAATAATCAACCTAAGTACAATGAATGCAAGTGTAAAGTGCTCTTAGTGAGTATGCAGCGGAAATATAAAAGCAATAAAAATAAGAGCAAATTAAAGAGACAAGCAATCACAAACACAAAGCAAGTATAGTGGTTTGGTGCTTTCCAATGCACCTATGCCCACTCCCCAAGGCTCACTTGGGAATTCACTATAATCTCAACCGATTACAGCCGATTAGTTTTTCGGGCTCACTAATAAAATCCGACTTGTTTTTACAAAGCTTACAAGTCAAAAGCTCACTTGATTTTCTGGGCTTACCAAGAACCTAATTAGTTTTCAAGGCTAACCAACAACCTCCTTGGTTTTCCAATAGGCTAACCAAAAACCTTTACAGCATGAAAAAGTTTGTAGTAAAGAAACAATGAAAGCTTTCTACTAAAAATGGATATCTCTTTGAAGCTTTGTTGTAGTACTGCCTTTAACTTAATGAAGCTGCAATAAATGCTTAAGAAGGTTGAACTTGAATGCTCTTGAAGACTCTTGAATACTTGGAGACTTCTTTTTGCTTGAAAGTAGTTGCTCTCAATGAATAGGAGTGAATGCACTTACTTTTTCTTTCTCTTGGTGTTTCCCTCTTAATCCTCTTGATTCTCTTTGTGTTCTGCTTTTCTACTTGAGTTTAGATTTGATTTGAATCATATAAATACCTTCCTAAGGCCTCAAAGTCAGTTTGTAGCTGTCAGACATGAAAAACTAGCCGTTGGGAGCCAAGAGGGACAAGTTCTGCGTTTGAAAAACTAGCCGTTACTATTTCCAGAACTCCGAGTATCGACACTTCAAGCTGTGAGTCGATACTTAGGATCAACACTTGCATTCCATGAGTCGACACCTAGTTCAAATATCTTCAATGAAGCTCTCTAGAATTCTCAGATAAGTCGACACTTGACATCCATGTGTTGACATTTCAGGCAAGTCTTCAACTTCAGCAAGTTCTGTAACAAAAAAGTCTCAAGCGATGAGTTGATCCTTGAGTCGACACTTGACTAGCATGAGTCGACATTTCAGTCATGCCAACTGAAACTCTTTCTGCGTACCGGCTTGAGTCGACACTTCCACTGTCATGAGTCGATATTTGAATTGTGAGTCGACACTTTGAGTCGATACTTGACTGAGATTTCTTCAAAAATAACTAAACTTCTGCTGAAACTAAATTGTATTGAACTCTTGTATCCTTTCAAGCATTCTTCAACTACCAAAGTCCACTTAAAACTGATCTTTTATTCATAGTTGGGACATTTTTATTGTTTGACAATCAATCAAATTTTGTTGAATTAATGAGCACCTTTTTTTATAGAAACACACTTCAAAGAAATAGTTAGTACTCAACTTATACTTTAGCATTTTGTTTATCATCAAAATCAATAACGGGGTCAACATATAGTACAAAAGATATTTGAGATGTGATAAAATTAACCTAGCATTAACAACTAAATGTGATGCCTGCCTTATCCTGTTATTGTTTGGATGGAAAAATTTATTTTTTCTAGGTGGATAGACCCTCTTGACTCTTTTTCGAGGATGCTCACTTAAAAATTGTGGATATTTTGTCAGAAATAAGACCTTACGCTATCTATAATTCTTTTTGACCCTCCTCTCTAAACAAAATGTCAAGGACTGTGTCTTCATCTTCCCCACCTCCTTTTTGATCTTCTTCCACCTCAAGCACTCATCTGCCTCTTCCTCCTCCTCCTTTCTCTCTTCCTCATCCTCCTTCCTTTCCTCCTCCTCCTTTTCCTCTCCATCCTCCTTCCTCTCCTCCTCCTCCTTCCTCTCTTCCTCCTCCTTATTCTTCCTTTCCTCCTTCATCTCTTCCTCCTCCTCCTTTCACTCTTCCTCATCCTTCTTTTTCTTCCTTTCCTCCTCCTCCTTTTTTTCCTCCTCCTCTTCTATCTTCTTCCTCTCTGCCTCCTTCTTCTACTCCTTGTTCTTCTTCCTCTCTTCCTCTTTATCCTTCTTCTTCCTTTCATCCTCTGCCTTCTTCTTTCTCTCCTCCTCCTCCTCCTTCCACTTCTCTTCCTCCTTCTTCCTCTCTTTCTCCTCCTCCTTCCTTTCATCCTCCTCCTTCTTCATTTCATACTCTTCCTTCTTCTCCTCCTCCTCCTCCTCATTCTTCTTCCTCACTTCTTCTTCATCCTTTTTCTTCCTTTTATCCTTCACCTTCATCTTCTTCTCCTCCTTTTTCTTCTTCCTCTCGCCTTCCTCTACCTCCTCCTTCCTTTCTTCCTCCTCCTCCTCCTTCCTTTCATCCTCCTCTTCCTTCTTCCTCTCCTCCTCTTCCTTCTTCTTCTCCTCAAACTTCTTCTTTTCTTCCTCCTCCTTCCTTTTTGCTTCCTCCCTCGCCTTCTTTTTCCTCTCCTCCTCATTCTTTTCCTTCCTCCTTTCCTCCTCTTTCTTCTTCCTTTCATCCTCCTCCTTCCTCTTGTCCTCTTCCTTCTTTCTTTTATCCTCCTCGTTCTTCTTTTCCTTCTCATCCTTTTTTTTGTCTCCTCCTTCCTCTCCTTCTCTTCCTTATTCTTTTTGTCATCCTCTCTTTTATTCTTTTTTCATCATTCTTCTTCACTTTGATATCTTTTTTCTTTTTTGTCCTTTTATTTATGCTCAGTTGTATGTTCTCTTTATCATCACTAACTTCTTCAGCCTCATCATCAACTATAAAGACAACTTCATCCTCTTTATCCTCAGCCTCCACCTCTTCCCTCTCCACCCCTCCTCTTTTCCTTTTTGAACAATGATTTTACCAGATTCTCCTGGATTAAGAGCCTTCTAATAACCTCCTTAACTTCGATCTATAGCTTTGCACATCTTGTACAGCAAGATTACATGGCCACGATTGGTCTCTCTTCATAATATATGAGAAGCTAGTAATCCTATGGAAAAGGTATAAGAACATCATCGATCTAGTAATAAAGAAAATAGAAGATAAAATTACAAAATTATTAAACTATGATATTCCATAACTATAATTAGGACATGATACTTGATGATTGTATAACTTTCTTTGAAATCATGGCTATCAAATTACCTCATTGGGTTAGATCTTGTCGAACCGCCTATTATGGCTCCAAATCTTGCAATCATACCACCTCAATAGCTAGGGTAACTTCAAAGGGTTTGCTGGGGCTCTTATATTGGTTTGCTTAAAGAACCATTCCTGTAGATGAAAATAGATAATGCATGAAAGAAAAAATAATTTTTACATAGTATGAATAATTATTTTATAATTATATTTACCAAGAGGTCTGTTGTGTAGCGAAAGAGGGTGGGCTACCTCCTACACCTGTCTATCCTCTTAGCTTGGCCTAGCTCTCCACACCTCAAGCACTCAGCAATCTCTAGGAGTTTCTCAAGTATCAGGTTTTTGATTGCAATAGCCCATGCAAAATCTTTCAATGAAGAAAGATTATCCAAGAAGGGGATCGAAAATCTTGGTCATGTTTGATGTGACTTTGGATCCAAAAACGTGATAAAATATAGACTATCCAAAGCCTCATATTATCCTCGATGTCCTCCTTCTCCTTGGAGTCCTTTAGTACCTCGATCTTCCTCTTCAATCCTTTATGATGTAAATCTAGAGAATTATCAAACCTGTCAACTAGCCTTCCCTTCTTATTAGAGGCTGAGATTTTAATGCCATAACATGGAATGCCAGATAACTACCACTTCCTCTACACTAAAGCTTATTACCTTTCCAGTAATAATGAATCAATCTCTTCCTATATGGCATCTTATGATATTGAATAGGAGTGACCCATCAAAAATAGATGGTTGCATGTAAATTAAGGGACCAAATGGGATCTTCTAGATGAGTTCTAAGTGAGCAAGAAAAAATCTCATTTTCCAGACATTTTCTACATACACAACGGCTTGTAGGTATTTTTATAATGTTAAGAGGCCTTAACTTTCTTAAGATGGGAAACTTTTGGATATTTTACTGCAACAAACAATTGAACGTAAGTATTGATCAACAGGATATTATGCTTTGGATCATGAAGTCATATTTTCCCTATAGGATGTCATAAATTACTTTCGAATATCATATTTCACTACAGAAAGTCACAAATTTAAACTAGATATTATATTTTATAACAGGATGTCAAAATAACAAGAAATCATGAAATACCTTCCATAAATTCATCCGTTTGTTGTATCTCTCCTCTTCCACTAGAGGAAACATGGGCATCCTCTTTCATGTAGGCAACCACTGCTGTGCTCTCATGGTTGGGTTGGTTATCTTCTTTCTCTTGTCCTCGATGCCTTTTCACCATGTCCTTTCTTCCAATCATTTTCAAAGGAGATGGAAAAACACCGTGGCCTAGTATTGTGCTCCTGAAATAAATAACATAGTGTCTATTAAGGCAAAATAGTCTAACATCGATGCTCTACTGGGAGGTTTGAACCATACCACCAAGGTGCTACAGATGGTGGATTGATGAAAATAAAAACGAGATGAGAGAATGAACTCTGATCACTGGAGAGGCAAGCAAAACATCGATAGCAGAAGATGAGAAAATTTAGGAAGATGAAGTAGGTTTTTTCTTTTTTCCATATCTTTTATTGTATATAAAAATGCTTGGTTCCTAAGTATTTTGGATGGCTGATGTCATAAGCTGCACACAGGGATATCATAATCGAGCTGTCGAATGTTAAAAGTTGCTAAAAACTTTTGGTTTGGAGAGTATTGGGTCACTAGATGTCATAATCGGAGAATGAGTGTCATAAGTAGGTGAAAAAAGTTGATTCGAGGAGTTTTCTGAGGAAGGGATGTTATAAGTGGGATGCCATATGATTAAGAAAAATATTAGTTCAAGGGGTATTTTGGATGGGGGATATCATAAGATGGATACAGGGTGTCATAATTGGGCTGCATGATGTCATAAGGGGATGAGAAGGTTAGGTTTAAGGAGTATTTTGGACGAGGGATTCATAAGGTGGACATAGAGTGTTATAAGTTGCCACGGGATATCACAAGTAAAAAAAGTTAATTCCTAGAGTAGTTGAGGTGGGGGATGCCATAATCTGGATACAGGGTGTCATAATCAGGCTACGGGATGTTATAAGATAATGAAAACATTGGTTGGCTACTATTTTGGATGGGGGATGTCATAAGGTGGATGTGAGGTGTCATAATCCGACCGCAGGATGTTATAAGGTGGTGAAACAGTTTGGTTCAAGTAGTATTTTGGCTTGGAGATATCATAAGTAGGCCACGAGGTGTCATAATCAGTTCATGGGATGTCATAAGGTTATGAAAAATATTACTTCTAGAATAGTTTGGGCAGGGAATGTTATAAGTTGGACACATGGTATTATAAGTTGGCCCTGAGGTGTCATAGTAGGTGAAAAAAGTTGGTTTTGGAAATATTTTGAGGACGGGATCTCAAAAGTTAGCCATGAGATATGATAAGTAGGCGATAAAGTTTGGTTTGAAAAGTATTTTGAAGACAAGATGTTATAAGTGGGCTATAGGATATCATAATCGGGCACCATAATGTTATAAGGTAGTGAAAAAAGTTTGGTTAGGTTACTATTTTGGACGAGGGATGTTATAAGCTGGATACAAAATATCATAAACGGGTTGTAGGATGTCATAAGGTGCTGAAAAAGTTTGGTTGGGTTAGTATTTGGGTAGAGAATGTTATAAGGTAGACACGAGGTATCATATTGAGGCCATATGATATCATAAGGTGGTCAAAAAGGTTAGTTCTTGGAATAGTTTAGATGGAAGATGTCATACAGTTGATACGGGGTATCATAATTGGGTCGCATGATGTCATAGGGTGATCAGAAGGTCTGGTTCGGGAAGTGTTTCGATCAGAGAATGTAATAAGCTGGGTAGGAGATGTCATAAGTCAGCCACGAGGTATCATAAGTTGGTGAAAATGATTGGTTCAAGGAGTATTATAGGGAAGAGATATCATAAGCTACGAGGTGTCATAATCAGGCCTCTGAATGTCATAAGCTGGTCAAAAAGGTTAGTTCTTGGAGTATTTTGTGCGGGGAATGTTATAAGCTAGAAGTAGGATGTCAGAAGTTGACGAGCAGGTATTATAATTGGGCCACATGATGTTATCCTATGTTAAAAGGGCTCGATTTGAGGATGTGATGTTATAAGTGGGCCAGTAGGCATCATAATGGGTTATGGGATGTCATAAATTGGTGAAAAGACTCGGTTTGTCCATGGAATGCCATAAGTTGGCCACCATGTATCATAGGATCATGAAAAAAGACTGCTCCGAGGAGCATTTATGCCATGGCGAACCTACGAAATGCATTAACTTCATTTAACAATCTAAGAGGGTGATATAATTAATGAAGGAACTGCATGACATAAAAGGAACTACATAGAATTTTTTACTTCCTGATGGCTTCGATATATTGTTTCGTAGCAATTTAAGTAGGAAAGTTACTACTAACAACCTCGGATGCAGAGTAATGACAGGAAAATAGATCTTGGATACTAAGCACTCAATAGAGAAAGAACAGGAGGTGGAAGAAGAGAGAGAGAGAGAGAGCAAAAACCAGTCTCATAAATTTTTCGGGTGCTTGCCCCATATGGTTTTCATTCTTCCATAGGAGAAATTATTGTGTGCATGGTATGATCGTGCATGCAACCAACAAATCCGCTGATTCTCTTGATGATCCATGCATCGAGCTACATACTTTATGGATGGGCCGTGGCTCTTATTGGCTGCGTGCATGACCACATGATGCATACATATATTATAGGCAATAACTTTAGATAAATCAAATCCTAGACAAATCATACTCTAGTTTGCTCGCACTAGAATGGTCATTCACCATGTCAATCAAATCATCTCCTTCATATGGTCTTCATTCATCATATGCTCATCATGATGAATGGTAGCTTGAAATATAGTAATCTGAGAATTATTTTATATGATCACATTACCTTAGTAGCAATTCATCATATTATTAGAAGTGTATAAATTTGTAATAAACATTATAGAAAGATCTGGACATATACCATCGCATTACTTGTCAGACCTTATGCCCAAAAAAATGATTTATAAGCCTTAACTTAAACTTGCAACAACATCCAATAGGACTGCATTTTTTCCAAGCTGCATCATTTCATGGACCAAATAACTAATGACATGGAATTCCCACTTACAATGGCAATGCGTGCAAAGAAGCTAATTAAAAAGTTAGCGTATTCAAGAAAGCAACAGTTACCACCTCATCAGATTTTTCACCTTTTAACTATGGAAGTAAAAGCGAAAGGATCTTGTTGGAATTCCGAGATGATGCCAAGCCCCAACGTACAGTTTGCCCTTCTCCGTATAAAGAGAACCTTTATATATATATACCTGAAGAGCACGGATCCATTACCATGCATGCATGTGTGGCACCGCAGGATGTGGTGCACCCATAGATAGTATCCATCATAGGATGGACGGCCATGTACGTGTGGTTTGTATGGCATGCCACATGGTTGTGCGTGGCCATCCATCTTGTGATGGATGGATGCCATCCATGGATGCATTGTACCTTGCGATACATGTCCACTGTCTTAATATATAGCTTCCACTATATATGTTCAGAACCTTTCACAAACTTCAATGGAAAGGTGAGAAAACATCACTTGCAACAACTGCATGGATCATGGAAGATCCTCTAGCAGAGAATGACCCCATGAGTACTACACACACGAACAAACCAATGAACAATAAAGCTTGAATTCTAACTAATCTCACAAAAAAAAAAAAAAAAAAAAGATAGATATACTTTCTGATCAAATTGGACATGCAAACATTTCTGGAGCTTTGACTTGTATAAAAGAAGAGAATGCAAAATCTTGTTTTGTCACTCACAGTACCTCGATGCAGTTAGTTAATTATGAATATCCAACTATAGTTCTGTGGTTAAAAGTCAAATTTAATTATTTCCTAAAAGGTTGAGGGATTTTATGTGTAACTGTAGACATAGAGTTTATGATAAGCTGGTACATGCATTCACATAGTCAAATGTGTTCAATGAAGCATCCAAGAAATAAGCAGCTACTTAATAATTCTTCTACTGATCCAAAGAGTCATGAAGACATGCATGATTTAAAAATTTTGAGGAGATGATATACTATCAATAAAAAAGAGCCAATATTATTTGCAGATACTAAAATTTCCACTACAGCATCTAGCATCCAGAGGTTCTACAGTTAGCAACAGTGGAGTAGGTGATACCCATCTCATTTAACCAATCTAGACTGCAAATGAATTTAACCAAAACATAATGAAGAGCTTTCTTACAAGATCCTCTTCATTGATCATATATTTTGTACTAAACTTACTTTCAAAAGTAAAAAGAGACATAAGAATGATAAAAACAAGCGACGTATCAAATTAAAACAAAACTTAACAATGGAGGCTGTTACATCGGCAGCAACATGTACACACACACACACAAGAGAGAGAGAGAGAGAGAGAGAGAGAGAGAGAGAGAGAGAGAGAGGAGGAGAAGAAGACACCAGATTTAGTGAACTTTGTCCCAAGATATTGACTAATTTGATGAACAAAGCAGAGCCAGAGAGAGCAGCCACCATCACTAAATCAACATAAGCATCTTGTCAGTAATAATAGATTGCCAGTTAAACAACCACACAAAATTGTGAATGCGAAACATGGCAGATGCAAGGAGAAAAGTTGATGTAAGAGGAGATCAGAAGCAAAGCAATGAATCAAATAATGAAACCTATTTGTTGCAATTTATCCTGCCTAACTTTGATGAGGAGATCAGAAGAATTTTACCTTCACATTTGGCATCGAAGATCCTCCAGCTGCAGATTGTTGGTTAGTCATCTGCCTTTGGATCTCTAAATGCAGTTTGGGTGCCCAATAAAATCAACTACACCTTAATAATTTACATTGTAAACAATAAAGGGTACCTGCTAAAATTAAGGTATCATAGTAATATTAAAACAAAATCAGGAATTAATAACGTACGTATCGAAATTAATTAACTTTCGAATAATAAAATAATCAGAACCTATCTCCTCCTGGAATCCAAATAATGATGGTAGCACCTTAGTTAAATACATTTTTAGTGCACTGCATAGTATGAGATATACTATACCATATCAATCTCGTACCGATATATCATTTCAGAACGTATCGAAACAACCATGCATACAGGATATCGAGATCGTATCAGAATTTTATCGATAAGGGATCAATACCGACATGGCGGACTTATCTTCTATACAACATGGACGATGTATATAATCTCAGGTTTTATCCTAACTCAAGTTCTAATCCTTACTAAAGTCTAGCAACAATCACAATGTTGAACCTGATCTAAGTTAGACATAGCTTGTACCATAAATTTGATCATGATCTTACCCTCATTCACAAAATGGAAATAAAATTAACAAGTCCAAACAAGCATGGCATCATTTAAATTCTATTAAACAAAACCGGCTACGGATAACCCATCGAAATACAAAAGCATAACCATAAAGTGCAAGCGAGGGCTTAACGCTTCTCTCCACCAGGAACAATTAGCCACCATGCTACACTTCGTTTTGTACTTTTTTTTTTTTTTTTGGGAACAAGTACAATTGGGGTCCCACCTTCCAAGATCAAATCGCTATCCTCTTCGCTAGAGATGATAATTACCAAGCAATTGATCTTTGGCTAGTTGGCTAAAATAATCTATCTATATCTCTCAAAATTTGATAAGTTTAAATTATCTACGTTGATGGAATCGTAGTAAATAAAAAGCTCGAAATAGTGTATAACAATCATACAATGGTAAACCAAGGGGAAAATATATCCGAGAGGTGACAAATATATACTAGCATGCTTGTATGATTAGAGCATATATAGCATTCATAGAGATCCAATCTAGTCATTTAATTTATTAGGAGTTTATTTATCCCTTTTAAAATTATTTCTCTTTACATTAAATCAGCTACTGACGTCAAGAGCTATCATGATAAATAACAAGCTTTATCCCTCCATTAGCTTTGGATGGTGGATGGTATGTGTATATGCTCGCTAGTTTTGCGTGGATGGCTCCAAACAATTATTAATAATCATGTAACCTTTAAAGTCATAGCTTTTCAACCTTTTCCCCATGCTCATCTAAAAAATAAAATTTAGAGAGAAAAAACTCCTGCAAGTCTATGTTCTATCGACTTTAGAGTAAGCTAAGAAAGTCTATTAGATGAAAGCAAGACAAGGTTAATGTGAGAGGGTGGAGACTAGACTCATCTCCGTAAGTGATGTAAGTCCGTTCATTTCACCCATTCACAGCACATCATTTATGAAATTATTTTTTTGCTTCTGTTTCTCTTATTGTCATTTCTGGACGTTCCATTTCAGTCCACCAAATTAAACCAACCAAAAACAAGTTTACCAACCCAAAAAAAAACCAACCAAAACAAACGAACTCCACCTCTAAACAAGGCCTGCCATCCACAAATATCCCTTGTTTCCCCCTCTATAACAACCCATCCCTGCTCTCCCAACCCCCATCCCCTTTAAGCAGCCTTGGGCTCTCCAAGGGTGGTGCTCCTCCTCAAACTACCCAATATGGAGGCCTTTGGCTCCACCATACCCCTCCTCTTTCTTCTCCTTTTCTCCTCATCCCTTATCCTTCCATCCTTGGCCCTCTCCAATGCCGAAGCTGCCTTCATTGCCCGCCGCCAGCTGCTTTCCCTTCCAGAGAATGGAGACCTCTCCGACGACTTCGAGTTTGACATCAAGATCGGCTTCCGCTTCGCCAACCCTCACCTTCGTCGCGCCTACATCGCCCTCCAAGCATGGAAGCATGCCATCTACTCCGACCCCCTCAACTTCACCGGCAATTGGGTTGGCCCTGAAGTTTGCACATACAATGGCATCTTCTGCTCACAGGCTCTTGATGATCCAAATATCACTGTTGTTGCTGGCATCGATCTCAACGGTGCCGACATAGCTGGCTATCTTCCTGTCGAGCTCGGCCTCCTCACTGACATCGCTCTCTTCCATATTAACTCAAACCGCTTCTGTGGCATCATTCCTAAGAGCTTTTCCCGCCTCACTCTCCTCCATGAGCTTGATGTTAGCAATAATCGATTTGTTGGATCCTTTCCAATGGTTGTCATTGGCTTACCCAATCTCAAATACCTCGATCTTCGGTTCAATGACTTCGAAGGCCCCCTTCCACCCGAGCTCTTTGACAAGGAGCTTGATGCCATCTTTCTCAATGACAACCGCTTCAACTCTCACATCCCCGAAAACTTTGGTAACTCAACAGCCTCCGTTATCGTCCTTGCTAACAACAAGCTTGGAGGGTGCGTTCCAACTAGTGTTGGAAGAATGGGAGCTACTCTCAATGAAATGATCTTGATGAACAATGGACTCGTTGGCTGCTTACCATGGGAGATTGGATCATTGGGCAATGCAACAGTATTTGATGCTAGCTGGAACTCATTAATCGGAGTGCTGCCGAAGAGTTTTGCTGGGTTGGTAAAGGTTGAGGAGTTGGATTTCTCGCATAATATACTTACTGGTGTCGTGCCAAAGAGTCTTTGTCAGCTACAAAGCCTTGTCAACTTCACATTCTCGTATAACTTTTTCAAGGGTGAGGCTGAGGAGTGCATGACAGGGTCAACGAGAAATACTGTGTTTGATGACATCAACAATTGTCTTACCAAGAGGCCAAAGCAAAAGTCAGCAAGGATGTGTTCCTCGATTGTGAATCGTCCCGTGGATTGTAGCCGATCCAAGTGTAGAGCTTCTCCCAGCCCTTTAAAGCCATCACCATCACGAAACCCGGTGAAGCCATCGCCATCTCCTAAACCTGTGAAGCCATTGCCATCTCCAAAGCCGATGAAGCCATCGCCATCTTCAAAACCATCTCCAAAGCCAATTACACCATTGCATCCTCCTGTTCGCTCCCCACCACCAGTTCAGCAACGACCCTCTCCAGTGTACTCACCTCCACCTCCATCACCAAATGATGCTCCTACAGCTCCGGTTAACTCTCCTCCGCCACCACTTTTGGTGCTCTCACCACCTCCACTACAACATGGGGAGGCACCTGATATTCATACTCGCTCACCTCCACCACTGGTTGAATCTCCTCCACCTCCAACTCCAATAAGCTCACCACCACCACCAGTGTACTCTCAGCCTCCTCCAACACGATCACCACCCTCTCCAGTAGTCCAGTTATCACCTCCTCAGATCTTCTCCCCACCTCATCCAGTCTCCTTGCCACCTCCTCCAATGAGCTCACCGCCCCCACCAGTTGTCCATTCTCCACCTCCTCCAACCTATTCACCACCCCCTCCAGTCTATTCACCACCACCTCCTCCACTAGTCTTCTCACCACCTCCTCCAGTTTCCTTACCACCACGACCACCACTGGTCCATTCTCTATCACCTCCAGTCTACTCACCACCACCGCCAGTAGCATCACCACCACCAATACACTCTCCACCGGTTCGTTCTCCACCACCTCCAGTATACTCACCACCACCGCCAGTAGCATCACCACCACCAATATACTCTCCCCCACCACCGATGCACTTATCCCCACCACCAATGCACTCACCTCCACCTCTAGTGGCTTCTCCACCACCACCACCGGTACACTCACCTCCACCTCCGGTGGCTTCTCCTCCACCACCTGTTTTTGCTCCACCTCCATCTATCTTATCACCTCCACCTCCAGTGGCTTCTCCACCACCACCACATGTTTTCTCTCCACCTCCACCTATCTTCTCACCACCACCACCGGTACACTCACCTCCACCTCCAGTGGCTTCTCCTCCACCACCACCTCCAGTGGCTTCTCCTCCACCACCACCTGTTTTTGCTCCACCTCCACCTATCTTCTCACCACCACCACCACCACCACCACCACCAATGTATTCACCTCCACCTCCAGTGGCTTCTCCACCACCACCACCATATGTTTTCTCTCCACCTCCACCTATCTTCTCACCACCACCACCGGTATACTCACCTCCACCTCCAGTGGCTTCTCCTCCACCACCATCTATTTTTGCTCCACCTCCACCTATATTCTCACCACCACCGCCAATTTCATCTCCTCCTAGCTCTATCAATGTTCCACCACCTCAAGATGACTTTATCCTCCCGCCTATTGGTGGAACAAGCTATGCATCACCACCACCACCCATCTATCAAGGTTATAATTAAATCTAATTAGTCCTCCATTCTCCAAGAAATACTCACTTCTCTTAGATAACTTTTAGAGGAAGCCCATCCACTTCCCATAATTTACCATGTTACAAAGATACATTTGTTTTTACTTTCTTGTATATGGTCATGCAAGTGAGGGGCATAAGAGAGAACGACTTGTAAATTTATCTTATCTTCATTTAAAAGATTATTTTGTCTTCAATTTTTTTTAAAAATATTTGTGTACTTCAGAATGTATAGGTGATTATGAATTCTATTGATGTTTTAAGAAGATGATTTTTTTTGAGTACCATCTCTAATAACCTTGACTCTCTCTCTCTCTCTCTCTCATATATATGAGTACCTATATCTATTTTATCGATTAATCTTCCCTTTCTAATTACTTTAGATAACCTTTACTTTGTCATGTTTGGATATATATTGTGTTTAAATAATGGATTGATGATAATATAAGAAATTGTTATACTTAAATAAGAGGTCAATAAGAGTAAATATAAGAATAGAAGCAAATAGAAAGAGGCAAGCACTTTAAACGTGGCTATAAGATAATGAAATGATATAGCTGCCTTTATTACATTAGTATTAGCTATTCAAAGTTGTCATGTTCTTGAGAAAATGCAAATGGTTGGTTAGAAGTTATTTTTCTAGAATTATGGCAAAGATACATTTAAGATCAAAACCAACAAATGCTAGCTAATAAAGCTTTCATCTCAACCAGCATCATAAATTAACCTCTAATAATAACAAGTTGTCTTTGAGAACCTTTGGTTGAATGTATATGGATATCGAGTATCCATCTCAACATAATTAAAGAGTCCATAATGATTATTAATTATTTAATGCAATATCCCATTTTCCATCCTTTCATGAAAATGCAATCTTTCTTATAATAAGCTTCAAATTGAAGGCTTCACTCTTTCACCAAGAAGGTAGCTTAGTCGGTATTGACTATGGCTCCATGCCCTTCATATCTAAGGTTTGAACCATGACTGGAGTCTATTAAATGAAAGAATTTTTTTGGATACCTGGACATGTGTATGTGAAATTGGTTATTGGACCGGTTGATGCTTTGGTGGACTGGGATGATGTGCCTACCCAATATGGTAGGAAAAGACTAAGCCATCTTTGTTGTCACCATGTATCGAATATTTTTCAATGAAGTGGGGGGCCTTATGGTTATGCCCAGAGAGGATAGCTACGCTGGTCACCCTCCCCCCCATAATTCCTATTTCTTATCCAAAAAAAAAACTTCACTCTCATCTTCTCCAAGGCAACCAAGAAGATTCATGATTAGATTTCTTGTAACACAAAAAGAGATCCACATAAAGTTATCTTTGCCTGTTCCAACATATTAGTTTTAAAGTCATTTTATATATGATCAAATGAATGTAACTTCATTTTATTGGAATTTATCTAATTAAGCCTATTTAGAAGTGACCTACACTAACATGCATTGGAATTTATTTTATATATTTTCCATTGACTGGACTCTGACTAAAGATACACCTCCTATAAAGTGATAAGATATATCAGATAGTTATTATATTGTAGTTAAACTCTATATGACCATTGTGGATAACATCCATTTCAATTTACATGATTGATTTAGATATTATCTCTACTGGAAAAATAGCTAGGATTCATGCATGAATTTTTTTTATAATTCACAGTGAAAGTATATCTATTTTAAAACTTTTTTAAATAGAAAACATATATTTAGAAAAATTTTAATAAATCCTAAGTAGGACCACAACATGATATACATTAAAAAAATAAAATCAGCATGTATCAATCTATCCGATGCATACAGTAGATTTAATTTACAAACAATATGAAATCTAATTTTATACCTGATCATGGGTCAATGATTGCTACTGCTGATGGCACGTGGTTAGCGCTCTTTGCATCACTTTATAGCCGTACAGGATATTCGATCTTATGAATTATCTATACGAAGCTCCGACATGATCAACCTCCGGGGATTGCTTGTTCCCTTCGATGGCTATTGGATGGCTAAAAATAATTTATTTCTTGGACTTTCTTGAGCCTCCCAAGATATTCAAGAAGTGGATAAAGAGGTCTAGATCTAAGAGAAAGAAAACCAAAAATAAGAAACCCTTTATTATTATTATTTTTTTCTTCTTTTTCTTCTTCCTTCAACCCTAGCACCCAAGTAAGGTATTTCATGCCAAAGAAGAACTCACACCCACCTTGAATTTCTTCAGCACCTTTTCTCATCTGATCTCATGCCAATTTATAGCCTCTTTGGTCGCCCTATCCCAAAAGAATACTAGGAAAATTAGGCATGTAGATTAGGATAGCATTAGGAGGACTTTTAGATAAGATAAGGAAGCAAATAATCTAGTTCAACTAGTCTTAGCTTATCCCACACCCCACCTCATTGAAATTTTTTTTTTCATGAATTTTTATCTCAAATCACCAGTAAAAGGGCCCTCTTTTCAACAAATATTTTATCTAAATTTCTCAAAAAAAAATGGCATGGAGAAATCCTAGAGAAAACCTAGTTAGGCTAGGTAAGGATTTGACCAAGCTTTGACCAAAATTAGTTAGGAGATAAAACTAATTTGGTTATAACTAATATAACCAACTTAGATCAATCCAATTACATCCCAATTAGACTTAATTAAATCCTAATTAAATATGAAATTAACTGATCCCAAATCTAAATCAAACCATAAGTAGAAATCCTTAGCGATTAGGTCATCAAATAATCTAATTGGATAAATTCTAATTAAACCAAATTCAATTAGACTTGACCAAACCTCTTTACTCAATCAAATTGAATCAATTAGTAATCCAATTATTAAATAATCCTTCTATAATTAATTAATAATTAATTAATTATTAATTTATAATATTTATATAGGGTTACTTATTTATCATATTTATAATTTTGCTACTGAACAATTCTTAATCGTTTGTCAGCCATCATGATTGGTCAGAAATTTTTATTGTGTGTAACCCCATAAGTTTAAATACTAAGTTGGTAATTGAGGAACCAATTCCTGAACTAATCAATGTAACAATCTAGCAATGGTGCCTGATGTTCAGATAGGTTGAATGTTTGGGAAGCAACATTCAAGAATCCAAGCATATGATTTCCATATAATTCATCCCTTTGACCTTAACACTCAAAATGATTTTAGAGTTAATTTCCAACTTCAAATAGTGTATCCAAATATGTCTCAACTTGCTAAATCCTGTGACTCTCATAAGGATTATCCTGGTCAAGGTCTTGCTAAATTAAAACATAGTATAGCATTGTCTCCAACATCTTGGAGTGGTCAATTCCATCTTGACTCATCACTGACTTAACAAGTACTTGACTACACCCAGTAACCTTCTATCACTGGATTAAAAATTTATGTAGTTCGGTATCTAAGTATAATGAGTTGCTTGCAAATCACTGGAATGATCTCAGGTCGGAGGGATACTTACATCCATATCCTTCTATGAGATACTTTCAATAGTAGAGTACTCAACAGAGTTGGTCATATTCAGTGTAATGTATACTTATACTCACCTACATGTCATACCAATGTCTCTACATTTCTTGGTTATGAGGACAACCAATCCCTATGGTGTACAATGACCTATGCTCGATAAACATTGTTGTCTTAGATAACAATATATCATTAGGTCATGAGCATGTTTAAGAACTACTCAATAAATTTTTCTTTATCAAATTGAAGTAGTTCTAAAGATTTCATCTGAAAAGAGTCCAAAAAAATATGCAAAAAGAGATGAATTACCAAAAAATAACTTTTATTTTATCAATGATCCATGTACATATTATAAAAACTCAATCATTTATAATCAAGATGATTGACTATACAATACATTTCCTAACAACTCCCATTTGGATTAGAGCCAATCAGAACATTATCGAATACCCATCTTCCACTTGTGGTCATCGAACTCTTTGATTCCGAGGGTTTTAGTAAATGGATCAGCTAAGTTTTCTTTTTTATCGATCTTTCGAAGGTCAATGTTACCTCGATCCACTATCTCTTGGACAAAGATAAAAATGACATAGAATATGCTTGGTTTGCTGATAAGCCTTTGATTTCTTTGCTTGAGCTATGGCCCTTGTTGACTCTGATCTTGATTTTGATAATTGACAAAATATTAAGTATATATGAGTACTAATGTGTGTTAAAAGTATTTATTAGATACAGCTGCTCATCAATGTTAAAAGATTGAAAAGATTGTCATTTAGTTGAAGAAGCCATAGTTTTCAAGTTTTAAGGGCTTTGGAACATGAGAAAGATCTTAAAAAGCTCATAATTTAAATTTGGACGAGTTTCAGAGCTTGGCACACCCGGCACGTCAAGTATCGAGCCAAGTGTCGATTCAAAATGTCGACTTAAGACCTAAGAACAAGAAAAATACAGAATATTATCAATCCAGAATTTTTGCCTTGAGCTGACCTAAGTATTGACCCTAAGTGTCGACTCACCTGTCAGTATCGATCCTAAGTGTGGACTCACCAGATTCAAGTGTCGACACTTAGTATAGCGACTAGTTTTTCAGAAGTGCAGAATTGATTCTAACTTGCTTTAAACGGCTAGTTTTTTATCTCCAACGGTCATAAACGATCATCTATAGGTTGGAGAGCTATATAAACACCAAAAATCAAATGAAAAAGTAATCATTTACTGAGATCATTGAATATCTTTCAAGGATTCAAGTGTTGAGTGGTTCAAGCCTTCAAGCTTCCAAAGATAAGAGAGCTGATCTAAGTCCATAACATCAAGCTGCAATCAAAGGCTTCAACAAATTGAAGACAAGCTTCTTCAACATCATTCAAGGGCTTTAAAAAGATACTTGCTTTATTTTAGAAAGCTTTATTATATTCTTTACTTTCATTCTTACATTGTTGTATCAAGGTTTTTGGTGAGCCTTGGAAAATCAAAGAGGTTGTTGGTTAGCCTTTATGTAAAACCAACATAGGTTGTTGGTGAGCCCGTAAAACCATCGATGGTTATTGGTTAGCCTAAGTTATAAAACCAACAAGGGATTTTAACTTGTGAGCCCGGAAAAATAAGTTGGATTTTGATTAGTGAGCCTGGAAAACTAATCGACTGTAATCTTGGTGATTATAGTGAATTCCCAAGGAGAACTTGGAGAGTGGATGTAGGTGCCTTGGAGTGCACCAAACCACTATATATTCTCGTGTTTGTGATTGCTCTTATTTATTACTTATTTACTCTTGCATTTACTTTGTTAATTTTGTTGCATATTTTTATTAAACATACAAACACTTTGGCAAAACATAAGCACTTGATTTGAATTGGCACATACTTATTTTATATCCATTGAAATAGTTCAAAAAATTTTTAAAATCTAATTCACCCCCCTCTTGGATTGCATCATCAATGGGCAACAATTGGTATCAGAGCCCAGAATCCAAAATCGTTGGTATTTAAACTTGGTGCTTTGCAAAGAATCCAACGGTTTCTAGTTAACAGATCATGGCAGTCCTAGAAGGTGCTTGTTTTGCTATAGGACATGCAACTAATAGACCACCATTTTTCAATGGCGCTAATTACACTTTTTAGAAAACTTGCATGTGCATCTATATTCAATCTATTAGTTATTATCTTTGAAAAGTTATAGTTAATGGTCCTCATATTCCTTCCATTTTGGTTAATGGCATTTCCATTCCAAAGCTTGAAGAGAATTGGAATGAATATGACATTAAGCAATCTGAAATTAATGCTAAAGCAATGACCTTGCTTTATTATGCATTGGACTCTAATGAATTCAATAGGATCTCCACATGCACATCGGCGAAAGAGATATGGAAAACACTTGAAATTACTCATGAGAATACTCTTCAAGTGAAAAGTACTAAAATTAATATGCTTGTTCATTCTTTTGAAATGTTTAAATGCTATATTTTGAATCTAGATCTGATATGTATACTAAATTTATGACTATGATTAATGAATTAAAAAGTCTTAGCAAAGTCTATACTAATGCTGATTTAGTTAATAAAATTCTTAGATCTTTGCCAATATCATGGGATCTAAAGATAACGGCGATCTAAAAAGCCAAAGATATTGATACCCTATCTTGAGAGGAGCTTAGTGGTTCACTTATGACCCATGAGTTAAATTTATGGCACAAAGAAGTGGTTGCCGATCAAGAGAAGAAGAAGATAATAGCCCTCAAGGTCAAAAAGAAATTCAAGACAATGATGGCAACTTAGAGTGATAGCGAAGATTCAAGTTCAGATGATGAATAATAAGTTGCTAATCTTTGCTTCATGGCAAATGAGGAAGAGGTATGTGCTGAAAATGAATATAATTTTATCTTTGATAAATTACATGATACATTTAATTATATTGTGTATGAATACAAAGTATTAAAAATTGAGCACAAGAAATTAAAAAGAGATGTAGATTCTTTTTTTCTTGAGAACACCAATCTTGCCAATAAAAATTATGATTCAAATATAAAGATTGATATTTTAGAAAATGATAAGAATAATCTTTCTAAAGAAAAAGAAATTTTAGAAAAAGAAAATTTTGATTTGAAAGATTTATGTAATAAGTTTTTAAATGAGAAAAATATTTTATTGAATTAAATAAAAATTTTAACAAGGTCCAAGATTTTTGTATTAAATGATGAGTTTTTAAAGAAAAACAAAAATCTTGAGTGGAAAAACAAGAATTTCTATGTTGATGCATCCTCCAATCTGACGTGTGTTAAATGTTGTAAAATTGGGCATAATGCATATCCTTGTAAATTAAAAAAAATTTGGATTCCAAAAGGAACCATATTTACTAATCCTAAAGGATCCAAGAAAGTTTGGGTACCAAAATTATCTACTTAGTATGTTTTGCGGGAATGTCTTGCAGTCCAACAAGAAGAAAAGAAGTTTTTAAAAAATGATTGTACAAGATAATTTAAAGAAGTGGACCTACTACATTTTAGACAAAATGGTAAAGGATTATACATATTGGTAAATTATGAACATTTCCCTCCATAATTGAAAATGTAGTTGAATATTTGTTATAAATGTTGCGTCAATTACTTTGAAAATTATTTTAAATAATTAATTAGAATCAAGTTTAGACTTATAGTCATTGATTATGATTATGAACTTTTTGATGCTGATGAATTTCATGCTATCATGATTAAACTTGTGATTATAAGACCTTCACTTGATTTTAATTAATGTATCTTAAATTACTCCATAAAAAATATTTTTAAAATTGTATATTGCTTTGAAAATTATTTTAATTGATTAATTAGAATCAAGTTTAAACTAATAATCATTTGTTGTAATATGAACTTTTTGATGTTGATGGATTTCATGTTCTCATGATTAAACTTGTGATTATTAGACTTTCACTTGAATTTGATTAATATAGTTTTAAACTATTTCATGTGAAATGTTATGATTTGTGTGTTTTCATTTTTGGCATCTATGCTTAAATTAGAAATGATTTGGATCAAGAATAGAACTGGTAGTTAAGGATTACATTTAAAAAGAAAGTATGCATGGGGGATGCCAGGCATGTTTGATGCCAACCAAGCAAAAATATCTACATTCCATCAAAGGAACTCTAATAGTCAGTTCCAATCTTCCGTGGGTAGAAGGGCTCCAATCTGCACAAACTTGGTGGGGTAGTCCTTTAGGGGAAAAGAGTAGTTGCTTGGCTAGTTCTTCTCTTTTCTTAAGTTCTCTTTGATCTAGTTGTTTGGTCATTGGGATTTCACTTGCCTTTTGGACTTTGGTCGATATCATAAAGTATTGTCGAGCTAATTCTTGATTCCTATGTATCTCGCTGACTCCATTCCTTATTTAAAAATAGACGAGTAGTTGGTGGAGACAATTCCATCTAACTTGTTTAACCTTGACCATCCGAGAATAATATTATATGCCAAGGGTCCAAATAACTATGAAAGTTATGAAAACAATACTTTATCAAGATGGAGTTCTTGTAGTAATAGGAAGAGTAATTTTTCTTTCGACTTTGACAGAGTCTGTTGAAAAGCTGACTAAGGGTACGAAAATCTATTTCAAATGATTTTCAAATAAGTTCATCCAAATAAAAACATCATAAAATTAAATATCTGTCGAGCTTCTATTATCAACTAAAACTCTCTATACATCATATTTTGCTAATGTCATTGATATGACAACAGTATCATCATGAAAATTTCAGATCCTGACAAATATCTATCACAAAAAGAAATTATATTTCACTTTCCTCTTTTCTCAGCCTCTTTGAAGAGCACCCTAGCCCCCAAGAGATCATGCAGACTTGGCCAGCAGTCTATTGGTTGCCAATCTCAACTTGAGTTTGTTGCTGGTCCAGTTTCTGGACATCAAGCTATGCACCTCCACAAATAGACTTTTCAAGATAGCCATGCCAAACTAGATCTTCAATCTCCTTCTTTAGCTAGAAATAGTCTTCGGTGTCATGGCCATGGTCTTGATAGAAGATATAGTACTTGCTTTTGTTGCAGGAGGTTGAAGGCTTCATCTGGTAAGGCCTTCAAAGGAATTGCTTTCCTTCTTTCTCCATAAGAATTTTAGATCTAGGGACGAGGAGAAGAGTAAAGTTACCCAATTTATCGACCAGGTTTCTAGACCCAAAGTTTGGTCGACTAGACGAGTGGGGCCTCTCGGACTAGCCCTTGCTTGACTCACTCTTGGCTTGCTTCTTTTTTGGCTTGCCACTATCTTCTCACCAAGTAGCAGCACCTTCTTTCATGAAAATATACTTCAAGGCATGAGTTAGTAGTTCTAGATAAAACTTTGGATAAGTCTTATCCAAGGAGTAGGTGAATTGGGAGGGGTAGAGTCCCCTCTTCATAGCCAGCATGGCTACAGACTCATCCAAGTTGTAGATCTCTAACATGGCCATCTTGAATCGGGCCATGTAATCTCTTAATGCTCTCCATCTTGTTACCAGATGGAGAAAATACTTTTAGGCTCTCGTGGCATCCTTCGGCTAGCATTAAAGTATGCCACAAACTCTCCAACTACTTAAAGAAGTGAACTTCCCTTGGCTTAAGTTTGGAGTACCATACTTAAGCTACTTTATGATGAGTGGCTGCGAAGGCAAGACAAAGCAGGGCATCAGTAGTGCCCTGAACCTGCATAAGAGCCTTGTAGCTCTCTAGGTAATCCAGTGGATCCATGGTAGGTACTATCATAGGGATCCATTTAAGGCATCTTGAATCGATTCAAGATCGATTCCTTTATGATTTATTGGGAAGAGGTGGGCAAGAGTTGAACTCAATCGAATCATGACTCCCTCCCTGCAGATCGACAAGTTGGCAGATGACTTCACTCAACATATGCTCGTAATCATCGAGGCATTATTCGGCTAGTCACCGAATAGCCTTATCAATAGATCCTTCTTATAAAGATTTGGATTCAAATAGAGAATGAAGGTGCTTTTCTTTTTTTAGCTCCCTTTCCTATTGCTGATCATTGTGCTGGGATCTTATTTGGTGTGGAAATAGGGACCATGACCGATGGATAGTATGCCAGTGAGAGGACCTCCCATGAGAGGACAGGTGGCTTGCTCGGTGAGGCAAGTGAGATCGAGATTGGTGGGATGTCCATCGATGACGAGATCTCCCTCCTGGAGATCGATGACTGGGATGGGTGAAAGTAGTAGTGGGGCAGCTGGGACCTCCAACTGCTACTATTTTGCCATAAAAGGTTATTGCTACTATAGCCCCTGCACTGCGATGGCTAGGGACTGAACGCCAAGGTAGCAAGCAAGTCTTGCTGGGTGACCAGTGGTGGGGGAGGTGGAGCAAAAGGTTCCGATGCCTGGCTAGATTGCTCCTCATGATGCAAAGAGTATCTAGTATAGTTGATGGAAATATCTTGTACTTGAGTGATCACCATTGGGCTCTAAGCTCCTGAGTCTTTTTGAAGATGATGAGAGTGCCCCTAACCTGGAATGTCAATCTATTGCTATCAAATCACTTTACTAGGACTCAAGCGGTGCTTGAGCGTCTCACGAGTTACTCCAGCGAAAAAAATGTGCCACTCATAGTAGCTCTCGAACGAAAACATGCAACAATAGTTTCTAGGTCAGGATTTTTGGTAGGGGATCCTCCAATGCTGAAGCCAAAAAAGGGTGATGTAGGCTACAACAATTGGAGCTGAGAACAAAATGGTGACTGAATGAGCATATGAGAGGAGTAAGGATGCATTATGTAACATAATTCATCAAGAGTCCCCTTTTATCTATTTATAGAATTATGCAAGATAACTGAATGCCATTAGGGAGGTAGCATCTTCTGACAGGTGTAACAAATTTCAGGTAGGATATGAGATTCTTAAAATTTTTTCTATTAGAATCATGGATAATGTGGTGATCTTGTCTGCCACTGCTTCCATTGGAATGATTGTAACTTGTTGCCATAACTTTCACAAGAGTAACTGGAATTCATTTTGCCACCTCACTCGGATATCATAGACTAAGATTAGGGTGGTTTACTTGGTATCGAGAGAGAGGGAGCCTAGATATTATATCCAGTCATTTCTGACTAAGTATGCCTAAATAATTAGTCCGGACCGAATATTTATTTGTTAGGTATGTATGAAGAGATGTTGACAGTTAGGCTTGATTACTTGTGATCTCACGGTATAGAGTTTTATAGCTTATTTGGTGCAATGGCTGACTTAGTCGGCCTCCGCTCATTTGGTTGCCGAGTGGGTCTTTAGTTGGTGCCCGTTTTCTCCTTGCTTGGTGTCATAATCGGAGTCCTGTTACTTCTTGAGGCTGAGTAAGCAGTTACCATAATACCATTCAATTCGCTACATTACTTTTTTAAAAAAGATATGCTTGATTTTTTTTTTTTTGGATGAAAAAAGGATAGAGGGGGGATAAGCCCCGGTGTAGCTCCCCATTCTGGCCCCCAGCCTGTTAGGCGATTATTTGATTCGGGCCACAATTTTTTGTGTACCCTCCTCACCAACCGGTGAGTACATCAACCTAACACCATTACGGCACCAAAGTTAGAGCCACTCCGCCCCCCCAGTCACGTGTGTCTAGAATTTCTGAAATTTAATTGAGTCACCCGAGAGATCATTCCTTAAAAAGATATGCTTGATTAGATAATAAATATAAGCCATAACAAGTCTTCCAGCACGAGGAGTGGATGACTCATACTTAAATTCCACTATTTTGCTAAAAAAATATAAATGTTACAAATTTTTTAAGATTAATTTACACTATAAGAAAATCCAGTTTTAGCAACCGATTTTGCAACCGAATTTTTTGGTTACATTTGTGACCGATTTTGCAACCGATTTTGCAACCGATTTTGCAACTGATTAATTTTTTTAATAAATTAGTAACCGATTTAAATCGGTTGCAAATTCAGTTGCAAAATTACCATTTTGCAACCGATTTTGCAACCGAAACAGAAATTGATTTAAAAATTTTTCTAAAAGTTTTTTTAAAGATTTTGCAACTGATTTTTTGGTTGCAAAATTATAAAAAATTAAAAATAATTTTAAATAAAAATTTGCAACCAAAATATCGGTTGCAAAAAACTGATAAATAAAAAATTTTTGAAAAATATTTTTTAAAAATTTTGCAACCGAAATTTCGATTGCAAAAATTAATTTAAAATTAATTTTAATATTTTTCAAATTTTGCAATCGAAAAATCGGTTGCAAATAAAAGATAATTAAAAATTTTATTTAAAATGTTTCTTTAAAATTTTGCAACCAAATTTTTGGTTGCAAAATTTAATTTAAAATTAATTTTAATAATTTTGAATTTTGTAACCGATTTTGCAATCGATTTTTTATTTTTTTTCAGAAATTTATTTTTTTTGTAACCGATTCTCAGAACTATGAAACCTCACTCTGGTCGAGTCGGCTTGGATGAATCGAGTCGGCTCGGATTCTCAGAACTGTGAAACCTCACTCTGGTCGAGTTGGCTCGGATGAATCGAGTCAGCTCGGATTCTCAGAAGTGTGAAACCTCACTCTGGTCGAGTTGGCTCGGTTGAATCGAGTCGGCTCGGATTCTCAGAACTGTGAAATCTCACTCTGATCGAGTCGACTTGGTTGAATCGAGTCGGCTCGGATTCTCAAAATTGTGAAATCTCACTCTAGTCAAGTCGGCTCGGATGAATCGAGTTGGCTTGGATTAATTACAGTTCTGCCATTTTGGAGTCAACTCTATTGAATAATTATAGTTCTGCCATTCGAGTCGACTCGGATGAATTGAGTTGGCTCAGATTAAATATAGTATGCCATTCTGGAGTCAACTCTATTGAATAATTACAGTTCTGCCATTCTGAAAGAATTGGCTCCAGCGAACTTCCTCTAAATGCTTTCAAACTTCTCCAAACTTCTTCCAAACCACTTTAAACATCTTATAAACCTATGATACTTTACAAAAACAATCTTTACAAAGATAATTAGTAACATACCATGTATCAATATTTTGTAATCATCAAAATCAATCCTAGGATCAACATTTTGTAAATGAATTTTCAGTTGCAAAAAAAATATTTTTTTTTAAATTTTTTTTAGAAATTCCTGGTTATTAATAGGCTTTTCTTTTTCGACGATGCCCTAGCCCCTCTTCTTTTTCTTTCGTTCTCCCTTCCATCGATTCTTCAAATCCCAAATCTTCCTCCATGGCCGACGCCGGATTTCTCCCTCGAAGGCCGACGCCTTGCTCCCCTCGACGGCCGGCTCCGGGTACCGCCTACCCCATCGGCTCTCCCTTCTTTAGCTCCGAGCCCCGCCGGCTCCGGGTACCGCCTACCCCACCGGCTCTCCCTTTATCAGCTCCGAGCCCCGCCGGTCATCGGGTACCGCCAACCCCTCCGGCTCTCCCTTCCTCAACTCTGAGCCTCGCCGGCTCCGAGTACCGCCTACCCCTCTGGCTCTCCCTTCCTCAGCTCCGATCCTCACCGGCTCCGGGTACCGCCTACCCCATCGGCTCTGCCTTCCTCAGCTCCGAGCCCCGCCAGCTCCAGGTACTGCCTACCACACCGGCTCTCCCTTCCTCAGCTCTGAGCCCCGCCGGCCGCTAGGTACCGCCAACCCCTCCGGCTCTCCCTTTCTCAACTCCGAGCCCTGCTGGCTCCAGGTACCGCCTACCCCTCCGGCTCTCCTTTCCTCAGCTCTGATCCTCACCGGCTCCGGGTACCGCCTACCCCACCAGCTCTCCCTTCCTCAGCTCCGAGCCCCGACGGTCGTCGGGTACCGCCTATCCCACCGGCTCTCCCTTCCACAGCTCCGAGCCCCACCGACCGCCGGGTATCGTCTATCCCACTAGCTCTCCCTTCCACAGCTCTGAGCCCCATCGACCGTCGAGTACCGCCTACCTCTTGCTGTTGATTACTTTCATGTGTCATTTCCTAACTTGTCTTAACACTAAGAGCCGAAGAGGAATCAAAAAGTTTGGAACATATTTTCTTTTATGCAATGCTTCTCCTTTGGTATGCATGCTATTTAAGTCTCACATGATATCAAATCATAGGAATCTTGCATGCTTTACATGATCATGATTGATTTACATATTTGCATCTTTGTTCAGGTATTGGAAAATAGAAATTTACTATTCTTTGATTAGCTTTTTTTTCTTCGCTCGTGTTGACCATAGTAGATTTACTCTAAAATAACTCTCTATTCAGGTGCTTGAAGTTGGCAGACAAGTTGAAATTCTTCAATCATAATTGGAGCAAAGAGAGGTACCTTTGCCCAAAGGGCACATAATTGGCAAAGTTGTACTCCCAAATCCAAATTGCAGGTGTTTATGAACATGAATCAACACTGATGTTTTGATGGCATAATGTTCTGTTCTTACATGCATTTTGTCTACATTCCACATGTATCTTTTTTTTATATATGACTCTGTTATTTTGAGCAGAAGTGAAACTTTTTTTAAACATGATTTATCTCAGGAAAATAAATTATTATTTTCTAGATCATGTCTAAATATTCAAAATTTAGTATAATTACCTAAAATTGTATATATATATTCTATAGTGCCTGATGTATGCTTTATACTTCTCAGCTGTCTGTGAAAAATTTATAAAATTCAGGACAAAAATTTATTTTACATAATTTTTTTTAATTATTCAATTTTAGCAACCAATTTCAATTTTTTTTTATTTTTTTTTATTTAGCAACCGATTTTGCAACCGATTTTAATTTTTTTTCAGAATTTTATTTTTTAGCAACCGATTTTAATTTTTTTTTAAATTTTTATTTTTTTGCAAGCGATTTTGCAAGCAATTTTTTATTTTTTTTAGATTTTTATTTTTTTGCAACCGATTTTTTTTTATTTTTTTGTAAAATCGATTATAAATTTTTGCAACCTATGCTTTTGTAACCGGTTAATTTCAGTTACAAAATCGGTTGCTAAAACTGGTTTTTCTTGTAATATTATATTTAATAAGAATGGTACATGAATTTTGCCATGATATTATTTATAATATTTTATTATATAGAATATTTAAGGTATCACGGTATTATCATTTATATATTATTTTTTAAAAAATAATATTTTTTTTTATTTTTAATCTTCTTTCTCATTGCCGTTAATTTTCTTTGCCACTGGTCTTCCCGCCGTCGCTGTCTCCCACCGCACCGCTTGCCTACGTGCTGCATGTTTTCACGCCACAACACGTTGCCCGTTGCCCCTCCTACTCCACCCACTCCCCCGGATCCACTGCCCATGACCAATAGTCCACCTTCTATTGCTTCCTCAGGATCATGGGTTGGAGGTGGAGGCATTGGCAACGGCAACAAACGAAGCAGGTATGCAATCTTGGCCCGTTACACCCGCCAGCGGTGGATGAGGTGGACCAGGATCCGCAGTAAAGGATCTTGTGGGGGCCACGATGAATCTTGGGGCAATCGAGGGGGCATGACAGTGCATGCGAGAAAGGGATCTCGTGGAGGTTATGATGGATCTCGGGATGGCTAATTAAGGGGGCATCAGGGGATCTCAAGGTAGTTAGCAAGATGGGGGCACGACGGTGGGAAATGGAGGTGGCGGCCAACGACAACACAGGATGGGGAGGAGGCAGACATAGGTAGTGGTAGAGATGAGGAGAGGATGGAAGGAGATGATGAGTTGGTGCATCGGGAAGAGATGGGGAGGGGTGGGGTGGGGTCGGAAGTCGCTGCCGGTGGCCAGCCGAGAGCCTTCATCATCCCTATGGTTAGGAGAAGGAAAGGAGGGCAAGGGGAGGGGTTTCCCCTGTTCGAGCGAGTAGAAGAAGAAGAAGAGAGAAGATAATATAAGAAAAAGAAAAAGAAAATCAAGAAGAAACGAAAAAGGAAAAAAAGAGGAATCACTTTCTTTTTTCTAGTTTCTCTCCCTATTTTCTCTTTCTATATGTTTTTCTTCTTAAAAATTTTGCTCTTCTAGGAAAAGTTATGAAGTTAGGTTAGGGATAAGTAACTGTTACGAAACGGATCGCAGTGTAATATAAAATTTACAGGGAAGAAAGAAAACCTGGCAAAAATAAATCACAGCACAAGCAAACATAAGGGATTACGTGGTTCGGAGACTCCTGCTCCTACGTCCACGGTCGCACAAGAACAAATCTCCACTATAAAAGATTTACGGGAAGTTTACAGGATGCTCACCTCAGCCCTCAAACAAGAGAAGAAATGAAGAAAACAAAAAATAAATTATCCCAAAAAAATATCTCTCACCCAGAAATAATTTCTTGGTGGAAGATCTCTTGCCTCTCCAATTTTATCTCTTTCTCTCTCTTTCTCTGCCTTTTTTCTCTCTTGGAAAAAGTCTTCAGGGCTGCTCTCTATATCCAATTTGTCAATATCATCACTCACAGGCGTCTACGGCTTTTAAAGAGCCGAACAGGAGATGAAACCCAACTCAAGAAGACCTAAAACACCCAAAATCAATTCCAGCCATCCGATCGAAGATCAAGAACCCAGATCGTGCCAAAAACAGTGCCAGATCAAGCCTAAAAGAGGTCGGATCCATCTTAGCCGTCCGATCGCGCCATTGGACGGTCCAGATCAAAAGAAATCCCGTGGACCACTCAAACACCACATGAAACGCACGGGAAACCGCGTGGAAAACGCCCAAGGGTCAGTCACTGCCGCCTAGGTGGGGCCCACGCCGCCCGCGCGCGCTGCGCGTGGGCCTGGGCCGCGCTCCGCGCGCCCGTGCGCCGGGCCTGGGCCGGTGCACCCGCCCGCGCATGCCTCCCGCGTGCCTGCCCGGGTGAGCTCACGCGCTCGCCCACGCGCTCGCCGCGCTCGCCCGCCTGCGCGCGCCTGGGCCGTGCGCGTGGGGCGAGCCGGGCCTAGCCCAATCCGGCCAGTCCAATCCTCTTTGTTTTTTTTTTAATTCTTCTTGGGCTGGGCTTCTGGGTGTTGGAATAAGGCTCCACGCATAACAACTCTCCCACTTGGAGACTTAGATACAATATCAGCATCCACCTGAAAATAAAACAAACTTCCAAAACAAAAGTTAGTATCTTGTGCGGCGCCTCTAATCAACTAGCTCCGGAGGCCAATTGAGGCTATAGACAGCCTTAATTTCTCTGCAGTGACCACCTTTGTCAGCATATCTGCTAAATTCTTTGAGCTATAAATTTTTTCCAGTGACAAACATCCATCTTCAAGCAATACCCTGATGAAATGATATCGTAGCTGTATATGCTTCGTTCTCGCATGGAACATCGGATTCTTTGCAAGATGAATAGCACTCTGACTGTCACAAAACAGTACACTGCAGCTCTGCTCTCTACCAAGCTCCTTCAGCAAATTTTGCAGCCAGATCATCTCCTTGCTAGCTTCAGTGATTGCCACATGCTCTGCCTCGGTGGTGGAAAGAGCAACGATCTTCTGCAGTTGCGAGATCCAGCTCATCGCTGTCCCGTCAATGGTATACACATACCCAGTCGTGCTCCTCCTAGTGTCGGCATCGCCACCCAGATCTGCATCTACCTGTAAAGTCAAATTGCCCCTCCTGTAGCATAGGCCGATATCCTTGGTACCTTTAAGTTATCGTAGGATCCATTTGACAGCTTTCCAGTATTGCTTACCCGGATTTGCCATGTACATGCTCATAGCTCCCACTGCATGTGCAATATCCGGCCTCGTGCAAACCATCGCGTACATCAAGCTACCAACGCTGAAGCATACGGAACCCTGGCCATTGTCTTCAGCTCATCATCAATCTTGGTTGACTGTTCCTTTGAAAGCTTGAAATGTACGGTCAAAGGTGTCTTCACCGGCTTTGCATCTGATATGTTAAATCTGTCCAACACCTTTTTAATATAGCTACTCTGAATCAACTTCAGTGTGCCCACCGCTCTGTCTCTTTCGATCCTCAACCCAAGTATCTGCTTTGCTGTGCCCATATTCATCATTGCAAATTTTCTAGACAGTTCTCGCTTCCATCTTTCAATCTCTTGTATGTCTGGCCCAGCAATTAACATATCATCAACATACAAGAGTAATATCATGAAACTGTCTTCGAATATCTTGAAATAACAGCAATGATCCTCCTGGCATCTAGCAAAATCATTATTGATCATGAATCCATCAAACTTCTTGTACTATAACCTGGGAGCTTGTTTTAAACCATACAAGCTTTTCCTCAGCTTGCATACTTGATCTTCTTTATTAGGGACCTCGAAGCCAACAGGCTACTGCATGTAAATATCTTCATCTATCTCACCGTGCAGAAAGGCAGTAGTAACATCTAGTTGCTCTAGGTGTAGGTCCTCCATAGCTACAATGCTCAGAACAACTCGAATCGTAGAGAGCTTGACAACAGGAGAAAAATCTCGATATAATCTATACCCTCTTTCTGTTGGAATCCTTTCACGACTACCCTTGTCTTGTACCTCTTACTACCATCGGGTTCCTCTTTGACCTTATAGACCCATTTATTATGCAGTGCTTTCTTTCCATTCGGTAGTGTGCTGAGCTCCCACGTCTTGTTCTTTATCAAGGATTGCATCTCATCCTTCATCGCCAGCTCCCACTTGATCGAATCTTTGCTCTCCATGGTCTCATCAAAGCACTCTGGCTCCCCTCCATCTGTCAACAGCAGGTAATGTAACGAAGGTGAGTACCTTACACGTGGTTTCGGGGTCCTTGTAGATCTTCTCAGTTGAGGTGTCTTTGGCTCAGGCTCAGGAACTCTTGCTCCCTCGGTAATGTCCTCCTCAGTGATCTCTTCCAACTCTACTTGCTCTTTCTCCTTATCTGCCTCTTCTGCTCTATTTGGATCACCTCGATCCTTGTACATGCTTCTCTCATTGAACACCACGTTCTTGCTCCTGATGATTTTCCTGTCCTCCTTGCTTCAGAGCTTATTACCAAAATCATCAGTGCCATAACCAATGAAGAAGCATTTTTTTGACTTTGCATCTAGCTTGTCTCTCTTCTTAGCATTGACGTGGATATAGGAGACACAGCCGAAGACCTTCAGGTGAGATAAGTTTGCTGATTTACCTGTCCACTCTTCTTCAGGGATCTTACAATCAAGAGGGATTGAGGGACCTCTATTAATCAGGTAGGCAGCAGTGCTAACTGCTTCAGCCCAAAACATCTTGGGCAATCCAGCATGGAGCCTCATGCTCCTCGCTCTCTCGTTCAGGGTACGGTTCATGCGCTCAGCTATCCCATTTTATTGTAGCGTACTTGGGATAGTCTTCTCCATCTTGATCCCATTAGCTGCGCAGAACTCCTTGAACACAGTACTATTATACTCGCCTCCATTATCTAACCTTAGGCACTTGATCTTTTGTCCTTACTCATTTTCCACTAAACTTTTCCATTTCCTGAAAGTGTCAAATACATTAGATTTATTCTACGGAAAATAAATCCATACCTTCCTGTGGAATCGTCGATAAATGTTACATAATAATTTGAGTCTCCAAGGGATGCCACCGGAGAGGGACCCCACACATCGGTGTGAACTAGCTCTAGCTTTTTCGATCTTGGTACTCTACCTGTCTTGATGAAGCTGACTCTCTTCTGCTTTCCAAGAATACAATGCTCGCAGAAACCAACATCTGTCATCTTCAGACCAGCTAGCTTGCCCTTCTTCTGTAATACTTGCATTCCTTTTTGCCTCATGTGACCCAGACTGTAGTGCCACAACTCTGAGTCTACCTGTGACAAAGCCAATGCGTCTTTCATGTTACTAGTCATATAAAGGGTGCCCAACTTGCTTCCACGTGCTATCACCATAGCACCCTTGACGATCTTCCAGGAGCCGCCAACAAAAGTTATGACATAACCCTCCGAGTCCAGTTGCCCGACTGAGATCAAGTTTCTCTTTAAATCAGGGACATGTCTGACATTCTTCAGCTTCCATACCGACTGATTCGGCATCTTGATATGGACATCACCTCTCCCCACGATGTCCAAAGGCTCATCATTTGCCAGATAAACCTTTCCGAAATTACCAGCTGTATAATTTCTCATGCATTCCATCTGTGAGGAAGAGTGAAACGAAGCACCGGAGTCTAGGATCCATGACTCCATCGGACTGTCCGCACTGAGAAACAAAGCATCTTCAATATTCTCGGTCGCTGCATTGACTAACTCTTCCTTCTGTCGTTTGTTCTTCCTTGCCCAGCAGTTTTTTCTGGTGTGCCCCTTCTTACCGCAGTGCCAACAGCCATCACCCCTAGGTCTTGATTGGCTCCTCTACTTGTATTTGGATCTCTCGCAGTTGTTGCTATGCTGTGTAGTCCTCCCTCTGCCTTCTTGGGTTGTCAAGATAGATCCAGAGCTTCCATTGGCTTCTTTTCTCCTGATATCTTCACTGAGAATTAGGTTCCGGACCTCTTCAAATTTTAACTTGTTTGATCCATGGGAACTGCTAACAGCTGTCACAGTTGCACCCCAGCTCTCGGGCAAAGATGAAAAGAGGATCAAAGCACGGACTTCATCCTCAAAACTGATGTCGATAGAACTTAACTGACGGGTAATCAAATTAAATTCATTGATATGATCTGTGACAGATGCACCTTCTCTCATCTTGAGATTAAACATACGACGCATAAGATAAATTTTATTGGAGGTCGAAGGCTTCTCATACATGTCGCACAGAGCCTTAATCAAACCTGCTGTCGTCTTCTCCTCCAAGACATTGAACGCAATATTCTTGGCCAACGTCAGCCGGATAACTCCCAAAGCCTGGCGGTCCAGCAAATCCTAGTCATTTTGCCATACATCAGCAGGTTTTACACCCAACAGGGGTTGGTGAAGCTTTTTCTGATACAAATAATCTTCTATCTGCACCCTCCATAAGCCGAAGTCCTTTCCATCAAACCCGTCGATCTTAACTTTTCCTTCGTCTCCTGCCATTGCTTCCACTGAAACCTAGTGCTCTGATACCAGTTGTTGTGGAACAGATCACAGTGGAATATAAAATTCACAGGGAAGAAAGAAAACCTGGCAAAAATAAATCACAGCACAAGCAAACACAAGGGATTACGTGGTTCGGAGACTCCTGCTCCTACGTCCACGGCCGCACAAGAACAAATCTCCACTATAAAAGATTTACAGGAAGTTTACAGGATGCTCACCTCAGCCCTCAAACAAGAGAAGAAAAGAAGAAAACAAAAAATAAATTATCCCAAAAAATATCTCTCACCCAGAAATAATTTCTTGGTGGAAGATCTTTTGCCTCCCTAGTTTTCTCTCTTCCTCTCTCTTTCTCTACCTTTTTTCTCTCTTGGAAAAAGTCTTCAGGGCTGCTCTTTGTATCCTCTGCATCCAATTTGTCAATATCATCGCTCACAGGCATCTACGTCTTTTAAAGAGCCGAACAAGAGATGAAACCCAACTCAAGAAGACCTAAAACACCCAAAATCAATTCCAGTCGTCCGATCGAAGATCAAGAACCCAGATCGTGCCAAAAATAGTGCCAGATCAAGTCTAAAAGAGGTCGGATCCATCTCAGCCATTCGATCGCGCCATCGGACGGTCCAGATCAAAAGAAATCCCGTGGACCACTAAAACATCGTGCGAAATGCACGGAAAACCATGTGGGAAATGCGGGGAAACGCTCAAGGGTCAGCCGCTACCGCCTGGGCCGGGCCCACGCATGCTGCGCGTGGGCCTGGGCTGGTGCGCCCGCCCGTGCGTGCCTCGCTCCAGCCCTCATGCACTCACGTGCTTGCCCGCGCGCTCGCCGTGCATGCCCGTGCTCGCCCGCCTGCGCGCGCCTGGGTCGCGCGTGTGGGTTGAGCCAGGCCTGGCCCAATCTAGCCAGTCCAATCCTCTTTTTTTTTTTTAATTCTTCTTGGGTTGGGCTTCTGGGTGTTGGAATAAGGCTCCACGCCTAACAGTAACTGGATTACTGATGAAACCTGGATAGAGGATTCTAGACCTATAACTACCGTACCATAAAATTATTTATTAAAAATAAGATTATTATGTAGAAGAATAATTTTCCAAGCAGGAGGGTATTGAGTGAGATCTGTAGCACCTATGTCAAGAATCCGAATACAGATTGATATCGAAAATGTTAAATCTATCTCCAGTAAATATAAAGATTTCTGGACATGATCTCCAATTTAAAAATATATTTTACATCACATGATTTTAATCCTTGGATATGAGCATTGGTATGCATGATTATTTATGCATTATATATTTTGATTTCTCATGGTAGATATTTGTAATTGCCGGTATTACTATTTATATTTTTTTATATAATATGTTCCGATTATTTTTAGATAATTTGGATTGTGATTCCGGTTAGGGATGGCAATGGACCGGGTTTGGACTGGGTTTTTAACTATCCAAATCCAAATCTGAATACCTAGTAAACTATCCAAACCTAGCTCAAACGCTATCAGGATTAGATTTTTTTATCCAAACCCATCTCAATCAAGTATTGATAATTCGGGTTTACCTGGCCTGAATCCAATTGAGTCACACTAAACATTTTTTTTTATTTTTATCAACTTTAAAATCATCTATAATTCTATAAATCATACATACATAAAACAAATAAAACTCAACTATATTTTTAGTTCAACGGTACTTAGTTTCATATTCAATCAAAATAAAATATATTTAATATAATATATATTAATCATATATATTAAAATATTAAAAAAATTTAGATCGGGTTTGGAGCGGGTGTATATCTATCCAGTCTCAGTCCAAATCCAAAGTTAAGCATTCAAGTTTTATCCAAATCCGGTCCAAACCTAATCAAAGCATTGACTACCCGGCATAATCAGGTCGGACCAGGTCAGGTATCCATAAATTTGGATTTTGTTACCATCCCTAATTTTGATTATTAAAAATATTAAAAAGAATATGATTTGACAACATGTTTAATATTGATAAATTGATAATCAAGAAAGGAGTGTTTGGAATAGCCATGTTAAATAAAGAATAGCTGAGCCACAGGTAGATAATACATGGAACAGCCGATCACGGATGGATAGTACATGGAATAGCCAAGCTAAGAGCGGATGGTATATGAAATAGCCGAGCCACGGGTAGATAATACATGAGATAGCCGAGCCATGGATAGATAGTACGTGGGATAGCCAAGCTATAGACAGATAATACGTGGAATAACCTGACCACAGGTGGATAGTACATGGTCAATTTTGAGATTGCTAGTCACGGGCTGAAGCATGATAGTAATTAGTTTAAAATTTTAAAAAGATAATAGTGGTTGATCCGGATCATGTTAAATAGATATGAATAATAAGAGATAAAATAATAATTAAATAAAAAGAGAGATTTTACTTAATGACATATGTGGTATTTTATTTTTGAATGAGATGGATGTTTGGTATTAATTGATGCATGTTTTTGCATATATTGATATTGAGTTATCTTAATTATTTAACATGAGATTTTGAGATTTATGTTCTATTTGATACTGTTTACTATTATTTTTAAATTATATTATACTATACTAATGTGAGTATGTAGGGATTCTTACTGGACTATAAAGCTCATACCCCTACTTTTTTTTTTCTAGAGTTGTAGAGTGTCTAATGGATTTGCAAGTGAAAGGATAAAAATATAGAGAGTCATTGATACCGTTCGGATGATTGAAGAACAACCAAAATTATAATTATATAAGTTGTATTATTAGGTATTCTCTTATAAATTATGATTAATAGTATTCTTGAAAATTAAAGTTGTAATGGATATTTTAGGCCTTACATGATCTCTAGAGTATATTCTAGGATTTATGCGGCCGGTCGCATAGCCGACCCAAGTGCTGGATTCGGGGTATGATAGAATGGTATCAGAGCTTAGGTTATAATTACTTGGAACTATGACATAAGTAATTTGGACATGACATGAGTGATATTGAAGCTTAGATTATGATCACTTGGAACTGTGATATAAATGATTAGGTAATGACATGAGTGATATGTTTTGATCACTAAGGATCATGACTTAAGTAGTATTTGAACTTAAGATTATGATCATTAGAGATATGATAGAAATATCATAAATCAATTTGGAGTTGGGGTTTTAGATCACTAGGTATTGTGATATAAATTATGACTAAGATTTGGTATATGATGAGAAAAAAAGGGCTACATGTTTTATCTACGATATCAGTGATAACGTTGATCTAAGGCAAGTGCAAAAAGGTGAATGATTTATATCTCTTGATCATGATAAGAGAAAATTTGATCAAAGTGTTAGATGTGTTAACCTTTGAATATAGGTTGTTATGCTACTAGGCTATATTGTGTCATGTATACTTGTTTGATTACTATTAGATGATTTTGGAATTCCAAACTTGATATAGATGCAAATCATCGTAGACTTTTAGTGTTGTTATTAATTGTTTAATTTCAAGTTTTGGATTATTATCAAGTTGTCGGAGTGACATGAGTTTCATGATATTAGAATTGAATATTTTTTTAAGGACCAAACTTGTATACGGATTATAAATAAAATTAACATATAGAAGAAAATTATATTACAAATACGTGTAATTCCTTAATGATGGATTTGATTTTATTAAGAGAACATGGGATACACAACTTAGCTGAATCTTTGATAATTTAAATTATCACATTTGAATTGGATTACTTGATCTTCCCTATATTTGTTAGAGATTATTGGATAATTAAACTCCAAGTCAAATTAAGATCTATGAGAAGATCTAGGTTATCTTACTACTGATATTGTATTGAGCAGAGAAATTGATTTTGGGAGACTTATATGAGTTTAGCTTATAAGAAATAACATTTCAGGTGGTTTATTAATTTATGCTAACCAACATGGTAAAGGAATCTCCATAACGAATAATCAAGGTGATTTTACTCATAGAGATATTGACTTGAGATCTTCTAATTTGTTAGAGTTGGAGTTCACTTTCGATGAGAAAAGTTATTCTAGAATTATCGAATTGTATTGTTAGGAAAGTCAAAGTAATTTAAATAGGTCTAGAGTTATTGAGCTTGTCTTTGAAGGATAGTAAGGCTTAAGCAATAGCTTTAGAATGAAAAGTTGCTCAAGGTTAACCTTAACATGGTATGATTTAGGTATAGTTAAAACTAAGGCAAAAAATGTTGCTTTAGTTTGACCTAAAAATTTTGGATCTTCTTTATACCAATATAAGATAAATTTTTGGAAGGGATTCATTTAGTGAACCTTGACAGTTCGATAAATTTATATTAGAATATGTAATAAAAGTATGATGGTTTGAGTTATTTTGAAATTAATTAAGAATGTTAATTCTAACTTTAAAAGTGTTATGATGGGAGAGTTGATTTAAATTTTAGTAAAAAGGCTTTGAGTGATAAATGAAAAGATAATGTTACTGATTCTTTGGTTGTCTATATATGTAGCCATGCAATTTTCATCAATAGATCCTTCTAGTATTGAGGACTCTAAAGAAAAATTTTGGATATCTCCAAGTTTAAAGTAAATAAGTGATGATTCTTTTGTCGGGCTTGGATCTGGAATATTTTGATACAAAGCTCCCTTAATTTTGATATTATGATTTTATTATTTGAAAAGACTTAAGGTTTTTCTAAGATAAAAGCTTAATTATAAAATCATAAGAATGGTTAAGAGAAGAAAAAAGACTTTAAATTCTAAAGAATATTTAATGTTCAGGGTTTCTTTTGCTATGTTAATAGTGTAGACTAGGCTAATTATGATTTCTATATAGAGTTAATCAAGAGCAATAAATTTTATGAATAAAAAATTATATATTTTAATTCAAGATTGAGATATTAATGTTTATTTGAAAGAAATTGAAAGAATTTACTATGTATTGCAAATGGTAAAGATCAAAATTAAGATACCATATAATTTTATGTTTAGGTCTTATGAAGAAAGTATTCTAAGAGGAGGATTATCTGGAAGCTAGAGGATGATATTAGGATTGGATGTTTCTGAAATCTAGGCCATCATGATTTTCTTGTATAATTAATCAAGGGTAATTAATTACATTGATATCAAAAGATTAATATTATTTTGGAAGATCTCAAGAATGTATTATAGATGGAAAGGATCAAGTTTTGAATATTATGTAATTTCATTATGTTAAGACCTTGAGAAACAAGTATTCTTGAGGTCGATTAATTGGAATATTGAGGATGTCATCAGAAGTTGACTACTTTGAAAGTTTAAACTTCAAACAAGCTAATTTCGAGAACAAAATTATTTTAAGAGAGGAGAATATAATAACCCATATTTTCTAAGCTCCGAGGCCCACCTAAAGAAGCCAGAGCCCATCTTGCCGTGTGCTCAACATGTGATAGAGAAGGAGAAGACTCCAAATGGGGGTCTTCTTCCTCGTGACTCCATCAGACGCCCCAATCCTAGGGCATCTCAAATTTAATCCTAAAAATCCTGGGACCTAGTCTATAAAGGCTGGCTCATTCCTCCTTTGGACTCCATTGAAAAGACTTCACAAGATTGTCACTGGATTCAAGAATTTTCTCTCAACTTTCTTTGATTTTTCTACCAAGAGGGATCACCGGATTACCATCTTGGCCTCGCAAGACTTAAAGGAAAGGGGTTTTTCCTCCCTCCTTCCCGATCCCATGACCATCGTTTGATCTTGATTGGAGTCAGTAAGGCATCGGTTTGATTAAGAGCAGGGCCTCCCCTGTTTGTTTTTCTTTCTTCTTTTCTTTTTTGTCTGCTAACTGGCGATAGCTAGGGCCTTTGCTAGGGTCATTCGCTGCTTCACCACCATCAAGAGCCATTGTCAGTGGCCAGCCAAGAGCCTTCACCCCTGTGATTAGGAGGAGGAAAGGAGGGCGACGGGAGAGGTTTCCGCTGTTCAGTTGAGCGAAAGAAGAAGAGAGAAGAAGAGAAGAAAAGAAAAAGGAAAAGAAAAGAAGAAAAAAAAAAACCAACCAATGCACTCTATCTCTAAAATGGATGATTGAAAAAAAAAAATCAATAGTAAAAAGATTAAAAAGGTCTTTAAATAACCGTAGCAAATTTCTATATTTTAATATCTATTTTTTCTTCTCTTGGCTATGTCCCATGCCTCTCTCCCCTCCCCCCTCACACATCAACCGCACCCCCACCCCTCTCCATGTGGCTCCTTCATTGCCAGTCGACTAATCCCCTGCCCCCTTCCCCTCGTCGGCTATGACCCCCCTTCCCTTGTTGCCTATGACTCCCCTTCGCCACTTATGACTCCTTCACCACCCATCAACCACGCCTCCCAGCCACCTGCAACTTCTCCATTGTCCATCGATCGCACCCCTCCCAGCTACCTGTGGCTCCTCCATTGCCCATCTGTTGACCCCATAAGCGATTTTGATGATAACCAAACATTGGTGCATACATTTATTTTACTAACAACTCTTCAAGTAGTTTACAAGTTTTTGTAGGATGAATTCTTTGTTCAAACTTCAACTCCTACATTTATACTTCTTGTTTTGAGTTATGTTGTAATCAAATTTTATAAAGAAGAACCCAAAGAAAAAGGTTAAGGAAGATCAAGAAATGGGTTACATCTATGAGTGTTGTGCTTTAATTTAATTTGAGTTGGTTTGTATCAACAGTTTGAGAGTGTTGGTGAGAGTGTTCTTGAGCCTATTTGTAAATTTTCTAAAAAAGTCACTCGAGCCGACCTAGCTAAAAGAAGAGCCGACTCTATCTCATGGCACGCACTAAGGATTCTGGCACGCAGCAAACCGAGCTGACTCAAGTATATCCGAGCTGACTCGTCCAGAGTCCATTCCTAATGTTTTCTAAGAACAAGCTAGGTGAGTCGACCCCAACAAGAATGAGTCGACTCTTCCAGAACAAGTTTTAAAGACCTGAGAAGGCGAGCCGACCCGATTTACAACAAGCTGACTCCTCGAGTCCAATGTTTTCTACAAAAGAAGTTCGAGCCGACCCGAATGGACATGAGCCGACTCATCCAGAATAAGATTTTTGCACTCTGAGACAAAGAGCCGACCCTGCTAAAGAAATGGTGACTCGACCTACTAACTCGAAGGATCTGAGCTGACTCGAAGAATCCGAGCCGACTCGAATATCGTTTCCAGGTACACAACGGCTAGTCCCATAATTCTTTTTTGAATGCAAAAAGGTGCTCCATCGACCAAATGTCACATCCCAATGGTCTACAATGACTAAAACTGCCTTGGGATAATGGAAGGCCATATATTTGAGAGATTTAAACTTCTTTAAAAACAAGTGTTAGAGAGTTCCAAAAAGATTTAATGCTTTATTGAACATCCAACCACCAACAAGGAAGAGAGCACTAAGAGCATTCAAGATAGCTTTCAAGTCTTCACCAACTGTCATATGAAGATTGAAGCACTTTAGAAAGAAGCTACTGAAGCCATTAAAGTGCATTAAAGTACATTCAAGTGGATTAAAGTACATTCAAGTGGGATTCTCTCAAGCTGCATCAGCAACCACTCGACAAAAATCAGTTTATTACTTTGTTGCGTTTATTTTCAATTCATCCTTGAATTGTTGGATTATTGGTGAGCCCGGTTCAGAAACCAAATAGGTTCTTGGTGAGCCTTTGTTAAAAACCAAGAGTTAGGTTTTTGGTGATTCTGTGTTAAAACCAAGTTGGGTTTCTTTGGTGATCCCGGTAAAACCAAAGTGCAGAGGTTTTGGATTGTGAGCTTGTAAAACAATCCTTTTATATTCGAGTGTGAATATAGTGAAAATCCCAAGTGGTATCTTGGGTAGTGGACGTAGGAGCTGGGTTGCTCCGAACCACTATAATTTTTGTGTTTGTGTTATGCTTCCTTGATCTTATTTAGCTTCTGCAATTAATTACTTTGTCACAGCATCTAACACTCTAAAAGAGATTTTCAATAGCACATTATCTATTTAAATTTTTTAAATTTCCAATTCACCCCCTCTTGAAAAAGCCACCTGGACAACACCATCGTTTATATCCTTGCCCCCCTCCTCCTGTCGCCTATGGCTCTTAGGCCACCCATCATCCACACCCCTCTCCCTGCATGTGTGACTCCGAGTCCTCCTCCCGATACATGACTCTTCCATGCATCCTCCTTTCCCTGCCCGTCACCCCTCCTTGTGTACACTTATGGCACCCCTCCTTGTGTACACTTATGGCTCCATTGGACATCCCCTCCCCCGTGCCTAGTCACCCCCTTCTCCTCTGTAGCCTACTTGTGGCTCCTGCATCCCCTAACATCGCCCATCCATCCACTAACAGATCGTAGCACTTCCGATCTATCCTAACAAAATAATCTCGATCTTTAATATAATTACCACACCAACTACACACATGATTGGTTATAGATAGATAAGTTTTAATTATCAATATTAGATTAAACGATTAAAATTTTAATTTAAATAAAAAATAATTTTATTTTTTAGAATACTATAATAAAATTTTGAAATATTATTTTTTAAAAAAATGTATAAAAAATTAGATTGGCGGTGAGATGTTTAACCTAACTCTTATAATAAAATATTATAGAAAATATCTTAGCAAAATGTTGCATTTATATATGGCTAATAAAAAGATGCCACGCGTTCCAATTGTACATGTCCCTGCAACGGAGCTTGCAGTGGATTTGGCTCGTCCTCCCGTTTCCCCTTTTTGTTCATGGGGTTGGAGAGTGGGACCGAAGGTGGGGCGATGGAAGAAGACGACACCGAGATCCAGCGACGCCTGCTCGAAGAAGCGTTCGGAGAATCCTCGGACGACGAGAGCCCAGCCCGTTCGGCCGCCGATCCCTCCCTCTCGGTTCGTGGATCCCTTCCCCTTCGCTACACCCTATCTACGCCCCTTTGTTTTCCCTTTCTTCTTGTTGAATTCGATCCTGCCACAGAGACAGCCTATTTGGGAATCAGTGGATGGTATTAAGGGTCTGTGGCTGTGCCGGGACTTCCTTTCCATACAGCATCAATCTTTGCTTCTATCCGCGATTGAACGAGGTGGACTCTTTTATTTTTCCCGTAATATTCCACTATATATTTTTTTTGTTTAGCCCTATTGTTGAATGCTGACTAATGATTAATAAAAGAAGAATTTGGAGGCCAAGATTGTAACATTAATTAAAAAAGTTCTCTTTTTTTTAATCTCTGAAATATCTCCATGTTCTTATTTTTATGTTGCAGAAGGATGGTTCTCAGATGGTTTTCATAATCAGGTGCTGTTTACCATTCATTTAATTAATTGAATTTTTTACTTCAGTGCTAGCAATGTCTTGGTAGAAAGTTCTTCGATTGTTATTTCTATCATCTGGATTATTGTGGATGCATGTAATTAATAAGCATTATCCGAACTATTCGGTATTGGTATTAACCCTCCAAGTTCTTATCAAGGGCGATCTTTGGTGGTATGAGAAGTTCTTCTAGTCTTTTCTCACAGCTTTCATTTGTGTTAATTGTGGTTGTCACGCCCCGAATCCAGATCAAGGATCGGCTACGTGACCGGCCGCACAACCCTAAGTATCATCCTAGAGATCATGCCAGGCCTAACCTCAATTCAATATCCAAACAGTGGTAAAGAACAAATCTCATCAAATATTTATTGATTCCAAGAATTAATCATAAAATTCAACTAAGTTTTTAATATATACTCAGAGATCAACACCTAAACCCTATTCCTCACTGACCGGTCTCAAAGCCCGCTTAATTTTCTGGATCTGCAACAAAAACATAGAAAAAAAATTGAATGAGCTAAATAGGCTCAGTAAGTTATCATCACCTCCAATATACATATACAAATATGTCAATAATAATTAGTAACATATACAACACATATATAAGATATCCATCTCAAAATAATATACTAGCAACACTATGCAAATATGTACACTTAATGCAACCGACACAGACACGACACGATTATGGATAGCCAACCATTTACTTAACTCTCCTAGTCCCTCAGACTATGGTCACGATCGGCCTATGGCTCGTCCCGAAAGAGACTAGATCCTGTGTCACATACCGCTGAACAGTCATGTGCCAGCAATAGCCCTGCTGGAGGTCCAAAAGGAAAACTAGCTCTGAGTATCACACGAGAAACATGCATCCTCTGCATGTGCCCGCCACTCATGGCTAAAATAAGGCAACTAGCTCCTGTGTCACATACCGCTCAACGGTCATGTGCCAGCAATAGCCCTGCTGGAGGTCCAAAAGGAGACTAGATTCTCGTATGATCATAGTCAGACTAGAGAGCACTCATACCGTCACAATGCACTCAGACCAACACAAAGTACTCACACCAGCACAATGCCTCCACATCAACACGATGCACGCAATCCAAAGCAATCCCACAATGTACCCACACCAACATGAAGCACGCAATCCAATGCAATCAAATGCAGATATATTACATATATATATACTAAGTTATATATATATATATATTGGCATACATATCAAAGGTCAAGATAACTTACCGAAGAGCCTCCACCAACTAGTACAATCCAACACTAAACCGGGTCTTCCAAGGTCAACAATGATCCTGATCAAAGCAGGAAGAAGCCGACTCCCTCAGTCTTAGAAGAGATCAGCAGCAAATCAAGGCAGCCAAATCAAGGCAGCCGGTTGAACTCCTTCCACAGCAAAACAGATCTGCAAACAGCAAGATGAAGAGATCGATCCAATCTCTTGAGGTATCCAAATGTCCACCCTCTAGAGTATCCACGCGCGGGCTCTCGCTGATCCAACTCCTGAATGGATGCTAATCCTTCAGAAATCAACGAACAGGTCACGGAGTGTGGAGCAAGGAAGACCAAACAAATCTTCACACATGGTCTTCTTCAATACCGCATAAACTCCACCAAAAGCACACGAAATAGAGGTCTGGGAAGGAACGATGCCCAACTAATTTTCAGCACTCAAATTTTGTCCCAAAGAGCTCTCTCATTATTACATACCCTGTTCTTCCCCTCTCCCTCTCATGCCCTGTTCCCTCTACCTCTCTCCCCCGTAAGCCCTGCTACCTTATATTGCTCGGACGTCACGGCCTTCAACCTTGAAAACATCAGAGATGAAGAAATCGCATGAAGGCCAGGGAGAGATCGGAGAAGTATCCAGATAAAACCCAAATGCCTACACAGCTTCGCTGGACCCTATCGTCGCGCGCAACCTCCCGTCCCCGATCCCTGGAATCCCTCCACGCATCAAGGCAAAATGATCGTTGGATTCAGATCTGGAAGCCAGGAATCAAGGCCGATCTCCTTGCTTCAAGGGTTTGCGAGCCGGATGGCGGATCCAAGAGGGCAGCCCCGGGGGCCAAGGAGGAGGAGAGAAATGTTGTGTTGAGCTAATACCGCTCACCAGATCACAGCGAGAGAAAGAGATGGCTGCTTATCGGTGGAGAATGCAGGGAACAGTAAGCCGAAGAGAACACAATCACCGTGAAAATCCAGAGAAAGGAATGACCGTCGAAAACAGCCATGGCACAAGAGGGAAACGCCTGGCACGATCGGCGTCGATCTTCAACGTCCATCGGAGGTGGAGGGTTCGGCTGGAGGAGAGGCACGCGAGGAGCCTTTAAAGCCAGAGAAAACCCTTATCGCCCCCCCGCATCGTCGACCAGCTTCTCCGAAACCTCCGCCGGTAAAACCCAACGCTCCAACGCCAATCGCCACGATCTCCGGCGAAGACCTGGTTGGGTTGAAATCCCCTGCTCCCAGACTCGTTCTCCTTTTATTTTATTTTATTTTTTTCTGAGTTCCGGATGAAGTCGGCAAAGGATGCCGACTTCAGCCCAAAACGACCCTGGGCCTCACATTCTCCCCTCCTAACAAAAAAATTTCGTCCTCGAAATTTAAAAAAAAATCTAAGTATTCCAAAACTCAAAGATGCGCAACCCAAAATTTGTATAATTCAATACTCACAAGTACCATTCTATCCAAATTCAATAATTTCAATAAGAGCATCTCTTCTTCCATCATATACACTTTAAATTAATTCTAGTGTCTTTAGCCTACCACACTTCCGCTGCGCACTCTGATATAAATTTTTAAATCATCAAATATCTTTCAATACCCTAATTCTACCCACTCTCACTAACTATGATATCTTGATCTTGAACCTTTGCTCTGATACCATTCTGTCACGTCCCGAATCCAGATCAAGGATCGGCTACATGACCGGCCGCACAACCCTAGGTATCACCCTAGAGATCATGCCAGGCCTAACCTCAATTCAATATCCAAACAGTGGTAAAGAACAAATCTTATCAAATATTTATTGATTCCAAGAATTAATCATAAAATTCAACTAAATTTTAATATATACTCAGAGATCAACACCTAAACCTTACTCCTCGCTGACTGGTCCCAAAGCCCGCTTGATTTTCTGGATCTGCAACAAAAACATAGAAAAAAAAATGGAATGAGCTAAACAGGCTCAGTAAGTTATCATCACCTCCAATATACATATACAAATATGTCAATAATAATTAGTAACATATACAACACACATACAAGATATCCATCTCAAAATAATATACCAGCAACATTATGCAAATGTGTACACTTAATGCAACCGACACAGACACGACACGACTATGGATGGCCAACCATTTACTTAACTCTCCTAGTCCCTCAGACTATGGCCACGATCGGCCCATGGCTCGTCCCGAAAGAGACTAGATCCTGTGTCACATACTGCTGAACAGTCATGTGCCAGCAATAGCCCTGCTGGAGGCCCAAAAGGAAAACTAGCTCTGAGTATCACACGAGAAACATGCATCCTCTGCATGTGCCCGCCACTCATGGCTAAAATAAGGCAACTAGCTCCTGTGTTACATACCGCTCAACGATCATGTGCCAGCAATAGCCCTGCTGGAGGTCCAAAAGGAGACTAGGTTCTCGTATGATCATAGTCAGACTAGAGAGCACTCACACCGTCACAATGCACTCAGACCAACACAAAGTACTCACACCAGCACAATGCCTCCACATCAACACGATGCACGCAATCCAAAGCAATCCCACAATATACCCATACCAACATGAAGCACGCAATCCAATGCAATCAAATGCAGATATATTACATATATATACTAAGTTATAAATATATATATATATTGGCATACATATCAGAGGCCAAGATAACTTACCGAAGAGCCTCCACCAACTAGTACAATCCAACACTAAACCGGGTCTTCCAAAGTCAACAATGATCCTGATCGAAGCAGGAAGAAGCCGACTCCCTCAGTCTTAGAAGAGATCAGCAGCAAATCAAGGCAGACGGTTGAACTCCTTCCACAGCAAAACAGATCTGCAAACAGCAAGAAGAAGAGATCGATCCAATCTCTTGAGGTATCCAAATGTCCACCCTCTAGAGTATCCACGCGCGGGCTCTCGCTGATCCAACTCCTGAATGGATGCTAATCCTTCAGAAATCAACGAACAGGTCACGGAGTGTGGAGCAAGGAAGACCAAACAGATCTTCACACATGGTCTTCTTCAATACCGCATAAACTCTACCAAAAGCACACGAAATAGAGGTCTGGGAAGGAACGATGCCCAACTAATTTTCAGCACTCAAATTTTGTCCCAAAGAGCTCTCTCATTATTACATACCCTGTTCTTCCCCTCTCCCTCTCATGCCCTGTTCCCTCTACCTCTCTCCCCCGTAAGCCCTGCTACCTTATATTGCTCGGACGTCACGGCCTTCAACCTAGAAAACATCAGAGATGAAGAAATCGCATGAAGGCCATGGAGAGATCGGAGAAGTATCCAGATAAAACCCAAATGCCTACACAGCTCCGCTGGACCCTATCGTCGCGCGCAACCTCCCGTCCCCGATCCCTGGAATCCCTCCACGCATCAAGGAAAAATGATCGTTGGATTCAGATCTGGAAGCCAGGAATCAAGGCCGATCTCCTTGCTTCAAGGGTTTGCGAGCCGGATGGCGGATCCAAGAGGGCAGCCCCGGGGGCCAAGGAGGAGGAGAGAAATGTTGTGTTGAGCTAATACCGCTCACCAGATCACAGCGAGAGAAAGAGATGGTTGCTTATCGGTGGAGAATGCAGGGAACAGTAAGCCGAAGAGAACACAATCACCGTGAAAATCCAGAGAAAGGCGTGACCGTCGAAAACAGCCGTGGCACAAGAGGGAAACGCCTGGCACGATCGACGTCGATCTTCGACGTCCATCGGAGGTGGAGGGTTCGGCTGGAGGAGAGGCACGCGAGGAGCCTTTAAAGCCAGAGAAAACCCTTATCGCCCCCCCCCCCCCCCCCGCATCGTCGACCGGCTTCTCCGAAACCTCCGCCGGTAAAACCCAACGCTCCAACGCCAATCGCCGCGATCTCCGGCGAAGACCTGGTTGGGTTGAAATCCCCTGCTCCCAGACTCGTTCTCCTTTTATTTTATTTTTTTTTTCTGAGTTCCGGATGAAGTCGGCAAAGGATGCCGACTTCAGCCCAAAACGACCCTGGGCCTCACAGTGGTCCTCCTCGCCCTTATCTAAATCCTCGGGCAAGTGGAGTGCCTTTCCCAATAGGGGCCTCTTCAGATCATCTTTGTTGTACATGACTCTATCATCTTAATGAGTTCATCAATTTGTCCTCAACTGGTGCAATTTCTATGCTATGTCTACATTTTTCCAAGTTATTTGTCTACCTGTTATTGTTTCTTCTTCTACGTTTATCGTTTCTTCTTTTACTCACATGCATACGTTAACATGTATAGGGTATCAAAGAATTGCTTGTCACTGTCACTGCCACTGAACACCAAGAGTTAGCTAGTGCAACAACTCAGGACCTCATTCAAAAAGATTAGTTGAAAGGTATTATTTGGATTCCTTGATTCTATATAAATATCTTAGATATTTCTAGCGAATAATCGATATGGGACTACATGCATGCTTGAACGAGTCCTTACATACTCCTCCCGTTTAAGTCCTAATCTTCTTGCCAGGCTAAGGATCAAAATCTATTCATTCATTTATAAACATCATGATGGGTCCGTGATCGATCTAATGAACCCGTGCTGCAGTATTTTTTAATCCATATAAATCATGGACCAGGTCCATTCTGATATCATTTGTAACAATCCAGGATCTTATTCAAAATATTAGCCGAAAGGTATTATTTGAGTTTTTTTTATCCTGTATAAGTATCCAAGATTTTCTTAGCAATTTATCAATGTGAGACTAAATATACAAAACCACATGGGTCCTTATGGTTGATCTTTCTATCTGATGACTTTCTTGTAGTTTTATATTGCTTTCCACTTTCTATTGTTGGTGGTTTATGGATTTGTGCTTTTGGTGATTATCTCTATGTTTAGAGATGGAATTGAGTTGGGCTCTATCCCTACCTAAGCCAGCTTGAAAATAACCTTCGGGCTTCGTGCCGGGCTTAGGCTCAATGATTTTGGAAAAATCCAGGCCTGAGCTTGGCCCAAACCCATTTAGACCAGCCCGTGATGAAACCCACCTCTTCCCTTGGATCTTTTCCTCCGATGGAATCCGAAGAATCCTCCCCCTCTTCGTCTCTGCCCCTCCTCTAATCCCATTGCCGCCCCTCCAACCCACCTCTAACCCTGGCGGCTTCAATGACCCCACCACCGCTAATGTTCTCCTCTGCTTCTAGCTCAATGATCCTGATTCCATCTAATCGGTTGACCTCCACCTCCTTTCTGTCGTCCTTAGCTACTCCCGCTACTTCACCGCCCTCCTCTCGACCAATGGGACTGCCCGGACTCCATTGAAGATGGGATTTTGTAGCTTTCCTTAAGATCATTTCCATTGGAAACCTTCGCTACCACCCATTCGATGCCTACGTTGCTGTCCACCGCCGTCCGTTCGACGCCTACATTGCTGTCCTCCGCCTCCTTCACATGCTTGACTTCGATGGCATGATTTGCTTGGTTGGCCATGGTCGCTACCTAGAAGATGTTTTCGATGGTGCTAGAGCTCCTCTTCGATGAGGTGAGGTCATGAGAAAAAGAAGGCTCGGGAGGAAGAGAGAAAGGAAAAGAGATTTTAGGTTGGAATGGGGATCGGGCTCATAATTGGGCTTGAGCCTAGGCTAGGCCAATGGTAGACCCTAGCTCGGCTCGAAAATGAAATGGATTTTATATCCGAGCCCACACTCGGCCTGATTTTGTTCGGGCCTAGCCCAAAGCCAGACCCACAATTAGGCTGGCCCGAGCCCATTTACAGCCTTATCTATATTCAGGAGCTTTTTCTTCTTCTTTTTGTTTGCTTAAAGTAACATGGTTGATGCGGAGTTTAACTGTGAAAAATAGCGACAAATTGTGGAAGTAAATTTGAAAATTCGCTAGGATACAATGAAATTGAGAAAGGGAGAGTTTGTGAGTTTTGGAGCTTTTTTAATTGCTGCATTAATAGCCATTTATTTTCATCCGGACTACTTTTCCTGGCCAACACCTTTTGGTTTTTCCAAAGTTCAGTTCTATACTTGGTTTTAGCTCTTTCGGTATACTGGCTTCCTTCACCTAAGTGTTTAGCACTGCATTACTTTGGTACCTGCTGGTTATGGTGTGAGTATCTATACTTTGGCATTCAACTGGATGGTGCTGATGATGAGTACAAATGCTTTTTATTATGAAGATTTAGATTTCCAACATCCTGATCGATACTTGTTGCTCTTTTATCCCAGAATGAGCCTTCATTTTAGGGATCTTTATGGACCACCATCATACCAAGTAGTTTGTAGGGAAGACATACTTCAATCATGTCCTAAATAGCAAGTATTTTTTTTTTAAAAAAAAATGGTAGCACTACTTTAAGATGTTATGGTGCATGTGCGAATGCTAGTGCATATACATACATACACACATACATACGTATGTATGTATGTATGCATATATGTATATGTGTAATATACACACACATTTATATATCTTGCTGGAAATTCTTCATGCTTAACTTTATAGGCCTGAGAAAGCTTATTTCTGTTTTATATACTTTTCTTTTTATTTCAGTGAAATTTTACGGATCATCATAATCTTGTCAGGGGCATAATGTAGTTAAAGCCAGTCATATAACTAGTGAGTGGACTGTCATTGCTTGTCCTGTATAAGTTCTTCCTTGTAAATCTAACTTCTCTGTCTTATAATTCTTTTATAGGCTATGAGATTTGGGGACCTTCCAGAATGGGCAACTGAACTTACTGGATTAGTTCATGAAGCAGTTTGTTTTGGTGAAGTATCTTTTGAGGCAAGCAAAGAGTCAACTTTTGTAGATCAGTATGCTGAAGAAACTTGTCCTTTACCATTAAATTTGTTGTGGAGAGAACCACTTTTTGATCAACTCATTGCAAATGTGTATGAACCAGGTGAGGTGCGGCCATTATTTTCCTTTCTACTTGCACTCTTTTTTATGTCACTTTCCATTTTTTGTTTCTCTAAATAATCCTTTGATAATGAGGTTTTGCCGTTCTCTGAGCATGCTTTGAACTTTATCTTTCAGTGTTCATGAGTTATTATCTTGTTGTTTACTTAACTATGATGATTTATGTGTCTGTATTTCTTCTTCCAGGGTGAGGATATGTATATTGTTCTGGCTCATTGCTACTTTTGTCTTCAACCTAATGTATCTCTTTAAGGAATTGCTTGCTGATTTATGCATGAATTTATTGTATATATATAATATTTGGTTAACTTCTGCAGCATCAACACTTTTGACTGGTCTTGTAGCTTCCATATTTCAAATTTTTTTGTTACACCTGGCAGTCTAGTTTTAGATGATATGGATTTTGTTCCTATTCTTTTTTCCCCAATCACCTTTCATTTCCAAACTAACCTTCACAAAGTCCATGTAGATCCCTTGGGTATTTTCTTGAACTTACCTATAGCACTCAGTGAAGGCAAGTGCTACATGTGTTTCATTCAGATGCTATTACATCCTGTGTGTGTGCATGTGATATTTTAAGCCCTCTAGTATAATTCTGCCATGCTCTAGAATTCTACTAAGTGTGCGTTTGGTTCACAACTAGAATCAGAGTTGTAATGGATTAGAATGAGAATCAGAATGGCTACATCCCCCAACATGTTTGATTCATGACTAGAATTGGAATCACAATAGGATTTGAATAGTAGGATAGAGTAAAGATTGGATTTTGGGAGAACTAGGGCATTCCCATGCCTTCTGAAATCAAAATGAAAATTAGACTCCCCCCAACCAAAAAAGTTACTCATTACCATTTCCATTCTAGAGTGCAACTCCCTCCAACCAAACATGTCCTAAAATCGGTCTATCTCTAAGGAACATTTTCCTGTCACATTAATCAGCCTGTGATCCCCATCAACCTGTCCTTAAGGACCTTAAAGAGACTAAGCTAACAGCCACTACAAGGCTCACATCTAGGATGGAAAGGCAACTACAAGTTTTCATTGGACAATCTCGTGGTGATCTTCTGTGAAATATAGTGTGTACAGTAAATTTTGTATGTCATATCACTTGATGGACAGAGCTATCCTTGATCAAAATCGATGCAGATATTTCTTTACGAGTATTTATCCTAAAGTTAGTCTAGTGCCCGACATGATCCACCTGGAATGTCTTTGTTGATATATGTGCATAATAGCTTGAAGAGCAGGAAAAAAAACATATTTTTCTTAGCAATACCTTGAAATTATCCTCCTCATATGATTTACAACCACTGGACTTGATCCTTTTGATCTCATCTCATTAAGGTTGTCTGCAAAAGATTAAGAAGCCCTAACGGGAAGGTTGTGTTAGTGTTAACCTTCTCCATCCTCTTATAATTGCAGAATGTGGTTCTCAATTTTTATTATTCTTTTTGGTAAGAATGCTTTTTGTTGTTCACTTTATCTCAGCTAGTCCATCTCATTGTATCTTATCATCGAAGGAAATAGTGATTTCCCTTTCATTTTGTTTTCATTCAATTTCTACTAGTATACATTTGATTCTTTTCATGTTTGCAGGGAATATGTGCGCATGTGGATTTGATGCGCTTTGAGGATGGAATTGCCATTGTTTCCTTAGAATCTGCTTGTGTGATGCATTTTTCACAATGCAAAGTGGGAGATGGTAATGCTGGGCGTCCAGAGGAGGAGACTTCTTCAATGAGGATTCCCATCCTATTGAGTCCAGGCTCCTTAATTCTTATGTCTGGGGAAGCACGCTATCTTTGGAAGCATGAGATAAACCGCAAACCAGGGTATCAGTTGTGGGAAGGGAAAGAAATTTATCAGCAAAGGAGGACTTCTGTAACTCTGAGAAAGCTCTGCAAGTCACCCAATTAGAGCTAATGGAAGGACATCCATCTGTTGGCATCTTTCACCAGTCCATTTGATTTCAACCTGAATTCCAGGTAAAAGGCTTTGGATTACTGCAAATGACCGTGTTAGAGATGAATGGTGGCTTCGGCCGTGGAAAGGGAGTAAGGACACTCTTTCAGCTGTTGCAAATTCTTGGTTTCGTCTTTTTTTTTAATTTCCAAATGCCACCAGTTTCAAGTTGGCACAGAAAGGAAAGATCTATTGCATCAAAGTGAAGTGGTTAGTTTCTTGAAAGACAAGTTGTCTGTTTATTGAGTGCAACATCCTCAATTTGCTTCAGTATGATTATCAAACTTGGTTCGGATTAAGATTGCATCTGGTTCTGATTTTAGCAAAAGTAAAATCGGAATGGATTTGAATAAAAAAAATGAAATGGTCATATTCTCTGGCATGCTTGGTTCATACACGGAATCATAATGAAATTTGAATACTAGATAAGTGTCTGAATTGGTTCTCGAGGGATTGAAATATTTCTATTTTTTTCCTAAAATCAGTATGGAAATGAAACATCCATCCAACCATAAACAGATAGAAGTTATTCATTTTTATTCCCATTCTAGAACCCATCTCTTTCCAACCATGCCCTAAATAACATATTTAGCTAGCTAGGCAGTCACCTTGCTTGCTCGTTTGATTTGCATTCACATTTTTTGGAGGATAAATCCCATCGTATAAGTTTATTAGTGCTCTTGCCAAATCTCCCGGACTGGATTTTTCTCGATTTGGCTGGAGCGTTCCTCTCCCGGTTCCTGCAAAAAAGTTTCACGAGCCGGTGGTGTTCTGGCCGGGGACATTCCGATGATTAAGTTAGCGAAGGTCTTAAAGCAATAGAATGGAGGAATCAAGAAGGAGATAGCTCGTGGAGAAGGAGAAGTGCCCTCACTGTTTGAAGTCCTTCATTTACTTTATATAAGCGTGGAACACTACCGAATTCTGTTAAGGACTAGGCTGGAAATGTTCGATCTGCCCTTAGAAGAATCAGGGTGGTGGCTAGGTAGCACCAGGACATGGCCATGTCGTGGGATCTGTTATAACATAATTCTGGTACCAACTGGAATGGGCTTCTGGAGCCTTCTGATTAGTATGGATCTGACTGAAGTGGGTCGGTCGGACCACTGATGAAGCGGGTCGCTTGGGCTTCCGCTGAAGTGGGTCGTTCGGACCTCTGCTGAAGCGGGTCGTTCGGACCTCCGCTGAAGCGAGTCGTTCGGATCCATGTTGAAGCGGGTCGTTCGGACCTCCGCTGAAGCGAGTCGTTCGGATCCATGTTGAAGCGGGTCGTTCGGACCTCTACTGAAGCGGGTCACTCGGCCCTTGAGCCGGTCGATCGGATCTTTGGTCCGGTTCAGAGAAAAGCTAATTGGATATAACAGTTGCCCCCTTGCTCTTGGCCTTCGAATGGACCTGCGGCATCGAAGGACAAGAGCATCATTTCTTATTTAATGCGTCTGTCCTTGGGATAATCGCAGATTTGATTAGGCATGTTGCGTCTGATCGCGTCCCACTCTAGAATCCTGTGCTTGGGACAAGTGTCAGTCCCGTGTTGGAGGCAGGGGAAGGTAGTTAATGCAGACGAGGCACAATGATGAGCGGCCAACTTGGCTCGCCCGGTCGTCGGGCTTTGGATGTGACTAGTACGACGTGGCGACATCTGGGTGGCTGGCGCCACGTCTGGGATGATCTCTCCGTCGCTAGCGATCACGCGAATCGCAGCCTGGATGTGTTTCCCTGTATCGCATCGACTTCTGTCGCGTGGAGAGTCGCACCGCTTAACGGCTGAATTGGGCGCTCGAGGGACGGAAGGAAACAGTCCCTCCAGGGGCTATAAAAGGAGGTGTTGAGAGCCTGGGGAGAGTTTCCTGCTGCATCTGTGCTCGAAGAGAGAGAGAGAGAGTGCGCCTTCTTCCTCCCACTCCTGTCTTCCTAAGAACCCATTTTTTTCAGGTCAGTCTCCCCTTGCCTCTTGCCTCTTAACCTCTGTTAGAATGGCTTCCGGTAGTCGCAGTTCTACTCATAGGGATAGGGAACCGGGTCCCAATAAGATTCAGTCGGAGATGACTCGAGAGAGGGTAGAAGCCCTTAGGGTCAGATACAATATTCCCTCTACCCTGCATCTCACCATCCCAAATCGAGAAGGAAGGGTGACCGGACCACTGAATCTGGGGGCCCTTCTGATGTACGAGGACCATCTCAAGGCAGGGCTTAGGTTCCCCCTACCTAACTTCTTCGTAGAGATCTTCAACCTCCATAGGGTCTCCCCTGCACAGTTGACCCCGAATAGCATTTGGGCAATCAGCTGTTTCATGGTCTTGTGCTATAAAGTCGGGGCCGAACCCAGTATTTCTCTCTTTGCCAATTTCTTCCTCCTGAAGAGGGACTTCAGGAGCCGGGAATAGTGGGTGTTCAGTCCTCGTCATGGGCGAAGAATTTTAGGGGGTCTTCTGTCGGCTATCCACGGTGTGAAATCCCGATTCTTCTATATGGATAGCCTCTGACCCTGGGGTTTTGAAGTGTTGTGGAGAGAGCCAAGGCCGAAGGCCGTTGATGGGAGGGTGGTGCTTATGGTCGACCGAGCCGACTTTAATGAGATAGAGGGGATCGACCCCACCATGGTATACGAGTTGCTCCGAGAGGATGGTCTTCAGTTGGCCGGGATTAGCCGCCACGGACACCTAAATAAGATAGAAGGCACTGTCGTCAGTCCTTTTTGCACTTTGCAATCTTTATTTTCTTCTGTATTAACTTTGATCTTATCCCTGCAACAGGAGATAAAATGAAGCCCAACAGGGCCAAGGTGGCAGAGCAGGTGGCGAAGAGGAGGGCTACCTAGTCTGCAAGGCCGACCGTGAAGCAGCTGAAGAGGCAGCGGGTGGAAGAGCGGCTCGCAGCTATTATGTCGGTGGACTCCGACGAGGATGATGTCCCTCTATCGGATCGACTGGCAGCAAGGGCTTCAGGGCCTTCACCTTCCGTTGGGCAGTCGGCTACTCTACCAAAATAGGGGTTGCCCGAGCCGATCGATGGGATGACGGCTCCAGCCTCACCACCCGCTGAGCCGATGGAAGCAGTTCTCCCCACAGAAAAGGGGAAGAGAGTGGTTGAAGAAGCGGAGGCTGGTGGAGTCAGCTACGGGACATTCCGGTGCTGGGACACCCTTTGTGTCCCTGAGCAGGCCAAGGACCTGCTCAAGGGGGCAGTCACAGAGGCTGACTGGGAGAACTCGAGTTGGCGGAGCCTGAACGATGCGGCAGGGAGCTCTTCCCTCAACCTGCTGAAGGTAAGCCATCTACTTTCCAACTTCTATGCTTTTTGCCTTGTACGTGACTGACAGTGTTTCTTTGTTGGTAGCTTCTTCACGACATCACGCTGATGGACGAGGGCCTCAGTGAGATGTGCTTTGCAAGAGAGCTCTCGGCCAAGAAGGCTGAGGGATTGGATGCGGCAGAGCGGCGGCGGAGGCGTTGCGAAAGGTCGCAGAAGAAGAGCTATCGGCCAGTTGGGCAGAAGCCGAGTCTTTAAAGAAGCAGGTGGAAGACCTGCAGAGCCAACTGGTTGAGCGGGAGGCCAGACTAAAGAAAAAGAAGAAGAGGGTGAGTTCTTTGGTCCATCGGCTGACCGCGGAGGAGGAATGGTTGGTCGAAGCCGAGAGGCACTCACGAGGTCACCAATCTGTGGCGGCAAAGTACATGGGCCTACTGAAGGAGGCCAATGAGTAGGCAGCAGAGGCGGTTGGCAATGCCATAGTAGAGTACAAGGCTTCCGTTGCCTTCGAGGACGAGATGGAGGAGGTCGGGATGGCTAGCTTCGACTATGCCTACGAGGATTGCTTGAAGAAGGTGGCTGATGCCTTTCCAGAGCTGGACCTGTCCGCCTTGCAGTTGTCGAAGCCAGCAAAAGAAGGGACGAAGGAGTGGGCCCGACCGACATCGGGGCCGACTCCCAGACTGCGGCTGACACAGGAGGGATACGGGGCTCGTCGAATTTCGAAGCCACACTCAGGTTGTTGCCGATGCGGGATCGGCGGATGCCCCGATCGAAACTTTGGATGCGGCACAGGAGGCCAAAGCCGGAATCCCTCCTATGTACTCATAGGGTCAGACTTAGATCACTTGTAAAAATCTGCCCTGCTCTTTGTATAGAACTTTTGCCAAGAAATAAAATATACTTCTTCTTATGATGTTTTTGGTATTCATTCTTCTGAATGTGGGATGGTCGGATTGGTCCGAACTCCTTTTTTTCTTGAAAATATTTCTAAGTGTTGAATAGTTGTTCAGTCCGAACCCAAGTTCTTAGAAATATTTCTAAGTATGGAAGGGTTGGTTTAGTCTGCATCTTCAAGTTGGTCGCTTACAAGGTAACCCTTTGAATGCTTAAGGATTCCAAGTAGAATTTTCCAAGCGAGGTCGAATTTTCGAATGGGTTGTCTTCAGAGCCTCTGCCGACCGGAGTCGGACTTTCGGTGGGCTGCCCTAGAGCCTCTATCGACCGGGGTCGGACTTTCGGTGTGGGCTACCTTAGAGCCTCTGCAGACCGGGGTCGAACTTTCGGAGTGGGCTATCCTAGAGCCTCTGCCGATCTGAGTTGGACTTTTAGAGTGGGCTGTCTTAGAGCCTCTATTGACCGGGGTCAGACTTTTGGAGTGGGCTGCTCTAGAGCCTCTACCGACTGGAGTCAGACTTTCGGAGTGGGCTGCCTTAGAGCCTCTACCGACCGGAGTCGAACTTTCGGAGTAGGCTATCTAGAGCTTCTACCGACTAGAATCAGACTTTCGGAGTAGCTGCCCTAGAGCCTCTGTCGATCGAAGTCAGACTTTCAGAGTGGGCTGCCCTAGAGCCTCTGTCGATCGGGGTCGGACTTTCAGAGTGGGCTACCCTAGAGCCTCTGCCGACCAGAGTCGGACTTTCGGAGTGGGCTGCCTTAGAGCCTCTACCTACCTGAGTCGAACTTTCAGAGTGAGCTGCCTTATAGCCTTTGCCGATCGGAGTCAGACTTTCAGAGTGGGCTGCCCTAGAGCTTCTGCCGACCGGAGTTGGACTTTCGGAGTGGGCTGCCCTAGAGCGTCTGTCGACCGGGGTCAGACTTTCGGAGTGGGCTACCCTAGAGTCTCTGCTGACGGGGGTCGAACTTTTGAAGTGGGCTACCCTAGAGCCTTTGCCGACCGGAGTCGGACTTTCGGAGTGGGCTGCCTTAGAGCCTTTGCCGACCGGGGTCGGACTTGTTTATGGAATGAACTGTTGCTTTCATTGATAATACTTGCAAAGATTATCTACATTCCAAGGACGTGCTACTTGACGTCCATCCAGATGTTCGAGTCGATAAGTTCTAGCTCGGATTACTTCAATTATCCTGTAGAGGCCTTCCCAATTGGAGGAGAGTTTTCCTTGTTCGGCCGGCCTGGATATTTCAGTCCTCCGCAGAACCAAGTCTCCGACCATGAAAATTCGAGCCTTGACTCGACTGTTGTAATACTTGGCCATCCTTTGGTGATAAGTCGTCATCTTCAGGCCGGCCTGGAGTCTGGTTTCCTCAAGCAAGTCGAGGTCAATTCTTCTCCGCTCGGAGTTGGTCGGCTCGGCGAAATGATCGATCCAAAGGGATTGATGGGATATTTCCACAGGTATAACCGCCTCGCTTCCGTAGGCCAGATTGAATGGAGTCTCTCCATTTACCGTCTGGGAGGTAGTCCGATAGGCCCAGAGTACTGAATGGAGTTCTTCTGCTCAAAGTCCCTTAGCGTCGTTCAGTCGGGTCTTCAACCCGTGCAGGGTCATCCGATTGGTGATTTCGGCTTCTCAGTTGGATTGGGGATGACCGACCGAAGTTAGCCGGTGAGAAATATGATATTGCTGGCAGAACTTCCAAAATTTCAGGTTGTCAAACTGTTTTTCGTTGTCGGTGATGATGGCCTGTGGAATGCCGAACCGGAAGATAATATAATTCTGGATAAAGTTTTCTACTTTGGTTTCTGTGATTTGTGCCAGCGGCTCGTCTTCCACCCATTTGGTGAAGTAGTCGATGGCCACAATCAAGAACTTTCATTGTCCGGAGGCTAGCAGGAACGGTCTAAGGATGTCCATTCCCCATTGTGCGAACGGCCAGGGGGTGGTCAGTGAGGTTAGCTGGCTGGCCGGTCGTCTCTGAATATTGGAATATCTTTGGCATGCATCGCACTTTCTGATCAAGTTCAACACATCCTTCTGGATAGTTGGCCAATAATAACCCTGCCGAATGATTTTGTAGGCCAAGGATCTCCCTCCCAGGTGATCACCGCAGATGCCTTCATGCACCTTTCTGAGTGCATAGTCGGCATCCGACGGCTCTAGGCACTTGAATAGTGGTTGCGTGAACGACCGTTTGTACAAAGTTTTGTCGAGGATGACGTACTTCGAGGCAGTCTAGCATACACGCTTGGCTTCAATCTTATCCTTCGACAGGGTCCCTTCGATGAGGAATGCAAGGATGGGATCCATCCAAGAGGCTTCCCGATCTACTTGATGGATTCCGACCGTCTCTTCAACAATGCTTGGGCGTTGTAGGTATTCCATAAAGGTTCGGTCGGATGAGTTAGTGACGGCAGTAGCTAGTCATGACAAAGCATTTACCTGAGAGTTCTGCATTCGAGGTATATGAAAAATCTCAAAGAATTTAAGTTGAGTCACAAGACTTTGTACCTTGCCCAGGTATTTGGCTAGGGTCGGATCTCTCGCCTCAAATTCGTCCTCACTTGGTTCACCACCAGCTGGAAATCGGAGAAGGCCCTGAGACGATTGATGCCTAGCTCATTGGCTATTCTTAGTCCTGCGAGGAGGGCTTCATATTCTGCCTGGTTGTTAGATACCTGAAATGCAAAATGCAAGGCATACTCCAGGCTCTGTTCATCGGGGTCGGCCAGGATCAAACCTGCTCCGCACCCAGCAAGGTTAGATGCCCCATCCACATGAAACATCCAGGCAGGCTCAGTTTCTTCAGTAATGTCTTCCTCAGGTGCGTTGGCCGGTGGAGGAGGTGCTCCCTATTTTCAGGTACACTCTACTATGAAGTCGACGATCACCTGAGCCTTCATAGCCGATCGGGATTGAAAAGAGATGTCAAATTCACCCAGCTTGACAGCTCACTTGGCAAGCCGACCGGAGGTGTCGGGGCTTCTGAGGATTGCCTTGAGAGGTTGATCAGTCAAGACGACGATCGGATGCGCATGAAAGTACGGGTGCAACCGCTTGGCTGCGATAATCAAAGAATAAACAAGCTTCTGCATCTTGGGGTATCTTGTCTCGGTGTCATGGAGAACTTTGCTGATATAGTAGACATGCCTTTGCTGGTTGTTCTCCCCATTCTGGATGAGGATGGAGCTCACTGCCTCGTCCGACGCCGACAGATACAGGTATAGGGGCTCTCCCTCCACAGGCTTAGCAAGCAAAAGAGGGGTCTTCAGATACTCCTTCAATGCTTCAAAGGTCGACCGACACTCGTCCGACCACTGGAAGCGATCTAACTGTCACAGGGTTTTGAAAGAAGGAAGGCACTTCTCAGCCTACCTGAAAATAAAAAGGCTGAGAGAGGCTATTTGGCCTGTAAGTTCTTGCACTTGCTTCTTGTTTGTCGGATGCCCCATGTCGATGACGACCTTGATCTTATCAGGGTTGACCTCGATTCCTCTGTGTGACCAGAAAACCAAGGAATTTTTCAGAGGTCATCTCAAAAGTGCACTTGGCCGGGTTCAGCTTTATATGATGACACCTCAAGGCATCAAAGGATTCTTGCAAATCCTTGATGTGGTCGACTCTTTGGAGGCTCTTGACTATCATGTCGTTAATATACGCCTCCATGTTTTTTCCATGTTGCCCTTCGAAAACCCGGTTAATCAATCTTTGAAAGGTGGCTCTAGCATTCTTCAGACCGAAGGGCATCATTTTGTAGCAATACAGTCCTTTATCAATGTTAAAGGCTATCTTCTCCTCATCCTCTGGGTGCATTCTAATTTGGTTGTACCCGGAGAAGGCATCCATAAAGCTCATGAGTTGGTGTCCGGCAGTGGCGTCCACCAGTTGATCGATCTTTGGTAAAGGAAATCTATCCTTCAGATAAGCTTTGTTGAGGTCGGTGTAGTCCACACATATCCTCTATTTCCTATTGGCTTTCCTGACCATCACAACATTCGCCAGCTAATCGGAGTAATGAGCCTCTCTAATGAAACCAGCATCGGAGAGCTTCTTGACCTCCTCGTCAATCGCTCTCTATCTTTCAGGGGCGAAGCTTCTTTTCTTTTGCCGACAGGCTTGTAAGCTGGGTCCACCTTTAGCTGGTGGGTTATGACCTCCGATGGGATGCCTGGCATGTCCGACGCCAACCAGGCGAAGACATCGGTATTATCCCATAAAAAGCTTATCAGCTTTGACTTGACCTCTTCACTGAGTGTGCTTCCGATCTGCAGGACTTTAGTGGGATCGCCTTCCCGAAGGGGAACGAACAGGATCTTCTCGACCGGTTGTCCGTAGCAGTCGGCTTCGACTCTGGGGTCAAGCTATTCCAAGGTGGAATGGTCTTTTGATTGTCGATCCTGGATGGTCAAACACTGCTTGGCCATCCTACGGTCTCCCCTCATTTCTCCAACTCCATTTCGAGTCGATAATTTTGCCAACACGTGGTAGGTAGACATAATAGCCCGAAATTTGTTGAGGGCTAGCCGTCCCAAGATGGCATTGTAGGCCGACATCGTGCATACTACCACAAAGTTAATGGGGAGTATTTTGATAAGGCTCCGACCCGATTGTAACGGGCAGAGTTATTTCTCCATCCATGCCGATGGAGTTCCCTCCAAACCCTGTCAACGGCATTGGGGATTCTTGTTGCTTGGCTGTAGGCAAGTTTTTTCTGACGAAAGCATCATACAATAAAACCTCCATAGAGCTTCCATTATTTATGAGGATTCTTCTTACATCATAGTTGGCAATCATTGCTGACACAACTACAGGGTCATTCCCAGGGATCTGGGTCTCTAAGAGGTCTTCGTCGGAGAAATAATTACATTAGAGTTCCAGGGTGTCTTGATAATGTCTTGGTCTTCTTCACTCCTCAAGTCGGACCGACGATGGAGCATACCCACATTTTCATCGGTGGGGTGCTGGTTGGGCAGCTCTATCTCTCTCCGGGGGGTCCCTAGCAATAAAGGTTTCGACCTGATTCCTCTAGGGTCGGACATACTTATGCAGGTACCCCCGCCTGATATGATCTTCGATTGCATCTTTCAGCTGGAGGCAGTCTTCAGTATTGTGCCCATGGTCGCGGTAGAACCAGTAGTACTTGTCCTTATTCCTTAATGCGGAGGGGCTCCCCATCGGACGAGGCCTTTGCAAGAAAGTCTCGTTCTCTATCTTCATGAGAATTTTCTCCCTCGGGAGGGAGAGAGGCGCAAAAGTCTCGAACTTCCTTGGGAAGTTCTTCGGCTTAGAATTGCGGCGTCGGGCCGAGTTGATGCCATCGCTGGGAGGTTGGACTTCGAGAGCCTTGTCGCTCCGCTTCTTGGGGGTCGACCTCCTTTCAGCCTGGCGTCGGCTTTCCGCTTGTTCTTCTGCCAAGGTGTATTTCTATATCCGGGCCAGCAGTTCGTAGTAGCTTGTTGAGAATTTTTTGTCCAGAGAGAAGGTGAGCCTAGACGAGCGTAGCCCCTTTTTGAAGGTCGACATAACTACATCTTCATTAAGGTCTGGGACCTCCATGGCCACTGAATTGATTCAGGCCATGAAGTCCCAGAGGGTTTCTCCTTCCTTTTGCTACATGAGAAAGAGGCAGTTCATGTTCCTCAGCATCCGGCTGCAAGTCCTGAAATGGGACAGAAAAAGTTTTTCCAGTTGGGGGAAGGAGTGAATCGTACCTAGTCGGATGGCAAAGAATCACATTCGAGTTGCCTTCTTGAGCATCGCAGGGAAGGCAATGTAGTGGAAGGCATCGGAGGTGCCCTGTATCATCATGTGGGCCTTGTAAGTGCCTAGATGATCCAGCGGGTCGGTGGTGCCATCGTAGGCATCCACCTGAGGAATCTTGAAGTGGCAGGGGATAGCCTCCTCTATGATTCTAGCGGGAAAAGGTGGGCAAGAGTCGTACGCCTGCACCCCATCGACTTTTTACCGATCGACTAGCTCAGCGATCTACTCCTCCATACCCTGGATCTTACTGCTGTAGTCCCTTGGGTCCTCGCTGCAGTGCTAATCGCCGTTAGGTACCGAGTCTGCGGAGAAGAGTGAGGCAAACCTCGCTCTCTTTCCATCACCGTGAGCCCCCTGAGACCTTCGAGGCTCCGGTGCTAGGTGGGAGCGAAATTGGGGTGCTCCCTGCTATCGGCTTCCCTCGGCAGCATGCAAATGATTGGTTTGGGACGCCGCAGGGGGTTGTTGCTTGTTATTGGCTGCATCCTAGAGGTTCTGAACCGCGGCAGTAAGGGTATCGATGCGCTTCAGAGGAGTTTGAAACTGATGTTGTCCTAGGGTAATGGTAGGTTGGGCGGCGTCGTTCTCCCTGGGTGGATCTTTTGATCTTGATGGTGAATGGCCTCTCCTGATGGATGTGTTCTGGGCTCTTCTTTTCACCATTGCTTCACTTAGCAGCGGATTCCTCCTTTTAGAGAAGGGAAACTAGAATGAAGGCTCGGGCCCCTTCATCTAGCACCAATCTGTTGCTACCAAATCTCCCGGACCGGATTCTCCTCAGTTTGGCTGGAGCGCTCCTCTTTCGATTTTTGCAAAGAAGTTCCACGGGTCGGTGGTGTTCTGGCGGGGACACTCTGATGGTCAAGCTAGCGGGGGTCTTAGAGCAATAGAATGAAGGAATCAAGAAGGAGATAGCTCGTGGAGAAGGAGAAGTGCCCTCACTGTTCGAAGTCCCCCATTTACCTTATATAGGCGCGGAACACTACCAGATTCTGTTAAGGGCTAGGTTGGAAATGTCCGATCTATTCCTAGAAGAATCAGGGTGGTGGCCAGGTGGCACCAGGATGTGGCCACGTCGTGGGATCTGTTATAACAGAATTCTGGTACCAGTTGGAAGGGACTTCCGGAGCCTTCTGATTAGTACGGACCTGACTGAAATGGGTCGATCAGATTACTGATGGAATGGGTCAGTCGGACCATTGATGAAGTGGGTCGGTTGGACACTGATGAAGCGGGTCACTCGGGCTTCTGCTGAAGCGGGTCGTTCGAATCTCTGATGAAGCGGGTCGTTCGAACCTCTGATGAAGCGGATCGTTCGGACCTCTGCTGAAACGGATCGCTCGGCCCTTGAACCGGTCGGTCGGATCTTTGATCCAATTCAGAGAAAAGCTGATTGCGTATAACAGTAGCATGCAATTGTATTCCAGATCTTGCCAAAATTGGCTGCTAAAACCTTGGCAATAATCGATACTTGCCAATGATATTCCCGTGGTTCAGGTTAATATGGATGCATTGTTGTTGCTTATCCCAAGTGATTAATCCTGAGAAACAATGCCCAGGGTAGATTGCAAGGTATTTGGAGCATGATCTTCAAATTGCTCTAATGCGTCCACTATTGGGTTGATGCAAGGTTTTTGTTTGCAGCGAGCTTTTCGGTTACTCCAGGACTTGATTCTCTACTGGAAGATGTATTTAACGCAGGAATTTATGAGATCATGCAAGTACCCAATTTGTGGACACAACAAGGGTATCACCTTTGAGAGACGAAGGTTGATGTCTACTTTTAAAGAAAAGAAAGATAGGAAATAAAAAGACAAATAAAATGAAAGGAGGTACGGAAGTTATTTCCACTTGGGTTTATCAAGCGCGGCTTCTGGTTCTAGCTAGCTATTCTCTTTCAATAATACTAGGATAAATCTATGCTAATTTTACATAAAGGACTTTGTTAATAATGTGTGAGGATATTTGGCACCATGGTCCAACCTAACCTAGATTCATCCTATTCTGCTTCTGGTTAGACGCCAGAGAGCCAAAACTTTGAATACAAGATATGACCTCCCCTTCTCTCTTTATAGAAAAAAAAAAAAGAAAAGAAAAAGAGGAACAGAAATCTGCTTCTTATTTGATAGGCCAAGTAGATCACCTTCGGATTTGGACCCTTTATTTTGCTGAGATACATAATCTACCCTTATTTAAACAAGAGCCTACAATTCGGGTCTATGTTAATATGGTCTCACAAAATAAGCATTCAAATAAATAATAATAATAATAATAATATAATAATAATAATAACGATCAACCATTCAATCTTTAGACATTGGCTAAGGGCTAAGTTGTCCACAACATCACATGCCTTTCAAGACAATTTTTGGTGAACATTAGAGGTTTCCTAATTACAATTAAAAAAGGAAATAAGCAGTTCCATGACACTAGATACGTTATATAATCAGCCATGAAAAATATGTATAAAAGATCCAGCCAAGAGTGTACACAGAACCAAACTTCACACAAACTTATAGTTGAACACTGCAAGGAAGAAGACCCAGGCGAGGCTTGGCTTCACGAGGTCGCCGGCAGCCGGATTCACCTGGTGGAAGCTCCGAGAGCAAGCAAAAAGGGCGGCCAAGAGGATGACGCAGATCACCAGGCCCACCCGGGTGGCACCGAGCCGAAAAACCAGTGGGCCCCAGACGACGCCCAATAATAACTGGGTCAGGAAGAGGGGCAGGGTGGTGGGCTGGGAGTGGAAGCCACCGTCGGCCCACACGAGCCAGGCCGAGAGGCCCGTGAGGCAGGAGGTGGAGATGGAGGCCAGGTGGAAGGCCCACACCCGTGGGTGCCAAAAGGCCTTCGAGACGGCGGTGCTGGTGCCGGAGGCGTAGGCAGATAGGGTGGCGAGGATGAAAGGAACAGCGATGGCGACGGCCAGCGAGCGGAGGCCTCGCTTGGCCATGGCCAGCTTTTGGGTTTTTCCATTCTTGATGGTTGTGGTGGTGGTGGAAGAGGTAGAGCTGGTGGTGGGCTCATATCTAGGACGGTGTTTGAGGTTCCGGGAGGCCATGGGAGGGGGGGTGAAAAGGACCGGAGGGGAAGTGGGGGAAACGCGGGAGAAAAGGTCATGGGGGCCATGCTATAAAGGAGCTGCTATTACTCACGGGGTGACACGTGTGAGGGCATGGGACGGTGAGGGGTGGCACGTGTAAGGGGGTTGCCAGAGAGGCATGGATGGATTTGGTCCAACGGCCTTGGATCTGGAAGGTTTTTTTTTTTTTTTTTTGGGTTGGGGGTGGGGGGAGTAATGAGTTAGGCTGGTGAGAAATGAACTGGGTTTATATTATACTTATCAGGCAATAGTATAAACTTAAGGTACATGGCAGATGATCACTATTACACATGGCAAAGCGATGTGATGCAAAGTGATTTCCTGACGTGACACTTGGAATGGAATTTAGATGCTTATCATGTCATTAGTTTGTATACAATTATGAGACTCCTAAGTTGCAGTGACGACACGTGGGAGAAAGGAGCAGCGCGAAGGTGATTTTTTTTGTTACACATTAGATGTGCAACATACTAACAATTCATTTTTTTTTAACAAATTAAATAAATTAAATTAAATAAATATAAATATATTTAAGAAAATCAGTAAATAAAATATTTAACAAAAAATTAGAAAGATGTGCCATAGAATTTTATTACTGTAAAATCCGAGCTAGGCAGTGAGATCAAATCCGAGGGTTGATATAAACTCCAGATGCTGAGAAATAATTTACTAAAAATCCTATGCTAGCTTTTCAGTGGGAACCCTCCAACGTTCAAGTCAACCCAACTCTAAGAACAATGAAAAGAGCTGGGAGAGTAGGAATGAGTTGAATGCCATACCTGGGAATTCCTGCCACTATTTATAAAGAGGAGAGAGCTCACCGCAAGGCTGGCTATTTCCAAGAATGGCATGCGGATTTCAGCGAGGATCACGATTGAGACTGCCATGAGGGTCACGGTGATGATCATATCATACACTCGTGATGCGGGCTAGCCTCATAATAGCCATATCTAGCTATTATCCAAGTCTAGTGTGAGCTAGCCTGGTGATGACTATCAAACTACCGTCCAAATCTAGCATGGTCGGATCTCGAAGGTCAGAGGTCGGAGATTGAAGGATCATCCAATGAGTTGAGAACTTCTAAGGTGGAGATCGGATAGAACCTCGCACAGAGCCAAGGCAATCCAAGCTAGAGGTCGAACAAAGTCTAGAACGGAGCAAGGCAATCTAAGGTGAAGGTCGGAGGTCAAATGGAGCCTACAACAAACCGATCCAACCCAAGGTGGTCAGATGGTCCAAGGTTGAGGTCAGGCTTGAGGTGGGTGAACACCAATAACACTTGCCCTCCACTCATGAATTCGAGGAGGAGCTTGGGCGAAGGGCGTAAGCCTTTAGATCGAGGCCGACCTCTTTGATGCATGTAATGTGCCTCAGGCAAGGGTCCCTTGAGTAGGTTTATGCTCCGCCATGCATCGCCTCCTGGGCCATCGGATCTCGCCATGTCTTTAGATCCAGGCTGTAGAAGGCTTGGATCCATGGGAGGCTACCCGGAGCTAATCAAATGGCAACACTTGGTGAGCATCAAAGGAGGGTAGCTGAAGCATTCTCAAATTGAGCCTTTCAAGGCCTTATAAATAGAGTTCCTAGCCTTCTCATTTGTCATTTCTCCTTTCGCTTTCAACAGGCGGGCCTATAGGGCAATTTCCAATGATCACCACTGGGACCCTAACCACTAAGCTCCCGAGAATTGTAGTTGGAATTCAAGCTCCAAGTTTTGAGTTAAGAGGTCCATGCTTCCTAATCCAAGGTCCAAGCTCCAGGGCTACTTGGATGTTGTCGTAGGTTGGTTCCTTGTCCTTTAAATTTAGGATGGATGACATAGGGTCGTTCAGTGATAGTTGGACCTCTAGGTCAAGCTCGGGGAATGTCTGATTTGAATCCTCTTCAGGTCACCCATAAGTCAAGGAGGAGCCCACCACTAGGCCTTTTCGTAAAGGCTCTGTCCTCATTCACGAGGACTTAGAAGTTTTCAAGTTCCAATACTAGATCATCGTGGGATTTTCTCTTAAGGTCACCGGTCTCGAGGACCGGATAATCTATCCCCCTCCTGGTTGACTCGGTTGTACAAGGAATGCCTCTGAACTGGGCTTCAGTTGCCTGTACCCTATTTATAGTAGAAATTCTGAGGTCTTTTAGGATTACCCCCTATTGCATTGTCCCAAACTCTTCGCAACTAATCATCACTTTTCTTTCCCACAGCTTCCTCCTCGGTGCCGAGCTGATCCACACCATCTTTCGAGCATGCTTCGTCTTCAAGGAGCATCACAAAAAAGATAGATGGTGGTACGTGCATGGCTGGAAGGAGCAGTTCTTTTTCATGTTGCCCGAGTAGCCTTGGGACTTTGACGTTTCGTGGGATTCTCTTTGATCATCAAAGAATAAGAAGCTGGTGCTCCATGGTTCTAAGGAGGTCTTGGAGTACATTTTTTGCCAACCTGTTTCACCCTTGCGCCAGTTGCTTTCAGAGCAGATGCTCTATGAGGTCGGCTTGAATCCGGTTTGTTGGGATAGATATGATGCTTCCAAGTTTTGGAAGCTAGGAGAGAAGTCATGGCAACGACTTGAAGAGTTTAGAATCAGCTTGGATCTTAAGATTAGGATTGGTTTGGTCATAAGATGGAGGTTTAGCCCTCCATGGGATCAAGGTCTAGGGTTTTGGCTCTTGAGGAGGCTAATTCAATGTTGGATTAGATTTGAATCCAAGTGTGAGAGTGGGTCAACTCATAGGTGTACACGGGCTTGGATGAGTGCTCTCCTAATTGGATTAGCCTTGGAAGAATTAGAGTTAGATTTAGGTTTGTGTCTAGTTCTATTTGGATTAGGACAATCCTTTGGTTTATAAAATGGGACCTTATGTAAACCTATTGCTAAAAAAATTAAGAAATCTCTAATTTTTCCTAAATTCCTCTCTCTCCCCTCTATCTTTCTCTCTCCTTAAGCTATCAATAAATATCACACAGCAAGATGAAGCAATGCCGAGAGAAAGCAAGATGTCTAAACAGATTTCAGCGTTCTGTTTTCAACACTGATAGGTCCTTATTCTCGGCACTATTTCTCTCTCCCTAGAATTTTATTTTAGATGAAAGTAAAACAGCAAAGAGGGAACTTCCTGGTGATGTTCTAGTTTTAATTTCATGTTTAAAAGACCTCTAAAGAAGTCCCAGCATTATCAGCAAGTTAGTGGTCGTAGAACAAAATTCTGCAGAATTTTGTGCAGTTGGAAATCCTAATCCAAATAGGATTCAAACTTTGCTATTGTCTAGATTGATTTGGGCTACTTCCAGGATGTGAATAGGTGAGTTTCAAGTCTGAAACCAAGGGAGACTCATTCTAGAAGGTCAAGAGCTCAAGTGAAGTAGGATTTGGATATCAGTACACGAAGAACTAGGCTGCAAAAAATTTCTACATCTAGGAAGGACGTGAAAGGTTGCCAAGGCTTGGCGTTTGGCTATCCAAATGATATTTGTCGACACAAAATTTGATGGAAGCATTCATTGCTGAGTTCTGAACATCCATGCCAAGGTCGACGATCTTAACAATTAGTATCAAAGCCAGGAAATGCATGGGAAGCGAAGGCTATCATCCAGAACTTTTGCATACCCCGTTTCATAGTAATTTCTCAATTTTACCTTGCAGTTTATTTGTGACTGATTTTTGGTGTCACCATGGGCAGCAAAATGAAGGTAGAGTTTGAGAAGCTTGATCGGAAGAGAAACTTCTCAATATGAAGGATAAGGGTGGAGGATTTGCTGGTTCAACTTAGATTAGATTTAGCTTTGAAGGAAAAATCGAAGGATATGACAGAAAAGAAATGGATTTCACTGAAGAAGAGAGCGCATTCGATGATCAAGAGATATTTGGTGGATAAGGTATTGTATAGCATGCTAGAGGAGAGGTCATCCAAAGGATTGTGGATGAGGTGCACACCATGTATATGGAAAAGAACATGTACAATAAGTTGATATTGAAGAAGCAACTATATAGCCTTTGAATATAGGAAGAGGCGGGGACGTAGTTGGGTATATTCAAATGTTCGACCAGATGAGTATGGATTTGCTGAACCTTGGAGTGAAAATGGAAGAGGAGGACAAAAACTTGCTCTTGATATGCTTATTACCCAGTAGCTTTGATCCGTTGGTAATGACTTTGCTATGCGGTAAGGAGATGCTATATAATGAAGAGATAATATTGATACTCAGGTCCAATGAGCAGAGGGAAGGAATGATAAAGCATGAAGCTTTCCAAGATGGTCTCGTCATAGGAGAGAAGCCCAGGAGAGGGAATGATGGCAACAAGCAAAGGGAATGTCCAAGTTTCAAAAAGCTGGCAAGGAAGTAAGGTGCTTCAAGTGCAATGAAGCAGGGTACTTTAAGCGGAACTGTCTACTTTGAAAGAAGTGCAAGGGAGAAAAGGAAGGATCTAATTCCATGAGTTTCACTACTAGTGAAAAAGAGGGCACTTCCTCTTTATGATTTTGGAAGAGCTCAGGAGGTCAGGAGAATCCGAAATAGCATCAATAATGAAGGAGAAGCAATAGGAGATCCAACAGGGCTACATTGGACAACTAACTTTGATTTCTAATTTTCTTTTTACAGTACCAGGAAGAGTTGAGATTCAAGTAGAGCACCATCTAGAGGTGCATCTATGTGTGGAGGGAGGTTTGACACAAGTTCAAGGCCAAAAGGTTCAGAGGAAGGTGCAAAATTTTGGCACTAGTGGTAGTGGCGCACTATATAGATCGATGCAGGATGTGCGAGACCGGAGAGGTGTGACCTTGAGGAGATAGTATCACATGCATGCATTGCTATAAGAGAAGACCTGGATGCCTACAAAGAGGTTGATATGAGCCCCAGGAGAGATAGGTAGGTTCAAGCCATGATAGGCAAGATGCAATTTCTCTAGGAAAAGCTGAAATGATAATTGGTGCAGGTGCAAAGGAGAATGGAGCAAATAGGACACCGGATGATATACAGATGCAAGCAAGAATCTTCAATGTAGGTGGAGGTGGATGTCTCAGCATCCTCAAGAAAGCTTCAAAGGTCAAGAACACAACATTGGTGATGGGATTTGCACAATGAGTTGTCAGAGCACGTAGCAGCAGCAGAATCGTGTAGACGGATCATGCAGAGCGTGCCAAGGCTTGTAGGCACCAAGGTGAAGATTGTTGGAGCAAATATGGTGCTTCCAAACCTTGGAAGGCTAGGAGAGGAGTCATGGAGATGACTCCAAGAGTCTTAGATCAGTTTGGATCCTAGGACTAAGACCGATCTGGTCCTAGGATGCACGTTCGACCCTCCACGTGCTCGAGGATTAGGATTTTAGATCTTGAGGAGACTAATTCAATATTGGATCGGGTTTGGATCTAAGTGGGTATAAAAGTGGGTCAACTCATGAGTGTATATGGGCTTAGATGAGTGCTCTTCTAATTGGATTAGCCTTGCAGGAATTAGAGTGGGATTTGGATTTATATGTCTAGTCCTATTTTGATTAGGATAATATTTTGGTCTATAAAAGGGAACCTTATGTAAACCTATTGCTAAAGAAATCAAAAGATCTTTAATTCTTCCTAAATTCTTCTCTCTCCCCTCTATCTCCCCTCTTCTCATACCATTAATAACATCACACAGCAAGAAGAAGCAATGCCAAGAGAAAGCAAGACGTCCAAATAGATTTTGGCATTCTGTTGTCAACACTGATAAGTCTCTGTTCTCGGAACTATTTTTCTCTCGATAGAACTCCATTTTAGATAAAATTAAATAGCAAGGATGGCACTTCCTGGTGATGTTTCAACTTTAATTTCATGTCTAAAGGACCTCCGGAGAAGTCTCAACATTATCGGTAAGTTGCTAGTCATAGAACCAAATTCTACAAAATTCTATGCAGTTGGAAATCCTAGTCCAAGTAAGATTCAAACTTTACTATTATCCATATTGATTTGGGCTGCTTCTAAGATGTGCATAGGTGAGTTTCAAGTCTGAAACCAAGGAAGACTTATCCTAGAGGGTTAAGGGCTCAAGCAAAGTAGGATTTGGACACCAATTCATGAAAACAAGTTTCCAAAAATTTTTACACCTAGAAAGGACATGAAAGGTTGTTGGGACTTGGTGTTAGGCTATCCAAATGATATCTAATCGGCACAAAACTTGGTAGAGGTGTTCGTTGCTGAGTTTCGAACATCCACGTGAAGGTTGGCGGTCCTAACATGGCTAACCTTGCTGGTGAATTTGTCACCTTAGTTGTTTTACTTTGGGCTTCTCAATCTATGCTTCTTTTTCATTTTTATAGCTATGAGACCTAAGGACCTCGAGACGATCTAACGGGTAGTCCAAAAGAGGAAGGCCCCGGCCAGAACCTTGGCACCAAAGAAACCCTAGGATGATGTTGTGATAGCTCAACTGGCACCAAGCTCGTCCTATGGATCCGCTCAAGCGGGGACGCCGAGGTGTGAGCCCTCGAGGGCATAGGATGCCCGCCCAATTAGGTTGGCTCCCTCGGTTGATGCTCTTCCTTCCAATTCAGCACCTTGAGCTTCACCGAAGATCACACTCCACCGATCGGTGCCACCACCCATCCCAGTGAGGTCCTCGGTCCAATCTGAGCCAACAACATTGTGGCAAGAAAATGGGCTCATGGACACCAAGGTCGCTTGCCGATTATTTTAGTTGGCGATCCTCCACAATGACATCGATGACATCAATGCTCAAGGTCCAAGGTTTCACATCAAGAACTCTTATGATCCCCTCCTCCGCATGAGTCTCACGCTTCCGTTCTTTTCTCTTCCCTCATTAGTTCACTCTAACTATTCTTCTTCAACTCATCCACCACGTGGACTATTTCCTAGGATTCTTTGGAGAATCCCAGGATGCGATAAAGGAGACCGAGAACCGGGCCATGGCTACCAAAAAGAGGGTTACTGAGTTGGAGGCGGCCTTGAAAGCTACGGAGGCCAAGACTAAAGAAGCCCAAGCCAAGGGCAACCAAGCAAGACACTTCGAAGGTCAGAGCTTGGTACAAAGCTAACCTGGCCGACTCGCTGCGGATTGCCACCATCAAGTGGGAGAAGAAGATCGAGACGGCGAAGGCCCAGCTAGTAGAGGCTTTTAAAGCCTCAAAGAACTTCTACAAGCTGATGGTGGAGTTTAGCATCGAGACCTACATCGAGGAAGCTGCCAATCTACGAGCCAAAGTGGTGGTGCTCTTCCCTGGTCTCGGCATCGCTCGACTGGATAGCGATGAGGAGCACAAGGCTATCAAAGATGAGGCAATGGTGGTCGAGGATGCCCCTATCGAGGTAGCTAATGAAGATCCTCCCTTGATCCCAAAGGTGATCATCCTGGGTGCTCTGAGTTCTCCATCCTGGGTGATTTTCTTATTTTGTACCGGTGCTTGGCTTGGATCCGAGCTCTTTTGGTTGGGATCAAGCTCTTTTGGCCTTTAGCCAAAGATGATTTTGTACAAGCTTGGCCTAATTTTTTGTAAAACATTTTCATAGAAATGGAATGGAAGCTTGCTTTTCATGCTAGCGAATTTTGGATGATTTCATTGACTTGGGTGAATCCAAGGTTTAGATTGGACCATCCGATGCTTAGGTTGGACCATTCGAGGTGAAGGTCGGACTTAATACAGGTGAACACCCACTTGCCCCCTGCTTGCTAGTCCGATGTGGGGCTCGAATGAAGGGAGCAAGTTCTCACTCTAAGTGATAGAGTCTAACCCTTTACACTCGTATTTTTCCACTCTTGGCAACTTTCCACAAGTCCAAATTGTAGCTCAGCATTCAAGGTGTAGCTCGATGTTCGTGCCGAGCTTTGATAGGTCACTCTTTGTTCATATACATCCAAGGTTCCTGATTAGGACATGGCTATGCCAACGCATTTCGTAGTTTGCAATGCTTCATGTAGGTCAAAATTTTGTGTGAGGCATTGGAGATTAGCCCTCTTCTCCCCTCGTTCAAGGTGGACAAGGAGGTTGGGAATTGCAAAAGGTCTTGAAGGTTAGTCCCTTCGAATTTCTTTGGACCTTTGCTCGACTTGTCCAGTATAAACAAGGAGGGCAGTTATTGCATGAGGCTCCGAAGGTTAGTCCTTTCTCATTTCTTTAGGCCTTTGCTCGATTTGTCTAAGGTGAACAAGGAGGTTGGCTATTGCATAGGTCCCGAAGGTTAGCCTCTTCACATTGCTTTGGGCCTTTGCTCGACTTGTTTGAGATAAATAAGGAGATAGGCTATCGCATGAGGTTCCAAAGGTTAGCCCCTTCGCATTTCTTTGGGCCTTTGCTTGGCTCATCCAAGGTGGACAAGGAGGTCAGCCATTGCATGATGTTCTAAATGTTAGCCCCTTTGTATTTTTTTGAGCCTTTGCTCGACTTATCCCAGGTGGATAAGGAGGTCGGCCATCGTGTGAGATCCCAAAGGTTAGTCCCTTTGTATTTCTTTGAACTTTTGCTCAACTTGTCTGAGGTAGACAAGGAGGTTGGCTATCCTCTAGAGGTTAACTTGCTTATCCACAACACACGATGAAATGAGAAGGAAGCTCCTTATTAATCACGAGTTGCATCATTGATAATAGATGCATAGGGTTTCCACATTCAAGGTTCAAGGAATTGGCATTCTATCCAGGCAATGAAGACGGTAGGTTCCGGGGCATAATACTTCATCTATCTGGTAAGGCCCCTCCCAATTTGGAGTTAGCTTATTCTGCCTCCTTGGTTGCGATACCTCAACTCTTCTCAAGATGAGGTCCTCTGCTCAGAAGATCTTTCCTTTCATCCTTGTGTTGTAGTAGCAGGCTACCCTTTGCTAGTAGGCTACCATGCAAAGTCGTACCTACTCCCTTACTTCCTCTGGGAGTCCAGGTTAGCTCGGAGGTTGGATGAGTCCTCTTCATCGAGCTTTTCCACCCTGTAGGAGGGGAGGCCAATCTCAAGAGGTATGGCAGCTTTGGTCCCGAACACCAACTTGAAGGGAGTTTCTATAGTAGGGATTCAATGGGTAATCCGGTTGGCCCATAGCACGTCATGGATCTTTTCAGTCCATCGCCCTTTCTCTTGGTCCAACCTTGTCTTGAGGCCCTGCAATAAAATTTGATTAGTCACCTCAGCCTTACTATTACTTTGAGGATGCCTTATAGAAGTCAGCCGATAAGCAATCCCAAGGTTTCTACAAAAGTTAGCAAACTTTGCATTATCGAACTGCCATTTGTTGTCAGTGACAATAACTCTGGATAGGCCAAATCTACAAATGATAGACTTCCAAACGAAATCACATGCCTTTATCTCAGTGATGTAGATCAGTGCTTCTGCTTCCACCCACTTAATAAAATAGTTGATGGCGATGAGCAGGAACCTTTTTTGTGCAGGGACAATCGAGAATGGCCCGAAGATATCCATCCTCTATTAAGAAAATGGCCATAAGGAAGCAAGAAGTGCTAGTAGTGCCTCTGGTCGACATTATATATTAGGATTCTTCTAATACTAGTCACACCTCATTATCAGATCAACTACTTCCTGATGCATGATCGACCAATAATAACCCTAACCTTGTAAGCCAGTGCTCTGTCTAATAACATCAAAGTTCACCTATTGCAATGGTTCGGAGTTTTGGATCTGAACTACTTAGATTTAATAATCTGAACCAGACTGCAAGTGTTGTTTGGGGTCCAAAATCCAAATAAGCCGCATGTGCGGTGAGCTTCTGAACTGCATGGTTCAGCTGATCTTCTAGTGTTAATAAAATGACCGTTTGTGGCTTTCCATTACTCAGGAGAGGTGGTCCTGAGAAAGGGTTATTTAAGTTCTCCAATGGCAATGACGCTTGATGGAACTCAAGAGTTTATATCTTTATCTTTGCAGAAATGTTGTCTCTTGGAAGGACCACAGACACGAAAGACCACTGATTAATTGTCCAATACCATCTTCTGGATTTTTCTGCGGGTGGATTCTCTTTCCTCTTCCTGGTTGATTGGTGATCATAAAAAGCTTATCTATCGAGCAGCCAGGAAAGCCTCAGCCATCTCAACTTATTAAATGTCTAAAATAAGATGCCAGTTGCAAAATTTTAATAGCTGTCATAACAATTTTGAAGGCTGCCTATTCTCTCTCTCTCTCTCTCTCTCTCTCTCTCTCTCTATATATATATATATATATATATATATATATATCAGTGGCCTGAGCAAATGACACCTTTATTTTTTTGTTGTGAGGGTTATGTCCTGTTATGGTCAATAAAGACCTTTGTAACAGAATAACAGCCAATATTTTATTTTCAAATGACACAATCCAGGCCACGTTGGATAAATAATGCCAATGATTTTGGAATAGGTCTATTATATGTGGAAACATGTAAGGCCGAAACTGGATCGGATACCGATGTATCCATATCGGTAGTTATTTTGTTTGACGAATACTGATACGGATATTAATCAAATAAAAAATTCACATCCATATTTATTTTAAATGGATACGGATACGAATCGAATATAAAAAAATACGGATACAAATATGAATATAAGTTAGATAATTAAGCTTTATAACTATCAAATTAAAGATATTATTAAGTAGAGGATAATCAAGTTAATAATATGTTAATATGCTTATATATTTTTCTTAAAAGTTAATGAGTACTATATAAAATTAAATAGAATCGTAAGAATCGGATATTCGGATACGGATCGGATAGTTGTCTATCCATATTTCTCTTTTTTATAAAAATGGATACAAATACAGATATTAGTCGAATGCTCGAGTTTCCATCCGTATTTGGATAAATTTGGATATGAAATCGGATCCGAACAGATAATATCCTATCCATTTTCATCCCTAGAAATGCGACCATGTATTATTAAAATCTTGTTCGATCCCGGGGTGTTCAACTCTTGCAAAGAGGCATGTGGGACTTGTTCTTTAGGTTGAGTCGAAGCATCAAAGCCCCAAAGGAGCATCATTATATGCTTGAATGATTGCCTTCCACCCTTCTTCATATGAAGCTTCCTGCTATAAAAGTCCCATAACATGTGGATATATCTAATCACAAAAATTGGTGTTCTGGGTTTGAAACAATCATACGTAACTGCAAGCTTTAATCTTAAAATACAGGAAACCAATGTCCTAACAAAGTCCAGCTGGCTACGGTCGGTCTCGTTGGAAGGTCGCAGTTACAAAAAGGATGAAGCAATTTGAGAAGTGCATGCAAGAAACATGAACAAGAAAATTTTTTTATTAAATGGCATTTTAGAAGTAGTTTATTTGAAAGTTCATATCTGTAGTATGAAGTTTTTTATATTAATTTTTGTTTTATTATCAAATAGAGAAAGGAGGCAGGATCTTCTTTCGAAAAGGAAAGGGTACAAAACTGGGTGCCTGACCAATGGATTAGGAATTGCAAACTCCCCTTGTTGTGATTCAAGGTAGAAACCAAGGCAATGAAGACGGAGAAATAGGACGTCTAAGCAGGCCGAAGAAAAGGTTTGAATTATATGAAGTCGAAAATGATGTTGCGGCAATCACTCAAGAAAAGAGGAAATCTTAAAAACAAAGAGGAGCTTTCACATCTCAACCTCTAATCACTCCATGATTTCCTGAGTGGTGTCTAGTTGCCCTAGCCCATATAAACATGACTTATTTCCATCCTATATTTAAAAAAATCATGAAGAAATCATGATTTTACACTTTTTTGTTTTTATTCTTGACTTTTGTTTACATCTACATTTCAATATCGGGGAAGCATGGAATTGCAAAATTCATGATGATAAATTTATTTACTGATTCGTATTAAAACAATATGTGGGACTGGTTGACAAAATTTGGTATAATACTTGAATAATTCCATAGATGAGGAATCTACCATGGTTTTTTTTATCTTAAAAAGCATCCTGACTCCTAAGCTATTTGGAACAATGTTATTTGAAATTTACATATACAATACTAAAAACAAGTACTCTCTCTTATTTTTGTGTTAAATTCACATCTTACATACCATCAAATCTTCTACATTCTACATCCCAGTATAAAAAGTATTTCCATCTTGACTGATACTTTGAAGCAATTTCCATGCCCAAATTATTTCATACTTTCCTCTCACTCGCACATTGCCCTAAATAGAGGGCCATATTTTGGAGCTTGAGAAATAGGGGCCAATTTTTGGAGCTTGGAGTTATTGTTGTGTGGTAAATATGTAAAAGCCCAACCTAGGTAAGAGAAAGAATAACAAAAACCATCAAAACTCGTACATCACCTCTTTGGAGAAATAGTTACCAATTTGAGAGTCCTCTCACTCTCTCTGAGACAGGGCCCCTACAATAATTCACCTTGCACATCTCATGTACACTTTCTAAACATTCGAATTAAATTTGACCATCCACCAAATCAAACCCTTTAGAATTGGATCAAAGTACTTTCTTATAGTTCATACAACCAAGTTTTAGATGCCCTCACCTTTTCATTTTAGTATTTTACCCATCATTCTTTTACTTTCTTTTGGCCTCCAATGGAAATTAACTCAAAATTCCTATTCATTCCCTCCTTCTTCCTAAAATGTCCTTCTCCTATCACTTCTTAAGCCAAATACCCAAATCAATAGCAACAGTCCAACTCCGTTAGTTCAATTCCATTAGCACTTTGTCCCTTAAATAAGCATTTATCCCCCCCCACCAAACTCACCACTTTGATTCCAATAATTAAAGCTGCTTAATATCATACAGACACCCATATCAAGTACATAATGAAAAATAGAGACCCCTGTCAATACCCAACCAATCTATACCAGAAAATAACCCCAATCATAACTCTTCTTTTTTTTTTTAAAAAAAATGATAATTTCTTTATAAAACAGAAAACCTGCAAATAAGCTCATAGGAAAAACAAATAAAATGATTTCTTTGCACAATTCACACGTAGAATTAGTCAAAAACAGCAATGCAAGAACAGTAAACTACAATAAAAATACTGCTATTAAACAAAAATTCATCAATGATGACCAAATAGAGTAATTTGTAGCCAAAAAATCATCTTTTTTTTGACACAAATAACATAGACAACCACTTTACAACACCACCACAGCAGCAGCAGCAACAGCAGAGCATCAATTATTCCAACAGAAATACATCAAATATTAACAGGAGCAGGGAAAAAAATTAGAATTTTTTTTACACAGATGACATATAAAACATGTTTACATAACAATAAAAACAACAACAAACAATAACAGCATCAATTATTTATAGTTTTGAAGAGAACAACAACATCACATACCAAATTAATCTCCTCTCTCCCTCTCTTGCTAGATGAAGCCTTTCTTTTTAGCGAAGAAACAGATAACAGGGGGGGAGAGAGAGAGGAGAGAAAGAGAGCTAACCCGGCAGCGGGTTGATGGCGGAGCAGCCGGGGAGTAGGGGTTGGCCGCGGCGCCGGGGCGGCAGTTGTAGTAGGAGGCGCCACGGCGGGAGCAGGGGACGTTGTCGCGCTTAAGGGCGTTGTAGGAGATGTAGTTGGAGGTCGCCAGGATGCGGCGGGCCACCTCGGAGCTCAGATCGAAAACTCCCCGGCGAGGCACTCGGCTATGGTCCCCTGGCACGTCGACATCCCCGGGATCCAGCTCAGCGGCACAGCGCCTTCCCCTGATCCGCCGCTGGAGTGGGCAGCGGTGGCGGTGGCGACAAGGAGGGGGAGAAGAAGGAAGGCAAGTCCCGCTAGTCTCGCCATGGAGTCGTCGGCGCCCAATGCCGATGAGGTGTTTGTTTTAATTCCTCTCCCTCCCTCCCTCTCTCTCATGGAAGAAGGAAAAGGAAGGCTTTTATTTCCTCGTGGTCTCTCTCTCTCTCTCTCTCTATCTCTCTCTCTCTCTCTCTCTCCGTCCGAGCTTCGGGCAAAGAGGGCGAAGGGAACGGAGGTGGGCGAGAAGACAGCGTATGATAAGGGGAGGGAGTGGGATTAATTGGGCCTGGCGTTGCGGATAATTACAAGGGATGAAATTTGACTTGGACAGTAGGCGTTGGGCTGGAGCAATGCCTTGGCCTGTGAAAGAAAGAAAGAGACGCTTACCAGTTTAGAGATTTTTTGTTGGTAAATAATTTTAATTATATATTTTTTAAAAATATATATTAATAAATTTAAGTTAAAAAAAAAAAAAAAAATCAGGTCCGAAGGTTCTTTTTAACTGCTGTTATTTTATTTATTTTATTTTATTTTATTTTCCTCCGTGTCTCTGTGCTTTGTATAATTGTACTAATTACGGGACCGTTACTTAATCTTATTTTTGTTTAAGGCAGCGCAAGCTTTAGAGGGGATTTTTAAAGCCTGGCCTCCATGCAAGTAGTCGTTGGAATCCTCACCGCCTGCACGGAAGCAACGGTACGCTGCCACCGACAAATAAGCTGGATTGCTTGCGACCATTAAGATTGATTAATTTTGACTCGATTAAGCTATTATCAAGTTCAAATTAAATTCAAAAAACTCATCAATATATTTGAATATATATTTACTATTATTATTATTAATTTTTTATTATATATAATTATATATTATTATATGAATAAATTCAAGTTTGATATAGTTCGGTTGATATTCGGATCAAGTTGAGAACGGTCTTAGGATATTATCCATGCATTTGATTGGAGCCGTGAAAAGAAAGATGAATGAAATTGAGTGGGTCATGATCTTATATATCATTTGATTTAAAAAAATTTAAAAATAATGAATAAAAGAAGGGAAATGACCACCAATTTGCATCCTTCAATTTGAAAGGATGCAATAAATGATAAATAAAGCTTATGAGAGATGAATTTTATATTCTTTTTAAAAAATCATTTCCATCTATCCTTCTTTATTTTATTAAATACATAAAAGGATATGGATGAAAGATCCATTCATCCTTCCTCCCATCCATTTTTCTTTCTATGCACATTCTTCTTCCAATTCATCATTCATAGCAAATAGAGGATAAGACTCCATCAATCTTGAGTCAAGCTTTGAACTCAAGTATTTTAAATCAAGTCTAGCTTGAATCTCTAGTTACTTGATTTAGCTTGGCTTGATTGTATTTCTATACTGAACTAAGCTTATTTTTCTTTATTATGTTTTTTTACATGCCTTCATTTTAGCTAGAAAGGTGGTAATAGTTATACCATTGGATGCATGGTATGTATTATAAACAAATTAATCAATTAACATATTTATAATTAATTAATTTGGGTCTTAAAAATTATAATATTTTAATGATGGTGATTATTGTGTTAGCTTAACTTTTTTTTTTTTTTCGCATTTACAATGGTCTAAAATAGCTTTTTTGACTATTACAAGGATTATGGGACCAGTATAACAAAAAAAGACAAGAATTTAGTGGTTATAACATAGTTTGCATATGTTGTATGTATGTATGTATAGATATATATATATATAGATATATACATACATATATACATTATACATATATATATATATGTATATATAGATATATATGTATATATATGTATGTATATATATATAATAATGTATGTATATATATATAATTTGTATATATATATATGTATGTAGATATATATAGTCGGTTAATATATGATATGTATGTAGATTAGTCGTATGTATTATATGTATGTATTATGTATAGGATGTATTGTATGTATGTATGTATGTATGTATGATGTATGTATGATGTATTGTTGTATGTATGTCGATATATATGTTGTATGTAATATATAGGTATGTATGTAATATATATAGGTCTGTATGTATGATATTGTGTGTATATATTGGGTTTTATATATATTGTGTATGTATGAATATGTGTGTATGTATGTATGTATATATTGTGTGTATGATGTATGTATATATATAATTAATAATATACACCATATACATACATACAACCACATTATACATACATACATACACATATATATATAGATACATACATACATATATATATATATGGTATACTCGATATAATATGATCTATAGGTATTATACATAGCTAGATATATTATATATACACATACATACATATTAATAACTATATATATATATATTATACAGTACATATATATATATATATATATATAATACATACCATATATTATATATATACATAATATAAACATATTTTATATAATATACATACCATACATACATATATTATTAATATATATATATTGTATATATACTGTATGTATGTATGTATGTATGTATATATATGTATGTATATATGTATATATCTATATATATATATATATGTATGTATATATGTATGTATATGTAGTATGTATGTATGATATATAGATATATATATTATATATGCATGTATGTATTGTGTATATATATATATATGCATATATAATATATATGCATTCGCTCTGGAGGGCAGAATGCGGGCCCGGTCTAGAGGCTCGGCCTCGAAGAGGCTCCACGTGGTGGAGGAGGGCCGAGCTCGACTCCGACCACGGGGCACGATCTCCGAGGGTCTTGCTCTGGAGGGCAGAGTGCGGGCCCGGTCCAGAGGGCTCGGCCTCGAAGAGGCTCCACGTGGCGGAGGGGGTTGAGCTTGACTCCGACCACGGGGCACGATCTCCAAGGGTCTTGCTCTGGAGGGCAGAGTGCAGCTCCGGCCTAGGCGTCTTGAGCTCGCGGGGCTGACCTGGTAGAAGAAGAGAGCTCGGCTCGTCCTGAGGGAGCTCAGCTCGGCGAAGGGGTCCGAGCAGGAGAATTGACGTGGTGTCCGACGCGGCGGCTTCCTTTGACGTGGCGCTTGTCAGCTCTTCCATGTCAGCGATCTCGCCACATCAATATCTAATATGACCTAATTATCACTTAGTCAGGTTTAATCCTTAGGTCAACTATATATACTGAATCAATTACAAAGAATCTAATTGATTAAAAAAAATTATTCCTAATCGTGCTGATATTCTTGGTCAAATAGAATTGGAGTCACATTAATTAAGATTTAGTCCTGTGATGAGAGAAACATGTGCAAGTACAAATGAGAGGTGTTGCCGATCTCGTCGCCGCGCCATGCCACGGATCCGTCGATCCTACCGGACCGCCAGCTCCTGGAGCCTCCTGGCTGGAGGGAACTTGCAAGAGAGGGTCAGAAGACCCTGGCCGGGATCCCGGCGAGGGGAGCTCCGACGGTCAAGTTAGTAGACGGCGAGAAGGAACAGACTCTCCAAGACGGGCCCCCGAAGGAGTCCCAGACTCAGAGAATTTACTAGAAGAAAGGTGCTGCAGGGACCAGAAAACCCGGCCTTGGCCTCCTTGCCGAGCTCACGCCAAGCGATCCCTCTCGGGACCCTGGATCTTACTCTCGGAGCGGGGCTTTTTGGCCACTATTCTTACTCGTCCCAGCTTACCTGGTCGCCTCCAACTTCCTTCCTTTTTCTCCTCCCGCTGTCCGCCTGTCTTTTGCTCGTGGGAGGCTCCCCTTTCCATCTTTTTCTCTTTCCCTTTTGGTTTCGAGGGCCAGGCGGCTTTCCGACCTCGTTCGCCGAGCCCAGCGGGGAAAGGTAAAGACAACAGAAGGGGGGGGGGTGGCGCCGGCAGGGCGGCCGGTCAGACCTTGGGCCCAGTGAGGGCGCTCTCCTTCCTAAGTGACGGCGCAGTCCGTTTACGGGCCCTGTTCGTCAGAATCGCGCCTCTCGACTGCAGGACTTGCCGGGCCGACGTAAGTGGCGTTTCTCGTGCCGTCGCAATCTGTACGGGGCGCCGTCTGTGACGCGCACGGCTCGAGGGCCAACCTCGGAACCTGCGCCTCTTTCTCTGGGATCTTCTCTGTACGGGCGGCCTGACCTCGGCCGAGGTGGACCCCTCCTAGGTGGACACCTGGTGAGGGTGGGCAGGAGGGCGCCCGGCTTCGGCCGAGGTGGACCGGTCTCGGGTGCCACCTGGCGAAGGAGCGAAGGAGCAGCCGACCTCGGCCGAGGTGGACCCCTCCTGGGTGGACACCTGGCGAGGTGGCAGGAGGGCGCCCGGCTGCTTCGACCGAGGGTGACCCGTCCCCGGGTGCCACCTGGCGAAGGGGCGAAGGAGCAGCCGACCTCGGCCGAGGTGGACCCTCCTGGGTGGACACCTGGCGAGGTGGCAGGAGAGCGCCGGCTCCGGCGAGGTGGACCCGTCTCCTGGGGCCACCTGGCGAAGGGGCGAAGGAGCAGCCGGCCTCGGCCGAGGTGGACCCCTCCTGGGTGGACACCTGGCGAGAGGTGGCAGGAGGGCGCCCGGCTTCGGCCGAGGTGGGACCCATCTCCGGGTGCCACCTGGAGAAGGAGCGAAAGAACAGCCGACCTCGGCCGAGGTGGACCCCTCCTGGGTGGACACCTGGCGAGGCGGCTGGAGGAGCCCTATACCGAACTCGACTTCGGCGAGGACGGTAACGTCTTCGAAATATCACCTGGCGAGGTAGCCTGAGGGGGCAAGGGCCGAGCTCGACCTCGGAAGCCGAGGCTGACTCGGCCGAAGAAACCTCCACGTGGCTCGATCATACCTGACGGAATCTGAGAGACCGGCCACGTCATCATTACGGCCGTAACAAGAGGTATTCTGGTCTCTTTCTTCAATTCTTATAATAGCAGTGAATGGTTTCCCATCAATCATTCCAATAAAGAAAAGAGGGTGAAGAGAGAGATGACCTGATATTTTAAAGTGAAGAATAAATATCTTGAAAACTATGTAAATTACTTAAAATAATGATACAATATACAAAATATGTCTTCCATATTTTGGTTTTGCACGAATATAAAAGCACCATCGGGTATAAAGAATTAAATTTTTATTTAGACACTTGAGCATCTAAAGTTCGCGGCAGCATCAACAACGAATCTTTACAGGGGCAAAGTAAGGGGATGGTTGCGGCGAGAAGTCGACGGCGAGATTTGTTATTGGGAATGGACAGTTAATGTTAGCATTGCTGCCCGGTGGAGGATGCTCACGTTGTGACGAGGAATCAACAACGAGAGGGGGTGTAGGGGTTTGGAATATGAAGAGAAGGTAGGTAGGGGAGCAAGGCATCTAGCATCGTTGGAAATGGGTTATGCCGATTAGGAGAGTTGCTAAAAAAAATAGGGTGAAGTGAGGGGATTAAGAGTATTTAGCAAATTAGTAGGTTGGGTTTGGGTTTAGAGCAACAACAAGGGAAGGGAGGGAATTTGGCCAAACTAAGATGCCAAGCATGATCGATTCTCTCTCTAATATCATGTAAGCATGGAAACTAAAGGCCAGAATGAATTACATTATTATTTTCAATAATATATATATATATATATATATATATATATATATATATATATATATATATATATATATATAAAGAGTATATAAGATCGCATAATTACAAACTTAGTGGTATTATGATCCGTAGTTAAAACTGTACAATAGCTGATAAGTATTATACTCTTAGAGATGACAGCTGGGTAAATTTTATTATGTATATATGTCAGAAGATTTGAATCCCAAATCTCATAAACATTTAACCTTTAATTTAATACTAAGCTACAAAACTTTTTGATTGTTTACTTGATATTATCCCCCCTTTAAATTTACCTACAGAAACTGCTTTACACTTAGATTACTTACCTGTTGACGTCGAATCCCCATGGACCGGATGGAGGGTAGGACCTTCGGTGCGCCTTCTTCGAACCCTGCAAAATAGGTTCCTGGCCGAAATTTCTCGGTAGGAGACATTCCGATGCTAAGTCAGTGAGAGCTCTTGGCAAAGAATGAGAGTTCTCTTGGAGAAGAGAATGAGAAGTAGCTCAGGGGAGCTCTCTTACCATGAGTGTCCCCTCTTACCATCATTTATAGTGGTGGCCATGTCTGATTCCATTGGAGCCGGAGTTCATGGCCACGTGTTGGTTTATAATAACTACGCCCATGTCTCGAGATTCGTGGCCAGCTAAAGATTTTGTTGGAGCAGGAGTTTGTGGCCATGTCGCTAGTTATAAGAACTGTGCCAACGTCTGGAGATTTGTGGCCAGCTGGAGATTCTCTTAGAGGCATTCTTCAGCGAGGGTCACAGTCGAGCTGGTTGATTATCCCATACCTAACCTCTTCGGAGTAGGCCGAAGACATCTCAACCACTCGCATCGGAGCTACCATCTTCGAAATCTCTTTGGAGTAGGCCGAAGACATCTCAACCACTCATATCGGAGCTTCCTTCTTCGGAGTGGGCTGGGTTGCTCGCTTCGTACTTGACTTCTTTGGAACACTTGGAGAAATAAAGTGATCATCTTCTTCAAACTGACTTCTTCAATTCACCTTCTTCGGACCGGTCTTCTTCGGATCAACTGGTCATGGAGGTGAGCAATTGAAAGATGAGCTTCGGGGGCAGTATCTTCGGCTTAGGCCGAAGATTGACCCTGGAAGGGTGCCCAAATGTGGTGGGTCATCTCCAATTCTTCTGGCATGGATGCCTGGTTCAAGACCCGACCGGACCTTTGAACTGGGGGTTAGCCTTAGTTGAACTGGCATACTCCAACAGTTGCCCCCCACTCCCGGTTAACGAAGAAACTATTTGCTTCGAAAAGTGGAAGTGTTAATGATTTGTCGTTTGCTGGCAAAAAAAGATGCAACTAATGATGGCAAATCTTTGGATCAGTCATTTGCCATAACTGTCCCCTGATTTGATAGTTATGCGGAGGACAGGTGTCACCCTATCATTGGTGCCCGAAAGGAAGACGGCGAGTCAACGTACGTGCACTACCCATTATTAATGCCAAAGGTGCTGACCTTTGGATGGACGTTCCTTCACGTTACTGGAAATTGCCAACTTTTCTTTTCTCGAAGACGGTCATTGATTCTGCATCGACCTCAAAGACGTTGCTCCGGGTTCAAAGCATCGCTTTAACACATGGTGTTTCTTAGTTGGCTGGTAGTGAGATATGGGACATGTCTTCTATGAGCACGAACGACGAGGCTCCAGGCCATTAAATAGGGTTCATCATTCTGCCTCTGGAAGTTCTTCAGCAGTAGAAAAACCGATCCTTCGCTTTGGAGTTGCCCTTCCCCTTCCTCTTCTTCATTCCATAGAAAGAAATTCAGCCTTAAAACCTCCGAGAAATGTCTCGAAAGAGGGTCGCCGTCACAGGACCGGAGGGGGAGCCAAGCGCCAGGGTCAATGGGGGTGTCGATGATTCTTTCTAGGCCAAAGAAATGGCCTGCTTGGAAAGGAGAGTACAAGTCCTCGAGACTCAGCTAGAAGAGGCAAACGCTCAAGCCACAGCGGTGGTCGCGGCGACGGAATTGGCCAAGAGGAAGGCGACGGAGGCTGTCCCTAAGTTCCTAGTATCGCAGGCCTTCAAAGATGAGATTGCCGAGGCCGTCTTGGACTCTTACCACTGTGGGTTTCAAGAGCATAAGAACAAGGCCTTCCCCTTCTACCACCTGAAGGGGTTGAAAAATATAAGGCCTTCTATTCTGTACCTCGAGAAGAGACGAGCCTGGTTTCGATGAGGGGTCAGAGTCAGAGAAGGCGACGGCATAATTCGAAGCCTCTTCGAGCACTCCACGGGGCCTAATATCACCCATTGGTCTGGAAAGGGGCCAGCGATCGATCTTTAAATCTTCCTTTCCTGTTATCCCTTTTTCTTCTTTTTTTTTGTGTAACTCAGTTTATAGGGATATTAATGAAATACATCTTTCCTTCCTTTCGTCTAAGTTTTTTCTGTGCATGAAGTCTTTGGATGGGCCGCGTCTTTAGAAAGAGAGACTTCTCTATGCACAGATGATTTTTGAAAATAGGAATCCTCAAGTCTGGGCCTAATGACACCATTAGCCTTGAAGACGAAGTAATTGCTCTGGCCTCTGATCAGATCACCCTTTTCCTGTTCACGGTTCAAGTTCCTTAGTATTCAAATATGTGATTAAGAAATCTCGGGATATTAATTCACCCATCAATGCGTCGCTTTGTCTCTGCCAGCTATCCAACTATCATTGGTGGAGCAGTTATTGTCCAAATCGTGGGACTATAACCCTCAGGGTCATTAAGGCTGCGTGTGTCTGGAATCAAGTCAGTCGCCACTTTTGGATCTTTCGGGTCCAACTTTCCATGGACCTAGGGGTTTATCATCCAGGATAGGTGCATGTGGCACGATTGGAAGTAGCTCAGATCATGGGCAATCAATCTGGGCTGTTAGTAATTCATAAATAATAGATTGGTACCTTTGAAGGTGGAACTCTTTCGAGCCTTTGGCACTGTTGCCCCCTAAGCATTTCCCCCGCTTTCCTCCTCCAGTCAGTCCTCGCAATTCTTTCAAACCATGAGGGCAAATGCTGCGAAATCCCAACGGCAGCAAAAAAGGATGGAGCATCAAGCGCTCCAGTGAGGTGATCCGACCAGAGGCGGACCTATGTCTTGGCACTCCCACGAGTCCCGGCCGGAAGCAGGGCTCCCAATCGACGTAGAATCTTTCCTAGAGAGGGCTCAGGCCTCTCCTCTCGGGAGTCCGGCAACACCTACCGCAGCAAGGTTGTTTGGGGGTGGAGCCCTCAGGCCAAGGGTAAGACTCCCCTTGCAGATGAGAACCCTAAACCTGAACATCAGACCTCCAAGAGAAAGGAGTTAAGGGACAGCAATGTTCCTGCCGCCGGCACGGGCCCCGACGAACATGGGGCCGAGAGGGGTTTCGGCCATCCCTCGAAGGGACAAGGAGGAGACCGTGGTGGTGCAAGTGTTCGAGGGATCCCTTCTCCTTCATCCTCCCCAGGGTTCTGCAAGTAAGTATCGGCATAAGTGTCGCATGTATATCAACTACAGTTGAACTGATTTCATGTGTGCTTGCGTCTGCCAGGTTGCTCATGACGTCTCTCTGTTAGAGGAGGGCATCCGCGAGTTAGTCGTCTTCAGCGAAAGCCTTGGGACCAGTTGGCTTCGGTTGTAGCCGAGAGAGGGGGTGGCCGTGAAAAAGGTGAACGAAGCTATCGTCGCAAATAGTTTCTTGGAAATGGAACTAAGGATGCTCGAGGGGTATGCAATCGAAGTAGTGTCGGAGCTACAGAAGAAGAGAAAGAAGGTGATCTCTGGAGAACTGTTGTTGAAAGACAGTCTTCGAGAGTCGAAGAAGAAGCGGCCCAAAAGGCCGAATTGATAAGTAAGGTCGCCCAGCTAGAGGCGGACATCCTATCGGTTTCATCAGAGAGCGGAGCGGGCGGAGAGGAATACTCTTCAGGCTGTTGAAGTCTACAAGAGATCCAGCCTTCAAAGATGAGATGCATAAGGCTGGGGTGGACAGTTATCTCACTGGCCGCCGGGATTGCCTAGAGGAGATCAGGAAGGCCCATCTAAACTTGAACCTTCCTTCAGCTAACGATCTGGTGGGTTCGGCGAAAGAATCACCAGCCACTTCGGAGGTCCCCATTCTGCTCTCATTGCTAGCCCATTGATGAGAAATAACTTGTTACATATATGTTCTTCTTTCCCTTCTCTTTTTTTTGTGTACATTTTTCTAGTAATGAATGAAGATTCTCTTTGGTTGGACTGACACAATCCAAAAGGGTGTTAAGTGCGAACTCTTCGGCATAGTAGGTGGTGGAAAGGTCCATCCGTTCACTTGGGTTGGATTTGTTGCTGGGGTAGGCCGATTGGACCATCCCTGTGGCATCCGTTGATAACATAGTGAGTTGTTCGAACCCACGATGGCACGTCTGCGACTTCACCGTAGGGCAGGTCACTTAGACCATTTCCGTGCATTCAATTGATGTTAAGGCAAGCTGACTAGGCCCCACCTCGACACGTCTATGGATTTATCATAGGGTAGGTTGCGTAAACCATCCCTGCGCCTTTGATTGTTGATCATAAGATGGCCTGGTTGGACCATCCTTTGCGCTCGTCGGACATACCGATAAGGCGGGTCGATCAGACCCACTTTTGTACTTTTATCTGATGTTAAGGTAGGCTGATTAGGCCCATCTCGATGCGTCTATGGATTTACCGTAGAGTAGGTTACATAAACCATCCATGTGCCTTTGATTGTTGATCGTAAGGTGGCCTGGTTAGACCATCCTTTGCGCTCGTCGGACATACCGATAAGGCGGGTGGATCAGACCCACCTTTGCACTTTTGTTTGATGTTAAGGCAGGCTGATTAGCCTACCTCGATGTCTGCAGATTTACCATGGGGTAGGTTACGTAAACCATCCCTATGTCTTTTGATGTTGATCGTAAGATGGCCTGGTTGGACCATCCTTTGCACTCGTTGGACATATCGATAAGGCGGGTGGATCAGACCCACCTTTACATTTTGTCTGATGTTAAGGCAAGCTAATTAGGCCCATTTTGATTCGTCTACAGATTTACCGAGGATAGGTTACGTAAACCATCCCTGCGCCTTTGATGTTTGATCATAAGGTGGCATGGTTGGACATCCTTTATGCTCATCGGACATACCGATAAGGCGGTGGGATTAGACCCACCTTTGTACTTTGTCTGATGTTAAGTAGGCTGATTAGGCCCACTTCGATGCATCTATAAATTTATCGTAGGTAGGTTATGGAAACAACCATCCATGCACTTTGATTGTTGATCATAAGGTGGCCTTGTTGGACCATCCTTTGCACTCGTCGGACATACCGATAGGCGAGTGGATCGAACCCACTTTGCGCTTTTGTTGGTTTCATTGGGTGAGTCACTAAGACCCTCCTTGTATCGTTGATTGGTAATAAGATAGGTTGACCAGACCCATCTTCAATCAAAAAAAAAAATTATTTTGAAATCTTCCTCGGTGAAAATTTTTATTGATAGTACTTGTAGAGATTTTCTACATTCCAAGGCCGAGGTAGCACAACACTAGCTAAGGTCTCGAGTCGATACGTCCTTGGACGTATGACTTCCTTGTTCGATAGGGGCCTTCCCAATTAGGAGAGAGCTTGCAGTGTTCTGTTGGCCTGACACTTTGGACTTCCGCAGTACTAGATCTTCGGGTCGGAAAGTTCATCACTTACCCTAAAGTTGTAATATTTGGCAACTCTCTACTGTTACGCCGCCATCTTCATCTGAGTGGAAAGCCCGGTACCTTGTAGCAAGTCTAGATCCTTTCTTCGGTACTCCGAGTTTCTCGGGCTCCTTGTACAATCGATCCTTAAGGATCGCAAGGTAACCTCCACAGGGAGAAAACTGCTTCTATCCCATAAACCAAATGGAAGGGAGAGATTCGCCCAGTTGCCATTCTAGGAGTAGTCCGATATGCCAGAAGACTGAAATTTAGCTCTTCATCCCATAGCCCTTTGGCATCGTCAGTCGAGTTCTTCAAACCATGGAGGATGGTCCGATTTGTGACTTCAGCTTCTTCGTTGGCTTGGGGATGGCCAACGAAGGTCAATCTGTGGAGTATGTGGTACTGGGCATAGAAATCTCTGAAGTTAGGATTATCAAATTATCTCCCGTTGTCAGTGATTATGGCATGTGAAATTCCAAATCAGAAAATGACGGAGTTCCTAAACAAAAACTTCAATTTTTTCTTTTAGTGATATGCACCAGGGCTTCAGTCTCGACCCACTTTGTGAAGTAGTCGATAGCTACGATAAGGAATTTTCGTTGCCCGGATGCTGGCAAAAATGGGCCAAGGATGTCCATGCTCCATTGAGCGAAGGGCCATGGTGCCGTTAATTGGGTGAGCTAGCTCGCAGGCCATCTTTGAATGTTGGCATATCTCTGATACTGATCACATCTTCGGATGAAATCTGTAGAATCCCTCTGAATTGTCGACCATAATATCCTTAATGTATAATTTTGTATGGCAGGGATCTTCCTCCTAAGTGATCTCCACATTATCCTCGTGCACTTCCCTCAGGGCGTAGTCGGTATTTGTGGGTCCTAGGCACTTCAGCCGAGGTTGAGTGAAGGATCTCTTATACAATGTCCCATCCAAGTGATGTATTGGGATGCCATCCAATGAACTTGCTTGGCCTCGATCTTATCTTCAGACAGGGTGCCCTCATTCAGGAACATAAGAATAGGATCCATCAACTTGGTTGGTCATGCTCAACCTGGTGCACCCCTTGCACTTCTTCCGTTGTGCTTGGAGTTTCAAGGTACTCTGTGAAGGTGCGAACGAGGAATCTGGGGTGGTGGTGGTGGAGTCTGGATAGAGCGTCGGCTCGGGAGTTCTTCGTCCGTGGGATAGGGCGATTTCAAAGGATAAAGCTACGATGCCAAGTCCCGCACTTTCTCCAGATACCAGATCATGGCAGGATCTTGTGCTTCAAACTTGTCTTTTACTTGGTTTACCACCAGTTAGGAGTGAAAAAATTTCGATCTTTCGAACCCCTAAGTTCTTGGCGATTCGGAGTCCAACAAGAAGGGCTTCGTATTCAGCCTGGTTATTGGAAGCATGGAAAGAAAAGCGTGGGCGTATTCCATAGGGGGCCCTTCTAGGCTAGCCAATATGAGGCCCGCTCTGCATCTTGTCAAGTTTGAAGCCCCGTCTACGTGGAGTAACCACATAGACTCCGAATCACTTCGAAAGGCCTCATCTTTTTCAGCTTGTTGCAAGTCACTTTGTGGGCCCCACGTGTATTCGGCTATAAAGTCAACCAGCATCTGTGCTTTCACCGCCATCCTGGGCTGGAAGCTAATGTCGAACTCTCCAAGTTTCACGGCCCACTTAAGTATCCTTCCTGAAGTATCTAGACTTCGGAGGACAGCCTTCAAGGGCCGGTCAATCAAGATGATGACTAAGTGAGACTGAAAGTACGGTCGCAATCATTTCATTGCAACCGCTAGGGAGTACCCAAGATTTTGCATTCTGGGATATCTCACTTTTACATCGTACAAGATCTTGCTGATGTAGTAGATTGGCCTTTAGAGGCTGTTGTCTCCCTTCTGAACAAGGACCGAACTAATCGCTTCGTCCGAGGCAGCGAGGTACAAGTAAAGAGCTTCTCCCTCGCGAGGCTTCAAAAGTAAAGGAGGGCTCTCTAAGTACTTCAGTTTTTCGAAGGCGAGGCGATAGTCTTCGGACTAGTCAAAGTTTTGCGATCGACGGAGGACTTTAAAGAAGGGAAGACACATTTCGATCAACCGGGAATGAACGACTCAAAGAAGCTATTCTCCAGTTAACTGCTGCACCTCCTTCTTACATGAGGGGTGTCTCAGCTTCGGAGTGCTGTATCTTCTCGGATTGGCTTCTATCCCTTGTTTGGTAACAAAAAATCCCAGAAACTTGCCAGAGGTCACCCGAAGAGGCATTTGCTAGGTTCAGCTTCATCTGGTGGCGTTGTAAGGCATCGAAAGATTCCTCTAAGTCTCCGATGTGATCTTCTTTGAGGAGGCTCTTCACGATCATGTCGTCAATATTAGCCTCCATTTTTTTCCAGTTGCTTCTCGAATACCTTGTTGACCAGTCTTTGAAATGTAGCCCCGAATTCTTCAAACCAAATGGCATCATCCTGTAGCAATACAACCCCTTCTCCGTTGAAAGGAAGTCTTCTCTTCATCCTCAGGATTCATTTATATCTAGTTGTAGCCAGAAAAGGTATCCATGAAGCTTAGTAACTGATGGCCGGCATTGGCATCGACCAATTGGTCTATTTTTGATAAGGGGAAGCTATCCTTCGAGTAGACTTTGTTAAGATCTTTGTAATCGACACAGATCCTCCACTTGAGATAGGTTGTTTACGACCAAAAGGTCTTCTGTCCTCGTCCACCTGAAGTGATGAACGGCCGGATGATGCCAAAGAGGAGCTCGACTATGCGGTGACGAAAAATAATCACAAGTTTTGTTTTTAACACAGATCACATATAAAATAAAACAACAAAAGCATCGATTATTTATAGTTTCGAAGAGAACAACGACGACGACAACAGCAACAGCACATACCAAATTAATCTCTCTCCTACGAAGAAGCCCTTCTTATTCTTCAGGGAAGAAACAGAGAACAGAGGAGGTCGGGAAGGCAGACATGGAGAGAGCGCTAACTCCGGCACTGGGTGATGGCGGAGCAGCCACGGGAGTAGGGGTTGGCCTCGGCGCCGGGGCGGCAGTTGTAGTAGGATGCGCCACGGCGGGAGCAGGGGACGCTGTCTTGCCTGAGGGCGTCGTAGGAGATGTAGCCGGAGGTCGCCAGGATGCGGCGGGCCACCTCGGAGCTCAGATCGAACTCCTCCCCGCCGAGGCACTCCGCTATGGTCCCATGGCACGTCGACAGCCCCGGGATCCAGCTCACCGGCACGGCGCCTTCCCCTGCTCCGCCGCTGGAGTGGGCGGCTACGAGGAGGGAGAGAAGAAGGAAGGGAAGTCCCGCCAGTCTCGCCATGGAGTGGTAGGCGCCGAATGCCGATGAGGTGGTGGTTTTAATGCCGATAAGCTGGTGGCCTCGATGCCGATGGGATTGCTTGGCGTCGTGAATTTGACTTGGAGGGTAGGGGTTGGAATGGAGTTCATTACATTGGCGTGTGAAGGAGAGGAAGGGACCAGATCTGATGGCTTTTTTTTAACCGCTGCCTTCTTTTTTTATTATTTTTTCTCTGAGTTTGTGCTTTGTATAATCGTACTAATTACTTGGACCGTTACCCATATCTTATTTTAAACCCTAGGCTCGATGCCAGTAGACAACCGGGGTTGCAGTTTGGGATGATAATTGGATCGGTCGGATATATACTAATCGAGTACGAAAAATTTAATTTTAATTTAATCTATTTATTAAATAAATTATAATTTAAAATCTAAATATGATTTATTTAATAAATAAATAATTCGACTTGATTTATTTAATATATTTTTTAAATAGGTAACCTACTAATTCAATCCGGCTTAATCCCGGTATTTTATACATAATAATTAATAATTTGTTTATCTAATCTAATCTAATCTAATTATTTAATGAATAATAATCTATTTATCTAATCTCGATCGGACCTGATCCGTATATTAAGCAAGTTAAATAAGTTAAATGAGTCGAACTTTAAAACTCCGAACCCGATCTATATATTAAATAAATTAAATGAATCGATTCATTTATATCTTGAATTTATTTATAAAATTTAAATTTATTTATGAACATTTCAAAATAGATCAGACCGGTAAGTTAGGCCATAAATTGCTATCCATGGTTGCAATCCTGACCGTTTACTTATCGGTAGATGGATCGACTTATTACTTATAATGCAATCCTGATTGCTTGCATTATAGGTAACAATTGCTACTATTGGACTAAGCTCAAATTTGTTTATCATGCTTTTAACTTTCATTCATTTCACATGAAATGGTAGTAATAGTTCTACTATTGAGGTGCATGACATCTATTCCAACCAAATTAACCAATCAGCATATTTGTCATAAAACAAATTCTGATCTTAAGAATTATAATACTTTTATGGTGACGATTATTGTTGTATTTGCTAAACTCTTCTTTCATATGTATGATATTCTAAAATAGCATTTTATTTTTGATATATATGATGGAGGCGTGATGTGGGCTGCAAGGATTGTGGGAATTGTTACTAACAAAAAGGACAAGAATTTAGCAGATCAAACATATATAGAGCAATTGTTAGTAAATCTAGATGTAACGAATGAATTTGTCCTTGATGTATTTCTTATTCAATTTAATTTCATCTGTTTTCCCTTATATGAGGGAATTAAGAAGCTAGTTTGGTCATCACAATTATATATAATGGAGTTCATTACAAAGTACATTTCATCACATTAATAATGATATACTCATACACAATATGACAAATGTGATATGCTGGAATTGCATTTAGTGAGTAAATAACTTAAATCTAAGATGAAGAGCTGGATTTCTTAAGAATCAAGTCCTCTATGGGAATATTTCTGAGTAGGGGAGGCATTTTCTAGGGATGAAATAGGGAAATATGACAAAATGTAAAAATAACCAGTAACAGACTTAAGAGAGGTCATATGAGCATTAGTGGTGGTAGGGACCAAAATTAGCATAAGAAACTCCACCAAAAGGTTAATGAGAGCATGGATTGATGGACTAAATCAATGGAACATTGGAAGTACTTTTTGCAAATTTCAATAAAAATTAATGCTTTAACAATCACTTAAAAATAGTTTTCATAGAAGTGGGAAAAAACTTGCTTAATTTTTTACTAAAAAAAATGCCTTGAAGAGGATAGCAAAGGTGCAATAAGTCTAGCGATTTCTTCTCTTATTTTTAATTTTTCAAATATTTAAAATCATCTATAATATAAATCAAGGGATCATGCAAGTGGATGTGCTTAGGTATCCAATGCCAACATGATAGCCATGCAACCCCACGAATAAATCCTTTAGCATAGCATTCAGATTATGTGATTATTTGATTAGTGTAATAATCCAAACTTCGCCTAGGATTTCCAAAAGATAAACCACTCCTGCATTTCCAAAACACAATGTATTTTGTTAAAGATTGACTTTGAAAAGCTTTTGATGCAATCACAAGATTTCTTATTCTCCCTGCTAGAAAAAGGAGGTTTCGGACCATCTTTCATCTCCTAGCTGTCAGCCATTGTCAAGACTTGCACCATCGCAATCACTATAAATAGATCTTTCGGCAAGTAGTTCTACATAAGAAAAGGACTAAAACAGATCTTTCGGCAACTAGTTCTATATAAGAAAAGGAGTAAAACAAGGTAACCGATATCTTCCTTCTTATTTAAACTTGTTATAGATACATTATACAGAATGATAGAGGTTGCAACATCCAAAAAATTATTAGAACGGGTTGGACTTGAGGAACCTTCAAGCCTCATGCATACAACACAATTTGCTGATAACACGATCATCTTCTCCATAGCATCTAAACACCAACTGAGTATGATAAAGCTACTTTTATACTTCTTTGAACTTTAACGAGAGCCTCGAAATCAATTTCAGTAAGACTTTCATTGTGGACTTGGGATTAAACTGCAAGGAAACATAAGGTTCAGTTGCTATTCTAAGATGTAACTTCTCCTAGTTTTTGATCACTTTTACCTGGGCATTCCCCTCCACAACAAATCGCTCCCCTCCTGCTATTGGAATTTTATCATAAACAAAGTTGAACAAAAACTTTCAGGCTGGAAAAAAAAAACTTATATCTCTAGCTAGAAGGATGACACTAATCAATTATGTTCTAAGCGCAATACCTAGGTACTGGATGTCCATCTTCCAACTAGCTATTAAGGTAATCAAAAAAATCGACATCATATATAGAGAATTTGTATGGAACAGGGGAAGATAATATAGCACGCTTAGAAATATTGCTAGTTGGTCCATGATTTGCAGATCAAAATTAGTGGGTGGATTTGGAATACTAGATCTAAAAGTATTCAACAAGACCTTACTTCTCAAATGGTGGGATAGGTTGTTCAACAAGACTCAAAGACCATGAAAGACACTAATCAAACACTACTCTAGCAACGGCATATGCTCATCTGCATCAACCTCATACAACTATGAAAGAGCATTCCTCTTCTAGAAAAATATTGTAAAGGTTGGCAATCTATTTTGGTCCTCCAACTCTATTATAGTTGGAGATAGGAAGCAAACTTGGTTTTGAGAAAACAACTGGATATCTGATACAACCTTGAAATCTACCTTCCCAACCTTGTTTTGGTTAACAATTGACAGATCTTGTAGTGTAGCAAAATTCTGGAGCACACCAAAGTTAGAATCCAATTTCAGGTAACCTCTTCCTTAATAAGCCATCCATGAGTTCACTGAAATGAAAAACCTATTACAAGACACTATACTATATGAAAGTCCTAATAAAAGAAATTGGAAATGGCTTCCAAAATAATCTTACTCGATCTCATTGTGCTATCATTTCTTAAAATACAATGGAATCACTTCACAATTCAGTAAAATCATTTAAAAAATCCTCATCCTAGAAAAACATAAAATATTTAACTAGCTATACATCAATCATAGATTACTAATCACCGACATCTTCTAAAAAAAGGCTTCAACTGACCAAGTAGATGCATACTATGCTGCAATCATGCGGAAACATTAGACTACCTGTTCCTGGAATATATTTTCTCCAAATTAGTGTGGGAGCCCTTCTTATGATGCTACAGTGCTCTTGCTCCGTCACATAATATTTTAGGCCTTTGGACTATCTGGAGGGATGCTCATAGGCTATCCAAACACCATATGTTTGCAGAAACAATGATCGCAACCACCTATTGGATGCTATGGAAGGGGCAGAACAATCGACTATTCCATGCAAAGGGCTGATCTAGTTATGAGATAATTAGGATAATCTCCTTCTTGGCTAAAGACTGGACAAAAATGATAAAAATAAATCAACTAAGAGAACATCTACACAACTTCACTCAGCATAATCCAAGATGATAGATGGGCATCAAGCATCCCTTGTATCCCAACCTCTCCCAGACATATTCTGAGGAAGTATTTATAGACTCTAAACAGGTAGTTTTGGCAAATGCTCTAATCATCTTACCAAATGCCAAACCTCCATAATGGCCTTTCCCCTATTATATATAACCACTATAGGCCGTATGGTTTAAATTCTAACATTCAAATTATACATTACAAGTTTATCGATAGACCTCATGAGAAAAAAATTCTAACATTTTTCCAGGACTCAGGAATTTATGCCATAGTAGAGTATAGGCTTCTAGGTTTATATATTCTATAGTGTCTAGTTTCAGGCTTCGAGACTTATATACTTTACAGGTTTCCGATTCCAAGAACTTTACAAGCTTTCAGGTTATATATTTTATAGGTTTAAATGATAGTACAAGTCAATAACTAGCAAAAAGCTTCTCACACCTAGATTTTTATTGTGGCATCATCGTTTGTTCACATAGCTTTTATGCACACTTTCTTACAATTAAAGTAACCAAACCTTTTCTCTACAATTGGACATGAAACTCTAAAAACTATGTCCACCATCTTATATAAATTATCTTTAATACAATCGAGGGGGAAGAACATTTCTTCCTCCTCACCCCTTTCAAAAAAAAAAAAATGCGAACTTCGCCACAAGAATAATAGTCCTTTGAGACAACAAAAAGGTTAGGAAAATATGAAGTCAAATAATCAAGATTTTTTATGATAGTTAGATTTCTTTTTCAAATAAATTATGGTGTCCTAAACTTTCAACAAGTATCATAGCTGAGTATCTAAACATCTCCCAAGTGATAGCAGTTTTTACTTCTTTCTCTTTCTTTTAAAGCCACCAAGACAAGAGCAACTAAGGAGGTATTTCTTTTCTTTTTATTTTTTTAAAAAGCTGGAATAAAAAAAATATAGATATATGTTAAAATTGGGATAAAGATAAATTTTGAATTAAGATCACTAGTATCCAAACATGTTATGAACAAATATGATCTGGTCAACCTCGGATGATATAGTAGGAATATATCGAAAGAAAGCATAGATAGACCATCCTCTCAATTTTAAAATCGACCAGGAGATTGATATATATATTTGAGCAAAAGGTCGTTATTCAGTTGACTACTGCTCTTCATTATCCATTTCAATTTTTAACCAACATGACATGAAATACTGAAACCTTGCAACTCATATAGTTGGCCTAGGACATCGGCTATCTTCCAATATGGACTCTGAGCACTCTTACTCTGCCATGATGGCTTTTGTGATTGGCTGATTCTGTTATTTATTATAATAGGACGGGATTCTCCACTATTTTTTCACATGTTCGCAATTATGTCTCAACAAAATTTCTATAAAAAGAGAGGAAAAGGGGACCCAAAGGAGGTTCAAGTTCTACATTATCAATTCTCACCTAAAAATATTTTTTTCCTACTATTCTTAAGTCTTTAGCTGATTTAATCATTGAGAGCCTCAATGAAAAACTCCAATGTTGGTGGACTTTCCTTGTAGATCCTTTATGCTAGGTATGGAGCTTAATCCACCCAATATGGATATAATTTGGATCCAAAACAAAGCCAAAAGGAGACTAAAAAGGTCTCAAAACAAAGCTCAAGAGGAAACCAGGCTCGGCAGTAGTGGGCTAGGCCTAGCCCATGAGCGCATGACCTAGGCACCATGGACCATGCGCACGATCCATTCACGGTCCACTAGAGGTGCCAACATGGTTCATGACATTTTTATCGTAGTCTACCACGGCTCATGGGGGTAGGCACCGATGATTTGCACCATCAGATAGTTAGGTGTGATCCGATAGCCTGGGTTAATTCTGACTTTGATTGGGATGGTTTTTAGATAATTTTGGAATATTTAATTAAGATCAAATGGCCAAATGGTTCTAGGAAGTTAGAATGCCATTTCTACGAGGGTTCTAAATCTATTTTGTATACAGTTTCAGCAAGGCTTTGGCTTTTATTTCAATAGAGGCCAAGAGCTGCAATAGTGAACGCAACCAGAGAACAAAGAGGCAGCCATGAGTGATTTTCCAAGAGAAAAAATAAGAAAGTTAAGAGAGAAAAAGAGAGAGAAGGCGAGGGTTTTGTGTGCTATCCTAAGTTGCTTCAAGGCTTGAGGAGTATTTCCAGAAGGGATTTTTTCTTCTTTCTATTGGAGCTATTGTCACATCCAGAAGAGAGAAAAATGAGAGGTTCTTCTTTATTTTTTATCTCTTGTACTCTTGTAGATTTTATATTTTCTTTTATAATAAAAAAATTATTTTGTGCAACCGTAGATGTAGGATCAAGAGACTCCAAACCACATAAAATTCCTATGATTTGTGCTTGTATTATTTTATTTTTTAGACTTTTTCTTTTCCTTCTATTATGACTACTATAATTCACTGCATACTGCTCCCTAACAACTAATATCAAAGCACCAAGTTTGAGAAAATGAGTGAAAGCAATGGTAGGAGATGAAGAAAAAGTCAAGATCGATAAGTTTAATAGAAAAGATTTCAGATTCTGAAAGATACAGATCGAGGACTATCTGTATCAGAAAATGCTTTACCTATCGTTATTGGAAAAGAAACATGTCGAAATATCACAAACCGATTGGATATTACTAGACTACCTGGCATTGAGAGTGATTCATTTGATGTTAGCCAGGAATATCATGTTCAGTATCCTAAAAGAAAAGATGATAATTGATTTGATGAAGGCACTATCTAATACATATATGAGAAGCCTTTGACTTCCAACAAGGTATACCTTTTGCGTTGTTTGTTCAACTTGAAGATGAACGAAGGTATGTCTGTTACTGATCATATTAATGAATTCAATTTAATTACTAGTAAGTTAAGCTTGTTGATATTAGTTTTGAGAATGAAGTTCATGCATTAATTATACTATCTTCTTTGCTCGAGAGTTAAGATGCTATTGTGATAGCAGTAAGTAGTTCTTATGGATCAAGTAAGTTGAGATTCGAAGAGATCCAAAACCTGATTCTCGGTAAAGATATCAGAAGGAAAGAATCTAAAGAGAGCTATGGTTCTATAATGGTTACTTAAGAAGGTAGGGGAAGAACTACATAATATAATAAAGGTCATAGAAGATCTAAATCTAAATAAAGGAGTCAATCAAGACCGAAAGGTGATGGCTATTGGCACTACATTAAGAAACAGCACACCATGAAGAACTACTAGGTAAAAAAGGAGAACAAAAGACATAACAAGAAATTCGTCAATGTAGTGATAGAGATAATTGCTAATACCTTGGTCCTCAGCATAGATAGTTCGATGGGTCATAAATCCTAAACTCTAGAGTTTCATTTCATTCCATCTTACAAAAAAAGTGTATGCTGAATTACATTACCAGAGATTTCGGAAAGATTTATCTTGCTAGTGATGAACCAGTGGATATTGAGAAAAAATGTGATATGCATATAAAGATGCTAGACCAGTCAGTATGGAAGCTCAAGAATGTTAGACATATCCCAGGTTTAAAAAGAAATTCGATTTCAGTCGGGCAGCTGAATTTAGAGGGATATGTCATAACTTTTATCGATGATCTTGGAAGATTACCAAAGGTGCTATGGTGATAGCATGAGGAAGCAAGTTGGGTACCCTCTATATAACTGGTAATACCACAGATTTAATGAAACTGGCACTGGCAGATTTACAGTTGTGGCATTATAGACTGGATTGCATAAGCAAGAAAGGTATGTAGGTACTATTGAAGAAAGGCAAGCTGTTAGGTTTAAAGTCTACTGATATTGGTTTCTACGAGGATTGTGTTCTTGAAAAGTAGAATAAAGTTAGTTTCTCTAAGATTAGCAGGATACCAAGATTAAGAAAGCTGAAGCTTACACACATTGACATGTGGAGTCCCTCTCTGGTCGCATCTCTTGGAGGCTCATGCTACTATGTGACATTCATTGACGACTCCACTAAAAAGGGATGGGTTTACTTTTTGAAAAATAAATCTAACATATTTGCTACTTTTAGGACATGGAAAAGTCTGACGAGAAAATCAAATACTTGAGATCAAGTAATATAGGAGAATATGATAGCACTAAGTTCAAGAATTTCTATGCAGCAAGTAAAATCAAAATGGAGAAGACCATCCTGAGCATGCCATAATAGAACATGGTAGCTGAGCATATGAACCGGACATTGAATGAGAGTGCCAAAAGTATGAGAATTTATGCTGATTTATCCAAGATGTTTTAGACTAAGGTAGTTAGCACTACTGTTCACTTATTAATAGAGGTCCCTCGGTCCTTGATTGTAAGCTACCAGAAAAAGAGTAGATAGAGAAGTCAGTAAATTTATCTCACTTGAAGGTCTTCAGCTGTGTCTCCTATATACACGTCAATGCTAAAAAGAGAGACAAGCTTGAAGAAAAATCAGAGAAGTATTTCTTCATTAGGTATGGCACTGATGAATTTGGCAACAAGTTCTGGAATGAGAGGGATAGGAAAATCATCAAGAGCAAGGACATGGTTTTCAATCAAAGAAACCTCTACAATGACAAGAATGATCCTGACAGTGTAGGGGAGTTAGTTTAGGAGAAAGAGCAGGTTAGTTAGAAGATATCACAAAGGATGATATTGCCGAGGGAGCAAAAGAAGACCTAAACCGAGACCAAAGATACCTCAGCTAAGGAGATCTATAAGAACCTTGAAACCACTAAAAAGGTATTCACCCTCTCTTCATTATCTATTGTTCACAGATGGCGGTGAACCCGAATATTATGCAAAAGCTATGGAGAGCAAATATTCGATCAAGTAAGAGCTAGCGATAAAGGACGAGATGCAGTTCTTGAAAAAGAACCTATCTTGGAAACTCGGCACATTACTGGAAAGAAAGAAGGCTCTACACAACAAGTAGATCTATAAGATCAAGGAAGAGTATGATAGTAGCAAGAGATACAAGACCAGGTTGGTTGTGAAAGGTTTCCAACAGAGAAAAAGTATCGACTGCATTGAAATTTTTTCTCCTGTCATTAAGCTTTCTACCATTAGAGTGGTTCTAAGTATAGTTGTAGCTGAGAATTTATACTTAGAACAGTTACATGTTACTATTACTTTCCTACATGGTGAAATAGATAAAGACATATTGATACAATAACATATTGGCTATGTAGTCCCTAATAAGGAAGATCTTGTGTGCAAGCTAAGGAAGAGCTTATACAGTTTAAAACAAATCCCTAGGTTATGGTACAAGAAATTTGATGGATTCATGACTAACAATGGTTTTGCAAGGTACCAGGAGGATCATTGCTATTATCATTAGGTACTTGATGACAAGTTTATTATCTTACTTTTGTATGTTAATGATATGTTGATAGTCAGATTGAACATGTAAGAGATTGAAAATAGAAAAGGAAGTTGTCAAGAGAATTTGCAAGGAAGAACCTGGGAGCAATAAAACAAATACTTGGACCGAGAATTGAAAGAAATAGAGTAGAAGGTACACTAAAGCTGATTCAGGATATCTACATCGAAAAGGTGCTAGATAGATTCAACATGATAGATGCTAAGTCTATGAAGACATCTTTGGCTATTCATTTCAAGCTTTTGAAGGAACGATTATCCAAGGATGATGATGAGCTAAAAAGAATGGCAAGGATTTCTCATGCTTCAATGGTCAGTAACTTGATATATGTAATAGTTTGCACGAGATTCGATATTGTACATGCAGTGGGAGCTGTGAGCAAGTACATAGCTAATTCGGGCAAGCAACATTAGAAAGTTGTCAAGTGAATCTTGAAATACTTGAAAGGTACCAAGGAGGTCGGCTTATACTACAGGAGAGGTAGTCATATTCTATAGGGATTTGTAGATGTAGATTAGTTGGTGATACCAATACCAAGAGAAACACGATTGGATATGTATAATTGGCGGGATAGTGGTAAGCTAGGTTTTGTAGTTACAGAAGATTGTGACTCTTTCTATGATCAAGGTAGAATATGTTGCAATTAAGGAAGCCAGTGGGGAAATGATGTGGCTACAGAATTTGATGAAAGAGCTGAGGAAAGAGTAGAGTTGTAGTATACTATTTAGTGATAATCAGAATGCTATTCATCTGGTGAAGAATATAATATTCCATATAAGAACGAAGTATATACAGCTGAGATATCTCTTTATTAGAGTATTGCTTGAATATGGTAGTTTGTCACTAGAAAATATTCAAAGTTTAAGGTATTCGGTAGATGTGCTGATCAAAGTGGTCACTACAGAGAAATTGAAGCTATGTATGGTCTCAATTGGCCTTCGAAGCTAGTTAAAGGGAGGTGCCACATAGAATACTAACCTATAATTTGGAAGTTTATTTTTTTTTGTTTCAGGTAGATGCACATTTGGATGTCTTAGTCTCCAAGTGGGTGAGTTGTTGGATGTGGAGCCTAATCACCTAATCTGAATATAATTTGAATCCAAAATGAAGTCAAAAAGAGATAAAATGTCTCAAAACCCAACCCAAAAGAAACCAAGCCCGATAGCAGCGGGCTAGGCCTAGCTTATGTGCGTGCACGCAGTCCATGCACCACGGACCATGTGCACAGTCCACCGAAGGTGCCCACGCGATCCAGGGTATTTTTGTCGCAGTATACCATAGCTCACGGGGGCAGGCACTGAGGATTTGCACCATCAGATGGTCAGGCATGACTTCAGGCATGATCTGATAGCCTAGATCAATTCTGATTTTGATTGGTATAGTTTATAGCTAATTTTGGGATGTTTGATTAAGATCAAATAGCTAGATAGTTCCAAGTAGATAGAAGGCCAATCCTACGAGGATTCTAAGTCTATTTTCTATAAAATTTTAGCCTGGTTTCAATCTCTATTTTAATAGAGGCTGAGAGCAGTAGTAATGAATGCAACTAGTGAACAAAAAGGCAACCATGAATGATTTTTCAAGAGAAAAAATAAGAGAGGAAGAGAGAAAAAGAGAGAGAATGCAAGGGTTCTTCGTGTGTGCTATCTTAGATTGCTTTTAGGCTTGAATTTCTTGGATGCTAAGGCTCGCCCGTCGGATGTCGGCCATGGGAAAGTCGGTCGGCTGGACTAAAGGCCAGCCCTCTGAAGGAGAGCGACGGGCCGGACCCCAGCAAGAGAGGGTTATTCGGATCTCGGCTCCGGTGGGTCGGACTGCTGAAGGAAAGCGACGGGCGGGACCCCAGCAGGAGAGTATCGTTCGGATCTCAGCTCCGGTAGATCGGACCGCTGACGGGCTGACAGTCGGAGTTCTGAAAGAATAGCCCGATCAGACCGCAAGAATGGATCGATTATGCTTGAGAGTGAGCCAGCAGGGTACAACACTACGTACGTTACAATAACCCAAATCATAGCATCAGAAAAACTCGTAAAATATAATTGACCATGTCATCTTGCCTGTAGAGAGAGGATTCAAAAAAACCATGACATTAGAGGAAATCTAATTTTTATTGCACGAGAGCACGCATCCTAAAGGTCATGGTCTCGGATATTTTGGTGAACCCGTGAATGGAGCAGTAGGTGGAATGCTATTGATGTAGGAGAGCTGCAAGTCAGTCTCGAAAACAAAAAAAAAAAAAAAGGAATCCTATTGGCTCTACTATTTTTTTAAGAACAAAATGATTTACCACAACAAACAAGGAGAACCAACTATTTGTGATTAATATAATATGATGAAAGGATGAAAGGTCAACAAAAGATTCATTCAAATGGTGTTAGCTTTGACTCAAGTTCCAATTTTTTTAAATAAATGCCATTATTTTTATAAAATACCACGTAGAGATGGCAATGGGTTAGACATGGATCGATTATTTGCCCTATACTTGTTTAAAAATAAAATAGGGCAAGTAGAGTTAGATGGAAAGAGTTAGGTAGATTGGACAAGGTGAAGCTATTTTTTTAAAAAATTTTATTTTTTGGGTCACAAAAGAGGGATTTGTGAAGAGATGCATATCTCGATCAGGTTTGGAAAGAATTTTACCATTATCCACATCTGCTTTCGATCTATTACGGGTCAGGAAGACCCGTCCCACTAGAGTTGGATCCAAACAAGTATACAATAGGATGAAGTAAATTATCATCGCTAATACCGTAAGACCCTATGATCTACAAAGTTTAGCAAATTCAGCAATACAAAAAAAAAAATAATCTTCTAGTTTTTAAGCATTGTAATCATAAATATATGCAAATTGGCTTTAACAACTCGGGTCCATCATCAACAAAGCTTCATGATTATTGCCACCAATCTTCATTTTTCCGTAACTTTTAATATCCACTCTTTCGTGCCATGATACAAGATTCTTCGACATTCTTATCGAATTGAATTTGTAACAACTAAAATACAAACACATTCCAAAGAGAACAAGACTGGATGACTTTAAAAGCAGGTCTTTAGATCTTGCCTTTGGGGTTGTAACCGGCATCCAATGATACAAAAGGACCTGGATATGATTACTGGTTTCAAATCCAAAACAAATTTGACTATTGAAAAAATAGTAACAAACTCAAACGCAATCAAATACTCGGTTTGGATTTAGATCTTATTATATTTGAATCTATTAGTTCTATTTCCAGTTCTCAGTTCTATTTCCAGTTCTACTTGCCTACCAATCCTACCAGAAGTTGTGCATAAACTATATAAAATTTTCGAACTTTTCATTGAATCTGTGATTTTGATCAATAAAGTGGTTGCTTGAAGTAAAAGTATACTCCAGCTTGAGGTCAAGTTTGGATGATGCAAGTATTCAATTGAGATCATCTAAAAAGATTTAAGATTTAATAATTTTCAAAAAAAAAAAAACTAAGGTGCAGAGGATTCTTCTGTCTTAAAACCACAACTACTTTAATAGACATCATTACACGGAGTGATCCTCGCATCCTTTTTCGAAGGATCCATGAAGATACTACGATAAAGTTTTCTAACTCGTTGTTAAATATTTTGTCCGTGGAGATGTTTACACTCATTTGATTTAATCTATTTAATTTATGTAAAAAAAACCATGAAGAAGAGTCGATTGTCTCTGCTATTAATTATCATTTTTTATATATTTTATTCCTTTCATTTTTTTTCTTTTTTTAAGAAAAAAATAAAATAACTCCTTCCAACCCCAGGGCCAACACCCAATGGAATCAAACCCAAGAACATTGTTTCCTCCACTCTTATGGTCCCAGAAGCCGCCATTTTCGGCTGGCTTGCACTGTTGTCATGTAGCTCACCAACTCTTGGACCAAAGAAATAGTCCAGATCCAACACCAACCACCCCTCTTCTGAAAACTTATTCATCGACTTCCTTTCTTTTAAGAAGTTGCACATTTTCTTGTTTCATAACGGTTAGGAAGATGACCCTATCAAACCTACTTTAAGTTGCAATGTCCACATTTAGAACAAAGGATAAGCATTAAAAAATTCTATAGCTATCTTACCCAACCAAAAAAAAAAAAAAAAAATCTATAGCTAATGTTTCTACATACTAAACACCTTGTTTCTAATAATTTATACTGTATTTAGTTGGGATCATGGAAAGAAGGATGGATGGTTCTCATTTATCATTTAATTTAGAAAATACTAGAGATGATGGATGAAAAAGGTGGATTATCCATCCACCTGGACCCACAAATTTATATCCTCTTAATCTGAGAGGATGCAAGGAAGATGGATAGGATTTGTGAGTAATAAACTGTTATAATGACCGAGTTATTCTTCTTAAATAAATATTTTTTAAAAGCTCATGCCTTTTTATCTATATTAATATCATCATTCTCTTCCACATTCTTTCTATATCCAATGGAGAAGAAAATCATACTCATCTATCTTTGTATGTTTCACCAAACAATAAGATGGATGGATGAATTCCATCCATCCTTTCTTTTTTATCCATTTTTTTTACAATCCATCCTCTGTATCAAACAGAAAAGTTTGGGCTAATAAATATTGTATTAGTTTTATATTACTTGGAACGGGAGACCGATAACCAAATCTTAATGGGAGGAATTGCCCTAGATAAGCCTTGGTGCTTTTGATAAACTCCACCAGCCAAGCTGATGGTGGACTGTAATAAAAAAATTGATACAATTTTTGGTGGTCTTCTCATGTGCAGCTGTGAGCTTATTAAACTAAATGGTTGAAAACAATCATATGCCAACAAAATTACTACATCATCATGGCTCCCTCATCCCTTTGAGTTCCATCATATTTGCTTGATATCCGATGATCCTTCGTCGATCCTCAATTCATAACAACTAGATATATTGCTACAGTTTCCATGATCCATAACGATTTTTGCATCCATGCACTAAATAGATTGGTGCTTTCCTGATGACAATAATATGAGATTGAGCTGTCCAATCTGGAGGGTAGATTTGAGGCCTAAGCTCTCATAGCAAAAACTAACTTAAACAAGAAAAATTTGCATTAACAACACAAATATTAAGTAATTTGCAACTCACAAAGTTACACAAGAAAGATTGGACTATAACATTACACACTGGAAAGGAAATGAGGCCGATAACGCTGCAATTAAGATGATTGATGATGCTGAAATAGTAGAAAGATTCAAATCAAGAGTTGACTGTTTCTGAAAACAGGTGGAAAAAAAAAAATGCAGCTTGGTTGTACAAATTTAATAATAGGTAGACTTCTTCTGTAAAATCCCACATAAAAATGTTGTCATAACACAATCTTTGGTTTGCAAAATCTAACCAAGAAAAAGCATAGTTCAGCAAAGGCCTTTTTCTTTTTTTTTTAAGAGGAAGTCAGTTGCCCAACACCATCAATCTCAACAAATCATGAGATGAGTACCAAAAATATGTGAACCTGGTCAGTTGGGCATATGTATACCCAGATTAAATACATGATTTGTATGAACTTTCCCTTTAAAAACCATTGAAGTAGGTGACTGAATCACCCCTCCCAGAGTCCCACCAGAATGAAAAACGAATCAGCCATCCAAGTTCCAGAAGTTTGTTTTGGTCTTCTCCATAAAATAATTACATCAAATAAAAGCCACTCAACCCTTGAGGTATTGTCAATAAATCTTGTTATAATAAGAATCACGGGAATAATTTTCTTCCAAACATTACAGAAGCCTTGAACAAGAACCCAGATTCCATTATTATTAGCCACCTACTACCTTGTATCATGAGCTAAGAAACATACAGCTAACAAGTTCGAAATCTTCCAGTTGTTGTACCAGCTCCTAGGTCTTCAATCAAAGACATTAATAACTTGCTTGTCTCATACTTTTCAGATACATGAAGTTTCTGACAAAAGAAATCAAAGAATCATTATATACTCTAAATTACCTAACTTCTCTCCTAATTTTTATCTTCTTTATTTGCACAATATATGAAAATCAACCACTTTTTTTTTTAAAAAAAAGGGTGGCAGAAGGAAGCAGAATAAGAGCTTTTAAAAGCTTCAATTGAATCTGTCAAAGGAAATCAGTTTGCATTGCAACCTAAAAAAGACAATAGTGGAAATAGGATTGAGAATAAATTAAATGGAGGGAACAACAGGTGCAAATAAAATACCATAACAAGAGGAAGAGTACACTAAAGAGCAATTTGGCACTAAAAACTCTCTCATTTTTTGGGAGGAAAAATTATATAAACACCCCCTTCACCTTTTCACAATTTGCACTTGCACCCTTACATATTTCAATTTTTCAATCAGGCTCCAAAAGTTACAAATTGGTTGCAATGTGGCACAAACAGTCCACCTGAGCTCTAATGCCATTAATTGTCTGTGAGCTTGAAATGACTAATGTATACTTAGGTTTCCATTCCCACCATAACACAACTCTTCTAATCCAACTAACAAGGGAATTGATAGAATTTTGTATCTAACTCATCTCACGTGACAATCACGTGTTCACAGATCCTAATTTAAATGTGCAGCTAGGTCATATCGCAACCAAAACTAAGTTTTGATGTCCAATTAAAAAAATTAGAGCTTTGGGGAGTAAGAACAAATCACAAAAAGTTGAAGGGATATTGCTGTAGTTTTTCTTTTTATATTTTTTTTTCCTTTTGATTGAAGGGGAGACAGCCAAAAAATCAATCCCTACAATGAGAAGCCCCAAAAGGAAGCTCTCTAGCACTTGGACCCACAGTAAAGAGTACAAAAAATCATCAAAACCTAATCTAATGTACCTGCTGATATTACAAAGCCTGGAACATGAACAGACGCAGCTCACCAGAATTGTCTGCTCCATTAACATTTTCTCCCATTGAAAAAGAAATAAAACAATGTTCTACTTACACATCAATAGAATGTTTTCAATTTCCACTCAATAAAACTGCATGGCAGTTATCTCTCAATCCATTTATCCCATCTATTTGGTTATACATATGTAAATCCATCCATAACTGGAAAGGAAAAAAAAAAAAAAACTAAAGCTATCCGAGACTTAAATCATATGAAAATCTAAAAATTTGGGTTGAAATGTCATTATTATATGTCTGCTCATGAAGTTGAATACAAGAACTGTGATGAAATATGTCACAAAAGAAGCTTCTGATGAAAGATGGCAGATAAGTATTCACTGGCAAGGCATGGAACTGGGTGCGTATGTTTCCATCATGGGTGGTTCCTCAATTGTATATATAATTCATCTTTCTATTTTGCTGAGCAAAGCTTCCAGTGGGGGCAGCTCCTTGACAAGCTGTTGCCAATCAGGCATGCCCTGCGGAAAGACAATAGTATATGAAATTGGTTTGGAAGTGCTTGTCTATGTTCAAAGCATAAGGTTTAGACCGTCTAGCATTTGTCAAAGAAAAATGTCAACATTGTTTTTCTATAATTAAATAAACCCATCATCCAGGAATAATACATTTGATGTTTCAAGTTCTTTCCAAGTAGGAAGCATGCAATCTCTTTCAGTCAATTGGCAGTTCTCAATTCAACAACTTCAACTTCAGACAAAGCACTTACCAGCTTTCTAATTGCTGGTACGTTAGTGCATCAGTATGTCCAAGGATTTTAGACATCAAATATAGAACCAGGTCACTTGGCACCAGAAATGGAAATGAAAGAAATTTGATAATACCGCAAGCATCATTGCTGGGTAAGATGAAAGGCCAATTATAGAAAAAATGATAAAGACATAAAATGATAATACCTTCATTATCGATGAATAAGTCCTTGACCCACTCTTACAGGGGAATGCTAAAAGACATCCTATACTAAGATAAGAATGAATGGAGCTTTGCTCTTTTTTATTTCTTTAGCTATGCATTTATGTATTTCCTCCATATATAATTAATAATATAACATTTAATATGTAACATTGATAAAAATAAAGGTAACTCCTAAATGAATTTTCAAACAAATAAAAAGTATTTGGCATATGGCCACCAAACAACAAATAAAATTAGCTTAAGTATTTACATATGGATTATAAGAAGTCCATAGAAAAATTAAAGGTTGCAAATTTTTGAAACTTTGGCAACTCTAATTCATGTAAGTTACTTTCTACAGACTCATACTCTAATTCTATCACACAAGCCTTAGCATTATCACATCAGTGATGCTTATCCTCATGCATTTGATCCCAATATATTGTCTAATATATCAATCCATACTACATTTATCTCAAAAAAATATCCCTTCAAGTCTTGAAGGCATGCTGTTCAAGGAAATATCTTTCTATTGTCAACTCTTCTATGTAGTCGATCCCAAGATTTTCCTATGAACAGCAAATTATTTCTTGAACATCAAGTTTTATCAAGGCCTCATGTTTACCTACGTTTCATTTTTCCACCTCTTCATATGAATTTTAGCTTTGCAACTTTCTTAACTTTGCCTTATTCCTTATGTTAGCAATCCACAATTGTTTCATCTCAATATGTAATATTAGTTATTTGCAAATAACATAGAATGTAAAATTCCTCTCAAGCATTGATGTCAGTTTCTTATGGCGTGTGTACAGAGATGAAGGCTTTAGGATGACCTCGGTAGAATCTCATCACAACTAGAAAATCAATTGTCCCACACAACTATTTCTAAAGCTTATCACTGTTCTTTTATCCATTTTCTGAAAGATCTTGACATATCCATCATATCATTCTTATAACATTCACCAAAACACCTCTTGTTAATGGGCTGGGCTTGGTCACAGAAAATGTCAAGTTTTAAATTGGCCCAGCCTTCAGCCTGACTGAAAATGAATATAGTTTAGGCCTGAGGGGCCCATGATCAGCTATGTATATGTTTTCTACAACTAAAAAGTAACCCTATGTGTTGATTTTTACCATTCTATTTGAGTATTCCATTAGTGCTTCACTAAGATATTACCCAGGGTTCTCCGAACCGTGCCGAACCGACTGAATCGGAGCGTACCGAACCGGACCGGTGGCCGGCTGGCACGATTCAGCCACATAAAACGATATGGCCCCCCCCCAAAAAAAAAAAAAAAAAAAAACTCTTATACCGGACCGAACCGGACCCAAACCGGGCCGAACCGGTGCTGAATCGATCGAAATGAGACCGAACCAGTTGGTTCGGTCGGTTCAAACCCGGTTCGGCCTGGTTCGGATCGGTTCGAATGGGTGGAGGGCTTCTTTTTTTGTTTTTTGCCACATAGCTATAGTAGCCATGTGACATGTGGGGTGGGGGGGGGGGGCCTGTATCTGAAAGCTCTTAAAAGCTTTCAGTTTAACAACTGAGAGCTCTCTGTTCGTTGTTGATTCTGCGACGAAGCCTTTAAAAAAAAAATTCAATCAATTTCAACCAAATCAAATATCCAGAAATCGAAGAGGAAGGTAGAATCAAGGTACGTATACCTTTCTTTTTCCGTATTTTCCTCTTTCGTCTCGTTTTTTATTAAAATCTATGCAAAATAGAAAATTAAGAAGAAATGCTGTCAAGATTTATTTGTTGGCTATGATTTTAGAGTATGTGGTAGATGTAAGATAGATCTACACAATGATACTAAAATCTTGATTTTTTGTTAAGTATATAATTTTTTAAATTAAAAATTAATTTTGGATTAATAAATTAATTTAAAAAATAATTAGAAAAAATTTGTAATTATAAATTATTAATGTAGGGCTCGTAAGCTACTCTCATTATAAATTTCATGTCGATTTATTCAAGTTTTGATGCGTCTCATAAATAGTGCCGTAAATCTTAAATTGAAAAAAAATTGACTTTAAATGCATTTCTAGGATCTTAAAAAAATATATGTAGCATGTATGATAGAATCCTACATGAATCTAAAATTTAGATTTTTTTATTTTTTTTTTTTTTTGAGTTTTTAAATAAAAAAATAAATTAAATTTAAAAATTAGGTTAATAAAATGTTAATTAATAAATTATTATTGACCTTATATGTAATTTAAATATTCAGGTATGGATCAATCAAGGAGGAAGAAGGATCCGGAATGGAACATTGGCTGGTTACATGGAGAGATGCTCTCAGGTCGGCATCACTGGAGGTGTAAATGGTGCAATACTGAATTCAAATATGAGGGGTAATAAGGTTGAAGCAGTACTTGGCTGGCGGCTATTCTGATGTATCTGCATGCCGACAGTATCCACGGGAGGTCCGTCAATTGATAAAGAAACACTTTTCTAATTTTAAAGCTGGAAAGGAAAGAGCAGCTAAGAAGAAGGCAGAGGTGGACCGCAGAGATGCAGAACCACCTTCTTATTACTTTAGGAAGTCAGAAGGGGCATCTATTCCTTCTGATGATGAGGCATAGATGGAGACTGCTATTTAGGCGAGCTTGTTGAGCAGAGACAGCCAGGCATAGACAACGATTTAGGCTATCAGCTTTTAAGTCAGGATCGGGATCCGCTTCTGCTAGTGCTACAGGAAAGTCTAAGACAGTTTATGAGGACCTCAGTTAGAGAGCCCGTCAGGAGAGGTACTAGCCGTATTGCATCTATGTTGAAAGCATTTGGCAGTAAAAAGAAGTCTTCCAAGGACATTCCAGAGGGAGCCACTATCCATGATGTCGATCCACATGCCTTTTCCAATAAAGATTCTAAGCAACAGAGGATTGACACAATGCTGAAAAATGATAAGAAGAAAGATATGTGGCGGGCCATCTCCTCCTGGTTTCATTTCAGTCATATCCTAGCCCATGCAGTAGACAATCCATATCATCGCTATGCTATTTCATCTATACAGGCTGCTGGTGCAGGTGTAGATCCTCCAGTATCGAGGGATATCTATGGTCAGCTTTTGGACAGCAATAAAGAGCTAGAAGGATGGATATCCTCATATCAGAGCAAATGGCCCGTATATGGATTGACGGTGATGTGTGATGGTTGGACTAGTCCTACTAAACGGAGCATCATCAATTTCTTGATTTATTGTGATGGAAAGACTTTTTTCAGAAGCCTATTGATGCTTCAGATCAGGTACACGATGACAGTTATATCCTCAGATTGATTGAGGAAGTGATTGATCAGGTGGGAGAGCATAATGTCGTGCAGGTCATCACTGATAATGGACCACAGTACAGGGCCGCAAGGCAGATCTTAATGGAGCGGCGGCCACATATTTTCTGGATCCCTTGTGCTGCACATTGTATAGACCTCATGTTGATGGATATTGAAAAAATTCATAGGGTACAGAAGATTGTTGAGCTAGCACAATCTATCACCAGATTTATATATAACCATAGGTCTTATCATTGATGAGGAGCTGTACAGGGAGAAAATATTGATACCAAGGGTCATAGGTTTGCTACTAATACATTGCACTTGATAGTCTTCTTGGCAAGAAAGCAGAGCTACGTCAGATGTTTGTCAGTCAGAAGTGGCAACAAAGCAGATATGCCAGGACATACTGAGAGAAGCAATATAAAAAATTTAGTGACGAGACAGACATTCTGGCAGCGGGCTGAGAGGATAGTGAAGGCTATCAAGCCTCTATATGAGGTACTTCGCGCCGTAGACTCCGAGAAGTATGCTCAGATGGGCTTCTTATATTTCATGATACAAAGGGCAAAGGAAAAGATACAAGAGGCAGATCCATCACACGCATCTGAGTATATCCGGATCATTGATGGATGGTGGAGTTATCAAATGAGTTCAGATTTGCATCTAGCAGGTACGTAGTAATTTATGAAGTCCCTAAAAATTAAAATTCAATTGGATTGGTACAAGTATGCTTGACTAATTATTAAAATATATGTGTAGCTTACTATCTAAATCCAAGATTTGAGTACTCCGTACCGGACATTGCCATGGATCAAGATCTTATATCTTTCTTACGCAATGTTATATATAAGATGGAGCCCGATCCAGATATCGCTGCTATGTACCTTGAAGAAGTAAATTAGGTTGAAATTATTGAGTGATTTTTAAGAGCATTAATTTCAACAAGTAGCACATGCAAACAACTTTTTTCTAATAGACGAAATTTTTTAGGGATGGCACAAATTCATTCGGATCCACTGTAGCAATCAGAAGTAAATCAAAGATGAATCCTGATAGGTACTACTAAGGAGTAAGTGTAATATTATATCAGATTAAATTTTTTATTTTGCCAAACCTAAAATTCTAAATGATGTTATTCTTTTGCAGCTGAATGGTGGATGCATTTTGGTGGATCTGCTAAAAATCTGAAGGATCTTGCAGTTAAGATCCTCTCCCAAACGGTGTTATCCAGTGGATGAGTGCAACTGGTCTACATTTGGCCTTATCCATTCCAAGCAGAGGAATCGTCTGAAACAAAACGTCTCAATGATCTTGTGTATGTACACTATAATTTAAGGTTGAGGCTAAAGTGTATTCAGGAAGAAGTAGAATTGAAATATCCCGATCTCACTGTAAGTTCATATATTGATGAGGATGAGGATGTGTATGTACACTATAATTTAAGGTTGAGGCTAAAGTGTATTCAGGAAGAAGTAGAATTGAAATATCCCGATCTCACTGTAAGTTCATATATTGATGAGGATGAAGATCCAATGATTGGGTGGGTCATGAGTCAGCAGCAGCAGCCAAAGTTTGATAAGCCAGGATCGCCTCCTCGACCAGCCAGTTTTGTAGCTAGTGAGGCTGGGGTGGATATGAATAATGGACAACAAGTCATATCCTTACAGGACTCCAGCAGATACAGCACATCATCCCTCCCCACCATCTAGTAGACCCGGAGATGGAGGAAAAGGAAAGGCAGTTGCATCTCCATCGGAGCACTCAGTCCACTCAAATTCAGATACCAAAGAGAGTGATATAGTGCTTCAGATAGTGGAAGATCAGTGATCAGGGAGGGACAAGAGGACATGAGTCACAGCCATCTATTCATATTCAATTCACTGAAAAGTCATAGTTTAGCTATGCCACGCAGGATATAGATCATGGATTACCATCTGATAGACCCCATAGTGATACGATTCCATATAAGCGACGGGCTCTACGTGGTCATTCAGGACACGATACAATGCAGCTCTTGCACGTGAAGTAGGATCCATGGATGTATCTGGATCATCCTCATATTCAGGATCCTCTTATCCGCAGCTACCGGCAGCTTCTAGTCCATATGATCCATATGGTGCATTTGAGATGTTATCATCCAGTGGTTATTATCCCATACAGCCTGGAGCATCTTATGGATCAGATTTTGCTGCTGGTATATTTGGATGGGCCACTGCACTGCCATATCATCAGTCTCTGGATAGCTCTCAGAGTCGGACATCAGAGAGATCTGCAATAAGTTATGATCCATCACGCATACCTCCTAGGATGAGCTTAGAGTATTATGCTGCCTGGCTGGAGGGATATACCGATCTGCCTACGGAGTATATAAATGATCCCTATATTTATGGACATCATCACTTACCCGATTCTAGACATTATATGTAATTATATGTTTATGATACATTTCACTTTCATTAATTGCTGATAATCTTGGTTTAATTATCATTGTATATCTTATTTCAATTGGAAGTAGTCCTAAATCTTAGTATTTAGTCCTAAATCTTGAAATCAGACATATCTTAAATTCTAAATTTCAAACATTTAGGACTCTTAAGCACTAAATTCTAAACCCCAAACCCTTAAAAAATAAAATAAAAACCTTAAAATCACAAAATTCATCAAAAAAAATCAAAAAAAAAAAAATGGACGTACCGGTCCATGATGTACCGTGTGTTGGCACGGTATGGTACGGTACCGTATCGGTACCGGCCAGCCACCGGTACGGCTCCTAGTATCGGTACCGAGAACCTTGGTATTACCCATGATACTTAATTTCTAAACATAGAACCTTTCTTTTTTGAGAGAGAGGGAGAGGCGCAACAAAATACTAACTATATGTGTTGATTTTTACCATTCTACTAGAATATTCCATTAGTGCTTCACTAAGATACTATCCATGATGCTTAATTTCTAAACATAGAGCCTTTTTTTTAGAGAGAGAAACACAATATACGTCAAAATTAATAGTCAATGATTTTATAAGCTTCAAAAGAGGAACTGCTAACCACCGAGATGATAGTTCAAATGGAACGGGGCTTTGGTTCTATGTCCACACATCCTAGGTTCGAAGAATGACGCTGCAACTGACTTGAATAAATCCAGGATTAGTCCTGGGGCCTGGATGGGAGGTGTGTGATGGATATATTTCTCTTTGGAATCGGTCCTTGACGTATCCATCCAATATGGTGGGAAAGGCTTGAGCAGCCTTTATTGTCACCCTTTATCGAACATTCTCCAATAGAGTGAGGGCCCTCATAGTCACGTCCAGAGGGGGTAGCCACATCGGAAGCCCCCCTCATTCCTTTTTCTTATCAAAAAAAAAAAAAAAAGGGAACCGCTACATAATGGTTTCAAACATGTTCCTAAACAGAAAATCCATTCCCTCTTCCACTCCCGTTCCTTGTGCCTCTTAGACTAAGGTTAGACATAATGTTTGACATTTCTCCACCAAAAGCCAAGCTTCCTCTCATTTTTGCTCGCAGCTTCTATGATTTGAAAAAGGATGAATTAGTCTACAACCATAACTGAAACAACTCTAACACTGACTTGGATATTCTAAAGCATTTTATGCATGCTGTAAACTTAGTTTGCACATGAATATAAGAGCATTTAAGAACATACTTATCAAGGGAATTTTGGTATATATGAACTTGCCTTTCCTGATCTTCGAACACGGCCATCTAGACGTAGAATTATGTATACATCATCACTAGGAGTAACACCCTCTGATTTTTGTTGATCACGTATCCACCTAAAGAACCAATATAAAATTGAAACTACAAAAACAAACAACTGAAAGAATTGTAGGTATATAAGTCTATCTGAAACATTCTACGTTTATTTTCTTTGTGAAGCTCAGCTTAGAATTTTCAAAAAAAAGTGTCAATTGATAAAATTTAAAGCAGAAGTCCATCAGGCATACCCTTTAATCTAGGATTGGATAGCCCATGTGCTAAGGAATTAGGATGAAATCTTCTACTTTTAATCAACAAAATTTAGATACATCATGACATGGAAATTTCCATGACTCTAAGTCAAAGGCACAGCCAACTATTTTAAACATGGTAATGTTAGTTATAAACTTCAACCGGTAAACAAGTGAAAGGAACTTAACCTTTGCCATTCATTAGGTGATAATATCTCAGCTTTGAAGCGCACTTCAGACTTTAAGCGTGATTTTGCAACTATAGATTGAGTTCGCTTTTCAAAGTCATCCTATCAAGATGCAATCATGTTGTAGAGTCAAAAAAATACAAGTTATTAATTCCAAGAAATATAAATACATATTTGAAATGAATAGAAATATAAATATATGTTTGAAATGACTAGAATTAAAAGGAAAAATCACTATGTGGAAACTTTAACCATAAAAACTTGATGTTTAACCTTGCTTATTAAAAAATGTGGAACATAAGCATTTAAAAACATACTAAAATATTGAATATCTCAATTACAATAAAAATAAAAATATCCTATAGCTTTGATATGAAAGTAGGGGTGAAAGTGGATCGGATAATATCTATTCAGATCCATTGTCGTATCCAAATCTATCCAGATATGGATAGAAATTTGAGCATCTAACTAGTATCCATATCCGCTAAAGAAAAAAGAATATGAATATGAATAGACAACTACTCGATCCATATCCAAATATCCGATTCCATTTACAATTCTATTTAATTTTATATATCACTCATAATTTTTTTTAAAAAAATAACTACATTAACATGTTTTTCTTCTTTTTTTTTTTTGGTAAAGAAGGGGGGGGGGGGGAGGAGTTAGACCCCGGGCGTGGCCACCCCCAGATGGTCCCCCAACCCCAGCCAGGGAATGTTTGATACACGACGCATATTAATTTTTCCGCAGCCGTTCTCCACCCGAAGGTGAGTACGTCAACTTGACTACCACTGGTGTCAACCAAGTGAACGGGATTTATTATATATATCCCTAACTTTTTTCACTACCATTGATTTTATTTTTGGACTATTTTTCTATTTTTTATTTTACCCCCGGACTTTCTCGTCGAAATGTCCCCCAGACGGTCCCCCAACCCCAGCCAGGGAATGTTCGATACACGGTGCATATTAATTTTTCTGCAGCCGTTCCCCACCCGAAGGTGAGTACATCAACTTGACTACCACTGGTGTCAACCAAGTGAACGGGATTTATTATATATATCCCTAACTTTTTTCACTACCACTAGCAACAAGGGCTTCAGGGTTATTTTATTATTTTTTTTCTTTTTTTGATTTTATTTTTGGACTATTTTTCTATTTTTTATTTTACCCCGGACTTTCTCGTCGAAATATGTCTAAACCAAGACTCAAACCCCTGCCAGCTGGTTGTGAGAAAAGTCTCACAACCAACTGCACCACTCACCAGTGGTTTACATTAACATGTTATTAACTTGATTTATCATCTCTTAGCAATATCTTTGATTCTATGGTCATCAAGTTTAATTGTTATTAACTTGATTTATCATCCACTTAGCAATATCTTTGATTCTACAGTCATCAAGTTTAATTATCTAACTTATGTCCATACTTCCTATATCGATTTGTATTCGTATCCATTGAAAACAAATATGGATATGAATTTTTACATCCGATAAACATCCGTATCCATATCTGTGTTCGCAAACAAAACAAATATGGATATGGATATGCCACTATCCACTTCGTATCTGATCAAATTTCAGCCATAGATGAAAGCAAATCAATAAATAAATAAACCATGACATTGCAGTAATGAAGTAGCTCATATGATGAAGGCGAAGTCCAAAAATGGAATCAGATGCTTCTCATCATCTGTGTCTGCTATCATTCATGGGCAAATCCCAGTATACCTGAAATGCAGTCAATCAGAAAGATAGGTCTACAGAAACTGATAACAAATTTAAATAATTATACAAAGAGTTCATATGACTAGCCTTATTAAGTTGCGTGCATTCATCAATATTCAATTTCAATAGAATGTCCCTCCTTGTAAACATTTCAGCACCATGTAAGGCTAGTTCATCACATAAAGATGAGGGTACTACATATTGCTGAGAAACTCAGCATTATTTTCCAGGAAATGAGCATGTCAGAATTAAAAACAAAGAAAAACAAAAATTCAGGACTCGGGAGCATGCTGAAAGAGTTTTATCTCATGAACATTCAAGACTGTGATCCAATGGAGCAAAAATGCTAGAATAAATGCAGGACTTTTCATCGAACTGAGAAATTGATTGCATACAGCCTTTTTTTTTTTTTTTGGAGTGGGGGTGGGGTGGGGGGGTGGAGGAGGACAGGGGGAGGGAGTCCTGCCCATATGATAATTACCTGGGTCTCAAATCTTGAGGATACACCAGTCATGACTTGAACCTAGAACCTCTAATTCTAAGAAGAGGGGTATGAACACTGAGCTAATCCTCAGTTTGTGTGCAGGATAACATTTACATCCAGGAACACTTGACCACATAGGGGATGAAAAAATAGCAAGACACAACACGTACACTCGTGGTCCATGTTGAAGAGATAATTCATTATATTTTTTTCATGCAATCTATGGTGCCCAAGAATATGTGTCACGTGTTTGCACTACTTTAAAAGTCATAGGTAGACTTCCAAAATATGAAATAGTGACAGAAAAAAAAAAGATTTTTTAAAAAAGTTTTGGAGAATAATTTCAATCTAAGTACTGGATGAATAAAGTGTCACACCAATCTTCTTGAAAGTTGAAAACCTTTTTTTTGAAGAATGACTTGAAAGACTTCTAAGAAGTTGCAGCACAACAATTAGGACTAGAGTTAACAACCAAAAGAATTGTCAAAAACACCTAATCTTAGCAAAATAGATCCACAAATTTCATTGGCTTGCTATTAGTAGAAATGACTATAAACACTACAAGTTCCTAAACCTAATAATACTTTTTTACAACATATATCTAATAGCAAACCCAAGAAACAAATATATTCAATCCCAATAAATTGTAAACAAGCAAGCAAATAACCCAAAAAGAACAATTGAAGTCAGCTAAGATTATGTAATTGACAGGTAAATTGTTAATGCCAACAATCAGGTCCAACAGTTAATTACTTTGTGCATTGCTACCGCATCAGAGACTCCTGAGGATTTGCTCAAATAAATGGAACACCTTTCATTAGGCCAATAGAATTTTTTGTGTGTAAGAATTCTTAGTAGCAAAAATGTATATGCTGTATGAAGTACAACAATGCAATGAATCTAACCCCAATAGAAGGAAGAGAGGCAGCAGCTTTTGGAGGAAGACCAAACCCTTTTTTATCAGTAGGAGTTTGTCTGTAATCACCCCAGATAACAGGAATCAGAAGAACACCTCGTTTAAGCAGTTCAGTTCGGAATCTCTCAGCCTTTCCAATAGCTCTAGACACTGTCTCCTTCTTCCCTGCCAGAATAACCTGAAATATTTCTTACACCAGAACTCAGATAGAAATTACATTTTTTAAATGCAATAAAGGCATAACATGTCAAATTATCTAGTTGCAAAAAAGGGTAAGAAAGTACAACCAGTAAGCTGAAAAGGCAAGAAAATGTCTAAGTTGATTGATTATCAACAGGCAATAGGAAAGAAGCAAAAGTGATACTAACTGGCCTAGCAGTGTCTCGGAGTTGCACGAGTTCAACAATCCTATTGGTTGAAAGGCGCACAGGCAATCTCGAGAGAGTTTCATCTCGTGATATCTGAGCAAGCTGTTCCTCTTCTTTTCTATTGTCCCAGATGAACAATGCCACAAGAACAATGATGCCTACAGAGTGCTGATTCAAAACCTTGATCAATCTAAGAAATTAACAGATAGTACCAGGATGAATTCAAAATGAAAATTCATGTGCAAGATCTAATCACAAGACAAGATTAAGTTTTGCCTTGATTCTAAATTGTTTATGAAAGAATCAGGTTTCAGCCATGAAAAATATAAGCAAAAATTTGCAGATGAGGGAAAGAAAAGACAAGGAATAAATGATAAAATGTCTTACAGAGCAGTCCACAAAGCACAAAATATAAAATCATGACTTGGAAGATTTATATATGACACATTTCTAGGTAAACTTGTTTTGCCCGAGATTCCACCAAACTCCAAAAGGTAAAGGTACAAGAGAGAGCAAAAAGAAGAGTTCTATATGCCTACCAAACCCACATACTATCTGAATTTAACCAAAATTTACATGATTCCAATTATATGGAATAAATAGGAAAACCATATAAAAGGCAATCAGAAAAATATATTAAAAATACAATTAAAATGAATATGGTGACTCAAAAGTTGCATGACTTGTTATAAAACAAGTTACTAAGTACATTGAGCTTTTGAAAGATTTGCTTATGCAAGTATTAATTGTTAAAAGTAGCAAACAAGTATAAAGTCAAGCATTTTCAATTGTGAAAAATAAGAAATAGTTAAGATTAATGCAGCCTAGAAAGTAAAAACAGCAGTTAATGGCACAATCAACGACCAGTTGTCTAGAGCTTTTTGCTACATTGTGTTTTGGCATATGCTTTAGCACAACATACACCAAGGATGCTGAAATTGTGCTAAATAACATTACAGGATATACATTCATTCACCTCCGATGTTAATGGCAGCATTTCCAGCAGTCTCCCAGATATCAGGAGCATCATCACCACCTTGAATAGCACGTAGGAGTCTGGGAACAGTAAAAAACATTGAAATTCCTGCAGCAGCTGTAAGTGCCACATAGAAGAATCTTCTAACGCCACGGAATGGTGCTTGAACTTCACTAATAAGTTTGAGGTCTCTCCGAAATCCGTATCCTATATCTTCACCTCCCAGCCTGGCCTAACAAACCAACAAATATTGATAAGCAGAAATTGTCACAAATGGTGAAAAATATTATGGCTAAGGATGAACTGATCTACTCATGGATATGCCAATCCGAAGTAACAATGCAAATAGGAAATGGCAATGCAACCTCTTCTTGTAATTCCTTAAATTCCGGCAATGCTCTAAATGAGGCTAAATCAGGATCATTGAGAATAGTGCCGAACTTGAGATTGTAATCTCGCAAAGCAGTTCGCAAACATTCTGCAGCTTTCCTACCTTCCCCTCTGCCACAACACAGATGAATGAAATTAAATAAGTACAACAATTTTCAAAATATAACATACAGAAGGCAACATATAACACTTCTTCCAGCAGTTAATTAGAGTAGTAAAGCTAACTATCATGAAATATCTTCCCTCAGTCTCAACAAAATATCATGTGATTAAATGTTTAAGTAATCTCATATCTTGTTGCTAAAAAATTATAAACAACATTAAGGAGCCCCTGTGGGTTTTTTGGAAAGCTCAAAAGCTTGAAAAGCCTATTAGACTATCAAGTTTGTACCAGGGAATACTAAGTATTAGGTTGATTTCTTTCTGAGAAAAAAAGTGGCATTTTACTGATCAAAAAACAAATAAACAAATGGAGGATTACTGCAGAGAGGGAGCTTCTATCTAAGGCATATAAGCAGTCTCAAACAGGATAACCAGTCCTAACTGACAAAACCAAAAATAAAAGTTAATCTCCAAAACCACATGATAATTAATCTGGCACAGCAAAGCCTGAGAATTAGCAGAGATACATCAGCATACAGGTTTTGTCATTTCCATAATCACTAGACAAGCCTCCAGATCATGCTCTTAGAAGATATCAAATTCACCCTTGCAATGAGCATGCCCCACTTTCAGGAAGATATACTGCACAATAACTCTCCATCAGATTTTCCTGGCTTTAAAACTTTGTCCTACATATCTCCTTCCATGGCAGCCAACTAGAGCATGGAACGTCACTCTCCAAAATTATCATTATTAGATCCTAACATGACCAAATAGAAGTTCAAACCAACATTCAATATCATCCACATATGACCTGCACCATAGAAAAAGATGATCAGGCATCTTAACATTTTCAACTAGACTTCATATCTGTCAACCCTCCACAATCCATGATCATGTTTTAGTTTCTAATGACAAATCCAGCATTCATTTCCTTGGCCATGCTAGATTGTAAGCCTGTGAACTATAGATCCTTGTGAAGGGTTAGCTTTGCTTGACATCCTTGAACAAACTGTATGAAGTGAGCTACTTCTGAATATCAGGATGAGCAGTGATATACATAATAGAATACTTTTTAGGCTTTGTTTGGAAGTTTGATAAAGTCAGGATAAAGATTGTAATCTCAGCTCATCCCACTAAACAGCCAAAACAAGCATCAGAATTTGCAATCCCCAACAGTTCAATCAAATCTGGGATATCCCTAGATCAGCTGTTCCATAGCTAGCCGGTACGGTTCATCCTAATAAAACGGTCCGGCTTCCGGACCGTTAAAAAAACTAAAAAAATTAATTTCCATACCGGTACGGTACGGTATGGTACCATACCGGTACGAACCGCCCAGTTCAGCCTGGTACCACCCGGTTCAGTCCGGTACCATCTGGTTCAAGTCCTTTTTTTTGCTTTGGGGGAGAAGGAAAGGTTGTTTTTAATATAAAAAAGGGTCCGGAATGCATGCCGGTACCGTACCATACCGCTGACCTTCCGAGATGGGTCCCGATACCGGGAACCTGGTCCAAACTTTTCAAAATGATTAAAAGTAAGCTATTAATTACTAGTTTCGATACCCATATGGTATACCCCATTCTGAGTGTATGTACCGAGGGATGTGTTGGTATCAATGTTTTAAATCCCGTGGGATGTGACTGTCCTATCCTAACACTTGGGACAGGGGTTGTCCCAAGACATCCCAATCGGGATGCTGGGATAATGACGAGGTGGTCCTATCCTAACATATGAGATGGTATCCCATCTCAGGGTCACACAACACATTCCACCAAGACTTGAATTCTTGGTTGATACATCCTTTGTACTGACATGCAAGCATGTATTGGATATAAGTCCCAGCCAGTATGGTATGATATGCCCAAGACAAATCAATATGGTCCGTTATGTAAATCCTTGACTAAAAGCACACTTGGCTAGCAAAAAAAGGAACCAAAAAGGTAGGGGCATATCTGTCTTTTCAACAAAAAGTGACTGCAGTTGACTAAAAGCACACTTGCTTTGATACTTTGTAATTACTAAATGAGGATAAGAACACTTTATTCAAACAGAAATTAAGACTTATCCAGGAATTAACTATAGCTATGGCAGATAAAAAAGTTCTATGAGATTTTCCAATTCCTATTCCAAGGACAAACACATTACAATCTCAATTATCACTCCTCTCATAACCATTGGATAGCAAAATCACTTCCAAGCCCCAGTAATCTATGATACTGAATAAGTAATATGCTCCTCATCAACAAAAATCAAAGTTATCTTGAGGCACTTTCAGCATCTAGAAATTATAAAATTACTGTCGCTGTATCATCCACCAGATCAAGATAAAGAGAAGACATCATTGAGAGCATCACCTCATGGCCATTAATTTGAGCTTTTCTCCTACAGAGTTAGCACCTTTGCAGAAGATGCACATTAGGATATTTCTACATTCCCTCAAACAGTTGCCTCACCCTTCATTCTTCATGCTTCATCAAGAGAAACAATCTAAAACCATAGCAGAAGGATGGTTCCTCCCCAAATTTGTTCAGCTTGTACAGTACAATCTTGCTAGCATTCCTGCTGATAGTTCTTGTATTTTAATCATCAAAATAATTCCTTTATCAACATGGAAGTATTCTAAGTTTATAGCATCTGATAAACTGTTAAAATAATTCATGGAAACTTCTAATTATGTAGAGTGTGAGCCTTGTTGCAATGGTAAGGTTGCTCCATTATGAGCTGGAGTTAATCGACTCAAAACTCGAAAACAGCCTCTCTATACAGTAAGTCTGCATATATTTGACCCTCCCAAAATCTCACAATAGCAGAAGTCCCGTGCATTGGGCTGCCCTTTTTTCTAATTTTATCACAATTATAGTATCAACAATGGAGATGCAACTCTGCCCCTTGTGCAACGGACCGCTTTGCACCCTTACTTTTTTTACCTTTCCGAGAATTAGTCCATATTTTTATTTTTATTTATTTTAGTTACTTTTCTGAGAGCAGTTCCTTCCTCCCTCTCTTCCTGAAAATCTGCCTCTTCCTCTTATAATGCAAACAAGATAATAGCTGGGTTATGGTATTTATTTGATCCTTAAAACCAAAAGGTACAAATACCCTAACTTTCTAGATTTACCCAGCTTTCTATTTTTGGTGTGTTTGCGTTTGCAAGAAGCACAAATACATTATCTGTCATCATGTACCAAGATGATACAAATGATGGATTGTATCATTAACAGATACAACACATATCCTTAGAATCTAGCAAAACCATCAGTTCTTAAACTATAAGGTTGAAGAAAGAAAAGAACAAAAGTTTAACTTGCATTTTGTTGCTTCAAATTATTGCTACTTTACCCTTTTCAGAAAAAAACTATAGCAAAACACTCCACACCCAGTTCCCTACCCAAGCAGACTCATCCCTCCATTTTAAAAAAGTTTTACAAAAGCTGAAACACAGCATAAGCCATGCTAGTTGAAGAAGTGCTCTTATAAAAGCTTATTAAACTTGATGATAACATATGGAAAAGAAGAAAAAAAAAGAAGCCTTCATCTGCTACTATGACATACATATAGGAGATAAGATAGACATTATTACCTGTATGCATGGCAGCAGGCTTTGTTATATAGTGCCGCTTGAGCTTCAATGGGTTTTGGATTCAAAGAAAGTGCACTTTCAAACTGCACAAGAGCATCCTTCACCTATCACATTCACAAACATGGGATCTCAAAAAAATGTTAGATATAAAAAAACCAAAGGAAGTTACATAATTTGCTCATATAAGATGTTGATTATTCAGGGATCTAGTAAATGAAAGAAAGGCATAAGCTTAATGCATTTCATCAACATTGATCAAACAACTGAATATTAGTGAAGACTGGTTGGATGTTTGCATCTTGTTACTTTAATCATCAAGGCCCTTCATTCTACCAATGCACGGAGGTAGGTCTCAGCCTAAGTTTATGACAATATCCTCTCTCGGTAATCTTCTTAAAGAGTCTTGTCCTCACAGACTGCAATCATGGGACAACTCGTGCTCCTCATTTCATCTTACATGCCTTGTCATTTCTTGGCTAAATCCAATCCCTTGTCCATCTATTTCTTCAACATTAGTCCTTCCATCATTCTTACAAAGTGCACATCATATCAGTTTTTATCTCCTCCACTCAAGCTACTAAATGGATCGTGTCAATTAGCAATTCCTAATATATAGTTTGTTGCTGTTACATCCCCCTTTGGTCTCCACTTCCATATCTCAAGCCATGTCACCTCCTCCAAGGGAGTGGCCTTCCATGAAATTTTTCATTCAGTATCTATTGTTCATTAAGTCCCCAAACTCTTCCTTTTAGCTATGGCTCCATTTGCTATGATACCTTTTATTGGTATCTCAATGTATGTCATCGTCTCCCAGCTAGTATCCTACCACACAAACTTTGTCTAGCATCTACCTTTCAATGGAGTTCCCCAGTTTCCTAACTTTTTATTGTGGCTCTATCTGTCCTCTCATAACCCTTTCCTTTTTTCTATCTTTCCCGTTCTGTTCTTACACTTATCAATTCCTTTGTCCTAAGTCTAAGGCATTCCAATATTCCCCCTAGTTTCCCTAGATCACTTATGTTTACTTTGTCAACTTAAGGCATCTCTGGACTCCTTTTCTGGTACAGAGGGTTTGTAAACAATCTTTCATCTCCCACGACATATCACTCCAGCTACATGCCTCTGGTTACCAGGATTTTGGTATTTGCCTGCAAACAGACCACATCATCATCCTTACCAACAGGCAGAACAAGCCCTACTCATTATAATTGGCATAATACTCTCTCTTACTCTACATGGTTACGATATATCTTTGCAATTTTTAGTGCCCATGAGAAACCTCATTCTTACAATAAGTTTGTTAAACATCCATATTTAAGGTAGCAATGGATAAGAAGCTTCAAATGCCCCATCCTATGAACTCAAATGGTTAGTTTGGCACTACAAAGCTCATTTAATTACCCAATATTTTATTATGGTACAACATCAAATTTATTGCAGCATTTGAATGACTGATCATGAGGAGAATGTGATCATTTGTTAGCTTGATTATCATTAGACATTTGTGTTGTTCAAGACTGAACACACGATACAACATTGTTCATGTGCACATTACGTATTCTGAACCAATGTCCTGCATGAGTTACCATAATTCATATTAGCAGTCGCTCCTGAAGCTTCCAAAATTTTTTATTTGAAAAATGAAAAAAAAAAAAAAAAAAAACGGGCCTTTACGATAATACCGATCATGAGTTTGATTCCAAATTTGCAAGCATCATTTCCACTCCAAAATTCAGGAAACTTGCAAGACCAAATCAGCTGAAATAATAGTGGGTCGTGCAGCCTAACTTCCAGAAGCCATAACTTTCATGAAAAGGAATTGCTACTATCATTTGTCGCAATAAATCACTCGAGATCTAGACTTCACCCAGATTCGGACCCTTTTGGCATTCAAAAAAATGATTTGCCACTGCCAATCCTCGGGGTGTCAACCAAAAGCAGGAAAGCACCGATCTTTTTAACTGACTAAAATTTCTAAAAGCTCCCAATAGCTACAATGTCTGGCGCAGAAGATTTCCAACTATACCCAAGTACTATTTTAGTCCAATCTTAGAACATGGAACGTTAAATATTCTAATGAGATGAGAATCAAATCGAGGCATGAGTTAGTGGTCTTACCCTTCCTTTGGAGAAGAGGGAGAGGCCCAAGTTGACACAGGACTCGGCAGTCTCAGTGTTGGTCTCCGAGGAGGGAGAAGGCGGAGAGGAGGAAGAGGAGGCTACAAGGACGAGACGACTCGTTTGGAATCCGAGACCAGTTCTATGGGAGGAAAAGGCCCGTGACCTTGGGCAGCAAAGTAGCTGCTGGTGGAGGCCAGCGGCGGCCATCGCCATTGGAGAGAGAGAGAGAGAGAGGGTGCCCAAAAAAAAAAAAAAAAAAAAAAGGCAATTTTGGTGATGGCTAGTTGCTCCTCAAGCCTCCGGATAAGATCTCCCGTTATCCGGAAACATAACATTACAACCTTATTTTGAATCGCGTTATCAAATTCCTGTCAGCCGTTTGATCCCCTCGATCCCCGGCACTAATTTCGCTTTGCACCCGTCCCATAATCCCATTAGCTTATATAGGGAACGGGAAATTTGTAACGGCTAGTTTAGCTGCGCAACATGTGCTTCAACTAGCTTACACCAGGACATGTCAGGTATCAAAATCATACAACCAGCAATCAACTACCAAAAAAAAAAAAATCAATTTCAGGTGATAAAGAAAAGATTATTTAGGGTGGGGATGGGTTTGGTTCGAGTCAACCAGAATCAAGACTAATAAATCTTCAATCCATATCCAATTCATTTATCATCAAATTAAAAGCATAAATACAAGTTTATTAGACTTGGCATCAAATTATGGTAATAAAGTGGGAGAAAGAAACCAAAATGAAATAAATAATATTATATTTTTTTTAAAAAAATATTATTTTTATATTATTTATTTTTAAATGTACAGTTGGCTAAAATTTATTTATGAATCTACTCTTACTGTAATGACTAATGAGTAGGATCACGAAATTTCAGGTTGAACATACAATTTTATAATAAATTTTAAAAATAAAAATAATAATATATAATGTATAGTGTATTATGATATTATATAATAATATTAGTATATATTATCATAATAATATACATATAATATTACTGAAAAATAAATATTATTATAGGAAATTAAATGTTATAATATATAATATTATTGTATTATAATGATGATATATTAGCTTATAGTAGATTACTTATTTTAAAATTTATAGTAGATTACTTCTATTAAAATAATAATATAGTATATGCATTATATCATAATATTATATTATTTTATCATAATAATATAATATATTATAATAACATGATATATTATTATAAAAGCATATTATATCAACATAATATGATATTATTATATATAATAATTATTATATTATATAAAAAACATCTAAGCATATTAGAATTGGAGTAAGCCTCGTTAGGGAAGGCCTAATTAATTTATAATTTTTGTACTGTTGTGAAGTTATTTGCTTATTCATTATTGGTGTTACAATTTGACTCTCATGTATATTTAGAAGAACTAGAATAAAAGACATACTCATATATAAAATAAAATGGTTTGTAATTAATTTTAAAGATACATTTTAAATTTCAATAATCAAATTGAAAGTAAATCCCATGAACAAAAGCTTTTATTGTCCGGAACCCATTACAATTATACAATATTTCTACTATATACGAGTTTTGAGTTTTAAAAATTTTGTCCAAAATTTTAATTATCTTTTTTTACCCTCTCTCTTCCTCAAAATATATATTTAAAAAAATCCCATCACATCCTAAAATACAAAAAAAGTCTCATCATAGTTGCATGTTAAATAAATTATTTATGTATATAAATATCCCATAGTTGTCAAATAATTATGATGAGTATAAAATATACAAATAAAAAAGTTTAAAAATAAAATAAAGAAGTTTAATATATTAAATGAGCAAAGAAATATAGATGAAGAAAATTTAAATTATTTCTAATTCAAGTTAATCATAGCAAGTATAAAATTTTATAATAAAATTTATTTTAAAAAATTGATTACATTTTTATATTTAAAAAATAAAATTAAAAAATATAAATAAAGTTTATAATTTGAAATTTTTAAGGGTTTGTTTAGGGTTTAGTTTTAGGATTTGGTTTGAAATTATTTCTAATTCAAGTTGATCATAGCAAGTATAAAATTTTATAATAAAACTTATTTTAAAAAATTGATTACATTTTTATATTTAAAAAATAAAATTAGAAAATATAAGTAAAATTTATAATTTGAAATTTTTAAGGGTTTGTTTAGGGTTTAGTTTTAGGATTTGGTTTGGTTTAAGTGTTTAGGGTTTAGATTTTAAAGTTTAGTGAGTCAAGCATAACGAAAAATAAAATTTATTACATAAACATAAACTGTGATCAATATATAAATGTAATACATAAATAAATCTTAAATGTATATCCTAAGTCCTATAATGTGGCCGTCTCCTCTTGTGCACAGATTTTTTTCGATGTTGCATTGGTTTCGCTTTACTCAATCTCTCATACTTTATCGAATATTTTACCTGAGTGAAGGCCTCCTATGTAGCTCTCTAATGTATCATTCCTCGTCTATAAACTCTCCTCCATGGTATGAATATCACTGATGCATCATGTAGTCCAGTGCAACAGCATAGTTAAAATGCACAGCAACATCCTCAGCAGATATAAACTATCTCATGTCCTCATAAAAATAATTGACTGTAGACATGTACATAGTAAACTCTGCATCAAATATTGAGAGGTACTGTTTTATCGAGTACCTCATCTATATTGAGTTGGAAAAGGTGCTCCCGATGATGATGCATATGAAAAAAGTAAAGAAGTCTAATCTTCTTTGTCGATGTCATGACCAAATATTTCTAACTACGTATATGTATGCTCATTGACAGCATGAAAGATGGTATGACATATGTCTAGGATGGGCTGTGAGGATGTAAATATAGAACCTGACTAAGCAAACTAATGTATCATCGTCATGCCACCACTCTGAAAAAGGAGAAACTGATGAATTGCGGAACGATGCCATAGTGCCACTACAGATATGGATTATGTATCCATGGTACCATCAACAAGAGAATCATCTATAGCATAATCTCGACGGCTCTTTCATAACTGAATATAACACTGATGAGTGATGGACCAATCCTGATCAACTTGTCCTCTGAGGTCTATACAGTACAGTGCAGCATCTATATCATACCGATATGGAATGGACTGGCAGATCCTGAACTGCTACAACACTCTATCAGTAAAGTGCCACTCTACAATATGGAAACAAATAAATAGCACTCGAGTACACCATATATCCTGTCCATTCAGAGAGTAATATGATAGATGTGTAAGAATGTCAGGAATATATAGCTATCATATCATCTATTTATGAAGAATGTGAAATATAAGATATTAAACAAAATAATATAAAAGATATTATATTTTAAAAAATACATTTTTAGTCCTTGCTTCGGTCTCTATCGATTGAGATAGTATCGATATAAATTGAGAACATGTGTTGATACCTCCAATACCAAAAAAGTATCTCTCTAACTATACATGGAACATATTACATGAATTACATAACTCAATACACATCGTTAATCATAAATATCAATAAAATTTAATAGTCATCTCATCTGTAATGGATCCTATGGCAATGCAATTCCACTATCATCTAGATCCACCATAGGATCTATAATCGACCAATCTAATCTACAAGGTGCAAGAATCAGAAATCTATCCCATGCCTACAGTTATAATAGTATCAGAGGTCTAATTATATCATGAGCATCTTTCTTGCTTGCACTATACATCTCTTTGTAGAACCATGCAACGCCACACTATCTTAACTATAATGTCCAACAATCTCGAAGTCCTCTGGTAGTGGTAGAAACATGAGATGTATCAAGTTTCCTAACTTATCCATGAACAAACATTCATCCAAAAGCTATAAAATATAAGCTTTGGCATAGCACTGTATCACTATCTCATAGCATCATAAGCTAACTCATAGAACTGCTCCACTAGCCAGACCATGTTCTGTTGTGATCCCTGAAGTCTATCCTATGGTAAAATAACTCCTAACAAATAGTGACAAATCATTGCTAATCCAGCCATGTAGTGCCTATTAGGTAGATTGTCAATGGCAAACCTAACTAGATGGTGATATCTTGGAGGGTAATAGTGCACTTCCCTACTATAGTTGAATTGTGTCTCTGAATGCTACCACTCTACAAATGCCATAAGCAAATGCCAGTCTAGCTATATAAATCCTACACAAGCAAGGCCATAGAATTCGGCCTATCGTAGGTAAAGCACTATGCACCTATTCAATGGTATCGACCTGTGCATAACTAGCTTCCTATATCGATACTATAAAAAAGCTCTCTCCTGACCATCCAATACTAAAGATGATCGATGGCTATCCTAGTCATATAATATGGAGCTATCTACTAGACTTGGATCCATGTATGTAATATGTTGCACGTATTAAATAATGTATTTAATTTTTTTTATTATTTAGAAATTATATAAAAATATTTTACTAAATCTATTACATAACCCTAAACTCTACTATATAAAGAAATAAATTATATTAATATATAATCAAAGATTAGAGTACAACCTTAACTTACAATACAACTCAAAATACAATAAAAAAAAATTGGACCTTGAACAACATAAATCCAAGTATATCAAGAGACAAAGCCAGCATATATGGGAACAAAAATAAATACAAAATAATATTAAGAAACTATTGAAACCCATGAAATAGAATAGCACTCATACGGATATAATAGAAAGTAAGTAATAAAAAGCAATGAAGTAGAAAAGCATTCCAAATGTTGCAATAGATAGAATTTTGTAGCCTAAACAGATAAATAGCAACATTCCCTTATTTGCACCCATATCCCATCTTGGCATATCAATTAGATGTAAAATATGAAAATATAAATCCCATCAGTTGAGTTCATGTCATATACAATAAACCAATGACAAATAAATAGAAATCAATCTGTATCTAAAAATACCTATGGCATGGAGGCAATATGCTATAACTAATCTGTATTTTTGGTTCTTAGACATGTCTATCTATTATGCCCTTCTTCTTGATAAACTCTATACCTAAGTTTGTTGCCGGTTTTCCTCCAATCCATTTCACTCCTAAGTCTGGAGGAACCTGGTCTACCCTTCTGCTACAAGCATGCTTTATCCGGTACAATGATACTACCGTTACTTATTTTTAACCAATATTCTTGGTATCGAATGGGTTGATTGATGTGCATAAATCCGATAATAATCATTTAAAATATAGTATCAAACAACATATCTATAAAAATCAATTAAAATATGTTTACATGTAGCTATGATGTGTAAGCAAGGTAAATGATAGCACTACCATTTCTGACATGTACATGTATGCTTCAAAAGTCTTACGATCTATAATTTAATATGATATTAATTAATTCATAAATTATATACTATGTACTAGTTATTAAATAAGTAGTTGTTATAATAGTCACCTGAGTATTAGTGCCTTTGTTCAAGTAAGGCCCATGCATCGTCATTTGGACTTGAAATATGCCACTAGCTCTATTGAATCTTGTAACGGTGTGTGATGTAGCTTTGCATTGCTTAGCGATTACATGACCCATAATAAAAGGAGTAAATCTTTCATTTTTATTAATTGTATCAACTACCTGGACACGTCGACCATCAAGGTATGATACAAGTTGAAAGAATATCAACTATACCAATACAATTATAGGCAAAACTCTATTAAAATACTTTGATAGATTAGTTATCATCATTCAATATCTCCAACCATCATCATATATGCATGTCCATTTATCAAAAGAAATATTACTTAACCATTGAACAGCTTCTAGTCTAAAATTTTTAATATTTCTTATATATTTATGAAACTTTCTGACTTGTATTTGCATTCCAACTTTTTTTACCATATCTCTTAATTTTGAATCCCGAAATATTATATTGAAATTGCTTGCCATATGATGCAAGTAATAAACATGATATGCATTTGGCGGCTGCCAACCCAATGCTTACTTTTCACTATAGCTAATATATTAGAATATCGATCTGAAATTAGACAAATATCTGACGTAAGGTAACAAAATTTTTTTATGCAAGTTAGAAACCAATCATAAGTATCAAAAGACTCTTTATCCACTATAGCAAATGCAAGTGAAAATATTTGATTATTTTCATCAATACCTATTGCAATCATCAACTTTTCTTTATGCTTTTCATATAAGAATGTAGTATCAATACTAATCACTAGTCGACAATACTTAAACCCTTCAATCAAGGATGCAAAAGTCTAAAAAATATGATCAAATTGCATGCATACTGGATAACCTATAGGAGTGCTGATAAATTTTACTTAAGAGTCGGGATTAAATTCCTCTATAGCACGTAACCTCTTGGATAATAATTCATATGATTTATCCTAATCTCCAAATACTATGGCTGTTACTTTTTGCTTGGCCTATCATAACTTTCTATAACTAGACATATGATTGAATCTATTCTTTATCACTGTACCAAGTCCAGTGACAGAAATTATTGGTACTTCTTTCACCATATCACATATTTCATTGGTAATTAAGATGAAGTCTAATTTAGAATGATCCTGAGATATCATAGAAGATATATATGTATGGGAATCAGTATATCATACGATCTCAAAGCAATCATGCCGCTTTGTTGCTCTCAGCTTCCATTGTCATCCTGACTCTTTATTTTTATATTTAACAACCTACAACTTTGGCTCTAACTCAATAACCTTGAATTCATGATGCCTATCAATTGAATAATACTTTACGGCGGTTTGTAATTCTACCTTATCTACAAAATGAAGTCATTTACATAACTTTTCATCTCTTTTCCATATAATGGACTATACTTGTAGTGAAGAATACATTGACATATTAGCAGCTACCCAATTAACCTAAAAGAATGTTTCAAAAAGAGTTTCAAATATACCATAATTTGAAACAATTATTTCAAATAAAATTACTATATCATCTAGACTTTTTATAGAATGTGACGTGCTAGCTTTCTAAGCTTCATCTTCCACATCATTTTTACTTGCTATATCATCTTCATGAAAAAGTTGATTACCTATAGGAATCATATCATCAGTAGCTGTGTATAATGATGCTATCTGATAATACTATTTGTCATATCACTGTCCATTATATGAAACTGGTCCTCTGTATATCTTAAACTAGTATTTATTGGAACATTATCTATAATGTTTAGACTAGAATATGAAATAACCTATTCACTGATATGAGTTGTTATTATATTTCAAATAACTACATCATAATCATCACATTTATAAACAAAATGAGAATTTTCAATGGGTTACATATCTATGTGCAACTCCACACCTAATTGATATGGATGTGAACTCATAGTTGAAAATATTATTTCCATGTCATCATTATCGATCATTAGAACAAATTCAAACTTTACTAATGTTGGATGCACAACTAGTGGATATTTATATATAATCATCATTTTATTTCATGTTCTGTCTATATGAATGACTCTATATAACTTATTCTCCAACTTTTCATATGTCATTCCATATTTAATTCTAATTGCCTTTACTGGTCCTCGATTATACTCAATACTACATGTTCCGTTAATGATATAATCATTAATATAAGATAAGACTATAATTGTTTTCCCATATTTACTATATATTTAATAAATAAAATAAATTTAGATATGCCATCAAGAAAAAATTAATATATACATATATATATATATATGAAAACTTATCTAAAAACAAGAAAAATTATACCATTAATATTAGTACAATGAGTAAAAATATTAAAAATTATGGCACTCACAAATAAATAAGTAATTATCCAATATATACTATAAACATGTATACTACATATCTCTATTAAAGTTAGAGTAAACATAGAAGGAGAAGTAAAAATTTAGCTGATTTGAGGACAATGTTATATCATATTTTAGATTCCACACCAATATGTAGAGTTTAAAATGACTTACATAATAAATGCATCCTATCACTAATTAATAGGTTAAGTTAGGTCTTATCCCATTTAAAAATTGTATTAATTCTATAAATCAATTATGTTGCCGCAACTTCTCCTGGGCCGGGCTTAGACGATGATGCTGGAGCGCTCCTCTCCTGGTCGACCTGCACAAAGTCCCCAAGGGCCGATGGATTTTGGCAGGGAACACTCCGATGCTTAAGTTAGCAGGAGCTTGAGGGCAACAGAATGGAGGAATTAGAGAGGCAACGTATGGAGAGGAAAGAGTGTACTTAGCTCAAAATGGGGTCCCCCGGGTACCTTATATAGGCACGGAACAGTCCAAAATTCGTTAGGGAAGAGGCTGAGAAGGACTGATCTGCCTCTAATGAAATTTGGGGGTGGCCACGTGGCGTCCGGATGGGGCAGCATCGTGGAAGTAGTGGAGTAGTGCTGTTGATGTGGCAGGATTTTGTTATAATAGAAAGAGATTTTTGGAATTCTCTGGGTCCTGAAGTGAGTCGGTTGGACGCTAACTGGGAGGGCCAATCGGTCCTCCGAAGAAGAGCATCCGTCGGGACTTTAGCGGGTCGGAACTCAGCAGAGACGGGTCGTTCGGATCCTGCTTCAACGGATCGGACTTTCGAAGGAGAGCAGTGGGTCAGACCTCAGCAGGAGTAGGTCATTCGGACCTCTATTCTAGTGGGTCGGGCTTTCGAAGAAGAGCAATGGGCCAGACCTCGGCAGGAGTAGGTCGTTCGGATCTCTATTCCAGTGGGTCGGACTTTCGAAGGAGAGCAGTGGGCCGAACCTCAGCAGGAGTAGGTCACTCGGACCTCTGCTTCAGTGGGTTGGACTTTCGAATGAGAGCAGTGGGCTGGACCTCAGTAGGAGTAGGTCACTCGAACCTCTGCTCCAGTGGGTTGGACTTCCAAAGGAGAGCAGTGGGCCAGACCTCAGCAGGAGTAGGTCACTCAGACCTCTGCTCCAGTGGGTCGAACTTCTGAAGGAGTGCATCCGTCGGGGCTTTAGAAGAACGATCCGATCGAACTGCAAAGAGAGGTCGGTCCAGTCTGGTGGTGAGCCGACAAGGTATAACAGTTTCCCCCCTTGCCCGTGGCCTTCGAGCAGTTCTGCGACCTCGAAGGATGAGGGTATTATTCGACAATAAATGCGCTAGTCCTCAAGATAATGGCGAATCCGATTTGACGTGCTGCAACCGACCGTCTTCTGCTCCAAAACTTTGCCCCTGGACAGGTGTCAGTGCCGTATTGGTGGCGTTAGGGGAATCGATTAATGCCAGTATGGTGCAATGATGGCTTGCCAGCCTGAAACGCATGCCCATCGAGCTCCTGGTGTGATGTGGGCGACGTGGCAAGATCCGAGCGGTTGGTGCAATATCCGGAGCGGTTCATCCACTGTTAATTGGATGGTCACGTGGATCGTAATTAGACACAATCCGACGTGCCCCCTCGGCCCTCATGTTGAATTGAAGAGTCGCGTTGGTAGCCACTGGATCACGATGCTCAAGGGGCACTGGGAAATGACCCCTCAGTGCCTATAAAAGGAGAATGGGGAGACAGCGAGGGAGTTTCTGCTGCCTTCGTGCTCGAGAAGAAAGGATCCCCTCCCCCTCGCTACTCCCGGTCCATTAGGAAACCAGTCACCAGGTTAGTCCGGCAACCACCTTCTTCCTCTTCTTCCTCCTCCTTAGCCTCTACTGCAATGGCATCTAGTAGGAGGAGCTCTGCCCACAGGGATAGGGAACCAGGTCACTATGACATCCCCACAACCATGACCCGAGATAAGGTAGAGAGCCTTAGGATCATTTATGGCATACCGACCACCTTGCACCTTACCGTTCCCAGTAAAGAGGGGAGGGTGAATGGTCCTTTAAACTTAGGAGCCCTCCCTCTATATGAAGACCATCTCAAGGCCGGCCTCCGATTCCCCCTACATAGCTTTTTCATCCAAATTTTCATTTCTTATAGTATTACTCCCTCGCAGCTGACCCCGAATAGTATTCGGGTTATCTGCAGCTTCTTAGTCCTTTGTCGGGAGGCCGGGATCAAGCCAAGGCCATCCTTGTTCTCCATTTTTTTCCTTCTGAAACAGGACTTTCGAAGCCAGGAGTGATGGATGTTCAGTTCCCATCCTGGTCGAAAGATATTAGGGGGGCTTCCGTCGGCTATTCACGGATGGAAGTCCCGGTATTTTTACGTAGATAGCTTAGAACCTTGGGGCTGCGAGCTGACATGGAGGGATCCGAGGCCAAAGGCCATTGACGGAAGGAAGGTATTGAGGGCCGACGATGTTGACTTCCATAAATTGAATGACGACGACCCGGTTTTCATGCATCCTTTGCTCCACGAGGAGAGCCTTCATCGAGCTGGGATCAGCCAACACCGACAGCTAGGTAGGATAGATAACCATATTGAATAAGCTCCTTTGTTGGCATTATTTTTGTTAACTCTACCTTTACTTTTTGGCAAGCGGCAAAATGAAGCCGAATTGGTCGATCGTCGGAGCATTGGCGGCTCAGAGGAGGACCATCCGGATCGCGGAGCCAGCGGCCCGGAAACCCAAGAGGAAGCAGGCAGAGGAGCCGACATCGGGGAGGCCGTTAAAGAAGCAAATAAAAGAGCAGGCCGCCACTGTGGTCTTCGTTGAGTCCGAAGATGACGAGGTGCCACTATCGGAAAGGTTAGCGGAAAAGATGGCAGAGCGCTCATCCTCAATCGGGCAGTCAGCTGCCCGAGTAGGAGAAGAGCAGCCACAACCGTCCTCCAAGGGAATAGCTCCAATCTCTCCGCCCATCGAGCTGACGGAGGAGGCTCCCCCGATGGCCGAAGGGGAGGCCGTAGTCGAAGAGAAGACGGCTGACCAGATGAAAGCCATTGACGTCGGCGACGACGCGCACCAGATGGAGCATGCCATTAAAGATGCCGAGCACGTCAGGTGTCAGCTCATGAGGGCCATAGAGGGTATCGACTGGAACAAGTCCGGTCAGCGATCGGTGAACGAGGCAGCGAGGAGCTTGTTTCACCATATGATGGGGGTAAGCTATCCGCATCCAACCTCTTAACTTTCGGTTTACAAAACTAACTTTATGTTACTACTTGCAGCTTCTTCAGGATATCTTGCTGATGGACGATGGCCTGGGTGCACTACTGGACTTGAAGGACCACTCAACCAAGAAAATCGAGACAGCCAAGGCAGCAAGGGAAGCCACAGAGGTTGCATTGACAGCCGCCAGGACAGAGTTGTCCATCCTACGTGCGACCGAAGAGGAGCACTCTGCCCTGCGGGCTGAGGTAGAGGCTCAGAAGAATCAGCTAACATAGTTGCTGGATCAGCGGGATGAGCTAGCCGCCAGGCTGAAAAGTAAGAGGCGGAGGGTAAAGTCCTTGGCCCGTAGGGTGGCCGAAGGGACTACACAACTGTGTGAGTCCGAGAGGCGCTCCAGGGGCCACCAAGCCGAGGCTGGGAGATACAAGGGTCAGCTGAAGAAGACCCTGGAGGTCATGAGGACGACGACCGAAGCAGCGGTTAAAGAATACAAGAAGTCTAAAGACTTCAAAGCTGAGATGAACGAGGCCGGTTCATACAGCTTTGACTTCGGATACGAGGACTGCTTGGAGAAGGTCGGCGCTGCCTTTTCGGAGCTCGATCTCTCCTCCCTACGGTTGTCGAAGCGGGCCAAAGGGGAAGGGTCCGAAGAAGAGGTGGTCCCATCCGACGGAGGTGCCGAGCCTCATGCCGAAGCCGAGACGGAGGAGCTTGGATCGGATGTCCAAGCCAAAGCCGAAGCGGATGCAATGAATGCCCCAGCGAGTACTCCGGCCGAGCCAGGGGGACCAAAGCTGAAGCAATAGTAATAGTAACTGATGTAACTTCAGCAGGTCAGATCTAGGTTAACTGTAAAGGTCTGACCTCTTCTTTCTGTAATGAACCTCACATATAATAGAATCATTTTGTCACATCTTCATGTTCTATTTCTGAATATGCATGTGGTCGGTCGGATCGACCGTAGCTTTTCTTTTCTTCTAAAAATATTTCTAAGTATCACGAGTCGGCTTGGTAGGACTGCAAGGAGTAGTCACCGAACAGTAGCCTGGTGACTAATAGCTTGGAAATATTTCCAAGTGTAAGCCCTTCGGCTTATCTGATGGCACAGTCAGGCCTTCCGAAGTAGATGATAGAACTCGAACCAAGACACTTAGGAATCCCTTCCCAAGTGTTGATTCATCGGCTCGTCCGAATCCAAAGGTAGTTGAACTGGACGTCGGGCGGTAGCTTAGGCCGAACCAAGGTACTTAGGATTTTCTTCCCAAGCATTGGTTCGTCGGCTCGTCCAAATTCAAAGATGTTGCCGACTGGAGTCGGACTTTCAGAAGTGGGCTGCCCTAAAGCCTCTACCGACCGGAGTTAGACTTTCGAAAGTGGGCTGCCCTAGAGCCTCTATTGACCGGAGTCGGACTTTCAGAAGTGGGCTGCCCTAGAGCCTCTGCCGATCGGAGTCAGACTTTCGAAAGTGGGCTGTCCTAGAGCCTCTGCCGACCGGAGTCAGACTTTCGAAAGTGGGCTACCCTAGAGCCTCTGCCAACCGGAGTCGGACTTTCGGAAGTGGGCTTCATAAGAGAAGTTGTGGACTTTATTGATAATACTTGCGGAGGTTGTCCACATTCCATGGACGAGCGATTGGCCATTCGTTCAAATGTTCGAGTTGGTAGGTTCCAGCTCGAATTACTTCAACGACTCGGTAAGGACCTTCCCAATTGGGGGAAAGCTTCCCTTGCTCGATCGGCCTTGAAACTATGCCCTCCGCAAGACCAGGTCTCCGACTCGAAAAGTTCGTGCCTTGACCCGTGAGTTGTAATATTTGGCCATCTTCTGATGGTAGGTCGCCATCTTTAAGCTTGTTCGGAGTCTGGTTTCTTCAAGTAAGTATAGGTCAGCCCTTCGTTGCTCAGAGTTGGTTGGCTCGGTACAGTGATCAACCCATAGGGATTGCAAAGAAACCTCGATGAGGATGACGGCTTCATTTCCTTAAGTCAGGTTGAATGGAGTCTCCCCGATCGCTGTTCGGGCGGTCGTCCGATAAGCCCAAAGTACTGAATGGAGCTCTTCCGTCCAAAGTCCTTTGGCGTCGTTCAGCCGGGTCTTGAGTCCATGCAGGATCGTCCGATTAGTAACCTCGGCCTCTCCGATGGATTGGGGGTGACCAACTGACGTGAGCCGATGAAAGATGTGATATTTCTCACAGAAGTCTCAAAATTTATGATTATCGAATTGCCTTTCGTTGTCTGTGATGATTGTCCGTGGGATGCTGAATCAGAAGATGATGCAGTTCCGGACAAAATTCTCCATGTTGGCCTCTGTTATTTGTGCCAGTGGTTTGGCCTCCACCTATTTGGTGAAATAATCAATGGCCATAATAAGAAACTTTCACTGGCCGGATGTCGGAGGGAAGGGCCCCAGGATGTCCATCACCCACTGCACGAATGGCCATGGAGCAGTGAGTGGAGTCAGCTGGCTGGCAGGCCTCCTCTGAATATTGGAGTATTTTTGACACGCGTTGCACTTTCGGATGAAGTCCAATGCGTCCTTCTGAATTATGGGCCAATAGTATCCTTGTCATATTATCTTGTAGACTAGGGATCTCCTTCTGAGATGGTCACCGTAGATGCCTTCATGGACTTCTCTGAGAGCATAGTCTGCGTCATTCGGCCCCAAGCATTTCAGCAGCGATTGCAAGAATGATCGCTTGTAGAGGGCGCCGTCAAGGATGACATACTTTGAAGCCGTCCAGCATATCCGCTTGGCTTTAGCCAGGTCTTCCAGTATGGTCCCTTCGACAAGAAAGGTGAGGATTGGATCCATCTAGGAAGCTTCCTGTTCAACTTGGTGGACCTCGGTTGGCCCTTCGTTAATCCTTGGGTGCTGCAGGTGCTCCACGAAGGTTCGATTGGTGGTGTTGGTGGCAGCTGTAGCCAATTGTGACAAAGCATCCATCCGGGAGTTCTGCAGTCGAGGTATATGGAGAATTTCAAAGAATTTAAGCCGGGAGATGAGGCTTTGTACCTTGTTTAAGTATTTGGCCAGGGTCGGATCCCTTGCTTCGAACTCACCCTTCACTTGATTGACCACCAGTTGGGAGTCAGAGAAGGCCCTGATTCGGCTGATGCCCAATTCATTGGCAATTTGCAATCCTGCGAAAAGGGCTTCGTACTCCGCCTGGTTATTTAACACCTGAAATGGAAAGTGGAGAGCATACTCCAAGCTTTCTCCGTTAGGGTCGGCTAGGATCAGGCTGGCCCCACAGCCAGCGAGGTTGGACGCTCTGTCCACATGAAGCATCCAAGCGGGATCGGCTTCGTTGATGGCGTCGGCTTCAGGTACCTCGGCCGCCTGAGGGGATGACCTCTGGTTCCAGGTGCACTCGGCAATGAAATCAGCAATAATCTATGCCTTCAAAGTCGAACGGGATTGGAAAGAGATATCGAACTCGCCAAGTTTGATGGCCCACTTGGCGAGCTAGCCAGATGTGTCTGGACTTCGAAGTATCATCTTGAGTGTTGGTTAGTAAGCACGACAATCGAATAAGCCTGAAAGTAGGGTCGGAGTCATTTGGTAGCTATGACTAAGGAATATACCAACTTCTGCATTTTGGGGTACCTTGTCTTGGCATCATGGAGAACTTTACTAATGTTGTAAACGGGTTTCTACTGACCGTCTCTTCCCACTCGCACGAGTATGGAGCTGATTGCCTCGTCCGACACCGACAAGTAGAGATACAAAGGCTCCCCCTCCATCGGCTCGGCCAACAACGAAGGGTTCTTCAAGTACTCTTTCAAGGCTTCAAAAGCTAACCGACACTCATCAGTCCAACTGAAATGATTCGACCGGTGCAGTGTCTTAAAAAATGGAAGGGACTTCTCAGCTGAACGGGAGATGAAATGGCTGAGAGAAGCTATCCAGCCAGTTAACTCTTGCACTTGCTTCTTATTGGTCGGGTGTCCCATCTCGATAACAGCTCTGATCTTGTCAGGGTTGGCTTCAATTCCTCTTTGAGTAACCAAGAAGCCGAGAAACTTTTATGAAGTCATGCCAAAGACGTATTTGGCAGGGTTCAGCTTCATCCGATGGCATCTCAATGCGTCAAAGGACTCCTGCAAGTCTTTGATGTAGTCGGCTCTGTGGAGGTTCTTGACTATCATGTCATCCACATACGCCTCCATGCTTCTCCCAAGCTGCCCTTCGAAGACTTGGTTGATTAGCCTTTGAAAAGTGGCATCGGCGTTCTTCAAGCCGAAGGGCATCATCCTGTAACAATACAAACCTTTGTCGATGACAAAGACGGTCTTCTCCTCATCCTCCGGGTGCATCCTGATTTGGTTGTAACCGGAGAAAGTATCCATAAAATTGAGAAGTTGATGGCCAGCCATAGCATCCACCAGCTGATAAATTTTTGGCTAAGGGAAGCTATCCTTCGGACATGCCTTATTGAGGTCGGTGTAGTCTACGTAGATCCTCCACTTTCCATTAGCCTTTTTCACAATCACAACATTCGCTAGCCATTCAGGATAATGGACTTCCCTGATAAAACTAGCATCGGAGAGCTTCTTCACCTATTCATCAATGGCCCTTTGCCTTTCGGCAGCGAAGCTCCTCTTTTTTTATCGGACAGGCCTGTAGTTCGAATCCACCTTGAGCTGGTGAGTGATAACATCCGACGGAATGCCTGGCATGTCCAATACCGACCAAGCAAAGACGTCGACATTACTTCTCAGAAAGCCGATCAGCCCTGACTTGATGTCCTCGCTGAGAGAGCTTCCGATTTGGAGGACTTTGGTAGGGTCATCCTCCCGAAGGGGGACAAACAGGATCCTTTCATCTGGCTGACCACGGTTGTCAGCTTCAGCCCTTGGGTCGAGCTATTCCAGAGTAGGACAGCCTTGCGACTGTTGGTTCAGAATAGTTAAGCACTGTCTGGCCATCTGACAATCTTCCCTCATAACTCCAACCCCGGTCATGGTCGGAAACTTCGCCAACAGATGGTAAGTGAATATAATGGCCCGGAACTTATTGAGCGCTGGTTGGCCCAGAATGGCGTTATATGCCGAAGTTGTACAAAGTTGATGGAGAGAGTTTTCTGGAAAGGATCCGTCCTGATCGTTACGAGGAGAACTATTTTTTCCTCAACTCCGACGGAGTTTCTCTTGAAACCTATCAGTGGTACGGGGGATTCTTGTAGCATTGACATAGATAGGTTCATTCTTACAAAAACATCATACGGTAATACCTCCATGGAACTTCCATTATCTATAAGTATCCTTTTTGCATCGTAGTTGGCAATCATTGCCGACACGACTACAGGATCATTTTCAAAGACATGGGACTCCAGGAGGTCCTCGTCGAAGAAGGTGATTGCATTGGAACCCCTCGACCTCTTGACAATGTCTAGGTCATCTTCATACCTCCAGTCAGATCGCTGATGCAGCATGCCGACATCCCCACCGGTCGGTCGCTGGTTGGGAAGCTCCGCCTCCTCAGGAGGGTTTCTGACAGTTAAGGCTTTGACCCGATCCTGGTGGGGTTGAATGTACTTGTGCAAGTATCCCCTCCGAATGAGGTCTTCAATGACGTCCTTCAGCTGTAGGCATTCTTGTGCTGTGCCCATGGTCCTTATGGAACCGACAGAATTTATCTCTGTTTCTGGATGCAGGGGGGCCCCTCATCGGATGAGGCCTTTACAGAAAGGTCTCATTCTCAATCTCCAGGAGGATCTTCTCCCTCGGAAGGGAGAGGGGTGAATAGGTCTCAAACCTCCTAGGGAAGTCCTTCGGCTTTGGACTTCAGCGTTGGGCCGATCGGTTGCTGTCGTTGGGAGGTCGGACTTCGGGAGCCTTGTCGCTCTGCTTCTTGGGGGCAGGCCTCCCCTCTGCCTGGTGCCGGCTCGTCACTTATTCCTCTGCTAGGGCATATTTCTGCACCCTGGCCAGCAGCTTAGTATAGCTCGTCGGAAACCTCTTATCCAGGAAGAAAGTGAGCCTCGACGAGCGGAGCCCTCTTTTGAAGGCCGACATAGCTACCGCCTCATTCGAATTCGGGACCTCCATGGCCGTTGAGTTGAAACGGGCCATGTAGTCCCGGAGGGTCTCTCCCTCCTTTTGCATCTCGGTATTCCTTGGGGTCCGACACATGTCCTGAAATGGGAAAGAAAAAGGTTTTCAAGCTGAGAGAAAGAGTGGATCGTACCTGGTCGGATGGCAGTGAACCACATCCGAGCGGCCTTCTTCAAGGTTGCTGGGAAGGCGATATAGTGGAGGGCGTCGGAGGTGTCCTGTACCATCATGTAGGCTTTGTAGGTACCCAGATGGTCCCGCAGGTCGGTGGTACCGTCATATGGGTCCACCTAGGAAATTTTGAAGTGGCGAGGAATCGTCTCCGCCAAAATCTCGACAGAAAAAGGCGGGCGCGAGTCGTATGGCTACCCCCCTTCGGCTTTCTGCCGATTCACAATTTCCACGATGTGCTCTTTCATGTGTAGAATCTTGCTGGTGTAGTCCCTTGGGAGTTCGGCAGGAGGATGAACACCATCAGGGATGAATTCGGCGTAGGAGGGTGAGGCAGACCTCGCCCTCTTGCCATCAGCACGAGCCCCCAAAGACCTTCGGGGCTCCAGAATGACGTGAGGGAGAGGGACTTCCTGAGGCCGGCCTGCCTCAGCGACCGGTCGGTGGTTGGTGCAGGATGCAGCGAGTGACTGCTGCTGATTGTTGGCCGCCTCCTGGAGGTGATGAACTGCTGTAGTAAGCGTGTCTATGTGGTTCAGCAATATCTGGAACTGCTGTAGCCCCATAACGATACTGGGCTCGGTGACAGCAGCAGTGGCGGTGGCATCATTCTCCCTGGGAGGTCCCTCGGACCCGGACGGGGAATGACCTCTTCTGATGGAGGTGTTTTGGGTTCTTCCCTTCGCCATTGCCAGACCTCGCTGGTTGATTCCTCCTTTTAGAGTAGAAGAGTGAGTGAGGGGCCCTTCCTCTAGCGCCAATCTATTGTCGCAACTTCTCCTGGGCTGGGCCTGGACGATGATGCTGGAGCGCTCCTCTCCCGGTCGACCTGCACAAAATCCCCAAGGGCCGGTGGGTTCCGGCGAGGGACACTCCGATGCTTAAGTTAGTAGGAGCTTAAGGGCAACATAATGAAGGAATCAGAGAGGCAGCATATGGAGAGGGAAGAGTGTACTTAGCTCAAAACGGGATCCCCCGGGTACTTTATATAGACGCGGAACAGTCCAAAATCTGTTAGGGGAGAGGCTGAGAAGGACCGATCTACCCCTAATGGAATCTGGGGGGTGGCCATGTGGCACCCGGATGGGGCAGCATCATGGGAGTAGTGGAGCAGTGCTGCTGATGTGACAGGATTCCGTTATAACAGAAAGAGGTTTCTGAAATTCTCCGGGTCCTGAAGTGAGTTGGTCGGACACTGACTAGGAGGGCTAATTGGTCCTTCGAAGAAGAGCGTTCGTCGAGACTTCAGTGGGTTGGAACTCAGCAGAGACAGGTCGTTCGGATCCTGCTTCAACGGATCAGACTTCCAAAGGAGAGTAGTGGGCCAGACCTCAGCAGGAGTAGGTCGTTCGGACCTTTGTTCCAGTAGATCGGACTTCCGAAGGAGAGCAGTGAGCCAGACCTCAGCAGGAGTAGGTCGTTCGGGCCTCTGTTCCAGTTGGTCGGACTTCCAAAGGAGAGCAGTGGGCCGGACATCAGTAGGAGTAGGTCACTCGAATCTCTGCTCTAGTGGGTCGGACTTTCGAAGGAAAGCAGTGGGCCGGACATCAGCAGGAGTAGGTCACTTGGACCTCTGCTCCAATGGGTCGGACTTCCGAAGGAGAGCAGTGGACCGGACCTCAGCAGGAGTAGGTCACTCGAACCTCTGCTCCAGTGGATCGGACTTCCGAAGGAGTGCATCCGTCGGGGCTTTAGAAGAGCGATCTGATCGGACCTCAAAGAGAGGCCAGTCGAGTCTGGTAGTGAGCCGGCAGGGTATTACAAGTTATAATAATCAAATGATATGTAACAAGGATCGAAAGAAATTTCAAAAATATTTTCTTTTAATTTTCTCTACATTACTAAAGATATTTAGGAGAACTAAAAAAAATACTGTATGAAATTTCTCTTAAATCCTTAACCTATCGTTTAATTATTATAATTACTAATAGAATTAATTATAATTCGCAAACTATCTAAATTGAATAGTCAATTGATCAATATACATAATTCTCTTATCCGTACAAAATATTTAAATATTTGGATACTATAGAATGTATACATTAATCAAAAGACGGGTATATTGTTCTATGCAATGCAAATTTTATAAATATAAATATCTAATTAATTAGTTAAATTAACTTATAATTATAAACATGAACATATTAATAACTATAATTCAAATATATTAAAATATAAATTCAAAATAATAGAAAGGTTCATCAGAAATCTTTTGAAAAGTGAATAGCACAGGATCAAATTGAGCCTACATATGCCTTTAACAAAGATTATACAGGCTAAACATGGCTTAATAAATTACCTATCATAATTGCATAGACTGCTTGATAAAAAAATGGGAGGCCCAATGCATGATGCGCTTGGAAGGTTTAGATATCTATAACTTCATCCATGGAATGGCTATTTTCATATTTTGAACTTGGGACACCCAAGACACATTGAAGCAACCTCAGTAAGCTACAGAAGAGATCAGGTACCGAATCTGTTATAGGCATGGAAAGCCCATCAAAATGTTATCAAGTGGCTAAGAAAGCATAAAGGTCTCTGACAACATCAATCATGGTCAACAAATGACACACTATCTCATATCTCATAACACGGATAGCCAGTAATTAATGGGAAGAAACAAGTAGTTGTGAACCTTGCTTACCAGTTAGGGCAGCTTTAAAAAAATTGGGTATACATGACTCAATTTTTTTCCTACATTACCTAATTCTCTAAATCATACATGATCTTAGAAATGGTAATCAAACGAGTTCGAATGGATCTGCAAGACCAAATAACAAGCAAACAAGAAATTATACATAAAGGTTCATTTGATTAAGTCCTAAATATAACCAATCTCTCCCTCTTTCTCTTATTTTCCTTTCAAAATGTGGATGACATTGCAAAGGAAACATGCATGCCTCCGCTAATTGTGCAAAGTCCAGGCATATTATAATGTCTCGCACCTGCAGACTTGGCCATAGGTATATCACTCAAGAAATCAATATCGAAAGCTTAGGATTTGGGTTGTATCTGTGGCTCGCCTACTTTCACATGCAAGTATAATTCATCTTTCATGACATGAGCTATTGGATCGTATGACGATCATTTCAAGATCTATGCAAATAGATGGAAGGAACCATTGAAATGCTTTAAAAACTATGCAAGGTGTGATATCATAAAAGAAAAGATTAATCATTTTTTTTAAAACCAAAAGTTTAAAAGCTTTAAAGTTTATGACATACGTATTGGTATGATAGCTTCTAAAAGGTATCTCAAGGACTATATTTTCATTACAACTTGGATAATTTTTTCTTCGTTCAAAAAGCCAAAAAAAAAACTCCTAAGTGCATCGAGAAAGGCAGGATTGAACCTATCCAAAAGTAAAGACGAACATCTTCAAAGCAAAGCATGACAAGGACAAGCGAAAATACCTCGATCGATCAAAGGAAGACCAGAGGCCAGCATGGCAACCGGAGAGGACACGTGGAAATGCCTCGATCGATCAAAGGGAAACCAGAGACCGGAAATAGCTTGGGAGAGAACGTGTGCTAAACAACGATGTATCCATAAATAATTTTAAACTAGGAATAATTTCATAAATATTTAACTAAAACAATATTTTTAAAAAAAAAACAAATATGATAAATGTTCAACATACCATCCTCTTCATTTTACTTTCAGTATTTTCTCACTTTTTTTTAAGCACCTATCATAGATTCTTTCATATCATCAAGCCCTTGACTAACTTTCCTTCAAATTCAGGAATAGATTTTTAGTGCATACTCATTTCTCATGGTGACTCATTGGATCAGAAGGCCAAATTCATTTCCAAACCATGAAAGATCGGATTTGTCTCAGCTTCCCATTATGAAAGAACCTCATCCAAACCCATTTATTTCAGATAGGATAGGTGGATTGGCCTCTCCATGTAAAAAATTTGCTATCCTGGTCAGATTACTACCTCAATCACACCTTACTTGTTCCAAGCCTACAGAATTGGGAAGTTGCAGGCAGAAAGCAGCCAAAATCTACATTAACATGATCCTGCGGCACACGATGTCTTTATTTCGAGTAGATGTAGCAAAGTGTTGCAGTAAAACCGGCATGTCTGAATTGTACATGTTGCATGGCGTGTTTTGGGGCTTCTAGAGTGAATCTTAAATTGTCAAAAGCTTCTATGGTTGGAAGCTTCCAATATTGTTCATGAAACCAGAGCAGGTTGGAGAACCCCTCTGATACAGAACATTTTGAGCTTCTTTCCAATATCATAGTCAGCTTTATGGACTGAACTGACCCTTTGAGTTTCTGAGTACCGGCTACAGTCAGCTCTCACTTGCAACTAGACTCTGTAATCAGTTTCAAATGCTTCAGCAATTAAATTCATATCAAACAAATGCAACCATAAGTGAATCTTCAAGGAACAATGAGAAATCCTAAAATAACATGGATCCTAAACAATAGTTTGATACATGGACGTTGCATTTATCACGGTCATAATTATAAGAACAAACACTGAAAATCAATAATATTGTATGCTTTAAGGAAAAAACAAAATTGTGACCTAGCCAGGGTCTGAACAACTTATTCTAATGACAAGAAAACGATGGCCTGAAAAAATTCTCATCATCATCATCACCTGAATGCAACCTAGTCAACTATGTCCGATTGAAGGGAGAAAGAAAATTCGACAGATCCATAACCAATCAGACATCCAAATCTTGGAGCTCTGCAAAGTTAGAATGCCACTGCAAATGAACATGGCATCACTTTATCCCATGGAAGGAAGGCAAGACAGCAACAAGCGGGTCTCCATAACCAACCACTTCTGCAAGTTATAGAAATGTGAGGAGAAAAATAAACAAATAAATAACAATGTCAATAATGTTGAAATGCGCCATCATAAAAACACCAGAGTTTGAATGACAATACCGATCAACTATTAGCAGCATTCAGCAAGAGAAATAATCAAATGTGGCCACATTTATGGTTTTAGTTTAAGTAACAGATGCCAATAAACAGGACGGACAACGGATGAAGAGAAAAACACGGTGTCTATTACATGTAACCTCACATCCTTAGGTTCGAGCCCGTAAGGTGCTCCACATACTGTGTTGCAATATATCATTTCAAACACCACTTCTCTCAAAAAATAATAAGCATACAATGCAGACAAGTATGAATTTACAACTAAATTATCAATTATGGGAAAGAAAAATGAGCAAAGGCAAACAGCTTAAGGGGCATTTTGCTAATGAAATACGATTTTCTAACATATGGTTCCCTAAACCACAAAAAAATGTGGGAGGGTGATCTACAGGGCATGTTCTGCTTCATTCAGGAACAGGTGGACAGAGAGTTTGAAGGTATGAGTAGATCAGAAGGATAACTGAATGGGAGATATCATGGGAGTCCTTATACTTTGTAGATTACAGAAATCCAAGATTTTCCAAATACCAGAATTCACCTTTTAAGATCTCTTATAGTATGCAAGAAACTAGAGATTAAGAAAAGCAACAGCCTCCATAAACTCTTATCATTTCTCTTCCTTTCTCTATTTATGAACTTTCACCTTCATGGGAGATGTAGGTACGGTGAGAAAGCATCCAAAATAGACCATTAGTTTCTCTCGTAAAATGTAAGAGGAAGAGAACAATGAACACAAGCTGCTGTGTTTTACCATGTCAATCTGAGCGTATGTTGATGACACTGATGTAGCCTACAAAGTGTCTGCCAAACCCAGGTACCAAACAAATGTTCTGAATAGCATACATATTACAGTTTTATGGAATGGCTTCAGTAGGTGTACTTTCAAAACACCCAGAATGCCCTATAGAGGTAAGAAAAAATACAAAGTCATCTTTAGGTTAGATAATGAGCATTACCTTCATCCTTGAAGAGGATCTTTAGGACTTCTCCAGCAACATCTGACTGTGCAAAAGAAATAAACAAACAGGCATCATAAGTGCTTTCATCATCATAATCTGTTTGAACCCACAGCATCAAAAAAAGCCATATGAACTATTGGTCAGAATTGAATGAAGAAATAAAAAAAGAAATGAGAGAACAAGAAATCACAACTTACTCTGACAGGAAGCTCATTTCCAAACTGATCCAAGAAGCCAATGATTTGTCCTTCTTTAATAATGTCACCCTGTTATTAATGAAGTTGCAAGACCATTACAGAATGTTAGAATGTATTCCTGACAGATAGGTTTGACTTGGTTTATGGTTTTGTAGAAAATCAGGCCTGATCATGTTCTGCACAAACAACAGTGTATGAGAGTTGCTGATCACATCACCTCTTTACAGCTAGGAGGCTGCTTTTTTCCTTTCAATGTCCTACCACTTCGGAATGAACCAACCTACAATAATGAGTTTGTGAATGTTATTTTAAAGGAAAAAATTAGCAGGGCTACATCCTACAAGTCATTTATACCGTAGGCGATGATACTAGAACATATGCATTTGATTCAAAAGCCTCTAAAGCTGTCAGTTTCGATTTCATTGCTGCTGACACATTAGTAAATGGACTGATAGCTGGCGGATCAGATTTCTGTGACATGACAAGTGGAAAAGCAGAAGCTGATTCAACCATTGGCTTAGTTGGAATTGGTGGTGCTGTAGTTGGTGACTCAATAAGAGGTGCAATTGAAGTTGGAGCTTTTGGGGTCCCTATATCCCTTTTCAGATGCATTTCAAAGTCACCAACCTGAAGCAACAGTTACTGCATCAATGGGATATTTCACATTTATTTTGCACAAGTGACTTGAGATTGTACTTGATTACTGAATTAACTGACCATCAGTATTTGACACCAACAAAAGATGTAATCTAAAAGTATTTCAAAATTCCAAAGAGAAATGAAAGATGATTACATGGAATTCTTTTAGTTAAATTAAAAACTTGGTATCTGAGACTAAAAATTAAAGGTGCCTGTAGCAGCGACTTATTGTCTGTCCAGATACAAATCAGCTGGACCATTTATGCAACAGATCAAGGACATAGAGGATTGCTGATACTTGCCTACATAATCTTCATCACTTAATAATAAGATACAGAAATTTGCTGTAAAAGATGGATCAGTTGCAATAGTAGTTGATTTTCATGCAGGAAGATCTGACTTTTAGGTTTCTGGCCATAAATCTTCCACTGGGTTCAGCGTACCAATATAACTGTCACGACTAAAAGATTTCAACCTAGTTCCAAGTTCCAACTCATTGGCCATAAAATAACAGATTGCACAAGATCATCAAAACTTAAAGACTTCATGTAATTAAAGATACCAAAAAACAAAATGAATTGTTAAAGTCCATCAATATGACATTATCTTGAGGCAATTCCCGATTCTTAGATTATCATGTGGTAGTGAAGTAACCAAGTCAATCACATAGCTTTGTGCAATCTTGAAACAGGTTTATTGGGAGATCATGAGCAATAAAAAAGATGCAAAAATGTGTTCTGAAGAAGCTTTTTTCCTCTATTCCCACTAAGGGAAAAAAGACAACCTAAGAGCCAATAACTCTGCAATTAACAACCAACAACTCATATAGGAGAAAAAGGAAAAAGAATTTCCTTTTTTTATTAAATTCACTTAGATATTACTACAAGGGAATTATTCATGCAAATGAATATAATTAAAATACATGATGTTAAGATGAAAATCATGTTATGCTGTAAAAGAAAAGTCATGGATCATTTATCCTTAACTCTAGTAAAGAATGTTAAAAGTATAAACAGAAAGGTCAATTGGATGATTAGTTAAACAGACCCATGAACATTTAACCACATGTGATCTTAACATTATAGGCTTACACCTTAACATCAATAAGGTTAACAACTGTATTCATGTGATGCAGAATGTCTTTGTGGACTTGAAGTGGCTAGGTATAGAATGATTTTCACTACAGCAGCAATCATTCAAATAGGATCGATCATGCAACTTGAAGCATAATTATAATTGCCATGTTGCTTCCAAATATACCTTTAGTTTTAGCTCTGCGACATCTGTGTCATCACACACTTCCAGGACAAATGTCTGCAATAGAAGAAACATCAAGCCATTTAAGACATGCTTTGAGTACGAATTAACAAAGCACATGGCATAGAGCCTGAGAATTGAAACTTGAAGTTATCATGTTTCAGTCATAGAAGAAATGAGAGCAAAAATTATCATGTTTCGGTCATATGTTTCAACAAACTTGCACCCAATGTTCATGAATATAAACAAACCACTTTGCATATGATGGGAGTGTGAAACTGAGTTTCACAATGGCATCCTTTGATTGCACAGGATTTGTCTGAGAATGTTTATTCTAGAATCTTTTTTAGTCACCAAAACACCTCGTCTTGGACCAGACAGAAAACTTGGCCAATGTTTGCCACCCACATATGGGGATAGCAGAAACTAATATTATTGACTTCTGCTAAGAAACAAAATTGAAGGGAATGTAGAAAATCACAGAGAGAGAGAGAGAGAGAGGCTTTGCATTATGACAGAGTAGACAATAGGTCCAAAGAACAATCTAGACTAACATACAAAGTTGGCTCAAGCAAGTTGAATTGAAATTGTTAAATAGGATAGATATAATCCTTGTAAACAATAAGCTGCAACATATGCTTGTAAGAGGAAGTGTTATCAAAATGACCAGAATAAACTGAAAAACATGAATGGTATACATTCTAATTGCTCCAGAAGAAATAAAGATACGATGGCCAGCAGTTATATGCTCAAGATATAGGCAGGCATCTGCAGTGAGAAAGCTCTCAAAAGGTCAATGATTTCTCCTCATCTTTTTCATTTTAATATCTAAGTAGTCAAGTTATAGGCTGGTAGCTAAAGTTAGATGCTGATAGGCACAAGCATCATTACAGAACATGCACAGACATGCTTGTATACAAGAAGAAACCCATTGGTGCTTTCAATCATGTGGATTGTTGTTTGGTGCAGGAAGCTTAGTTGGCTATATTTTAAAAGGAAAAAACATGAAGTACAATTTTAGGAAAAGTTTAAATTTTAAAAATATATAAATAATGGAAGACATTACTATAAATAATACCGGGTAAATGAACAGCCTATATACTTATAGCTAAGGTTTTAAATCTTGTGGGATGGTGATGTCCCTGTTTCTCTATTGAACAGGATGCCCCACTATCCCATCTCATCCCAATAGAAATCTTGGTCATGCATATCAGTAGATATCCTCCATCTCTCTTCACTTCTTCCTTCTTTTCTTTCTTTCCTTTCTTTTCTTCCACCTTACTTTCATTTGTTTCTTTTCTTATCCCTTCATTTCTTTCTTTCTTTTCCTTTTTCTTCTTCTTTCTATTCCTTTCTTCCTTCTTTCTATTCCTTTCTTCCTTCTTTCCTTCATTTTCTTATCTTCTCCCTTCTTTCTTTCTTGCTTTCATTTTTCTTCTTTTTTCTTTCACTTCTCCTTTTTCTTAATCTTTTCTTCCATATCTTTTTCTTTCTTCTTCTCTCCATGCATGGATGGGTTTTGGAATCCCGACTCCATCCCCGTCCCGCTTTCTCACAAGAATGGGATGAGCCCCCCCCCCCCCCCCCACCAGGATGTAAAACCTTGCTTATAACTGAAATGAGGCAGCTTTTATGGTGGAACAAGTGAGAACAACAGTTGATCTCTGGTTTTTACTTACACCTTGGCCAATGAGCATTTAATTCTACATGAAAGTCATTGGCCAAAATATATGTAGGATTCACATGGATGCCAAGCATCTAGTGCTATTGCATAGTTTTTCAGCATCCTCGAGGCATTTTGTTACAATTATATCTTATATTTTTATTTAAGGACAATATTGGCACACGACTAGCATATTGTCCTTGTAAGTGAGAGAGGATAGTCATGCAGGTATAGACAAGTAAAGTGGCATTGCCACCATTGGCTTGATTATTTAGACTATCTTGAGTGTTCGACATTGAAATTTGATCTTCTAACTTCAAACTTTAATGTAAACAACAACTCCTCATTTGACAATTGAGCTTGAGAAACATCTTGAGGAAAAGGAAGTGTAAGTGATTTGTTTGTTGGAGTTACAGATTCATTAGTAATCTACTGCAAAAAAGGATTGCATTAATTGGAAAATGGAATCCAAAAGAAAAATAGCTTACTTAAACAATAGTATGAAAAACAAAGCTCAGCATTTTGAAGTTAACTTTTTAGTAAAAAAGAGTATTTAGAATCAGATCAAGCATATCAAGTCCTTCATATTATATTTTATTGCATTTCATGTCGATTCTCACTCTAAGGAATTGTTTGTAGTGTGATAAGACATGAACGAAGAGTCCATATAGAATGCTCATGTGCATGAGAAGACAGAGGTGTCCCCAATTACGACAAGGCTTTAATTTGTGTGAAATGGTTAGAGAGGGAACAGAATAGACCGAACGACTCTGGACGAACATAGGAAGAAAGTATGTAGCCAAGCTTACACTAATAAAGGATGTAAGTTTTGTTATGAAATGTGTAGCAAATATGAATTAATAAAGACAACCTCATTAGCAGGGACTGGACTTTTTCATCATGGTTACAATCATGGTAATGGGCCCCATTAATGCAGTATGACAGTCTACCTCTAACACCACCCCAGCCTCCTTTGGAGCTACTGCCACAACTCCACTTCAGAGCTGCCACCTCAACTCATCTTTGGCCCAGCCCCCTTCAAATCACCAACTCAACTTCAACTCATCTCCCAGCAGTAGCGCAACCTTACTTAACCCCTTCACCTGCCACCTGAACCCTTTCAGCACCACTACTTGTCCAACAAAAGAAGAGAAGAAGATGATGAAATGGAGGACAATGGCTGAACTTGGTTAATTGATGCTAGCCTTGTCAACCCCACTGCCTTAACCAGGAACAAGAGATCGGTGGATCAAGGTCTAGAGTAGAATGGAGTGGCATGGGTTTCTTTTCTGTAGTATTTAAAAAAAAAAAAAAATCCTTTCAGCAATCCAATCCAGTTCAAATGAGCTGCTAACTTGGCTAGTTTGTATGGTTGAACATCTTGAGTTAGCAGTTCTAATAGGTTGACATTAACACTGGTTTTAGCTTGACAGTCATCGTAGCTGATGGGTGAAGTATCAAACAGGTTGACCTGGTTGAGTCTCAAAAATCTGCAGGGAACATCTAATTTGTATACTGGCAACTAATTTGCTTCCTTCTTTTTTTTTTTTTTTTTTTTTTTTTTTTTGATAAAAAAAAGGAGAGGGGGGGATAAATCCCGGTTGTAGCTACCCCCTTCGGGCCCTGTCCCCGCCATACTAATTTGCTTCCTTCTTTGTCAATCCTGTCAACCAAAAGCCCATGTGTTTTCTTCCTCTTTAAAAAAGTTCTAACCACAATAAATTCTAGACAAAGATAACATAAAGTACTTTTACATCTAAAATAAAATCGGTGGCATATTGAAAGCTTTGTCCAATGGAAAAACAAGAAAATCATAGGTCAGACCTCAAACCCATTTGGAAATGTTGAATTCTGAACATTTATCTTCTGTATTGGCCCTTGCAAGCTCTCGTCAGCTGCAACCAAAGACATAACTGCCCTTGCTAAGTTTAGGTGCTGGTGTGGCATATAATATGCTAACATCATGAAATGCCAATGAAGTAATGGACATAATAGCATAATTGACATTGAGAACTAGCTTTATTATAAATATAAGAAAGAAAATTTTCATTCAGATATCTTAAGCAACGATGAGAAGTTATACATTGAAAAATAAGAATAGCTTTAACCAAAAAACTCGTAAACCCACTTGTTGTCTAATTTAAGTTTTATATATGATCCAACAAAATGTATCTCTAGTTTGACTGAGATCACAAATCTAAAGGTTTTCTGATATGATTGCGCATATAACATTATGATAATATCCATTTAATTGCAAAGGTTTCTATAAGTAAAACAAGCAAAACTGAAAGGAGGGGGAGAGAACTTATGATGCCTGTAATTAATATTTTTCTTATTCTACAACTGCTTGAAGAACTGTGAAAGAAAACCATTTTGTGAAGTTCAAATTTGTTTGATTATATTTTCCAGGCTTATATTAAAAAGCAAAGAAAGTAAGATGGTCTCGGTAAGTTTCAAAAGATTGTTTGTGAAGCAACTAATCATCAAGCATACAGAAATGCATTGCTTTGGCATTTTGCCCATAAAATTTGAGCATTGCACTCTAAGGCATGAAGCATCATGAATAATATGACCCTTTTTCACTGGATATATGGATCTTCCCTTGGCAACTTCAAAATCTAATATCATTATGGGAATCTCTGTTGAAACTTTGTTTACACACACACACACACACACACAGAGTCCCTGGTTATGGAAAATAAGCAATTACATCTAGGCTTCTAGTAGATGATTAATTGGAAAGTATTTTACCACTTTTTTACCACTGTTTTCAGAAAAAAAGAAACTATTCATAGGTTAAAAAAAAGATGCAACATATCATGTTCTAGCCAACCAAAATGACTCAGTACAACTATCGCTGCACTTGATTTGCAAAAGACAGTTAAAAACTAGGAATATGGTTGAAGCTAACTTACCATCAGCAGTCATGGGTGATGTAGTTTCTGAGGCCTTTACAGACAAAAGTAACGGTCGCTTCTTGGCCATTGTTGACAAGTTTCTCCACCCTTCCACAGGAAGTCTCCAAAAAGGTTTTTTTGAAGCAGCTCTGCAAACATGAACTGCAGCAGGCCTTCGAAGAAAAGAATGTGCACATGGAGTTGGCCGTAGGGCACCTAATAATAACAAAGAGATAACTGCAATATTACTTTTCATCCTTGACGAAGTAGCAAAATAAACCAAAGACAAGCAAAGCTGGGTGATTGGTAAAGAACAATTCACCTTAGAAGAACATACAGACAAACTCATGACTCAAACTTTTACAAGCACTAACAGATAATACAGAAACAAGTGAAATTCAGTGCTAGGTCATTGTCTGGCAAAATCTCCCTCAATAACATTAATCAAGGTAAACATATGGATTCATAAGTAAGCATTACTAAGGAGCCCTTTTTTCCAACAATTGCTCATTTTTAATTTATATCATTGCAAGTCCAACTTGTGACATCATGTGAATGAGAGCTGACCATAACCATTCAATTTAATGAACATGAGAAACCACATAATTCAAGAATAAATCAAGAAAACTCAATCAGAGCTTTACTAAGCCGAGTAATCTAGTTTGGCAATCAGTTTATAACAGAGAAAGTGCAAGCAACGGAGACCGTGACTTCAAATGCAACTCCCTGTTTTCTATAACAGCTGGACCTCAACTAGCTGACATACTGCAACCACCAGTAATCTATCCACCTTTTGGATAAGGGGCAATAAGAATTTCCTTGAAATATCCTGACTACCATAGTATGCAGCTGGAAAAGAATTCAAGCTAAACCCATTTCTTTATTATCCTTACATTTATGGTAAATATCAGACATCATCAAGCCTAATCTGATATGACCATTTACATAGGGAGTCTGAACAAACCAGGTTCCAACCCATTTCTTAAGCTGATGTCAACACTCAGAATTGGTGTCCGATTCATGAAAGAGGCCCGACTTTAAAAACTTGAGGGCAACCCTCTAGATTCGTTTCAGCTTGGAAAGAATCAATGGACAGAGAGAAGAGCACCAGCTTCAATATGGGAAAAGGCTTTCATCTCCTAGGCTAAAGTTACAAGCCAGCAAAGCCTTATCGAACCATAAGCACACTTTCTTTTACCGATTGCGATTCTTTTGAAATGCTCTACAAGTGTGATTTTGTAAATTTGAAATGCTTGAGAGAACATGACATTGTTGATCTATACACAGGATGCATCAAAACCATTTTGCATCTATCACTTAGATTACCTACCATCTTCAGAAGTTCAAGAATGCTACTGAAGCCACTTTTTTTATTGCTCCTCGTAAGGAACGACAGTAACATCATGCCTCCAATTTTAATATAAATTACGCTAGTTTCAACTAGATCATGCCTAACAATTTACCTCCCACCAGCAAAATTCTTGCTCTGCCACCAAAATCAACACAGAAAAGAAAATTCTTATATTTCGAAATTAGGGCAAAATCTTTAACCCTCAAGAAAAGTTCCCGCTCCACGAAAATACAAAGGACATGACATCTGAATTTTAGCAAAAAAAAAAAAAAAAAAAAAAAATCCTACCAAATAAACTCACAAACATCACGACAAGAATTTAACCACCGGGTCATAAGCCCGAGATGAGAAATTAACAAGAAATCCAACTTAACTAACAAGAATTCAAGAATGGATCAATGGCGAGGAGACGAGGAACAAAATGACGAATAAAGGGACATTACCTTGGAAGGATCGGAGAACCGCGGCGGATTCCATGGAGGAACGATGACGGATCGGAGCTGAAGAGATGAATGGAGGATCGACCAGGAGATGGCCGAGCGTGAGATGGGATTTATAGAGAGGGAGAGGGAGAGTTGGTTTCGCCGCAGGGAAGTAGGAGAGCGGGCTTCGAAATATCCGCCATCGGCTTTGGTTTCACCGACCCCCGAATTGGACGAGAAACGAGGTCTGGAAACCAAAGGGCAGCCTGATGATGGCCGATCGCAAGTGGAAGGAGATCATGAAAATTCGTAAATACCGCAAAGGCAGCAGGTCTTGCTTTACTGTCAACAAATCACGAATTCAAGACGTGATTTTATAAAAAAATTTAAAAATTATTGCTTGAAATCTATGATAAAAAATTATGAAAATTAAGAATCCTGAATTTTATATATATATATATATATATTTTTTATAGAAAAAAAAAAAAAAGGAGAGAAGTTAGATCCCGTGCATGGCCACCCCCAAACGGTCCTCCACCCCAATCAGGAAATGTTCGATATACTGTGCATATTAATTTTTCCGCAGTCGCTCCCCTACCACAGCCAGAGAATATTCGATACATGGTACATATTAATTTTTCCGCAGCCATTCCCTATCTGAAGCTGAGTACGTTAACCTGTCTATCACTGGTATCAATCGAGTGAACAGAATTTATTATATATATCTCTAACTTTTTCACTAATTATATATTTAGTTATCCGTGACTTTCGTTATCGGAGACTTGCAAAAATAGCTACATTGAATTTACCCTTTCTTTATAAAAAAAATCATAAATAACAATGGAATCATTATTACTTTTTAACTTAATTATTTTAAATTTTTAAATTTTTTAGATTTTTATTTTTATTCTAGATAAAAATATATATAAGTTAAATCACACGCGAATTACTCGAGCTCACCTTAGGTCTAGGTTCAGCACAAATCTAATCTTAACTTACACTAATTATTTTTTCGAGCCGAGCTTGTGCAGGAATACACAACTCAAAAACTTATAAATCTACCCAAATATTTATATATTATATTAATTTAATATTTTAAGTTATAATATATATTAAAATATATTATTTTAAATTTTAATTTATTAAATGGCTAAGTTTTTTTTTTTCAATAGAACTGAATGGTAGGGGGAATAACCCCCGTGTATAGAGATGGCAACGGACCAGGTTTGGATCGGGTCATCCAAAACCCATATCCGTCCTATTAAAAATTATCTGTCCCATACCCGTCTCGGGTCGGGTATAAAAAAATCACATATGGATCAGGTCGGGTCGGGTATACCCCGTCTCATAAAATTTAGTTTATTTAAAAGCTAAACGGGTCGGGTCGAGTCGGGTCGGGTAGGGTATATCCGTCCCATATCCAATTTATTTAAATATTTTATAAACATAATTTTTTTATATATAAACGGGTTGGGTTCGGGTCGGGGCATACTACTACCCGTACCCGATCCGAACCCGAGTCGGATTTTTTTTTATATAATCCATATCCATTTATAAATTAGACGGGTCGGGTTTTACCCGTACCATTAGGATCGGGTCAGGTCGAATACCCATCGGATCAGTAAAAATTGTCATGCCTTCACGTGTAGCTCCTCCATCGGGCCCCCAGTCCGTTAGACGATTGTTCGATATGGGCCGCATATTTTTCGCGTGCCCTACTGATGCGGACATCGAGATGAATATTGAACCTGATCAGTTGACTCATATAACAGGACAGCCCGGTGATAGTTCGGCGAAGCCCAACCCAGACGTTTCGGTTCAGCTTCCGGCCCATGACGATTTGGGGCCGCCAGCCTCGCCAGCAGGAAACGTGCGCAGGTCCAGACGCCTTCAAGGGAAGCAAGTTTCAAATCTGACACGTTTTTGGGATTAAAACAATTAATTGGAAATTGAGCCGAAGGCTCAATACACTAATTGCATCCATGGAATTCCGGATCCAGGAAAACACCGGAGTCTTTAGTCTTATTATTATTATTATAATTTTATTAGTGGCGTGATCTCTTGATTTTTTTTATATAAAAAAAAAATCTATTTGAAGTGTTTCATGCAAGAGTTACATTTATTGTTTTTTTTTTTTCTCCCTTTAGACATTTGTTGTTTTGTTTTTTTCTCCCTCCCTGTTAGTCACGTGGGGGATTATACTTGGTCTTGTTGTTTCTTAAAACCCGAACCAAGGAAAAAGAGATGGCAGCATTGTTTTGTTTTAGAATAATACATTGGACGGCGTGTTTTTTTTGCTTTGGGGCGTCTTCTTTCCGTGGAAGGCCACAGGCTATCTTTTTTCCCCTTTGCGCACACCAGGCCGAAAGCCTGGTTGGGAGAAGACGATTCCGTGAGGAATCTCTTCCTTCCATTCCAAGTTCCTGATTTTTAAAAAAAAAAAAACAGGGACTTACGGTGAGAAACCCATCGTTCGTCCCTTCCAATCTTGAAGACCCGGATTGAAATCCGGTAGAGGGCTAGCAACGTGAGGAATCACGCGGCCCTTCCAGCGCTTGATCGTTGCAGGTTTCAAAGGATCTTCCCCATATTGCTCAATCCTAGCATCCAAGAATTCTCAGAACCCATTCTCCCTGAATCGGGGTTTTGGTCGCTGCAGGCGTTTGACAACCGCCCTGCACCAGCTTGGTATCAGAGCCTTGATCCGTTCTTGATCAGAGCCTTGATCCGTTCTTGATCAGAGCCTTGATCCGTTCTTGATCAGGGCCTTGATCCATTCTTGATCTGTCCCTGATCCGTTCTTGATCTGTCCTTGATCCGTTTTTGATTAAAAAAAAAAAAAATTCTGCCGGCAACCATGGAGTGGAACAACGAGGAGCCTTCTCTTCGTGACGTTGTGGAGACCCAGCAGCAGATGATGGCTGTTTTGCAAGTAATGATGGCACGGTTGGAGGCGCAAGATTGTGCTATACCTCATCAAGATCGTAATGTACCTGACGAACATCGAGAAGGTGATGCCGACCCTTTCCAGAATATTGAAGATCTACCACCATTACAAAGAGGGCAGCAACCGCGATGTGATGTAGCGCTTCCCAGGGATTTTGGACCGCCGCCTATGCATGACAATCAGACTCGTTGGGAGTCCGGGTTTCGGATTGAAATACCGGAGTTCAGAGGTGGTTTGAATCCTGATGAGTATGTGGATTGGACCCTGCAGGTAGATAATATTTTTCGGCTGAAAGAAGTACCTTTGGACAAGCAAGTGCCACTTATCACAATCCGATTCCGAGATCGAGCAGCGGCTTGGTGGCATGCACAGCACTACCGGAGGTATATGGATGGGAGGCCACCAATTGCATCATGGGCAGCCTTGAAGCAGGAGATGAATCGGGAGTTCCTTCCTCAGAACCATGAACAGGTCCTTTATTCTAAATTACATGGTTTAACACAAGGAAATCGAAGCGTGGAAGATTATACTACAGAGTTCTACCGATTGGTGGCTCGAAATCGATTGATGGAGTCAGAACCGAGGTTGGTAGCCATGTATTTGCTTGGACTGCGATTCCCGATCCAGGATGCGTTGGCTTTGCATCGGATTGACAGTGTTGGTGATGCGCACATGCGGGCGCAAGCAGTGGAGCGGAGCCTGATGCGGAATAGAGGGTTCTAGAGTAGAGGAAAATTATCTGGTCAGTCTTCGGGGCAGAGTTCTGGTAGTAGGAGTGCACCTCCTATGGTGAGGCAACAAACTTCGGTAGTTCCTCCGAGACCTACAGTGCCGAGTGGGGCTTCAAGTCTCCAGCAGAGGGTGGGCAGCAATCGAGCCAATGTTCGCTGCCATCGGTGTCATGACTTAGGACATTATTCCAATGAGTGCCCCAAGGCGCGTACCCAGTTACTTATGGAGGAGGAGCAGGAAGTTGAATTTCCCGAGGATGAGGAGTTCGAGGATGAGATGTATGTGATTGACCCAGACCACATCCAGGGAGAGAGTCTGATTATTAGGAGGATGTGTCTTGCACCAAGGGCTGGTGGAGATTGGTGTCGGCATGATATTTTCTCAACAAAGTGCACTGTAGCTGGTAAAACTTGCAAGGTAATTATTGATTCTGGAAGTTGGGAGAATGTGATTGCTGAGGAAGTTGTGAAGAAATTGGGGTTGATGACTGAGCCCCATCCTCAACCATACAAGCTCGGTTGGGTAAATCGGGATGCAGACATTCAGGTCAGTCGACGTTGTAGATTGGCCTTGTCTTTTGGTCCTCAGCTTGAGACGTCAATAGTAGCTGATGTTGTACCGATGGATGCGACATACATCATTTTGGGACGACCATGGCAGTTTGATAATAAAGCAGTGTATAATGGTTACACTCATACTTATATGCTGCGACCAGATGGGAGAAAAGTGATCTTGAAACCGTTACAGGACATGGCTGAACAAAAGGTAATAATTTGTTTGCTAAGCAGGGAGTTTGAGGCGAGTTTAGAGGGAGAAGATTTTTATTTTGCCCTGGTTAGTAAGCCAGAAGAGTTTGGCCAGAATGGGGAGCAGGAGCTACATGATCTTCCTCAGGAGTTGGTGTCAGTTTTGGAAGAATTTCAGGATGTTGTACGAAGTGAGCTTCCTGCGAGTTTGCCACCACTTCGAGATATTCAGCATGAGATTGATCTGATTCCGGGTTCTGTGTTGCCGAATAAGGCTCATTATCGAATGACCCCGCAGCAGCATGAGGAGTTGAAGAGGCAGGTTCAAGATCTTTTAGACAAAGGCTTTGTACGGGAAAGCATTAGCCCGTGTGCGGTACCAGCACTTTTGGTGCCGAAAAAGGATGGTTCATGGCGTATGTGTATTGACAGCCGGGCAATAAATAGAATTACTATGAAATATAGATTTCCAATACCGAGGCTGGATGATATGCTAGATCAGTTGAGTGGTGCCGTGTTCTTTACTAAGATTGATTTGAAAAGTGGGTACCATCAGATCAGAATGAAGCCAGGTGATGAATGGAAGACAGCCTTCAAGACAAAGGAAGGCCTGTATGAATGGTTGGTGATGCCATTCGGGCTATCTAATGCGCCTAGTACATTCATGCGAGTAATGAACCAGGTTTTGCGTCCATTCCTTAGTTCTTTTGTTGTTGCATACTTTGATGATATATTGATATACAGTAAGACAGCACAAGAGCATGTTGAGCATGTTTCACAAGTTCTAACAATATTACATGAAAATCAGCTTTTTGCTAACCCAAAGAAGTGTATTTGGATGGTAGACAAATTAATTTTTCTGGGATATGTTGTTACTGGTGATGGAATTCTTCCAGATGAAAGTAAGGTGCGAGCGACAGTGGACTGGCCAGCACCTACTACTTTGACTGAATTGAGATCCTTTTTGGGTCTTGCAGGTTTTTACAGAAGGTTTGTGAAGAGGTATAGTGAGATTGCTGCACCCTTAACAGATTTGTTAAAATTAAATCAGTTTGGATGGAATGACACTGCTCAGGCAGCATTTGATGAAATGAAAGTCAAGTTGACCCAAGCACCACTGTTGGTTCTTCCAGATTTTGACAAGGTATTCGAAGTGGATTGTGATGCTTCGAAGACTGGGATTGGCGCAGTTTTCAGCCAAGATGGGAGACCCGTTGCTTTCTACAATGAGAAGCTTGGAGGTGCCAAACAGTTGTATTCGGTTTATGATTTGGAGCTATACGCCATTGTGAGGTCATTGCAACATTGGCGACATTACTTGATCCAGCGAGAATTTGTGCTGTACTCAGATCATCAAGTATTAAAATTTCTACAGGGATAGCATAAGTTGAGCTCCAGACATGTAAAATGGGTAAGTACTCTACAGGAGTATACTTTCAGCATCAAGCATAAGTCAGGCACTTTAAACAAAGTGGCAGATGCTTTAAGTAGACGGAGTTTATTGATTGGTGCTATGCAAGTATATACCCTTGGGTTTGAAAGCATGAAGGATGATATCCGTGCAGATGAGCATTTCCAGAGCATTGTGACTGAATTGGAAGCTGGAGGTCGATCTGACTTCGTCCTACATGATGGATATTTGTTCCATGGTAATTATCTCTGTATTCCTAACACTTCACTGCGTGTATTGATTATTCAGGAGCTGCATAATCAAGGACATTTTGGAAGAGACAAAACTGCATGGTTAATTCGTCAACGGTTTTATTGGCCTGGGCTTGACCGAGATGTCAAAACCTTTGTGAAGAGATGCCGTTTGTGTCAGGAATCCAAAGGAACATATACAAATCAAGGTTTATATACCCCTTTACCGATTCCAGATGAGCCGTGGCGAGAGGTATCTATGGATTTTGTTGTAGGTTTACCGTGGATAGTGAGAGGTCTAGACTCAATTATGGTAGTCGTAGATCGGTTCAGCAAGATGGCTTATTTCTTGCCATGCAAAACAATATTTGATGCGTCGAAAGTAGCTGATCTTTATTTTTCTGCAGTTGTCCAACATTATGGGTTACCATCGTCAATAGTTTCGGACCGAGATAGCAAGTTTATGGGGCATTTCTGGCATGAATTGTGAAAAAAATTGGGTACAAAATTAAAATTCGGTAGTCCCTATCATCCTCAGACCGATGGGCAAACCGAGACTGTCAACCGAAGTCTTGGTAACTTGTTGAGAGCCAATGTGCAAGAATTTAAAAACTGGGATGTATGTTTGCCAAAGATTGAGTTTGAGTTCAATTCTTCGGTGAACCGTTCTACTGGTTTTGCACCCTTTCAGGTATTGTATGGATTTCTGCCAAGAGGACCACTTGATATTTTACCTGTTGATGTGCCAAACAAATCAAGTAAGAAGATAGAAGATCGAGTGGCTGATCTGCGTGAGGTGCACGCAACTGTTAAAGCCAATCTAGAGCAAAATTATGCCAAGTATAAGGCTAAGGCTGATCAGACGCATCGACAGCAGACTTTTGAGGTTGGTGATTTGGTATGGGTCTTCTTGACAAGAGAACGATATCCACAGGGGGCCTACACCAAACTCAAGCCAAAGAAAATTGGTCCTTGTCAGGTGTTGGAGAAATTTAGTGACAATGCCTACCGAGTTGAATTACCAGACGATGTCCTTATTTCTGATGCATTCAATATTCGACATCTAACCCCTTATGCAGGTGATAATTCAAGCTTGAGGACAAGCTTTTCAGAGGAAGGGGAGAGTGATGCGGACATCGAGATGAATATTGAACCTGATCAGTTGACTCATATAACAGGACAGCCCGGTGATAGTTCGGCGAAGCCCAACCCAGACGTTTCGGTTCAGCTTCCGGCCCATGACGATTTGGGGCTGCCAGCCTCGCCAGCAGGAAACGTGCGCAGGTCCAGACGCCTTCAAGGGAAGCAAGTTTCAAATCTGACCCATTTTTGGGATGAAAACAATTAATTTGGAATTGGGCCGAAGGCCCAATACACTAATTGCATCCGTGGAATTCCAGATCCGGGAAAACACCGGAGTCTTTAGTCTTATTATTATTATTATAATTTTATTAGTGGCGTGATCTCTTGATTTTTTATATATATATAAAAAAAATCCGTTTGAAGTGTTTCACGCAAGAGTTACATTTATTGTTTTTTTTTTTTCTCCCTTTAGTCACGTGGAGACATTTGTTGTTTTGTTTTTTTCTCCCTCCCTGTTAGTCACGTGGGGGATTATACTTGGTCTTGTTGTTTCTTAAAACCCGAACCAAGGAAAAAGAGATGGCAGCATTGTTTTGTTTTGGAATAATACATTGGATGGCATGTTTTTTTGCTTTGGGGCGTCTTCTTTCTGTGGAAGGCCGCAGGCTATCTTTTTTTCCCTTTGCGCACACCAGGCCGAAAGCCTGGTTGGGAGAAGGCGATTTCGTGAGGAATCTCTTCCTTCCGTTCCAAGTTCCTGATTTTAAAAAAAAAAACAGGGACTTACGGTGAGAAACCCATCGTTCGTCCCTTCCAATCTTGAAGACCCGGATTGAAATCCGGTAGAGGGCTGGCAACGTGAGGAATCACGCGGCCCTTCCAGCGCTTGATTGTTGCAGGTTTCAAAGGATCTTCCCCATATTGCTCAATACTAGCATCCAAGAATTCTTAGAACCCGTTCTCCCTGAATCAGGGTTTTGATCGCTGCAGGCGTTTGATAACTGCCCTGCACCACCTACCCACCAATCAATGAGTACGTCAACCTAATCTCATTACGGTGCCGGAGTATCAGCCGCTCCGGCCCCTAGTCACATACGCCCGAAAATTCGAAATTTAATCGAGTCATCCAAGATATCATATCTCAAATCCGTGATCAAAGAAAGGCAGAGCCACATTTTTACCTACCGCGCTAGCACCATTGTGATAAATAGTTAAGTTCAACCACTTCAATTAATACTAAACCAACCCCACCAGTGTCCCCTAAGCCATAAAATCCTCGCCTCGATCAAATCAATCTTCACTTCCCTTCCCTCTATCTACTCCCAAATTCCTAATTCTTTTTGTTGCTCCAAAGTCTCAGGCTCCCGAATCCCACCTTCGCCCTGGATCTCGTCCCAAAAAACCTCCCTCAACTATAATGGCTACCATTTTTGGCCTAAAAAACCTCCTTCTAACAGTGTCTAAATAAGTTCGAAGAAAGGAGGATTCTATTCAGATTCGAAAAGATGTAGGTCAAATATGATAGATTCGAAAAGATGTAGGTCAAATATGATAGATTCGAAAAGATGTAGCTCAAATATGATAGAATACGGGACACTATAACGAAAGCTTGGAAGTCAAAGGTGACCAGTTCTCTCTTTATTAAATTATCGAAACTATTATATAAAATTAGAACTTCTCTTCAATATTGGAAAAAATACATTGGAAATATTTTTTGAAATTATCATAAGTTGGTACAACAAATCTATCAACTTCAACTTAAGGAATCTACTTTTGACGAATTCTCTATGAATGATAATGCCCAACTGCTGGATCTCATTCGCAAGTACAATTCTAACTTGCAAGCTCAAGAAACCTTCTGGAGACAAAAGTTTCGCATCACGTGGCTTAAAAAAGGGGAATCAAATATCAAGTTTTTCTATCATTCTACAATACTACAAAGAAGGAAGAATACAATCTCGCAACTTATTGATCATGATGGCAACCATGTGATAGACAAGGATGACATCCGCAGGCTGGTTTTCTTTTATTTTTCAGATAGGTGGCAAACTCAAGATCAGCAAGACCATGACGATCTTCCTCTCTCGACTATCAAGGTCTCTCAAGCCCAAAATGAAATGTTGATTAAACTTGTCTCCTCTGAAGAGATCCTTGCTGTAGTTAAAGACCTCTATCCGGATAAAGCTCCAGGCCGTGATAGTTTCCAAACTCTTTTCTTCCAAAATTTTTGGCCTATCGTTCACAAGGAAGTCATTGAGGCTATCACCTATGTTCTAAATCAGGGCGTTATGCCTAAAAATTGGAAACATACCTTTATTACTTTGGTTCCCAAAAAGGCTAATCCAACTATTTTAACTGATTATCGACCTATCAGCCTTTGCAATATTATATACAAAATTGTTGCAAAGGTTATCATTAATCGCCTGCAACTCATTCTCCTTACTCTAATTTCGCTTGAACAATGGTCTTTTGTGCAGAACAGGTACATCACTGAGAATATCTTAATAAGTCAAGAGATCATGCACTCCCTCCACCATGCCACTCGGACAAAAGCGTTCATGGCAGTCAAAGTAGATATGGAAATGGCTTATGATCATATCCTCTGCTCCTTTGCAAAGCAAGCTCTTCATCCCTTTGGGTTTCATCCCTCTTTTATTAAGATGGTTCTTCTATGCATTTCAAATTTCAAATATGCTATATTAATCAACGGATCTCCAACTGACTGGATATACCCTAGAAGAGGGCTTCGACAAGGGTGCTTTATTTCCCCCTATATATTTATTTTATACACTGACATTTTTTCTAAGTTTCTTAATTATACAGTGCATCACCACTTATTAAAGGTTTTCTCTCCTCATGTCAATGGTCAAAAGATTTTGCATATCCTTTATGCGGATGATATGTTATTAGTCATGCGAGCAACTACTCGGAATGTGATTTGTTTGAAAGCAATACTTGACTCCTATTGTACCATGTCCAGGCAAGCCATCAACAATGCAAAATCCAATGCCACGTTCAGTCCTTCCATCAACTCTGCCACAAAATGAACCATCTACTCTGTTCTTCAAATTGTAGAAAAAAGGGGTACTTGGAAATATCTAGGTATGCCTTTATCGGGACACAAGCTAACAACTAATGACCTTGCTTATCTTTTTGATGCAGTCGCTTCATGAATTGAAAGCTGGAAATGGCGAACACTTTCCTTCGCAAGCAGATTTACACTAATTCAATCTGTGCTATCATCTCTTGCTAATCATATTATGGCTGTCATTCACATCCCTGATAAGGTGCTCAAAGAACTTGAGAAGAATGTTCGCTCTTTCTTATGGGGGCACCATGTAGGATCGCATGCTGTTCAACATCCTTGGATTACCAACATCCCGTTATCTATCTCACCCACTTACTTTAATATGGATGTTGACGTTCAAAATTGGAATATCCAACTGATCACTCCTCAAAGAAATTTGAATACGGACTTGCTTCATCAACTTTTTCCTGATCAAATGACCAATCAGACTATGAAGATCCGGCTTCCTATGGGGCATCGAAAAGATCACATCATTTAGAGCCTGACAGGCAATGACCGGGTGGCTCTTAAAGATATGTATCCCCCTCATTCCAATTATTCTCAATAGAATGCAGCATCCTATTCTTTGTTATGGAAGTTAGACACCACTATGAGGGTAAAGATTTTTTGGTGGAAGCTATTCTAGCGAAAATTACCTTGCAAGCAAATTCTGTGTGACAGGGGTATTCTCAACATGGATCAGGAGTTTTGTGATATTTGTCCAACTCAAATTGAAGATTGCGAACATGTTATCAACGATTGCCCTTATGCCCAACAATGTTGGCAGTTGATATCTTCAACTCTCGGTTAGCCAACTTATTTTCATTCTTTGTCCTAACTAGAAACTTTATTATCTCAGTCGAAGCTCCACAAGGATATCAAAGCTATTATTGCTTATGCAGGCTGGCTGCTTAGGAAGGCCCGGAGTGAAAGAATCTTTTAAGACAACCCTACTACTCCAGTTAACATCGCCAGGTGTATCCGTGCTCATCTCTTGTTATCTCAGCAAAATAACTTCATTGAACAACTTGAGAACCGGTCATGGAATTGGGAACGACCAAACCCCCTTCTATCCTGTGACCCGGGTCTCCCAGGTTCCATACTAGTTCGCTGGCTTTCCCCTCCCATGGGAATTCTCAAGTTGAATTTTGATGCTTTAGTAACTAATGAGGTAACTACAATAGCATATATTATTAGAGATTGCCATTGTTTACTTGTTCTTGCAGGAGGAAAGCAAATCCCACATTCTACTGTCCCTCAAGTGGAGCTGACAGCTACTTGGAATGGCACACCAAATACTCAACATAGGATTGACTTAATGGACATCATTTCTATGCTGCAGATCAGATACCTTCTACAGCTCTACTTGTGGCCCAGATGGTAGGCTCTACTCACAAGCATCAGATTACAGTATGTTTCTCAAATTCCTCAGGTTTTCCATCCTCCATTATTAACTAAACAATTCAATGGGATGGGCTCCATTTATTAACCGACCACGTAGATGCATGGAAAATGGCATATGGAGTTCAGCATCTGAAATTGGATCTTAGAGTCACAAGGTGTTGGAAGTCACGAGAAATAAACAACTCGCAGTGGTCCACCAAACACAGCCAGGCGGTCTACCAAGGAAGTAATTAATGGTCCATGAAGCCATTAACTATCGGTCTATGATATTTTTTACTTGGTTTTCATGCAGGAAAGGGAGTTTTTACACAGTTCTCCATGGTATACACACCGGGCTTCATTAGCGGAGTGGGCGAAGGCAGTTGGGGCACGGTTTACTGGTTGAGGAGAAGCTTCCATTCAATTTAAATGGCCAAAATTAAACGACCACCAGCCGGATTCGGGGAAGAAGAAGCTTGATCCACAGGCCTTGGAGTTTGACGAAATGATGGAAAGATGGTTTGTTGGTTGTTGTAGTTGGGCTGGAAGTATCGGAATGGGCGATGATGCATGGCTGGAATCATATGCTGGATTTGTGGAGCACTGGATTGGCTGAACCGATCGAAGATGGTGGGAACAAAGGAAATCTAGTTGTTGGGATGACAGAATGGGAAGAAGCGGCCGATTGGAGTTCAGAATGGGAATAGAGCATCGGACTTGTGATTTCTTGGTCATTAGAGCTGGTTAGGATGTTGAGCTTCGATGTGGATATATCGTGGAAGATGGTAAAACAAAGCTAGATTTTGTTGGCCATGGATCTGATGCAAGGGGTGATAAAGTTGATATGAGATGAATGCTGGAATACAATTTGGAAGCTGGGAGTGCAAACTTGCTCAGGTGCTTGGCGCTTGGGTTATGGATTCGGTAAAAGCAACACATGAAATATGGCAAGCAGGAGCAAGATGCGAGGATCGCGAGGGTGTTTGATGGAACTATCACAAAACTGGACGCGGAATGGATCTTTGAAGCCACGGAATGGCCGAAACAGTGCATATCCGGAACAAAATGGGAACCGATCTCTTGTGCACCATCGAACGATTAGGGTAGTAAAAACTTATTCTGGAAATAGGAATCGGTATTCTCCGAGAATAGTTAGCCTCGTTGTTATTCTCGATTTTGCTTGGATAAAATCTGGTATTCCACTTTATTCCAGTGTAATTAATACGGTATTATTCTAAATAGTATTTGGATGAGATGAAAATAAGCCTGTATTTTATCAAGAATAGAAAAGAAATTTTCTAAAATTCCAAAATATTCCTACTCAAATATTAATATAAAATAAGTTATAAAATTCTTTTTAATTTTATATTTAAATAAATATATTATTATATTAATAATAATTTAATAATATGATCTATTAAAATTATATTATGCTAATTAATTCATCAGCATGATCTATTGATTAAAATAATTAAATATATTATTTTATATTATTTAATTTATTATTATGATATATTAAAATTATATTATAATAATTAATTTATTATTATAATATATTAAAATAATTAAAAAATATTTTATATTAATTAATTTTTGGAAATTTCGAAAATATTTTTGGAATAATAAAAATGAGAATAGGGCTATTCCATGGGTACACATGAAATAGTAATTCAAAAATTACGGATAGAAAGAGGAATAACTTATTTTTATTATTCTTTCTCGATTTTTACACCGTCCGATAGAATAAAAAAAATAGAAGTCTTGTTCTCCCCCTTGTTCCGTTTCCCGGCACGGCCTAGAAGTTCCTCTCTTCATGCAATGAACTCATCCAGGCAAAGGTTCGTGCACCATCTGACGGCCATGGCGCGAATCCACCCACCGTGCAATCTAACTGCCAAGAGTGATGACCGGTGGTTTCATGGTGCAATCAATCCCTTGCAACGATCCAATGGCACGCAGGGGTTTCTTGCGAGCTAGATTCATCTTGGAATGCAGAACGAAGCGTGGAATGACGCACGCATGAGATTGACGTGCTTGCTGTTCGAATTTGAAATGCACTGCTTTCTGGCGATGGATGTCCTGCACAGAAGGGAAGGAACTGCATGCCGAATTTAATTTCATTGCTTCCAAGTCGGGAAGAAGGACACGAGGGCAGATGCGTCGTTCTCTGTTTATGAAATGGTAGCAGCACTTGGTTCAGGGCACCAAACTTTCAATCTCACCCTTCCTCCATTTCATTCTCCCATGCCCAGATTGAGCTTTAATTTCGCCTCGTCTCCCTTCCACACAAACTTCTCCACGACCATAGCCTTTTGACATTTCCATCCTCTCCCGCTTTCACAACATGACCTTTTCCCCGAACCATCCATCTACGTATTCCACTTCTCCATGACCTTCGTAGCCTCCATGCCATCAAACCCTAGTTACCATTACCACCCTTTCCGATCCACCTGTCCTCCTCCATTTTTCCATCTGCCGTCCGGATCTTGTTCCAGCATGAAGAAGTCAATAGGGAGTTCGTTCATGGAAAGCTAATATCTGTCCAACTTGAGAATCAGAGGAACCTTTTAGAAAGTAATTTGTTCTTTTTTACTTATATTTTGTATTCTTTAAATTATGAAATGCAAGATCTATTTCTTTCATATTCATTCGTATTATTCTTTTGCGCATGAACAGAAATGCCGCTGCTCACTATTCTCTTTTATGGGCTAGGTTTTGAATCTCGTTCGACAGTTTGGGTTTTGAATCCAGATCAAAAATTAAATTATCCCTTGAGAAGTTTGCAAATAGATTTTCTGCTCATGCGCTAAGAACAAAAATCTATTCTCAGCGAGCAAACAGAATTCTATTCTCTCACCGAAAATCATTTTAAAGACCACAGCCTCCCTTTCCGGATCAGTGATCGAGAGATCTGGAAAACAAGGTGATCCCCACTGGAGTGCGAGTCCCCGTAACTCTCATCCCCTTTTTTCTTGTTACTTCAGTGTATGTGTGAAGAAGAGGAGAGTCAAGTGTGCCTCTCATGAAGTAATTTCAGAATTTTTGATTCTGTTCTTCTGCTGCAGTAAGATAACTTTCAATTTTTTTTCAAGAAACTTGTTCTTTGTGTCCTGCGGATCCGACATCTCTCTCTTCACCTTATCAGATTTTCCTTCTCTCTCTTCCTCCCAGAACCCTAGCTAGATCCTTGCCATTTCGATTCCCGCCCCTCAGATTCATCACCATTGTGGTAGCATTCTCTTTCCTCGCCATGCTGCTAGCTGCAAGACTTCTACCATGGAGCTCCCACTCACTGACAATGTCCTTGAGGTTGGTCCACCACTTCTTTGACAAGGCTCGGGCCACTGCCACCTCCCATGGCGGTGGCTAGTGGCCTGCTAGGAGGTGTTGTCCCGGAGTGACCTCCTGCCACAAAAGTGGCTGCTCAAGTCTTGCTACCAGACACTATTCCCCTCCGAGGGGAGCGAGACCTTTAACCTTGGGAACGACTTTGGCTGGCCACTCGTGTGTAGAAATTTCACTTCTTTTAGTTGTTTTTATTTTTCCTTTTATTGGGTCCCAATTCTATGAGTTATATTGCTCTCTATTCTTTTAATTCGCAAGATAAAAGTGAACTTGATTTTTTCCTTATATTGCTTGATGTATTTCGAAACTAGTTTTTTTCGTGTTTATGCTCTTGGTTTATGTTGCTGCACCTCTTCAAGATTAATAAGCTAGTTGTACTGGAATGGTCTTCTAGCTCTTGAGAATCTTCAAGAAACTGACCGATAATTTTAAAAGTAAACTTGATCAACTCTCGACTTGTAAAAAAAAATTCTCGTCGTTGGAGAAATTAGTCTAACTTCTGCAATGGAAGACCTTTCAATGCTTAAATCAGCTTTGAAAAGAAGAATCATGAAAAGAAAATGGAGAGAGTGTGTGTGTTGTTGCCGCCGAGACCGTCGTGGCCCGCAGCTACTGCCGGCCCCGGAGTGCGCTCCCTTCGCCGCCTGTCGGTCCTCTGCTCCTGGACCTGCAAAACAGGGATTAGTGATCCGGGTCGGGATTTCCGGCGGGGGCACTTCGACGGTCAAGTCAATGACGATCCAGGAGAACAGATCCTCCTGGTCGGGCCCCTCTTGATGGACTATGCACTAGGAGGAGTGAAAAATGTTAGTGAAGGAGAGAACGTTGCAGGGGGAGAATGATAGCGGGGACAGAGGGGTTCCTTGTTGCTCCGCCTCTCTTTGTTTCCCTCGTTTTTCCTCAGCTGTGATTTTGGTGGTGGCGCTTCGCCCTCTTGGTCGAGCTTGCGCTTGTGTTGGTTGCCATTGGTGTTACCTCTCCATCTTTTTGGGGGTGTCGACTGTTCTTTGTAGTTCAAAATTGGTCGTTTGGAGCTTGCGTCGGGATCCTCGCTGGGTTGGCAGGCGCGTGCGGCAGGATTCCGTGCCATAGACGGGACGCCTTTCTTGACAGGTGATAGGGGAAGCTTCTATTTGTTCTAACATCCTCTCCTGTCGCTCCATTCTGGGAAGCTTGCCAGAGCCTCGATCTGGGGGTCACCGCCCTAGGGGTTCGTGCTTTCTGGCTGGCCCATCCCCCTGTAAGTACGGCCGGGCAGGTAGTCATGGCGGCATGGGAGGCGCCACTCCGTAGTCCTTGGGTGGCTTGCCGGTGTCCTGGGATGGCAGGGCTTGCTCCGGTCCGGGCGCTCCGAGCTCGTGTGGTCACCTTGGCAAAGGACGGTCCCGGTCCAGAGGGCGCGCGCTCGGAGAGGCTCCACATCGACGGGTGAGCGATGAGCTCGACCTCGATCGCAGGGCACTAGCCTCCGAGGGTCTCGCTCTAGAGGGCGGAGGACGGACCCGGTCCAGAGGGCGCGCGCTCAGAGAGGCTCCACATCGGCAGGTGAGCGCTAAGCTCGACCTCGACCGCAGGGCACTAGCCTCCGAGGGTCTCGCTCTAGAGGGCGGAGGACGGGCCCGGTCCAGAGGGCACGTGCTCGGAGAGGCTCCACATCGGCAGGTGAGCGCTGAGCTCGACCTCGACCGCAGGGCACTAGCCTCCGAGGGTCTCGCTTTGGAGGGCGGAGGATGGCTCCGGCCTAGGCGTCCCGAGCTCGCGGGCACGACCTGGCGGAGGACGGAGCTCGGCCCGTTGCCTTAAAGGGGCTCAGCTCAGCTCAGCTCGGCAAAGTGGTATGGGCTGGGGTGTTGCCTTGGCGTCCGTCGTGGCGGTCTCCTTTAATGTGGTGCCTATCAGCTTCCCACATTAGCGATCTCGCCACATCATTTGCCCCCCACTCCCGAGGCTCGTTAGTGCACGGCGCTCGGGACGAAGGAAGTAACTGTGGTGCTGGCATGGAAAGGCAAAAATTCGGTGCAATGATGGCCGCGGTCACCGGCGCTTCAAGGGATGGCCCTGCCGGCCAGTGCGGGGGTGCCACGTGGCCACGTTTTAGGAGTAGTTAATGCTGGCGCAGAATTCTGAGCGGCTGGGACTCCTTTTTCGTCGATGGGCAGCACGTGGCGCAGATCCGTTGGCGAGGGGGTCACAACAGTGCAGATTTGATGGGCCCTTTCAAAGTGAAAAGAAAAAATTTTCTTACTCAAAGTTTCCTTTCTTTCAAATCTTTTGCGCTTGTTGCAGTGCCCAAATCCTTCCTTCTCCACGATCTGTATCCGTTCTTCTCTTCTCTAGGGGTCCAGACCGACTTTGTTCTTCTCCCTTCTTCCCTTTTGGGGTAGGCTCCTTCCTTCTTAGTCCAGCATATCTCGTCCTGAATCTTTCGCCCAAAGGGTAGTGCTCTCCTCCTCTGATGAGGAGTCGGAGGGGGCACAATTTAGGGTTAGTATGAGACCGGCCCTTCCTGCCCCTCATGTTCCTTCTAGTCCTACTTGTCCTCCCCTGTTGCTCGAATCAGCTCCTGAGTATGTCCGGTCATTAGGTCCGGGCGGGGTCGTTTCCACGATTTCCGCCACAGAGCTGGGGGCCATCCGGGATGCCTATGGCATCCCGACTTCTGTCCGACTCATGATCCCCTGCCCCGGGGAGCGGGTCACTTCCAGTGGTCCGGGGCATCTCGCCTTCTACGAGGGGACCTTCTCCGGGGGTCTCCGATTCCCCTTTCATTTCTTCTTCTTATCTGTCCTGAATAACTATCGCTTGGTCCCTACCCAGTTGGTGCCAAATGCCATCAAGGTGATCTTCTCCTTTATTGTACTCTGCAATGTCCACGGGTTCGTTGCCCGATTTTCCTTTTGCAGGGCATTCTTCACCCTGAATGCCACCCGACTGAGGATGGATGGTGGTCTCTGTCTTCTCGCCCAAAGGACATCAAATTAGAGCTCCCCTCTTCCATCAAGGGATGGAAGAGCAAATTTTTCTTTGCAGACGTTGAGGGGGTTGACTGGGCCTGGAGCGAGCCGGACCGGTCCCCCAACCGGATCTCTGCGATCAATGCAGTTGATCGGGATGATTACGATCAGCTTCGCATCGCTCAGATCCCCTCTCTGGAGGTCCTGTTGTCGGAGCAGAACCTTCTCAATGCCAGGGTCGACTCATCGGCGGGGCCAGGTGAGCTCAGCTCTTTCTTCGTCCGCATTTTCTCTTTTCTTCATCTTAGGTTGACCTCCTTGGCTCTTGTTGTGCAGAGTTGACCCTTTCAGAGGGCGAGCCGTTGCCAACCTCCAGGAAGAGGCCGCCCACCGAGACGGTCACTGAGCCTCCTTCGAGGCGGGCCCGGATCGAGGGAGTGCCGACATCTGCTCCCGCCGTACCGGTCGCCCCGAAAGGAAAGGAGACTGGAGGAGCTCCCGTGCGATGGGCGAGGCCACAGGCAGAACTCCCAATTCTAGAGCCTGAGGCGACCGTCCGGGTTGATACTGATGCTGCCGTCGTGCCGCCCCGCTCTCCGTGTCCGATGATGGTCGAGGCTGAAGGAGGAGAGGCCCGCCCCAGAGATTCTCCAGCGACGGGGGTTCTGACCACCGGAGGGATGGGCGCACCTGCTCCCCGGGAGAGCAGGAGAGACGAGGCGAGGCCCCGCCTTCGTTCAAGCTGGGGCCGGAGAGCTCCTTAGCCGACAACCGCGCCCTGGCTTACTGTATGATGGACTTCTCCATCTAGCCATGCGACCGGGAGGAGATGGATGGGCTGTCGGTTGGGGCTGTGATCGACAGCATCTTCCCCCATCTCTACATGATAAGCAACCCCATCCTCTTTCTCTCTTCCCCTCCCTATTTTTTTTTTTTTGACTTCCTTTGTGATGCAGATGGGTGTCGAGGTCCTCTTCATCAGGAGCTACTGCCGAAACTGGGAGCGAGCTGAGCAGCAACAGGCGGCCGAAATCGTGTCGTTGAAGGCTGACCTGAAGGAGAAGGCCGACTCCAAGGTGGCGCTTGACCGGCAGATCAAGGATCTCAAGAGGCAGCTCGCCGAATCTAAGGGGCGAGCGAAGGAGCTCCAAAAGAGCCTAGACCACGAGCTGGGGCATTCGAGGAAGAAGTCCGAGGACCTCGCTGATATCGAGCGATGGTTGGGCGTGTCCGACATCGAGGCAGCCCGGCAGAAGGGGATGCCCAATCCCTCCAGGCCTGACTAGCGATGGAGGAGAAGAAGTCAGTCACGGCCTAGAGGGCAGCCGAGGAGGCCGCCAGGTCGATTGTGGATGCCAGGCACGAGGTGGCCGCAGCGAAGAAGGAAGCTGGGGTGGCGGTGGAAAGATACAAGGCCTCGGAGGAGTTCCTCGCCGAGATCCAACAAACGACATCGGACTCATTCTTCAAAGGCTTCATGTACCTACGCCGCCTGGTTAAGGAGTTCATCTCGGTCGAGGGCCGTAGCCACCTTAACTATCCGGCACTTCAGACCAGGAGGCGGGCATCGAGGAGGCCGTGCCACCTGAGCCCGAAGCCATGCGGCTTGAAGCCCCTACTGATGGAGACTCCCAGCCCGGCAATCCAGCTAGCAAGTAGTCATTTCCTGCTTCCTTTTATGCCTTGCTCTTTTTCTATACTTAGCAGGGCCACCCGGCATGTCGGGGGCCCGTAGGATGTTTGTAATTGACACTTAATCAATAAAGTGCAAATTTCCTTGCAATCATTTTTCTTGTCTGGCTCTTCCTCTCTTTCACCCCCCTTCTCCTCTTTCTATCTTTTTTATGTATGGGAGATCAGAGAGGGGGCCTCACCTTGCGTGGGGCTGAGTTGTTAGACTTCGGCACCAGCAAGCTAGGTGCAAGTTGATGGCACTCAAAGGTTGCTGGGCTCGGAGGTCTCTTGGCCAGAGATCTGAGCTCTGGTCTTGAGCTGGCATCCTGGAGCTGGGCTCGGGGACGTGGATGGCTGAGAGCTGCATGGCTCGGAGGTCTCTTGGCCGGAGATCTGAGCTCCGGTCTTGAGTGGGCATCCTGGAGCTGGGCTCGGGGACGTTGATGACTGAGAGCTACATGGCTCGAAGTTCTCTTGGCCGGAGATCTGAGCTCCGATCTTGAGTGGGCATCCTAGAGCTGGGCTCGGGGACATTGATGACTGAGAGCTACGTGGCTCGAAGTTCTCTTGGTCGGAGATCTGAGCTCCGGTCTTGAGTGGGCATCCTGGAGCTGGGCTCGGGGACATTGATGACTGAGAGCTGCATGGCTCAAAGTTCTCTTGGCTGGAGATCTGAGCTCCGGTCTTAAGTATGGAAAGTGGTAGTTTCGATGCTGTATTTTCCTCTTGTTCTCTCTTTCTTTCCTTCCCATCTCTTCTTTCTTTCTTTTTCTTCTTCTTCTCCTTTTTTTTTTAGAGTGGGGAGATCAGAAAAGAGGATGTTGGTTGTGCCCCCATCTTGTTTTCTTTCTTTCCTTCTCCTCTCATCTTTTTTTCAAGTGGGGAGATCAGAGAAGGGGGTTGTCGGGCTCCCCCCTTTGTTCTCTTTCTTTCCTTCCCGTCTCATCTTCTTTTCGAGTGGGGAGATTAGAGAAGGGGGTTACCGGTCTTGATTGCCTTGGAGCTAGGCTTGAGGCCTTCCTGGACGTGGAGCTAGGCTCGGGCCCAGGGGTTGCCTGAGATCTTGGCTCAGGTATTTGGCGCCTTGGAGCTAGGCTCGAGGCGTTGATGGGAGCTACGTGGCCCCATGATCTCTTGGCATCTCGGAGCTGGGCTCAGAGACGTTTGAGATGGAGAGCGGCTTAGCTTGAAGTTTTCTTGGCCGAAGATTTAAGCTCCGATCTTGAGCCGGCGTCCTGGAGCTGGGCTTGGGGATGTTGTTGACTGGGAGCTGCCTGACTCAAAGGTCTCTTGGCAGGAGATCTGAGCTTCAATCTTGAGCTGACGTCCTGGAGCTGGGCTCGAGGACGCTTAAGTTTGGGAGCTACGTGGCTCAAAGATTCTTTGACATCTTGGAGCTAGGCTCGGGGACACCTGGAGTTTGGTAGCTACATGGCTCGATGATTCTTTAACGTCCTGGAGCTGGGCTCGGTGACGCCTGGAGTTTGGGAGCTACGTGGCTCGATGATCCTTTGACGTCCTGGAGCTGGGCTCGAGGATGCTTTGAATGGGGAGCTACGTGGCTCGATGATTCTTTGATATCCTGGAGCTAGGTTCGGGGACGTCATTGGTTGAGAGCGGCGTGGCTCCATGATTCCTTGACGGAGTTCTGAGATCTGATCTTGGATCAGCGTCCTGGAGCTGGGCTCAGGGACGTTGTTGGAATTTTCCTGCAAGACAAATAGACACTTGCGCGAGGAAAAAATCATTATTATTATCATTGCTGAAAAACCTTACATTATTGATAGTATTTTCGCAAGTTGCAGGCATTCCATGTTCTGGGGAACCTGACGCCGCTGAGGTCTTCGACGTAGTAGGCCCCTTGTGAGAGGGCTTCAGCCACTTTGTAGGGGCCCTCCCAGTTCAGGGAGAGTTTGCCACACTCCCTAGGCTGGGACACCTCCGCCTGCCGTAGCACCAGGTCTCCGGGCTTGAAAGCTTTTGTCCGAACGCTAGCATTGTAGTATCAGGCTACTCTTTGCCGGTAGGCCGCCATCTGTAGACGGGCTTTGTCCCTCTCCTCTTCAAGAAGGTCCAGGTTGAGCGGGAGATGCGTCAAATTCCATGCTTCATCGTACTGCTGTACCCGCAACGTGGGCACGCCGAGCTCGACTGGGATGACCGCTTCGGCATCGAAGATGAGGCTGAAGGATGTTTCATTGGTGGCCGTCCTTGGCATTGTGTGGTAGGCCCACAAGACGCTTGGGAGTTCCTCTGCCCACATGCCCTTAGCTTGGTCTAACCTGGTTCGGAGTCCTTGAAGGATGGTTCGGTTGGTCACCTTGGCTTCTCCGTTCATTTGGGAGTGAGCCACCGAGGTGAACCGGTATTAGATACCGTACACTACGTAGAATCCTTCGAACTCGTGATTGTCGAACTGTCACCCGTTGTCGATGATGACACAACGGGGGAGCCCGAAGTGGTAGATAATTACTTCCAGAAGAACTGGTGGACATTGGCTTCAGCGATTCAAGCTAGCGGCTCAGTCTCGACCCACTTGGTGAAGTAGTCGATCGCCACCAGTAGGAACTTCGTTGCCCTGGTGCTGGGGGGAACGATCCCAGGATGTCCATTCCCCACTGGGCAAAGGGCCAAGGGGCTGAGAGCTGGGAGATCGGCACCGTCGGCTGATGCTGTATGTTGGCGTGGCACTGGCATTTGTCACACCTTTTAACGAAGTCGGCGGCGTCCTCCCTCATGGTTTCCAAGAAGTACCCCTGGCGGAGGGCTTTGTAAGCCAGTGTCCTCCCTCCCACGTGATTCCCGCAGAGGCCTTCATGTATCTCTTGGAGCATGAAGGTCACCTTGACGGGCCTGAGGCATCTTAGGAATGGGTAGGAGTAAGACCAGCGGTAGAGTTGGTCCTCCATCAAGACGAAGCGGGAGGCTTTCTTCCTACGAGGGCGGCTTCTGCACGACCTTCTGGCAGGGTGCCGTCGGTGATGTACCGGATATACTTGTCCATCCAGCTTGGCTTGGGGGTGACTTGATGTACCTCTGTCGAGTTCTCGTAGCTGGGACTTTCAAGGTGCTCGATGTAGGCGTGCCCTAACAACGAGTCTGGCAGAATCGCGAGCCTGGATAGCGCATCCGCGCACGCATTCTCCCCTCGAGGGATGTGGAAGATGCTGAAGCATTGGAGGCCTGCCGTGCTTGCGCGGACCTGCTCCAGATACTTCATCATCTGGGCATCCCTCACTTCATATTCTCCGGAAACTTGTCCAGCAACTAGTTGGGAGTCGGTGAAGACTTTCAAGTCTTGCACACCCAGCTCGTGGAAAACCTTGAGGCCCGCAAGGAGTGCCTCGTACTCCGCCTGGTTATTGGTTGCGGCGAACTTGAAGCAGAGGGTGCATTCCGCCATGACCCCATCATAGTTGGTTAGGATGAGGCCCGCTCCACTCCTACCTGGATTGGATGCTCCATCTACGTGGAGGATCCAGGGCTCTTCTCCTGGCTCGGGCTCCGTTGTTGTCTGCTCTGGCCCCTCGGCAAACCCGGTGCACTCGACCACGAAGTCGGCTAGGACTTGGGCCTTTTGCGATGACCTCGGTCGGTACGCTATGTCAAATTTGCTGAGCAGCAGGGACCATTTGGCCAACTTTCTGGATGTCTCGGGTTGGGTGAGGATAGTCCTTAGCGGCTGGTCCGTCACGATCACTATTGGGTGTGCTTGAAAATAGGGCCTAAGGCGCTTAGCAGACATGATTAGTGCAAAAATGAGTTTCTCGGAGCGAGTATACCTGATCTCCGCATCGCAGAGGATTTTGCTGGTGTAGTACACTGGCTTCTGAGATTTGTCCTCGTCTGTGCGGACGAGAACTGAGCTGACAGCTCTCGGTGTCACCGCCAGGTAAAGCAAGAGCTCCTCTCCCTCCTCCGGCCTGGAGAGCAGTGGAGGAGAGGCGAGGAAGTTCTTCAGCACCTCGAAGGATGTTCTACACTCCTTGGTCTAGGTGAAGTCGTGCATCTTGTGCAGCGCCTTGAAAAATGGCAGCCAACGGTCAGCCAACCTCGAGATGAATCTACTGAGGGCAGCGACACGTCCCGTCAGGTGCTGGACCTACTTCTTGAAGGTCGGGTGTTCCATGTCGATGATAGCCTGTACTTTCTTCGGGTTCGCTTCGATGCCCCTCTGGGTGACCATGAAGCCGAGAAATTTTCCTGCCGCCACCCCGAAGGCGCACTTCGCCGGGTTCAGCTTCATCTGATGCTGCCGCAAGTTATGGAAGGACTTGGTGAGGTCAGCTACATGGCTGGAGCCCGGCCTGCTCATGACGAGCATGTCATCTACATACACTTGCATGTTGCAGCCAATCTGATCCTTGAAGACCTTGCTGACCAGGCGCTGATAGGTAGCCCCTGCGTTCTTCAGACTAAAAGGCATCATCTTGTAATAATATATTTCTTGGTCGGTGACGAAGGCAGTGTGCTCCTCGTCTTCTGGATGCATGAGGATTTGATTGTACCCAGAAAATGCATCCATGAAGGAGAGCAACCGGTGACCCGAGGGGGCATCCACCAGCTAGTCGATCTTCGGGAGAGGGAAGCTATCCTTTGGGCAAACTTTATTGAGATCAGTGTAGTCTACACAGATCCTCCATTTGCCATTATTCTTCTTGACCATCACTACATTCGTCAGCTAGCTTGGGTATTGGACCTCTCGAACGAAACCGGCAGCCAGGAGTTTGTCAACATCTTCTTTAATGGCTGCCTGTCTCTCCGAGGTGAAACTTCTCTTCTTCTACCGAACTGGCTTGTGCTTTGGGTCGACACTCAATTTGTGAGTAATAATGTCAAGGGGGATACTTGGCATGTCCGCCGCCATCCAGGCGAACACATCCTCATTCGCTCGCAGGAATCCCAGTAGTTGAGCCCTCTCCTCCTCGGGTAGCTGGGCTCTGATCTGCACCGTCTTTATGGGGTTGTCTCCGAGCGAAAAAGAAAGTAGACGCTCGACCGAGCCTCCTCTAGGGTCTTAGGCCCTTTGGTCGAGGTTGTTCGCGCTGGGGTCGTCCTGAGGGACCTTGGCCCCAGGAAGAGTTTGGAAACAATGCTGCACCGGCTGGGGCGTTCCTCTCATCTCCCCGACACCATAGAGAGTTGGGAACTGTACAAGTAGCCTCTTGGTGGAGACAACGTCATCGAGTAGATTGAGCCCAGGTCGACCCAATATCACGTTGTAGGCGGAAGGAAGCCTTACAACCGTGAAGGTCATCATGACGGTGCTCTGCCGAGGTGGGGTTCCGGCAGTGACTGGGAGAGTGATTTCTCCTTCTACTCTCACAGAATCGCTCGTGAAACCAACAAGGGATGTGTGCATGGGCCTAAGCTGATCGGGGGAGAGATTCATTCTGTAGAAGGCATCATAAAAAAGCATGTCTGTGGAGCTTCCACTATCAACCATGATGCACTTTACAGGGTGCTTCGTGATCTCCATTTCGACGACCACGGTATCATTATTTACATTTTTCTCCCCGTCTTCCCTTTCTCTCATAAAGGGGAGTACATTCTCAGATTTCCCTGCCCCCCGGGTCCTCTTGGATGCACGGGCAGCTCCCCAAGAGATCATGCCCACTAGCTTCTCGGTGGGGCGGTTGTCGATGGCTAGAGCTAGCGGGAGAGCGACGAGCGCCTGGGACTCCGCTTGAGGTCTACCTCCCACGAACCTCTTGAGGTAGCCTCTCTTGATGAGTTCCTCAATCTCCCACTCGAGATTGCGGCATTCCTCGGTGTCGTGGTCGTGGTCACGGTGGAAGCCGTAGAACTTCATCTTGTCACGGCCGGCGGTGGTCCTCAACAGAGGTGGGCACCTTAGGTAGTCCTCGCCCTCAATCTCCATGAGAATTTTTGTCCTCGGGACGAGAAGAGGGGTGTAGCTCTCCTTGGGGACAAGGGTCCCTCTCAGCCTTGGCCGGTCCCTTCGGGAGCTCGGAGCCTGGGGTGCTGGCCTCCGGGTCCTGGATACTTCAGCAGGGGCCGACTTCTTCAAGGGTCCTCCGTCGAGCTCCCACCTCATACGGTTCGCCTCCTCGGCACGGATGTACTTTTGGGCCCGGAGAAGGAACTCGGAGTAGGTCTTGGGGGGCTTCTTATCCAGCGAGTAAGTCAGGCGGGAGGTCCTGAGCTCTCACTTTAGTGCCAACATGGCGACTGGCTCTTCAAGATTGTAGATCTCCAATGCGATGGCCTTGAAGAGGCTGTCTGCCTCTCGTGGCAACTTCCTGCAAGCGTCGAAGTGGGCCACGAACTTCTACCCTAGCTGGGCGAAGAAGCTGATGCTCTCCGGCTCCAAATGGGTGAACCACACCCGGGCTGCCTTCCGAAGAGTAGCAGGAAAAGCGATGCAGAGGAGAGCATCGGTGGCCCCCTGGACCCTCATGAGGGTCCGGTAGCTTTCCAGGTGATCCAGGGGGTTGGTGGCCCCATCATAAAGATCCACCTGCGGCATCCGGAACCGGTACGGGATCGGCTCTGCTTGGATTTCTTGGGAGAATAGGGGATGGGCGTCGTAGCCCGCTGGCTCACTAGCGGAGCCCTGCATGCTGGCAAACAGGCGGGCAAACTCTGCCAGCTTGCATTCATGTTCCTCCAGGCACCTTTCCGCCGCGTGCCTGATGACTTCATCAGTGGTCCCCTCCGTCGAAGGAGACGGAGAAGGTGACATGGATGCATGGCACCCGTGGCGGAGGGTCTTGCTTTTCTTGCCTCGATGGGGTCTGGGCACCTTCCGCCGCAGGTTTGGTGAGCGGCTCTCCCTGTCGGCAGAGCCAGCTCGTTGTCTTTTCGCCGGAGCTTGATGGCTGCCCCAGTTGTCAGTGGTGGCTCGTGGCTATGACGGCCTTCCTTGGAAGGAGCACAGGCTATCGCGGGGAGCTGCGGCGTGGGCCATCGGGGTCCCTGGCTGCTGGTGGGTAGCCATGGACCGGTGCTGGTGTTGAAGCTGGCGCACTGCCGTGGCAAGGACTTGCATCTGCTGGGCAAGTGCAGTCAGCTGGGCTTCTGGTGGAGGTGGCTGGACCAGAGCAGGTGGCTCTGCTTCTTGGCGGTGCGGGTTCCCTCGAGAGGGGGAGTCCCCCGCACGACTGGTGGAAGCTTCCCTTGCCCTTGTCATCACCATCCTCCCGCCTGGCTTGTTTGTGAAGAGATGGAGGGTTTGTCCCCCCTTCCTGGAGCACCAATCTGTTGCCGCTAAGACCGTCATGGCCCGTAGCTGCTGCCGGCACCGGAGTGCACTCCCTTCGCTGCTTGTCGGTCCTCTGCTCCTGGACCTGCGAAACAAGGGTTAGTGACCCGGGCCGGAATTTTCGACGGGGGCACTCCGATGGTCAAGTCAGTGACGATCCAGGAGAATAGATCCTCCTAGTCGGGCCTCTCTTGATGGACTTTGCACTAGGAGGAGTGAAAGATGTGAGTGAAGGAGAGAACGTTGCAGGGAAAGAATGATAGCGGGGACAGAGGGATTTCCTGTTGCTCCGCTTCTCCTTATTTCTCTCGTTTTTCCTCAGCTGTGATTTTGGTGGTGGCGCTTCGCCCTCTTGGTCAAGCTTGCGCTTGTGTTGGTTGCCGTTGGTGTTACCTCTCCCACTTTTTGGGGGTGTCGACTGTTCTTTGTACTTGAAAATTGGTCGTTTGGAGCTTGCGTCGGGATCCTCGCTAGGTTGGTAGGCGCTTGCGGCAGGATTCCGTGCCGTAGACAGGACGCCTTTCCTGACAGGTGATAGGGAAGCTTCCATTCGTTCTGACATCCTCTCCTGTCGCTCCATTTCGGGAAGCTTGCTAGAGCCTTGATCCGGGGGTCGCCACCCTTGGGGTTCATGCTTTCTGGCTGGCCCATCCCCCTGGAAGTACGGCCGGGCAGGTAGTCATGGCAGCATGGGAGGCGCCGCTCCGTAGTCCTCAGGCGGCTTGCCGGTGTCATGGGATGGCAGGGCTTGCTCCGATCCGGGTGCTCCGAACTCGTGTGGTCACCTTGGCGAAGGACGGTCCCGGTCCAAAGGGCGCGCGCTCGGAGAGGCTCCACATCGACGGGTGAGCGATGAGCTCGACCTCGACCACAGGGCACTAGCCTCCGAGGGTCTTGCTCTGGAGGGTGAAGGATGGACCGGGTCCAGAGGGCGCGCGCTCGGGGAGGCTCCACATCGGCGGGTGAGCGCTGAGCTCGACCTCGGCCGCAGAGCACTAGCCTCCGAGGGTCTTGCTCTAGAGGGTGGAGGATGGAACCAGTCCAGAGGGCGCACGCTTGGAGAGGCTCCACATCGGCAGGTGAGCACTGAGCTCGACCTCGACCGCAGGACACTAGCCTCCGAGGGTCTCGCTTTGGAGGGCGGAGGATGGCTCCGGCCTAGGCATCCCGAGCTCGCGGGCGCGACCTGGCGGAGGACGGAGCTCGGCCCGTTGCCTTGAAGGGGCTCAGCTCAGCTTAGCTCAGCAAAGTGGTCCGGGCTGGGGTGTTGCCTTGGCGTCCATCGTGGCGGTCTCCTTTAATGTGGCACCTGTCAGCTTCCCATGTCAGCGGTCTCGCCACATCATGTGTACATGCCTGAGAGGTCCTCCGGAGTTTCCCTCAATCCCTTATTTATAGAAGTTTAGGGGCAAGTTAGTTAGGTAATTATAACCTTTTGTGAGGTGATGACACTGTTAAGAAAGTTGTTAAATCGATTAGGCCATTAAAAGGTCAGTTTGTAAAGTGGTTTGCTAAGTGATCAATTACACTTCTTGATAACTACTTTACCAATTTTATCGTAATAGCTTTAATGATTTTAAGATATATGCTTTATGTTGAATGAAGTTATGGAACTTTGTATCTAGCTCAAGTAAGTGGTCGATACTTGTTCGATGAGTAGTTGAGCATCCTATGCCTTAAATAAATGATTAGCTCCTGATCATCGAGTACCCTATGTCTCAAATAAATGATTGGATCTTGACCATCAGGCATCCTATATCTCAAATAAGTAATTGGCTCCTGACCATTAGGTACCTTGTACGTCAAATAAATGATCGATTCCTCGCCATCAGGCATCCTGTAATAGTTGCCCTTTGTTGTCACCTACACCATCGTGGCCTATAGCTTGGGGATGACCTCGAATGTCGACCTCGTTGCTCGGGAACCAGCTCACATGCCCGGACCTACAAAAAAGAGGAGACCCGAGCTGGGAATCCCGGCGGGGGCACTCGACGATCAAGTTAGTGGCGATCTAGGAGAACAGATCCTCTCCTATGGGCCCCTTTGGTCGGACTCCATGCTTGGAGGAGGAGATTTTGCTTTAGAAAGAAAGAGTAGAGTGAGGGTGGTAGTGGTGGAGGAGAGCTCGAGCGGTGATGGCTGTGTCCGTTGAGACCCTTCCACGGGTGCTCCGGTAGCCTCAGAATGCTCTGCTCCTTGCTTGCTCTCCCCTTTGCTTGCCTTTGCTTGCTTAAACCTTTTGAATCTTCTTTTAGGTCATGGACCTTTCCAGTGACCTACCTCGGTCATGGACCTTCCCAGGCAGAAGAACAGTCGAACTAACCCCCAAACCACCAAGGCAATAGATTTCACCTTCGGTCCGGGAGTCTGACATGATCATGCAGGCTCGGCTCGTCATTGCTGTCGTTGTCGCGCCCCCACCTCTTGAAGTCATCGAGGTGGAAGCAGGAGGAGAGGAGGGGAGGGAGCCGCCATCGACGGTGCCGTCCGATGTGGTGACGAGCTCCAACAAGGGTTTGAAGACGTCTTCGACCACCCCTGAAGGCATGGCAGCGGCCCCAACGAGGAAGAAGACCAGCTCCCGAAGGGCGCCCATCGAGGTGGTGCCAAACTCGTCAGTGATCCAAGATCAGTCCCTAGCCGAGCGTATGATGGACTTTGCCATCCAATCACGCGACCATCGAGAAAGGGGAGGAAGGCCTTTACCAGATGCCATTCTTGGCACCTTCCCCCATCTCTTCACAGTAGGGTCCCTTGCCTTTTTCCTCCTCATTTTTCATTCTTTTTTTTTTATATGACTGATGTCTTCTTTGGTGCAGCTCGGAACAAACCTCCTGCTCATCCATGATTATTGCTCCCACTGGGCCAAAAGGGAGACGTTGAAGGAGCAGGAGATGGCGTCATTGGTGGCCGAGGCCAGAGAGAAAACCAATAAGGCCCTGGAAGCGGAGGAGAAAAATAGGGAATTGAAGGCCGAGGCAGCGAGTGCTGAAAGGCATATCAAGGACCTCGAGGCATCATTGGCCCGGGAGAAGGACCGGGTCAAGCGTCGGGTCGAGGAGCTCAAGGTCGGGGTTGCTCAAAGAGAAGAGCTAAAGGCCAAAGTGGCCCGGGAGGCCGAACAGGCTCGGGCTCTCCGGGCTCAGCTGGAGGCAGTGCAGGCACAGGCTGCCGCCGCTAAAGAGAAGGCCACAGGGGCGATGGCCTTAATTGAGGCCATGAAGAAGGAGGTCGCCGAGGCAGTACCGAACTTCAAGGCCTCGGTGGAATACATTGATGAGGTTCAGGAGGTAGCCACGGACTCGTTCCTCAAAGGCTACGAGTTCTGCCAGTCCAAGGCGGCATAGCTTTTTCCAGAGCTGAATCTGGAGGCGCTAGCCTTCCCAGCCATTCTATATGGGGACCCGATTAGGGCCACGACCGAAGCGGAAGAGTAGCCTACGGCCATCGTCGAAGTAGCTCCATCGACGGAGGTCCGAGAGGATGCTGTCCTACCTCAGCGCTGTCCTTGGAAAGAACCAGTAGAATAGGGACTTTTTCTTTTTGCTTCTTTCTGGGCCTCCCGACCTGTCGGGGTTCCTAGGATAGTATAATTTTTTTTAACTTTGAATGAAGTATCCTTTCTGTTAACTGAGCTCACAGAATCCCTCATCTGCTTTCCTTTGTATTCTTGACTACATCAACAACCTCTCTTCCTTCTTCCTTCTTTCTTCTTTATTTTTTTTTTGACCGCCGATGTACAGGTTCTTGTTGCAGTGCCTTGCCTTAAGATACCAAGTCCTCTAGCTCTTTCTAGCAGAGCTCCGGGTATGGAGGGCGGTTAGGAAGAAAGACCTTGAGTTGTTGAGTTGTCCCTGCCATGTCGGATATGAGGTAGCGGGACTTCATGCATCACCTTGAAGAAGGCTTGAGTGACCACAGGTGAAACTATCTCCAAGTACCTGGAATGCAACCGAGTTGGGAGGCTGAACTCGGGGAGTCCGTAAGGTGCCCCCACTAGGCTGGGACTTGGATAGGCAAAGTGCAGGGCTTCAAGAGTCTCCCGATTTTGAGGTGTGGGGCTTCAGGAGTTTCCCGGCTTTGAGATGTGGGGCTTCTAGAGTTTCTCAGCTTGAGGTGCGGGGCTTCAGGATTTTCTCGGCTTAAGATGCGGGGCTTCAGGAGTTTATCGACTTGAGGTGCGGGGATTCTGGAGTTTTCCGGCTTGAGGTATGGGGCTTCAAGAGTTTCCCGGCTTGAGATGCGGGGCTTTAGGAGTTTCCCAGCTTGATCTGCCAGACCTGGGGTTGGGCAGCAATATTCTTGCAAGGCAAAGATAGTTTGTACCAAAAGAAATTCTTTTATTGATGGGAGGAAGCCTTACATCATTGGTTGTACATCCTCAAATTGTTGGTGTTCCATGTTTGTGGGAATCGGGTGCCATCGAGCTTGGCAATGTAGTAAGCTCCATGGGAGAGAGCTTGACCACCTCGTAGGGGCCTTCTCAATTCAGGAAGAGTTTGCTGCACTCTCGAGGTCGAGAGGCTTCGGCCCACCACAGCACCAAATTGCCTGGGCAAAAGATCTTTGGCCTTACCCGCGTGTTGTAGTACCGGGCTACCCACTGTCGGTAAGCCGCCATCCGGAGTCGAGCCTTGTCTCTTATTTCCTCAAGGAGGTTTAAGTTGAGTAGAAGGTGGGCTGGGTTTTCGGCTTCATCATATTGCTTCACCCATATCGTGGGCACACCAAGTTCGACTGGGACTACAGCTTCGGTGCCGAAGATGAGATTGAAAGGTATCTCATCCGTAGCCATTCGGGGCATTGTATGGTAGGTCCAAATGACACTGGGAAGTTCTTCTATCCACCTACCCTTGGCCTAGTCCGACCTAGTTCGGAATCCCTGGATGATGGTCCGATTGGTCACCTCGACCTCTTCATTGGTCTGAGGGTGAGCCACCGAGGTGAAGCGGTAATGGATATTGAGGCCAGTGTAGAACTCCTCAAACTCTCGATTGTCAAACTATCATCCGTTATCGATGATGATGGTGTGGGAGAGTCTGAAGCGGCAAATAATCGACTTCTAGAAGAATTAGCTGACCTTGGCTTAAGTGATCCATGCTAGCGGCTCTGCCTCCATCCATTTGGTGAAGTAGTCAATGGCTACTATCAGGAACTTGCACTGTCCGGACGTGGGGAGAAATGGACCAAGGATGTCCATCCCCCACTGGACGAACGGCCAGGGAGTGGAGAGCTGCGAGAGTGGTGCCGCTGGTTGATGCTGTATGCAAGTATAGCGCTGGCAGCGATCGCACTTCTTCATGAAGTCAACAGCATCCTCCCTCATAGTCTCCCAATAATACCCCTGATGGAGAGCCTTGTATGCTAGATCCTGCCTCCCACGTGATTCTCGTAGAGGCCTTCGTATATCTCTTGGAGCACAAAGGCCTCCTCCGTGGGTCTCAGGCACTTCAGGAGTGGATAAGAGTAGGACCTACGGTAGAGGTGCCCATCCATTAAGACTAAGCGCGCAGCCTTCTTGACAAGGCCAGCCTCCGTGCGGTCTTCTGGCAGGATGCCGTTGGTGATGTACCTGGTGTATCGATCCATCCAGCTAGGCTTTGGGGTGACCTGCTGGACCTCCCTGGGAGCCTCATAACTTGGAGTTTCTAAGTATTCGATGTGGGCATGCCCCAGTGAGGAGTCTGGTAGGGTCGCAAGCCTTGAGAGGGTGTCGATGCAATCATTCTCTCCACGAGGGATATGGGAGATGCTGAAGCACCAAAAGTCCATCGTGCTCGAGCGTACCTATTCCAAGTAGTTCATCATTTAGGGATCTCTTGCCTTGAACTCTCCTGAGACCTATTTGGCCACCAGCTGGGAGTCGGTGAAAACCTTCAGGTTGGGTACACCCAGTTCGTGGGAGACCCTCAGTTCCACGAGGAGTACCTCGTACTCCGCCTGGTTGTTGGTTGCTGCAAATCAGAAGCAGAGCGCGCACTCAACCACAACCCCATTGCCATTGGCGAGGACGAGGCCTGCTTTGCTCCCTCCCGAGTTGGATGTGCCATCCACGTGGAGGACCCAGACCTCCTCCTTAGTTCCAGGCTCCCTTTGGCACTCCAGAGTGGTCTCTTCTGGCTCCTAGCCCATGCCCTCGTACTCGACCAGAAAGTTAGCCAACACTTGGGCCTTCTGAGATGGTCTCGGTCGGTATGCGATGTCAAACTCGCTAAGTATCAGAGCCTACTTGGCCAAATGTCCAGAAGTATCGGGGCGGCTGAGTATGGCCCTCAATGGTTGGTCCGTTAGGACCACAATTGGATGCGCTTGGAAGTATGGCCTGAGTCACTGAGCAGACATTATAAGGACAAAAATTAACTTCTCGGAGCGGGTGTACCTGATCTCCGCATCTCGGGGGAGTTTGTTGGCATAATACACTGGTTTCTGAGCTCTATCCTTATCTATACGGACAAGGACCGAACTGATGGCCCCTGGGGTGACTGCCAGGTACAACAAGAGTTCCTCTCCATCTTTTAACCTGAAGAGTAGTAGTGATGATGCCAAGAACTTCTTTAGCTCCTCAAAGGCTTCCCTGCACTCTTCTGTCCAGGTGAAGTCATGCACTTTGCATAGCGCCTTGAAGAAAGGCAAGCAGCGGTCAGCAGATTGCAAGATGAACCGACTCAGGGTGGCGATCCGGCCCATGAGGCACTGGACCTGCTTCTTCGAGGTGGGGTGCTCCATGTTGATAATTGCCTAAACCTTCTCAGAGTTGGCTTCTATTCCCCTTTGGATGACCATGAAGCCTAGGAACTTCCCTGCCACCACGCCGAAAGTGCACTTTGCCAGATTCAGCTTCATCTGGTGTAGGCGAAGGTTTTGGAAGGCCTCCATCAAGTCGATGATGTGGTTTGACCCCGGGTTGCTCATGACGAGCATGTCATCCATATAGACTTGCATGTTTTAACCGATCTGATCCTTGAAGACTTAATTGACCAGCCATTGATATATGGTGCCAGTATTCTTCAAGCTGAAAGGCATCATCCGGTAGCAGTATGTTTCCTGATCTGTGATGAAGGAAGTGTGCTCCTCGTCCTATGGATGTATCCAGATCTGCTTGTACCTAGAGAATGCATCCATAAAGGAGAGTAAGCGGTGCCACGAGGTGGCATCTAACAGTTGGTCAATCTTCGGCAATGGAAAGTTGTCCTTCGGGCAGGCTCGGTTGAGGTTGATGTAGTCCATGCAAATTCAATACTTTTCGTTGTTCTTCTTGACCATGACCACGTTCGCCAGCCAGCTAGGATACTACACTTCGCGAACAAAGTTAGCTGTGAGGAGCTTCTCCACCTCTTCGTTGATCGCCCGTTACCTCTCCGAGGTGAAGCATCTCTTCTTCTACTAGACAGAGCGGTACTTCGGGTTGATGCTCAACTTATGGGTGATGATATCTAGGGGAATCCCAAGCATGTCTATCGCTGTCCAGGCAAACACGTCTGCATTCGCCCAGAGGAAACCCAGTAAGTGGGTCCATTCCTCTTCTTGCAGCTGGGCCCCAATCTATGCCGTCTTTGTTGGGTTTGCTCTGAGCGGATATGTCAACAGGCACTCAACTGGGCCACCTCTAGGATCCTGCACCTTTTAGTCGAGGTCGTCGATGCTGGGATCCTTCTCGGAACCTCTGGCCCCTTTGACAGCTCGAAGACAGTGTTGAATTGGCTGAGGTGCCCCTCTCATTTTTCCCATGCCATAAGGAGTGAGAAACTATACCAATAGCCGCCTGGTGGAGATGACCGCATCGAGTAGATTGAGCCCGGGGTGGCCAAGGATTACGTTGTAGGCCAGAGACTAACAATCATGAAAGTCATCATGACAGTGCTTTACCGAGATGGTGACCCAGCAATAACAAGGAGAGTGATCTTCCCTTCAACTCCCATGAAGTTTCCAGTAATATCGACAAGGGAAGTGTGCACAGGCTTCAATTGAGTAGCGGATAGGTTCATCCTGGAGAAAGCTGAAAGGGATATTCCCTACAAGCCAATCTATGTTGTATCTTCCAAACCATTGTAATTGACAATATTCTAATAAAGGCATTATTTTTCATCATACGCTGTGTTTATTATTATATAATGAATCCCATAGATTAGGACTATGATTTTAGGGTTATGATGAGATCATACCAGTGAGACCTAAAGTCTTAAAACCTTAATCTAAAATATTCCTAGTCAAAGGAACCTTGAGTAGGGGATCATGGTTTTTTTCGGTAAGACTAGCACATCCTATGTATACTGAATAGGGTGACTGCTCTCACAGTCACTTGTGTATGACACTAATACTAGGATGTGGGTGCTCATTAGAGAATGAGTTCACTGATATGATCCAACTTGAGAACATCTAATGGAGTCTTAGCTACATGTCAATAGAAGGTTCTCATAGTGGGAGTGGTACTAGTAATCCTTTGACCTGAGACTGCCATAAGTACCTTATGTACATGAACCCATGCTTTGGTTCAATCATAATCATGACACTGAGTCATGCACATGATTGATACTGGGAATGGTGAATTGGATATGAAGGTAATGAGTAGGCCAACAAGGAATCGATCACTCTTAGTAAGAGGAGATTGATCTAGCTAGTTATCAATCGGATGATGATTCAGGAAATCTTTGATCAAAGTAAAGATATTAGAGATGGTTTCTAATATCAAGATAATTGAATCATCAATATAAGATTGAGCTAGAAACAGATATAATATTGGATTTGACATATATCCATATCCATAATTATATTTTGGGTGCAGCTGATCGAAGGATTTAATTGTACGGTAACTTTCTACTAAAGGGTAGTTTTGGTATTTCACCATAATTTTCATATTTTCCGGGTAGACATGACACGTTGCTAGACGTCAATCTTGTCTTGTGGGTTGATTAAATTGAATGATCACTTATTAGGAAGAGTCCTAATTGATCATAATCGGGTAAGCCCGATTTGACCTAAATCGATTAGAAAGAGTTCTAATCAAATTAGGTCAACTTGTATTCGAACCCACTGCTGGCTAGATGTGGAACCCAATGAGTCACACACTTAAGAGAATTGATCAAGGGTTTAATTTTATAATTAAATCATCTTTGCATGATGACACTCTAGCAGGTGTTGCAAATCCTAGCTTCTATTCGAATTAGATTCGAATTAGGGTTCCGGATTGGTTCAATTTGGGTTCTAATTGGATCTAATTAGACCCTAATTGAGGTTATAGGGATTATGGCTAACCCTATTGGCTAACCAGGTATCTAGGCTAGTCCCCCACCCGCCCCTTATCCTTTTCATGCCAAAATGCCAAGAGTCCATGCGCTAATGGACTCTTGGCGCGCCATTTGGAAGAGTCCATGGCGCATGGACTCTTGGTGCGCTCCATAAAAAACTCTGGTGTTTTTATATGGGGTAGCTTTTCTTATCTCCTTTAGCGCCTCAATTGTCCTCCCTTGGATGGAAATCCAATGGATGATGGGGTTTTAAGAAAGAAAGAAAGCGCTCCTGCTTCCCGGTTGTGCGAAATCATATCTCTTCGGAGATTCAAACTTCGCAACTCCTTTCTTCTCCAATCTTCACGACTTTTCCTTTGAGAAAAGCCATGGGATTTAATCTGGAAGGCCGTGAGAAGGAGGAGAAGGCCGTGAAAAGGAGGAAAAGGCCGTGAGAAGGAGGGAAGGGGCGTGAGAGAATGGGAATGGCATTTACGGAGAGTTGTGTTGGCGTCTCTCCAAAAACTATTTAAGGAATCAGAACTTCGAGATAAAAAATTAATTTTAATTCTTCTTCCTCTCCTAAAGACTCTTTCTCTCTTTTCTTGTTCTTGCACTGTTTCCTTTACAGAGTACACCTCTGTCGAAACTCTGCTACTGAACAAGAACAAGAGCGAAAGTCTCCGACGGTGAAGGAAAGAAGGAGTTCTGATTTTATTCTTTCTTTCTTACATTAAGACATTCTTGTCTTAGTTTCTCCTCCAATTTAAGACAAGCCTAAATCCCCTTAGGACAAAGTCTTATCTTCAAGACAAGAGGGTCTTAGAGGGTCAAGGTCTTAGTGGAAGGAGGAGAAGAGATAAAAGAAAGGAAGGCAACCTCTTGTGTGGAAGAATTCCAGCCATAATCCGAAGAATTGAGTTCTAGGAAGAAGAACTCAATAGGAGAAACCATTGGACAAGAAGATAGTGTTCTTGATCATTGCTCTGTGTGGATCACCATCGGAGGGCGGACACTTGGATGCCTGGTGAATACAAATAGCCCGTTGATCTTCAAGTTTTAAGTCTTCGTAAATTGGAATTAGCGATTACAGGTTGGTATTCTAATTCAATTTGCATAGAAATGTTTGTCTTCATACATTATAGTCTTATTAAGGAGTTCCTGTTTTAGGGTTTTTGTGTATATTAATTTCAATTTTTGAAATTACCCTTCTGCTGCGTTGCACCGAAACCCTACAGTGGTATCAGAGCCACCTTAATTTGGACTATAATTTATGATAGTTTGTATGTCACATCTTAGGGTTTTTAAATCCTAAAATGTTACTACACTTAACATATCTTTGATTGCATATATGTTTTGATGTATGCCACTAGTTAGGGTCTTTCACTCAAACCCTAATTATTATAGAGATATGTATAGTTTTGAAGTCATCATACTGAAATAAGGTTGCCCTGGCATAATGGTGGATCCATTATGTGGTAAATGGTTGTCCTAGTATGATGACACACTTAGCACATATTTGTTTATTTATAAGAGTGATATGTTGATTGTGATACATTCTATAAGGATGTGCTGGCAATTTATAAATCCCTCATCTTAAAAATTATATTAAGTCTTAGTATATTTAACTAATAAGCATCACTAGTCATGATGTACAATTGATCATTTGGTGTCTAGAAAGGTGGTTCTGGGAAGGTAAAGAGAATTGTGGTTTTTAATTGGTTCCGTTGACTGACCTGGCCAATTTTTATTGGTGTCTAGAAAAGCAATGGGGGGACTCCCACATCTCTTCCACTTGCCTGGCCGATTTGATTAAATTTAAATCTTGACTAAAATGCTTAGTGTTAAAAATACTATATATTGGCCTTCCTTCATGCTGGATCATTATTGTATTATGAACCACATTAGGTTTGTTGTGTTATCTGCAAGACCTAATATGGTGATTGACATAATACTAGTCTAGTGCATAGATATGCTTACAGTATATTCAGTATAATGCTTTATTGTGTTATCTGCAAGGGCATTATATTTGAGTATTGACTGTATAGAAATGAAAGGGTCTTGACTTAACTAGAATATTATGGTTTGTTGTATTTTCTGCAAGACTAATAATGTTCTAGAGGCCAAGTTACTTCTTGAGAATTATATGAGATATAATTGGAAGAGTTTCCTACCTTTGAGCTTATAAAAGATTTGTTGTGTTTTCTGCAAGATCTTTTATAAGTTTTAGGATCTCAATCTCACTAAGAAAAATCGATCAGGGTTCTTCTTGATTATCATAGTGAGGGCTATGATTTTTGATAAAATAGTGGGAGACAATTAAATTGAAGACCTAATTTAATTATGTAAGTCATTTCATGGTTGTTTGCTTATGTATTGTTCTTTATTAAATGTAGATAAATGGCATCTTCATTATCACTGCGAAGTATCTTAGATACCAACAAACTGACTGGTCCGAACTATGTGGACTGGTTGAGAAATTTAAAGATTGTGCTGAGTTCAGAAAAACTTTCTTATATTCTTGATACCCCTAGTCTTAATCCACTAGGGGATGATGCCACAGAGGAAGATATGGCCACATACAAAATGTGGCAGAATGACTCCCTTATTGTCAAGTGTATCATACTAGCCTCTATGACCAATGAGTTACAGAGACAGCATGAAAGAATGGATACTCAATCCATAATGCTCAATTTAAAAGAACTTTGTGGAGAACATAGCAGAACTGCTAGATATGAAATATCTAAGCAGTTATTCCGTGCTAGGATGATAGAGGGAACATCCGTTCAGGATCATGTTCTGAAGGTAATTGACTTAATCACCAGATTGGGTCAATTAAGTTTTATCATGGATGGGGAGTTGAATCAGGATTTAATCCTGCAATCACTCCCGGAGTCATTTTCTTAGTTTGTCTTGAATTATCACATGAACAAACTGAACACTTCCTTGCCTGAGCTATTAAATATGTTAAAAATAGTGGAGAGCCATATTAAGAAAGAAAAGGCTCCACTTCTTCTTGTTGATAAGACCAATAAGAAGAAATCAGGCAAAAAGGATTTTAATAGGAGGCTAAACCCTAAGAGTGGCATCAATAAGAATAAGAAAGGAAAGAAGGCCTCCAAACAGTCGACCTGTTTCTTTTGCGGCAAAGCGGGACATTGGAAAAGGAATTGCAAGGCTTACCTTGCAACTGTGAAGCCTGGTACATCAGATGCGCCAAAAGGTATGTATGACATACATGCTATATTGACATTAAATTCATCTATATCAAATACTTGGGTATTGGATACCGCTTGTGGTTACCATATATGCAAATCTTTGCAGGACCTCCACAAGCTTAAAGTATTGAAGGAAGGTGACTTCGATCTCTACAGTGCTAATGGTGATATCATCCAAGCAGAAGCTGTAGGGACCTATATTCTGAAGTTGCCTTCAAGGAAGATCTTGGAGTTAGAAAATTGTTATTATATGCCTAAGATTATTAGGAACATTATATCTATTCCCTTGTTATTAAAACAAGGATATGTAATGGATGTAACGATCACTGGTTGCTTGATAATGTTGTCTAATAAAATTATTTGTTCTGGCATATTTAGCAATGGGCTCTTAACTCTTTCTTCAAATGATAGTGTTTTTCATGTCAATAATAAAAGAAAAGGAGAAGACTTTAATGATACTTTACTTTGGCATCATCGACTTGGTCATGTTAATGAGTCTAGGATAAGCAAGTTATACAAGAAAAAACTCCTTGATCCTTATGAGTATGAATCATTAGGAACTTGCGAATCATGTCTCATGGGTAAGATGACCAAGACTCTCATGAGACGAAATCATGTCTCATGGCGTCGGTCACCCCTTAGACTCTCATGAGAGCCTTGTAGCTCTCAAGGTAGTCTAGAGGGTCAGTGGTTCTGTCGTAGGGATCCACCTACGGCATGCGGAACCGACTTGGGATCAGCTCCTCTTAGATTTCTCGGGAGAGGGGGATGGATATCATGGCCCACAGGCTCACAGGAGGAGCCCTACAAGTTTGCAAACTGGCGGGATCGCTCCGCCAACTTGCGCTCCTGTTCCTCCAAGTGCCTTTCAGCCATGCGCTTGATGGTCTCGTCGGTGTAGCCTTCCACCGAGGTCGATGGAGGAGGTGAAGATAACAATTAAGGGGGGTCGCGACGGGGGGCCTTCCCTCGATGGCCTCGGTGGTGCTTAGTAGTAGCCTTCTCGAGGAGCAGAGATCGGATCTCCCGGTCGACTGACCTGGTCCACTATCTCTTCATCGGGATCCGGTGGCTTCCCCAGGGATCTATCGTGGCTCGCGGTAGCGACGGCCTTCCTTGGAAGGACCTCAGGCTATCATGGGGTACGGTGGCTTGGGCCGTAGGGGTCCTTGGCTGTTGGTGGGCGGCCAAGGATCGGTGTTGATGCTACAATTGCTGCACCACCGTAGTTAGAACCTGCATCTGTTGGGCGAGCATGGCCAACTAGATATCCGCCAGAGGTGGTTACGGTGGAGTGCGGGGCTCCCTCTCTAGACTATGTGGGCTCCCGTGGGAAGGGGGTCACCCGCATGGCTGGTGAAGACCTCTCTTGCATGTGTCATCATCATGTTTTGGGTGGAGTTGCATGTATGGGGATTGGCCTGGATCAGACTATGTCCTACCCCCTTACCTGGCATGCCAATCTGTTGCTGCCTACACTGTCGTGGCCTATAGCTTGGAGATGACCTCGGATGTCGACTTTGTCGCTCGAGAACCAGCTCACGCATCCGGACCTGCAAAAAAGAGGAGGCCCGAGCTGGGGATCCTAGTGGGGGCACTCTAATGATCAAGTCAGTGGCAATCTAGGGGAACATATCCTCTCCTGTGGGTCCCTTTGGTCAGACTCCATGCTTAGAGGAGGATATTTTGCTTTAAAAAGAAAGAGTAGAGTGAGGGAGGCGGTGGTGGAGGAGAGCTCAAGTGGTGACGGCTGTGTCCGTTGAGACCCTTCCGACGGGTGCTCTAGTAGCCTCTGAATGCTCTGCTTCTTGCTTGATCTCCCCTTTGCTTGCCTTTGCTTGCTTACCTCCTTCAAAGACCTTCTGAACCTTCTTTTAGGCCATGGACCCTTCCAGCGACCTACCTCGGGTTCTTCCCCCTCTGCAAGTGCCGAAAGGTCAATGTCCAACAGTGCTCTATGCCATGCACCCAAGTACCTTCCCCATCCATGATAAAGAATTATGTTGCTGGCTCTGACCTTCCCTCTGGACACTCCACTTTGGAAAATTTGGTAGGACCTCGATCGGGGAGCAGCCACCCCCCTGATTTGAATCTTCTGAGGTGATTTCCTCTTTCAGGTGGTGTAAACGGTCGGTTGGGAGGGCAGTGCCTTAGCCAAGGTGCCCTTTTCTATCTAGTGTAAGTAGCGGCGGGAGTAATCATGGCATCCTGGGGGGTGCCCCTCCATGGTCCTTGGGCGATGGTCCGTCGCCTAAGGGAGGTGGCGTTGTCCCCTTCCTCCTGCTTCTAAATCTCCCGAAGCACCACGGGCTTTGGCCATGGGGATGACTTTCGGCTACTGGATCCCTCATTCATAGAGAGTTTGGTCTGAAGAGAAGGAGCTCGGCTTCGGCCGAGGTGGGCTTGACCTCGAGGGAGTGAAGAGAGCAGGAGCTCGACTTCGACCGAGATGGGCTCGACCTCGAGGGAGCCACCCGGTAAAGGAGCTCGACTTCGGTCGAGGTGGGCTCGACCTCGAGGGAGCTACCCGATGAAGGAGCTCGAAGAGAGCAGGAGCTCGACTTCGACCGAGATGGGCTCGACCTCGAGGGAGCCACCCGGTAAAGGAGCTCGACTTCGATCGAGGTGGGCTCGACCTCGATGGAGCTACCCGATGAAGGAGCTCGAAGAGAGCAGGAGCTCGACTTCGATCGAGGTGGACTCAACCTCGAGGTAGCCGTCTGGTGAAGGAGCTTGAAGAGAGCGGGAGCTCAACTTCAATCGAGGTGGGCTCAACCTCGAGGGAGCCACCTGGCAAAGGAGCTTGAAGAGAGCGGAAGCTCAACTTCGACCGAGATGGGCTTGACCTCGAGGGAGACCCCCGGTGAGGGAGCTCGAAGAGAGGGTCTAACGTGGCAATTTCTGCCAATGTGGCATCCAGCTAGACCTGACAGGGACTCCACGTCAGTGATCTTGCCACATCACTCTCTACAAGTTCAAGGTGATTTACTCAATTCAACTCAGAAGTACAATAAAAAGATTTCATAGACTTTTTGATGGGAATAAAGATAATTGATTACTTTTTACATTATCATTTTGTTGTATGGCATTATATGTCATGTACTTTCTTCATGAAAAATATCATTCAGCTTGACAATGAGCGGTTCCCGAAAAGATAATAATCCCTCAGTCCACGAGACTTGTCCCTTAACCAATAAGGATGGCCCACATGTCAAAAAGAGAGTGGCCTATACCTTGAGCTAGAGATCGAGCAACATGGCTGGCAATCTAATGGTAAGGTGATTTAATCCGGACCATTGAGTAGCTTTATAAATAGTAATTTTATCTTCCAATTTGGATCCTTTGTCTTCCATCTCTTTGCTTTCATCTCCAAGTACATTACCAAGCAACCTTCCTCCAAAGCTTTTTCTTGTTTGTTCCAGGAGATTTAGGACTTCATTATCCCTGGTAAGAGGTCTTTAACTTTAGATTTCCTTTTATTTTAGTCTTTCAACTTATAGCCATGGCCCCTAAGGAGAAGAGCGTTGCTAGGAAAGTGAAGACATCTAGGGTAGACCCCATTATGACTAGGGTGAGTCCGGTCTCAACTTAGAAAGGATGCCCTACTATTTCTGATGCTCCTGTTAAGCATCATAAGAGGGCCTCCCTAGGCCTTGAGTAAGAGAGATATGAGATTAAGGAAGTAACCTTAAAAGACTTAGGGATAAGTACTCTATCCCGGATAGCGTTAGGATGACCGTTCTAGGCCTTGATGATAGGGCTCTACCTTGTGTTGCTTTTTATGAGGATGCATTCAATGTCAGAGTATGGTTTACACTTCATCCTTTTATCTAAAATGTCTTGGACTTCTATAAGGTAACTCCAATCTAATTTTCTCCAAACAGTTCAAGGTAATTATAAGCTTCATTCTCATTTGTAATTTAGTCAAAATAGAACCATAATGTTAGTTGTTCCGAGCTATTTTTATGCAAAATCTTATCCATATGACAAGTAGTGGGTTTATTTTGTCCATAAACAGGCTTGCAAACATGTAGAAGGCCTTCATTGTTCCATCCATGGGTAGAAGAATATATTTTTTTTACATTTCTTCAGACCAGCCCCCAGGCATTAGGTCCTCATGGGGCAAAGCTTGAACTAAGCCTAACTTTAATAAGACTCCTTTGAGTAAAAACTGGATCATTACAATAAATTGCTCGAGGTCCAGGTGCTAGAGTTCAAATTTTTCTTGATCGACCAGGCCCTATACAATACGGGCGTTAGCCTGGTTGGTCTTCAAAGTATGTCCAGCTATTTTGGATTTGTTTTTATTTCTTTCTTCATTTCTACATAGTTATTGGATTTGGTTGATCTCTTGACCTTTGTTTGAGTTATCATGTCTATAAAGAAGAAGAAGATCGATATAGAAAAGTTTTAGGAGGTTGCCAAGAGAATGGAGGTAGACACTGATGAGAAAGCCAAATAGAAGAAGCTTGAGGGATCTTCCTTTGCCCATATCTTCTATGAGCACCCTCGTATCAGTAGAGGCACTAGTGCCCACTCCTTCGATGACCAGTCTAACCAAGTTATCAAAAATTATCCGATCACCTCTGATGACTAGTCCTACAAGGTCATCAGAAGCCATCCGACCACTTCCACCAATCAGTCCCATAAATCATTGGGGATTGTTTAATCACCACAATCAGTCAGCGCAGATCAATCTTCTGGTGCTTAAGAAGAGTAGTTTATTTTGTACAAGAAGCTGAGAGCGACTTACTTTAGTCATAAAGATCCAAAGCTTGTCCAGGAGCTTCTAGAGATGATATTACTTCTGTTGATAAAGCATAGCAAGAAACACATACTCTTTTCCCAGTGCTCGGCAATAATTATCTTAGAATTTTTCAGGTAATTATTTCTTTACCTTGCTTTCTTTTCTTCTACTTCTATTATTTTCATTTTAAATTATCTTTTTGTTTCTTTTCTCCGGTTTCTTTCTAATACCAGTCATCTTAAACACTTCCTTATCATATATGATGAGGTAAAAAATAACTTAAATAAAAAGTTGTCGATGGTCAAAGAAGTAGCAAAGAAAGCGACCGACAAAGTAGAAGAGGCCAATGCTCAGGTGAATGCCGCGGAAGCCTAGAGGGACACTAACGAGGCCCAGAAAAATGCTGCATAGGCCCAAAAAAGGCTATAGAGGTCCAAAAATTATTACTAATGCCCAAAAGATTGAATTGGATGTTGCAACCTTCATAAAAATAAATAGTATAAAGACCAACCTCTCTGAAGTGAATAAGGAGGTTGAAATAACAAGAACTTCCATCCAAAAACTCTGAAAGGAGAAGAGGAGATTGGAGGAGCATGAAGAGGCCAAGAAGAAGGCCATAGAATAATACAAGTCATCCAAGAACTTCCTGGATGATATAGTTGAAGAGTTGATCAACATTCCATGAGGGATTTAGGGATTGCCAAAGCAAAGTGAAGAAACTTTCCTAACCATTGATATTTGTCTACTTATCCCAAGTATTGCTGACCTAATGGTGAAGGAAGCAATGAAGGTGCAAAATAATAGTGCACCTGCTAACGACCGTCCTCCGACTATTTTTGAAGCCGCAATGCTGCTGAGGTGCTGAAAGCACCTGCGAACATCTAGCTAGAAGCTTTAACTAATCAAGCGGTGGAAGTATAAAGATCTTTTTGTATTTTCCTTTTACTTTTAATCATGTTCAACTCTTATCTCTCCCACCAGAAGTTTGAGAACCTTTGTAAAAATATTTGGAGCAACAAGATTTCTACTTTTCAATCAGTGTTTTCATTTTTCTATTTTTTATGATACTTTAAATGTATGTGGTCATATGAGATTACTTGCATAGCCTAGGTAATATGGTGGCCATCATCGTGGATAAAGTGGTCAAAGTTTTGCCCGAGAACTTAGAAAAAGATATCAAAAGCTTAGATTTGATAGAGGGTTTGATTGAAGAAGTGACCAGTGCTCCTTGAAAATCTAAGACACTGATCGGGAAGAAGGTGACTACTTCGAGGTGACAAGAGTGTTGTAGTACTAACTACACTGTACCACTTATCAAGAGATCTCTTATGCAGAATACGGATCCCTATTTCCAAGATCAAGATTATCGATGTTGATGCCACAAGAGAAGGAAGAAGAGAAAAAATAAAATAAAATACACAATCAATTGGGCATGCAAGGTTTCACTATAGAAAAATAAAAAAATTACAAGATTGGAACTCGCACTCTTAATCATGTATAATTCTTTCAATAAGAAACTCTAAATCCCTCTTACAAGCTCTTAACTTTCAGTCCCTATAAATTTTGTAAAAACCACCACCCTTTGGATCCTCACACCATGTCCCTAAGAGAAAAAATAAAATAAAATACACAATCAATTGGGCATACAAGGTTTCACTATAAGAAAATAAAAAAATTACAAGATTGGAACTCACACTCTTAATCATGTATAATTCTTTCAATAAGAAACTCTAAATTCCTCTTACAAGCTCTTAATTTTCAGTCCCTATAGATTTTGTAAAAACCACCACCCTCTGGATCCTCACACCATGTCCCTAGCCCTCTATCTGTTGTAAAGAACATCTCATTAAGAGTCCAATGACTCAAATCATATCTAAATTGGAGTCCTATAGCCTCTCTGATTGGTGTTTGACGGTAGATCCATTTTTGGCCATTGATTGGACTTGATTGTGTTGAAATCTACAAAAATCACTAAATATGTCCTGAATAGTGCTAGAATCAATGCTAGCCATCCAGTCATCGCAAGACATGTGTGCGGCCATCGGATCAAGCAGAATCAGCATGTTGTTCCTATACGCTATGCATACACTGCATCAAAGAGTCCCTGCACCACGTAGAACCTATCCCTAGACCATTGGTCCACCATAGGCCGTGCAGAGGAGGGGTCCTTTGGGCCTGGGCCACCGCATGCCCACCCATGCCCATGCCCGCCTGGGCATGGGCTAACCATGCATGCATGTGTGCTGCATGCCTGCGAGCCGATTCCAAAATCCTTTTCTTGCTTCTTCTTCTTTGGGCTTCTTCTGGGTCTTCTTATGGGCTAGTATTGGTTGGGCTTCTCACATGTTCTAGACATCTTCAAAGATCGAATTTGAGGTGCTCTTCTCAATAAAGAGCAACTTTAGAGACATTTGGGGTTGATGCAATAAGATATAAAGCAATAATCGAGAACATGGGTGTCTTCTTTTTTGCTTTGAATTAGGTTTCAATAGATGCATTTGAAAGGCAAAGAAATTCTTTCCAAATATAGATACAAACTTCCTCACCTTAACAGACTTGGATACTTAGTTCTTAATAAAAGAGGTGTTGGGGGGACCCATACTCCTTTATAGTCACTATTGGCACTGCTTTGGATGTAGAAATGGAGATAGCACCTTCTGGTCCACTAGTCAAAGATGGTCCTCCTTTAGAACATTAAAGAGCTTTTGGTAGTGAGAAAGATAAAGGTCCTAGCTTCTCAATTGCCAAGCCTCCAAGGGCTCTAAGATCGAAGAGAAGAAAAAGATAGACAATTTTTTTCTTTTTTCTTTGTTGGTGTAATACATAGAGATGAAAGAATTAATATATTATATAAGAAGTCTTCTAAGATCAATGAAAGAATTTTGTACTTTTGTCTTCACTATTCCTTTGTATAAAAAATGCACACCATTTCCCAAGCTTTGAGATATTTTTCTGAAATATCTATCTAAAATTTAGATAGTCATTTAGTTGCATTCCTCAAACTAATTTTAAGAGATGAATCTTGGACTTTTTAAGCCATAAATTTTTTTTTTTAATTAGCTTTAGGAATATATGCTTCATATAAGCTTTTTCTGGTCACTTTATTGAGAATATATAGGTTACCCCACCTTGTCCGACCACTTTAGTTAATATTAAAAAAATATGATCGAGAGTTTGGACAATGTTGTGCCTCTATCTGATCATTTTAATAGAAAATATCTAATTAAAAGTTTGGACAAACCTGTGCCCTCTACCCGATTACTTTGATAGAGAATATCTAATTAGAAATTTAGATAAACCTATGACTTCTATCTGATCACTTTGATAGAGAATACTTGATCAGAAGTTTGGGCAAACTTATGCCTTCTTACTTGATCACTTTGATAGAGAATATCTGATTGAAAGTTTGGATAAACTTGTGCCCTTTATCCAATTACTTTGATAGAGAATATCTAATCAAAAGTTTAGACAAACCTATACCTTCTATCAATTACTTCAATAGAGAATACCTAATCGAAAGTTTGGGCAAATTGATCGCTGTCATAGGTGGCCAAAAATAAAAATCCAACTCACTACTATAGCTAGGATAAGTAGAGATCGTATCCTTAGAAATTAAGGATAATTATTTCATGAAAAAAGTAAAGAAAGAAATAAATTTTTAAAAGATAAATAATGGTTTAACTAAAATTAATCAATTTAAATTACATATGAGATTGAAGGGTTTAAATGATAAAAGGATATCTTCGGGTTTCCAGGTATTCACAAACATAAATCATGTATTTGTTGTAATCTAAACAATTGAAATCCGTATTTGTTTCAGAATCTTTCAAACTAATCCTTAGTATAGACTATCTTACCGAGTATGAATCATATCCTGTAGGATCATGGCACATCCCATAAGTATAGGCTATCCAATGCTTAGTTGAAAAGATCCTAACAAGATACATAAATAAAATCCTAGAATTAATTATCTATGTTAAGCATGGACCATATCATGTTAGGATCATGATCCAGGTAATTAATTTAGAAAATTAAACAGAAAAGAAAAAGAAATTGAAAGCATTTATTTAATTATATGGAATATAAAACTATTATACAAATTAATGAAAGGATACATATACTTTCCTATAGATTGCATCTCAGTTACACATGACTCCTGGATATATTTTCTTAGAGATTTGGGACTCTATCACTGCACCTCCTCTCTTGAAGAACTCTTTTTTTTATTCCTCTCCCTCTTTATTTTAATATTTAAATTAGGATATTTAATAGTCTTATTATAAACCTATGCCCTCTACCCGATCACTTCGATAGAGAGTACCTGATCAAAAGTTTAAACAAACCTATGCCCTCTAGCCGATCACTTTGATTTAGAGTACTTGATCAAAAGTTTAGATAAACATGTGCCCTCTATCTAATCACTTTGATAAAGAATACTTGATCAAAAGTTTGGACAAACTTATGCCTTTTACTTGATCACTTTGAGAGAGAATACCTGATTGAAAGTTTGGACAAACATGTGCCCTTTTACTTGTTCACTTTGATAAAGAATATCTTATCAAAAATTTGGACAAACCTATGCCCTTTACCTAATTGCTTTGATTAAAAATATCTGATCGAAAGTTTAGACAAACCTATGCCCTCTTACTCAATTACTTTGATAGATAATATCTAATCAAAAATTTAGGCAAACCTGTACCCTCTATCCAATCACTTTGATACAGAGTACCTGATCAAAAATCTGGACAAACATATATCCTTTATCCAATCACTTTGATAAAGAGTACCTGATCAAAAGTTTGGGCAAATCTATACCCTCTACTTGATCCTTTGATAGAGAGTACCTGATCGAAAGTTTAGACAAACCTATGTCCTTATTCAATCACTTTGATAGAGAATACATGCTTGAAAGTTTGGACAAACCCATGCCCTCTTACTCGATCACTTTGATAGAGAATATCTGATCAGAAATTTGGACAAACTTGTACCCTCTATCATATCACTTTGATAGAGAATACCTGATCGAAAGTTTGGACAAACTTGTACCCTCTACTTGATCACTTTGATAGAGACTACATGATCGAAAGTTTGGACAAACTTGTGCTCTTTAACTAATTACTTTTGATAAGGAATAATAGAGAGACATCTTATTTGAAGAAAAAAATATATTAATAATATTTTCTCAAATTATTAGAATTCTATGATCTTGGGATTGGAGTTCTATCCAAATTTTTCAAGTTATATGCCCCAAGTCTAATGACCTTTGATTTTTTATAGGACCCTTTCCAATTGGTTGCGAGTTTCTATTGTTCCATTGACTTTAAGATTTCATCTCTAAAGGACAAGATTTTCTTATTGAAAGACTTTGGTTTTGATTATGGAGTTATAATATCAAACAACCTTATGTTTATAAGCTAACATCCTGATATAGGCTTTTTCCTAGGATTTTTCTAGAAAGTCAAGACTTGCTTGTAATTATTCTTGATTGGTGTTTTCACCATACTCCTTTACTCAATCAAAAACCAAGCCGATCTCCAAAGGGATGATTGCTTCTTCTCCGAAAGTCAATTTGAAAGGTATTTCACTTGTTGGGACATGAGAAGTTATTCGATATGATCAAAGAATACTATTCAACTCATTAACCTAGAGGACTTTCACCCAGTCAAGTCTGGACTTCAAGCCTTGAATAATGGTCTGATTAGTCACTTCCACCTTCTTGTTGGATTGTAGGTGCCATACTGATGTAAATCTTTATTCATTATACAGGTTCAAGCAAAATTCTCAGAATCTTTTATTATCAACTGCCTACCACCTTCTATTATCAAAAATAATGCATTTGGACAATCCAAATTGATAAATGATGAACTTCCAAATAAAGTCTTGAACTTTTTTCTCAGTTATCTAGGCTAAGGGTTCAGCTTCCATTCATTTGATAAAGTAGTTGATCGCCACTAATAAGAACTTTCTTTGCCCAGGTGCCATTGATATCAATTTTCTACATGTCAAATGGCTAAGGGATCAGAATCTAAGTGATTGGCATAGATGGTTTCCTTTATATATTAGCAAATTTCTAGCACTGATCACATTTTTAGACAAAGTTTATAGTATCTTATTAGATAGTAGGCTAGTAAAATCCTTGCATGAGAACTTTTTAGGCTAATGTTCTTCCTTGATATGACTGCCATAAATGCCTTCATGAACTTCTTAAAAGGTATATTCAGCTTTTGAAGGATACAGGCATCAAAGTATAGACATTATAAAGAACTTTTTATAAAGCTGCCTATTTAGAAGGATGGTATACCATAAGGCTTGTCATATGATACCTTAGGTTTCTCTTTCATCAGTCAAAAGATCTCTTTTATTAAAGAATCTGATAAGTGGATCAATCCAGCTTAGAACATGCTTCACTTGTGCAACAGCTTATCTTCAATGCTGGAAGTTTCCAAATACTCGTAAAGATTTCTTTTGAAAGATTTGAGGAGTCCAAGATGATAAGATGTGATAGAGCATTAGCTAGGCATTTTTAGATCTAGGCATCTGCTTGATTTTCAAAACTTTGAAATTTAAGGATAACATTTTAAATCTTCTGAAGATATTTAATCATGGTTGGCTTTTTAGCTCCACACTCCCCTTGCACTTATTTGATGACCAATTATGAGTCGGAGAGGACTTTGATATGATTGATACCGATCTCTTTGGCTATATTTAAGCCAGTAATTAGATTATCATATTTAGCCCCGTTGTTGGTAGTGTGAAAACCAAATCTTAGGGCATACTCCATTACTACCCCATCAGGATTTATGATGATTAGTTTGGCTCCATCCCCTAGGAGTTTGAGATAACATCGATATGCAAAATCTAAGAAGGGATGGTCGGTTTTTCTTTCGATATCTTTTCTATCCTTTCTTCATTAGGTATTGTGCATTCAACAATGAAGTCAACAAAAACTTGAGCTTTTATACTGGAACGAGATTTGAATTCAATATCAAGTTTTTCTAATTTGATAGCCCACTTGGCTAGACATCTCGATATGTCTGGCCTTCAAAGTATAAATTTCAAAGATTGATCTATTAAAACAACCATGGAATGGAACTGAAAATATGGCTAAAATCTTTTTGATGTAGTGTGATAGTGCACGATATTATCATTAGGATACCATGATTACCGATTTAAATTCTAACTTTTAAATAAAATAAAAATACATAGAACATAGTGAGTCAGGTTGAATCCATGGAGAAGGCAATGTTTAGGATGGTTTGAAATCTTTAATTTGTATAAAAGAAAAGAAAATTAATTTGACATTAGGAAAATGAATATTAAAAGTATGAAAGAAAAATAAAACTTAGTATATTTGATCTACTAATTAGGTCATAGCATTTACTTGTATAAAAGTAAATAACATAAATTTAAAGTTCATAAAAATAAATATTGTATTAATCAAAAGAATAATATTATTATAAGGAATTAAAAATAACAACTACATAAACTATAAAAAGCGGTAACAAAGTATCTGAAATCGATTGGCATAGCATCATCGTGAAGTCGATTGATATCACTTTGCCTTCTTCCTTCATACTTCGTGGAATGAACTAGGCTTCATCTTCTTATTCTTCTTTAGATCTTGATCTAAAGATTAGTATAGGCATAAAGATAGCTTAGGAGACAGAGCTTCTCCTTTAAGAAACCTCATTCTTAGAGGTCAATCCTCAATCTAAAATTAAGCCCTCTATCCTATACCATACCTCTCTTTGACATATCTTTTTTCTTATAATCTAGGGGTTCTTTAAATAGAGTGGAGATAGACTGAATCAAAATAGGATCGAGCGTTAGACTCTTTGTAAAATTCTAAAATTTCGGTCGACAAGGTTTTCTTTTTCCAAATGGCTAGGACGTCGTCGGTATATTTTCCTTTAAATCTCCCTCATCGATGCCAAATCAAGCCCATTGAGCTCCTTCCGCGACATCTTCTTCTTCTTCGATGAGCGACGGAGAGCCCTTTCAACGCCGATGAGTTTTATTTCTTATATAAATTGTTTAGAAAGGGATTTAATTCGATTTTCGGTTTTAGGTTGCATGGGCCGTGCATCACCGGTGGCAGCACCATCGTCCTCCCTTCTGTTCGCCTCTGGTCTATTGAGCTCTTCCCAATGACCACCCTCCTAGGGCCACCGGCAACCATAGGGAGGTTGTTTCGGTTGGACCATGGAAGAGCAGGGGAGTTCGGGAGAAGAGAAGCAAGAAAGAAGGAAAGAAAGAAAGAAGGAAAAGAAAAAAAAGAAAGAAAAAGAAGGAACAAGAAAAAAAAAAGAAAAGAGGAGAGAGAAAGAGGAAAAGAAGAGAGAAAAAGGAGGAGAGAGAAGAAAAAAGAATAAAAAATAAATAAATAAATTTTATGAAATCCATCTAGGTATTTAGATTTGTTTTTTTATTAATTAACCCAATTTTCATTGACTGACCTAAATAGATATCTAGATCGAGCCTAGTCCTGACTAGATCGAAGAATCTTTATCTTATTTTTGGATCCAGTGTTAATTGTTTAACTTATTTTATTAGAGCTATCATCAATATGAAAGTATCGAGGATCTAGAATTGAGTCGAGTGTTCCTGATAGAATCAATTTCTAGGAATTTATCTTGACTTCTGGTATTATATGCCAAATATGTTATGTATTTATGAAATATTAAATAGATGTAGTATATTTTAATCTGCATTGAATTGCATTAGGTTGCATGCATTGTGTTGGTGTGGATGCTCTCCAGTCCGACTATGATCACATGAGGATCTAGTCTCCTTTTGGACCTCCAGTGGAGCTATCACTGGTGCATGACCAATGAGCGGTATGTGTACACAGGAGCTAGTTGCCTTATTTTATTTTTAGTCATGCGTGGCAGTTATTGGCATATGCTGGGATGCATGTATTCTCGTGTGATATTAGAGTTAGTTTCCTTCCGGGCCTCCAGTAGGGCAATCATTGGCACATGACCAATGTGCAGTATGTATAGTCAGGACTCTATTCTCTTTTGGGGCTAGCCACGAGTCGATCGTAGCCATAGTCAGAGGGACTAGGAGAGTAAAGTAAATGGTTGGCCATCTATAGTAATGTCGGTTGCATTAAGTATACACATTTGCATAATATTGCTGGTTATAATATTTTGATGCTGGATATCTTGTTTGTATGATGTGTTGATGCTTGTTATTTGTTAATGGCATATTTATGTATGTATATTGGAGGTGAAGATAATTTACTGAGCCTGTTAAATTCACATCCTATTTTTTTTATTATCTTTATTACAGATCCAGAAGATCAATTGGACTTTGGGACTAATCAATAAGGAACTAGAATTTAGGTATTAATCCCTTATTTTATGATTTATCCTAAATTTTAGTTGAATTTTATTTCTTTGTTAACTTTGATAAAAAAAATTTTGAATTAATTAGTGAAATTTGTTCTTTGCCATTGCTTGAATATTGAATTAAAGGATGGGCCTGGCATGATTTCTAAGGTGATACCTAGGGTTGTGCGATCGATCGCATTGCCAATTCTAGTACTGGATTCAAGGTGTGACAGAGTGGTATCAGAGCAAAGGTTCAAGATCAAGATGCCTTAGTTAGTGAGAGTGGGATATAATTAGGATATTGAAAGATATTTGATGATTTAAAAATTTATATCAGAGTGCACAGCAGAAATGTGATGAACTAAAAATATTAGGAGTAATTTAAAGTATATTGTAATGGAAGAATGGAGGTTCTTATTGGGATTACTGAATTTCGGATAGAATGGTACTTGTGAGTATTGGATCATGTATATTTGAGTTCTGGAAGACTTAGATTTTTTTTAAAAATTTCAAGATCAAAACCTTTTTTGTAGGAGGAGAGAATGTGAAGCCCAGCTCGTAACTGGGCCGTCTTGGGCTGAAGTCGGTAGCTCTTGCAGACTTCAGTTCGAAACTCAAAAAAAAAAGGGCTGAGTGACGAAAAACAGAGGACTTATCTTTCCCTCTTTGTCAACCAGATTTTTCGCTGGCAAGGTCGGAGGGGCAGTCGTGGAGAGGAAGGCTTCGTCGACGATGAGGTTGGGATGAGTTGGGACTCCAGTCGACATGATTTTCTTTCCCCAAATAGCTAGGACACCGTCAATATATTTCCCTTTAAATCTCCCTCACCGCTGCCAAAACAAACCCATCAAGCTCCTTCCACGACGTCTTCTTCTTCTTCGACGAGCGACGGAGAGCCCTTTCGACGCCAGTGAGTTTTATTCCTTATATAATTATTTAGGGAGGGAATTAATCCGGTTTTTGGTTTCGGGTTGCATGGGCCATGCATTGCTGGTGGCAGCACCATCGTCCTCCCTTCTGTCCGCCTCTGGTTTGTTGAGTTCTTCCCAGTGACCGCCCTCCAAGGGCCGCGCAACCATGGGGAGGTTGTTTCAGTTGGACCGTGGAAGAGCAGGGGAGTTCGGGAGAAGAGAAGGAAGAAAGAAGACCATAATATTATAATTTTTTCTCTAACTACTATTTGTATCCAAAGACCATAATAGAAATGGTCATGTGCTACCACATGATATATAGTACAGATGATGTGGCATGAAACTAGCAAATGTAGATAGAGGTGTCAAAATGGGCCGGCCCGGCCTAGCTTGGCCCTAACCCATATGAGCCAACATTATATGGGTCGGGCCAGGTTAGGCCCACTTACAAAAATGGGCCAAGAAACCCTGGCCCGGCCCAGCCCTATATGGGCCTTGGGCTAGGGCCAGGCCAGCCCACTACGGAAGAAGAACGGGACCCCCACCAAGTGTGCATCGCCGCCTGCGTCTCCTGCCGTCTCCAATCAAGTCCTCTGGCGAGAGCTCTGCATCTCCCGTGCCCCACGCTGAAAGGGATATGCCCTACAAACCAATCTCTGTTGTATCTCCCAAACCATTGTAATTGATAATTTTCTAAATAAAGGCATTATTTTTTATCATACGCTGTGTTTATTATATGATGAACCCCATAGATTAGGGCTATGATTTTAGGGTTATGATGAGATCATACCAGTGAGACCTAAAATCTTAAAACCTTAATCTAAAGTATTCCTAGTCAAAGGAACCCTGAATAGGGGATCAGGGTTTTTCCGATAAGACTAGCACACCCCGGGTATACTGGAAAGGGTGACTGCTCTCACAGTCACTTGTGTATGACACTAATACTGGGATGTGGGTGCTCATTGGAGAATGAGTTCACTGATATGATCCAACTTGAGAACATCTAATGGAGTCTTAGCTACATGTCAATAGAAGGTTCTCATAGTAGGAGTGGTACAAGTAATCTTTTGACCTGAGACTGCCATAAGTACCTTATGTACATGAACCCATCCTTTGGTTCAATCCTAATCATGACACTGAGACATGCACAGGATTGATACTGGGAATGGTGAATTGAATATGAAGGTAATGAGTAGGTCAACAAGGAATCGATCACTCTTAGTAAGAGGAGATTGCATCCAGCTAGTCAACAATCGCATGATGATTCAGGGAATCTTTGATCAAAGTAAGGATATTAGAGATGGTTTCTAATATCAAGATAATCGAATCATCATTATAAGATTGAGCTAGAAACAAATATAATGTTGGATTTGACATATATCCATATCCATAGTTATATTTTGGGTGCAGGCTGATCGAAAGATTTAATTGTACGGTAACTCTCTACTGAAGGGTAATTTTGGTATTTCACCAGAATTTCCATATCTTCGGGTAGACATGACACGTTGCTAGACGTCAATCTTGTCTTGTGGGTTGATCAAGTTCAAAGATCACATGTTAGGAAGAATCCTAATTGATCGATCCGGGTAAGCCCGGTTTGACCTAAATCGATTAGAAAGAGTTCTAATCAAATTAGGTCAACTTGTATTCGAACCCACTGCTGGCTAGATGTGGAACCCAATGGGTCACACACTTAAGAGGATTGATCAAGAATTTAATTTGGAATTAAATTGTCTTTGCAAGATAACACTCTAGCAGGTGTTGCAAGCCCTAGCTTCTATTCGGATCGGATTCGAATTAGGGTTCCGGATTGGTTCAAATTGGGTTCTAATTGGACCTAATTAGACCCTAATTAAGAAATATGGGAATATGGCTAACCTTATTGGCTAGCCATGTAGCTTGGCTAGCCTCCCACCCGCCCCCTTTTTGCTTTTCATGCCAAACACCAAGAGTCCATGCGCATATGGACTCTTGGCGCGCCTTAAGGAAGAGTCCATGGCGCATGGACTCTTGGCGCGCCCCAAATAAAATCATCGGAGATTTTATTTGGGCGGCCTCCTTCTTAAGTGATTAGCGCTCCTTCTCCCCCCCTTGGATGAAAATCCAACGGCTGATGGGATTTTGAGAAAGAGAGAAAGCGCTAACTCCTCCCGGGCGCGCGAAGAAGTAACATCTCTTCGGAGATGAAAAGTCGCGACTTTCTTCTTTTTAAAACACCACGGTTTTTCCTTTAAGAAGAGCCGTGGGATTTAATCTGGAAGGCCGTGAGATGTGTGGATTGGGCGTGAGAAATAAGAAAGGGGCATGAGATAAAGTGGAATGGGGTTTACGGAGAGTTGTGTTCTTCTGAGAAGACATCTCTCTGAAATCTATTTAAACAACAGAGGTCTCGGGTGTTCAGATGATTTTTTTTTGAACAACAGAGTTTATTTTATTGTCTTTTCTTTCCAGGAAACTGATTCCTCCTTAGCTTGTTTAGGACAAAGAGAGTTTCCCTCTTACAGAGTTCTCTTCTCTGTTGAAACTCAAGTCCAAAACAAGAGATAGGAAGAATCTCTTGATCGGTAAAAGAAAGGAACTCCTACTCTGTTTCTATTTCCTTTACTTTAAGACATTAGTGTCTTAAATCCATCTCCTCCTTTAAGACAAGAGTTTTATTCTTAGGACAAGGTCTTAAGAAAGGGAAAGGAAGAAGGAAGAAAGGAAGTAAGGAGCCCCTACCCTGAAGTTTTAGAGCCATAGTCCTCTTGAGTTCTAGGATAAGAATTCAAGTGAGGGAACTTTGAAGAAGCTTGCATCTTGTTCAATCATCTTGTGGATCACCATTGGAGGGTGGACATTTGGACGCCTGGTGAAATCAAAAGAAGCATTCAACACCAAGTTCTGATTCTACATCAAAATTGGACTTAGCGTTAAAAGGTTAGTGCCCTAATTCTAACAATGTTAGTATGTATGTTTTAATTAGTATATAAGGAGATCTTGGCTAAGGGATTTCGGTGCAAATTTCATCATTTTGAAATTTACACTTCTGCTGCGGTGCACTTGAAACCCCAACAGTGGTATCAGAGCCATCCTTATTACAGTTAAAACATATTATATGCATTTTTGTTGTAGTATCGAAATTAGGGTTTTAAACCCTTGAATGCTGATACGCTTAGCATAATTTAAGGAATGCATATATGATAATTAATGTTTTGATGTATGCCACTAATTAGGGTTTTTCACTCAAACCCTAATTATTATAGAGATATGATTAGTTTTGAAGTCATCATACTGAAATAAGGTTGCCCTGGCATAATGGTGGATCCATTATGTGGTAAATGGTTGTCCTAGTATGATGACACACTTAGCACATATATGTTTATCAGAGTGATATCATTGTGATATGTTTTTTATGTAAGAATGTGCTGGCAATTTTATAAAGCCCTCTTCTTAAAATCATATTAAGTCATAGCATATTTAACTAATAAGCATCACTAGTCATGATGAACAATTGATCATTCGGTGTCTAGAAAGGTGGTTCTGGGAAGGTAAAGAGAATCGTGGTTTTTAATTGGTTCCGTTGACTGACCTGGCCAATTTTTATTGGTGTCTAGGAAAGCAACGGGGGGACTCCCACATCTCTTCCACTTGCCTGGCCGATTTGATTATATTTAAATCTTGACTTATATGCTTAGTGTTAAAAAATTGCTATATGTTGGCCTTCCTTCATGTTGGATCATTACTGTGTTATGAACCACATTAGGTTTGTTGTGTTGTCTGCAAGACCTAATAGGGTGATTGACATAATATGGTCTAGTACAAAATATCCTTACAGTATATTCAGTATAATGCCTTGTTGTGTTATCTACAAGGGCATTATATTTGAATATTGACTGTATAGAAATGAAAGGGTCTTGACTTAACTAGAACATTATGGTTTGTTGTGTATTCTGCAAGACTTATAATGTTCTAGAGGCCAAGTTATTTTTGAGAATTATATGAGATATAATTGGAAGAGTTTCCTACCTTACAACTTATAAAAGATTTGTTGTGTTGTCTGCAAGATCTTTTATAAATTATAAGGATCTCGATCTCACTAAGAAAACCGATCAGGGTTCTTCTCGATTATCATAGTGAGGGCTATGATTTTTGATAAAATAGTGGGAGACATAATTAAATTGAAGACCTAATTTAATTATGTAAATCATTTCATGGTTGTTTGCTTATGTATTGTTCTTATTAAATGTAGATAAATGGCATCTTCATTATCACTGAGAAGCATCTTAGATACCAACAAACTGACTGGTCCAAACTATGTGGACTGGTTGAGAAACTTAAAGATTGTACTGAGTTCAGAAAAACTTTCTTATATTCTTGATACCCCTAATCTTAATCCACTAGGGGATGATGCCACACAGGAAGATATGGCCACATACAAAATATGGCAGAATGACTCCCTCACTGTCAAGTGTATCATACTGGCCTCTATGACCAATGAGTTACAGAGGCAGCATGAAAGCATGGATACTCAATCCATAATGCTCAATTTAAAGGAGCTTTATGGAGAACAAAGCAGAACTGCTAGATACGAAATATCTAAGCAGTTATTCCGTGCTAGGATGACAGAGGGTACATCCGTTCAGGATCATGTCCTGAAGGTAATTGACTTAATCACTAGATTAGGTCAATTAGGGTTTATTATGGATGGGGAGCTGAATCAGGATTTAATCCTGCAATCACTCCCAGAGTCATTTTCTCAGTTTGTCTTGAATTATCACATGAACAAACTGAACACTTCCTTGCCTGAGCTGTTAAATATGTTAAAAACAGCAGAGAGCCATGTTAAGAAAGAAAAGGCTCCACTTCTTCTTGTTGATAAGACCATATAGAAGAAATCAGGCAAAAAGGGTTTTAGCAGGAGACTAAACCCTAAGGGTGGCATCAATAAGAACAAGAAAGGAAAGAAGGTCTCAAACAGTCAACCTGTTTCTTTTGCGGCAAAGCGGGACATTGGAAAAGGAATTGCAAGGCTTACCTTGCAACTGTGAAGCCTGGTGCGGCAGACGCACCAAAAGGTATGTATGAGATACATACTATATTGACATTAAATTCGTCTATATCAAATACTTGGGTATTGGATACCGCTTGTGGTTACCATATATGCAAATCTTTGCAGGACCTCCACAAGCTTAAAGTATTGAAGGAAGGCGACTTCAATCTCTACGGTGCTGGTGGTGATATCATCCAAGCAGAAGCTGTAGGGACCTATATTCTGAAGTTGCCTTCAGGGAAGATCTTGGAGCTAGAGAATTGTTACTATATGCCAAAGATTATTAGGAACATTATATCTATTCCTTTGTTATTAAAATAAGGATATGTAATGGATGTAACGAGCACTGGTTGCTCAATAATGTTATCTAATAAATTATTTGTTCTGGCATATTTAGCAATGGGCTCTTAACTCTTTCTTCCAATGATAGTATTTTTCATGTCAATACTAAAAGGAAAGAAAAGACTTTAATGATACTTTACTTTGGCATCATAGACTTGGTCATGTTAATGAGTCTAGGATTAGCAAGTTATACAAGGAAAAATTCCTTGATCCTTATGAGTATGAATCATTAGGAACTTGCGAATCATGTCTCATGGGTAAGATGACAAAAACTCCATTCACTGGACATGGGGAAAGGTCAACTGAGTTATTAGGACTTATACACACTGATGTATGTGGTCCAATGACAACTCAGGCCAGAGGAGGATACTCATATTTTATCACTTTTATAGATGATTATCTAGGTTCGGATATGTGTATCTTATGAAACACAAATCTGAAGCCTTTGATAAATTTAAGGAGTATCAAAGTATGGTCGAAAAACAAACCGGGAAAAGTATTAAAGTTCTTCGTTCTGATCGAGGAGGAGAATACTTATCCGCGGAGTTTTTAGACTATCTTAAAGTTAATGGAATCCTTTCTGAATGGACCCCTCCTTATACACCACAGCTAAATGGTATAGCTGAAAGGAGGAATCGTACCTTATTAGATATGGTACGATCCATGATGTGCTTCACAAATTTGTCCATTTCTTTCTGGGGTCATGCCCTAGAAACTGCTGTTTATATTCTGAACAAGGTACCTTCTAAATCCGTTGTTAGTACTCCATATGAAATTTGGAGTGGAAAGAAACCATATCTTAATATTTTAAGGTATGGGGATGTCCAGCTTATGTTAAAAGAAATTTTGGACATAAGTTGGAACCTAGAGCGGATAAATGTCTATTTGTAGGATATCCTAAAGAAGGTAGAGGATATCTATTCTACCATCCTACTGAACAAAAGATTTTTGTTAGCAGGCATGCCACTTTTCTAGAAAAAGAGTTCATTTTGGAAAGGGGCAATGGTAGAACAATTGAACTTGGAGAAGTGCAAGAAATACAGATAGACAATTCTCAACCATTAGAACATATAGTTAGGACAGAACCAGAACACAAAACTCCTCCTCGTAGGTCTGACAGAGTGCCACGGGCACCTGAGAGGTATGGGTTTATTATTGAAAATAATGAAGCTCAAGTCATTCAAAATGATGAACCTCTGACCTATACGGAAGCTATCTTGAGTACTGACTCAGATAAATGGCAAGAAGCCATGGAATCCGAAGTAGACTCTATGTATGTAAACCAAGTATGGTCTTTGGTTGATGCACCAGAGGGTGTTAATCCTATTGGGTGTAAATGGGTCTATAAGAAAAAGATTGGGGCTGATGGCCAAGTTGAAACCTATAAAGCCAGATTAGTGGCTAAAGGTTTTAGACAAAAACAGGGAATTGATTATGATGAAACTTTTTCACCTGTTGCCATGCTAAAATCAATTCGGATTTTACTTGCTATAGCAGCATACCACGATTATGAGATATGGCAGATGGATGTGAAAACTGCATTCCTCAATGGTTTCCTTGAGGAAGAAGTCTACATGTCACAGCCAGAAGGTTTTATTTCAAAGAATAAACCTAATCAAGTATGCAAGCTGAAGAAATCCATTTATGGATTAAAGCAAGCTTCCAGGAGTTGGAACATCCGCTTTGATGAAACTATTAAAAGATTTGGTTTTATCAAAAATGTGGATGAACCCTGTGTTTATAAGAAGACTAGTGGGAGTGCCATAGTCTTCTTGGTTCTGTATGTAGATGACATACTCCTCATTGGGAATGATATCCCAATGTTGCAATCAGTCAAGGTTTGGCTATCAAACCAGTTTTCCATGAAAGATTTGGGAGAAGCATCCTATATACTAGGTATTAAGATCTATAGAGATAGATCTAAGAGGATGCTAGGTTTATCCCAATCTAGGTACATTGACTTAGTGCTGAAAAGATTCAGCATGGAAGGAAGTAAAAGAGGTTATCTTCCTATGAGTCAAGGCATACATCTTTCTAAAAGGATGTCTCCCAAGACACCTGAAGAAAGAGATAGAATGAATTCTATACCCTATGCTTCGGCAATAGGATCCATAATGTATGCCATGTTATGTACCAGGCCTGATGTGGCATATGCTTTAGGCATTGTCAGTAGGTTTCAGGCTGATCCAGGAGAGGATCATTGGAAAGCAGTTAAAAATATTCTTAAGTACCTAAGAAGGACTAAGGATATTTTTTTGGTTTATGGTGGTTCTGATCTTAAACTAGAAGCTTATTCTGATTCTAGTTTTCAATCAGACCCTGATGATAGCAAATCCATTTCGGGATATGTTTTTACCCTAAATGGTGGAGCAGTGAGTTGGAAGAGTACCAAGCAGCAGACTGTAGCTGACTCAACCACAGAGGCAGAATACATAGCTGTTAGTGAAGCCGCCAAGGAAGCAGTCTGGATGAAGAAGTTCATCACAGAGTTGGGTGTTGTTCCTCAAATTGAAAACCCAGTGCCACTTTACTGTGACAACACTGGGGCCGTTGCTCAAGCTAAGGAACCAAGAGCTCATCATAAGTCCAAGCACATTCTGAGACGCTTCCATCTTGTCGAGAAATAGTAGAGAGACAAGATGTCTACATAGATAGAGTTGATACAAAGAACAATGTAGCAGACCCGTTCACTAAGGCTCTACCACAGCGAGATTTTGATCGCCACCTAGAATGTATGGGATTAAGATTCAAAGGCGATTGGCTTTAGTGCAAGTGGGAGATTGAAAGGGATATGCCCTACAAACCAATCTCTGTTGTATCTCCCAAACCATTGTAATTGATAATTTTCTAATAAAGGCATTATTTTTATCATACGCTGTGTTTATTATATGATGAACCCCATAGATTAGGGCTATGATTTTAGGGTTATGATGAGATCATACCAGTGAGACCTAAAATCTTAAAACCTTAATCTAAAGTATTCCTAGTCAAAGGAACCCTGAATAGGGGATCAGGTTTTTCCGATAAGACTAGCACACCCCGGGTATACTGGAAAGGGTGACTGCTCTCACAGTCACTTGTGTATGACACTAATACTGGGATGTGGGTGCTCATTGGAGAATGAGTTCACTGATATGATCCAACTTGAGAACATCTAATGGAGTCTTAGCTACATGTCAATAGAAGGTTCTCATAGTAGGAGTGGTACAAGTAATCTTTTGACCTGAGACTGCCATAAGTACCTTATGTACATGAACCCCCTTTGGTTCAATCCTAATCATGACACTGAGACATGCACAGGATTGATACTGGGAATGGTGAATTGAATATGAAGGTAATGAGTAGGTCAACAAGGAATCGATCACTCTTAGTAAGAGGAGATTGCATCCAGCTAGTCAACAATCGCATGATGATTCAGGGAATCTTTGATCAAAGTAAGGATATTAGAGATGGTTTCTAATATCAAGATAATCGAATCATCATTATAAGATTGAGCTAGAAACAAATGTAAGTTGGATTTGACATATATCCATATCCATAGTTATATTTTGGGTGCAGGCTGATCGAAAGATTTAATTGTACGGTAACTCTCTACTGAAGGGTAATTTTGGTATTTCACCAGAATTTCCATATCTTCCGGGTAGACATGACACGTTGCTAGACGTCAATCTTGTCTTGTGGGTTGATCAAGTTCAAAGATCACATGTTAGGAAGAATCCTAATTGATCGATCCGGGTAAGCCGGTTTGACCTAAATCGATTAGAAAGAGTTCTAATCAAATTAGGTCAACTTGTATTCGAACCCACTGCTGGCTAGATGTGGAACCCAATGGGTCACACACTTAAGAGGATTGATCAAGAATTTAATTTGGAATTAAATGTCTTTGCAAGATAACACTCTAGCAGGTGTTGCAAGCCCTAGCTTCTATTCGGATCGGATTCGAATTAGGGTTCCGGATTGGTTCAAATTGGGTTCTAATTGGACCTAATTAGACCCTAATTAAGAAATATGGGAATATGGCTAACCCTATTGGCTAGCCATGTAGCTTGGCTAGCCTCCCACCCGCCCCCTTTTTGCTTTTCACGCCAAACACCAAGAGTCCATGCGCATATGGACTCTTGGCGCGCCTTAAGGAAGAGTCCATGGCGCATGGACTCTTGGCGCGCCCCAAATAAAATCATCGGAGATTTTATTTGGGCGGCCTCCTTCTTAAGTGATTAGCGCTCCTTCTCCCCCCCTTGGATGAAAATCCAACGGCTGATGGGATTTTGAGAAAGAGAGAAAGCGCTAACTCCTCCGCGGCGCGCGAAGTAACATCTCTTCGGAGATGAAAAGTCGCGACTTTCTTCTTTTTAAAACACCGCGGTTTTTCCTTTAAGAAGAGCCGTGGGATTTAATCTGGAAGGCCGTGAGATGTGTGGATTGGGCGTGAGAAATAAGAAAGGGGCGTGAGATAAAGTGGAATGGGGTTTACGGAGAGTTGTGTTCTTCTGAGAAGACATCTCTCTGAAATCTATTTAAACAACAGAGGTCTCGGGGTGTTCAGATGATTTTTTTTGAACAACAGAGTTTATTTTATTGTCTTTTCTTTCCAGGAAACTGATTCCTCCTTAGCTTGTTTAGGACAAAGAGAGTTTCCCTCTTACAGAGTTCTCTTCTCTGTTGAAACTCAAGTCCAAAACAAGAGATAGGAAGAATCTCTTGATCGGTAAAAGAAAGGAACTCCTACTCTGTTTCTATTTCCTTTACTTTAAGACATTAGTGTCTTAAATCCATCTCCTCCTTTAAGACAAGAGTTTTATTCTTAGGACAAGGTCTTAAGAAAGGGAAAGGAAGAAGGAAGAAAGGAAGTAAGGAGCCCCTACCCTGAAGTTTTAGAGCCATAGTCCTCTTGAGTTCTAGGATAAGAATTCAAGTGAGGGAACTTTGAAGAAGCTTGCATCTTGTTCAATCATCTTGTGGATCACCATTGGAGGGTGGACATTTGGACGCCTGGTGAAATCAAAAGAAGCATTCAACACCAAGTTCTGATTCTACATCAAATTGGACTTAGCGTTAAAAGGTTAGTGCCCTAATTCTAACAATGTTAGTATGTATGTTTTAATTAGTATATAAGGAGATCTTGGCTAAGGGATTTCGGTGCAAATTTCATCATTTTGAAATTTACACTTCCGCTGCGGTGCACTTGAAACCCCAACACACGCATGGTCTCCGCCCTCATCGATGGTGGAGGAGGTGGCGCCGCCAATCGGATCGGAGGGGGTCATAGGCCCTTGCGAAGCTCCTCTTCTCTGCTGCGGCTGCGCGCCCCCCACCCACTTCTTCCCCCTCCTGGAGCGCCGCCCCCGATCCCCGGTCACTTCACCCCCATCTCCTGCTTCTCCCAAGACCGTTGGCCGTTCCTTCCTCCCATGCGCTGTTGGGGCGACATCCTCTATGTCTCCGACCCTGCGAGCATGCCCTCTCCCCTCCTCCACCTAACGAGGCCGACCTAGGCGCATACCACGAGGTCTTTTGGGGGTTCATGTGCTATTCTACGTAAAAGAAATAGAATTATATGAAAGGAACATAAGGAAAAGAACTAGACTAGAAAGAATCTCTCAAAGTAATTAAGAAGGGATCTTCGTGGTTAGGAAACACACAGGTTAGGGCTAGCCTACTTTCCAATTTCAGATCTGAAAGAATATTATAAAGATGGCTATCCGGCTATTAATAATCTGAAATTCAGAAAAGGGACACTCAAGATGAAGTACTAAGAATAGCAAGGAGTTACTATAGATCTAAAGGCACCTTGTTTATGATTCCTTGGCACAGTAGACCTTCACCTTGAAAACTAGGAGACCGGGGATCCTGCATAGATACATAGTAAAATTAAAAGATTTAGGTGGAAGAATGGAGAAATGGAAGAGGAAATTAGGAATGGAAGAAATGGTTTAGATTTGGCTTTAAGTAGATCTCCTTTGGCGTCCTTTGCGTGAATCATCTTCAATTGTTGGCGTGGAGAACTCCATTATAGATGACCTCTTTTGGAAGATGGGAAGGTTGAAATTGGAGAGGCTTGAAGAGGATTCTTCAAGGGTGGCCGAATGGGATTGGAAAAGGGACTAGTAGCTTGTTTGGTTAAGTATCCTAGGTCTCACACCTACCTTCTCTCAAGGGTCTTTGGCTAGCAAAGGAAGAAAGCTTTCTTAGAAAAAAAATTTCATTTCATTCATCATTTCATTACAAGAGAATTCTAGGAGCTTTTATAAACCTTAAGCTCCTTTTCAAATTCAAAATGCAACACTTTTCATGGAGAAAATCAAGGGGTGTCCCATGAAGATAGGAGTGGCCCATTCAAATTTAAATCTCCTAATTACAAGGTGGCACCCATAAAGAGTGGAGCTTCATTCAAATTTGAAAATTCATGGTTGATGTGTCTTGGTGATGTGGCATGATTTATCCTCCAAGTTGGCATGACTTGTCTTCCAAGGTGGCATGGTGCTTTGATGATGTGGTGCTCCAAGTAGTTGGTGAAGTTGGTTGCACTCATTCTTGCTTAATTGATGCCCAATGCAAGTAGATCTTGAACCCGACTCAATACAAAGCCAATTTAACTCTAATTGGACCCAAATTAAATAAAACAGGACTCAGTTATTCAAATAAAATAAATACAGGACTCATAGACTTATTATAGGACTTAAATTTCTAGTCTTCTATCCATAAAGAACTTGGCATTAGCTGAAGCCTCTTCCTGAGCCTGGTGCCCGCACCAATTCTCCCGGGTGGGAGGAACTCGACCCTGTCGAGTAAGGATCGGTTTGACTGTGGTATTTTTCTAATATATCTGGGTCAATTGTTGTAGATCCTCTCGGGTAATCCAAGAGTCTTCAGATTCCGGTCGACCATGCCAACGAACCAGATAACGCTGATAACCCTTATTTCTAGTAGTAATCACTTGGTCATCTAAGATACATTCAATCTTGTCTCTCCGGTCTAGTGAAATTGCTGGTGGACACTCAGGTAGGGTTTCACTCTCAAAGGCAGGGTGAAGTTCAAAAGGCTCTCTTGGAATTAATGCCGGTTCTTTAAATTCTTTCAGATCAGAACATTAAAAGTGGAGCTAATGCCATAATCAGGTGGTAACTCATACATATGCATTAGATCCTATTTTCTTAATTATTTTGAAAGGTCCAGCTCCCCGGGCATGCAATTTCTTCATAGTTCCCGGTGGAAACCTTTCGGGTCTAAGTTTTATCATGACAGAGTCCCCTTCATTAAATTCTTTTATCCGTTTATGTGAATCAGCCACATGCTTATAAACTTCATTACTCATTTGAATTTTCTTACTAATTTCCTTATGTAATTCTTTAAGATGCTGTGCATATGACTCGGCAAACTCAGATACACGTGCGTGTGTGGGTAATGGGAAGGTCGATAGGTCTCCTAGGTCTATAACCATGGACAATCTCAAAGGGACTTCTACCAGTAGACCTATTGACCGAGCTGTTGTATGCGAACTCAGCACGAGGTAAAAGTAAATCCCAATTTCCCAGATTCTCTCAACAAGGCACCTTAATAAGTTCCCTAGACTTCTATTTACAACTTAGTTTGTCCATCAGTCTGAGGGTGGTAAGCAGTTGAGAATTTTAGTTTTGTTCCTAGTAGGTGCCAAAGAGTTTTCCAAAAATAGCTTGTGAAACGGATCCCTATCTGAAACAATGGTTTTAGGTAACCCATGTAACTTGACTACTTGATCGAGAAAATGCTTGGCTACCCTGGAGGCATCAAAAGTTTGGGAACAGGGTATAAAATGGGCCATTTTCGAAAATCTGTCGACCACTACAAAGATTGAATCGTGTTTCTAAGGGTCTTGGGCAGTCCTAAAACGAAGTCCATGCTAAGATCCTGCCATGGACAATCCGGCACAGGTAAAGGAGTGTATAACCCGTGTTTTGTCTCTGATGTTTGGCAACCGCACATGTCCTACATCGGGCAACAATATTGGCTACTTGTCTCTTAAGGCCTGGCCAGTAAAATTTTCCTCAATTATCAATATGGTCTTGTTTCTTCCAAAATGGCCAGCCAAACCTCCAGCATGGGTTCCCAAATTAGAAAATCTTCAAGGAAGTCTTCGAAACACAAAGCTTGTTTTCCTTAAATAGATAATCATCTAAAAGGGTGTACTCACTGTGGTCACTAGATGGTCCTAATTTCAAGCTTGGTAAACTTCACTAAAGTCTGGACAATTATCATACTCATCCGTAAGTCTTTCAAATCCAACGACTTCAGTGCTAATCGAGTTCAGAAGCAGGGCTCTACGACTTAATGCATCGGCCACCTTATTCTCAGTTCCAGCACGATGTCTTAGGACAAACGTGTAGGCCTGGATGTATTCGACCCACTTGGCATGCCTAGGATTCAGCTTTTTCTGGGAACTAAGGAATCTAAGGGCCTCGTGATCAGAAAACAGGACAAATTCATGCGGTAGTAGATAGTGCCTCCAATACCTTAAAGCTTGCACTACCGCATAGAGCTCTTATCATAGGTGAAATACTTAAGCTTGGCTTCATTTAATTTTTCACTAAAGAAAGCTATGGGATGGCTCTCTTGGCTTAAAACTCCACCTATTCCAACTCCAGATGCATCACAAGCAACCTCAAAAACCTTGAAAAAATCAGGCAATCTTAAGATAGGTGCTTGTGTCATTTTCTTCTTAACATCTAGGAAGGCCCTATCAGCAGCTTTTGTCCATTCAAATTGGCCTTTCTAATGCAATCTGTGATTGGCGCAACTATGGTACTAAACCCTCGAATGAATCTTCTATAAAAAGTAGCTAGGCCATGAAAACTTCGTACTTCATGAATACTTTTGGCACTGGCCACTCAACATTGATTTGATCTTTTCAGGGTTAGCAGAAACTCCATCAGGTGTGACAACAAAACCTAGAAAATGACTCTATGGGTAAAAAAGTCACATTTCTTAAGGTTTGCAAAGAGATTATTTTCTCTAAGAGCTAAACAGACTTGATTCAAGTGGTCCAAATGGTCCTTCTGGGTCCTGCTATATATAAGATTGTCGTCGAAGTAAACTACGACAAACTTTCCTATAAATAACCGTAGGACTTGATTCATAATCCGCATAAAGGTACTAGGAGCATTGGACAGTCCGAAAGGCATTACTACCCACTCAAAAAGACCCTCCTTGGTCTTGAATGCAGTCTTCCACTCATCCCCTGGTCTAATCCTAACCTGATGATAGCCACTCTTAAGGTCAATCTTTGAAAATATTGTTGCTCGGCCATCATATCTAACATGTCATCCAAACGGGTATGGGTAACCTATTTCATTATGATCTTATTAATGGCACGACTATCAACGCACATCCTCCAAGTGCCATCTTTCTTAGGGGTCAGTAATGCTGGTACTGCACAGGGACTCAAACTCTCTCTAATAAATCCTTTCCTAAGGAGATTCCCTACTTGTCTTTGTAACTCTAAATGTTCGGTAGGGTTCATCCTATAGTGTGGAAGGTTGGGTAGGGTGGCTCCTGGGACCAAGTCAATGGCGTGCTGGATGTCCCTAAGTGGTGGAAGCTGGTCAGGTAGGTCATCTGGAAATACATCCTTAAAGTCTTCTAACACTTTAGCCACTTCCCGAGGGCGTTCTTTTTGGGAAGGCTCCTGAATTTCCTTAGTGGTTAAAATCCAAACATGTGTACCCTCAGTGAGTTCTTTCTCAATTTCCCTTTCAGTGATCAAATTGACTCCCGTTTTCTTTTCCTTTAGGTGGCTTGATCCTCTCTTAACAGTGTCCTTAGGTGGTGTTGGGTTAATCACAAACTTCTTTCCTAGGTGCATGAATGAGCAAGAATTTGATCGGCCGTATAGGGTCGCATCATGGTCAAATAACCAGGGTCGACCTAGGATGATACTGCTCACTCCCATTGGTAAGACATCACACCACACTTTCTCCTGATAGGACTGTAACTGGATTTGGACTAGGCACCTATGTTTGATAGGAATCGAAGTGGAGTCTATCCAAGAAAACTTATATGGAGTCGGATGGGGAACTGTGGACAAGCCTAAAGTTTTGACAGCACACTAGTGGACATGGCATTTACACAACTCCACTATCTATGATTATTTTACATACCTTATCCCCTAACTTGATGAATGTTTGTAGGATGTTAGTCCTACGCCAATCTTCCTGTGTCACGTTTTGGGTAAGGATGCATCTAACTACTTCCAACATATCAGGCTCTATTTGTTCCTCGTCTCCTTCATACTCTTCAGCCAAATTGTCCTCAGCCTGATATACTTCCTCGACATTATCACCTAGGGGTTCTTTGGGTTCAGACTCACTTTCTTCTAATTCTCCTATGTGTAAGGCCCTAGTTGGACAATTGCTAGCATAATGGCCTAACTTATGACATCTATAGCAAGCCACATTAGAATTTGGAGTCCTCTGAACTTCTGGTGCTTTACCCCTATCATCTCTACGGGTCAGAGGGGTGCTAGGGTTGGGTCGACTGGGTCGCATCTGATTTGTTCCTGGCTGCTGACTAGGTGCACTAGTTCTAGGGGGTTCGGGTTTGTGATAAAATGGTCCCCTATGAAATCTCTCGGCATCTCGTGCTACCTGGTAAGCTAGCTCTAAGTCATGGACTTCTCTCAGAAATAACTCTTTCTGGATCTCTTCTCTCAATCCTGCCCTAAATCTCGACAAAGTAACTGACTCAGACTCATCTACATTGCATCTCATTACAAATTCATCAAATTTGGCAATGTATTCGGCTACACTCTTGGTTCCCTGGGTCAATCTCTGCCACTGGTCTAGAAGTCTCTGGTGGTAGGACATAGGAAGGTACTTCTCTCTAAGCCTAAGTTTCATTGCCCTCCAGGTTACTATGGGAACATCACCTCTTTGCCTAATGAACCTCTCGACATTTCCCCAGTACAGCCTAGCCTGACGAATTAACCTAAGCTTCGCAAACTTGCATTTTCTCTCCTCTGTCATGTCATACCAATCAAAGTACTGATCCATCTCTCCCTCCCAATCTATGTAAACCTTAGGATCCAGATTTCCATCGAATGTTGGTGCTTCCAATCTAATACTCCTAAGGGCTCGCTCATCACGGTCTGTGTGATCCTGATTATGTCTGCTAGGGTTTGGCTCATAGACTGGATCATGGTGTGCTATCCTAGGATTTGGGTCATGGACTCGATCAGGATTGGGCCTCCTAGGATTTGGCTCGAAGAAATGGTCTTGATGAAGAGTTCTTCTAGGGTTAATGGGTGTCTCAAACTCGAATTCAGGCTCTAACTCATTTTGGACTTCATGATTTCCTCCAGGGGTATGAGCTTCTAATCGATCAAGTCTAGCAGTGATGTGGGTTATCTGATCAGTCAAGTTTTGATTGGTCTGGGCTAATTGATCAGTTAAGTTTTGGTTCAGCCTGGTCATTTGGTCATTCAAGGATTTCATTAGACTCTCAAAGTTTTGTTCCATGGTTACACTAGATTGGGCTTGGGTTTGCTAATAAGGTGCTCCTGATCTAGTTGCCATGCACACAGACTCAACTCGGACTAGGGGTTTTGCTAGACCTAGAGTACAAATCAAATATAAGGTCAAATTGACAATCCGGGTTGTAGTAACTTGGCACCTGGCCAGGTAAGTGTAAGGTTAGTGGAGGTTCCTCTTTGCTTGCCTTAGACACCAATTTGAAATTGGCCAGGTAAGCGAACCACCCACTTTCCTTCGGGCTCTAGTCCCTGAACCACTTGCCTAGACACCAGATACAAGCACACACAAACAGGGTGTCAAAGTTGGCTCGACACTTGACTCGACCCGATCTTGTGGGTGTCCCTAGCTCGCTAGAGAAATTAAATGTCTAATCCATTTTAATTAGGGTTGGGCTCGTTATGCAAGTTAATGATTTTTGGGCTAGGGACAGGTAATGAAATCCTGACCCTATGTCAATTTGATGCCCTTAATTTTGTTTACCATGAAATGAATGCAACAAAATATGGATCCAAATTTCAGGTGCAGAATTAGTGTGTTGCAGTTCTCAAGTTATGGAAAAGTGCAATGTAACAGATTCAAAAAATTTAAAAAACTCACAGAAGATTGCTAACTTCTAGATGATATGCCATACGAAAGGAAATTTAAAAATAATTTTATACTATGCTGAGCAGATACTGAAAACTAGATAAAAAAAACAGGACTGAACATAAAGGAATTTCAGTGATAGTGATGGGATGTGAGAATTTTTATTTTTTTTGTAATTTTTTTCTGAAGATGAAATTTACATGATGATAACTGACTTAATATGGAGTAGAAAAAAATTATTTCAATAAAAAATTAACTACTTTCATTCAGACTTTTATGCAAATCTCAGTCAGCTCATTCAGAAATATAGCAAGCAGAATTTAAACAAACAAAGGCATTTACATACCAAACTTCAACCTAAAAATTCACGTCCGGCCAGGGGCTCATTATTCCCATGGGTCGTGACAGTGTACTGGTGTACACCCGCTCAGAGGCGTGAATTTTAGATCTAGATTGGATTTTAAAAATAATAACTAAGTAGCATGTATGAATGCTATGCATGCAGAAAATTTCAGCAACCTACCTAAATGCACAAATTCAAAAGTAACCCTAACCTACCATGCTCTGGTACCAAAATGATGGGGGACATGTATCGAATGATGCATTTGAAGAATTAGATGGGAAATGAAAATGAAATAGATAAACATGTAGCTATTCTACGTAAAAGAAATAGAATTATATGAAAGGAACATAAGGAAAAGAACTAGACTAGAAAAGAATCTCTCAAAGTAATTAAGAAGGGATCTTCGTGGTTAGGAAAACCACAGGTTAGGGCTAGCCTACTTTCCAATTTCAGATATGAAAGAATATTATAAAGATGGCTATCCGGCTATTAATAATTTGAAATTCAGAAAAGGGACACTTAAGATGAAGTACTAAGAATAGCAAGGAGTTACTATAGATCTAAAGGCACCTTGTTTATGATTCCTTGGCACAGTAGACCTTCACCTTGAAAACTAGGAGACCCGGGGATCCTGCATAGATACATAGTAAAATTAAAAGATTTAGGTGGAAGAATGAGAAATGGAAGAGGAAATTAGGAATGGAAGAAATGGTTTAGATTTGGCTTTAAGTAGATCTCCTTTGGCGTCCTTTGCGTGAATCATCTTCAATTGTTGGCGTGGAGAACTCCATTATAGATGACCTCTTTTGGAAGATGGGAAGGTGAAATTGGAGAGGCTTGAAGAGGATTCTTCAGGGTGGCCGAATGGGATTGGAAAAGGGACTAGTAGCTTGTTTGGTTAAGTATCCTAGGTCTCACACCTACCTTCTCTCAAGGGTCTTTGGCTAGCAAAGGAAGAAAGCTTTCTTAGAAAAAAAATTTCATTTCATTCATCATTTCATTACAAGAGAATTCTAGGAGCTTTTATAAACCTTAAGCTCCTTTTCAAATTCAAAATGCAACACTTTTCATGGAGAAAATCAAGGGTGTCCCATGAAGATAGGAGTGGCCCATTCAAATTTAAATCTCCTAATTACAAGGTGGGCACCCATAAAGAGTGGAGCTTCATTCAAATTTGAAAATTCATGGTTGATGTGTCTTGGTGATGTGGCATGATTTATCCTCCAAGTTGGCATGACTTGTCTTCCAAGGTGGCATGGTGCTTTGATGATGTGGTGCTCAAGTAGTTGGTGAAGTTGGTTGCACTCATTCTTGCTTAATTGATGCCCAATGCAAGTAGATCTTGAACCCGACTCAATACAAAGCCAATTTAACTCTAATTGGACCCAATTAAAATAAAACAGGACTCAATTATTCAAATAAAATAAATACAGGACTCATAGACTTATTATAGGACTTAAATTTCTAGTCTTCTATCCATAAAGAACTTGGCATTAGCTGAAGCCTCTTCCTGAGCCTGGTGCCCCACCAATTCTCCTGGGTGGGAGGAACTCGACACTCTCCCTGTGGGTGGTGCCCGTCGAGTAAGATCGGTTGACTGTGGTATTTTTAATATATCTGGGTCAATTTGTTGTAGATCCTCTCGGGATCCAAGAGTCTTCAGATTCCGGTCGACCGTGCCAACGAACCAGATAACGCTGATAACCTTATTTTAGTAGTAATCACTTGGTATCATAAGATACATTCAATCTTGTCTCTCCGGTCTAGTGAAATTGCTGGTGGACACTCAGGTAGGGTTTCACTCTCAAAGGCAGGGTGAAGTTCAAAAGGCTCTTGGAATTAATGCCGGTTTTTAAATTCTTTCAGATCAGAAACATTAAAAGTGGAGCTAATGCCATAATCAGGTGGTAACTCTAATAATATGCATTAGATCTATTTTCTTAATTATTTGAAAGGTCCAGCTCCCGGGGCATGCAATTTCTTCATAATTTCCGGTGAAAACCTTCAGGTCTAAGTTTTATCATGAGAGTCCCCTTCACTAAATTCCTTTATCCGTTTATGTGAATCAGCCACATGCTTATAAATTCATTACTCATTTGAATTTTCTTACTAATTTCCTTATGTAATTCTTTAAGATGCTGTGCATGACTCGGCAGACTCAGATACACGTGCGTGGTGGGTAATGGGATAAGGTCGATAGGTCTCCTAGGTCTGTAACCATGGACAATCTCAAAGGGACTTCTACCAGTAGACCTATTGACCGAGCTTGTATGCGAACTCAGCACGAGGTAAAACTAAATCCCAATTTCCCAGATTCTCTCCACAGGCACCTTAATAAGTTCCCTAGACTTCTATTTACAACTTCAGTTTGTCCATCAGTCTGAGGGTGGTAAGCAGTTGAGAATTTTAGTTTTGTTCCTAGTAGGTGCCAAAGAGTTTTCCAAAAATAGCTTGTGAAACGGACATCCCTATCTGAAACAATGGTTTTAGGTAAACCATGTAACTTGACTACTTGAGGAAAAGCTTGGCTACCCTGAAGGCATCAAAAGTTTGGGAACAGGGTATAAAATGAGCCATTTTCGAAAATCTGTCGACCACTACAAAGATTGAATCGTGTTTTCTAAGGGTCTTGGGCAGTCCTAAAACGAAGTCCATGCTAAGATCCTGCCATGGACAATCCGGCACAGGTAAAGGAGTGTATAACCCGGTGTTTTGTCTCTGATGTTTGGCAACCGCACATGTCCTACATCGGGCAACAATATTGGCTACTTGTCTCTTAAGGCCTGGCCAGTAAAATTTTCCTCAATTATCAATATGGTCTTGTTTCTTCCAAAATGGCCAGCCAAACCTCCAGCATGGGTTTCCCAAATTAGAAAATCTCTCAAGGAAGTCTTCGGAACACAAAGCTTGTTTTCCTTAAATAGATAATCATCTAAAAGGGTGTACTCACTGTGGTCACTAGATGGTCCTAATTTAAGAGCTTGGTAAACTTCACTAAAGTCTGGACAATTATCATACCATCCGTAAGTCTTTCAAATCCAACGACTTCAGTGCTAATCGAGTTCAGAAGCAGGGCTCTACGACTTAATGCATCGGCCACCTTATTCTCAGTTCCAGCACGATGTCTTAGGACAAACATGCAGGCCTGGATGTATTCGACCCACTTGGCATGCCTAGGATTCGCTTTTTCCATGGTTACACTAGATTGGGCTTGGGTTTGCTGATAAGGTGCTCCTGATCTAGTTGCCATGCACACAGACTCAACTCGGACTAGGGGTTTTGCTAGACCTAGAGTACAAATCAAATATAAGGTCAAATTGACAATCCGGGTTGTAGTAACTGGCACCTGGCCAGGTAAGTGTAAGGTTAGTGGAGGTTCCTCTTTGCTTGCCTTAGACACCAATTGAAGTTGGCCAGGTAAGCGAACCAACCCACTTTCCTTCGGGCTCTAGTCCCTGAACCTTGCCTAGACACCAGATACAGCACACACAAACAGGGTGTCAAGTTGGCTTGACACTTGACTCGACCCGATCTTGTGGGTGTCCCTAGCTCGCTAGAGAAATTAAATGTCTAATCCATTTTAATTAGGGTTGGGCTTGTTATGCAAGTAATGATTTTTGGGCTAGGGACAGGTAATGAAATCCTGACCCTATGTCAATTGATGCCCTAATTTTGTTTACCATGAAATGATGCAACAAACATATGGATCCAAATTCAGGTGCAGAATTAGTGTGTTGCAGTTCTCAAGTGATGGAAAAGTGTAATGTAACAGATTCAAAAAATTTAAAAACATCAGAAGATTGCTAACTTCTAGATGATATGCCATACGAAAGGAATTTAAAATAAATTTTATACTATGCTGAGCAGATACTGAAAACTAGATAAAAAAACAGAACTGAACATAAAGGATTTCAGTGATAGTGATGGGATGCGAGAATTTTTATTTTTTTTGTAATTTTTTCTGAAGATGAAAGTTTACGTGATGATAACTGACTTAATATGGAGTAGAAAAAAATTATTTCAATAAAAAATTAACTACTTTCATTCAGACTTTTATGCAAATCTCAGTCAGCTCATTCAGAAATATAGCAAGCAGAATTTAAACAAACAAAGGCATTTACATACAAACTTCAACCTAAAAATTCCGTCCGGCCAGGGCTCACTATTCCCATGGGTCGTGACAGTGTACTGGTGTCACACCGCTCAGGAGGCGTGAATTTTAGATCTAGATTGGATTTTAAAAATAATAACTAAGTAGCATGTATGAATTCTATGCATGCAGAAAATTTTAGCAACCTACCTAAATGCACAAATTCAAAGTAACCCTAACCTACCATGCTCTGATACCAAAATGATGGGGGGCATGTATCGAATGATGCATTTGAAGAATTAGATGGACTAAATGAAAATGAAATAGATAACATGTAGCTATTCTACGTAAAAGAAATAGAATTTATGAAAGGAACATAAGGAAAAGAACTAGACTAGAAAAGAATCTCTCAAAGTAATTAAGAAGGGATCTTCGTGGTTAGGAAACCACACAGGTTAGGGCTAGCCTACTTTCCAATTTCAGATCTGAAAGAATATTATAAAGATGGCTATCCGGCTATTAATAATCTGAAATTCAGAAAAGGGACACTCAAGAGAAGTACTAAGAATAGCAAGGAGTTACTATAGATCTAAGGCACCTTGTTATGATTCCTTGGCACAGTAGACCTTCACCTTGAAAACTAGGAGACCCGGGGATCCTGCATAGATACATAGTAAAATAAAAGATTTAGTGGAAGAATGGAGAAATGGAAGAGGAAATTAGGAATGGAAGGGAAATGGTTTAGATTTGCTTTAAGTAGATCTCCTTTGGCGTCCTTTGCGTGAATCATCTCAATTGTTGGCGTGGAGAACTCCATTATAGATGACCTCTTTGGAAGATGGGAAGGTTGAAATTGGAGGGCTTGAAGAGGATTCTTCAAGGGTGGCCGAATGGGATTGGAAAAGGGACTAGTAGCTTGTTTGGTTAAGTATCCTAGGTCTCACACCTACCTTCTCTCAAGGGTCTTTGGCTAGCAAAGGAAGAAAGCTTTCTTAGAAAAAAAAATTTCATTCATCATTTCATTACAAGAGAATTCTAGGAGCTTTTATAAACCTTAAGCTCCTTTTCAAATTCAAAATGCAACACTTTTCATGGAGAAAATCAAGGGGTGTCCCATGAAGATAGGAGTGGCCCATTCAAATTTAATCTCCTAATTACAAGGTGGGCACCCATAAAGAGTGGAGCTTCATTCAAATTTGAAAATTCATGGTTGATGTGTCTTGGTGATGTGGCATGATTTATCCTCCAAGTTGGCATGACTTGTCTTCCAAGGGGCATGGTGCTTTGATGATGGGTGCTCCAAGTAGTTGGTGAAGTGGTTGCACTCATTCTTGCTTAATTGATGCCCAATGCAAGTAGATCTTGAACCCGACTCAATACAAAGCCAATTTAACTCTAATTGGACCCAAATTAAAATAAAACAGGACTCAGTTATTCAAATAAAATAAATACAGGACTCATAGACTTATTATAGGACTTAAATTCTAGTCTTCTATCCATAAAGAACTTGGCATTAGCTGAAGCCTCTTCCTGAGCCTGGTGCCCGCACCAATTCTCCCCGGGTGGGAGGAACTCGACCTGTCGAGTAAGGATCGGTTTGACTGTGGTATTTTCTAATATATCTGGGTCAATTTGTTGTAGATCCTCTCGGGTAATCCAAGAGTCTTCAGATTCGGTCGACCATGCCAACGAACCAGATAACGCTGTGATAACCTTATTTCTAGTAGTAATCACTTGGTCATCAGATACATTCAATCTTGTCTCTCGGTCTAGTGAAATTGCTGGTGGACACTCAGGTAGGGTTTCACTCTCAAAGGCAGGGTGAAGTTCAAAAGGCTCTCTTGGAATTAATGCCGGTTCTTTAAATTTTCAGATCAGAAACATTAAAAGTGGAGCTAATGCCATAATCAGGTGGTAACTCTAATACATATGCATTAGATCCTATTTTCTTAATTATTTTGAAAGGTCCGCTCCCCGGGCATGCAATTTCTTCATAGTTCCCGGTGGAAACCTTTCGGGTCTAAGTTTTATCATGACAGAGTCCCCTTCATTAAATTCTTTTATCCGTTTATGTGAATCAGCCACATGCTTATAAAACTTCATTACTCATTTGAATTTTTTATAATTCCTTATGATTCTTTAGATGCTGTGCATATGACTCGGCAAACTCAGATACACGTGCGTGTGTGGGTAATGGGATAAGGTCGATAGGTCTCCTAGGTATTAACCATGGACAATCTCAAAGGGACTTCTACCAGTAGACCTATTGAACCGAGCTGTTGTATGCGAACTCAGCACGAGGTAAAAGTAAATCCCAATTTCCCAGATTCTCTCCAACAAGGCACCTTAATAAGTTCCCTAGACTTCTATTACAACTTTAGTTGTCCATCAGTCTGAGGGTGGTAAGCAGTTGAGAATTTTAGTTTTGTTCCTAGTAGGTGCCAAAGAGTTTTCCAAAATAGCTTGTGAAACGGATATCCCTATCTGAAACAATGGTTTTAGGTAACCCATGTAACTTGACTACTTGATCGAGAAAATGCTTGGCTACCCTGGAGGCATCAAAAGTTTGGGAACAGGGTATAAAATGGGCCATTTTCGAAAATCTGTCGACCACTACAAAGATTGAATCGGGTTTTCTAAGGGTCTTGGGCAGTCCTAAAACGAAGTCCATGCTAAGATCCTTCCATGGACAATCCGGCACAGGTAAAGGAGTGTATACCCGGTGTTTGTCTCTGATGTTTGGCAACCGCACATGTCCTACATCGGGCAACAATATTGGCTACTTGTCTCTTAAGGCCTGGCCAGTAAAATCTTTCCTCAATTATCAATATGGTCTTGTTTCTTCCAAATGGCCAGCCCAAACCTCCAGCATGGTTTTCCAAATTAGAAAATCTTTCAAGGAAGTCTTCGAAACACAAAGCTTGTTTTCCTTAAATAGATAATCATCTAAAAGGGTGTACTCACTGTGGTCACTAGATGGTCCTAATTTCAGAGCTTGGTAAACTTCACTAAAGTCTGGACAATTATCATACTCATCCGTAAGTCTTTCAAATCCAACGACTTCAGTGCTAATCGAGTTCAGAAGCAGGGCTCTACGACTAATGCATCGCCACCTTATTCTCAGTTCCAGCACGATGTCTTAGGACAAACGTGTAGGCCTGGATGTATTCGACCCACTTGGCATGCCTAGGATTCAGCTTTTTCTGGGAACTAAGGAATCTAAGGGCCTCGTGATCAGAAAACAGGACAAATTCATGCGGTAGTAGATAGTGCCTCCAATACCTTAAAGCTTGCATTACCGCATAGAGCTCTTTATCATAGGTGAAATACTTAAGCTTGGCTTCATTTAATTTTTCACTAAAGAAAGCTATGGGATGGCTCTCTTGGCTTAAAACTCCACCTATTCCAACTCCAGATGCATCACAAGCAACCTCAAAAACCTTGAAAAAATCAGGCAATCTTAAGAAGGTGCTTGTGTCATTTTCTTCTTAACATCTAGGAAGGCCCTATCAGCAGCTTTTGTCCATTCAATTGGCCTTTTCTAATGCAATCTGTGATTGGCGCAACTATGGTACTAAACCCTCGAATGAATCTTCTATAAAAAGTAGCTAGGCCATGAAAACTTCGTACTTCATGAATACTTTTTGGCACTGGCCACTCAACAATTGATTTGATCTTTTCAGGGTTAGCAGAAACTCCATCAGGTGTGTGACAACAAAACCTAGAAAATGACTCTATGGGTAAAAAGTCACATTTCTTAAGGTTTGCAAAGAGATATTTTCTCTAAGAGCTAAACAGACTTGATTCAAGTGGTCCAAATGGTCCTTCTGGGTCCTGCTATATATAAGATTGTCGTCGAAGTAAACTACGACAAACTTTCCTATAAATAACCGTAGGACTTGATTCATAATCCGCATAAAGGTACTAGGAGCATTGGACAGTCGAGAAGGCATTACTACCACTCAAAAAGACCCTCCTGGTCTTGAATGCAGTCTTCCACTCATCCCCTGGTCTAATCCTAACCTGATGATAGCCACTCTTAAGGTAATCTTTGAAAAATTTGTTGCTCCGGCCATCATATCTAACATGTCATCCAAACGGGATATGGGAACCTATATTTCATTATGATCTTATTATGGCACTATCAACGCACATCCTCCAAGTGCCATCTTTCTTAGGGGTCAGTAATGCTGGTACTGCACAGGGACTCAAACTCTCTCTAATAAATCCTTTCCTAAGGAGATTCCCTACTTGTCTTTGTAACTCTAAATGTTCGGTAGGGTTCATCCTATAGTGTGGAAGGTTGGGTAGGGTGGCTCTGGGACCAGTCAATGGCGTGCTGGATGTCCCTAAGTGTGGAAGCTGGTCAGGTAGGTCATCTGGAAATACATCCTTAAAGTCTCTAACACTTTAGCCACTTCCCGAGGGCGTTCTTTTTGGGAAGGTCCTGAATTTCCTTAGTGGTTAAAATCAAACATGTGTACCCTCAGTGAGTTCTTTCTCAATTTCCCTTTCAGTGAGCAAATTGCTCCCGTTTCTTTTCCTTTAGGTGGCTTGATCCTCTCTTAATAGGTCCTTAGGTGGTGTTGGGTTAATCACAAATTCTTTCCTAGGTGCATGAATGAGAATGAGATTTGTCGGGCCGTATAGGGTCGCATCATGGTCAATAACCAGGGTCGACCTAGGATGATACTGCTCACTCCCATTGGTAAGACATCACACCACACTTTCTCCTGATAGGACTGTAACTGGATTTGGACTAGGCACCTATGTTTGATAGGAATCGAAGTGGAGTCTATCCAAGAAACCTTATATGGAGTCGGATGGGGAACTGTGGACAAGCCTAAAGTTTTGACAGCACTAGTGGACATGGCATTTACACAACTCCACACTATCTATGATTATTTTACATACCTTATCCCCTAACTGATGAATGTTTGTAGGATGTTAGTCCTACGCCAAATCTTCCTGTGTCACGTTTGGGTAAGGATGCATCTTACTACTTCCAACATATCAGGCTCTATTTGTTCCCGTCTCCTTCATACTCTTCAGCCAAATTGTCCTCAGCTGATATACTTCCTCGACATTATCACCTAGGGGTTCTTGGGTTCAGACTCACTTTCTTCTAATTCTCCTATGTGTAAGGCCCTAGTTGGACAATTGCTAGCATAATGGCTAACTTATGACATCTATAGCAAGCCACATTAGAATTTGGAGTCCTCTGAACTTCTTGTGCTTTACCCCTATCATCTCTACGGGTCAGAGGGGGTGGCGGTTGGGTCGACTGGGTCGCATCTGATTTGTTCTGGCTGCTGACTAGGTGCACTAGTTCTAGGGGGTTCGGGTTTGCGATAAAATGGTCCCCTATGAAATCTCTCGGCATCTCGTGCTACCTGGTAAGCTAGCTCTAAGTCATGGACTTCTCTCAGAAATAACTCTTTCTGGATCTCTTCTCTCAATCCTGCCCTAAATCTCGACAAAGTAACTGACTCAGACTCATCTACATTGCATCTCATTACAAATTCATCAAATTTGGCAATATATATTCGGCTACACTCTTGGTTCCCTGGGTCAATCTCTGCCACTGGTCTAGAAGTCTTGGTGGTAGGACATAGGAAGTAACTTCTCTCTAAGCCTAAGTTTCATTGCCTCCAGGGTACTATGGGAACATCACCTCTTTGCCTAATGACCTCTCGAAATTCCCCAGTACAGCCTAGCCTGACGAATTAACCTAAGCTTCGCGAACTTGCATTTTCTCTCCTCTGTCATGTCATACCAATCAAAGTACTGATCCATCTCTCCCTCCCAATCTATGTAAACCTTAGGATCCAGATTTCCATCGAATGTTGGTGCTTCCAATCTAATACTCCTAAGGGCTCGCTCATCACGGTCTGTGTGATCCTGATTATGTCTGCTAGGGTTTAGCTCATAGACTGGATCATGGTGTGCTATCCTAGGATTTGGGTATGGACTCGATCAGGATTGGGCCTCCTAGGATTTGGCTCGAAGAAATGGTCTTGATGAAGAGTTCTTCTAGGGTTAATGGGTGTCTCAAATCGAATCAGGCTCTAACTCATTTTGGACTTCATGATTTCTCCAGGGGTATGAGCTTCTAATCGATCAAGTCTAGCAGTGATGTGGGTTATCTGATCAGTCAAGTTTTGATTGGTCTGGGGCTAATTGATCAGTTAAGTTTTGGTTCAGCCTGGTCATTTGGTCATTCAAGGATTTCATTAGACTCTCAAAGTTTTGTTCCATGGTTACACTAGATTGGGCTTGTGGTTTGCTAATAAGGTGCTCCTGATCTAGTTGCCATGCACACAGACTCAGCTCGGACTAGGGGTTTTGCTAGACCTAGAGTACAAATCAATATAAGGTCAAATGACAATCGGGTTGTAGTAACTTGGCACCTGGCCAGGTAAGTGTAAGGTTAGTGGAGGTTCCTCTTTGCTTGCCTTAGACACCAATTTGAAATTGGCCAGGTAAGCGAAACCAACCCACTTTCCTTCGGGCTCTAGTCCCTGAACCACTTGCCTAGACACCAGATACAAGCACACAAACAGGGTGTCAAAGTTGGCTCGACACTTGACTCGACCCGATCTTGTGGGTGTCCTAGCTCGCTAGAGAAATTAAATGTCTAATCCATTTAATTAGGGTGGGCTCGTTATGCAGTTAATGATTTTTGGGCTAGGGACAGGTAATGAAATCCTGACCCTATGTCATTTGATGCCCTTAATTTTGTTTACCATGAAATGAATGCAAACAAACATATGGATCCAAATTTCAGGTGGCAGAATTAGTGTGTTGCAGTTCTCAAGTTATGGAAAAGTGCAATGTAACAGATTCAAAAAATTTAAAAAATCATAGAGATTGCTAACTTCTAGATGATATGCCATACGAAAGGAATTTAAAAATATTTTATACTATGTGAGAGATACTGAAAACTAGATAAAAAAAACAGGAATGAACATAAAGGAATGTCAGTGATAGTGATGGGATGTGAGAATTTTATTTTTTTTGTAATTTTTTCTGAAGATGAAAGTTACGTGATGATAACTGACTTAATATGGAGTAGAAAAAAAATTATCTCAATAAAAATTACTACTTTCATTCAGACTTTTATGCAATCTCAGTCAGCTCATTCAGAATATAGCAAGCAGAATTTAACAAACAAAGGCATTTACATCCAAACTTAACCTAAAAATTCACGTCCGGCCAGGGGCTCATTATTCCCATGGGTCGTGACAGTGTACTGGTGTACACCCGCTCAGGAGGCGTGAATTTTAGATCTAGATTGGATTTAAAAATAATAACTAAGTAGTAGCTGTATGAATGCTATGCATGCAGAAAATTCAGCAACCTACCTAAATGCACAAATTCAAAAGTAACCCTAACCTACCATGCTCTGGTACCAAAATGATGGGGGAATGTATCGAATGATGCATTTGAAGAATTAGATGGACTAAATGAAAATGAAATAGATAAAACATGTAGCTATTCTACGTAAAAGAATAGAATTATATGAAAGGAACCAAGGAAAAGAACTAGACTAGAAAAGAATCTCAAAGTAATTAAGAAGGGATCTTCGTGGTTAGGAAACACACAGGTTAGGCTAGCCTACTTTCCATTTCAGATATGAAAGAATATTATAAAGATGGCTATCCGGCTATTATAATTTGAAATTCAGAAAAGGGACACTCAAGATGAAGTACTAAGAATAGCAAGGAGTTACTATAGATCTAAAGGCACCTTGTTTATGATTCCTTGGCACAGTAGACCTTCACCTGAAAACTAGGAGACCCGGGGATCCTGCATAGATACATAGTAAAATTAAAAGATTTAGGTGGAAGAATGGAGAATGGAAGAGGAAATTTAGGAATGGAAGAAATGGTTGAGATTTGGCTTTAAGTAGATCTCCTTTGGCGTCTTTGCGTGAATCATCTTCAATTGTTGGCTTCTAGATGATATGCCATACGAAAGGAAATTTAAAAATAAATTTTATACTATGCTGAGCAGATACTGAAAAACTAAAAAAAAACAGGACTGAACATAAAAAATTAACTACTTTCATTCAGACTTTTTATGCAAATCTCAGTCAGCTCATTCAGAAAATATCGCAAGCATAATTTAAACAAACAAAGGCATTTACATACCAAACTTCAACCTAAAAATTCACGTCCGCCCAGGGCTCATTATTCCCATGGGTCCGTGACAGTGTACGGTGTACACCCGCTCAGGAGGCGTGAATTTTAGATCTAGATTGGATTTTAAAATAATAACTAAGTAGCATGTATGAATGCTATGCATGCAGAAAATTTCAGCAACCTACCTAAATGCACAAATTCAAAAGTAACCCAACCTACCATGCTCTGTACCAAAATGATGGGGGACATGTATCGAATGATGCATTTGAAGAATTAGATGGACTAAATGAAAATGAAATAGATAAACATGTAGCTATTCTACGTAAAAGAAATAGAATTATATGAAAGGAACATAAGGAAAAGAACTAGACTAGAAAAGAATCTCTCAAAGTAATTAAGAAGGGATCTTCGTGGTTAGAACCACACAGGTTAGGGCTAGCCTACTTTCCAATTTCAGATATGAAAGAATATTATAAAGATGGCTATCCGGCTATTAATAATTTGAAATTCAGAAAAGGGACACTCAGATGAAGTACTAAGAATAGCAAGGAGTTACTATAGATCTAAAGGCACCTTGTTTATGATTCCTTGGCACAGTAGACTTCTTCACCTTGAAACTAGGAGACCCGGGGATCCTGCATAGATACATAGTAAAATTAAAAGATTTAGGTGAAGAATGGAGAAATGGAAGAGGAAATTAGGAATGGAAGAAATGGTTTAGATTTGGCTTTAAGTAGATCTCCTTTGGCGTCCTTTGCGTGAATCATCTTCATTGTTGGCGTGGAGACTCCATTATAGATGACCTCTTTTGGAAGATGGGAAGGTTGAAATTGAGAGGCTTGAAGAGGATTCTTCAAGGGTGGCCGAATGGGGGAAAGGGACTAGTAGCTTGTTTGGTTAAGTATCCTAGGTCTCACACCTACCTTCTCTCAAGGGTCTTTGGCTAGCAAAGGAAGAAAGCTTTCTTAAAAAAAAATTTCATTTCATTCATCATTTCATTACAAGAGAATTCTAGGAGCTTTTATAAACCTTAAGCTCCTTTTCAAATTCAAAATGCAACCTTTTCATGGAGAAAATCAAGGGGTGTCCCATGAAGATGGAGTGGCCCATTCAAATTTAAATCTCCTAATTACAAGGTGGGCACCCATAAAGAGTGGAGCTTCATTCAAATTTGAAATTCATGGTTGATGTCTTGGTGATGTGGCATGATTTATCCTCCAAGTTGGCATGACTGTCTTCCAAGGTGGCATGGTGCTTTGATGATGTGGTGCTCCAAGTAGTTGGTGAAGTTGGTTGCACTCATTCTTGCTTAATTGATGCCCAATGCAAGTAGATCTTGAACCCGACTCAATACAAAGCCAATTTAACTCTAATTGGACCCAAATTAAAATAAACAGGACTCAATTATTCAAATAAAATAAATACAGGACTCATAGACTTATTATAGGACTTAAATTTCTAGTCTTCTATCCATAAAGAACTTGGCATTAGCTGAAGCCTCTTCCTGAGCCTGGTGCCGCACCAATTCTCCCCGGGTGGGAGGAACTCGACCCTGTCGAGTAAGGATCGGTTTGACTGTGGTATTTTTTCTAATATATCTGGGTCAATTTGTTGTAGATCCTCTCGGGTAATCCAAGAGTCTTCAGATTCCGGTCGACCGTGCCAACGAACCAGATAACGCTGATAACCCTTATTTCTAGTAGTAATCACTTGGTCATCTAAGATACATTCAATCTTGTCTCTCCGTCTAGTGAATTGCTGGTGGACACTCAGGTAGGGTTTCACTCTCAAAGGCAGGGTGAAGTTCAAAAGGCTCTCTTGGAATTAATGCCGGTTCTTTAAATTCTTTCAGATCAGAACATTAAAAGTGGAGCTAATGCCATAATCAGGTGGTAACTCTAATACATATGCATTAGATCCTATTTTCTTAATTATTTTGAAAGGTCCAGCTCCCCGGGCATGCAATTTCTTCATAATTTCCGGTGGAAACCTTTCAGGTCTAAGTTTTATCATGACAGAGTCCCCTTCACTAAATTCCTTTATCCGTTTATGTGAATCAGCCACATGCTTATAAACTTCATTACTCATTTGAATTTTCTTACTAATTTCCTTATGTAATTCTTTAAGATGCTGTGCATATGACTCGGCAGACTCAGATACACGTGCGTGTGTGGGTAATGGGATAAGGTCGATAGGTCTCCTAGGTCTGTAACCATGGACAATCTCAAAGGGACTTCTACCAGTAGACCTATTGACCGAGCTGTTGTATGCGAACTCAGCACGAGGTAAAACTAAATCCCAATTCCCAGATTCTCTCCAACAAGGCACCTTAATAAGTTCCCTAGACTTCTATTTACAACTTCAGTTTGTCCATCAGTCTGAGGGTGGTAAGCAGTTGAGAATTTTAGTTTGTTCCTAGTAGGTGCCAAAGAGTTTTCCAAAAATAGCTTGTGAAACGGACATCCCTATCTGAAACAATGGTTTTAGGTAACCCATGTAACTTGACTACTTGATCGAGAAAAAGCTTGGCTACCCTGGAGGCATCAAAAGTTTGGGAACAGGGTATAAAATGAGCCATTTTCGAAAATCTGTCGACCACTACAAAGATTGAATCGTGTTTTCTAAGGGTCTTGGGCAGTCCTAAAACGAAGTCCATGCTAAGATCCTGCCATGGACAATCCGGCACAGGTAAAGGAGTGTATAACCCGGTGTTTTGTCTCTGATGTTTGGCAACCGCACATGTCCTACATCGGGCAACAATATTGGCTACTTGTCTCTTAAGGCCTGGCCAGTAAAATTTTTCCTCAATTATCAATATGGTCTTGTTTCTTCCAAAATGGCCAGCCAAACCTCCAGCATGGGTTTCCCAAATTAGAAAATCTCTCAAGGAAGTCTTCGGAACACAAAGCTTGTTTTCCTTAAATAGATAATCATCTAAAAGGGTGTACTCACTGTGGTCACTAGATGGTCCTAATTTAAGAGCTTGGTAAACTTCACTAAAGTCTGGACAATTATCATACTCATCCGTAAGTCTTTCAAATCCAACGACTTCAGTGCTAATCGAGTTCAGAAGCAGGGCTCTACGACTTAATGCATCGGCCACCTTATTCTCAGTTCCAGCACGATGTCTTAGGACAAACGTGTAGGCCTGGATGTATTCGACCCTTGGCATGCCTAGGATTCAGCTTTTTCTGGGAACTAAGGAATCTAAGGGCCTCGTGATCAGAAAACAGGACAAATTCATGCGGTAGTAGATAGTGCCTCCAATACCTTAAAGCTTGCATTACCGCATAGAGCTCTTTATCATAGGTGAAATACTTAAGCTTGGCTTCATTTAATTTTTCACTAAAGAAAGCTATGGGATGGCTCTCTTGGCTTAAAACTCCACCTATTCCAACTCCAGATGCATCACAAGCAACCTCAAAAACCTTGGAAAAATCAGGCAATCTTAAGATAGGTGCTTGTGTCATTTTCTTCTTAACATCTAGGAAGGCCCTATCAGCAGCTTTTGTCCATTCAAATTGGCCTTTCCTAATGCAATCTGTGATTGGCGCAACTATGGTACTAAACCCTCGAATGAATCTTCTATAAAAAGTAGCTAGGCCATGAAAACTTCGTACTTCATGAATACTTTTTGGCACTGGCCACTCAACAATTGATTTGATCTTTTCAGGGTTAGCAGAAACTCCGTCAGGTGTGACAACAAAACCTAGAAAAATGACTCTATGGGTAAAAAAGTCACATTTCTTAAGGTTTGCAAAGAGATTATTTTCTCTAAGAGCTAAACAGACTTGATTCAAGTGGTCCAAATGGTCCTTCTGGGTCCTACTATATATAAGAATGTCGTCGAAGTAAACTATGACAAACTTTCCTATAAATAACCGTAGGACTTGATTCATAATCCGCATAAAGGTACTAGGAGCATTGGACAGTCCGAAAGGCATTACTACCCACTCAAAAAGACCCTCCTTGGTCTTGAATGCAGTCTTCCACTCATCCCCTGGTCTAATCCTAACCTGATGATAGCCACTCTTAAGGTCAATCTTTGAAAATATTGTTGCTCCGGCCATCATATCTAACATGTCATCCAAACGGGGTATGGGAAACCATATTTCATTGTGATCTTATTAATGGCATGACTATCAACGCACATCCTCCAAGTGCCATCTTTCTTAGGGGTCAGTAATGCTGGTACTGCACAGGGACTCAAACTCTCTCTAATAAATCCTTTCCTAAGGAGATTCCCTACTTGTCTTTGTAACTCTAAATGTTCGGTAGGGTTCATCCTATAGTGTGGAAGGTTGGGTAGGGTGGCTCCTGGGACCAAGTCAATGGCGTGCTGGATGTCCCTAAGTGGTGGAAGCTGGTCAGGTAGGTCATCTGAAATACATCCTTAAAGTCTTCTAACACTTTAGCCACTTCCCGAGGGCGTTCTTTTTGGGAAGGCTCCTGAATTTCCTTAGTGGTTTAAATCCAAACATGTGTACCCTCAGTGAGTTCTTTCTCAATTTCCCTTTCAGTGATCAAATTGACTCCCGTTTTCTTTTCCTTTAGGTGGCTTGATCCTCTCTTAACAGTGTCCTTAGGTGGTGTTGGGTTAATCACAAACTTCTTTCCTAGGTGCATGAATGAGCAAGAATTTGATCGGCCGTATAGGGTCGCATCATGGTCAAATAACCAGGGTCGACCTAGGATGATACTGCTCACTCCCATTGGTAAGACATCACACCACACTTTCTCCTGATAGGACTGTAACTGGATTTGGACTAGGCACCTATGTTTGATAGGAATCGAAGTGGAGTCTATCCAAGAAACCTTATATGGAGTCGGATGGGGAACTGTGGACAAGCCTAAAGTTTTGACAGCACTAGTGGATATGGCATTTACACAACTCCCACTATCTATGATTATTTTACATACCTTATCCCCTAACTTGATGAATGTTTGTAGGATGTTAGTCCTACGCCAATCTTCCTGTGTCGCGTTTTGGGTAAGGATGCATCTAACTACTCCCAACATATCAGGCTCTATTTGTTCCTCGTCTCCTTCATACTCTTCAGCCAAATTGTCCTCAGCCTGATATACTTCCTCGACATTATCACCTAGGGGTTCTTTGGGTTCAGACTCACTTTCTTCTAATTCTCCTATGTGTAAGGCCCTAGTTGGACAATTGCTAGCGTAATGGCCTAACTTATGACATCTATAGCAAGCCACATTAGAATTTGGAGTCCTCTGAACTTCTGGTGCTTTACCCCTATCATCTCTACGGGTCAGAGGGGTGCTAGGGTTGGGTCGACTGGGTCGCATCTGATTTGTTCCTGGCTGCTGACTAGGTGCACTAGTTCTAGGGGGTTCGGCTTTGCGATAAAATGGTCCCCTATGAAATCTCTCGGCATCTCGTGCTACCTGGTAAGCTAGCTCTAAGTCATGGACTTCTCTCAGAAATAACTCTTTCTGGATCTCTTCTCTCAATCCTGCCCTAAATCTGACAAAGTAACTGACTCAGACTCATCTACATTGCATCTCATTACAAATTCATCAAATTTGGCAATGTATTCGGCTACACTCTTGGTTCCCTGGGTCAATCTCTGCCACTGGTCTAGAAGTCTCTGTGGTAGGACATAGGAAGGTACTTCTCTCTAAGCCTAAGTTTCATTGCCTCCAGGTTACTATGGGAACATCACCTCTTTGCCTAATGAACCTCTCGACATTTCCCAGTACAGCCTAGCCTGACGAATTAACCTAAGCTTCGCGAACTTGCATTTTCTCTCCTCTGTCATGTCATACCAATCAAAGTACTGATCCATCTCTCCCTCCCAATCTATGTAAACCTTAGGATCCAGATTTCCATCGAATGTTGGTGCTTCCAATCTAATACTCCTAAGGGCTCGCTCATCACGGTCTGTGTGATCCTGATTGTGTCTGCTAGGGTTTAGCTCATAGACTGGATCATGGTGTGCTATCCTAGGATTTGGGTCATGGACTCGATCAGGATTGGGCCTCCTAGGATTTGGCTCGAAGAAATGGTCTTGATGAAGAGTTCTTCTAGGGTTATGGGTGTCTCAAACTCGAATTCAGGCTCTAACTCATTTTGGACTTCATGATTTCCTCCAGGGGTATGAGCTTCTAATCGATCAAGTCTAGCAGTGATGTGGGTTATCTGATCAGTCAAGTTTTGATTGGTCTGGGCTAATTGATCAGTTAAGTTTTGGTTCAGCCTGGTCATTTGGTCATTCAAGGATTTCATTAGACTCTCAAAGTTTTGTTCCATGGTTACACTAGATTGGGCTTGGGTTTGCTGATAAGGTGCTCCTGATCTAGTTGCCATGCACACAGACTCAACTCGGACTAGGGGTTTTGCTAGACCTAGAGTACAAATCAAATATAAGGTCAAATTGACAATCCGGGTTGTAGTAACTTGGCACCTGGCCAGGTAAGTGTAAGGTTAGTGGAGGTTCCTCTTTGCTTGCCTTAGACACCAATTTGAAATTGGCCAGGTAAGCGAACCAACCCACTTTCCTTCGGGCTCTAGTCCCTGAACCACTTGCCTAGACACCAGATACAAGCACACACAAACAGGGTGTCAAAGTTGGCTTGACACTTGACTCGACCCGATCTTGTGGGTGTCCCTAGCTCGCTAGAGAAATTAAATGTCTAATCCATTTTAATTAGGGTTGGGCTCGTTATGCAAGTTAATGATTTTTGGGCTAGGGACAGGTAATGAAATCCTGACCCTATGTCAATTTGATGCCCTTAATTTTGTTTACCATGAAATGAATGCAACAAACATATGGATCCAAATTTCAGGTGCAGAATTAGTGTGTTGCAGTTCTCAAGTGATGGAAAAGTGCAATGTAACAGATTCAAAAAAATTAAAAAACTCACAGAAGATTGCTAACTTCTAGATGATATGCCATACGAAAGGAAATTTAAAAATAAATTTTATACTATGCTGAGCAGATACTGAAAACTAGATAAAAAAAACAGACTGAACATAAAGGAATTTCAGTGATAGTGATGGGATGCGAGAATTTTTATTTTTTTGTAATTTTTTCTGAAGATGAAGTTTACGTGATGATAACTGACTTAATATGGAGTAGAAAAAAATTATTTCAATAAAAAATTAACTACTTTCATTCAGACTTTTATGCAAATCTCAGTCAGCTCATTCAGAAATATAGCAAGCAGAATTTAAACAAACAAAGGCATTTACATACCAAACTTCAACCTAAAAATTCACGTCCGGCCAGGGGCTCATTATTCCCATGGGTCGTGACAGTGTACTGGTGTACACCCGCTCAGGAGGCATGAATTTTAGATCTAGATTGGATTTTAAAATAATAACTAAGTAGCATGTATGAATGCTATGCATGCAGAAAATTTCAGCAACCTACCTAAATGCACAAATTCAAAAGTAACCCTAACCTACCATGCTCTGATACCAAAATGATGGGGGACATGTATCGAATGATGCATTTGAAGAATTAGATGGACTAAATGAAAATGAAATAGATAAACATGTAGCTATTCTACGTAAAAGAAATAGAATTATATGAAAGGAACATAAGGAAAAGAACTAGACTAGAAAAGAATCTCTCAAAGTAATTAAGAAGGGATCTTCGTGGTTAGGAAACCACACAGGTTAGGGCTAGCCTACTTTCCAATTTCAGATCTGAAAGAATTTTATAAAGATGGCTATCCGGCTATTAATAATCTGAAATTCAGAAAAGGGACACTCAAGATGAAGTACTAAGAATAGCAAGGAGTTACTATAGATCTAAAGGCACCTTGTTTATGATTCCTTGGCACAGTAGACCTTCACCTTGAAAACTAGGAGACCCGGGGATCCTGCATAGATACATAGTAAAATTAAAAGATTTAGGTGGAAGAATGGAGAAATGGAAGAGGAAATTAGGAATGGAAGAAATGGTTTAGATTTGGCTTTAAGTAGATCTCCTTTGGCGTCCTTTGCGTGAATCATCTTCAATTGTTGGCATGGAGAACTCCATTATAGATGACCTCTTTGGAAGATGGGAAGGTTGAAATTGGAGAGGCTTGAAGAGGATTCTTCAAGGGTGGCCGAATGGGATTGGAAAAGGGACTAGTAGCTTGTTTGGTTAAGTATCCTAGGTCTCACACCTACCTTCTCTCAAGGGTCTTTGGCTAGCAAAGGAAGAAAGCTTTCTTAGAAAAAAAATTTCATTTCATTCATCATTTCATTACAAGAGAATTCTAGGAGCTTTTATAAACCTTAAGCTCCTTTTCAAATTCAAAATGCAACACTTTTCATGGAGAAAATCAAGGGTGTCCCATGAAGATAGGAGTGGCCCATTCAAATTTAAATCTCCTAATTACAAGGTGGGCACCCATAAAGAGTGGAGCTTCATTCAAATTTGAAAATTCATGGTTGATGTGTCTTGGTGATGTGGCATGATTTATCCTCCAAGTTGGCATGACTTGTCTTCCAAGGTGGCATGGTGCTTTGATGATGTGGTGCTCCAAGTAGTTGGTGAAGTTGGTTGCACTCATTCTTGCTTAATTGATGCCCAATGCAAGTAGATCTTGAACCCGACTCAATACAAAGCCAATTTAACTCTAATTGGACCCAAATTAAAATAAAACAGGACTCAATTATTCAAATAAAATAAATACAGGACTCATAGACTTATTATAGGACTTAAATTTCTAGTCTTCTATCCATAAAGAACTTGGCATTAGCTGAAGCCTCTTCCTGAGCCTGGTGCCCGCACCACTGATAGCATGATAAACAGAACCTCAGAATCATGTGGAGTCCAATCCTCCATAATCAGTTATGGTAGCCAACAACTAGCTGTTCGCCACTCTTGTGTAGTAAGTGCAGTCCCTGATAGCTGCTATGCAAAATTTACAACAAGTGGCTGGAAGGCCTCAACTGCAACTGGAGGGGTTGCCACCACCTCTAATAGTTCTTTCTCATCATGATCGTCGGTCACCTACTACACCATCTTGGCACAATCGACGATCACCCGCGGCACCTCCTCTATGGGTTGATGATCCCCATTTCAGGGAGAGGAACCATAACCACCATCGCATCACTCCTAGCATTCAAAGCACCGATTGTGCCCAGTTCCATGACCAAACATCGATAAAGCAAGTGGCACCACTCACCCTCTCAGTCATCTAAGGAGAGATCTACTCTGAGATACTCCCAACATCAAGAGGAGTCTCGATACATAGACAACTTTGAGTGAAAGCTTTAAGAGCTGGATTGCCAACTTAAAAAACTCCAGATGGGTTAGAAAGGGCCATTCGATGACTTGGAGTTCAATACTTGACCGCCATTCACCTGATGGATTATGAATGAACCAATCCTGGCTCACTTTCGGATGTCGCAAATGAATCCATTGATGGAACTTCAGATCTATTGGATCATCTTGAGAGTTATGGAACTCCCATGACAATTCAAGGGGTTACTAATGCCCTACTTTGTCTGGCTTTCCCAACCTCTTTGAAAGGTAGCTCGAGTATGGTACTCAGTGTTGGAAAATGTGACCCAAAGCTAATTGTCTACTGTAGACAATTGTACATTTGATGTAATTGTATATGAATTATATTATTAAATAAAATATTTATTCTGGCAGTTCATCACTATTTCATCTTTCTGTAATGAGTTCTTGAGTGATGAAGTCCTTAGGACTATTCGTATGTGATATAGAGAGGATATATCATATAGTCCTAAAATTGTTCGCGATCAAATGATACACTTATTTCAGGACGATAGTATATCAAGTATAGGTCGTTGTGTGCCATAGTCGTTGGTTGTCCTCTTAACCAAGGAGTGTGGAGACACTAGTATGGCATGCAAATGTTGTGTTTGACATTTCATCGAACGTGACCCGTCTGTACTTTTTCTGCCTAGAGTTTTTGATATGGACGTAGTTATCCCTCAGACATGAGATCGTCATGGTAGCTTGCGAGCAACTCACTGTACTTTGGTGTTGGACTATCTGAATTTCTAATTCAGGGATGGAAGGTTTCTGGGTGCAGTTAAGTACTTGTGTAGTAGTGATCGGATCAAGATGGGATTGACCCCTCCAAAGTGTTTGGAGCAGATATCTTACTGTATTTCAATTTAGCAAAACCTTGGCCAGGGTAGTCTCTGTAAAGTGTTATAGGACTTGTGAGGTTGAGGCACATTATTCATGGACTTTATGGGTTGGGCAGTTTAACCCTAAGTCTTCCTGAGCATTGAGGTTAAAGGGATTAATTACAGGATTTCCGTATCTCCTGGTTCTTGATTGTTGCTCTGCAACTTTGACCTATCCGGACATCGGGTGTCATTGCTAGATGGCAACTTTGACTGGTACTGGAAATGTTACAGTGCTACCGGCTTAGTGTTCGAACCTATGGGGTCACACACCATAGAGGTTTCTACTTGATCTAGTGATCGGAGAACGATTGGGAATAGTTCGTGGACTCACAAAGGAAAAGTATTTTTTACTTACCCTAGTGTCGACACTTGATATTCTTGAAAGTGTCGACACTTGTGTAGGTGTCGACACTTGTTGATTTTGCAAGTGTAGACACTTGATGTCACAAAAGTTGTGACATAAAATTTTTTTACTAAAAGTTGGTGATGCATGGAGGTGAATTAAGTAATGAGATTACTTGATAGCCCAATTTGATTGAGCTATAAAAATCTGGAATGAATCAAATGAGATTTGGTTCAAAATCGGTTTGGGTCCAATTGGGTTGAACCCAATGTATACACACTTGACCCAATTGATTTCAGTTATGAACTAAAATTAATTGAAACATTAATCTAAATTTAAATAGGTTTAAATTCAGTTTTGGGAAGTTATGTAACCTCCCATGACCATAACTTCCATAACCACCCATAACCCCTCCATAACCACCCATAACTCCCCACTCTCCCTCTTCCTCTCCACCTATATAATGGGCTAAATGGGAGGACAAAAATAACTGATAATTCAGCAAAGAAATGCTGGAAAAATCAAAAGGGAGGAAAGGGAAGAAACTAAGAAAGGTTCTAGGTTTTGTATGGGTGTGAGGACTTTGGAAAAGAGTGTGCATATTTGTACCTAGTGATCTAGGTCTAGGGATTGAGTGTTTGGGAAGGGTTTCAATATCTCATCCTCCACCTCTTGAGTTTCTTCATTCATTCGGAGAGTCCAGCATCGAAAGAAGATAAGGAGTCCCAATCAAATCGTTCCACAACAAGCTAGCACTTGGAGTGGAAGTGGATCTTGAAAGAGCCCCGGTGTGAACCACCTGTAGAGGCTGGACACGTGTGCAGCTAAGCAGAGTTCTTCTACCTCCTCCTGGATCTTCCGCAGCGGAGAGCGTCTCCACTTCATACGAGGTATGGTTTTACATATAAGATATGTTGCTTTGAAATGTTCATAGCATGACTTCATGATTTCATAGTTTATATTACTCATTCATGCAAGATATTGGGCTAAGTAGCATAGAAAAGTTCTAAAAGCATGCTAAAATTAAATGTTAATCTTCTTTATTACGCTTTCGCTGTATATTATTTTGAAAAAGTTTTAAAATAGAAAGCATGCTCGCTACGTTTTTCTTTTCAATTAGTATCAGAGCAACAAGGTTGCTCTAGCATGAATGTTTAGTAGAAACATTATGAAATCAGTTTAATATCTTGCTAGTACTCAGATTGAGTACCTCACCAGGTCGTCCGATCATAAGAGAGAAGTAGGGCTGCAAGACCCTGACTTCCCATTCAAAGGGATCTCCTATGGCGTGTCGGGGTGCCATTGTGAAGGACTCATCAAGAAGAAAAAGAAAGGAAAAAGTAAAGATTTAAATATTTTGATCTTTATTATGTTCTAAATCTGAAGTCATAAAATGTTTTAGAAATGTTCTAAAGTTAGTTTATGATTGTTATGTTAAATAGTTTAATATAAAATTCAAGTTTAGAAAAGACAAAGTTGGGTTTTCTTGTAAAAATGTTTTACAAAGTTTATTGAAAATGTTTCAATCTGATGTATGATTAACTTAATCTAAGTGACTAAATAATCTAGGATATGATTCTAAGATCTAAGTCATATTCATAACTTTGGATTAAATGGGTTAGCTTGAATTACGTCCTAATTGGGTTAGATCTAAGTTTAGATGAATTGGACTTAATAGAGAATTAACTTAATCAAATGTTGAGTTAAGGTTCTTCTCTAGTATTTATTTAATAGTTAGATTGATTGGTCCATACATCTAAATGGACTAAATCTTGGCTTCGTGGTAGGACCCAATTCCTTTGGCTAGCCTAATCGAAATTGGTGAACCAATTGGTGTCTAAGATAAGTATGGCAATTGATCTATGGTTTTTAGGGCTACCTCTTTCCTAGCCAATGATATTGGTGTCTAAGGAAAGATGGTTAATGGTTTAACCCATAACCTTGATCTCACTTACCTGGCCAATGTGGTCAACCAGATTTAGTTAGTTAGCTCATTGATTCGAGTTAGCCCATGCCAACAAAGTTAATCAACTTGACTGATTTAGGTGCCCATGGATTTTGTGGTTCATGTAACCCTTTCATTAACATATGAAGTTAGTGGAAGATAATCCATGACTTATCCTTTCTCTTCTATCACAACATGTTTAAAACCTCTAAATTATTAGGTCCTTAAAAAGATAGAAATTATATGATAATTTTTTGTCTTAGCCTCCCATTAAGGTGTTTAGTAATGAGTCCAGTAGTGGGGTGTTCATCGGCAGATCCACAGAACTGGTAGTCATCATGCTATTGGAATTGCCATTCATTATATGATGGCTTAGTGCAACTTTCTTAATAGGTGGTCAGGTTAGCCAGCCAAAGTCGGGCTTAATCATTTGTTAGCTAGAAGCATTAAGATCAGTCATGTTAATGGTTGGACCTAACCGGGACCTTCTTTAGCAGGTAGCCCAAAGGTCGATTGAAGTGTTCCTGGGGCAAAATAAATTACTAGGAGTTGTTTGGAAAAATAACTGGTTATAAACCTACCTTTAGATGAGCATGGATTGGCCGATCAAAGTCGGGCTCATGCATTGTCTATTGGATTCTAGTACCCACTAAGGGATAAGTGTTATTCTTTGGATTGGAGGTAGAGGCTACCAGTCTGAATAAAATAGTGGGAGGAGCTTTTAGACAAAAGTCCATGTCTTTAAGTTTTAAATAATTCATATACTAAATAGTCTTGGTTTTCTCCTTTTCAGATAATGTCTACTAATCTGTCGCTCCGGTTATTATTAGATAATGACAAGCTCATAGGATCCAACTTCGATAGCTGGTATCGAAGACTGAGAATCGTTCTTGAGCACGAGCGGATCCTTTATGTATTAACGGATCCGACACCTGAGGGGCCAGCCCCGATCGCACATACTGCAGTCAGGGATGCTTATCAAAAGTGGGTCTCTGACCGTACTATGATGCGGTGCATTATGTTGGCAGCTATGAACGACGAGTTCAGTCGCAGATTTGAGGAGGCCCAGTCGGAGGAAATCCTTCAAAAGTTGAAGGAATCTTTTGGTGCCCCAGGCGATGTTGAAAGGTACAGGATTTCCTCTGCCATCTTCAACGCTCGAATGACTGAGGGGTCCTCGGTCACTGATCATGTATTGTACATGATCGAGATGATTGAGCGCCTAGCCAAACTCGGATATCCTTTCCACGAGCAGCTTGGGAAGGATGCGATTTTAAATTCTTTGCCTCCCTCCTACTTACCTTTTCTAGATCATTATAGATTGACAAGGACTGTAGTCAACTACCATGGGTTGATGGGGTTGCTGCAGACTTATGAAAAGGATCACCAGCTCTAAAAGAGCTTGGTGAATTTAGTGGGAGGCAGTGCGGCAAGGCGTTGTCCCTTTAAGAAAGGGAAGAAGAATAAGAATAAAAGTAAAATGGTGCAAAGTGCTGAGCCCAGTCAGGCTAAGAAGAGGGCTGACCAGAGTCAGGCAGAATGCTTCTACTGCAAGAAGCCGGGTCATTGGAAGAGGAATTGTTCTGCTTACCTAGCTACACTTGACCCGAACAGGCCGAAGAAGAAGCAGCAAAAAGTTACTGGACAAGGTATTTATATGATAAATCCTTGTTATTTTTCTATTTGTGATACTACTAACTAAGTATTGGATACTGTTAGTCCTTACCACATTTGCAATACGTTGCAGGGACTACAAGTTAGTAGAAGATTTGAGAATGGCGAGAGATTTCTGAACGTAGGGAATGGAAGTCAAGCTCCAGTTCTAGCGTTGGGAATTGTCAATCTGTTTTTCGAGTCTTGTAAAGTTGTTCTTAGTGATTGTCACTATTGTCCATCATTCCTTGTAAATATCATCTCTGTAGGCCAGTTGGCCAGTAATGGTTATGAACTGTTAATCAAGAGTGATTTTTGTAAAGTCATTGTAAATGATATTGTGGTTATGACTGGACATATTAAGAATGGCATTTATATTTTATCACAGCCTGTTGGTGTAATGTACATTTCATGCAAACGCCCTAGATTAGATAATGTCAGTGATGCTTATCTCTGGCACTATAGGCTATGTCATATAAACAAGAATAGAATCAACAGGTTAGTAGGAGAATGTCTCTTAAACGTTAGTGATTGTGAATCACTGCTGACCTGTGAATCTTGTTTACTTGGTAAAATGACCAAGTCACCTTTTACTGGAAAAGGTGTACGAGTCGATGACATTTTGTGTCTAGTACATACCGATATATGTGGATCAATGAATGTCTATGCCAAGGGTGGGTATAAATATTTCATTATGTTTATAGACGACCTCTCAAGGTACGGTTATGTCTTTTTGATGAGACATAAGTCTGAATCATTTGAAATGTTCAAACGGTATCGTAATGAAGTTGAAAAACAAACCGGGAAGCTTATTAAAACCCTTCAATCAGATCGAGGTGGTGAATATCTTTCTGGGGAGTTTCTGACTTATCTTGAAGAGAATGGGATTCTCTCTCAATGGACACCTCCTGGGACTCCCCAGTTAAATGGTGTGTCTGAAAGGAGAAATCGAACTCTTTTGGACATGGTCCGATCCATGATGGGGTTTGCAACTCTGTTAACTTCCTTTTGGGGGTATGCTTTGGAGTTAGCATGCTATCTTCTAAATAGAGTTACGAGTAAGTCTGTTAACATAACTCCATATGAGATATGAAATGGGCGTAAGACGACTCTTTCACACCTTCGGGTTTGGGGGTGTCCGGCTTATGTCAAGCATTTGGAGACAGATAAACTTGGACCTAGGTTGACAGGTGCCTCTTTGTTGGATATCCTAAAGAGTCTAAGGGTTATTTCTTCTATATGCCTGAGGAACAAAAATTGTTTGTCAGTCTTAGAGCTACCTTTTTGGAAAGAGAGTACCTTACTGAAGGTGCTCAAGCTGCCAAGGTTGAGCTTACTGAAGTTCAACAGATAGAAGAACCAAATTACTCAAGGACTGCTACAGAACCCGTTATGATAAGATCAAACCCTGAGCCTATTAACCAGTCATTAAAGAGATCCGGTAGAGTACCGCATCAACCGGACAAATACTACGGTTTTCTGATCCAGGACGGTGATCCCGTTGAGCTCGATGAGAACAACAACGATCCGATCACCTATATGGACGCGATGCAGAGGTCTGATTCTGAGTTGTTGTTGGGAGCCATGAAATCCGAAATGGAGTCCATGGAAATCAACAAAGTATGGACTTTGGTTGATCCACCTGAAGAGGTAAAACCCATTAGGTGCAAATGGGTCTTCAAAAGGAAACGGGACGTAGATGGGCAGGTAGAGACCTATAAAGCCCGTCTGGTTGCCAAGGGATATCGTCAACGTTATGGTATAAACTATGACGAGATATTTTTCCCTGTGACAATGCTTAAGTCCATTCAGATTATGCTTGCCTTAGCTGCATATATGGACTATGAAATCTGGCAAATGGATGTCCGAACAGCTTTCCTAAATGGTGAGCTAGATGATGAGGTGTATATGATGCAACCTGAAGGGTTCACATCCACAGATGAGTCTAAGGTATGTAAGCTTAGTAGGTCCATCTATGGACTAAAGCAGGCATCTCGGAGTTGGAACATGCGTTTTGATAAGTGTATCACGACGTATAGTTTTATTAGGAATAAAGAAGAGCCCTGCATATATAAGTAGGCAAATGGTTCTGTAGTTGTATTTCTTGTACTGTTTGTGGATGACATTCTCTTAATCGGGAATGACATCCCTGCATTACAGGAAATAAAGGTCTGGTTGTCGTCCCAGTTTTCTATGAAAGATTTGGGTGAGGCTTCTTTCATACTAGGTATGAAGATCTATAGGGATAGATCAAGGAAGCTTCTAGGTTTGTCCCAGTCTACGTACATTGATACCGTACTGAAAAGGTTCAGCATGGAGAATTCCAAGAAAGGCTATCTTCCGATAGGCCATGAAATTTCTCTTTCCAAGAAGGATTGTTCGACAACTCCTAAGGAAAGAGAGCGTATGAGTAGGATTCCTTATGCTTCGGCGGTAGGGTCCATCATATACGCCATGACATGTACTAGACCAGACGTGGCATACTCATTAGGAGTAGTGAGTCGATACCAGTCTGACCCAGGTGAAGCACACTGGAAGGTGGCAAAGACCATCCTGAAGTATTTGCGAAATACCAAGGACCAGTGGCTTCTTTTTGGAGGACCTGACTTGAAACTTGTGGGGAACATTGACTCTAGTTTCCAGTCAGATAGGGATGATAGCAAGAGTGTGTTTGGCTTTGTTTTTACCCTGAATGGTAGAGCTATCTGCTGGAAAAGTTCCAAGCAGCATACTGTAGCAGACTCTATATGCAAAGCGGAATATATTGCAACATCTGATGCAGCAAAGGAAGCTGTTTGGTTGCGAAAATTTCTTGGCGAGCTGGGAGTGGCACCTTTCCTGGATGGTCCTATTCCAGTGTACTGTGACAGCACTGGAGCCATTGCTCAAGCCAAAGAGCCGAAGTTCCATCAGCGTACCAAGCATATTCTGCGCCGGTTTCATCTTGTATGAGAAATCATGGAGCGAGGTGACATCGACCTTCTGAAGATCGACGGAAAGGAGAACCTGGTTGACCCCTTCACTAAAGCCGTTGGAATTCAAGAACTCAATGATTATAAATGGAAGATGGGTATACGATACTGTTCTGATTGGCTTTAGTCCAAGTGGGAGTTGTTGGAAAATGTGTCCCAAAGCCAATTGTCTACTGTAGATAGTTGTACATTTGATGTAATTGTATATGAATTATATTATTAAATAAAATATTTATTATGTCAGTTCATCATTATTTCATCTTTCTGTAATGAGTTCTTGAGTGATGAAGTCCTTAGGACTATTTATATGTGATATAGAGAGGATATATCATATAGTCCTAAAATTATTCGCGATCAAATGATACACTTATTTTAGGATGATAGTATATCAAGTATAGGTCATTGTGTGCCATAGTCGTTGGTTGTCCTCTTAACCAAGAAGTGTGGAGATACTAGTATGGCATGCAGATGTTGTGTTTGACATTTTATCGAACGTGACCCGTCTGTACTTTTTCTATCTAGAGTTTTTGATATGGACGTAGTTATCTCTCAGACATGAGATCGTCATGGTAGCTTGTGAGCAACTCACTGTACTTTAGTGTTGGACTATCTAGATTTCTAATCCAAGGATGGAAGGTTTCTGGGTGCAGTTAAGTACTCGTGTAGCAGTGGTCGGATCAAGATGGGATTGACCCCTCCAAAGTGTTTGGAGCAGATATCTTATTGTGATTCAATTTAGCAAAACCTTGGCCAAGGTAGTCTCTATAAAGTGTTACAGGACTTGTGAGGTTGAGGTACATTATTCATGGACTTTATGGGTTGGGCAGTTTAACCCTAAGTCTTCCTGAGCATTGAGGTCAAAGGGATTAATTACAGGATTTCCATATCTCCTGGTTCTTGATTGTTGCTCTGCAACTTCGACCTATCCGGACGTCGGGTGTCATTGCTAGATGGCAACTTTGACTGGTACTGGAAATGTTCCAGTGCTACCGGCTTAGTATTCGAACCTATGGAGTCACACACTATAGGGGTTTCTACTTGATCTAGTGATCGGAGAACAATTGGGAATAGTTCGTGGACTCACAAAGAAAAAGTATTTTTTTCTTACCCTAGTGTCGACACTTGATATTCTTGAAAGTGTCGACACTTGTGTAGGTGTCGACACTTGTTGATTTCGCAAGTGTAGACACTTGATGTCACAAAAGTTGTGATATAAAATTTTTTCACTAAAAGTTGGTGATGCATGGAGGTGAATTAAGTAATGAGATTACTTGATAGCCCAATTTGATTGAGCTATAAAAATCTGAAACGAATCAAATAGGATTTGGTTCAAAATCGGTTTGGGTCCAATTGGGTTGAACCCAATGTATACACACTTGACCCAATTGATTTCAGTTATGAACTGAAATTAATTGAAACATTAATCTAAATTTAAATAGGTTTAAATTCAGTTTTGGGGAGTTATGTAACCTCCCATGACCATAAGTTTCCATAACCATCCATAACCCCTCCATAACTCCCCACTCTCCCTCTCCCACTCCACCTATATAATGGGCTGAAATGGGAGGACAAAAATAACTGATAATTCAGCAAAGAAATGCTGGAAAAATCAAAAGGGAGGAAAGGGAAGAAACTAAAAAGGTTCTAGGTTTTGTATGGGTGTGAGGACTTTGGAAAAGAGTGTGCATATTTGTACCTAGTGATCTAGGTCTAGGGATTGAGTATTTGGGAAGGGTTTCAACATCTCATCCACCACCTCTTGAGTTTCTTCATTCATTCGGAGAGTCCGACATCAAAAGAAGATAAGAAGTCCCGATCAAATCGTTCCACAACAAGCTAGCACTTGGAGTGGAAGTGGATCTTGAAAGAACCCCGATGTAAACCACCTGTAGAGGCCGGACACGTGTGCGGCTAAGCAGAGTTCTTCTACCTCCTCCTAGATCTTCCGCAGCGGAGAGCGTCTCCACTTCATACGAGGTATGGTTTTACATATAGAGATATGTTGCTTTGAAATGTTCATAGCATGAGTTCATGATTTCATAGTTTATATTACTCATTCATGCAAGATCTTGGGCTAAGTAGCATAGAAAAGTTCTAAAAGCATGCTTAAATTAAATGTTAATCTTTTTTATTACGCTTTCGCTGTATATTATTTTGAAAAAGTTTTAAAATAGAAAGCATGCTCGCTACGTTTTTCTTTTTACTCAGGACTCCACTTGGCAAGCATCGACTCCTTCGAATGATTGGAGCAACTGTTCATGGTATACTTTAGTACCGACAGAAAGTTACCACAAATCTTTAGCAATCTCTTCTCCATAAAGTAGCAAGAAGGGAAGACTTTGAAGGACTACTTGGCATGCTTTAATGTCACCACTTTAGAAATCTATGACCTCGATCAAGATGTGGCCATGATGGCCATGACCTAGGGATTGTGCAGCACATAATTCACCTACTCCCTAGACAAGATGGCCTTGAGGTCATACTTGGAACTCCTAGCATGGATGCAGAAGTATATCAGTGTTGATGAGAGCATCGTAACTCGATGAGAATCTGAAGGTAGAAGAGCATTGACAAGGAGAAAGTTCCAAGAAGGGACTAGTCGGGGACAATATGAGAAAGAACCCCCTTAACAACAACTAATTTTGAGGTCAAGGAGCCTAACCTATATATACGACAACTATACTCCACTTTCAGCTCCTTAGATTTAGATTCTTATAAAGATTGAGAGGGAAAGCTATCTCAAAGGCCCCCACCAATAAGAACTCCCCTAAGTTCTCGTAATTGAAAAAATATTAACGGTATCATTGAGATCATGGGCATGACACCAAGAATTGCATTCAACTCAAAGATAAGATTGAAGCTCTCATTCAAAGAGGTTATCTCATGAAATTCATCAAAACTGGCAAGTCCAACCCCCAACCAGTTAGCCTGCATAGCCTTAAGCAAAGGGAGTTATGCTCAATCAATTGACTAATATAATTACTTGGGGGTAGATATATGGAAAGGATCTCAGAGAGAAAAAAAATGTAATCTCATTCTTGGATGAGGACCTTCGAGGAGTCGACACTCCATGATGATGCTATCATTATCTTTGCAACGATAGCAAACTTCGAAATAAAAGGAATCCTTTTAAATAATGGAAGTTCTTCCAACATTTTGTTTTACAATGTTTTCTCCTGAATGTGACTATCTGTCGACCAACTAAAGAGAGTCAATATCCCCTTTGTTAAATTTTTGGGTAACTCTGTGATGTAAAGAGTGATCACTCTCTTGACAACACTAAGTCAGTCCCCTCAATAAGCTACAACATTCTTAAGTACCTTGTCGTCTGAGTACTTTCAATCTACAATGCCATATTCAGGTGACCTGGATTGAAGGCCTTCAAAGTGGTGGCCTTAACTTGTCACCTTCTTGTATGATTCTTGACTAAATTTAGAGTCGAAAAAGTTCAAGAAGATCAATAACTAGCTTGATAGTACTTCATGGCTTCACTAGTTGATGGACTAGACTTTCAGGATGAGAAAATCTGGGGAGAGCCAGTTGAGTACTTGATCTCCATCCCACTAGTAACAAAGAGCCGACTAAAACCATACAAATCAGGTCATCAATGAGTATCCAACTCCATAAAGAATTACTATTCTTTCTATGCAAGAATGCCAATGTATTCACATGGATGGCATCAGATATGCCCGGTATACCTCCCGAGGTGATTGTCCACATGCTAAGAGAAAACCCAGAGTACAAGTCGGTATAATAGAAAAAATGAAACTTTGCTCTGAAAAGGCAAAAGGTGATTGATGAGGAAGTAGACAAGTTACTCATGGTAGACTTTATTTAAAAAATATAATATCTAGATTGGTTGACCAATGTAATCATGGTCAGAAAAAGCTAATGGTAAATGGTGAATATATATTGACTACATCAACCTCAACAAGGCATGCCCTAGAGATAGTTTTCCATTACTGAGAATTGATCAACTAATCGATGCTATATTAAGACTTCAATTATTAAGATTCATGGATACTTTTTAGGATATAATCAAATCTAAATGGCACCTTAAGATGAGGAGAAGATAGCCTTCATCATCAAGAAGGATCTGTACTGCTACGAAGTTGTGCCCTTCAGGCTTAAAAATACCAGGGTCACTTATCAGTGACTAGTCAACAAGGTTTTTAAAGAATAGATCGGTCAAAATATGGAAGTACACATCAATGATATATTAGTGAATAGTGACAAATCTTCTTGGCACATTGCTGACTTGGAGGAGGGCTTCGATATCTTGAGAAAGCATCGAATGAAGTTTAACCTGAGTAAGTGTGCATTTGGCATCACCTTTGACAAATTTCTTAGATTTATGGTTTCTCAATAAGAGATAGAAGCTAATCCAGAAAAAGCTCGAGCTATTCTTGACATGTCTCACCTGACTTCAAAGAAGAAAGTATAAAAGTTGATAAGATAAATTACGACATTTAGTCGATTCATATTCAGGTCAACTAAAAAATATCTTCCTTTCTTTAAAATTTTAAGACATATAAAATATTATGATTGGTCAGATGAATGCCAAAGAGCCTTTGACAAGTTGAAGGATTATTTGAGTTCACCACTTCTATTCTCCAGGCCAAGTATAAGAGAGACACTGTTTACGTGCTTGGGCACTTCTCAAGAGGCCATTAGTTTGATTTTGATCCAAGAAGATGAGAAGAAAGTCAAAATACCAATATACTATATAAGTAGAATTATATACGATGTAGAGACTGGATATTCCCAGATTGAGAAGATGGTTAGGCCCTTATCATCTCGGTTCCATGACTTTGACCATATTTTCAAGCTTACTTTATAGTGATCTTCACTGACCAACTCTTGAAGACACTCCTACAATGGTCAGATACCTTGAAAAGAATGGCAAAATAGGCAATAGAGCTTGAGAAGGATGGCATCTCTTATTAGCCTCGACCTTCTATTAAAGCTCAAGTGTTAGTCAACTTGATTATAGAATGTACGATCCCTGAAGACCAACAAGCCAAAAAAAGACTTGAAGAAGAGCTGAATGAAGACTTGATTTGGGTTTTGCAAATGGATAGAGCTTCTAATTCGCAAAGCAGCAATGTTGGTCCCATTTTAACCAACTCGAAGGGAATAGTCACCAAGTATGCTCTCTGGTTCACCTTCAAAGCCTCCAATAATCAAGCTGAGTATAAATCTCTGATTATTGGCTTGAAAGTAGCCAAAGAACTCGACATAAAGAAATTGAAAGTATTCACAGATTCTTAATTGGTGGCTAGACCCAAGGATAATACAAAGCTCAAGAACTAACTATGATAAGGTATGATCAATATATAAATATTACATAAAAAGTATTAAAATTATTAACATTTAATCTTGATTATTTAGTATTTGATACTTCTTATATTCTTTTTCTGGTATTATACTTATGAAGACCTAATCCTCAACATTCGCAAATCCAAGTGCAAGTCCAAGCCCATCACAAGCCCTAAACCTCAAATAAATGATAAATGGAGGGAATTTCATAACAAATTTAGATGCAAAGTGAACATGGAAGAGGCATGTGGCTACCACAAGCAATCACAAGCCAACTACAAGTATCCACAAGCAAATCCAGATCCTAAATCTCTACCGTCCATCAAAGGATGTTACTTAAACAAGACAACCAAAGGAATAAAGGAAAAAGGGCCAAAGTAGGAAGGTGGGAACCCAAGGGAAGGCATCTAAGGCTAGGAGGCATGAGGATGAGGGCGGCAAGAAGTTTTGAGCATGAAAACCAAAGATAAAAAGGGAAGTAAGTGCCAGTATCATAGAGTCCTTCTACTTTAGGACTTTAGGATTTTGGTTGTGAGTGCCAAAATAAAGGAAAGAAGGGATGCTAAATTCTAGAGTCCTAATCCCTTAGGACTCTAGATGGGGTGCTAATCCAAAGCAAGAAGTTTTAAGGCATGACAAGAATTATGATGTGAAAAGAGAAAGTAAAGGGGGTGTGTGCTAATCCAATAAGGAAGGGTGAGGTGTGGACATCCAAAGAAGGAAGGAAGAGTAAGGTGCTGATTTGAAAATCAAGGAAGTTGGCACAAGGATTGACATGAAAATAAAAGAGGGAGGGCACTAATATCTAGAGTCCTAATCCCTTAGGACTCTAGATGGGGCGCCAATCAAAAACAAGAAGAGTCTTAGCCACCTATTCATAAAAAGGAAGAGAGAAGGAGCATTAAAATTTGTTGGGTGTGAATTCAAAATAAGAAAGAGGGTTGGCATGAACTCTTAAGGGGGTAAGAAGATGAGGCACTAAACAATGGAGAAATCCTAGTTTGGAACACTAAAGATAAAAGGAAAGGGATTATGGTATGGAAATAAAAGGACGAAAAAAGATGGTGCACAAAATCTAGAGTCCTACTTGAAAACTCTAGAAGAGGCGTGTAATCCAAATAAGGAGAGAAGATTGGATTATTAGGATTGTCAGCACCAAATCTAAGGAAAAAAGAGGGGAAGCACTAGTTTTTGGTATGATAAAAAAGAGGAGGCACCAAGAGTCTTTCTAAGAGGAGACTCTCCAGGGTTTGGGGCACCAATTCCAAACAAAAAATAATATGGGGCAACTAAAAAAAATGAAGTTAATGATAAAAAACAGTCCTTCTACTTTGGGGCATTGATCCAAAATAAAAGATAAGAGGAGTTTGCATGAAACCAAAAGAAGGATGAAATCTTAGATACTAAAATAAAGAGGGAAGCGAATGTTTGGGTGGCAAGAGTGCTAGGAAAATTAGGTTTGGGGTTTGCCTATAAAAAGGCCTCAAGGGAGGACATCAAAGAGGTATGCTTTCATTGTGGAGATGTAAGTAGGAGATTAGGGTTCTATAATAAAGAGTAGAAAATAGAGAAATAGAGAGAAAACAGAGAGAGGGAGCTCTTGAGCGGCATAGAGGGGAGTTCTTATGGGTGGCTACATGAAGGATCCCAGCTTGAAGTAGCAAAGTTCTTCTTTCTCGAGTTCTGCCATAACCCTTTAACAACCAGGTGGAAATCTTGGTCGTGAGTTGTTCTCCATCCATTAGCAGCTAAACTTCTCATCCTCAAAGGAGTATATGAAGTTCCAAAAACCATATTTGTATCTTATTTTCTAAATTTATTGTAGATCTTTTGTTTATACAATCAACTATTAAACTTGTAAGACAATATTCTCTTTAAATATTATTAAAAATTCTACAAAATATGAATATTTTTTGTGACTCTATTCATGTGTTTAGATAGTAGTTTTTTTTGTCTATGATATTCATTTTTGAATAGCTTATGACTACGAAGAGATGAATCGTGATCTATGGATATGATTCGTACTCAACGAAATAAGCAATGCTCAAAACCTAATCATACTTTATATTTTCCTAATCACTAAAACTTCTAATTATTGGTGATTTTGATAGCTTGATATAAATATGTGTTTGAAGACATTCAAAATCTGAGGCTTGTTCTCTTATATATCTCTATCAATAGTTTATTTTATTTTCTTTTATTATGTTTATTTATAAAAATCTTAAAATCTTCGTCAATCACTTTATTAACTTTTAAGTTGAACACAACCAAGCCCATAGATCTTTGAGGATTCAAAACCTAACTCACCATAGTCTATACTATAGTTGAATCAGAGATAATTATCTTTAGTCTCTATGATAGTACCAAATTTTGGTACCATTATCAGGGACCATTGATGACGAGTAGACCTCAACCTGGTTGAAGAAACCTAAATGCAAGCCTAACTAAGAATGACATCATATCAACAACAGGTAGCACAGTATTATAATTCTCGCGTAAAATCAAAAACTCTCCAATCAGGGGATCTCATCCTAACAAGAGCTAAAGTCTCTAAACTGACTTACAGGAAAAGTTGTTTCCAAATTGGGAGGCCCTTACCAAGTCGCTGGAGTACTTCGACTAGGTACTTACAAACTCAAATATCTCAATGGATCTGATATTTCTTGGACTTGAAATACCAAGAATATTTATATGTATTACTAGTAAGAAAGTTATTTAATAAAAAGTTTTATTTTCTTAAATTTTGTTGAATAATTAATTGCATGACAATCGATACTTTACTCAAGAAATTGAGTAACCTATCAAAAGAAAAGAAAAGTTGGCAAGTGACTAATTAGAATAAGGTTAGCTTGCATCTAACCCAAAAGATATATAACCGACCAATATGTAGCTAACTTGCATTCAATTGAATAATCGATTATTATGCGGCTGACCTATACTTGATCGAATAACTAACTAAATATGTGGTTGACTCACACTCGGCCAAATAGCTAACTACTATGTTCCTAGCTTGCCTCCGATGGATAATAGATAATCAATCAACATGTGCCAAAAAAAAGAAAGGGAGCACATTGGCTACGACTTGTAAGTAGAGTAGTTCGACCAACTCTAACACAGAAAAATTCCAAAAGCAATGAAAGAGTTTCATTTCATTTCAAAAAATGGGAGGAAACCCCTTTAAAAGTTGGTTGGTAGCTAAAATATTTATACACAGAGGAGATCGATGAAAAGCCTTAGGAGCCAAAGGAGCCTCCAGTGTAGCAACATCTTTGGTAGGTGGAGGAGCATCACCCTCCTCGATAGCAAGAATCTCGATGAAAGTTATGTCAAGGTCAAGGAAGTGCATGAGGACCGCCTCCTTATAGTCGATGAATTCGAACTGATAGGCCTCGATAGAATCCTCAAAAATCTCTACATTAAAAGTCAAAGAAGCTCTGTAGTTGTCTACAACCCAAGCAACTCTCTCTTCTATGGAAGTTACTCTCTCTTTCAACTCGGCTTCCTGCTCGGCTAGACACCTACCCTCCTCAATAGCTGCTACTTCTTTCTTAAGCTCGTCGACCTCCTTCCTCTCTCAGAAGAGATCTATGGTCAAAGCTAGAATAACTTTGTCATTAAGCCAAGTGGATTCCTCCTAATACTTCCATTCATGCTTTGTGGCCACCTGAAAAAGCTCCTCTGCCACCTTTGCTTGAGTAGTTATCGTCTATGCATCATCCCTGAGGGATTGGTTAAGTTAGCTGAACCTAGACAACCACTCATCAAGGATCAAAATATCAAGTACATATAGGAGAAAAGATAGATATGGCATTCAAAGAAAAGAAAGGATGAGAGGCATAGGTTGAACATATCTCAAGCAGGGAGGTGCAACATGAAGATGTAATATCACCCAATGGGTGAGATTTCTTTGCTTCCCAATCAACCAAAAGCAAGATCAACTTCAAAAGGTCCCAGGAAAGGGCTGGGTCGTGCAAGGCAGAAGCACTCTCTAGGACCTTCATATATTTATAGAGCATGCCCTCCTTTGTTGAGTCCCGAGAAGGCTGGTTTGATGGAGTAGTAGATGGCCTTACCTGTGCCAAGGATCGCATATGCTAGGGCAAAGAAGGAAAGGCTCGAGATGATCCTGATATTGAAAAGGTTGGCCTAACGAGAGCCACCCTAGCTAGGAGAGCATTCACCATCGCTACATCATCATCAACTCGGATGGTGCTTAGAGTCCTCGATCTTTGAGTATTAGAAGCCTGCCTCGAAGAACTAGTCAAGGTACTAGCCTTGACATACATATATGACCTACCCCCTGCTCATGCAAAGTCTCTCCTTCTTCTTCGCCTCCTGAGAGATGGTCTTATGAGGAGCACGATGCTTCTGGACTGTGCACCTGACCAACTCGATAGTGGGCTTCATAACTACAGTATTAGAAGAAAGGTTAGTACAAGCAATAAGCTATCAAGAGTCAAACAAAAAAAAAGTGAAATAGTCATGGAGATAGAACCGAGAGAGCTCACTGGGTTCAACTGAGCATCATATAGACTCTACTCGTAAAGGAGTATATTTTAACCGAGAACATTGGCTTCCTAGAGTTTGTGGAAGTTCTCTATATCTTCATTGAGAATTAGGTCATCCCTATTTAGGGCATGGCTCGGGTCACTCCAAACTTAGCTAAAACCCAGGGATGGTCTGATGATACAAAAAAATCTCTTCTTCCATCTATGAATCTCTTCTTCCATCTGAAGAAGGAAGCCTGATGACAATGAAACAAATAACCACTAATCCATTTTTCTAAAAAATTTTTTTAAATAAAAAAGGATTGAAAGAGAGAGACTCTTGGTACTACCTGAAGGATACTACATAAGATGATAAAAGAGCACATAATTTGGATGGAATTGGGAGCAAGTTGGGCTAGTGTGACTTGATAAAAACCAAAAAATCTCACAAAAGAAACAATGCAAGGGGAATCAGAGTCCTGATCGGAGAAATTTCTTGCAAATCATAATTTGTCCCTCTAGAGGGTATACAACTCAACCTTCTTGATTAGGAGCCAAGAATTGGTACTCACTAGGCACTCGTACTAAACTCTAAGCCTCTAGATATCTATGTCGATTAGCTTAAATGTAACACCAAGTGGACCCGTGGGCTCGATGACCAGGTCATCGGATGATGAGGACCCGAGCAACCATGTCCTCGGGAGCAGATCTTGTAACTTCCTTAACCTATTCCTATAAACCTAAGGCCGAGAGGTCTGGCCCCCCAGTGCAATTCTCACTCTTGGACCCAGTCCTAGACCTAATTGATATATACAGAAAGAATGCAAGAGCAAAAAAAGAAAAAGAAGAAGCTAGTTACTCTAACCGGATCTAGAAGAGACCCTTAACCCATGCTCGACCAACTTGAAGGAGAGGAAAAAGATGGTGGCCAGAAACTCCAAAAACCATCAAAGGAGAAGAAATGGTAGCTAAAAGCTCCAAAGACTATCAAAGAAAATGGATTCCACTTTCTCCTCCCAACCGAGAACTCTGAAAGTTTGTTGCTAAGATGCTCACTACCAAGCCCACCACCAACTAGAAGAACCCTCTTCTTTCCTTAGAGCTCCTCTCTTAGAAATTCTCAACTCTTAGGTGGGAAGAATGGAAAGGGAAAAGAGGGGAGAGGAGGGGAGCTTTTCTCTTAGAGCTTCTCTTCTCTTAGGTGGGAGGAATGGCAAACAAAAAGGAAGGAGAGGGGGCTGTATAGGAAGGGTCAAGATGAGACCCTATTCCCAATATTATGCTAGATTGAGACAAGTGGAGGACTAAGAAGAGTTTGGCATTGACATATGGCATCCTTTAATGAGCTTTATGTTTTCTCCATGGTCCCTAGGATGGTGACACGTAGCGATCCAAGACCAATAGTTGCATGGCTACATGATTTCTAAGATGATGGGCAATGGTTGCATAGTTTTTGAAATAATGTAGTAGCTCGAACGATTTTTACGAAGAGATGAAATCAACAAACTACATGATCATATTCCCTTCGCCTAAGATAATTATGATTGACTCGAACTCGAAAGTGGGGGGCAACTATTAGGGTGCAAACCCACTCCTACGATGACCTGAGTAAGAAGAGACAAAAAAAGCTTGACTCAACAAAGTAGAAATAACTCGGCATGAAGCTGCATAGGCCGAGGAGCTACCCGGTGACAATTCACCTATGCGACCTTCAACCGAGAAGCCTAACAACAATCTACTTGGTCTTTGGTTGAGTAGGTCCAAATAAAAAGCCACCTAGTGGTCCATAGCCGACAAGGTCCTACCAAGCCCCCAAGAAGCCATCTAGCTAGCCTATAGCCAACTAGGTCCATGAAGTTGCAAGAGATGCCAACCTAGTCGGCTCATAGCCAACTAAGTCCTAGAATCCCCCAATCCCTCAATCTAATCAGCCCCATAGCCAACTAGATTCTACAATTCCTCAATTTAATTAGCCTATAGTCGACTAAATCTTGCACCTCCTCAATAGAATCAGCCTATAGCTGACTAAGCCTTACAAACTCTCCAATCTAGTCAGACATTAGCTGAATAGGTTCCAAGAGGGCCCTAGGAAGGTTGCATCAACAAGCTTCAAGAAGATTTTGATAAGTTCTTGGTGAGCAACATCTACATCATGCATAGCTAGAAGCACAAGTCTTCCAAGGGGATAGGATAAGTCTTTAAGTTTCAGTATTGTATTTTATTTATAGTATCCTTCTGTATTTATCTTTGATGCAATTAGATTTAAAGATTTGCAAGCTTTTCTTTTTAAGCTTTAATGAATAAATTTTATGTTTAAGAGTTCACTTTCAAGTTCTTATACTTCATTCTTATGTAGATAATTTTTAAATAGCTTATGTGTTCTTGGAGAGGGATCATGATTGGGAGATACAATTTGTGTTTAAGCAAAATAAGCTATGGATTCACTCATAAAACTCTTTATCTATTTTGTTTTAAGATTTTTATGATTCAAATTTGAATAACTTATACTTTAGGAAGATGGGTCATAATCAGAAGATACGATCCATACTCAAGTAAGATAAGTTATGCTCGAGTCTGCTCATAAAATATCTTAATTGTTGCATCAATAAAAAATACCAAAATTATAATTAAAGATGGAATTAAAATTCTGAGACTTTCATTATTATATAACTTGCCTTAATTTTATTTATTAGTTAACTACTTCCATATACAATGATTAACTGAGCTCCGGTTATTGACAGTCGACAACTTCTTGATTAAGAAGCCCACTCCCCATAATTGGTGGGAAATCGTGGGTATGAGTAGTTGAGCACATCGTGCTTGATTCATGGCACAACTAGCCAACCTTAATACCATAACAAGATTGGTGACCCCTATGTCCTTAATGGCATGGTTTTAGGAGGCAACTGATAAGACATCTCTTATAAATAAAGGGATGACGGAAGATCTAGGTATGCACAATTAAGCTATCATAAGAATACTATTTTCATCCATCTTTCTATCCATCACTCTAATCTCCGGCTGACTTAGGCATCAGAGGGTCTCCCGCTGGAGAACCCCCCCACCTTCTCTAGCAAAGGGCTTTTTTATAGATATACCTCACCGGTGAGCTATGTGCACGTGATCCCAAGAGATTGGCGGCAATAGATGCTATCTAGGTATAAAGATAATGAAGCACAGTGGAGGCTTTACTCTAAACCAGTCTCATTTGTTAAAAAATTATTTAAAAAGTTCCAACATCTTGGGATAAAAGAATCTAATACTCATGAAACCAATATAAAACCAGTTGAGAATAATAAAAGGGTAGTAGCACAACTTAAATATGCTAGTGCTATTAGAAGTTTAATGTATGCTATGCATTGTACCATACCAGATATTGTATTTGTTGTGTGCAAATTATTAAGATTCATTAGTAAACCTAGTATAGATTTCTAAAAGGCTATTAACATGGTTTTTGGCTATTTAAAGAAAACCATGAATTTAAGGTTATTATATGGTGATGATATTTCTGTATTAGATGGTTTTACAGATATAAGTTAGATTACTAATACAAGTGATAATAAATCTATATCATGTTGGATATTTACACTTGGTGGTAGAGCTATTATTGGGCTCCAAAAAAGCAAACTTGCATCTCTAATTCTATAATGGAGGCTGAATTTGTAGCATTGGTAACTGTAAACAAGGAAGCAAAATGGCTAAGAAATTTTTTATTTGATATTAAGTTGTGGCCATAACCTATGCTTACTATTTTCTTGTACGAGGCTACTATGTTTAGAGTTTATAGGAAGGTTTACAATAGTAGGTCAAGATATATAAGTTTAAGATATGAGTACATAAGACAATTAATAATAGATGGTATAGTAATTAGTATATATGCTAGGTCAAGCAATAATCTAGTAGATCCATTGACAAAAGGTCTGTCAAGGGACACAATAAAAATATAGCTTAAAATCCTTTTTTATTAGTCTCTGGTATTAGGAACCCAATCTTGTTCTAACAAAAACTAGTTATAAAGTTTAAAAGATAATAACAAGTTACTGATATGTGACTAATATGACAGTGAAACTTATATTAGTCCCAAGAAGGAAAATCAATGCTGACTACTACGAAACTGAAAGGTTGAGTTATTCTCTTTGTGGAATCTAATCGATTTATCTAAAGTAGCAAGGACCTTTTAAGGGATTCCACCTATATGAATATAGAAGTGATGCCACTTCTAACAAAAGTCTAAAGGTTTTAGTTCCTAGAAATATTCATGAATCTAGGATGAGCACATGGCCATGATAATGCTAAAATAACTTAAAACCTCTCATCGTAACGGGATATGATTGTATAGGTGACTTTTCCAGTTCTAACATAAAAGTATTAGTTTAAGCGAATAGCCACCAATGGCTTTGTTAGACTTGAAATGTTAACATTAATTGAAGGTTTAAATTGAAAGATACCTTCTTGTATGCACAATTTTATCGTTTGGATATTAGTACTACCAATGTTACAATCTAGTGAAAAAATGTTGGATAGATTATAATATTTTAATATAAAAATAGAAAGGAAGAAAGGAGAGGAAAGGCTAATGGATGTGCTGTATGGTCTCCTCTTAAAAATAGATAAATAAGAAGATGAAAAAGGAAGGATCCAATGGATGTTTATAGTTATTTTTCGAAGAGATTTATTGAAAAGATATCTCTACCATATAAGCTTTAATTCAAATTAAAGTCTCGAAAATTTGTTTCACTATAGTAAGACAACCTTTGGTACCAGATTTCAGTTTAAACTAAAGAGTCATAGTTTTTTCACCATTATAAGATAACTTGTGATATTAGAGTTCAACTTAAATAGAAGAATCATATATTTATAGATTGAAAAGTCATGTATCTATGGATCGAAGGGTCGTATATTTATACATTAAAAGTCATTTATTGAAAAAAACCATATATTCAGGAAGCATGTCTTTGCACCTATTCAGACTCTACAAAAATAGAGCCCTAACTGGAAACAGCAATCAATCTTCTCCCTATCATCTAAAACATGTATTCTTCCTTAGCTTCTAAACAATTTCCTAGAGAGAGTTCTTAGAGTTTCTTCAGAATTACTTTCTACAGAATCCATAAGGCTTCCTTATATTCTAGAAGTATATTTGCTTTTAATCCTTTAGCAAACTCTTTCAAGTGGAGACAAATAACACTCTAAAGATAGTGACTACACACTTAGAAGTCTTAGAGTTTTTGTCTAAATTACTCTAAGTATACCTACTTCTCCCAACAAGAGTTTCATAACTTTAGTCAGATATTGTGTAAGAGAGATTTGCCTTCCATAGCATATACTCTATGAAAATGGCTTGCTTCTCAAGGATCATGGGGGGTGGTAGCAATGGTTTTGGTGGTTATGGTGGAGGTAGTCTTGGTGGTAGTGGTGAGCATGGTGAAGGCTTTGGAATTGTCGATGATGGTAGAGGTGGAGATATTAGTGGTGGTGTAAGAGGTGGTGGAATTTTAGTGGAGATAGTGGTAAAGCAAAAAAAAGGATAAATTGGAAAGTAGAAATCCCTAGCCAAAAAAAAAAAAAAGACAAAGAGAGTTTACAAAAGTTCTACATAAGCTATTTCATACCACATCAACTTTCATCACGTGTCATGTGATGGCACATGATCATTTTCATTATGGCCATTAGATGTAGTAGTTGGGGAGTGTTGCCGCCAAGATCATCATGGCCCGTATCTGCTATCGACGTCAGATCGCCCCTCATCTCCTCGGGGATGGCCTGCTCGTTGGGACCTGCAAAACAAGGGTTAGTGACCCGGGTCGGGGATTCCAGCGGGGGCACTCCGACGGTCAAGTCAGTGACGATCCAGGAGAATAGATCCTCCTAGTCGAGCCCCTTTAGATGGACTCCATACTAGGAGGAGTGAATAGAGTGAGAGTGGGGGTGCAAGTGTGCTGGGAAAGGTGGTGGCCGAGGTGGATCGGTCCTCTTGTGTAGCCTCCTTCCCCTCACTTGCTTGGATGATTGCTTGTGGTTTAGCTTGCGTTACCTCCTTGGTGAGGGTGTCGAAGGTTCTTTTAAGCCCAGGTGGCTGTTGAATGCCTACCTCGAGATCTCCCTTGCGCTAGCAAGCATGTGCGGTGGTGTTCCGTGTTGTGGACGGGACGTATTTCCTGATTCATGATAAAGGAAGCTGCCACGCGCTCTGACATTCCCTCCGATCGCTCCACTTCGGGAAACCTAGCAGGCCCTCGATTAGGGGGCCGCCGTCCCAGGATTCGAATCCCCTAGTTGACCTCCTCTTCTGGGTGGTGCAGGTGGTTGCTGGAGAGCAGTTATCATGATTTAATGGGTTCTTCCTCGTAGTCCTCGGGCGGCTCGCCGGTGCTCTGGGGAGGTGGCTCCGCCCCTTTGGTGGCCGGCGGCATTGTTCGAGGTGGTTGCCGAACTGGAGAGCTAGAACTCGACTCCGGCCCGTAGGGCTCGACCTCCGAGGGGCTTGACCTGACGAAGGAGGGCTGGGCTTGACTTCGGTCCAGGGGGCTCGATCTCGAAAGGGCTCGACCCGGTGGAGGAAGGCTTGACTCCTGCTTAGAAGGCTCAGTCTCGGTGGGGCTCAACCTGGCGGAGGAGGGCTGAGCTCGACTCCGACCCATGGGGCTCGACCTCGAAGGGGCTAGATCTGGCGGAGGAGGTCAGCACGCGACTCCAACCCAGAGGGCTCGACCTCGAAGGGGCTCAACCTGGCGAAGGAGGCCGAGCTCGACTCCAGTCTAGGGGGCTCAGCCTCGGAGGGGCTCGATCTGGTGAAGGAGGTCTCTCGGCTCCGGCCTAGGCGCCCCGGGCTCGCAAGTGCCGACCTGGCGAAGGACGAAACTTGGCTTTGATGGGCCACCTCGTCATTCTGGGAGAGCTCGGCTCGGCAAAGGAGTCCGAGATGGAGTGTCCACCATGGCAACCTTTCTGACATGGCATCGAATAGGGATTACATATTAGCTTCTTGTCACATCATTTGCCCCCCACTCCTGAGTCCCGTTGGCATGGGGTGCTCGAGACAAAGGAAGTAAATGCAGCGTTGACAAGGAAAGGTGAGGATTCGGCGTAATGATGGCCACGAACACCGGTGCTTCGTGGAGTGGTTCCTTCAGCCTACCCGTGGGAGCCACATGGACACGTCCGAGGAGCAGTTATTACGAGCACAGAATTCAGAATGACTGCAGTCGGAATCAAGCTCCAGCCTTGTTGATTGACAACACGTGGTGCAGATCCATCGGTAGGGAGCTGTAATAGTATGGTCGGGTGCCGGTCACTTCGAAAGGAAAAGTAACCGTTCCCGAAACATACCTCCTTTCAAATCATGCGTGCCCGCCTCCGTACCAAGGCTCTTCTTTCGTTCTCCCGGCCATTTTTGTCTTCCAAAGTTCATAACATGTTAGTCTCCCTTCTCCTCATCTCGGTTGAGTAGGATCTTCTTCCTAGGGCTAGGTTCATCTCCAGACCCTCGTCCGCTTTCTCCTTCTTCCTACTTCTTTCTTCATCTTCTTCGTCATGTCTCACTACGGACCAAATTTCCGTCTCTCAACTAATCAAGGTGAGGCCGGTCCCTCTAGGCCAAGACTGCCATCTTCTTTTTCTTCCAATAAGGAGGGGGAGAAGACATGCTTCGAGCTCAGTAGGAGGTGTCCCCCTGGTGGCATAGTCATCAGGGAACCTAGACCTGTCATCGCTCCTCTTCTAGCCGAAACCATTCCGGACCCTCGCGGTCCACAGGTCCTGGTTGGGTTGCTTCGATAATCTCCGTTGAGAAACTGGAGACCATTCGGGATGTCTACGGCATCTCTCACTCCGTCCAGCTCTCGATCCCTCGACCAGGAGATCGGGTTACTTCTAGTAGCTCGGGCCGGATCACTTTTTATGAGGAGACCTTCTCAGGAGGACTCCTCTTTCCTTTCCATCCTTTCTTCTTGTTGGTGCTGAGCAACTACCGTTTGGTTCCTGCTCAACTCATCCCAAATGCCATAAGGATCATTTTCTGCTTCATAGTACTCTGTCACTTCCACGAGATCATCGCCCGTTTCTCCTTATTCAGAGCCTTCTTCACTCTGAAGCACCACCTGACCGAGGAGGGGTGGTGATCTCTTTCTTCTCGCCTGAGGGGCATCAAATTTGAACTTCCCTCTTCTATCAAAGGATGGAAGAGCAAATTTTTCTTCGCCACCATCGAGGGGGTTGACTGGGTGTAGAGTGACCTAGATCGGTCATCCAATCAAAACTTTGTAGTTGAAGCAATCGACAAAGACATTTATGAGCTGCTTCGCACCGTCCAGATTCCTTCCCTCAAGGTTCTGTTATCAGAGAAGAATCTCCACGAGGCCGGGGTCGGACCAACACAGGAGTTGGGTGAGTTTGGCTCGAGAATCCCTTTCTTTTTCCTTGTACATGTGATGAAATCAAAGAGGAGGCTTCCCATCTGCTTCTAAGTGTTCCAAGTTTCAATGCCAGAGAGTTGGGCTCCAGGCTTGATGGCTTCAGAGTTGGACTCGAAGAATTGTTGGTCGGAGAGCTTGGCTCTGGGCTTTGATGTCTCAGAGCTGGGCTCGAAGACTTGGTGGCCGGAGAGCTTGGCTCTGGGCTTTGATGTCTCAAAGCTGGGCTCGAAGACTTGGTGGCTAGAAAGCTTGGTTCCAGGCTTTGATGTCTCGGAGCTGGGCTCGAAGACTTGGTGGCCGGAGAGCTTGGCTCCGGGCTTTCGTGTCTTGGAGCTGGACTCGAAGACTTAGTGGCCGGAGAACTTGGCTCTGGGCTTTAATGTCTCAGAGCTGGGCTCGAAGACTCGGTATCCAGAGAGCTTGGCTCTGGGCTTTGATGTCTTGGAGCTGGGCTTGAAGACTTGGTGGCCAGAAAGCTTGGTTCCGGGCTTTGATGGCTAGAGATCTAAGCTCCAATCTTTGAAGTCTCGGAGCTAGGCTCGAAGACTTGGTGGCCGGAAAGCTTGGTTCCGGGCTTTGATGGCTGGAGATCTAAGCTCCAAGCTTTGAAGTCTTGGAGCTGGGCTTGAAGACTTAATGGCCAGAGAGCTTTGCTCCGGGATTTAATGGCCGGAGATCTGATCTCGGGGCTTTGATGGCCGAGATCTAAGCTCCGGGCTTTGATGTCTTGGAGCTGGCTTGGTGGTCGAGGAGCTTGGCTCCGGGCTTTGGTGTCTCGGAGCTGGGCTCGAAGACTTGGTGGCTGGAGAACCTAGCTCCGGGCTTTGGTGTCTCGGAGCTGGGCTCGAAGACTTGGTGGCTGGAGAACCTAGCTCCGGGCTTTGGTGTCTCGGAGCTGGGCTCGAAGACTTGGTGGCCAAAAGCTTGGCTCCGGGCTTTGGTTTCTCAGAGCTGGGCTCGAAGACTTGGTGGCTGGAGAGCTTGGCTCCGAGCTTTGGTATCTCAGAGCTGGGCTCGAAGACTTGGTGGCCGGAGAGCTTGGCTCCGGGCTTTAATGGTCGGAGATCTGAGCTCCGGGCTTTGAGTGCCATACCTAGGGTTGGGCGGAGATTCTCCTGCAGGGCAAAAAGTATTTGCACAAGGAAACTTTGATTATTGATAAGAAAGAACCTTACACTATTGATGCCAGAGAGCTGGGCCCCAGGCTTCGGTGTCGGAGAGTTGGGTCCCGAGTTTTGGCATGCCGGACCTTGGGCCGGGCAGCGACATTCCTGCAAGGCAGAAAGCGACTTGTGCATAAGAGGGCCTTTATTATTATAAAGGGTGAGCCTTACATTACTGGTAATATTTTCTCAGGTTGCAGGCATTCCATGTTCGCAGGAATCTGACACCGTCTAGATTCTTGAGATAGTAGGCTCCTTGTGGAAGAGCTTCGACCACCTTGTAGGGGCCTTCCCAGTTTGGCGAGAGATTGGCGTACTCCCGGAGTTGAGATGTTTCGGCTCGGTGCAACACCAAGTCGCCAGGTCAAAAGACCTTGGGCCTTACCCATGCGTTGTAGTACCGGGCCACTCATTGCCGGTATGCTGCCATCTGGAGCCGACCTTTGTCTCTAGTTTCCTCGAGGAGGTTCGAGTTGAGTAGAAGGTGCGCTGGGTTCTGCACTTTGTCATATTGCTGCACCTGCAGCGTGGGCACGCCGAGCTCAACTGGGACGATGGCCTTGGTGCTGAAGACAAGGCTGAAAGGTGTTTCGTCCATGGCCGTTATGGACGTAGTGTGGTAGGCCCACAGAATGCTTGGGAGTTCCTCCGCCCATCTGCCCTTAGCTTGGTCTAGCCTAGTTCTGAGTCCTTGGAGGATAGTCCGATTGGTTACCTCGGCTTCACCATTTATTTGGAGGTGGGCCACCGAGGTGAAGTGGTGCCGGATGCCGTGCTCGGCACAGAATTCTTCGAACTCCCGGTTATCAAACTATCATCCAATATCGGTTATGATGCAGTGGGGAAGTCCAAAGCGGCATATTATTGATTTCCAAAAAAACTAGCGAACCTTGGCTTCTGTGATATGCGCTAGTGGCTCCGCTTCCATCCATTTGGTGAAGTAGTCGATGGATACTAGTAAGAACCTCCGTTGCCCCGGTGCAGGGGAAATGGCCCTAAAATGTCCATTCCCCATTGGGCGAACGGCCAAGGGACGGAGAGCTGTGAGATCGGTGCAGCCGGTTGACGTTGTATGTGGGCGTGGCGCTGGCATTTGTCGCACCTCTTTACGAAGTCGGCGGCGTCCTCCCTCATGGTCTCCCAGAAGTATCCCTGGCGAAGAGCTTTGTATGCCAATGTCCTTCCTCCCACGTGGTTCCCGCACAGGCCTTCATGTATCTCCTAGAGAACGAAGGCTGCTTTCGCGGGTCTCAGGCACTTCAGGAGCAGGTAGGAGTAGGATCAGGGTATAGCTGTCCTTCCATCAGGACAAATCGAGAGGCTTTCTTTTTGATGAGGCCGGCTTCTGTGCAGTCCTTGGGCAAGGTACCATCAGTGATGTATCTGATGTACCTATCCATCCAGCTTGGCTCCGAGGTGACTTGCTACATCTCCTTCGGGGCTTCGTAGCTTGGATTTTTGAGGTACTCAATGTATGCATGCCCTAGCGATGAGTCTGGTAAGGTTCGAGTCCCGACAGTGCATCCACGTGAGCATTCTCTCCACGAGGGATATGGAAGATGTTGAAGCGTCGGAAGTCTGCCGTGCTTGAGCGGACTCGCTCCAGGTACTTCATCATCTGGGGGTCCCTGGCTTCATATTCTCCGAAAACTTGTCCGACCACTAGTTGGGAGTCAGTGAAGACTTTCAAGTTCTGCACGTCCAGTTTGCATGAGACCTTTAGGCTCGCGAGGAGTGCCTCATACTCCACCTGGTTATTTATTACGATGAATTTGAAGCGAAGAGCACATTCCGTCACAATCCCGTCGCTGTTGGCGAGGATGAGGCCTGCTCTGCTCCCATCGGAGTTGGATGTGTCGTCCACGTGGAGGATCCAGGGTTCCTCCTCTGCTCCGGGCTTAACTTGATGCTTCGGGAATGTCTGCTCCGGCTCCTCGGCAAGTCCGGTGCACTCGACCAGGAAGTTGGCCAGGACTTGGGCCTTTTGCAACGACCTCGGTCGATATGCGATATCGAACTCGCTCAGCATCAGGGACCACTTGGCCAACCGTCCGGATATTTTGGGGTGGCTGAGCATGGTCCTCAACTACTGATCCATCACGACCATGATGGGATGCGCTTGGAAGTAGGGCTTGAGGCGCTTAGCAGACATTATTAGAGTAAAAATGAGTTTCTCGGAGCAAGTATACCTGATCTCCTCATCACGGAGGATTTTACTGGTATAGTATACCGGCTTCTGAGATCCATCCTCGCCTGCATGGACGAGGACCGAGCTAACGGCTCCAGGTGTGACCGCCATGTAAAGCAGAAGCTCCTCTCCTTCCTTCGGTCTCGAGAGAGGCGGAGGAGAGGCCAGGAACTCCTTCGGTTCTTCAAAGGCTGTCCTGCACTCCTCCATCCAGGTGAAGTCATGCATCTTGCACAGCACCTTGAAGAAGGGAAGGTAGCGGTCGGCCGACCTCGAGATGAACCGACTCAGAGCTACAATATGCCCTGTCAGGCGTTGGACCTACTTCTTGGATGTCGGGTGCTCCTTGTCGACGATCGCCTGGACCTTCTCCAGGTTCGCTTCAATGCCCCTCTGAGTGACTATGAAGCCAAGGAACTTTCCTGCTGCCACTCCGAATGCGCACTTTGCTGGGTTCAGCTTCATCTGGTGCTTTCGAAGGTTGTTGAAGGCTTCGACAAGGTCGGCGATGTGATCCGAGCTCGACTTGCTCATGATAAGTATGTCATCCACGTACACCTGCATGTTCCGACCAATCTGGTCTTTGAAGACCTTATTGACCAGACGTTGGTACGTGGCTCCAACGTTCTTCAGACCGAAGGGTATCATCTTGTAGCAGTATATCCCCTGGTCGGTAATAAAGGTGGTGTGCTCCTCATCCTCTGGGTGCATCCGGATCTGATTATATCCAAAGAATGCATCCATGGAGGAGAGGAGCCAGTGACCCGAGGTGGCATCCACCAGTTGATCAATCTTCGGTAAAGGGAAGCTATCCTTCGGGCACGCCTTGTTGAGATATGTGTAGTCCACACAAATCCTCCATTTGTTGTTACTCTTCTTCACTATCATCACATTCGCCAGCCAGCTTGGGTATTGTACCTCCCGGACGAAGCTGGCAGCGAGGAGTTTGTCGACTTCCTCATTAATTGCCGCCTGCCTCTCCGGGATAAAACTTCTCTTCTTTTGTTGAACTAGCCTGTACTTTGGGTCAATGCTTAGCTTGTGGATGATAATGTAAAAGGGGATACCTGGCATATTGGCCGCCTTCCAGGCGAACACATCTGTATTCACCCATAAGAACTCCAACAAGTGGGCCCTTCCTCATCTTGTAGCTGGGCCCCAATCTACATCATCTTCTCCTGGTCGGCTCCGAGAGGATAAGATAGTAGACGTTCGATCGGCCACCCCTAGGGTCTTGTGCCCTTTGGTCGAGATCGTTCGCTCTGGGATCGTCCTCGGGGACTTTGGTCCCTGTGAGAGTCTGGAAGCAGTGCTAAATCGACTGAGGTGCACCTCTCATCTCGCCGACTCCATAGGGAGTCGGGAACTATACGAGCAGCCGCTTTGTGGAAACAACGGCATCGAGCAGATTGAGCCCGGGTTGGCCAAGTATCACATTGTAGATCGAAGGAAGCCTAACTACCTGAAAGTCATCATAACAGTGCTCTACCGAGGTGGAGTCCTAGCAGTGATAGGAGAGTGATCTCTCCCTCAACCCTTATAGAATCCCCGTGAAGCCGACAAGGGGCGTGTGCACAGGTTTGAGCTGAATGGAGGACAAGTTCATTCTGGAGAAGGCATCATAAAAAAGCATATCTATGGAGCTTCCACTATCAACCATGATGCATTTTACAGATGCTTCGCGATCGTCATCTCGACGACCACGGCATCATTATTTATATTTCCTCCCATCTCCCCTTCCCTCATAAAGGGCAGTACATTTTCAGAATACCCTGCCCTCAAGGCCTTCTTGGATGCGTGCTCGGCTCCCCAGCATATCATCCCATCGGCTTCTCGGTAGGAAGGTTGTCGACTATAGGAACAGGCGGGAGAGCGACGAGTGCCTGAGGTTGTATCGAAGGTCTGCCCCCCACGAACCTCCCTAGGTAGCCTCTCTTAATGAGTTCTTCGATCTCCTTCTTGAGATTGTGGTAGTCCTCGATGTCATGGTCGTGGTTGCGGTGGTAGCAGCAGTACTTTATCTTATCATGGCCAGTGGACGATCTCATCAAGGTGGGCACTTCAGGTAGGGCCCATTTTCGATCTCCATGAGGATCTTCATCATCGGGGTGAGGAGTGGGGTGTACCTCTCCTCCGAAATGGACGTGCTCCTCAGTCTCGGCCCCTGCTGGAAGTTCGAAGCTGAGGGTCTCCGCTTCCGGGTTTCGGGGGCCTCGGCAGGAGTTGTCTTCTTCTGCGGCTTCCCATCGAGCTCCCATCTTGTACGATCCGCCTCCTCATTGTGGATGTACTTCGGCTCGGAGGAGGAGCTCGGAGTAGGTCTTGGAGGGCTTCTTGTCGAGCGAATAGGTCAAGTGGGAGGTCCTGAGCCCTCGCTTCAGCATTAGCATGGCGACTAGCTCATCAAGATTGTAAATCTCCAAGGTGGCAACCTTGAAGCAGGCCATGTAGTCCCAGAGGGGCTCACAGTTCTGTTGCCGGATGGAGAAGAGGTTGTCCACCTCTCGTGGCACCTTTCGATAGGTGTCGAAATGGGCCATGAACTTCTGCTCCAGCTGAGTGAAAGAGTTGATGCTTTCAGGCTCGAGACGGGTGAACCAAACCTAAGCCGCCTTCTAGAGGGTTGTTGGGAAGGCAATGCAAAAAAGAGCATCGGTGGCCCCCTGGACCCTCATGAGGGCCTTGTAGCTTTCTAGGTGGTCCAGGGGGTCGGTGGTCCCATCCTAGGGATCCACCTGTGGCATACAGAACCGGCTGGGAGCCGGCTCTTCTTGGATCTCTCAGGAGAAAGGGGGACGAGCATCATAGCCTGCTGGCTCGTCAGTAGAGCCTTGCATATTTGCAAATCGGCAGGATAGCTCCGCCAGCTTGCGCTTCTGCTCTTCCAAGCACCTCTCAGCTGTGCGCCTGATGGCCTCATCAGTAGAACCTTCTGCTGAAAGAGACACAGAAGGTGACATGGGTGCACGGTACCCATTAAGGGAGGACTTGCCTCTTCGACCTCGACGGGGTTTGATCGCTACCCGCTCAAGGATCGGGGAGCGGCTCTTCCTGTCGGCAGATCCGGCTTGTTGTCTTTTCGCTTGAGTCTGGTGACTACCCCGGGGGTCGGTGATGGCCCGCGGCTACGAAGGCCTTCCTTGGAAGGAACGCAGGCTGTCGCGGGGTGCTGCGGCATGGGCCGCGAGGGTTCTCAGCTACTGATGGGTAGCCGAGGACCATTGCTGCTGGAGCTAGCGCACTGCCGTAGCAAGGATTTGCATCTGCTGGGTGAGTGCAACCAGCTGAGATTTTGTCGAAGGTGGTTGGGCTAGAGCGGGCAGTTCCACTTCTGAAACGTGCGGGTCTCCTCGAGGGGGAGAGTCTCCCGCACGGCTAGTGGAAGCTTCCCTCTGTCACGTCGTCACCATCCTCCTGACGGACTCACTTGCAGAGGGACTAGCTTTTGGAACAAAGGACTTGCGTCAGTCCCCCTACCTGGTGCGTCAATCTGTTGCCGCCAAGATCGTCGTGACCTGTAGCTGCTGTCGATGTCGGATCACCCCTCGTCTCCTCGGGGATGGCTTGCTCGTTGGGACTTGCAAAACAAGGGTTAGTGACCCGGGCCGGGAATTTCGGCGGGGGCACTCCGACGGTCAAATCAGTGACAATCTAGGAGAACATATCTGCCTGGTCGAGCCCCTTTAAATGGACTCCATGCTAGGAGGAGTGAATAAAGTGAGAGTGGGGGTGCAAGTGTGCTGGAAAAGGTGGTGACCGAGGTGGATCGGTCCTCCTGTGTGGCCTCCTTCCCCTCACTTGCTTGGATGATTGCTTGTGGTTTAGCTTGCATTACCTCCTTGCTGAGGGTGTCGAAGGTTCTTTTAAGCCCAGGTGGTTGTTGAACACCTACCTTGGGATCTCTCCCGTGCTGGTAGGCGCGTGCGACGGTGTTCCGTGCCGTAGACGGGATGTATTTCCTGATTCATGATAAAGAAAGCTGCCATGCGCTCTAACATTCCCTCCGGTCGCTCCACTTCGGAAAACCTGGCAGGGCCTCGATTGGGGGGCCGCTGCCCCCGGGATTTGAATCCCTAGTTGACCTCCTCTTTTGGTGGTGCAGGTGGTTGCTGGAGAGCAGTTACTATGATTTGATGGGTGTTTCCTCGTAGTCCTCGAGCGGCTCGCCGGTGCTCTGGGAAGGTGGCTCCACCCCTTTGGTGGCCGGTAGCATTGTCCGAGATGGTTGCCGAACTGGAGAGTTGGGACTCGGCTCCGGCCCGGGGGGCTCGACCTGATGGAGGAGGGCTGGGCTCGACTCCGGTCCAGGGGGCTCGACCTCGAAAGGGCTCGACCCGGTGGAGGAAGACTCGACTCTTACTCAGAGGGCTCAGCCTCGAAGGGACTCAACCTGGCGGAGGAGGGCCGAGCTCGACTCCGGTCCAGGGGCTCGACCTCGGAGGGGCTCGATCTGGCAGAGGAAGTCAGCACGCGACTCCAGCCCAGAGGGCTCGGCCTCGGAGGGGCTCGACCTGACGGAGGAGGCCAAGCTCGACTCCGGTCCAGGGGCCTCAGCCTCGGAGGGGCTCGATCTGGTGAAGGAGGTCGCTCGGCTCCGGCCTAGGCACCCCGGGCTCGCGGGTGCCGACCTGGCGGAGGACGGAACTCGGCTTTGACAGGCCACCTCGTCATTTTGGGGGAGCTCGGCCTGGAAAAGGAGTCCGAGATGGATTATCCACCGTGGCAACCTTTCTGACATGGCATCTAACAGGGATTACACGTCAGCTTTCTGTCACATCAGGGAGCATTTGCAATATTTTAAAAGTTTGATGACATGAGTGCAATAAATCAAAGTTCATGATTAAAAAAAATAAAAAGTTAAAGATTTTTAAAGTAATTAAATTTTAATTTTTTTAATTCATATTTCCAGATTGAACTAGATTAGTGGATTACTAGATTTGTGATCTCTTAATCATATCTATGCCTATGATAACTTCTAGATGATGACATCTATAAAAGAGAATGATAAATAGAAATAATTAATTTAAATATATTTATGAAGAATAGTTATTGTCCATGAAGGAAATTAATTGGCTAATTGGCTAGCAAATGTAGATGTAAAAGACGAAACAAAGTATTGAGAATAATTATCTTCCTTTTCAGGTAGCTTATTTTGTAGATAAAGTAATTTTTTATTATATTTATTATTAGAATACAAATGCTTTTTTTTTTAAGGCTTGGCTCCTTGATGTATCACAGGAAACCTTATTTCTTAACAATAAATATAAAGTTTTGAAGCAAAGGATTTAACTTGAGGTGGACAATGTTTTGCTGGCTCGATAATCATATTCTATTAATCAAGATGAGCTTGCACGGCATATATTTAGTCTAACTTGAGTTAACCATGATCTAACATTTGGAGCCAAATCCAAGGTGAGCTTTAGTCATATCATGTCTTTTTTAAAAAAGCATGTCTTGGTTCATGTGATTGGTGTTGTCATCCAAAATTCGACTAGATGGAGTCGCTGCTACTAATGGTGGTTGAGCAACTCGGGTAAGATTGGCTTGCACAATGCAGGATCCAACCTGCGAGCAAAAAAGCAAGCAAAAGTTGTTAAAACTCATACGGTAAGATCCTCCGATATTTAAGTCAAACAAAATTTTGATAGACCAAAGCTCAAGAAAGGAAAGAGATTCAAAGAATACAAGCCACAAGCTATGGACGAGGTAAAAGATTCGATACATGGGATCCCGTGGTTTATACAAGGAGAAGGATGAGAATCTATTATGATTAGGTTGTTTCGATTATTTTTTTAATTCGAGTCAACTTTGCCTTTAGGTGGGTCTACTTCTAGCATCATAGTTGGATCTTATATTTAATCTGGAATGCATGTCTGACCCTTCAGTTAACGATCTGAAGGATAATTTATGATCCGACCCATCAGTCCGATCCATATTCGACTTTCATAAGCAGGTTTGGATCATAAATAATCGATTCATTTAATTTATTTAATATACGGATTGGATTAAAATTTATATCTAATATGTTTAACACATTTAATTCATTTAATATACGGATCGAGCCATGTTTGGATTGGATAAATATATTATCTATTTATTAAATAAGTTAGGTCGGGTTGGATTAAATAAATAGATTGTTTAATTATTAAATAGATTAAATAGATTGGAATCAGGTTAGCAAGTTATATATTTAATAAATAAATTAATAAATCAGATTAGATTGTTGATTTATAAATCCATTAATTAAAATTGTAAAATATAATTTATTTAGTAAATAGATTAATTTAGATTTTTTTTTTTTTTTTTTTTGACTTGATCCGTGATTCGTATATACCAACCGATTGCCAACCCTAGCTACGGATTGGGTCTTACGCGAAACTCCCATCCCAAAACCCTAGGGTTTTACCGACCATATAAAACGAGCTCTAACGGGTTCGCCGCGCCTGCTGCCATCGTCTTCCTCGCGTTCTCTCGGGTACGAACTCATCTCAATGCCAAGCTTCAACTGTTCCTAGCGTTGCCCTAGAGTCCTGAGATATAAAAGTTTTTTTTACCAGTTCCTTCACCGTTCTTTCAAAAAGATTAGGTTTTGATGCCTCTTAGCCTAGGTCTCTCCTGATCCCGGTTTCCTTCATATTTTTCTTATAATTTCGGCTCACCTGCTCGTTCTGTTATCAGTTCGTCGCGTTTCCCAAAATTTTAATTGTTATAAGGTTTGTTTGGCCGTTTATTGTTTGGAAATTTTAGAAATCAAATTTTTAATCTAGGTCTCTACTGTTAATTAATTTATTGTTTTAATGTTCTTTTTTCCCCTGTAAACTTATCAATGTATTGGCTCCAGTTTTTATACGCTTAGATTGCTAAATTCTTGTTTCGCAACACTTGATATTATTGACTCCGGCTTTTATACAATGAATTTGGATCTCGGTAAGTGAGCTTTGTACAAACTTTTTCAGCGTATTTATATCTTTATAGAAAGCTGGGTTGGATTGGTTTTTGGAGTTTTACAATAATTATCATCATTTGGGCACAGTGGATGTCGGAATTTAAGGACTTTTGGGTGACCTGTTTTGATGTTTCTATTATTTATAGCTTTTTTTCCCCCTTATTTTTTTCTTTATTCTTGTGATTGAATTTTTTTCTTAGATGATTTCTAGTTGCATTTTATGGTTATTTTTCCACCTCCTAATAATATGCTTGGTTGATTCCTTTTGCTCTAGAAAAAAATGATTGCTAGTTTCTTTTTGCTACTGTTACAGATAGTTATATATGAAATTTTCTATCTTGAACTTCATTCTTATTCAGATAAGCTATTAAAGCTTTTTCTCTATTTCCTTTGATTCATCATTTGGATCAGTTCAAACATGATATCCATAATCACTTTTGAAACATAGAAGCTACTATCATATATAACTTTTAAGATTGCTTAGTTCAGTATGATTCAGTTTGGGTTTTGCATTCAGTTGAGTCCCTCCATTGATGATGGAGGGGAATTTTGTTGCTCCTTTGAGAATGTGCTCTCTCTGATCTGTCTATTTTGTCTGTAGTGATTGTTATCTTCATGTATGAGCAAATGTCTGTAACTGTGTAACATCACTAGAGCTTGTTTATCATACCATGGGTCCTGTAATATGGACTGTAGACAAATGTAGGTTGAAGTTTTAGCTTTATTATGCATATGTTTGTTAATATGTCATGCTTGTTTAGCATTTTCTTTTATTCTTTTTATTGGCTATATAACAAAAAAGGATGATAAATTTTTACTCAGTGAAGAGTCACTGTGTTTTGCTGTCCATCTTTTTGTCTTGCCAAGATCTAACTTTAATTTTTATACTCATTGATGTTTTTTTTAAAAAAAGTATACCGAGATTAATTCTATAGTTAGGGGGCTGAATGAGTTGATCCTAGGCTCAAGTGATATCACGTGCCTAATGGTTTGTTTTATTCATGGTGTTTTCAATAGTGGTAGAATACTTCTTTGCCCTATTCTAGGATTCTAAGAGAGAGATGCAGATGCATGTCTGTATATCTCTGACATCAGCTAGAGGATTCTTTGTTTTTACCATTAATGGAGACCAAACTCTCATTCAGTTGTTATAAGGCAAGCTGTAGTTATTTAGTTAATCAACCATTATTTGAGTCTTTGTTTGAGATTTAGCCATCTATAGTCAATTGGTAGTGAAACACATCCATTTGTAATCACTAAGTCAAATGGTAAACTCCCCTGCTCCCCTTTCCTTCTCTTCTCTTCTGGCCACATGCTCTAGCAATCTCTAAGGTACCGTTTGGATGTACAGTTTTGCTAAAACATGTACATAAACATTATTAAAGAATGAGTTTTACTTTAAAAAGATATTTGGTTGGAATTACAGGGCATGTTTTGATTTTACTCGATGCTTCATAAATCACTTAATCTTGGTTCTATAAAAACTAGGGGACCCTGTTTACCAGAAAACAAGATTTTATAAAATGAATTTGGTTGATGTGGAGATCCATGATTGTGCGTGATTTCCTTTCTTGCTCACATAAAATCTTTGCTTCCCCTATAAGACCTCTTCCTTCTCATCCCAAAACCCTTCCTTCCCCTCGATACTTCATATTTTCGAATGTAGGGTTCGCATATCCTTTATAATGCTCCAAACATCGGCAAGGATCAATCCAACTTCTATCTAAAGATTAGGCACCTTGAACTTGATGAATTACATATTTGGAGCTCAAGATTAATTCCTTTGAAGTATGCATTTAGGGCTCAGATTCTATTCTGTATGAATTGTGCATGAGGATCCGTTTTGAATCTTTTGATCCTTCTACAGTATGATCTTTATGACATATATATTTATGATTGAGTTCATGAAATTAGCTTCTTTGGATTGTGTTTGCTCCTAAATCTTTGCTGCAACTTGTCTTGCTTCTTTCACTACTCGAAAGAATGAATGAAAAAAACTTGTCAACCTAATTCTTTGGCCTTTCTATAGTTTCCTGTATCAATGAAGTTCATCTGCCTACTCCATCATTGACTTGATCATCTTAGTTTTTCTTTGGTTAAATGTTGATTTTCTCTACTGTTTCTTAATCAACCTGGCCAGTTTTTCATTAATTGTATATATTAAAATTGGTTAAAAGATGTTTACATTTCTTATTTCATATTTGTGCAGAATTAGGGCTGACCTCAATTATCATTTTGGGCTTTCTTTAATTTGTAATTTCACTCAACCCTTTTGGCTCTTACTTAAGTCATCATTTACAATATCATAGAACATATTAGGGGAGAGGGAAAAGCTCACCAATTTAGGTTGCTCATCAAAACCCGTTATAAATTTGAATACCAAACAATGTCTTAACACAGTTTTCCCTCTGGAAGAAAAGTTCTTAACACAGCCTACATCTAAACTTTCTTTGACAAACACAGCAAAACAGCAAATTACAAGAAGAGGATATGCATGAGTCAATATGAAAACCTGCATTCATAAAATCTCTACATAAAGCCTGTGTAGAAAAATGAACATAAAAGTTGGCAACCCTGCAGCTCCTAATCTATACTTAATTTGTTTATGGCTTGTAGTTTGTGCGTTACTCATGAAAAATGTAACTTTTTTTTTTGCTCGTGTAACATCTATCTTCCGCACACGAGATGCCATTTGAAGTCATGTTATATAAGTAAAAAGATTCTTTTGTCTAGAGTCTACGTATGGCAAAACTTAATTTACTGTCAGCCTCTCATCCATATTTTGTCAAACACCTGCAAACAACCACCCATCTTTATTTCATTTGTAATACACCAAACCATCATGTTGTCTCCCAAGTAACATGTAAAGCAGATTGTATAATGGACATTTCACATTTCAGTTTTATATGCCAATGAGCCTTAGACTAGTTGCTCTGTAATTTTTTCTTATGTGAATGCTATTGACCTCCTTGGCTTGCAAGCATTTATTTTGCTTATGTTTTCAAATGGATGTTCATTTAGACTTGCATGTTCACTCACATGAATATGCACAAACACATGAGTGAATATTTATAGAATCAGTACCTGTTCACATTAGTCAAGCTTTTCACAGCCTAAGATGATAACGATCACCACGTATGGTGCTACCTTTTCATTACTTAATAATCAAGGTCATAACTGGATGATGGTGAAATCAGATGATGACTTTTAATAAATTGTCTAATGAAATTTAACTTATTTCAGGATATACTTGACACTTGACTCTAATACAAAATGAGATTAGAGAAGTGTTGGTTCTGCTCCTCAACCGTCTATCCAGGGCATGGTATTCAATTTGTTCGCAATGATGCAAAGGTGGGCCCTAGTCTCTGATAATTTCTTGTGATAATATTTCTAAACTCTCTTTGTTCCAAAGAAAAGGTTATCTATAGATTGGAGTATTTTATGTTCTTGTAGGTAACATGCTTCACAAATATTTATACTAGACAAAGCTTTTCATAGTTTCTGGTTTCATAATACATTATTAAGTTAATTTTATATGATGGGCTTCTAATATTGTAAGTTTTTGATTTGGTAATCATTTAGTGATTGTATATTATATCTTCTTGTACATCTATATGTAATCTCTCAATTATGAAGTGTGGCCTTAATCTGGCCTTGATGTAGCCAAAGTGCATTCCTCCCCTTTTGAGGTGCATATTTTTTGTAAACAATTGGATTTCCATTTACTAGATAGTTGTGCTGTCAAGGATACAAGTCCTGGAGGGATGTCCCACGGGACACCGGGATAGGATACCATCGTATGTGTTGGGACAGGATGGTTCTGTCATCGTCCCAGTATCCCGATCAGCATGTCTTGGAACATTCCCTATTCTAATTGTTAGGATGGGGTGGGATGGCAGCACATCCCATTCCATGAAAAAAATTGGACAGACCCATCCCATGGGATTTAAAACCTTGGTGCTGATAATTAACTAGAATCTCATGATTTGATCATTTTAATATCATGAATGTACGATTCCTGTATTGTCTAATGAGCAATGCTACATATATTATGTTTTGTGGTATAATACAAAATTTTATATGGGGTAGCATATGTATCCATACTTGCTAGGTAAGGTGAAGTAAAAGGGTATCAATTGCAAGGCACCTAGGCAGTTGCTTGGCATCAGTTTGTAAGTAGATCGGTATAGTTGAATGAGGAGTTGTTGACATGGAAATAACATTTTGGATTTACATCTTGGTTAAAGTAGTTTATCATCTGAAGATTAAGCAGATATAAGGTTTTTTAGCACCCTAACAGAGATATATTTCTGATTTAGATGAAAATTTCAGCAACAACAAGTACTGAAATATAGGTGAAGCTAGTTTACTGCACTTGACCACATGCATAAACCATATTTTATATGTTTGGGTTTTCATACATTAATGGTTTGGTTGGTTTATCAAAGTAATTTGCATGTATGAGCATAGAATTCTCATTGCCTGGTACATCCTTTTTGGTGGCTATGATAGTATTTTGACAATCATCTTTCTGCAGATCTTCCGATTTTGCCGGTCCAAATGCCATAAGAACTTCAAAATGAAGAGAAATCCTCGAAAGGTGAAATGGACAAAGGCATACAGGCGATTGCATGGGAAGGATATGACGCAGGTAATAAATGTGGCAGGAGTATTAACATCCCTATGCATCTTGTCATGGTCCTTAATCTCCTTTGCCAAATTCACTGTCTAATGATTGTTATTCTTCTCAAGGATTCGACCTTTGAGTTTGAGAGGAAGCGCAACAGGCCTGAGAGATATGATAGGAATGTCACAGCAAGCACACTAAAGGCCATCAAGAAGATTGACAAAATCAGAGTGGCTAGGGAGGCTAGACACCATGATATTAGGTGGGTTCCTTCTGCAACTTGTAGCTTGCTGTCAAAAAGATGGATGTGCTGAAAATCATTCGCTCTTATACTGTAAATCTCTGCTGCATGTTCTAATATCTTTTGGAATTTTCACAGGATGAGAGGTAAGAAAGCCATCGAGCGGCAGGCAGCGGCCAAGGAGTTGGAGCAGAGTATTCATTTGGTCAAAGCACCTGCTGCCCTCCAAGAGGATCCGTCCCTCACTCTTCCCAAGATGAAAGTAAAGGTTTCTCAATCACAGACGGGGATCACATGGAAGAATAATGATAATGCAGGCAATCCTCTCACATAGCAGGATAGAAAACTCAATTCAACATCAATCTATGTTATGGTTAGTATATTAACAGTGCCTGTGGTTAATAAAATGTGGTCCTTGATAGGTTGGAACAGCAACGGATTTATTAACTTAGCCAAAATTATCGTGTCTGTTGTGACTTGCCTCTATGCTTGTTAAGCACTTCTTATTGTAGTTTTTCTTTGAGAGATCTGTGTTTTGCACCCAAACCTGAATTTGTTTCTGAACTTGCTTGCAGTTTATGCAACTAAATTTTGGGTTATCATTGGACTATCTAGGAGTTGCCAGCTTGACACTAGAGTTTGGCATGACCGCACTCATGATTTTAGTAATGCTGTTATACAAGTGTCTTTTACACCAAGTTTGAAAATATCAGTTTTTGAGAATGACATAATCGGCTTTTCAATTGCCGTCACTAGTTTCTTTTGCTAATGATTTGCTTGCTTAGGACAGATACATGACTGGTTATGTTTTGGACACTTGTATAGTTCCCTTGAGAAGTTAGCTTCTTATCTTTGCAACTAGGCAAGTCTTAAAATTGTTTTGCACACTGTCTGAATGACTAGGTTTTCTTTTTTTCCTTTTTGTAATTGTATGATAGGCAGAAGTCCCAAGAATTTATATGGCAATGCCTAGATACTTCTTAACGAAAATGTGTTAAATTAATCAAACAAAAACGGAAAATGTGGGTTAAAATTTTCTCCAGATTTTGGTAGCTCCAATTAGTAGTCTGATAATTGTACATGGAAAACCTTTATTTATGTCTACATTAATAGAGACAGAGTCTAAAAATTCGATCATACGACACCTATTCAGTAAAAAAATTTTAAAATAAAACCATATATTCAGCAAATTTTGCTTGTTGATTTTATCCTAGAGAACAGCACCAAGCATGTTATGATACAAATAAATTATGGCTGCTACAGATAATAGATTCTTCATCGTTCTGCATATTTTTTCTTTTTCCCTTTTCCGAATACAAGCTCTTACTTTGTTTTTTTTATCTTGCAAATTTGTCCATGGTGGACAAAACCATGCATAACAGTCCTTCACTGTTTTTGCTATTTGTTTCATTGCAAGGAATGCTAGTTTCAAGTTGAGTGCCTCATTCCTTCCCTGTTCTGATATTTGCTCTGCTTTGGCCAGGCGGCAAAGAGCAATATTCTGAAGTCAGTTCACGAGGACAGTAATTCTTGCCCCATTTGTCTTCTTTGTTTTATGAAGGACCATGATTCAAGACAGTGTCTTCTTTATTTTCAATTAAAGTTTTACTATTTACAGTTACATCGTGTGCTCAATGTTGATGATAATGAAAAGGAAGTATAGCCTGTTTCAACTCCATTTTGCCTATGAAATGATTTAAGCTCAACATCTATCTATCTGTAATAGAAAGTCAGGTTGGTTTGATGGGTCGACTAATATTAGAATAAATAATAAACTTTCTCAAAGTTTATTGCTTTACAAAGCAACACCTGGAGTAAAAGTTTCAATTATTTTGTTCATGTAATTTTCAACTTCCTGTCAATTTCGTATTAAATAAAAATATAGAGAATTTTATTTCTGTTGCTGTTGCATTACAATCAGAAAATGAAGATTAAAAGGCAGCTAATAGAACCAAGAGATTGTACATATTAAAAAAAGAATTATGTTTAACTTACCAATTTTAAGATGATGATCACGTTTCTAATAATAAAAATAGAAGAGTTATAAGCAGGCACTTTAGATTGAAAGGGCTATATGAAGATTTTCATTTTGAATTGCTAGCAAGTGTCGAAAAATTGCACTTGAGAATCAAATGCATGACCCCTTTGTTTTCAATGAAGAAGGTAACCACTGAGCTAAGCTCATGTTATACACCGGGGTCTTTTATGATCGGATTGAGTTTGGGTTGCCTAGAATCAACCTAATTAGATTCAGATTGGCCAAGATCAACCCACTTAGAAATGGATCAGGTCTAAATATTGGGCTTTCAATTCCACGGGTCATCTTCCATTGAGCAAACTCTAAACATCCATCCCTACACTTCTAGGGCAGTGGTGACCTGGTAAGGGATCGTGACCTTATCAAATGATTGGATTAGTTCCTACAATTCGAAGGCTATGGCTAAGGAAATGACTAAAATATGATATGGAGAAAGGTGAAATAACAACATATTTAGAATTTCACTTTTTCTGCTCTAATTTTATTACTTTATTTGGATCTCTTTTTTATTTTGTCTATTCATTTATTTACAAAGATATATTTGACAAATGAAATGCTGATCAGGTATTAAGTTGAATGCGACTTTATGTAAATAAAATTTTGATTACAAATGAATCGTATATGATTTTTGTTTTTGTGATCTAGCCAAACCTGATCCGTTGCATCGACTCTTACCTGTTAACGACTAACCGGTATCCACATATGGTAGTCAAATTAAAGAGCAATAAAAACGAACCAGAGGACACGTCCATGTAGCCAAGATTGTAGGCCACAACATTTCCCATAATCAAGGGGAACAATCTAGGATAAGATTGTAGGGCCCCCCCCTTTCCAGGAGATCAATATTGTGGTCCATCCCTCCCCGATCAACAACAAAGTTAGCTCCTGATCATGTACATCCCGGAAGGTGCTTGTAGCTAAATGATTTTATCCCTTCTAACGAGGGATGCTTTTGGGAGGAGATGCAATGGTCTTCTTATATAAACTAGATTTTTTCTTGATTCATAACCAACATGGAACTAAAGAAAAGAAGTTCCCAACCTTATATCCACGACACATATGAACCTTGGAATTTCTTCGGCCCCTGAACCATTTCTTGCACTTCGTGTAAATAAGAAGGTTCATATAGATATATACCTATTTTTCATCGGCAAACATCTTATTAAGTTAAATTTTTTAGCTATACGTTTTATTTAAAATCCCATAATATAATCACTACAGTAGGCAGATTTTTTTTTTTTTTTTCATTCTGGCTTATGAAATTCTGAACTACCAACTTTAATAAATATGGAATCATCTAATCATCTTACCAACTAAAGTCAATAAATAAATAAATTATTAATGAAAATAAATAACTCGCATTCTAACTATTTGGTTAGACAAAATCAGCCAGTCACCTTATCTATATAAGCAACCAGAGCCAAAAAAATTGAATTCTAAAATATAAATAAAAATAAATAACTTTCATCCTGATTATTTATTTTTTTTTTTTTAAAACAAAAGGGATAGAAGAGGATAAATCCTGATGTAGCTACCTTGTAGGCCCCCACCCCACCATCTAATGATGAGTACGTCAACCTGATATCACCAAGACGTCGACCAGTAGATCGGGACAAAGGGGGAGATCCTGATCTCTCACTCATGCCAACTGTCGAGAGCTCCAGAAAAATTCTAATTATTTGGCAGGGGCATTCTCATTCACATTCTTCAAACAAAAAATAAGAATATTTTAGTCCTTCAATATCTAATCCCTATTCTATTCTAGTATTTACGCTTTATTCCAATTCCAATTCCAAATACATTGAAAGATATAACTATTTACTCTTCCATGGATAACTCGGTTACAAGTTAGCCGGTCAATATTATTTAATTATAGGTTACTTGGTCACAAGCTACCCGACTCTAACTGGCTTCAAGCTTAGTCATTATACCGAGGAAGCCATACTTCCATGTAAGAAAGGCATCGATCTCCGTAATGAATGCATGAAAGCGGTCGCTGTTGCCATAAAGCCTGGGATACTTTCTGAGGCACTTGATTTGCATCTTATAAGGGCTCTGACATCAGCACCGAGATAGTAGATGTCTCAGTTCAGTGCCTATAAATATTTGACCCTCATCTTGGACATCTGCCATTCTTTGACGACTTGGCAGACCATGATGTCATGGTTGTTGGGGTTGGAGTTAGAGGAGTTGACAAGACCTGTAAAAAAGCGAAGAGAGACATGAGAGAAGTAGCCATGAACAACAGCCCTCATCGATAGTGGGAAACATCCTCCTGTTTTGCCAATTGGATGATGAGGGAGTCTTCTTTAGGGGACTAGAGGTGCCAAGGCTAGCAAAAAGCTCGTGGCAAGTGAGAGCACCAAAGTTTCTGCCTAAATGCCGAGTACTGCGATGAGGTTATCAAGGCAAATGGTGTCATCATCAGCAAGCACCATTCATTCTAGTTGTACTTGTCGAGTACCATGATGTGATTGTCAGGGCCAAGGAAGGCATCATACTTGGGGTGCACCTCGACAAAGTCATCGGGGCCGAAGAAGGCATCATACTTGGGGTGCACCTCGACAAAGTCATGGAAGCCGAAGAAGGCGTCGTCCTTGGGGTGAACCTCGACAAAGTCATTGGGGCCGAAGAAGGTGTCGTACTTGAGGTGCACCTCGGCAAAGTCACCAGGGCCAAAGAAGGCATCGTACTTGAGGTGCACCTCGGCAAAGTCACCAGGGCCAAAGAAGGCATCGTACTTGGGGTGCACTTCGGCAAAGTCATCGAGACCAAGGAAGGCGTCATATTTGGGATGATTAGAGATCAAGATCCAGTGGCTATGCTTGGTTGACGGCGTGCATGTGTACGTCTGCAAGAGCTTTGCCATTCAGCAAGGAGAGAAGATTGAACTAGCCCTCATGAGTTCCGGTGGATGGTGGTGAGGCCTGGCGATTTCCATCCAACGCCACCCATTTTCCAAATGCTCTGCCACATAAAGTGATAGAATCCTCATCCACATGGAATAAAGTGGAGGGTAAGTTGTAAAGCATCGGAAGAATAAGTAAATGTCTAAAAAGACCACATGCATAAACCCATTTTTTAAAAATTATTGTTAATTTTTTTTGTAAAGTTCGTGTAGTTTTTCTATAGCTCTAGGTTTATCTTAAGGATCGCTCCACGGATCCTTGGAAAAGAATTCTTTGAGCTCCTAATCTGCCCCCCAAACTTTCAAACGACTATCATTGATCCGCTGGTTGGGAAGCATCGATCTCTGGTCCTCGCCATGATCCTCTCAGCTCCAAAATCTTTTTTTCCCTACCTGGTGCGCTAATCTATTATGGATAAATCATCTGTGACTAAGGCTTCAGTAGAGCCGGGCGATCCCACTCACTGTTCTGGCCAGACAAGGTCTTGCCCATGGGTGCTCCCCTGATGCGGGACGAACCCCGATCAGGATTATTTTAGAGGGTGGATCGTTGGTCGCTAGGAAACGATCCTTAGGCTAGGTTAAACAAACCCACGTTATTCAAAAGAAACATATATGTATATATATATTCCCCTTTTTCTATATTTTTTTCTTTTTCTGTATTCCCTTTTCACTTTTTTCTTCTCTAATTTTTCTTTTTTTTCACTTTTTTTCATGCATTTAAACTAAAATCGGCAAAGGAGGAGCGGCTCTGCTTTGAAAAGCATGCAGAGCTTGAAATCGGCAATTGAAGCCGGAATGGCTTTCACGATCGTGTGATCCCTCTTCTTCTCCATGGACTGAAACCAGGGAATAGAGGAGCTTGAGGGGAGGCTTCACCGGCGATGGTGCTGGGGAGGAAACAGTGACATGACAGGAAGAAGGGTGGAATGGATGAATCTAGGGCTGGGGCATGCTGTGGCCAGTGGCATGAGGAGCATCGGACGGTGATTGGGATGATGGTTGGGCTCCATGGCAAGGAAAAGGGGCGGCACGGACGTCCGGATCATGTGGTTGACGGTGTGGATCTTCCGGATGGGAAGGACGATGGCGTGGGATTTGGTTGCAGCGAGCGCGGAGATGAGCTCTCAAGGGAGTCCGGCTGGGCAAGCTTCTTGTTGGATTGGCCGGTGGCTATCCGAGGTTGGGAAGATGGCCAAAAGCACTGGACCGGAGGGGGATTTCCGATCAGCAAGGGTGGTGGCTCGTGCAGTAGGAGTCCGGCAGTGCCTGGGCGAAGGAGACTGCTAATGTCGATGGTGGATCTAGACAGGGGCGGGTTGGAACAGTGGAGGTTGATCGGTTCGGAGCGGCAGCGATGGGGGGCTCGGATGGTGCGGCAATTGACGAAGGATTGATGAAGTCAGCATGGAACAAAAACAAAGGTCAAGCCTCACGACCTTCTCCCTCACAGAGAAATAAAGGTCGGGTTTCCCACCCGGGCTTCAGCACCCACTCCTTCCCGGAGCGACCATGTAGGGTTTTGCACCCTTCTCCTTCCCGAAGAAACAAAGGTTGGGCTTCATGCCCTTCTCCTTCCCGAAGAAACAACTCCTTCCCGAAGAAACAACTCCTTCCCGAAGCGATAATTGACACCTCAAAATAATCTTCACTAATTTTATTCCTATGACGAAACATCTTAAATAGACTAATCTGAGATATCGATATTCTGATATCAGATATCTCAATCCTAATCCTAACAAATTCAAATTATTTATTTAAAAATAAACTAATCCAACTAAGGGATAAAATAAATCCTAAAAATAATCAAAACAAACCAATCCTAAAATAATGATAAATTCTAAAACAACTTTAAAACAACTTATTCGAACTTTGTTGATATTCTGGCATCTAATCGAGATCTATGCTACATCGAGAACCGTGCTGCATCAAAATCTATGCTGCATCGACTTTAGGATCTGGGCTGAGCTGGCTTCAAGATCTGGGCTGGTCTGGCTTCAGGATATGGGCTGAGCTGGTTTCAGGATCTAGGCTGGTCGATGTCCCCATCATTCTCCTGAGATGGGGAGAACTCGACTCCGTCGAATGAGGCTTCAGCAATCTTCTGGCTTTAGGATGCGCATGGCCTGCAGACTGATTTTTTTTATACAAATAATTCAAATGCAATAAAATTGACTAACCTAACCTAACCTCGCTCTGATACCAAAACTGATGTGGGATGAATCCCGATCAGGATTATTTTAGAGGGTGGATCGTTGGTCGCTAGAAAACAACCCTTGGACTGGTTAAACAAATCCACGTTATTCAAAAAAAACATATATATATATATATATTCCCCTTTTTCTATATTTTTTAATTTTTTTGTATTCCCTTTTCACTTTTTTTCTTCTCTAATTTTCTTTTTTTCACTTTTTTTTCCTGCATTTAAACTAAAATTGGCAAAGGGAGGAGCGACTCTGCTTTGAAAAGCATGCAAAGCTTGGAATTGGTAATAGAAGCCGGAATGGCTTTCACGATCGTGCGATCCCTCTTCTTCTCCATGGACTGAAACTAGGGAACAGAGGGGCTTGAGGGAGGCTTCGCCGGCGACGGTGCTGGAGAGGAAACGGCGGCATGATAAGAAGAAGGGCAGCACGGATGAATCTAGGGCTAGGGCCTATCATGGTCGGTGGCAATGAGGAGCTTCGGACGGTGATTGGGATGATGGTCGGGCTCCATAGTAGGGAAAAGGGGTGGCATGAACGTCCGGATCGCATGGTTAACGGTGTGGATCTTCTGAATGGGAAGGACGACGGCGTGGGATTTGGTTGCAGCGAGCACGGAGACAAGCACTCAGGGGAGTCCGGCTAGGTGAGCTTCTCATTGGATTAGACAGCGGCTGTCCGAGGTTGGGAAGATGGCCGAAAGTGCTAGACTGGAGGGGGATTTCCGATCGGCAGGGGTGGTGGCTCGTGCGGCAGGAGTCCGGCAACGCCTGGGCGAAGGAGACTGCTAATGTCGATGGTGGATCTAGACAAGAGCGGGTTGGAATAGTGGAGGTTGATCGGTTGGGAGGGGCAGCAATGGGGGGCTCTAATGGTGCGGCAATTGACGAAGGATTGATGAAGTCAGCATGGAACAAAAACAAAGGTTGGGCCTCATGCCCTTCTCCCTCACGGAGAAATAAGGGTCAAGCTTCCCACCCGGGCTTCAGCACCCACTCCTTTCCAGAGCGACCATGTAGGGTTTCACACCCTTTTCCTTCCCGAAGAAACAAAGGTTGGGCTTCACGCCCTTCTCCTTCCTGGAGCGATAATTGACACCTAAAAATAATCTTCACTGATTTTATTTCTATGACAAAATATCTTAAATAGACTAATCTGAGATATCGATATCCTAATCTCAGATATCTCAATCCCAATCCTAACAAATTCAAACTATTTATTTAAAAATAAACTAATCCAATTAAGGGATAAAATAAATTCTAAAAACAATTGGAACAAACCAATCCTAAAACAATGATAAATTCTAAAACAACTGTAAAACAACTTATTCAAACTTTATTGATATTCTGGCATCTGATCGAGATCTGTAATGCATCGAGAATCATGCTGCATCGAAATCTGTGCCTTATCAACTTCAAGATCTGGGCTGGGCTAGCTTCAGGATCAGGTCTGGGCTGGATTGGCTTCAGGATCTGGGCTGGTCTGGCTTCAGGATTTGGGTTTGGCTAGTTTCAGGATCTGGGCTGGTTGGTTTCAGGATCTGGGCTGGTCGATGTCCCCATCAACCCCTCGGACGGAGACCTGCAAAAGGTCCCCGAGCTAGTTTTCCAGTAGGAGACACTCCGATGCTCAAGTTAATGGATGTGATCTAAGCAACAGTATGAGCTGAATAAAAAGATGACGAGAATGCTAAAGTCAACATGGGGGCAACCAAAACTCATGTGTCGGGGGTCCCTTCTTATCTTTTTTATAGTTTTCAAGGATAACTGATTTTTGTTGAAAAATAACATCTTTTAGTTGAGCATAACGACTTTCTGTTGAGGTCAACCTTTTTTGGTTAAAAATAATAGCTTTCTATTATGGCAACTTATTTCTTTTTTATCCACTTAATCGGACTTTTTTAAATAGTCGGCTTCTAGTTTATTTTTAGAAGAATTACTTGGCCACCTTGTGTTGAGGAAAATCATGCCGATGGGTTTGTAGTAGTTTGTAGTTGTTCAAATTCAAGATTCATATTTATATGGCTAAAGTTCATCAATCAAAGTTCGTCGGTCAAAGTTCGTCAGTCAAAATTAGTCTTCCGGAGTTAGTCAGCCAGAGTCGTAATACTCATTGATTTGCCAACTTCGTCATACTTATTGATTAGCCAACTTTATCATCAGCCAATTTCATCATATTCATTGATTAGCCAACTTTGTCATCAACCAACTTCATCATACTTCTTGATTAGCCAACTTCATCATTAGCCATCTTTGTCATCAGCCAACTTCCTCATACTCCTTGTTAATTCATCGAGGCTAAGTTAGCTAAGTCATTGTCACAACAATTCTCTTAGCCTAGGCATTTTTTTTATAGCCTTCATAATGTCATAAAAGCAAAGTTCCTTGATGACATAGGAGTGATCTCCTCTTCCATTGCTATTGATTCTCCATATTATCTATACTTATCTGACAATTTGAGAATGGTATTTGTTCCAACCATTTTTAATGGAGATAACTACCCTACTTGGAAAAAGGTGATGCAAAATGTCCTTAATGCTAAGAATAAAATAGGGTTTGTTGATGGAAGTATTTCCAAACCTGATGCTCATTTATCTTATTTTGCGACTTGGACAAAATGCAACTCCATGGTTATATCATGGTTGTTCAATGCCTTGCTAGAGATTTGCATGATAGTATAGCATATGTTGACATTGCTATGCCATTCAAATTCAAAATCAAAATTTGAATTTGAATACCTAATATGATACCTGATTGTCTACCTAATTTATCCATTAATAACTAAATGACATGTGAAGCTTGGCTAGAAGGAGATTGCACACTATTAAGAAAATTTAGCAACTGTGTACTATTACATGTTCAAACTTGAAATAGGTGACATAGCTTGTTTTAAAGAACCATTTGATTCACAAACAACTACAGCTGAAGCTTTTGTAGGGTGTTGCTTGCTTCATTGATTTTGTCCCTATCTTCCAGCTTGGTTTAAGCTATTTTTTTCTTTTATTCTCTATGTTGGCAGGTAACTAGTAAGCTCCAAACAATGCTTCTTTGTGTGGCCATGTTTGTAGCAATGATCACACTTTACATCTTGTGTGATGGAAGAAGTAGTCTTTATAGCCATAACTATAGCCTCATGATGAGATTGCTGCATGGCAATAATATATTACTGCTTTTTTTTTGTAAAACCATGAAAAATATTTTATTTAAGGAGGGTAATGGATCACTATTAAGAATTTATGATTGTATCGTATTGAAACTTGAATTTAGTCCCATGAGAAACTGGTGGGTTTTCTCTATTTCTCTTGTTATAGTGAATGCCTTTCCAGCCCCACATATACATGAATTGACAGTGTCATACAAGTGCAACTCATCCCATAAGGATTTAAGCTTTGAATAATAGATTGTGATCAAGAGCCCTTCTGGTAAAGTGAGAGAGAGATTATGCAAAACAAACTAGAACTCTTTTTTCTATTAGCAATAGTAAAAGCTGTCATTGTTTTGAGTTAATTCATTGTGATGTATGGGGACCATATCCGACTCCATCTTCTAATGGTTCATATTATTTTCTTACCATAGTAGATATTTTTTTACGTGGTACTTGGATTTACTTACTTGAACATAAATATGAAGCTTCTACTCATCTTGTATCTTTTTATTGTATGGTTACTATACAATTTGATTCCAAAATTAAATACATTTATAGTGATAATTGGCATGAGTTTACATCTATACCTATAAAAAAAATTTACTTGGCTTAAGTCATAGAATATCAAACATCTTATATTTATATCTCTCAGAAAAATAAAGTAGTGGAGCATAAACATAGACACTTGTTGGAAGTGGCTTGAGCACTTAGATTTTAAGCCAATTTTGTTGATCCAAGGATTGATTTTAATGATAACAAAACTTTAAGTACAAATGGTACTAATTGTGTGTTTGAAGAATGAATATATGATCTCTGAAATGCTTATAAAGATATATTAAATTAAGAAAAAAAATTTCTTGAAGAAGCTAAGTCAAAAAAATTTTAAGTAAAATTATAGAAGTTTTAGCTTAGAGACAACATGGTCTTAAGGAGGAGACAAGAAGCATTGAGGAATAAATTTTAATATTGGAGAAGTATTGAAAGCATTTGAAAAAGTTGGAAAAGTATTTGGAAAATTTTTTGAAGTATTTTGGAAGCCTCTACAATAAAGGATTAGTTCTTGGAGCAGAGGAGTCGGCTCTTGCAAAAAAGGTAGAAGGTTAAATTTTTAAAATATGTAGAGGAGTCGACTCTTGGAGCAAAGGAATCAGCTCTTACAAAAAAAATAAAAAATTAAAATTTTAGAATATGCAAATGAGTCGACACCTAAAGTAAAAGAGCCAACTCTCTCAAAGAAAATAGAAAATAATTTTTTTAGGATACCTAGAAGAGCCGACTCTTAGATAGATGAGCCTACCGTGGACTGCTAATATGTTCAAATGACTAATTCTACAGCTATCTTTTTTCATCCAGAACTTTTTCAATGGCTGTTTTTCTAATTCCAACAACTAAAATCGGTCGAATGGACTTCCAAACTAATAGATGCACATGGGAATCACTATAAAATATAGAGATAAGCTCTTATTGAAAACCAAGGAAGAATAATTGAAGATCTTTCGAAAATAGAGAGTAAAGTCCATTGTTATTCAACAGAGCCCAATTATTTTCCACCAACTACTCTTGAGACATTTAGTAAGCAATAAGAAGAGTGATCAAGTGCATTTACTACCACATTCAAGTGATCTTTAGAAAAGCTACAATGGCAACCAATCCAACTTTTAAGGAGTTTTGTTTGTTGCATTTTCTAGTTCCTATTTTTTTGTTACAAGTTTAAGTAGGATTTGAATCTTAGAGATTTGTTGTATAAGTTATGTTAGCTATCTTGATAAATCCAATTAGATTGTTTGTGAGCCCATGTATAACAAACATGTAAGCTTTTGATTGACTGCCCTGTGAAAGCCAATTGGATTTTGGATTATAAGTCAGAAAAATAATATGGCTATATTCTTGGTGAATATAGTGAAAAAGTTTTAAGTGAAGCTTGGAAAGTGGATGTAGGTGCTGGGAGTATATCAAAACACTATAAATCTTGATTGTTTGTATGTGTACTCTTGTGCCCTTTGTTTTTACATCTAACTTAGCTCGCACCACACTTAGCTAACTTACCTAAAATTTTCAAAGGTGTACATACTTATTTATTTTTTAAAAAAATCCCCCCTCTTGGATTGTCTAGCTAGGCAACAAATTTGCTAATAAAAATTTGACAAAAATGTGTGCTTAAGGCTACATATATAATCAATTGTTTGCCAACTCTATTTTTACTACAAAAAACATTATATGAGGTATTGTTTAATCAACCATCCTCTTATGATTATTTTTGTGTATTTGGTTGTTTATGTTATGCACATACTATTCAAGATCACGTATTGAATTTGATTCTAGAACCATTCAATGTATATTTCTTAGTTACCCATATGGACAAAAAGGGTATTATGTAGGGATGGCAATCGGGTCAAGTCGGATATAAATAGATCGGGTCAAAAACAGATCAGGTTAGAAAAGTCTAAGCCTGAACCCAACCTATTTATGAAACAGCTCAAGTTTTGAATCCCAAACCTATCCCATTTAATAAACGGGTTACCTGACCTAACATGCCTACAATCCATTTAAGATCTAGTTACGAAAAAATGGTGAAGTGAATCGCACCTGTTTTAGCTCCAGTCTTTGAGAAGAATGGTGGAAAGGCCAATGACAAAACTGGAGCCTTGTCAGAACCTTACCGACGGAGTCTGGAACCTCACCGCCCTCCTCCAATTGGAGCTCCACAAAAACAAGCTCTCCAATCCCCTCCCCTTCCTCACTGGGTTCTCCTCCCTCCAGGCCTTCCTCCACGGCAATCGCTCTCTGAAGCCCCCTGCCGGACTTCTTTGCCGGCCTCTCCTCCCTCCAGTTCGTCTACCTCGATGACAGCCCCTTCGACCCCTGGTCCATCCCAGCCAGCCTCAAGGATGCCACCGCTCTCGTCAACTTCTCCACCAACTTTGCCAACATCTACAGCAAGCTCCTGGAGTTCCTCACCACCACCTTCACCTCCCTCAACCACCTTGCCCTCACCTTCAACCTCCTTATCGGCATCGTCCTTGTCACCTTTAGCACCGCCCCACTCCACTCCCTCTAGCTCAACAACCAAGTCGACAGTTCTCGCTCTTCAGCAGCATTGCCTTTGTCGCCAATATGACCAACCTCAAAGATCTGTGGCTTCATCCAATGACTTCACTAGCCCGCTCCCGGACTTCTCTAAGCTCGAACATCTCTCCGTCCTCGAGCTCTGGGACAACCCCCACCTCACTAGCCCCGTCCCAACCTTGCTCACCTCTCTCAAGTCTTTGAAATCAAATGGTGGGTCACCTATTGCTAGCTCCTTATTGCCATTCTTGCCCTTGCCTTCCTCCTCACCGTTGCCGGCAGGCAATGACGGTGATGTGGAGGTAAGGACTGCGGTGATTGGAAGAAGAGTGCAATGGTGATAAGGTTCTTGGCAAGCACGAAGGGGGTCTTGGTGAGAAAGAAAAGCCTATTCATGGCCCTATACATGGGCTCTCTACACGAGGCCAAATCACGTGGGCTATGGAAAAAAAGTTGAGTAAATTTTAAATTCAAACTAACTGCCAAAATTTAAAAACCTTGATTAAATACTAATATATAATAATTTATATTAAAAAAAAGAGATAAATAGGTTAAACGGGTTATGCGGGTTGGAAAATTCAAACCCAAACCCAGCCTATTTAATAAATAGGTTAAACGGATCAACCCGTTTACAATCCAAACCCGTTTACACTCAATCCAAACTTGTTAAGGCAAGTCGAACACAAGTCGGTCATATTTTGCCACCCTTAGTATTATATCTGTGATCTTGAAAATCATCATATTTTTGTCTCCTGAGATGTAATTTTTCATGAATACATTTTTCCATATTGCTCTTCTTCTACAGCAGAGTCAGTGTGTAATAGCTAGAGAACTAATTCAGTTATTCCATTGCCCATTCTTGAAGATCCACCATCATACATACTTACTACCAATTCACATCTGAACCTTTTATAAATTCAAATAATTCATTTGAAATGCTTCCAACAGAATATCTTCCTATTGAGCATAACTAAATTCCTAAACCACGATCAATTAAATCCACTCAAACTCAACAAATACCAGTCCATTTGAAAGATTGTCTTCTAATTGCCACCTTCACTCAAACTCTCGCAGTCTACAACTCCTTCAAGAACCCTTTACCCTCTCTCAAATTTTATTTATTATAATAAATTTTCTCCTCAACATCTAGCTTGCTTGGTGGCTATCAGTTTTATTGATAAGCCAAAACATTTTCACAAGCCACTAAAAATCTAAAATGGCTATGACAATAGAGATTGCATCATTAGAAAAATATCAAACATGGACTTCAGTCGATTTATCACCTAGAAAGAGAGCTATTGATTACAAATGGATATATCGCATAAGGTACAAGGCAGATAGATCAATATATAAGTATAAGGCATGGCTAGTAGCTAAGGGTTATACTCAAGTTAAAGATCTTAACTACCATGAGACATTTGCACCTATGACCAAATTAGTCACTGTACACTGTTTGCTAGCAATAGCAACCATACATAAATAGGAATTGTACCCATTAGACATCAATAATGCCTTCCTGTAGGTGATTTGCATGAAGAGATTTCGTGCATATTCCTTAAGGTTTACATGCCTAGGAGATACATGAGTTTGTAGATTGAATAAGTCTCTGTATGGACTCAAATAAACATCTCATAATTGGTTTGAAAAATTCACCTCCTTTATTATCATGTTTGGTTTTAAACAATCTAAGGTCAATTACTCCTTGTTCACTTATATTCAATGTGAGAGTATAGTCCTCATCTTAATCTATGTGGATGAAAGTAGTCTTGCTGGAAATGATTCTCTTCTATCAAGACTTATCTACACTCTCAATTTTATACCAAAGATCTAGACCCATTAAAATATTTTTTGAGAATTGAAGTTGCCAGATCATCATATGGCATTGTGCTCAGTCAAAGAAAATATACTCTTGATATCCTTTTCAAGATAGGTATGCTGAGAGCCCAACCGTATACATTTTCAATGGAACAACATCATTCTTTATCTAGTGCCACTAGTCCGCAGGTGGCTGATCCTCTCTATACAAGTACTTAGTTGGTAGGCTGATTAACTTAATAAATACTCATCTGGATCTATGTTATTCAGTCCATCTTCTTAGTCAATTCATCCATTATCCTCTCCAACTACACCTTGATGCTATCATGCGAGTTCTTCACTATCTCAAAATGGCACCAGAATCAGGTATGTTTCTTCTTGCATCCAATGAATTATCCTTAGCCTCTTATTATAACTCTGACTGGGCAACTGTCCCACTACCTATTGCTCCACTACTAATTATTTTACCATGCCTAGGCATTCTTCATTTTCTTGGAAAACTAAGAAAAAAAACTACAGTCTCGCACTCTTTTGCTGAAGCTGAATATAGAGCTGTCTACTGCTACTAGCGAGCTCCTTTGGCTTCAAGCTCCTCCCTAATTTGTATGTTTCTCTTATACATCATATGCAGCTTCAATGTAAGAACCAAACAAATCTTCACATTGCTTCCAATCTGGTTTTCCATGAAACAAGCAAGTATATTAAAATTGATTACCATTTTATTTGTGAACAAATCCAATCCAATGAACTCTTTACTCAATATATCAGTATCAAGCAACAACTAGTAACTATCTTTATCAAGGCACTTGGAAAGAACTAATTTCATCATCTCTGATCCAAGTTGGGCATTTTTTATCTCCATAATCCAACTTGAAGGGAAGTATTAATAGATAAATTATGGAGACAATCAAGTATTATATTAGGCATTCAATTTTGAATTTTGAATTTGAATGGCATGTATAAGAAAAATAAGGAAAACAATTTTAGCATTAATTCAAATTTAATTTTTGAATTCAAATTTTGAATTTGAATTCAAGTAAAGAAGAATTTATATTCCTATTTTGTAGCATGATTATTTTCTTCCTATTTTGTAGCATGGCTGCTTTCTTCCTATTTTTTAATATACCAATTGTGTATATATATCTATCGAATCATTTGTAACGGATACAAATCAAGAAATATCAATTCCTTCAAGATTTATCAAAATGCCTCTTTGCCTAACATTAAGCTCTTTCTCATCCTCAATTATGTCACCAACTCCTTCCCTTTCCCTTTCCCTTGTTGCTAGCCACATCATCATCCCTTACTATTGAAAGGAAAGAAATGAGTCAATTATATTTTCTATTATCAAAAATCTGAAAAAAATGAATATAAAATTTTTATTTTAAATTTTTTAACAAAAAAGTAATAATGATGCCAAAAGCAAGTGTGTGCATGTGATGAGAGGGCTTCAAAATAAGAAATACTAGGGCAAACCCTAAGTCAGGCTTACATCAAACTAGTTTAGTCTGCAAGTCTAACATTTGGAGCCAAATCCAAAGTGGATTATAGCTATATCATGTCTATGTATTGGTTAAGCCATTTTTTTGCAAACCATCAATCACTTATTGTTGGCTATATGATAGGCATCATGCCATTATTCTAGATTACATCCAACTTGACTTATATACATATTCCAACTATGACTGTCTTTGAATGGGATTTATTGCTATTGAAAATCCAAGATTAGGCTGAGGTTGGTATGACCAAAATAGCATCAAAGTCGGTCTCCTCCTAAAGAACTATATGGATCCAAGGATGTAGCTAGCAAAGCATCTAAGTTAGCAGATAGACTTGAAAAGAAAATCTTCTTATCATAATTTTTCCAGTGGAGATTGCTCAACACACAAATCAATCAAAATTCAAAGAATAATATAATAAAAAAATATTATCATATAAATATTTTTTAATAAAAATAATAAAATAATGATAATTATTTTAAATCATTATTTTTTTTTAAGATGATAGTGTATGTAATTTTACTATCCCAATATCCTATGCATGATTTCTAGAATACTAAAAAAATATTATCTTCTTAGATCTGAACAAACAATATATTCCGAAATCTAGGTCAAGAACAAATAAAAATTTTAGATTTGGGATGCGTACCTGCATTCATCATTAATTTCTAAACCTGCAATCATAGATGCTTACTAACATCAAAGGCCAAGTTCTCTCCAGCATCCTTTCCACAGGTGAATATTCGATGGGATAAGTTATGAGAACTAATCTCACGAAAAATATTTTAAGGAGTGGAGAGGGGACCTAGCCTATTTATAAACAAATCCTAATTGGCCCTCTCATCATGGATCGAATTGGACTAAGGCCTATGCCATCTCAACTACACCAACCAATATAAGGTATTTAAAGTCCAAACATAAGGATCATACATATATTGGGCTATACACATATCCATCAACACGGATCATAAAATCAACTCATTTTTAACAAACTAAAATAAATAAAATAATAATTAATGGTAGTCCATAATTAAAAAAACTCTAACATTCTCCCACTTTGATAATATTAATTATAATTTTAAAAATATTTTATTTCAAAATGACTCTTGAGCTGAATGCAGTTCATAGCTATAAAAATATATGATCCATAGACAGTACCTTTGAATTAACTCGGTCTAATAATATCAATCATACCAAATCATGAGAGTCATTGCATCCTTTATTTGATACAAGACCTATCTATGGTTACAAGCATCACAAATACTATCGACATAAATCTTGGTACGGTAATGTAGCAAGAAAATAGCATTCAAAAATGATCCAAGAAAACATGCTATTTTCATTATCAGTCCATTAATTTATCTACAACATGCTTGAATACAAAATAAGCAAAAAAAAATTTAATAACTTCAATAACAAGTCATTCTATCTTACATACTCAATATTATGTTAATGATAAGATAGCACAACATATCTAAGACTCGATACCTGATTTCAAATTTCATGCAATATGTGCATAAATAAGAGATATATCATATATATGAACACATAATAAAATAATTATATAAATATATCATTAATCATGATTTTTCTTTAATCATATACTTTATTACAAGCTAGAAAAATTTTATGACTTCAAAATAAGCTTGTATGTCTCCAAACAAATACATCGAGATCTCTTAATAGCAAATGAGATATAGTCATATAACTGTCATTCTCAAGACAAATACATATTCTTGAGATACTATATTATATTGTTGACTCTGTTATTGATTTTGATGATAAGCAAAATGGTTAAGTATAAGTTGAGTATTAATGGTTTCCTTGAAGTGTGTTTTTGTTGAAAAAGATGCTCACAAATTTGAAGAAGCTTGTTTGATTGAAGAAGCCAAGTTTACATGAAAAGAATTGCTTAAAGTAGACTTGGAATGCCAAAGATTGCTTGAATGGATAATTGAGTTAAGTAGAAATCTGTTTCATCTCAAGTTCAGACTTTTTTGTGAAGATTTCAGTGAGGTGTCGACTCAAAGTGTCGACACATGGAAGTGAAGTGTCGACTCAGGTCGGTACGCAAGAATATTTTAGATGGCACTGCTGAAGTGTCAACACATGGACCTGAAGTGTCGACTCAAAGTGTCGACACATGGGTCAGCTCATCGTCTGAGATTTTCAAGCCATAGAACTTGCTAAAAATGAAGAACTATAGAAGTGTCAACACATGGAAGCTAAGTGTCGACTCACCTGAGGAAGTGTCGATACATCTGAGATTTCCAGAGAACTAGATTGAAGATTTTTGAACTCGGTGTCGACTCAAGAAGTTCAAGTATCGACAGGAAGTGTTGACTCACAGCTTGAAGTGTCGACACATGGAATTCTGGAAACAGTAACGGCTAGTTTTTCAAATACAGAACTCGACCATTTTGCCCTCCAACGGCTAGTTTTTCAAGTCTAATGGCTAAAAACCTGTTTTGAGACCTTGGAAAAATATTTATATGCTCCAAATCAAATCAAAAGGGTAACTATTTAGAATATTTCATAGTAGTTGATGAGAATTAAATAAGAGCATTCAAGAGAGAAGAAAAGAGAGCTTTAACTCCTATTCATTGAAGTTTCAACCACTCTCAAGCAAAAGCAAGCCTCCAAGTATTCAAGAGCCTTCAAGAGCATTGGAGATCATCTATTCTTGAGCATTCAAGAGGCTTCAACAAGTTCAAAGCATCTCTACATCGAGCTTCAAAGAAATATTCATTTTATTTTAAAAGCTTATATTGTTTCTCTACTTCTAAACTTTATTTGTTGTAAAGGTTCTTGGTTAGCCTATTGTAAAACTAAGAGAGGTTATTGATGAACCTTTGAAAACCAATTAGGTTCTTGGTTAGCCTATTGTAAAACCAAGGGAGGTTATTGCTGAGCCTTTGAAAACTAATTAAGTTCTTGGTTATCCCAAAAAACCAAGGAAGGTTGGTGATAAGCCCGTAAAACCATTTAGGTTTTGGTTAGCCCACAAACCAAGTGAGATTTTGACTTGTTGGCCTTGTGAAAACAAGTTGAGTTTTTGATTAGTGAGCCCGCAAAACTAATCAACTGTAATCGGTGTGAATATAGTGAATTCTCAAGGGGATCTTAGGAAGTGGATGTAGGTGCATTGGATAGCACTGAACCATTATATTTTTTTATCTTTGTAGTTGATTGATCTCTCTACTTGCTTTACTTTTATTGCTCTTTATTTTTACTGCACTTTTATTTGAGAGCTTTATATTTGTATTCATAGTACCTTGCTTAATTAATTGTTGAATTGGATTGCATAGCATTGCATTGCATCAAGTAAATATTTTTTAGAGACCCAATTCACCCCCTCTCATGGGTTGCTTACTGGACAACAAGTGGTATCAGAGCCCTGTTCTCGTATATAGGCTTTACCGTCTTGAGTAAAGATCTATGGCAGCCCCATTGGTACTTTCGTAGTTGAGGGCCAAGTCTCAAATAGACCTCCATTTTTCAATGGATCAAATTATACATATTGGAAAACTATGATGAAAATTTATATGCATTCCATTGATTATAACTTGTGAAGAGTTGTAGATAAAGGTCCTCATATTCCTTCAATAGTAGTTAATGGTGTTTCCATCCCAAAGCTCGAAGAGGATTGGGATGAAAATGACATTAAGCAATCCGAGATCAATGCCAAGGCAATGAATCTCCTCTATTGTGCATTAGGTCCTAGTGAATTCAATAGGATATCTACATGCACCTCTGCTTAAAATATATAGGACACACTTGAAGTTACTCATGAGGGTACCGATCAAGTGAAAAATACTAAAGTGAACATGTCAGTGCACACATATGAGATGTTCCGAATGGAACCTAATAAATCTATCACTGATATGTACACAAGATTCACAAATATTGTTAATGGAATGAGAAGTCTTGGAAAGGTAATATCTAACGCTGATCTTGTAAATAAAATCCTCATGTCACTTCCAATATCATGGGATCCGAAGGTTACCGCAATTCAAGAAGCCAAAAATATTGACAAACTATCTCTAGAGCAGTTGGTTGGATCGCTCATGACTTATGAGCTAAATTTGAAACAAAAAATAATGGACATGGATAAAAAGAAGAAGGGGATTGCTTTCAAATCAAACATACAAGAAGAATCCTCAATAGATGAGTTCGAAGATGAAGCAGAAGATGAATGTGAAGAAGCCCTCATTGCACGAAAATTCAGAAGATTCATGAAGAGGAGGAAGTTTTCTTACAAGAAGAAATATCAATCAAAAGAAAAAGGAAAAGAGAAAGAGAAGGAAAAAGAAAAGAAAAAGGAGAAAGAAATACCTACATGCTTCGAGTGCAAGAAGCCGGGACACTACAAGTTCGATTACCCTCTCTTTAAGAAGTCAAGGAAGAAATTAAGAAAGAAAGCAATGATGGCCACCTGGAGTGACAGTGAAAACTCCAGTTCTAAAGAAGAGTAGACAGAAGTTGCAAATCTCTGCTTAATAGTACATCGAGAACAGGATGAGATAAATTATGATACTGAAATAGATTTTACATTGATGAGCTTAGAAATGCTTTTGATGAACTTATGCATGATTATAAAATGATTTTATCTGAAAATAAAAAATTGAAAAGGCATGCAAATAGTTTTCCTCTTGAAAACAATTCTTTGCTAAATGATGTTAGTAATTTGAAATCTAAATTGGATGTTTTAGAAAAGAAAAACAATGCTTTATCAATGGAGAATGAAGTTTTGAAAAGATCCAAAAATGTTATTTCAAATGGTGATCTTTTTAAAAAAAATAAAGATTTAGAATTGGAAAATGTTAAGTACAAAAATGAACTTGAAAAGATAAAGCCTTTTGTTAAAAAATTTACCTATAGTTCAGAAAAATTAAACCTACTTTTAAATAGCCAAAGAGCGTTTTTAATAAAGTAGGCTTAGGCTATAGACCAAAAGCAACAAAAGTATTTCAAAAACTTTTTTGTACCTGCATCATCTAGCATTACTTATTTTTCATGTAAACAACTAGGTCATAAATCTTTTCAATGCAATTTAAGGAAAATTAATTCTTTTGGTAAAGTGTGGGTTCCAAAAGAAACCATTTTGAATGCTAACCTAAAGGACCCAAGTTGGCTTGGGTACCTAAAAACAAAGCTTGATTTTATTGTAGGTGTGCCTTGCAACCAAGGAGAACAAAAGACTTTGGTATCTTGATAGTGGTTCCTCAAGGCACATGATGGAGATGTGAAGCAATTCATTTCTCTTGAAGCTTTGAATGGAGGGAGTGTGACCTTCGGGGATAATGATAAAGGAAAAATCATTGGTATTAGTAAGGTTCACATTATTCTTTAATTGTATTAGTAATGTACTTCTAGTTGATGGTTTAAAATATAATCTTTTAAGCATCAGCCAATTTTGTGATAAAGGTTTCAAGTCATTTTTAAATCATCTTATTGCATGATTGCTAGTCCGGATATAAATGGAGTATAATTCATTGGAAAAAGGTATTGTAATATTTATTTGGTAGATTTGGATAATCTATCTTTGCCTAATGGAGAATGCCTTGTTGCAATGAATTCTACTAAGGATGAGACAGTTGGCTTTGGCATAGAAGATTAGGGCATACTAGTATGTATCTACTTTCAAAACTTTGCAAAAAGAACTTAGTTAGAGATTTACCTGAACTTTGTTTTGAAAAAGATAGAATTTGCCAAGCATGTCAATTTGGTAAACAAGTTAAAACTTCTTTAAACCAAAAGATTTTGTAACTACTAGTAGACCACTAGAACTACTTCATATGAATCTCTTTGATCCAACTAGAACATCAAGTCTAGGAGGCAAGAGGTATTGGATTAGTCATAGTGGATGATTTTTCTAGATTTACATGGATTTTCTTTCTAGCACATAAAAATGAATCATTTTTGCTTTTATAAAGTTTTATCGAAAAGTTTCAAATGAAAAAGGTGTTTCGGTTGTTTGCATTCACAGTGATCATGGAACTGAATTTGAAAACCAAGATTTTGAAAACTTTTGTAATGAAAAAGGAATTGAACACAACTTTTCTGCACCTATGACACCTCAGCAGAATGGGATAGTAGAAAGAAAAAATCATACTTTAGAAGAAATGGCACGCACTATGCTTTGTGAAAATGATTTGCCGAGATATTTTTGGACTGAAGCTATTAATACTGCATGTTATATCTTAAATCGAGTTTTAATCCACCCTATTTTGTAGAAAACTCCATATGAACTTTGGAATCAAAGAAAATCAACTTTAAAGTATTTTCGAGTTTTTGGTTGCAAATGTTTTATTCTAAATAATGAAAAAGATAATCTTAGAAAATTTGATGCCAAGTCTGATGAAGGTATCTTTTTAGGATACTCCACATCAAGCAGGGCATACAGAGTTTTCAATAAAAGAACTTTGATTGTAAAAGAGTCAGTGCATGTTATTTTTGAAGAATCTACTAACAATTCCTTCAGAAAAGAGGATACATCTGATGAATGTGCAGGTGCTGACAAGCTTCAAAAGTTGATTATGAATGATCAACCTCCTCAACCGAATGAAGAAGATCAAGACAAGAATGAGAAAGGAGAAGATACTCCAAAGCATCAAGATCTACCTAAGGACTGGAGGTATGCTCATGGACATCCTAAGGAATTAATCCTAGGTGATCCATCTAAAGGGGTAAGAACTCGAGCCTCAATTAGAAATGAATACGATTATATAGCTTTTGTATCACAAGTAGAGCCTAAATGTTATGAAAAAGCTAAAAAAGACCCTAACTGGATTAATGCCATGCAAGAAGAATTAATTCAGTTTGATAAAATAATATGTGGACATTAATAGAAAGACCATCTAATATTTCTATTATTGCACTAAATGGGTATTTAGGAATAAATTAGATGAAAATGGAATTGTTGTTAAGAATAAAGCTATACTAGTTGCTAAAGGCTATAACCAGGAGGAAGGGATTGATTTTGATAAACTTTTGCTCCTGTTGCTAGACTTGAAGCAATTAGACTATTATTAGTATTTGCTTATTTTATGAACTTTAAACTGTTTCAAATGGATGTTAAGAGTACTTTCTTAAATGATTTTATAACAGAAAAAGTTTTTGTTGAACAACCACCTGGATTTGAAAATCATGCACATCTTGATCATGTTTTTAAATTGCACAAAGTACTTTTGCATTAAAGCAAGCACCTCGAGTCTAGTATGAAAGACTCAGCAAATTTTTAATTAAAAATAATTTTCTAGAAGCAATGTTGATAAAACACTGTTTTTGAAAAAGAAAGATAGTGATTTATTAATAGTACAAATATATGTTGATGATATCATTTTCGATGCTACTAATGAAATTCTTTGTCAAGAGTTTGTTAAGCTAATACAGGGTGAGTTCGAGATGAGCATGATGGGAAAACTCAATTTCTTTCTTGGACTCCAGATCAAGCAAACTACAGATGGAATCTTCATCAACCAAGCTAAGTATACAAGAGAAATTATAAAGAAGTTTTGGATGGAGACTACTAAAGTAATAGGTATGCCAATGAGCCCCTCTTGTAGGCTTGATAAAGATGAACATGGTAAATCAGTAGATCAAAAGTTATACAGATGTATGATTGGCTCTTTACTGTACTTAACTGCTAATATACCAGATATAATGTTCAGTGTATGCATGTGTGCTAGATATCAGTCTGAACCTAAAGAATCACATCTATACAGATGTATGATTGGCTCTTTACTGTACTTAATTGCTAGTAGACCAGATATAATATTCAGTGTATACATGTGTGCTAAATATCAGTCTGAACCTAAAGAATCACATCTGATGGCTGTTAAGCACATTATTAGATATCTATCTGGTACTATTACTATTGGTTTATGGTATTCTAGAAATTCATCTGCTGAATTAATTGGATATTCTGATGCTGATTTTGTTGGTTGTAAATTGGATAGAAAGAGTACTAGTGGTACTTGCCAATTTTTTGGAGTTAACTTAATCTCATGGTTTAGCAAGAAACAAACTTCAGTTGCACTATCCACAGCTGAGGCTAAGTATATTGCAGCAGGAAGTTGTTGTGCTCAAATCTTGTGGATTAAGCAACAATTTGAAGATTTTGGAATCAAGTTGACTAGTACACCTATTAAATATGATAATACCAGTACTATTTGCTTAACTAAAAATCCTGTTCAACATTTCTAGGAGTAAACATATTGAAATTAGACATCATTTTATTAGAGATCATGTTGAAAATAATGATGTTATGCTTGAATTTATTTGTACTGAATTTCAATTAGCTGATATCTTAACTAAACCTCTTTTGGAAGATCGATTTTGTATGATTAGAAGAGAACTCATGATCATTAATCCTTTTGATTAAATTTTTCCTATCTTTGACTCAAATTAGATCAATTTGACATCAATCTTACTCAAGCATTGTTAATTTTCATTGAATTTAATCATATTTCTAGTGATTTTGATAAACCCTTGTTTCTCCTATTTTTTGATTTTTAAGTCGATGTGTCGATACATTGATATGTCGACACCTGAATGTGTCGACACATTCGTGAGTCGACACTTGAACGGCAGCAGGCCAAGAATAAAGGATTTTCGAATGACTTTTCTCCCCATTTCTTTCTCTCTCTCTCGTGCTGACACATGATCTAAGGTACTCCTCACTGTTCCTTCCCTCTATTTCGTGATTTAAACCATTGATTCTTCGTTTGGACACTTGGTAGTTCGGATTTTGCTAGATTTCGCCTCCCATTTGGAATTTAAGCCTTAGAAACTCTATGTTTCCATCCAATTCTTGCCCAAATCTTTATTCCAAGCAATGGGACCCTGAAAGCAAGTAGTCCGTCGACCTTATCAGTCAAATCAGGAAGAAGAACGAAGAACGAAGGCTAGACATAAGGCTAGAGCTCCTGATCTGCCCGCACGACCACTTTTTGTAGCTTCTAGCCGGATGAGCTCGAAGACTGTCGTTAAAGGATGACGAGTGGATTTCACTTTTGTCGACCAGTAGCATTTTAGGATCAGATAGTGGATTCGACAGGCTGGTTTGACTTCTTTTTGCTCACTCAGCGAGATATTTTACCCTGGGCTTATTCGAGAGTTTTATGGATCACTCATCCATGGGACTGATGGATGGATGGCACAGGTGAGAGGCCGAGATATCCCAGTTTCATCAGAGGTTCTAAGCAGAGTATGGGACATTTCGATGACTGGTTCAGTGGTGGACAGCCTGATGGACAGAGGGATGCTTCGATTACATCACTGAGCAGAGTTGCTGGTGATGGTCTCATTGGTTCAGTGCACGCCCGTCTGCCTTCCAGTGCTTATGATTCACCAGATGACAGAGGCGTTGACGAGCCAGTGACTCTGCCTGCCCTATGGGATGGGGTTGACTGTTCTGTTCAGAGAGTACGGTATCAGCTTTGAGGATGAGCCCTTTCGCATGCTACTTCATACTGATGTGTATGATATCAGGTCATTACACCGGATGGATTATCATCTGTTCCAAGGCCAGTGGAGATGGAGGATATCTGGTCAGGCCGACGATAGAGCTGATGACGATGATGCTGCAGAGGAGGAGCGCATCCTCTCTAGCGAGGGAAGACCTACCGAGAGTCAGCCTGAGACAGCAACACAGCCAGAGGTTGCATCTCAGTATGATCCTACTACTTCAACATAGCCTCTACCAGCTCAAATGGAGACTCATGATGTTTCTGATAGCTTATTGGACAAAGTCAGATGCATTGAGATTGATCTTTTGATTGTTAGACAGCATCTTGACTGCTTCATAGCTGAGACTAGAGAGAGCCACAGTGGACTGAGTGATGGCATCTCGCTATACTGACTGCACTGTCCAGACCTTTAGTGAGTACTCCAGTTGCTGATACAGCTCCACCTGCTCCTACACCTATTATTGATGGAGATGATGAGGAGACTGACTCTGGTGGATTCGATTTTTCAGATCTGACTACAGAGCAAGCAACGGAGGTGACGGCAGCTTGCCTAGGAGTCCCACTCTTGATCCTTCTAGTTCACCTACCTAGACTCCAGTCCCATCCTCTCCTTCCAGATCAGTTGATCATGTTCCGATTCCTATACTTTCACCAGTTATTGATTCTCCAGTTATTGATACTCCTGTTATTCATTCACCTATTATTGATTTACCCATTATTCATACACCGTTATTGACACTCCTATCATTGATACACTAATTACAAACTTACCAATTCATTCTACAGCTGATACATCTTTCCCTGATACACTTATTGTATCATGAATTGATACACCAATTTTTGACACACCCATTGTTGATATGCTTACCATTCACACATCCTCACTTATCCGAGAGCTTGGTTTTTATACACCTGGCTTTCAGTATCTTGACTCCGGTCCCTCTTTTGATCGCATACCACTTTCGGTAGTCGCTAGACTATCGAACTGATTAGTTATGTTCCTGCGGAGGACATTGCTTCTACCTCTACTTCTCCAGCCAGAGGTCGGACATATGCTTGACGCAGATGACGTGGTCGTCGTACCCCTCCACGGTCGACCAGGACCCGACCCGAGATCTCAGATCGATGTGGCCTCGAGCCCAATCTTTTATTGATACAAGACTGATTGAGATTGGATCATCTTCTGATGATGATGATGATGATATGGATCAGGATTAGGATATCTATGTATTTTTTAGATAGTTTACTTTTATGCATCTATGTATGTTTTGTCTTTTATTGTACAAACTCTGACTTGAAATGAGATATCATGTTGTACTTTATGTTTGTGACCTTAAATGAATGAATGATTTAAATTTCCTCGTTTTTCATTGTCCTTATGAATTGGAATGAAGTTCATACATTACACTTCAATGCTATATCTTAAATGATAAGCATATTTGTCTTCCTACCTTTTTTAATGATAACAAAAAGGGAGAGTAGTATGGTAAGATTTAAGTATAAATGTGATTTATATTTATGATGTGTAAGGGGTGAAACAAAATTTGAAAATATTTTGAAAACTTGAATTGAAATTGTTTACAAATTTTAAGAAAGGGAGAGGTATACCTTGTTTTCATTGAAAATCTTTTTTAAAGTGAATTTCATTTTAAAACCCCTATTTAAGTGTTTGAAAATACATTTACAAATTATTTTATGAATCATCAATTCAGGGGGAGCTTTACTTATTGCTGAATTTTCATGTAGAGTATCACGATACATGTGATTATGTTTCATATATATCCCAAAGCTCTGATACTCTTAATCATTACAATTTGCTCTGATCATTATATCATTCTTATTCTGATATATCTTATCGATATTGAAAATCACTTTGATACAACTATTGCATTTTATTCTATGCACCTCGATAAATTTTTTTAAAAGCTTTTTTATGCAATTTATACTTAAAGGTTTTGTTATCATCAAAAAGTGGGAGATTATTGACTCCGTTATTGATTTTGATGATAAGCAAAACGGTTAAGTATAAGTTGAGTACTAATGGTTTCCTTGAAGTATTTTTTGTTGAAAAGGTGCTCATAAATTTGAAGAAGCTTGTCTGATTGAAAAGCCAAGTTTACATGAAAAGAATTGCTCAAAGAGGACTTGGAATGTCAAAGATTGCTTGAATGGACAATTGAGTTAAGTAGAAATCTGTTTTAGCTCAAGTTCAGACTTTTTTGTGAAGATTTCAGTGAGGTGTCGACTCAAAGTATCGACACATGACACTAAGTATCGACACATAGAAGTGAAGTGTCGACTCAGGTCGGTATGCAAGAATGTTTCAGATGGCACGGCTGAAGTGTCAACACATAGACCTGAAGTGTCGACTCAAAGTATTGACACATGGATCAGCTCATCGCCTGAGATTTTCAAGCCACAGAACTTGCTGAAAATAAAGAACTGTAGAAGTGTCGACACATGGAAGCTAAGTGTCGACTCAAAGTGTCGACTCACCTGAGAAAGTGTCGATACATCTAAGATTTCTAGAGAACCAGATTGAAGATTTTTAAACTGGTGTCGACTCAAGAAGTTCAAGTGTCGACATGAAGTGTCGACTCACAGCCTGAAGTGTTGACACATGGAGTTCTGGAAATAGTAATGGCTAGTTTTTTAAACGCGAACTTGACCCTTTTGCCCTCCAACAGCTAGTTTTTCAAGTCTAACGGCTAGAAACCTATTTTGAGGCCTTGAGGAGGTATTTATATGCTCCAAATCAAATCAAAAGGGTAACTATTCAGAATATTTCATAATAGTTGATGAGAATGAAATAAGAGCATTCAAGAGAAGAAAAGAGAGCTTTAACTTCTATTCATTGAAGTTTCAACCACTCTCAAGCAAAAGCAAGCCACCAAGCATTTAAGAGCCTTCAAGAGCATTGAAGATCATCTATTCTTGAGCATTCAAGAGGCTTCAACAAGTTCAAAGCATCTCTACATCGAGCTTTAAAGAGATATCCGCTTTATTTTAAAAGCTTATATATTTCTCTACTCTAAACTTTATTTGTTGTAAAGGTTCGTGGTTAGCCTATTATAAAATCAAGAGAGATTATTGGTGAGCCTTTGAAAATCAATTAGGTTCTTGGTTAGCCTATTGTAAAACCAAGAAAGGTTATTGGTGAGCCATTGAAAACCAATTAGGTTCTTGGTTAGCCCGGACAACCAAGGGAGGTTGGTGGTTAGCTCGTAAAACCATTTAGGTTCTTGGTTAACCCGTAAAACCAAGTGAGGTTTTGACTGGTTGGCCTTCTGAAAATAAGTTGGGTTTTTTATTAGTGAGCCCACAAAACTAATCAACTGTAATCGGTATGATTATAGTGAATTTCCAAGAAGATCTTGGGGAGTGGATGTAGGTGCATTGGATAGCATCGAACCACTATATTTCTTGGTCTTTGTGGTTGATTGATCTCTCTACTTGCTTTACTTTTATTGCTCTTTATTTCCACTGCACTTTTATTTAAAAGCTTTATATTTGTATTCATAGTACCTTGCTTAATTAATTGTTGAATTGGATTGCATAGCATTGCATTGCATCAAGTAAATATTTTTTAGAGACCCAATTCACCCCCCTCTTAGGTTGCTTACTAGGCAACATGTATTTTTTTTCATATATATATAAACTATATAGGAATGCAATCCATCAACTATCATGTCAATAATGCATATAAATACTTATGATAAATATATGAAATGAAAAGAAGGTCTATAATAAAAAAAATTAATACAAAATCACTCACTAACTTAGAACATCAAAAGAACTTAATATGTCTATATTTTCAACAAGCTTTGTAAAGCATACAAGCTTCAAATTCTTAGTCAAAGGATTAGTCAACATGAACTCTATATCTATGTACTCGACAGTTATGTCTCCTTGGATTACAAGCTATCAATAAAATAATTAATAATAAATAAAATTTATCTATTAAGTCAATGCATAAATACATCAAACTTTTACTAATTCAAAAAATTAAAAGATTTTAAAATATCCATATTCTTGACATATTTCATAAAAACTATACATCTTATTCATTAATTAAAGGATCAACAAACATTGACTCTATACAAATATAATTTATAAAATTTCTTCATTTTAACTAAAATCTATGACCTTCAAATATTCTATCTCTATATAGATAGAGATAATGGAAACTCCTATTATTCTTTTAAAGAACATAGCTACACTATTATTATAATAAATCTCAAGTAATTTTTAAGATAGAATAAAGAATTATAAGATCTAGGATAAAGTCCTATAATCAATGAATTGTAACTTTGCTGTATGCCACAAACATTGCTTATATATCCAAAAATGTCACTAGATTATGTTTTCATGTTTTTTTAAGAAACAAACCCTCCAGCCATTCATATCTTAAAAAATAAATTATCATAAGAAATGATAATTTTTTATTTCTTATTATGTGATTTCTTTATTAGTACCACATCAACTAGCAATGGAAGTATTATAATTGGTTCATATATATGATACTGCTCTCCTACTATTCTCTAACAGGATAAACTATAATATTTTCTTAAACAAAAGAAAAAAAGAGTAATTTTATTTTTTCTTTAATATCATATTTGTAATATACGAATATCAAACATCATCCATATTAGAATCTATAAATATAGCATGATTTGACTCAATATTCTTTATACCTCTATTAGAATAATAGAATCATTATTCTTTTAAAATTATCTAGATAATCAAATTAAATAACATGTTATTTTAGATCCAAATTTATTCGCTGATGGAGTATTAATCTTTAACTATTATAGGATAGTCCCAAACATAAAATTGAATAGTATTGGACTTCCTACCAACTTTTAACTCAAAAGATATCTTGTATAACTATCTTACCAGAAAGTTATACAAAATATAGATGGTAGTTCTTAAGATCTTATCATAAAGATATTATGACAAATTGCATCTACCCATCACATTTCATATCATATCCTTCAAAGTATGATTTTGCCTCTCAGTCATACCATTTTGCTTAGAAATTCAGGTATAGTATATTAAATAACCTTCCCATACTTATATAAATATTTAATGATTCTATTTGTTTATTATATATGGGTCCTAAGATGTGATTGATACACCATATCAATACTCTTTAAAAGTATCAAAACTTTTAAACAAAATAAGATAAAATTTTTAATTAAAATTTTAAATTATTTTACTTGTATGGTTTTAAGTTCACTAAACTGTTTAACAAAAAAATTAAAAACATGAGAAGTAACCAACGTATTAGAGATAGAGATTTCAAAATACTTGTTTACATACAATACTCTCTAGTTTCATAATATAAATCATAATACCATCATACCTTATATTGACTTATCTATCCATCAGCTATCCAGCATCTCTTTTATTAGATTCTATATACCTTTTATAAATGAAATCAAAAAATATATTATATTATCATTTTTAGATATAACATAGAGAATGGAATCAATTTTTATTTTTATATATTGCATAGGCAAAATGATTCACTTTCTACTACTTTTGTAGGTAGCTTTTATACTAGAGTACTTTTATAAGTCATCCATGATGGAGGATCATTATATAATATAATATCCAAAATCATCTTACTTAGTGCTAGTATAATTTTAATTTCTATATTTTATAGACTATTCCAGTCAAAGTCTAAATGGAAGCATTAACTCTATTGAATAAAAATATACTAACTGCTAAATAATCTTTATGCAGTTAATCAATAGAGAAACATAGATAATATGTCTATCATAAAATCTTTATAAGCATTATTTTAATGAGAGCCCTTGGTCCAATGCTATAAAACTTTCTTTAGAAAGAAAGTAACTCATATAAGATATCTCTCTTCAACATATAATGCTATTCAATTCCTTCTAAATATCTTAGAAAATGATCTTGTAAATCTTAGTGAATGGACTACTTTGATGGTCATCATCCATCAAAATTCACAAACATTTCAATTCGGGATCATCAAGTCATAATCTCTAAGGTGGCATAAGATAAATAAACAATCAATCACGATTATATACAGATACAATATGTTAGAGGTACAAATAATAAATAAATAAACTTTAAATATGATAAGCTATTTTCTATAAGAGCACCATATGCATCATCATAAAACTTCTTCTAGGTAAAGAATATGACATACTTTTGAACTCCAATCATGATGTCAATATAATAAGAATACAAGACATTTGAAAATCTATCCTCATTGGGCAAATAAACTTTCTAGGTCCAATATATATCTCTTTTCAAAGAAAATAAGGATTAATATGATGAAGATACAAGGCATTCAAAAATATGTTCCCTTTGGACAAGTAAATTTTTAAAACTCAATATATCTCCACCTTTAATAATTTGATCCAATTAAGACCTCAATAATAACATTATTATTATTAACACAAAAAATAACTGTATAATCAAAAGATAGCAGGAATATAAAATATTAATCAATAAATATTATATAAACAATATACAAGAGCCCAAATATAATATCCCATATTCTTCTTTGGGTAGAATGTGCAAATTGCATAAGTATTCTTCACATGAAACTATAAGCAGATAAAATATCTTAACATTCATGAATCTATCCCCTTGGATAAATAGACCCCTAAAAGTTAGAACATCCATGCAATACAATACTCCATGTAACCTTTTTCTAGTTAAAATACATAATTCCCTTTGGACAGATGGTTGTATGCTATAACCAGATAATATTCCTTTAATGATGAAAAAATCTGATGGATCCATATAAATAAACCACTTTGATGATAAGTTTTATGCCAATTCAAAAATTATCCATATAAAAAATTAAATACCCAAATAAATAAAATACCATACTTAAACCACATGTATGCCACAAAAGATCAGGTCCCAAATGGGATACTGAACAACATGCATCCCTACTGATCATATTATAACATAATATTGTATTCCAATAGTCACTTTTGTCAATAACACTGATTACACAACTATAAAATATCTTTGGATAAGAATTATAGCATATAATATGTGTCGCAACTAATTACAGTTATTTTTGGATCAAATATAATAGATATACCTTTATGTAATTTTAAAATATAATGAAAAAAAATATTAGTTCCCAATAACTCAGCTATTCAAGATCCTAGATTGCCAAGGTGATAGCCGGGCTGATTGGGATCTTGCCTCACAACCAACAGGTCATGGGTTCGAGGTGTGACTTTGCGGAAAACTTGATTAAATTCAGGGGTTATCCCTTGAGGTCCATAACGGTTGGGTGAGTGAGAGGCCGGGATCTTTCTTCTTTTTCGTTCTGACCAGCTGGCATCTTGGTGGTATTGGGTTGACATACTCATCTTTGGATAGAAAAAGGATGCGAAAATCAAACACCTTGAATCAAACATTTCCAGATGGGTAGGGGTATGCGGGGGTAGCTACGCTAGATTTATCCTCCCTATCCCTTTTTCTATGTTAAAAAAAGATCCATAGAGTGCTTCGAATCATTTGGGACTATACAAAAACATACTTGAATAGTATAATAATAAGTAAAATTATATATAAATTTATAAATTATTTAAATATTTATTGAATATGAAAAACTTAACTAAAATATTCTTCAAATCATTATGATCCCAACAACTCAAAAATCGTTCAAATCGAATGTAAAACAAGTTACAGTGATTTTATCAAAAAATTAATGATATAATACTAAACTATAAATAAAAGATACTATAAGGATATTTCTATAAAATAGTAGCTTTAAAAATAAAATCAAAACATGATTTTAATTTGGACTCATATGTAATTTAAAATTTGATAAGGGTTAAAAATATAAAAATCTCGTTAATCCAAATTGAAATTAACATATATTGAGTTCAATCAATTATTAAATAAGCTAACTTTAATTAATTAATGGATTGGATTTGGGCCTTAATGGGCTAAAATCCAAACTCAAATCCCGAAACTCATTAAACTTTATCTTCTTCTTCTTGTTTCCCTTTTTCTGATGAAAACCAAAATCCCATGGCCGAAATCCTAACCTTGGTGATTCTTCGCCTAGCCAGCCATTGGAACCCCTGCTCGATGAGCCACGTGCCTCTCGAACCAGCCACCATCGGATCGCCAGCGATTAAGGGAGGGAGATCGTAGACAAAGAAGATCCGGTCATCCCTCTCACCCTCATTTTTTTTCTTCATCGACAAGCACGACTGTCGATGGTTCACCATTGCACATACTCATCGTGGCCTCATTGGCAACCACAGCCGCTCCCTAGTGACTGAAAGAGTGCAACCAAGGAGATCTGGCACTCATCGTGGCCTCATTAGCAACCACCGCCGCTCCCTAGTGACTGAAAGAGTGCAACCAAGGAGATCTAGCAGTGAATCTCCTCTTTCCATCGGGTCTAACAGAAAGAGGAGGACCGACCACTGCCAGCCATTAACCCCAAATGGCGGCCCAAGAAGATCTCCCCGGCCATCCGCTGTTCGATCCCTAATGATGAGAAAGTGGAAATAATCAGCATCCATCATAGATCTCTTTCTTTTTTTATCTCAATCACCAATTGGAGGAAGAAACTTCCTATCAATGTTGCCCCCTTGTAACCAACCTCCGACCTTGGTGCTGGGGCTGCCACCTCTTTCATCGCTGGTGTCGATCTTGGACATAGGTTTTGCAAGTCATCGAAGTCTTCATCGGACTGTTGGAGAGGGGAAGAGGTATGGTGGGCGCTAAGGCATCGTTGATTAGTAAAACAGAGGAGACGGATAAGAAAAAAGCTTTTTTTTATGGTTTGATCTCTCCAGCATAAGAGCCATGACTCTCTAGTTTTTCTTGGCAGCCATCAATCCATCATGGTCAATGTAAAAACTTGATGGCGATACCAATGGCTTTCGATAATGGATCCAAAGAATGTCGAATCCATATGCATGAAAAAATCTACCTGATTCTGTACTCTTTTCCTCCGATTCCTTCACGAATCTAAAAGGAAACCAATCCTTTCCCAAGAAAATAAATTAAAAATAAAAAAAAATTCTAGATCATGCATAAACTGCTTTGATACTACATGTAAGCAATTTTATTATCCCAAGACCCTATGCATGATTTTTAGAATACCAAAAAAATAATATTATCTTCGTGGATCTGAACAAATAATAGATCTGGAAATCCAGGTCAATAACCAATAATAATTTTGGATTTGGGATGTATACCTATATTTATCATTAATTTCTAAATCTGCAATTATAGTGCTCACATGAATATTAAAGATCAAATTCTTCTCTCCAATATTCTCTCCACAAATGACATTTTGATGGGACAAGTCATGAGAACTAATATCACAAAAAACATTATAAGGAGTGGAGGGGAATCTAGCCTATTTATAAACAAACCCTAATAGATCTTTCTATTATAGACCGAGTTAGGCTAAGGTCTATATTATACAACCTCAACCACATCAACTAATATAAAGTGCTCAAAGTCCAAACATAAGGATCATACGCAATATTGGACTATATACAAGTCCATAAACATGAATCATAAAATCAATCCATTTTTAACAAACCAAAATAAATAAAATAATAATTAATGGTAGCTCATAATTAGAAAAAATTCTAACATGTATATTTTATAAAGGGTCCTGATAATTTAAAATTTTAGAGTTTTTAATCGCTCGGGAAGTTTCTTGTTATTGGAAACTTCTGCAACATCAATTCATGGAGACTTGCATTGTTTCTCAATGGATTTGTTTTCAAAGTTTAGACCTCATAGTGTTGTGTTGTTTCATTTCTGAAAAGAAATTGATGCGATACTTAAATTCTTATAAATTCATTGGAATTTAAGAAACCCGGTAATAACATAACTTCCTCTTCCAAGTTTTTATCTCTTATTATTATGATATTTTCTATTTTGGGTACAGTTCATGAGAGAAAAAAATTCTGAAGTATAACCAAAGTATTTCTTGGTTAAGCATTGTACTCTCAGGTTAGTATTTCCAAGTTGCCATTTACATCAATAGTGGGAAAATTACTATCCTTAAGATGGTTTCCTCGAAACGTTTTGCCTAACTTTTCTTTGACCATATTATAATTTTTATTTTTTTTGTCTATCCCACAAGAAGTGTGATGTCTGAGAGTTGGTGCAATCAAATGGCTTATCCGAGGATCTTCCATTTATCCCTATTTATACGAGTTCAGTGATCAATATTGGAATAGATGGAACGTGTGCAAAATTCTCATCGTACTGAATTGCTTGGTATTGGCTTCCCACATTATCTTATAATTATAACTGTTATAAATATATGATTATGGCTGAGAAGGCATAACTACTATCAATATTTTTGAATTGATATAATCATGTTTGAATTCTTCTATATCCAAGATGAACAAGGTCAAACAACGTCAAGGTCGCCCTACCTTGGACATTACGAAGGTAAGATAAATAGAATATCCATTATGTTAGGATTCATCGTAATCATTGGAATCCACAGTTTGATGATCAACTATAATCACATTGTATAGTTAATGATTATGTTAAGGTAGTAGCTTAATTAATAAAGGCTTGGTAGAGACTTTGCCTTACTATCAATCGATCATCAATTCAAGATATAGTCCTGTAAATAACTCGATTAAATCTGTTGGAATATCCCGGTTCAGCTATAAGCCGAACTCCGGTTTGACTGGTCGAAGCCTTTTCTCTCTGGACCACGGACTTCGGACCAACCGAGGGATAGGCCAACTGCAAGCAACCCAAGGCTTCTCACCGGACTACACCATCCGAAGGCCAATCCTTCGGGCAACATCTTTGGCCTCGAACGAAGACCAATTTTATCATCGACTTCCAAAGACACGTACTTCGGTCCCCGTCGTAGACACGATCTCCAGTCCCGGGGCAAATACCAAGTCTTCGGCCCACGCAAGGGAAAACCCGAAGCCTGGGCCATAATCTGGTCCAGAAAGGCAACTATAACCAACGGTTACAATCGACACTCATCATGCCATGATCATGGCGCGCAACTCCTGCTGCCACACCTTCGATCTGGCCGGAACCGCTCAGTACAACCCACGATCACCAATCATGGGAGAAATTAACTCCCGTGATCACCGGAAAAAGAGCGGGTCGCAGGCCGGAGGCCTTCTTTTAAATAAGGGTAAGAAGGATTGAAGGAGAGGTACGCGCGGACATACGCCCATATACACTCACACAGTTTCTAAGAGCCTTCCCTCTCATACTCTCTTCACTCTTCCCCATTCTATGGCTAGGATCCGTCACTGACTTAAGCATCGGAGTGTCCCCCGTCGGAACAACTCCGGCAAGGGACCTGTTTTGCAGGTGAACCAAGGAGCGATCCTGCGACGCAACGGCTCCGATCGATCAGTCCAGGAACTCCATGCCAACAGATTGGCGTGCCAGGTAGGGGGCAAGCACTCTTTAAGCTCCCTCCTAGACAAGAGAAAGTAAAAAAAAAATCCTTGATGGCGAGAGGAAGGACTCAAATCGCTTCTACAAGCCAAAGTCGTGCTCCATCCCAGGGAGACGCACCCCCTGAGGAGAACAATGTCCTACCTCCCATAGTTATTGTGAGACTGCAGCAGTTCGAAGCTCTTGTGAACCAGGTCACCAACTTTATGGCCATGGTTCAAGACTTCCAGAATAGAGCCTTTCCGGTGGGAAACCCACCGGCTGCCTCCAGACATAGCTCTTGGTCCCGAAGGAAGAGAGCCCCACGGAAGGATTCCATGCATCCCTCCCCCCATTCTCAGCCCTCTTCCGAAGGCCGAACTTCGAGATTGCCCAGGTCCGCCAATTCCCCGCAAAAAGGAAAAAGGCCTAGGCAAACTTCCTCACCCTCCTCCGGAGACTCCACTTCTGTGGAGAGAGCGCCGAAGCAGACTCCCGATTATGACGAGAGATTCAGAGCCATCGAATCAGAGATGGCAAAGGTGCGAGAACAGAGAATGCAGGATCTGAAGGATCCCGACGACTTGATTGTGGGTGATCTACGCCCACCCTACACCGATTGTATCATGGTCGAAGTCATTCCTCGGCACTTCAGGGTTCCCTAGATAGAATCCAAGATGGCACCTCCGATCCCCTCGACCATTTGGGCAGCTTCAAGGCCCATAAGATGATCCAAGGAGCTTCGGACGCGATGTACTGCCTAGCATTCCCGGCTACCTTGAAGAAGTCCGCTCGGATGTGGTACTCGAGCCTGCGCCCAGGTACCATCGATTCTTTTTTCGAGCTAGAAAAATTATTTGTCTTGTATTTCAGGACCTGCTGCAAGAACCTAAGGAATACGGACACACTGTTCCTCCTTCACCAGAACGAAGAAGAAAACCTGCGAGACTACATCTCCAGGTTTAATGCGGCCACACTTGAGATACCAGATCTCAACGAGCACGTGGCCATGTCAGCACTAAAGAAGGGGCTTCGTACCTCCAGGCTAACCTTTTCCTTGGATAAGAAGTTTCCTAAAAGCTATGCTGAGCTCCTGTCAAGGGCTCAGAAATATGCCGATGCCGAGAAGCAGGCGGCAAATCGATGACTGGTTGAAGGGAAACCCCCTTCAAAAAAGAAGAATAACAGGGGACAAGGTCCCCAAACTTCCAATAACAATGGCGTCAAATATACAGGCCGCCAAAGAAGTCCTCCCAGGCCCAGAGCATTGGGAGAAAGATTCGACTCCTACACCCCCCTCAATCTCCCTCGAGAGAAGATCCTCATGGAGATAGAGAAGGAGAACTATCTCCAACAGCTCCATCCCATGAAGGCCTCCTCTTCCATAAGGAACAGGAATAAATACTGCCGATTCCACCGGGACCACGGCCACAACACAGAAGAATGCATCCAGCTGAAGGATGCAATTGAGGATCTCATCAAGAGAGGGTACTTGGGGCGGTACATTGGTCGCCAAAGCCCTCGGTCGGAAGCAACTATTCCCCAGCCACCTCCCGAAGAGGCCGAACTGCCAAATCAAAGGCCTACCAACGGAGATGTAGGGATGATACACCGACCCACCAACTGGAGAAGGGACGAGGACGATGCTCCAAAGCGACTTAAAGACAATAACTCTATCCTCTTCTCCGACGACGACCTTGCAGGAGTTCGGCTCCCACATGACGACCCTCTTGTAATTTCGACCGTAGTGGTCAATTATGATGTACAGCGAATCCTTGTTGATAATTAAAGTTCGATTGATGTCTTGATATATGATGCATTCTCTAAAATGTGTTTGCCTAGACATCAACTACAAAGATCCCCACACCGCTCTCTGGTTTCGGGGGCAACCAAGTTTATGCCGAGGGAGAAATAGTGTTGCCTGTAACCCTTGGCACTGAACCTAGACAAAAGACACTGCCGATCAACTTCACGGTGGTCCAGATCCCCTCAGCATACAATATTATTCTGGGACAGCCTGCCTTGAACAAGTTCCGTACCGTGATCTCCTCTCACTACCTCTTGGTGCGCTTCCCCACTAGGAACGGTGTCGGAGAAGTTAGAGGGAACCAGAGGACGGCACGACAGTGTCTGATGATTGAAGACAGGCATTTTAAGGATTCGATAACTCCGGATCAGCTGGATCTGAGGGATGCAACCACAAATCTTGGAGAGCCCATGGAGAGGACCGTCCTAGTACCCTTGACAGAGGAAGATCCCTCCAGTGTTGTGCAGATTGGGAGCACACTTGATGAGGAAACCAGAACGAAGTTGATCCGTTTCCTCAGGGACAACGCCAACGTCTTCGCCTGGTCGGCTTGGGATATGCCAGGGATTCCTGCCGAAGTAATCACTCATCGGCTGGAAGTTATCCCTTGATACAAGCCGGTATGGCAGAAGAAAAGGAGCTTTGCTCCTGAACGACAGCAAGCTGTAAATGAAGAAGTTGGCAAGCTCCTTAAAGCAGGGTTTATCCGAGAGGCCCACTACCCCGAGTGGTTGACCAATGTGGTAATGGTAAAGAAAGCTAGTGGCAAGTGGAGGATCTGCATCGACTATACAGACCTCAACAAGGCTTGTCCAAAAGATAGCTTCCCTCTCTCGAAGATTGATCAGCTGGTCGACGCTACTGCCGGCCACCAGTTGCTGAGCTTCATGGGCGCTTTCTCTGGCTACAACCAAATTAGAATGGATCCACAAGATGAGGAGAAAATGGCTTTCATCACTGATAAAAGCCTCTACTGCTACAAGATAATGCCGTTCGGCCTCAAGAACGCCGAGGCAACATTTCAAAGGCTGATCAATAAGGTGTTCGAAAAGCAACTAAGGAGGAACATGGAGGCCTATGTTGACGACATGATCGTCAAAAGCGTCCTCCGGAAAGACCACATCCACGACTTGGAGGAATCCTTTAGTGCTCTACGGCGCTACCATATGAAACTAAACCCGGCAAAGTGTGCCTTTGGGGTCACTTCAAGTAAATTCTTGGGCTTCCTTGTTACCAAACGAGGGATTGAGGCGAACCCTGAGAAGATTCAAGCCCTGAAAGATATGCGACATCCCTCCTGCAAAAAGGAAGTCCAGCAGTTGACAGGGAGAATTGCCTCCCTCAACAGATTCATTTCTCGGTCAGTCGAGAATGCCTTCCGTTCTTCAAGGTACTCAGGCAGTCAAAGGACTTCGAATGGTCCGAAGACTGTCGTGCTGCATTTGAGGAGCTGAAAAAATACCTAGAGACCCCACCATTGCTCTCCAAGCCACAAGAAGGCGAGGTCCTCTACCTCTACCTCTCTGCTTCAAATGAGGCAGTCAGTTCAGTTCTTGTCCTGAAAGGGGAAGACGGGTTCGACAAGCCGATCTACTATATCAGCAAGGTCCTACATGATACCGAAACACGGTATGCAAGGATGCAGAAGCTGATCTACTCTTTAGTGATTGTGGCAAAGCGACTACGGCCATATTTTCAGGCACACGCTATTATGGCACTGACCGATCAACCTCTTAAGACCGTTCTCCGATCTCCAGACATCTCTGGAAGGATAGCCAAATAGGCTGTGAAGCTAAGTGAATTTGATATTAGCTTCCAGCCCCAAACGGCTATGAAGGCCTAGGTGCTCTCCGATTTTTTGGCTGAGTGCACCTGGAAGTCCGAAGACGAAGCATCTTCGGTAGAAGAAGAAGTCCCAAAGGAGACAAAGTCCATTTGGGTGCTTCATGTGGACGGAGCTTCCAATGCTACTGGGTGCGGGGCTGGACTCATGCTGGCCGAACCTGATGGCCATACCATAGAGTACGCACTCCAGTTCTCCTTCCATGCCTCTAATAACCAAGCCGAATATGAAGCCCTGCTCGCCGGACTTCGGATCGCCAAAGTCTTGGGAGTCCAGCAACTCCGAGCCTTCTCAGATTCTCAGCTGGTTGTGAATCAAGTCAACGAAGAATATGCAGCCAAAGATCCAACTATTGTGCAATACCTGGAGAAGGTACGGGCTTTATCCTCCCAATTGGAACATTTTGAAATCATCCATGTTCCACGATCAGAGAACTCCCGGGCGGATGCACTGTCTCGACTGGCAACTACGACACCGGAATCTCTCGGGCGCACCTTTATTGAACATCTTGAAACCCCAAGCATAGCCGAAGAGGCTGCGGAGGTGCGCCAGATCGACGCTGAGCCAAGCTGGATGGACCCCATCATCAAGTTCCTGAATGAGGGAGAGCTACCAGAAGATAAGGTAGTGGCCAAGAAGATCCGTTGGATGGCGTCTCAATACATCATCTTAGACGGAACCCTCTACAAGAGATCGTTCTCTTAGCCACTGCTAAAATGCCTGTGACCCACAGATGCGGATTATGCTCTAAGAGAGGTCCACGAGGGCATATGCGGTGATCATTTGGGAGGCAGATTTCTGGCATACAAGATCATTCGACAAGGATATTATTGGCCCTCCATCCAGAAGGACTCGGCTGATTTCGTGCGGAAGTGTGACCAGTGCCAGAGGTACGCCAATGCACAGAGACTGCCTGTGAGTCACCTGACTCAACTGGCAGCCCCATGGCCTTTTACCCAATGGGGATGGATATTCTTGGCCCGTTCCCGCCAGCATCAGGGCAAAGGAAGTTTCTCCTAGTGGCCACCGACTACTTCACAAAGTGGGTAGAAGCTGAACCACTGGCCCAGATCACAGAGAGTAAGGTGAAAAATTTTATGAAAAACTCCATCATATTCAGGTTCGGCATCCCATACGTCAACATCACGGATAACAGGAGACAGTTCAACAATCCAAAGTTCAAGGACTTCTGCACTCAGTACCATATCCAGCATCGGCTGACATCCGTTGCTCATCCACAGTCCAACAGAGAAGCCGAAGTCACTAACCGGACCATCCTCCATGGTCTGAAGACAAGGTTGAACACCGCCAAAGGACTTTGGGCATACCAAACTATCCCGAGAACGGCCACCGGCGAATCTCCGTTCAACCTGGCATACGGTACTGAAGCCGTGCTACCTATTGAAGTCTCCCTACAGTCCCTGAGAATTGACAACTATGAAGAGCCTGAGAATTCTGATCGCAGAAAGATTGATCTGGACTTGCTATCAAGTACCAGGCTACAGGCCCAGATAAGGATAGCGGCGTACCAGCAAAAGGTCGCCAAGTACTACGACTCAAGGGTGAAGGAGCAAACTTTCTGCACGGGGGACATGGCATTGCGAAGGGCAGAGGTATCCTAGCCAACAGAATAAGGTAAACTCTCCCCCAACTGGGAAGGTCCATATCAAGTCGAGAGGTCATCCGACCAGGAACATACCGACTCAAGACCTTGGAGAGGAAGACCCTATCCTGGCCATGGAATGTACAAAACCTTCGCAAATACTATCAAAAATGAGTTCCTGAAATTTTTGTACAAAGCTACTCAACCCTACTCAACTCAGAATGGCTAGTTGCATCGACTGAACGACAACAGCCTGAGTGACCCGATCTGAAAAATTGGTCAACTGTGCAAAGGAGAGTCTGATCCACTCACCTTATTGGTATGCCCGACGAGCGCAATGGATGGCCTAACTAGGCCACCAATAAGATCAAAGGCGCAGGGATGGTTTTCGTAACCTGTCCTACGGTGAATCCAAAGACGCGTCGAGACAGGCCTGAACAGCCTACCTTAATCACGACAGAAGTACACAGGGACGGTGTAAACACCCTACCCTATGGTAAATCCGAAAACGTGCCTAAAAGGACCACTGTCATCCTTTCTGTCGACAACAGACATTACAAGAACGGTCCAATCAACTCATCTCTTCCCTGTAGACCAAAAATGGTCCACAGAGTACATTTCAGACAAAGCATAATGCAACACATCTCAAAAAATGCATGGGAAGAGGTAACAAAAAGATACTTCATTCTTTTCAATTTTTTTTTTTTAAAAAAAAAAAAGAAAAAGAAAGGAGAAAAAGAAACTCCCATAAGGAGAGATTAAAAAAAAAATAGTAGCACCAGGAAGATATGGAAAATTTTCAATAACCTCCCGCCGGATTTTTTCCGTACTTATGGGAAGAGATCTTGAGGGACGACGAATGGCCTCCGGGGTTCCCATCCAAACTAGAATCCGACCCCTCATCGGAGTCGGAATCAAATTCGTGTCCGGGAAAGGGAACGGAGAGCTTGATATTGTCCAGGCCCTTCAAGTTATAAAACTTGGAGGCCTTCCTCCGACATTCCCGGAATCCCTGGTGGAAGGAGTCCAGAGCCGCCTCGGTGACTTCTTCCTTGAAGGCAGCAGAAGCCCTGAAGTTTGTGACGGCATCCGCCGCCTCCCTCCTTGCTTCCTCCGCCGCCATGGTCGCCACCGTGACTTGGGCCCAAGCCTCCCTCAATCGGGCCTCCAACATGTGGACCTTCTTTTCAAGGCGGTCCATGAGAGGCTCCTCGTCATCATCCCCCGGCCCAAGGGACTCCGGACTTCGCTTTCTTTTCAGGCCAATGGCCCTTCTTTTTGTCGCATGGTGGAGTTCAGAAGTGCTGAACCTCATCTCTAATGGAAGGAAGGAGCCTACGGAAACAATGACCTTTGACAGCAGAAGGCAGGGTCCTATTTATAGAGACCCTGCACCCACGACCGACTGCGGGGAGGCGTTCCCCACATCCCTCCCAGCTGTATCAGAAAGTGCCACGTGTCCGGGTGACGCTTCGAGAATCAGAAAGTCACTCGGGAGCCATCCCCAGGACAACAACTACCATCGCTTCGAATCCGGAGAAATCCTCATCGTGCGACGGCATCATTAATAGTTTCTTTTTGGAAAAAGGAGACCCAGCGGCTCACAAGGTGCAAGAGATTACGACTGTACAAATATCGACGTGCCACGTGGACAACAAAGATTACAATCAAACTTCCCTAATTATTGCTTGACAGGAAGTTGACACTAGTCCGCCCCAACGGGCAAACTTAATATCCAAAGGAAGGTGACAGCCTTCGATAACAGAGTTCTGGTCCACTCCAGGGTTCGTCTTCATCAATTATTGACTAAACGGCCTTCGGCCACAACTACTCAACCAAACAGGAAAAAGAACGATAAAACCAGTTCTTATCAACTAAACGATCTTCGGATGCGACTGTTCGACTAAGCAGAAGAAAGAACGGTAAACCGGTTCGAGCTACACATGAAGCACAACATGGCATATGCAAAGAAAGGAGAATTCATTTCAAAATATGGAAAAGTTATCATACAAAATTCATTGATGATACAAAGGAAAAAGAAAGAAAATGCATCTAAAGTGACTCAAGTCACTCAACATCGACGGGAGAAGACTCTACACCGCAGGACTGAAGTAACCTCTCAACCTGTTCTGAGAGGACTTCGTCAATCTGGGCCGGGACCGGAGAACCTTCGGCTCGGACCCCTCCAGCCTGAGCTTCCTCCTGAACCAGGGTCAGAGTTGGGGTCACCTCCAAATTTTCAACTAAGGCAGTGGCCTCCTCCTCCGGACATGGCACCTCCTCGGCTTCTACTATGGCTTCGGCCCCCTCAACTTCCTCTTCTTCTTCTCCAGCTATATCGAAGGGAGGAATGCCAGAAAGGTCGAGGTGAGGGAAGGCCTCCTTCACCCTGGAGAGTCCATCGTTGAAGCCGTGCTGATAGCCATATAAAGACGCTTCACTAATCTTCGCTTGGAATTGTGAAGACATTTTGAAGTCAGCCACGGCGTCGTCTGTCCGTTTCTTCAAAGATACGGACTCCCTCTTAGCAGCCTCAGACTCCAGGATCGCCTCTTCGGCCCTCCTAGAAGCCTTTTCCGCTACCTTGGTCAGGTTTTCTATCTTCTCCTGATCCTCCCTTGCAGCCTGCTCTAGGGAGTTGACTTGTTTTCTGCACCTTCTCCACCCTGCCTCTTGCCCCATCATTGTCAGATGGGCACCTTTCAGTTCGCCCTTCAGTTCGCGAACTTCATCACTTGCCCGGGCAAGATGGTCCTCCATGGACTGCTTCAGCTCTTCGGCTACTTTCTTGGCAGCCCTAGCAGTCTGAAGCTCCTCTTTGAGGCCATGGATGAGGCTATCAACGTTCACCATGCCCTCCTCCATGAAGGTGAGGTCGTAGACCAGCTGCATCAAAAGTGAGGGGTCATGAATCAAACAGCTCTTGGGACAAAGGGGGCGGTGAGGATCATACCTGTTGCAGGGCGGAGAAGGCAGAATCGGAGACTCTGGGAAGGTTCTGATTTCGAAGAACCGCCAAGTCATGAGGCAGTAGCGTGCCCTTCAACGCCTGCCTGGCTACGGCCGGGACCAACAATCCTCCTGTAGGTGAGAGCTTCGAAGAGTTCGTCGAACGGCCTCCGGCTGAGGAAGCCCCGCGGGCGAACTCTCCTTCGACTTGCCGCGCTTTGCCCCTATCAGCAGTAGGGGGCAAAATGGTGGCACATCAACTCCCTGCGGCGGGCTCCCCGTTGTGTGAACTGGGGAGACAGCTGCCGGTGGGGTTTTGACTGGATGGGGTCTTGACGGAGCCCCTTCCATAGCTGCTGTGCCTTCCCTTGAGGTGCCCCGAGAAGACGAAGTGCCTTGGTCCCCCTCAGGGCCATTCCTTCGAGCCCTCTTCCGAACTGCAGACCTGGTAAGAGGGGCCTGCGCTACCCTCTTCTCCAAAGTCTAACGAAGCCAACTCACACTGGGTTTCATCCCACCACTTACAAGCAAAAGAGTTCACTTCAATAGACTGAACCACAACAAAATCAGAAAAGAGGAGCAGAAGCCCCATCGCTATACCTAATGAAGGAAATCTGTTGATCCCTGCCTGTTAGAGATTTCTCTCCTCCAACAGTTCTCGGATGGGGGCAACTTCGGAGTTGACCAAAAGGTCATAGTCCGACTGGTCAACCGCCAAGACCTTCTTCCTGTTGTTGGCGGTCAGGCGAGGCTTCTTCTACACGGTATCGAAGCCCCATGGATCGAAAGATACCACAAATACTAAAACAGGTTTTCACTTATGGATGGCGTTGGGCATGTCCCTGATGACCCTGCGACCTGACCTAGGGCCAATCACCCACCATCCATTGCTGTGGAAGTCCCTCTTGAGAACGAAAAGGGCCATGAACAAATTAGTCCTAGGTTCTATATTTGCGATGCTGCACATGACCAGGAACCCGCAGATGTTCCGAATGCTGTTCAGGGTCAACTGCGCCGGCACCACTTGGTACAAGCAGAAAATCTTGATGAAGAAGGGGTGCAGGGAAAACCGAAGACCAACTTTCAGATGATCTTCATATACGCCTAGACACCCAGGGGGAGGTTTGTTCACTCGTTCTTCGAGTGCATGGAGAATGAAGGGGAACTCCTCGAGAATGCAATAGCGTTCCCAGAGAAGGGCCGCCTTACCCTAAGAAACCGAGCTGGGAATTGACTCCAGACCTACTATGTCACCGGCCCCTGAGGGCCCAACCTGTTCCCCCTGACTTTCTACGGTTTCTTCCATGACAAAGGAATGAAGTAAGAGAGCAGAAAGAAGATTCTACCTGTGAAATAGACTGGTAGTCCAGAACAGGTTGGGCAGAGAATGAGACGAAGTTGAAGAAGCTTCTTGGCCGGACCTTTGTCCTTCCCCAAAAGAAAAGCAAGGGTCTCTGGAGCCCCGCTAGGGTTGAATTGACCCAAGGTTATCCTGGGAGGTAACCCACCTGCAACTAACCGCCAAGATAAGGTGCACCCTTCATCCAACGGACTGGGGGGAGCCACCACAACCATCCAAATCTCAACCAAAAGATTGGCTCAACCATCGTGCAACGGGAAAAGGAAAGATAGCCCTAGGGCCACCCACTTTTTCCTTCTTCCCCAATCCGGGAGTGACAACTGTCCACCATCTGATTCCCAGATCATGATGGACAGTCCGATCAGAGATCCCGTAATCATCCACTACACAGTCTTCCGGAAGGAAACGACAAAGCATTAATACTCTCACTTCTCGAGGCAAATCTCCGCTTCGAAAACTGAGTAGGGGGCAACTGTTGGGATATCCTGGTTCAGCTACAAGCCGAACTCTGGTTCGATTAGTCAAAGCCTTTTCTCTCCGGACCACGGACTTCTGACCAACCGAGGGATAGGCCAACTGCAGGCAACCCAAGGCTTCTCACCAGACTACACCATCCGAAGGCCAGTCCTTCGGGTTGCCTTCGGCCTTGACTGAAGACCAATTTCTCATTGACTTCCAAAGGCACGTACTTCGATCCCCGTCGTAGACTCAATCTCCGGTCCTGGGGCAAATACCAAGTCTTCGGCCCATGCAAGGGAAAACCCGAAGCTTGGACCACAATCTGGTCCAAAAAGGCAACTGTAACCAACGGTTACAATCGACACTCATCATGCCATGACCATGGTGCGCAATTCTTGCTACCACGCCTCCGATCTGGCCGGAACCGTTCAGTGACAACCCACGATCGCCAATCATATGAGAAATTAACTTCCATGATCACCGGAAAAAGAACGGGCCGCGGGCCGGAGGCCTTCTTTTAAATAAGGGTAAGAATGATGGAAGGAGAGGTACGCGCGGACATACGCCCACATATATTCACACGGTTTCTAAGAGCCTTCCCTCTCATACTCTCTTCACTCTTCCCCATTCTGTGGCTGGGATCCGCTACTTAGGCATCGGAGTGTCCCCCGCCGGAACAACTCCAGCAAGGAACCTATTTTGCAGGTGAACCAGGGAGCGGTCCTGCGACACAGCGGCTCTGACCGGCCGGTCCAGAAATTCCATGCCAATAAAATTCAAAATTTATTTTAGAACATATAACTAGTTATATATTTTTTTTTTTTTAAATATGCGATCAATCTAAATCTAGTTTGAGCTCATTAGGTGGGATCCACTTCCGGGGTTTTGCCGACGTACTTGGGAGCTTTGATCTACCTAGGAACTCGCGCCCGACCGGTTCTCCTCCAACTTCGGCGACCGATCGGTTCTTACCCAAAACCCTAGGTTTCTGGCGACTTTATATACTAAGCTCGAAAGGCTTGGCCGCCTGCGACCATCGTCCTCCTCGCGCTCTCGCCTTCGCTCAGGTGCGAATTCATCTCGATCATCAATGCCAAACTTTCATTGTTGCTAGCTTTGCCCTGGAGTCTTAGTTAGCTAAAAGTTTCCTTTTTTTCAATTTCTTTCCTCGTTCTTTCACGAAGATTAGGTTTTGATGCCTAGGTCTCCCCTGATCCGCGATTTCTTTTTCTATTTTTCGGATAATTTTCACTTACCTGCCCGTTCTATTGTTAGTTCGTCATGTTTTCCCAAATGTTTACTCTTTTATGATGTTTGTTTGGTTTTTTGTAGTTTGGAAATGTTAGGAATCAAAATTTCTTGGTTGACCGGTGTTGATGTCTCTTCTGTTGATTAATTATTTGTTTTCTTGTTCCTTTTCCCCTGTAAATTTATCAGCGTATTGGGTCCAGTTTTCATACACGTAGATTGTTAATTTCTTTTTCCTAACACTAGATGTTATCGTGTCCCGCTTTTATACAATTTTGAATGAATCTTGATCTTGGTAAGTGAGCAACGTACGAACTTTCGCAGTTTCTCTGGATCTGTACCGGTTTGTTAGGTTTTAGGCGTTTTTCAAAAATTATCATCATTTACTCACAGTGGAAGTGTGAGAATTTAGGGATCTTTAGTCGACCTGTCTTGATATTTCTATTTATTTATAGCTTTATTTTCCCCTTATTTTTTCTCTTTATTGTTGTGACAGCATTTTTTTCTTAGATGATTTCTTGTTGCTGTTTATGAATATTTTCCGCCACCTATTAATATGCTGGGGTGATTCCTTTTGCTGTAGAAAAAAAATGATTGCCAATTTCTTTTTGCTATTATTACAGATAGTTATGTATGGCATTTTCTATCTTGAAATTGATTCTTAATCTTTATCAGATAAACTATTAAATATTTTTCTCTATTTCTTTTGATTGATCGTTTTGATGTCATGCAATTATTCTTTTAAAATGTCGAAAGCAAACAGTCCTGCAGTGGAATGTGGCTTAAAAAAAAAAGTTGTTGAATTTGTCAAGTGAGTATTTTTAATCTTCCCATGGTATTTTTTTATGTGAAGGTTTTGGTTCTCTTTTCTTTCAGCCTATTTCTTTGTTCTATACACTGCTGTCCAACCAAATTCACCAACAAGATGCAGAACGAGGAGGGCAAGATGATGGATTTGTACATCCCAAGGAAATGGTATATCTTGATGGGGATCACGTTCGCATATAACTTTTAGTTGTTTCTTTGTTGTCATTTTATCTCAATTCATATAATAGCTGGCCATGTGTTGATGTTTAATTCTTGAACATTTGTTCTTGTAGTTCGGCAACAAATAGGCTTATCACTGCAAAGGACCATGCATCAGTCCAGATTAACATTGGACATTTGGATGAGAATGGGGTGTACACTAGCCAGTTTACCACTTTTGCACTTAGCGGTTTCATCCGTGCTCAGGTCTGCATCCTTTCCTTGTAATTTTTTCTTTGTAGTTAGGTGTGCTGTATTGTTTGAAGTTGGCAGAGTTGCATTGTTTGTTAATTTGACTTGATAATTCTATGACATTGTTAGAAATCTTTAATTCTATGAATTAGATAATTGAGGGCTTCAAAGGCAACTTTTCTAACCTGGAAAGGTTTAGCAGGTAGACTTATGCTAGATTATGCCTGCTTGGTCATTTGTAAACATAAGGATATTGCTGCCATTATGTTAGATTATGTCTACTTGGTCGTTTATAAGCATAAGGACATTGCTGACCTATGAAGTCGGCAGCAAAATTTTGATCCAAAGTCAGCGTAATATATGCAAATTTGTACTGACTGTTGAGATAGCTGAATGTATTGATTATTCCCTTGTAATTAGTAATTTCTTCTTTTCTTTTTCCACACTTCTTATTTTCACCTAAAATATTGTACATATTGTTGTAGTTTGTTAACGTTTGATAAGAATGAGGTAATAGAATAATGACAAATGCTGGATACAAGGATCAAGTGTTTTCATTAAAAATTCTGCCTTAACAAAATCTTTTGTCATTACATATTTTGACACTGCACAAACAGGAATGCTGATAAATACATTTAACTTCAATTTTCCCTCTTAAAGATAGAAGAAATGTGTGATGACAATCATGAAACCTTGTCAGAATCTGAGGCGTGGCTATATTTACTCAAATTTTGCTGCAAGACTTCCCAAGGTGGTTCATATTTCATATGTTTCTTAGAGAAAGCAACAGAGCTAACAGAAACCATTATTGACTGTCTGGATAATGCCCTATTGATGTTGATAAGTTTGAGGTTAATCAGGCTTCTAGAATTTTGATGACTTATTGGATGAGCATAAATGCTATTTGGAGGGTCCAGTCTGCATTGTTGTTCCCTCTAGGAAGGCAAGCTTCCACCCTTTAGGAAGATTTGGCATGGTGGAAGCCTCTTGGAAATAGGGTTGTCCAAGGTGTTGCTTTATATTCTTCTCTTCACTTTTAACCCTAAAATCCCTACAAAAGAAAATGTTGATATCTTAAATTGGAATTTCTTTTTGAAGTGATTTATTGTAATTAAAATATTTTATATTCAATAGATTCCATTCACAAGTGACTAATTCAACCAGAAAGGGTTTTGTTTTTCATGTCTAATATGATGCATCTCTGAAAGCTTCTCTTTTCTCACTTTCTGCATTGTACCTTCATGAGATCACATGGACCCAATGGAGGAAAAGTTGCAGAACAAATAATGGAAAAATCCTCTGAATGGAAGAGACAAGGATAATGTTGATATTCATAAAACCATGTGGTTTTTTCATGAAAGCTTGTGCTGTTATACATTTATACTTGTTGGATTGCATAATTTCTAGGCGAATGTTAGATTTGGGCCATCATTGGATTTTTGAGAGATGGGATAGGCTTGGCACACACATTGCATTTGCCGTGCTGTTCTCTGCTTTTTAAAGTTTTTGCATAATACAGTGCTTGTTCATATCTTCTACTATTAGTATATGGTTGAATCATAAGTACTTAATATTCAAATTTTCTAAGGGTCAGATTGGTTTTTAATGGTTGGCTTATTTACAAAATCTTGGGTGGTATTGCCAACCTTATCAGTAACAACAATGAAGTCTTGCTTTCTTTTACCTTGGGAATCATCAACCTAATATTTGAAGATAAACCAACTTAATTCTTCTTATTCATACTTTAATAATTCTTTTTTTTCAGGTTTATTTAACATTGATGAGATCATCCTAATCATAAAAGTAATAAACATTTGCATTGAATAAACTAACATCTACTTATTCTCAGGTTTTTTTAGTAAATAGTTTTTGTACAATCTCTTTGAAGTAATAAAGCCCAGATTGCTATTTTTAGATACTTTGGAAATCAATATGAGATGTGCTAGAAGCAGTAATTGAAAGGAAACATAAATGATGGCATTCCTATAAAACAAGCCAAAAGCCCAAAATGTAGGCCTAAAAGGAGTTAAAAGGCAAGGCATGCCATGTGATCAGATTCTTTGAGACTCCACGATAGTTTGTAGGAGCTAAAAGCTCATATAAGCAAGAAGACTTCCATCATTTTGTGTCCTAGTTTGCTTGGCTTAATAACTTCCCTCCTCTCCCTTTATTTACTTTGCTTCTTGCCTCTGATCCTACCCTTATGCTTGTGAACACCTTGCAAATTTCACCTGGTAGTTTATACCTGATCAGGTAATACCTCTCTCTTGTTGATTAAATGCATCTATTGCAATGTTATCAAGTCTTATAGTTTATTTGATTATGATATATAATAAATAATATCTGTAGTTCATCTTACATGTGAAGAGTTATAATAAACACTAGTAAATCAGCATGTGTGAAGGTTTTAACAATCAATGAAGATTTAAAAGTAGAATCACCCGAAGAGAATGCAATATCAGTGTTGGATAATTGCCATTGTTTTGTAAGAATGTTGACTAAATATTTCAATGACCATTATAACAGTTTTGATCTATCTTCCATTTTCAACATTTATAATGCACCAAAATCAAATCCATGATCTGTGCCCTAGTTGTTGTGGCAAGCTAATACAACGGTCCTTCGAGACAGTCTGTAACTGTGCGGACACGTAACAGTTAAAGCCATCTTTTCTTTTCCTTTTTTTAAAAAAAAAGGGGTCTATCTGTGTTCTTTTACATAAAGTTGGTTCCTGAGGTCAACAGAGGCCAACTGAAGTGTAACTTTGACTTTTTGTCGTAGTTCACTTGATCAAATGATGAAGTTGCTGATTTTTATGTCTAGACTTTCCAACTGTACATTTATGTAAATCTTATATTGCATTACAGGGAGATGCTGACGGTGCTCTGGATAGACTTTGGCAGAAGAAGAAAGTTGAAGTCAGGCAGCAGTAGACATTGCTACCTTTGGGCATGGTTGTTTAGCTCAATTTTTTGTTATGGAAAGGATTTGCTTTTACCCGAGTGCTTTTTAGTTAGGCTACCAGCATGTGGTGAGCTCTAAATTTCATTTTGAATGTCAATTGACACCTACAAAAATTGATTGCTGTTTGATCCTTTTAAACCCCTACAACTATCAGTATTTTTCGAACTTGCAATTGGTGCTGTGATTATTTTCATTTCAGGACATAGATATGTAGGTTATATTGGGCTAATTTCACCTTCTCTTACTGTATCTTGGTATCGCATATTGAGAAACACAAATCATTGCTCTTTTATAGTTTCGTCCACCATACATGTGGTTCCAGGCTTGCCTGCAAACAATTATTTCTAAGTGCTGCTAGTTCTGTATGATAAGGAACTCATCATTCTCCGTCCATTAATTTGGGTGCCAAAGCAATGTTATGATGTAAGAGGTGTGCCTTTCTACCGTTAATTTGTGCCTGTGCGCTTAACAATAGATACAATAAGTACTGTCAAACCTAGCATATATTCTTTTTGGATGTGAATTCATGGAGCTGGGTTCGCTAAGTTCCATTCAAAGAAATAAATTACAGTGAAACTTCAGATCTATCATGTTGTGAATCTTTTATCAGAATTCATGACAAACAGCGGGCTAGCCTGCAAGATAGATCTGCAAGTAGTAAATTTAAATTTAGGAGTATATATTTGTGTATATATGCAAATCGATGAGGCTCCCTTATTAAATAAAAATAATGGAGAAACATCTAATCACTGCTATTAAACCCGGTGAATATTCATTGCAAACACCAATTCACTCAACAAAGTCAATGTAGGGAGCTCTGTTTTTATGTAATAATTATGTAGGAAACTTCAAGTCACTGCCACATCATAAGGATGGAAAAATAAAAGCAAGGAATTATGTCTGCACTCTAATCCCAATTCAATTCAAAGTCTCCACCCTATTTGGAAACTTACTGCCTCCCAAAATCTCTCAGAACCAACTTACCTTTCTCTCCGATCATGGACGGGTGCTAGCAAGATAATCAAAGTCATCAATAAGCATAAACTTTTTCTTTTTTCTCGGTTGGGGGGGGTGGGGTGGGGAGGGGGGCGAGAGAGAGAGAGCACCACCAAATAGGAGGGCGGTAGGTACTTTTGACAATCATAAAAAGGAATGCAAATTCATAAAATTCAAAATCGTCATTGTGGTTGATTATTCTCATTTACTGGTTCTGCAACCGATTCTATGCGGAATTTGATTGGTAAAAGAATCATTTGCCCGCCTTCACAATTTGACCTGCAGATTTAGTTGTGGATTGTAGCTTGCTTGGATATGTTTCTAGGGGAAAATCAGCAGGAACCACTGCTATCAAGAAGGATGGATTCAGTTTGTAATTGTAGAGGTCCAATGTTCAAAGCACGATGCAATCCACATGATTGGGATTGTGCATTTCAGCATCTGGAGTACAGTTCTTAGTTTTGCAGCATGTTGCAGGGTTTCTGCAACAGTTGGTTGCATTGGTTGGTCTAATGAATGTCCAAAGGCCACAAGTTAGAGCGACTCGATGCAGTTTGACAAAAATCGATAGTAGTTCAATGCAATCTAATGCGGTTCAAGTGCATGACACTAAATCTGACTAAATATTTATTTCTGTTATCATACTTCCCATGCCTCAAAACGTGTGGGAACCATGTTCAGTATGACTTTTTAACCAGTCTAAGATTAGACAAAATTCTCAACAAACCTTCTTGTTGTCCTCCATTATATATGATTTCTTGTCTGCAAGTAGGTTGTCATTCCCGGCAGCTTAGAATAATCAATATTGCTATCACCCTGGGCTATAGTCCTTAGGTTGCAACCCTCCCTCATCTGTGGGAGGAGAGTGTGTTTAAATTTTTGGTATTTTTAAAGCGTTTGACATATGCAATTCTTACATTATTTTTCTGAAAGGATTGGTTTGATTCATCTCCACTGTTATTATTTGTTCTGAAAGAATTTTTTTGGTTTGAAAAGGACCCAATGATGCCAGGCTCAAAATCTTGTTCAAGCTTGGGTTTCCAATAAAAGAAAAGAAAAGCAAAGTCCTACATGCATGGCTGTGCACAAGATTTCCAATACATGATCATCCCTCTACCATTCACTGCAGCAGCAGGAATTACATGCAGGGTGGAAGTAGGGTCGAGATTCTCACAAGCAAATCGAATGAATGATTCAGCATCAAACTTTCATGTATGCAAAATGTTCAGTGGAATAATGATCAAATATGGATAAAGGGCAACCTTAAAAAAAGGGTATAGAAGTGGCCAGAGAGACATCTGAGTTTGGTTCAAACATAGAGGAGACAGGCAGAGATGGAATGCGATCAGCAATGTCAACTATAGGAAGAGAACAGGCTCTTCGATGCTTAAGAAGGTTTTGCCTGCAAAATTTGGCACTTCATAAGACAATTTAATGCATGGAAGGCATAGGAAAATTTTCCCATGGTATAGTTATTGAAATGGTAATCATGAAGAAAATGCATCCAAAAATAATGAATGACGATGAAAACACAATTCACTAAATTTTTGAAAACATAGTTCAGTTCTGAGAAATATAGTCATGACTAAGCCACCCACCAGATAACTCCTGTTTATGGTTGTAGACAAGACCAGATCCAATAGCTGTTACCACCCAAAAAACAAAAAAAAAACAGAGGATCAAATAGCTGCTGTTTTCCGAAATTTCACTTGCTGGGAACAGTCTCAAGTTCTCAATATTGAAAAGCCTTAATCTTTATGAGTTCAGCAAGTTGGCTAATCAGGTTGATGTTATCATTGAACTATTTATCATATTATATACTAGGAAAATGAGGAGCCTTTTTTAAATACTCAGACCTGAAGAGGTATATTTCAATCTAGGCACTAAGTTCACAATGCTGATGTAGAGAAAGTGATTAATAATAGTCTCAAATGAAATATTTTATTATATTCCCTAACAAACATAATTAGATGCACAACAACAAGAACAAATTTAGCTGAATGTCTTTTTGTTACTGCATAATTTTACGTTTAGCACCATCCAGAGTGTTCTTGAGCAACATAGCAACAGTCATCGGGCCAACACCTCCTGGAACTGGAGTGATCCATCCAGCCACCTTGCTTGCTTCTTGGAAGTCCACATCCCCAACAAGTCTATAACCTGATTTCTTACTTGGGTCATCAACAGCATTGGTTCCAACGTCAATTACTGCAGCTCCAGGTTTTATCCAGTCTCCTTTGATCTGCTTACAGTGCAACGATCATATTTAGCATCACTCATAAATTAACCATTATGATTTTGGTGAAAAGATATTAACAATCTATGATTTTATGTTTACGGTAAAACTGGCTCTGGGCTTAGCCAGAGAAACCTTCAGCAAGTTTAATCAAGCATTCTTGCCATCTATCACTATCCTTAACATTTCACAATAAAATTTTAGAGATAATATATGGATATAGAAATAGAATACTAGCACGAAGAGGTGTTAATTAACTGCATACCATCATTGCTTGTCCAGCTGCAGCAATGACTACATCAGCCTCATGAATGATATGCTCAGGATGTTGAGTATGGGAGTGAACAATTGTCACAGTTGCATCTGCTTTCAGAAGAAGCAAGGACACTGGTAATCCAACAATATTGCTGCGACCAACTACAACTGCCTTTTTGCCTTTTATACTTATACCACTTCGTGATAATAGTTCAAGGCATCCCTGTAAAGAAACTGCATGTATCAAAACCCAAAAGTAGAATGTCTCCAAATAATGCCCAAAATTTTAGGTAGTTTACAAGGCCTTTAAGATCCTTAAGACCAAATCATAAGATACAGCTTTGGCACAATTTTTAGAACAGTATGCAACGAAAATTCTGATATAAATATGACAGGAAAAGCTATCACAATCAGAGGTAGGGATTTTTGATAATCAAAATATACCTTTGGAGTGCAGGGTAGAAATAATGGCTCTCTGCCTTTCATTGCTAGCTTGCCAATATTTAGAGGATGAAATCCATCAACATCTTTTTCAATACTGATTTCGCTTAAGACTCTCTCTTCATTTATGTGTTTGGGCAATGGAAGTTGAACCAGTATTCCTTAAAGTAAAGCAAATAAATATCACAAAATACAACAAGCTTATAATATGGTGTGGTGGTAAACTAATCTGCAGTTTCAGAATTTGGTTTGGTAAAGCTAATATTAAAATATAATAGCCAGTTCTATGCATGAAAATAAGAGTCCATCAAACTCAAGACCCAAGATGCTGGCTAGCATACATAGAGATTGATTTGGTAAGTTCCATGCAAGTCCAATGTAGACCCAGCTTAAAGAAGGAACATTAACTATTGGCAACCAAAAAGAAAATTTATTACAGCAGCCAAGACATGTAATAGATGAAATTTGAAAGCAATGAAAATAAGAAAAGCAACCAAGGAGAAAATAAGAAAAAGGCAGATTGATTTGGTAAGTTCTATGGAAGTCCAATGTAGACCCAGCTTAAAGAAGGAACATTAACTATTGGCAACCAAAAAGAAAATTTATTACAGCTGCCAAGACATGTAATAGATGAAATTAGAAAGCAATGAAAATAAGAAAAGCAACCAAGGAGAAAAATACCACCAGAGCACATCAGGGAAAGACAAAGGTCTGTGAAAGCATACATGGATAAGTGGCTACAAATACATGAAATGGTTGCAAGGAAGGATAATTATAACTCTCGCAATCAAACCAAGAGACTAAGTAGACAAACTCCCCTGTCCATTTTACACATATGCTTATACCATGCAGGGTCTAAGCAGCATATCATCCAATTATGGGGGGATGATAGTTTAGTTCTGGCTAGTGTGAACATGATTATGGACCTGATCAGTGGATAAATAGTTCATATCATTATACATGATTTGAATTGCTTTTAACAATATGGTCGGCTACCTGTAAAATGGTAAAACAGAGCAATCAAAGCTTTGTACAAACCGGATAGATGACTATGTCTACTAATTCTTCAGCTCCGCTTTTATATATCCTCAAAGTAACTATGATGATCGTCTGTGGTAATTGCCATGGAATTTCAGATATCATTTTGAAATCTATTTCCATGTATATGATTTGGCATGTAAAGATAAACCCCAATTCCACATACAAAGACAACTTAAGTGTCATTGGACTTTGATATGTACCATGTTAAGGTCAAAAAAATAGGAAAATACTTCCATCTACTGTCAAGCCAACTGCAGTTTTGACTGGTTTTAAACATGGTTATTGTGTTTTAAAACATAAAATCTTAATGGTTGCACATGCACTTGCAACATCTCAACAACATAAGGAAATACCTAGACCCATGATTATCAGCCTGTACTACGATTTTTTTTTTTTTTTTTGGTTACATATCTGGACAGAAAAAACCTAGCATAAAGTAATGTCTCAAGAAGGTTTGCAAATGTTATAATCAAAAATCAGATGGTAAAGTTATACATGGAACTTCACTAGTGGCATATATTCTGATTCACAATATGATGGCTAAGATGGTGATGGGTCATATTTCACAAGCAATGTCAGTTGACAAATCACACCTTAAAACAGTAGCACAGAAACATGCTTGACTTCCACTAAACAATGGCCTTGTGCAAGTTTCAGGAGTGCATTTGTCTTCTGATACAATAATAAAATGGAAATTCCCGTAATTCTACTTATACCAAATCGGTAAAAGAAATTCCTGAGCTTTATACTATATTTACTTCTGTAATAAAGCAATGGAAATAACATATTCAAAAACAACAAACACATGATAAATTATATGCAATCTTGATCTTTTTTCTGTACATGGAGTATAATTAAAAAAAATTAAAGGAAAATAAAACAGGAAAAATAAAAGATATCTCCCAAAGGAAAACAAATATCAGGCCAATCAAACAAAACCAACATGATTGCAAGTGATTGCAAACAGATATATCAAATAGTTCTAAACAATAAATACATAAATAAATAAATAAACAAAACATCTTAAAATAAATTCAGCAATTTCGTAAGATAGTACATCAATGATAACTTTTTTGGATACATCGCTGATAACTTTTTTGGATGTCCTCTTCTGCAAGCATGATTATGACTGAACCTAATCTCTAACATACTGCCACCAAAATTGGGATAAACCCAAGATCAATCACTCTAAAGTGTAACAACAGGCGTATTCCAAGCTTAGTCATATGGGCCTTGGCAGCATGCCTCAAGGAAATGTATAATTCTTTCAATAGGGTATATATCTCAGGGTCACTACAATGACAGCTGTCCATTATAACCTAAGCTAGCTCAAACAATACTTCCAGACTGGTACCTGCTCACTGAGTTCTACAACAGAGATTCATCAAAGTTATACTTCAACATGTTTCTAAGGACATACCATTCCAATTGACTACAATCTTATTCAGCATGGCACTAGAAAGACTGACACAGGAAGCACCTATCTTCAAACATCTGCACAACCCTTTATGTCAAGCCCTTGTCTTCAAAACCCCTCCAGTCCTCTCTCTTGAACATCCACACATAAAACATTAGTGGATGAACCTACCAAGCCCAATCCACATCACCATTACAAGTGACTAAAGTCCCTACAGATCAGAAAATCTTCTGAAAGAGATCAGGCAGCACTTGTCCAATCCCAAAGTTTCAAAATGGACCTCCTCCAGATTCCAATATGCAGATGAGTTGATTCAACAACTTTCATACTTCTCAGACTTTAAAAGCACACTAACAAATCTCATAAGTATGGAAAAATAAATAGGGAATGGGATAATTACATATTGACATGACAAGATCCCAGTCCAGCTTCTAAGAATGTCCACTTCCAAAATATCCTATTGTATATAATTCAACCTCCACAGCATCTTCTCATATTCCTACCTTAAAGAAAATTAACACCACAGCATCTAAAGATAAACTCTTTACATTTGTAACCCCCACCTATAGAAAATATATGACACCATCCCTTTCAAGTTATGCAAAAACCTCAAAAATGCAAAAACAAACCAGAATCTAGCAAAAAACCTAGGCATAATTAAGAAACACAATTAAGGATCTAAATACTGGTATTTTTATTGTATAAATAAGCTTCCCTTGTTACATGGAAGTCATACATCATCTCCTCCATTAATAAATGAAAATATTCAATACCTCTCTCTTTGCATCTCTACATGAACCAGTCAGGGAGAACCAAGAATTTTCTTGAACATGCTCAAGTCGCATCTCTCAAAATAAAATAATGAAGAATATTAAAAATTTTCAAAAGCAGGATTCAGGTCCTTTACTTTGCTCAAAGATGATCAAAATTGCACAAGTCCTCTATATATACTAGCGATGTTTGCCCTTTCAACATCCAGGTCGAATTTCTCTTCTAATTAAAAGAGGTAACAATCTTTCCTAAGTGACAAGCAGGAATAATCACGAAAAAGCTAAAATTTTCTTGGAGCTAGATCTCAATTTCTATATCAACTATGTTTTATCCACTGAGATTGGAAGATATCTAATCAAAGTCTTATCCACAAGGTAACTTTTACTTTGATTTGTACCTGTTGCCGATCTCGTCGCCGCGCCCGTGCCTCGGATCCGTCGATCCTACCGGACCGCCTGGCTCCCGGAGCCTCCTGGCTGGAGCGGACCTGCAAGAGAGGGTCAGAAGACCCTGGCCAGGAATCCCGGCGAGGGAGCTCCGACGGTCAAGTCAGTAGACGACGAGAAGGAATAGATTCTCCAAGACGGGCCCCCGAAGGAGTTCCAGACTCGGAGAATTTACTAGCAAGAAAGGTGCTATGGGGACCAGAAATTCGGCCGGGCCTCCTTGCCGAGCTCACGCCAAGCGATCCCCTTTCGGGACCTTGGATCTCACTCTCGGAACGAGGCTTTTGGCTACTGTTTCTTACTTGTCCCCAGCCCGATCAGCTTACCTTGTCGTCCCCAGCTTCCTTCCTTTTATCTCCTCTCGCTGTTCCCCTGTCTTCTCCTCCTGGGAGGCTCCCCTTCCCCATCCTTTTCTCTTTCCCCTTTCGGTGTTGAGGGCCAGGCGGCTTTCCGACCTCGTCCGCCGAGTCCAGCGGGGAAAAGACAAAGACAGAAGGGGGGTGGCGCCGGTAAGGCGACCGGTCAGACCTCGGGTCCAGTGAGAGCGCTCTCCTTCCCGAGTGTAGGTGCCATCCGTCTATGGGCCCTGTTTTGTCAGAACCGCGCCTCTCGACTGCGGGACCTTTCGGGCCGATGCAAATGGTGTTTCGCGTTCCACCGCCATCCGTACGGGGCGCCGCCTGTGATGCGCACGACTCGAGGGACGACCTCGAAACCTGCACCTCTTTCTTTGGGATCTTCTCTGTACGCGCGGCCTGACCTCGGCCGAGGTGGACCCCTCTCGGGTGGACACCTGGCGAGGTGGCAGGAGGTCGCCTGGCTTCGGCTGAGGTGGACCCGCCTCCGAGGGCCACCTGGCGAAGGAGCGAAGGATCGGCCGACCTCGGCCTAGGTGGACCCCTCCTGGGTGGACACCTGGCGAGGTGGCAGGAGGTCGCCTGGCTTCGGTCAAGGTGGACCCGCCTCCGGGGGCCACCTGGCGAAGGAGCGAAGAATCGGCCGACCTCGGCCTAGGTGGACCCCTCCTAGGTGGACACATGGCGAGGTGGCAGGAGGTCGCCTTGCTTCGGCCGAGATGGACCCGCCTCCGGGGGCCACCTGGCGAAGGAGCGAAGGATCGGCCGACCTCGGCCTAGGTGGACCCCTCCTGGGTGGACACCTGGCGAGGTGGCAGGAGGTTGCCTTGCTTCGGCCGAGGTGGACCCGCCTCCGGGGGCCACCTGGCGAAGGAGCGAAGGATCGGCCGACCTCGACCTAGGTGGACCCCTTCTGGGTGGATACCTAGCGAGGTGGCAGGAGGTCGCCTGGCTTCGGCCGAGGTGGACCCGTCTCTGGGGTCACCTAGCGAAGGAGCGAAGAAGCGGCCGACCTCGGCCTAGACGGGCCCCTCCTGGGTGGACGCCTGGCGAGGTGGCAGGAGGAGCCCCGAACCGAGCTCGACTTCGGCGAGAACGGTTTCGTCTTGGGAAGTCGTCTGGCGAAGTAGCCTTGCCGAGCTCGACCTCGGCAATGTGGCGCTGACTCGGCCGGAGAAACCTCCACGTGGCTCGATCATATCTGACGGTATCTGAGCCCGGCCACATCATTATTACGGCCGTAACAGTTGCCTCCCAGCCCGCCATTCCGTTGGGGCGTCGTAGAACGGAACGTCGGGATTAAATGCGGATATGACGTGGGGAGGCGAAGATCTTGCATCATAATTGCCATGATCCTCGTCGCTGCTTCTCGATGCGCCCGAAGCCCTATAGGAAGCCGCCACGCGTCGTCCACTTGCCCACAATAAATGTGTCGCTTCGAGGCAGAGGCCGTTACCCTGCTAACGAGGCGTCTGTGTCGGGCGTGCGTCCACGCGGCGATCATCCAGTGGCTCGTGGCGGAATGACGGGTACGGCTGCTGTCGCCTGAGTTTGAAAATGAGGGGACTTTCCAGAATGAGGCCTTTCCCCTTGCTTCGTGGGCGGTTTGCTGCAGACTAACTTCCGTTGCCCCGCGCTCGCTTGGCGTATTTTCGGTGAGTGCCTCCATCCTTCTTTCTAGTTCCCATCTTCTCCTTCTTCTCTGAATCTTTGTTTCTTTCTTTGTCATGGCGCGTCGTCGCTATGTTTCTTCTAATCCAGACGAGGCCGGTCCGTCCCGGCCGAGGACTCCATCTTCTTCCTCTTCAGAGGAGGAAACAATCCCGGAGGAGATCCGCAGGCATCTGCAACCTGGGGGTGTCACCATCGGCATCCCCAGGGGGGTCCGGTCTCCTCCGATTGCTTCCGCCCTTCCTCTTCTTTCTCTTCCTGCTCCGCCTCTTCTTCCCGCCGGTCCCTCCGGTCATGCTTCCACCATGACCGAGGGCGATCTTTCTCTGCTCCGGGAGGCCTACGGCATCCCGGGATCAATCCGTCTATTCGTTCCGCGGCCCGGGGAACGTGTCACCATGAGTGGCCCCGGCCGCATAGCCTTCTATGAAGACTTCTTCCTCGGGGGTCTTCGATTCCCTCTGCACCCGTTCTTCCTCTCCTTCCTTAGTCACTTCCGTCTTGTTCCGGCCCAGTTGGCTCTCAATGCCATCCGGGTCATCTTTTCTTTCATAGTTTTTTGTCATTTTCACGGGTTCGTTGCCCGTTTCTCCCTCTTCAGGGCTATGTTCACCCTGAAGAGGTACTCCACCGATGACGGCTGGTGGTACATCTCGCCCCGGCCCAGGTGTCTCCGGTTCGACCTCCCTTCTTCTATCAAGGGCTGGAAGAGCCGGTTTTTCTTTGCCTCGGTCGAGGATGTCGACTAGGCCTGGAGTGAACCGGACCGGTCTCCGAACCGGAACTCTCAGGTCGAGTCGGCGGACCAGGAGGCCTACTCCCTGCTGCTGAGCGACGTGGTCCCGGCGCTCGAGGTTCTGCTTTCGGAGCAGAATCTTTTTGAGGCCGGGATCAGTCCCATCCGCGAGTCGGGTGAGATTCGGTCCTCCCTTGACTCTTGCATTCTTTTGCCTTTATAACCGAGCTGGCTGACCTTCTACTCTTTTGTACTGCAGGCATGAAGTTCTCACTGGAGAGCCTCCTGGAGGGTGCGGCCCAAAGAGATGTCCCCGAGGTGGATGAGCCCGCGGCCAAGAGGGCTCGCATCGGGGCGAACCAGGAGGTGGCGCCGGCGACTGTACCTAGTCCAGCGGCCGCTGCTCTCCCGCCCAGGCTGCCTCGGGGCGGGGCCGTTGATTCCTCGGCTGCCAGACCCGGTGGTGCTGCCGTCGAGGGGGCTCCACCGCTCGCAGCCCCGTCCAGCGCCGGCCCTATCATCGCTGCGGCTCCGACGGCGCAGCCCGTGTCCTCCGCCGGCCCATCGGCTGCAGCTCCTGCTGGAGGGACAATCGCCGTTGGAGCCGAACTGACGGCTCCGCCACCGGTGATCACCCACCGGTGTTCAGTCATTCGCGACAAAGGGCTCGTGGAGAAGGTGATGGAGTACGCCTCCACAGCCCAGGACCGCCGAGCCCGGGGCGGCCGGGACTATGCTGACGCTTTGCTCGGGATCCTCCCACAGCTCTTTACGGTAAGCCCGAGCTCATTTTCTTCCGTCTTTCGTAACCTCGGGTGGTCTTTCTTCTAACCCGGTTGCTTCACTTGTACAGATTGGGAATGACGTTCTCCTACTGAGGAACTTCCTCGTAGGGAACGCGAAGAGGGACGCCGAGAAGGAGAAGAAGCTCGGCAAGCTCACGGCCGACGTCAAGGACCTCATGGAAAAGGGGGTCGAGCTGCGAGCAAGCAATCAGGCCCTCCAGACTGACCTGGCGCGCGCCGAGGGGCGGAACAAGGAGCTGGAGTCTTCCCTAACGGAGGAGAGAGTCTCTCACCAGCGTCGCGCGGAGGAGGACGCAGCTGAGAAGGCTCGTCTTCAGGCCCACTCCCAGTGGCTGGAGCGCCAGCTGGAGGAGGCTAGGCGAGATGCGAACGCGGCGAAGGAGCGGAGTGCGTACGTCAACGGGCTCCTGGAGGCCGTGAAGCGGGAGGCGCAGGAGGCCGTCCCGAAGTTCCGGGCTTCCGACGAGTACACGTCGGAGGTCCGAGAGGCCGCCATGGACTTCTTCCTGAAGGGGTTCCGGATGTGCCGGGAGAAGGTAGGGGCCTTCTACCCCGAGCTCGACCTCAGTGGGGTGGTGCTCGGAGGTAGGAGGCAGGGACCTGAGAGCAGAGCCCCCGGTGCGGCCGACGCCACGCCTGCGGCCCCGGCGACCGACGAAGCCGTGGCTCCGGAGCAGCCGCCCGAGCTGGCCGCCGCTGAAGGCGAGGATGCGAAGCGCGCGACCCAGGCGGAGGGCTCCAACCCCGCACCAAACTGAGCCACCATCTTCTCGCCCTTCTCCGTTGTTGTAGTTGCATTTCTTCTTTCTTTTGGAGACTCCCGGCCTGTCGGGATTCCCAGCTTTGTATTTTTCCTTGGATTAATGAAATTATCCTTTGACTAAGTCTCGAGTTCACTTTCTTCCCCACTCTCCCATCTCCTCTTTTTCTTTCTTGAGGTGTCGATATGGAGTGCCGGAACGAGTGTGGACCTGGTCCCGTCCGTCGCTCTGATCGAAGGTTGGGACATTCCGGACCGCGTGGCGTCAGAGTAGGCCTTGAGCGGGTCCGGCCTTGGGATTGCCTTCATGCTTGCGTGGGCGAAGTGGTTTCTGCCCCGCCTTCCAGGCCGAAGCCCGGGCTTTCCGGATTGAACCCCGGGGCCGCAGGCTTTCTCAAGCCTTGCGCGGCTTGCCGAGCTGTTCTCCGGGCTTGCGTGGGCGAACTGAGTTCGGCGCCACCTTCCAGGCCGAAGCCCAGGATCTCCGGACTAAACCCCGGGGCCGCAGGCTTTCTCAAGCCTTGCGCGGCTTGCCGAGCTGCTCTCCGGGCTTGCATGGGCGAACTGGGTTCGGCGCCACCTTCCAGGCCAAAGCCCAGGATCTCCGGACTGATCCCCGGGGCCGCAGGCTTTCTCAAGCCTTGCGCGGCTTGCCGAGCTGTTCTCCGGGCTTGCGTGGGCGAACTGGGTTCGGCGCCACCTTCCAGGCCGAAGCCCAGGATCTCCGGACTGAACCCCGGGGCCGCAGGCTTTCTTAAGCCTTGCGCGGCTTGCCGAGCTGTTCTCCGGCTTGCGTGGGCGAACTGGGTTCGGCGCCACCTTCCAGGCCGAAGCCCAGGATCTCCCGCTTCCTTCGGCCGTCGGCCATGGTCGGGCATGCCGAATTCAGGGCCATGCGCCGGTTTCCCTGGCCACACGTTGCCTATACGCTGCCATCCGAACTCGGGCCTTGTCCCTCGTCTCTTCAAGAAGGTCGAGGTTGAGCATCATCCTGGCGGGATTTTCTGTCTCGTCATATTGCTCCACACGCAGCGTGGGTAAGCTAAGTTCGATCGGGATGACCGCTTCGGCTCCGAAGACGAGGTTGAACGGGGTCTCGTCGGTAGCCGTCCTCGGGGTGGTGTGGTATGCCCAGAGGATGCTGGGGAGCTCCTCGGCCCATCTGCCTTTGGCCTGGTCCAGCCGCGTGCGGAGACCCTGCAAAATGGTCCTGTTTGTGACTTCGGCCTCTCCATTGGTCTGGGGATGCGCCACCGAGGTGAAGCGATGCCTGATGCCGAGGTCGCCGCAGAACTCTTCGAACTCCCAGCAGTCGAACTGGTGCCCGTTGTCAGTAACCACGGTGTGGGGGAGGCCGAAGCGGCAAACGATCGACTTCCAAAAAACTTGGCGACGTTTGCTTCAGTGATCCGCGCCAAGGGTTCGGCCTCGACCCACTTCGTGAAGTAGTCGATGGCTACTATCAAGAACTTCCGCTGTCCAGACGCCGGCAGGAATGGGCCCAGAAGGTCCATCCCCCACTGGGCGAATGGCCAGGGAGCTGAAAGCTGGAAGATTGGGTTGGAAGGCTGCCGTTGCACCGTGGCGTGATGCTGGCACCGATCGCACTTCTTCACGAAGTCAGCGGCGTCTTCCTTCATCGTCTCCCAGAAGTAGCCCTGACGGAGGGCCTTGTAGGCCAATGCTCTGCCCCCCACATGGTTCCCGCAGATGCCTTCGTGAATCTCCTGGAGCACGAGCTTGGCTTCCGCGGGTCCTACACACTTGAGGAGGGGGTAGGAGTAGGATCTTCGATACAATTGCCCATCCATCAGGACGAACCGCACGGCTTTCTTTCTGATAAGGCGAGCCGCCTCGCGGTCCTCCGGCAGGGTGCCGCTGGTGATGTATTCGGCGTACTTGTCCATCCAGCTGGGTTCATGGCTGACCTGATGGACCTCCGTCGGGGTCTCGAGGCTTGGGATCTCAAGGCGCTCCACATGAGCGCGGCCCAGCATCGAGTCCGGCAGGGTCGCCAGCCGGGAGAGAGTATCCGCACGGGCGTTCTCCCTGCGGGGGATGTGGAAGATGTTGAAGCGCCGGAATCTGGACGCGCCCGCCTTGACGAGCTCCAAGTATTTCGCCATTTGGGGGTCATGCGCGGCATACTCCCCGGAGACCTGTCCCGCCACGAGCTGGGAATTAGTGAAAGCTTTGAGGTTGGTCACGCCCAGCTCGCGGGAGACCCTCAGCCCGGCAAGAAGTGCCTCGTACTCCGCCTGATTATTGGTCGCGGCGAATTGGAAACGGAGCGCGCATTCGGCGATGACCCCATCGCTGTTGGCAAGGATGAGTCCGGCTCCGCTCCCGCCGGAGTTCGAGGCTCCATCCACATGGAGAATCTAGGCATCCTCTCCGGGCTCATTGGGGCCCGTCTCCAGCGGCTGGCCTGAGGGGCCTTCCTCGGGCTCCTTGCCCAAGCCTGCACATTCGACCAAGAAGTCGGCCAGCACCTGCGCCTTCATGGCCGACCTTGGCCTGCCTGTACGTGATGTCGAACTCGCTGAGCTTCAGTGCCCACTTCGCCAATCGCCCCGAAGTGTCGGGTTGGCTGAGCACCGCTTTCAGCGATTGGTCCGTCAGGACAGCGATGGGATGCGCTTGGAAATAGGGCCTGAGACGCTGGGCAGACACTATTAGCGCGAAAACGAGTTTCTCGGGCCGAGAATACCTGAGCTCCGTGTCGCGGAGAAGTTTGCTGGTATAGTATACCGGCCGCTGGACTCCTTGGCCATCGGTCCGAACCAGGACCGAGCTGACGGCTTCCGGGGTGACCGCCAGGTAGAGGATGAGTTCCTCCCCCTCCTCGGGCCTGGACAGCAACGGTGGCGATGCGAGCGTCTTCTTCAGCTCTTCAAAGGCCTCTTGGCATTCCTCGGTCCAAGCGAAGTCGTTCATCTTTCTCAGCACCTTGAAAAAGGGACGGCAGCGATCTGCCGACCTGGAGATAAAGCGGCTGAGGGCCGCAACTCGGCCGGTGAGCTGCTGCACTTGCTTCTTGGAGGCGGGCTGTTCCATGTCCATGATGGCCTGGACCTTCTCCGGGTTGGCTTCAATTCCTCTTTGGGTCACCATGAACCCTAGGAACTTCCCGGCGGAGACGCCGAAGGCGCACTTCGCCGGGTTCAGCTTCATCTGATGACGTCGGAGGTTGCCGAATGTCTCCGCCAAGTCAGCTACGTGGTCCGAATCGGGTTTGCTCATTACCAGCATGTCGTCCACGTACACCTGCATGTTGCGGCCGATCTGGTCCTTGAAGATCCTGTTGACCAGACGCTGGTACGTAGCTCCAGCGTTCTTGAGGCCGAATGGCATCATTCTGTAGCAAAAAGTTCCGCGGTCGGTTATGAAGGCGGTATGCTCTTCGTCCTCCGGGCTCATTCGGATCTGGTTGTATCCAGAGAAGGCGTCCATGAATGACAGGAGGCGATGTCCCGAGGTGGTGTCGACCAGCTGGTCGATCTTTGGAAGAGGGAAGCTGTCCTTTGGGCAAGCTCGGTTGAGGTCGGTGTAGTCCACGCAGATCCTCCACTTACCACTACTCTTTCTTACCATGACCACGTTTGCTAGCCAGCTGGGATACTGGACTTCCCGCACAAAGCCAGCGGCGAGGAGTTTCTCCACCTCCTCATTGATGGCCTTCTGTCTCTCCATGGCGAAGCTCCTCTTCTTCTGGCGGACCGGGCGGCAGCTTGGGTCCACGTTCAACCTATGCGTGATGACCTCGGGCGGAATGCCCGGCATGTCGGCCGCCGACCAGGCGAACACGTCTGCGTTCGCGCGGAGGAACTCCAGCAGGCGGGTCCGTTCTTCTTCAGGGAGTTGGGCCCCGACTTGCACCGTCTTCAGCGGGTCCGAACCGAGGGGATAAGTCAACAGGCGCTCCACGGGCCCTCCCCTGGGTTCCTTCTCTCTTAGGTCGAGGTCGTCAACATCGGGGGCGGGCCCCGCGCCCCGGGCGCCCGGGACCGCTTGAAGGCAATACGGGACCGGCTGGGTCGTCCCCTTCATCTCCCCGAGCCCGGAAGGCGTGGGGAACTGCACCAACAACCTTTTCGTGGAAATCATGGCGTCCAGTTGGTTGAGCCCGGGACGCCCGAGAATGGCGTTGTAAGGCGAAGGGAGCCTGACGACGGTGAACGTTATCAGGATGGTCGTCTTCCGAGGTGGGGATCCGGCGGTGACCGGGAGAGTGATCTCCCCTTCGACCCTCACGGAATCCCCTGTAAAACCTACCAGGGGGGTATGTACCGGTCTCAGCTGACCGTGGGACAAATTCATCCGAGAGAAGGCATCGTAAAAAAGTACGTCAGCCGAGCTTCCACTATCCACCATGATTCGATGTACAGGATGCTTCGCGATGGTCATCTCGACCACCACGGCATCGTTGTTTACATTTTCATTATCTTTCCCCTCCTCGGGAGGGATTACATTCTCCGGGTTCCCGACTTCCCGGGCTCTCTTCGCCGCTCGCCCGACCCCGCGTGAGATCATGCCCACGGGCTTCTCCGTCGGGCGGTTGTCGATTGTAGGGGCTGGCGGTAAAGCCGCGAGCGGCTGCCCCTCCGGGGGACCTCGTTCCTGACGAACTTCCTGAGGTAGCCCCTCCTGATCAGCTCCTCGATCTCCCGCTTCAGGTTGCGACACTCCTCTGTGTCGTGACCGTGCTCGCGGTGGAACTGGCAGTACTTCGATTTGTCCCGGATAGCCCTCGGGTTCTGAGGAGGAGGTCGGCGGAGGTAGCGCTCGCCCTCGATTTCCATGAGGATCTTCGTCCGAGGTGCGAGGAGAGGGGTGAACCTCCGCTCCGGAGTGGCCTCGCCCCTCGGCCTTGGATTCGGGCGAGGGTCGGCAGATGGCCCGGGCTTCCGAGCTCCCGGGGCATCTCTCGGGGGCGGCCTCTTCAGAGTCTTCCCGTCCAACTCTCGACGGGTGCGGTCGGCCTCTTCCGCCCGGATGTACTTATGGGCGCGGAGGAGGAGCTCGGAGTACGTCCTGGGCGGCTTCTTGTCCAGGGAGTAGGTCAGGCGGGACGTCTTGAGCCCGCGCTTCAAAGCCAGCATGGCGACGGGCTCGTCCAGGCTGTAGATTTCCAGGGCTGCGGTCTTGAACCGGGTGATGTAGTCCCGGAGCAGCTCCTGATCCTGCTGGCGGATGGAGAAGAGGCTATCCACCTCTCTTAGCACCTTTCGACAAGCGTCGAAGTGCGCCACAAACTTTCCTTCCAGCTGGTGGAAGAAGCAAATGGATCCGGGCTCGAGGCGGGTGAACCAGACTCAAGCGACCTTCCGGAGGGTGGCCGGGAAGGCAATGCACAAAAGAGCGTCGGTGGCCCCCTGGACCCTCATGAGAGCTTTGTAGCTCTCCAGATGGTCCAGAGGGTCGGTGGTCCCGTCGTAGGGATCCACCTGCGGCATGCGGAACCGCCTTGGGATCGGCTCCGCCTGGATTTCTTCAGAGAAGGGGGGACGGGAGTCGTAGCCCGCCGGGTCCGCCGATGAGTTCTGCAGGTCGGCAAATCGACGGGCAAACTCCGCTAACTTGCGCTCATGCTCCTCCAGGCGCCTCTCAGCCTGGCGCCTGATGGCCTCGTCGGTGGAGTCTTCCACCGAGGCCGCTGGTGAAGGGGCGCCGATCGGTCTCGGCACGAAGTCAGGCCTCGCGTCGCTTGCTGCGATGCGCCGTTTCGGCTTCATCGGCCGGGGATCGACTCTCGTGATCCGCCGAACCGGAGTAATTCCTTTTTGCGGGAACTTGGTGGCTCCCGCGGGGGTTGGAGACTGCCCTCGGATGGGATGGCCTGCCCTGAATGGAGCGCAGGCTCCCACGCTGTCCCGCGGCTCGGGCCGCGGGGGTCCCTGGCTGCGGCTGCGTGGCCAGGGACCGCTGCTGATTTTGAAGCTGCCGGACCGCCGAGGTCAAGGTCTGCAGCTGTTGGATGACGGCCGCGAGGGGCCCGTCTGCTGAGGTCGGCTGTGGTGGAAGAGGAGGGGGAGCTGGAAGCTCCCTCTCCGGGCTGTGGGCCCCTTGAGGGGAGGGAACCTCCCCCGCACGGCTGGCGGACGCCTCGCGCCCACGAGTGACCACCATTGTGGGAGAGCGCGATACCTGCAGAAAGCTGGCTCCCGCTAGGGGGTGTTGTCCTGCCCCCCTACCTGGCGCGCCAATCTGTTGCCGATCTCGTCGCCGCGCCCGTGCCTCGGATCCGTCGATCCTACCGGACCGCCTGGCTCCCGGAGCCTCCTGGCTGGAGCGGACCTGCAAGAGAGGGTCAGAAGACCCTGGCCGGGGATCCCGGCGAGAGAGCTCCGACGGTCAAGTCAGTAGACGACGAGAAGGAACAGATTCTCCAAGACGGGCCCCCGAAGGAGTTCCAGACTCGGAGAATTTACTAGCAAGAAAGGTGCTATGGGGACCAGAAATTCGGCCGGGCCTCCTTGCCGAGCTCACGCCAAGCGATCCCCTTTCGGGACCTTGGATCTCACTCTCGGAACGAGGCTTTTGGCCACTGTTTCTTACTTGTCCCTAGCCCGATCAGCTTACCTTGTCGTCCCCAGCTTCCTTCCTTTTATCTCCTCTCGCTGTTCGCCTGTCTTCTCCTCCTGGAAGGCTCCCCTTCCCCATCCTTTTATCTTTCCCCTTTCGGTGTTGAGGACCAGGCGGCTTTCCGACCTCGTCCGCCGAGTCCAGCGGGGAAAGGGCAAAGACAGAAGGGGGGTGGCGCCGGTAAGGCGGCCGGTCAGACCTCGGGCCCAGTGAGAGCGCTCTCCTTCCCGAGTGTAGGCGCCATCCGTCTATGGGCCCTGTTTTGTCAGAACCACGCCTCTCGACTGCGGGACCTGTCGGGCCGATGCAAATGATGTTTCGCGTGCCGCCGCCATCCGTACGGGGCACCGCCTGTGATGCGCATGGCTCGAGGGACGACCTCGGAACCTGCGCCTCTTTATTTGGGATCTTCTCTGTACGCGCGGCCTGACCTCGGCCAAGGTGGACCCCTCTCGGGTGGACACCTGGCGAGGTGGCAGGAGGTCGCCTGGCTTCGGCCGAGGTGGACCCGCCTCCAGGGGCCACCTGGCGAAGGAGCGAAGGATCGGCCGACCTCGGCCTAGGTGGACCCCTCTTGGATGGACACCTGGCGAGGTGGCAGGAGGTCGCCTGGCTTCGGCCGAGGTGGACCCACCTCCGGGGGCCACCTGGCGAAGGAGCGAAGGATCGGCCGACCTCGGCCTAGGTGGACCCCTCCTGGGTGGACACCTGGCGAGGTGGCAGGAGGTCGCCTTGCTTCGACCGAGGTGGACCCGCCTCCGGGGGCCACCTGACGAAGGAGCGAAGGATCGGCCGACCTCAACCTAGGTGGACCCCTCCTGGGTGGACACCTGGCGAGGTGGCAGGAGGTCGCCTGGCTTCGGCCGAGGTGGACCCGTCTCTGGGGTCACCTGGCGAAGGAGCGAAGAAGCGGCCGACCTCGGCCTAGACGGGCCCCTCCTGGGTGGACGCCTGGCGAGGTGGCAGGAGGAGCCCCGAACCGAGCTCGACTTCGGCGAGAGCGGTTTCGTCTTGAAAAGTCGTCTGGCGAAGTAGCCTTGCCGAGCTCGACCTCGGCAATGTAGCGCTGACTCGGCCAGAGAAACCTCCACGTGGCTCGATCATATCTGACGGTATCTGAGCCCGGCCACGTCATTGTTACGGCCGTAACAGTACCATTTCGAAACCCAAATGTCATTGAAACCCCATTTCAGCAAGATGCAACGAACCCAGGACGATAGCACCCTCACAGATCTTGAAAAGTTTAACAATTTTAAATAAAAAGAAGCATCTCAATCAAATGCTATATGGAAACTTATGGCCTCTCGAAGTTTTGATATGCAATTGGGTCTTGGATGCGATGGATCTTGCTTCCAAACCTACTCGAGGTGACTCAGTTTGTCCGCAATTGATCTAGTGATTCTCCTGGATTACTGCACAATCTTCAAGTAGAAGAGCTAGAAATAACTAAACTGCACCTCGATGGAACTCTACCCATGAACAAGTTGATATTTTTCTTCCTTTGATGAACTCCTCATTCATATCTCCTACTCATTACATTAAGAAACAACAGAAAGAACCAAGAAAAAGCAACATACGCACAAAAAAGAACTAAATTTCTTATAATCGAGCTGTCATTGCTGGATGAAAGTAGATGTACCACGAGACCAACATTATGAAGCGAAAAAATGGAGGAATCTTGGGGAGAGGGGCGAACCATGAACGTCAGCATCGGCGTTCAACTGGTGGACCTTCTCGATGAGGTCGGCCTCGGAGATGTCCTCGGGGAGGTCGATATCGACGGACCGGATGCCCACCTCAGCGCAGGCCTTGCGCTTCATGCTCACGTAGCTCTGCGAGTCCTTCCGCGTCCCCACGATCACCACCGCCAGACCCGGCACCTGACAATCCAATTCAGACCAAGATCGCATCAGGTGCGACCTAAAAGCCTGGAATTCGATCGAGAACTGCGAGTGATTGAGGTGGGATAAGAGGTTTTTGGGATTGTACCTTGTTGTAATTCTGGGAAAGGGATCGGACTTCGCTGGCGATCTCGTTTCGGATGGTTTGGGCGATCGCCTTGCCGTCGATGATCGTCGCCATTGACGCCGAACAGACGAGAAGAGACGGATCAGTGGGCGGCAGCCACGGGTGGGCGATGGGTTATCGAGGAGTTCGTGGTGAAAAAAAAACGGACCGTGGAGGCTCAGTTGGACATGAACCGGGTTCATGACTTGTTGGTTTGGGTGGATTTTGCTTAAAAATCTACTTGATTAATAATTTTGTGAGGACCGGTTTGGGTCCAGCTCCATCTACCAGGGATGGTAATTTTAACCCATTCAATACATTGGGTACCCAATCTGGCCGATCCAAATGAAACCAATTTTATCCGATCCGATTAGAATCTAGGATAGGTATTCTCTATTCCGACTAGAAAAAATATCTGGCATAGATTCAAGTAGCATACAAGTAATGGTATACTCTATTCCAAATCTTATCGAATATAACTTTAATCTAAGTTATTCTTTTAAAATTATAACTATTTTATAATATTTATATGATAATTTTTTTATCCGATCCCTCTTATCTACCCGACTCAATCTGATCTGCATCTTTACTTGACCCGGCCCAACTCAATCCTAAGATGGATAGGATTATGGACATGAAATTTTTAATTGAAGGATAGGCATGGATTTTGGCCAACCCGATCTATACCCGACCCATTGCTTTCTCTATCCTTCACTAGCAAACAAGTCAAACTAGAGCTCGCCTAACCCATTCCAAGTTTAGCTATATTTAGCTTGAGATATAAATAAATAATTAATGAATAATTCCAATTATTATTTACTTATAAATTTTATATTTATTTATTTTAAATTGTATAAATTATATATAATAGAATATATTCTAATTATAATATTCTAATATAATTAAAATTATTAGTTCAAATTATATAAATAAACTTTTCAAAAAAAATAAATCTCTTATTAGATCTACTATATAAAACTATAAATTGTGCACATGGCCAGAGTCCGGCGGCTCGAAATTGAATGAGCTTGCTTGAACTTAGCTTAAAATATAATTGAGCTAACTTGCTCACCTTCGACTCGTTTATATGCATAGATCTCAGTTTCTATCAATATTAGGTACCTTCTAACACAATATACCAATATCTCGAGTCTACATATCTCATCGATATTAATCAAGAGATTCTGAAATATTAATCGATATGGTACTAACTCTTTTTTTTAATTAAGGTATGGTACTAACTTATTAGCTCATATTTTTAATCATTCTTATATTTGTAAATATTTTTAAAGATAAATTTTAAGATCAATATCTTCATATAATTGATAATTCTGGATTTATCTTCTTAGTCAAGATTTTGATATCTATGCCTAAGATTCACTACTTTTTTATTAATAGAGGTTAACCAAGATCTCATCTTGATCTTGGCCATCTATTGAGATGATTGGAATCATGGCATTGCCCAATTAGTATGCAATAAATATGCATTGCCTATCTCATGCTTAGATTAGACCAAGAGAACTAGAGACAAAATTCTCTAAGGTTGTGTTTGGTAACAAGCAATCTATCCAAATTATTGATAATTTAATAGGGCACCACCACATTGCAATGTTTAGTATATTTTCTAGATGGCAATCTATCATGTCTGATAATCAAATTGCCTTCTAAAAGGCAATTTGGATTACTTCTAGGAAATGTGGTAATCTAGATTATCACCTTCCAGTTAATCTAGATTATTGAATTACCTTTACCTTTTTTCTATCCATATAATATAATATAATTAATATTTTATAATAATATAATATTTATTATATTGTATAATATAATTTGATAAAATATTAATTATATTATATTATATTATATTATTAATATATTATATCATAATATGATATTATAAAATATAATATAATATATATTATTACATAATATTTATAATATAATATTAATATAATATGGTATATTTATATTTTATATTTTATAATACAAATTATATTATATTTATATAATAATATTGATATAATATTATATATTTTATATTTTTTAAATTTAGTTTATTTAATATATTGTATTTAATAATATAATATATTTTATTTAATTTATTTGATTGTATATTGATATAGTTTTTAATATTAATTTTTTTAATATAAAAAATGTTATTTTTATATAAAAATATAAAATATATTTTTAGTATTTTTTAATATAAAATATAAAATATATATTTTTAATAAATATATAAAATATAAAATAAAATATTTTTTATAAATAAAATATATATTTGATTTAAGGATATTTTAGAAATTTGATTTTATATTATGCAATATTACCAGTATGTACCAAAAATAATAGTCCACATTACCTATAATCAACATTGTTGCCAATCCGTAAAAAATCTCCTCTTCTATTCTAGCCTTTCTCACATTGGCTGCAAGCTTGCTTTTTTGCCTAACGTTGGTTCTTCACGCTATCTAGCTAGCTTGCTAACTTGCTTTGTTCTAAATCTCTCAACAATTTCAACTCAGCTTCATAATTGAGAGTTGAGACTACCTTATCCTCTTCTAGATATTTATAGACCAAAAGCCCTTAGATTCGCTACTGGTTCATTAAATCATTCTTTGCCCGATCCTCGCCTTTTCCAATGGCTTATGAGAATCATTCATTCCTCGATCCAAACCGAATCGATTATGTTACCTTTCAAAATTGCCAGGCAATGCACCAAATGCAACCTAACTACATTATAGAGTTTTTTTTGTTCTTAAATATAGGGTACCGTGCCTAAAATAGTAAATCTAATGAAAGGTATATATAGAAAAAGTTTAAATTGTAGTGTTAGATGTGCATGCTTTTGGTAACAATAGATTTGATCTATGAGTGGAGAGAAAGAACTGAATATGGTTTTGCTAAACATTGATAGCTTATCTTGTTGGCACCCCCCTCCTAAAGGATTCCCCTTGGAGGGAGGTCTAGCTAAAAAACCTAGTTGTCTCAAATTGCTATCATAATGCTCGAAAATGAAAATCTGAATGTAGTTTTAAGAGGCTAAGAATGGATCTCGGTAGTGGAAGGAAGTTGGCTTAAGTTTCCAATTTTAGTTGTTAATTGCAAATGTCTAAGGTTGCAAGCCACCGAAAGAGAAAAAAATATTTATGATCCATTTTTATATGGTAAACAAATTACTTAGAAAACTATATTTTTTTAGATAAATATTTTTCGTGCAACATTTAAATAGAAAAATAATTTATCTATATTCTTTTGCACATGAAAAAGTAGTTTTGAAATATATTATCCATGCTCTTTTGCATTACTATTTTTTTGGATAAGTTGTTAAAATTTATTCATATTTTTCATGATATTTTTTATATTTTGCAAGCATAAATAGTATAAATGGCAATGGATAGCTAAGTTATTGGGTATTAAATGATAAAAACATTGGAAATAAGAATAAGGATATTTTGGAAATAAATTTTAATATTTACTTTACTGATTTGTGGGAATATGATTTAGCCATCTCCTAGTTGAGTAAGATTTTTCTTCCATTTCATGGATAAATGCTATCCAGAAAAATTCACTTATCCATCTTGAAAAGTATGAGAATATGGATAAGTTGATTAATAAGAAAGTTGATCAACTTTTTAATGATATTTATCCACAAAATAAGAGGTTGTTCAAGACCGAAGCTTCTCTTAAAAAGTTTCACTCAGCTTCTTCCTACCCCCTCCAACACGAGAATGGATTGTATTTATAGACATAGAAATGCAATGAAAAGGGGTAGATAATTGAATGCGCAGCATACGAGTTGGCTTCTAGATTGGTGATAGAATGTCTCGAGTCTAAGTGGCTAAGAAATGGCTTTCTGATGGCAATTCTCTTTGCCAAGAAGGAGGTTCCTTTTTTTTTGGGCTTTTTTCATGATGGATTCATGTTAGGCTGTTATGGTGTTGTTTCATGGGTTTGGCCTGCCCTTGGTCTCATCTAGTTGGATTATGGATGGGTTTGGCTGTTAAGGTGTTGTTTCTAGTTGGTTTATAGAGGAGCAAGGTCTTGGCCAAATAAAAAGTAGAATTTAGCTTAGGGATAAAGAAGTATTACATTAATTAAGATTCACTTCTTTTTATTTATTTATTTTTTTTTTTTTTGGGTTATGGTTATAGATTTGTATTTGGATGGATGTGGTTTAAAAAGGGCAGGGTAATCAGAAATCATTTATGTTCGTTGGCAGTTGTTATAGGATTTGGTAACTAGGTTCGGTTACTTTAGTTATCTTTAATAATTTACACCAAGGGATGCCATATTACTTTATACTAATACGTACCAAATATACTATAAGAGGGCGTGCCAGGTGTCAACATGTCTAACTTGTCCTATGCATATCAAGTACCGACATGGCTAAGAGATTGATATCCGTGCTGGATTCGGTACCAAAATAGTATATTTTGGTTTGGACCAATGAGAAAAGGTTTAGGTAAACTAAACTAGAGAGAGAGAGAGAGAGAGAGAGAGAGACTGCTCTTATCAAAATGACAATTTTGACATGCAGTCATTTTGATCAGGAAGATGATGATGGATTCTAGAACGTTCGGAAGCCTCCGTGGAATCACAATTATTTCATAAATAAAATTAATCAGCTTTTTTTTTTTTTTTTTTTTTTTTTTTTTTTTTTCAAATTGCCTTGGTTTTCAACTTGATGAACTGACAAGTTATGTATCATGTTGTTGTCTTTTGCTTGCAATAACAGGCTTGAATCATTTAAATGGTCCAGGATGCACAGTTTTTCTGAGTACTCACACTTCTTCCTGTAGCCTGCAATTTTTGGTCGGTTTTGTGATATTATTTTTCTTTTTCTGTTAGTCTTCAGCTGAACAGAAGTTTGTAATAAATTCAGTGATAAATGATCATGGGGATTCACCATTAATAACTCTAAAGAGAGAATGTCTCTGTTTCCTAGCCACACCTACTCTAAAAGTGAATTTAACCCCAAAAAAAATAAAAAACACACACAACATTTTGATCAACTTATATATTCTCATTAGATTCTGCTCAAGCTTGAGACCAGTTCTTAAACTTGTGACTCATTAGTTTTCATCCTTTTTTCACTAAAGCACTTGATGTAAAGTTAATTTGAGTTTTGTTCATGTCTTGTGTAAATTTCCTCATCCCTGCATCAGGTTGGCTTCAGGGTTGAGTCCTGGAAGAGTTGATGGACACACCTGCTGGTATGAGAAGAAAATAATACCGTGATGAAGCAACCGCCGTTGCGATCATCCTTTGCGCCGACCGCCGAACATCGGCCATATCGATGCATCAACAATCATCCAATTCCTGGAAATTCGAATTTTTCGACAGCATCTAACATTGTCCATGCGTCATTAGATCGATTTCTTGTTCTTGTCATCCTTCACTGCCTCATTGTCTATTTGTTACAGAGCATCAGGCTTTACAGCTCCACCACAAAGATGCTCCGATCCACAGGACCCTGGGTAATTGTGCTACAAATTCATGATCCTTTCTGCTCTTGAATTGATTCTTGCATGATCGAAGATTTCCCAAGTGACCGATCGAGGAGTCGTTTTGATGTTGTTTTTCATTACCTTTATTCTTGAAGTTAACTGACATTGTTTCAAGTGGACCGATTCTTACAGGTATGATGCCTTGCAAAATGGCTCATGGTCCACAACAATATTCTTTGTTCTTTTAGGTGGCAGGATTGGATGGAACTAATTTGTTTGAGCATTCCATTGTGATTGCTACATTCTAACTGATGCTTGGTGTGGATAAACCTGCAATTCTTATGTCAAAAGTCTTCAAATTGGATCTCCTTTTTATATCGAGATGGATGATATAAAAAGCATCATGATATGAGGTTAGATCTACATTGATGAATAGAAGCCAAGCACTTACCTGCCAATTAAGATTCTTAATTTTTATCTCTATGCATTCAGGTGTCTCTACTTCCTCATGGGCCCAACAAATCTCTTTGCAAATCGTCCTTTGTCTTTTGAATGATGCCAACAAATTCCAATGCCAGATTCCTAAGGAAAAGCATCACTAGCACTAGAGAATTTTCTTAGAAAGATGCCTCAATGCACCTTAGGGAGACCATTATCATCATTCTTCAAAGGTGATCTTAGCCTGTTCCTATTGTCTTGTAAAAAAAAATATCGAGATCTCGGCCCGATGGGGGACATGATCTGCAGATTTGAGTTGGGGTGTACCAAAGAATACCCCAAGTGGTCCCATAGGTTGAACTGATGCAGATATATCTTAAAGGACTTTGGGTGGGGGATATATGATGGATGCCATTGGCTTTTGTCCTCCAAAGGGTGTAAAATATGTAAGAATAGGCAGCCTGGTGGCAATGGTAGAAAGTGGACATCTTTTTTCCCTGGTAGACAGATGCCACAAATTATACTGACAACAATTTGTGATGGGAATGGCTACTAGCATCACTCAAGGATCACAACATCCTCATCCTTCATCTTTATATTCCTCCAATTGTGGTCTTTTGTGGAAAAAAACTTCAACAGGGAAAGGTTTCCATGCCAACCAAATCAAACATCTTCAGATGGAGGCCTGAAAGGTCCCCCTTTCCCTTTCTAATGCATGCAACTCCCTCTCTTTCCATGCCCTTATTTCTAAGAAGTTGCATCAACTCCAGTGGGCTAGACATGAATAGGTTTGTGATGCAATCTTTAGAGACTGCTTCTACCTACCAAGCCAAAAAACCTACATATTGAATGTTTTATAGGGAAAAATAACAAAGAAGAGTTCTACTGAGGTGACCCAAATGTGGGACACTAAGTAGGAGGCCAAGAAAGCCTATTGTGGTCTCCTGTTGTTTTGTCAATAACATCACAGGGCCTAGTGAAAAAAGCAGAGCTTTAAATGCATGAATAGGTGAATGCACAATTTGCAGCAGAGTTCCCAGCTGTTGATTTAATGAAGTTTACACCTACAGAGCCAAAGATCTTTAAATGCCAGGCTCAACTCTGGACATGCATGAAAAGTTTCTCTGCTTGCATTCATTTTGCCATCCATGATGTTGCTTGTATAAATAAGCACAAGTGACGTTTGAACATGATGTTTTTTTCACATGGGCAAAGGGAAATGCAACAAGAGGACATGAAAAACCCAAGATCGAGAGATTACATAAAATTTAGGAAACCTATACCGTGACCCTTTCAACTTTCAGCTATTTGCATGGACACGCCCTTTAATATATATATTGTTATTCCCAATCGGCTTCCCTCCGAACCAGATTGAAGCCAACGGCCCTTCGGCTGGGTCGGACCAAAGGTCTGACTGACCGACCGAAGATCCAACAGACTCACCAGCGGTCCGACCAACCCATTTCAACCAAGCCATGTCGGCCAGGTCGATCCAAGGATGGCCTAGAGGCTCCTTCCAGCTGGTGCTGGGATTCCATTACGACAGAATCCTGACATCTCGGCATCATTACTCTACGGATCCCGCGATCTCGACGTCGTTACTCCACGGGTCCCACGATTTGTTGCCACCTGGCCACTACCGAGATTCCTCTATGGACAGTTTGGCCATTCCCAGCCTGACCCCTAACAGATTCTGATGAAGCTCCGTGCCTATATAAGGTAAAAGGGGGACTCCGAACGGTAAGAGAACATTTTCCTTCCCACGAGCTATCTCCATTAATTCCTCCATTATGTTGCTCTAAGCTTCCCGCTAACTTGACCATCGAAGGGTCCCCGCTGGAGCGCCTCCGACCCGTGGGACATTTTTGCAGGAACCGGGGAAACGCACGCTCCAGCCAGGTCGAGAAAACCGGGTCTGAGAGATTCAGCGGCAACAGATTGGCGCTAGAGGAAGTGGGCCTGAACCTTCATTCCTATTTTCCTTCTCCAAAAGGGGGAATCCACCACTAAGTAAGGCGATGGCGAAGGAAAGAGCTTAGAACACCTTCAACAGGGGAGGCCACTCCCAGGTTGGGTCTGGAGAACCTCTCAGGGAGAACGACGCCGCCCGCCAACCATCATCCTGGGACAGCAGCAGTTCCAGACTCTCCTGAACCGTATCGACACCCTTGCTGCTGCAGTTCAGAACCTTCAAGACACGGCCAATGACAGACAGCAGCCACCCGCGGTGTCCAGAACCGGTCATCCATCTGCTGTCAAAAGGAGCCGATAGCAAGGAGTCCCTCGACACCGCTCCCACGCGACCTCGGAGCCCCGAAGGTCACAGAGGACTCGCACCTACGGGAAAAGAGTGAGGTCCGCCTCACCCTCTTTCGCGAATTCGGTCTCCGACAATGACCAGCGATGCAACGAAGACCCAAGGGACTACACCAGCAAGCTCCAGTGCATGGAAGAGCAAATTGCAGAACTTGTCGATTGACAAAAAGGAGAAGAAGCGCTAGCGTACGACTCCCGCCCACCATTCTCCGCCATAATTATGGGAGAAACTATTCCTCGTCACTTTAAGATCCTCCAGGTGGATGCTTACAATGGCACCACCAACCCTCTGGACCATCTGGGCACTTCCAAGGCCCACATGATAGTGCAGGACATCTCCGATGCCCTCCACTGCATCGCCTTCCCCGCAATACTTAAGAAGGCGGCTCGGATATGGTTCTCCGCCATCCGACCAGGTACGATTCACTCCTCCCAGCTGGAAAAGCTCTTCTTGTCCCATTTCAGGACGTGCAGCCGGACACCGAGGAACACGGACTGCCTCTTCCTCGTACAGCAGAAGGAATGAGAAACCCTCCGAAATTATATGGCTCGATTTAATTTGGCAGCCATGGAGGTCTCGGACCTCAACAAGCACGTAGCCATGTTGGCCTTCAAGAAGAGGCTGCGATCGTCCAGACTCACCTTCTCACTGGACAAAAAGTTCCCGACAAGCTACTCCGAACTATTAGCCCGGGCGCAAAATATGCCTTGGCAGAAGAACAAGCAACAAGTCGACGCCAGGCTGAAGGAAGGTCGACTCCCAGAGGAGGGGCGATAGGGCTCTCAAAGTCCGACCTCCCAGTGATGGCACCAACTCGGCCCGACGCCGCAGCACTAAGTCGAAGGACTTTCCCAGGAGGTTCGAGACTTACACACTTCTCTCCCTCGCGAGGGAGAAAATCCTTATGGAGATCGAAAAGGAGACCTTCCTACAAAGGCCTCGCCTGATGAGGAGTCCCTTCACATTAAGGAATAAGGACAAATACTGCCGGTTCCACTGCGACCATGGGCACAGTACAGAAGATTGCCTCCAGTTGAAAGATGCGATCGAAGATTTGATCAGACGAGGGTACCTGCATAAGTACGTCCGATCCCAGAGGAACCGGGCTGAAACTTTCACTGCCAGAAACCCCCCGAAGGAAATAGAGCTACCCAACCAACGCCCTACCAATGAAAATGTTGGCATGCTCCATTGCTGGTCCAACTGGAGAGACGAAGGAGGTCGGGACATCTTAAAGAGGCCTCTGGGTTCTAATGTAATTAGTTTCTCTGACGAAGACCTCCCAGAGTCTCAAGCCTCTGGGGATGATCCTGTTGTTGTGTCGACAGTAATTGCCAATTATGATGTAAGAAGGATCCTCATTAATAATGGAAGCTCCACTGAAATTTTGCTATATGATGTATTTTGCTATATGATGCATTTGTCAGAATGAATCTGCCTAGAACTAGGCTGCAAGAATCCCCAACGTCGTTGACTGGGTTCAGGGAGAACTCTGTCGGCATAGAATGAGAAATAACTCTGCCCGTGACCATCAGATCGGAGCCCTATCAAAAGACCCTCCCTATCAATTTTGTGGTCGTCCGCATGATGTCAGCTTACAACACCATATTGGGATGACCGGTCTTTAACAAATTCCAAGCCATTGTATCTACCTACCACTTGCTGACAAAATTTTTGACTCGAAATGGGGTTGAAGTGATGAGAGGGAATCGTAGGATGGCCAGGCAGTGCTTGACCATTCAGGACAGACAATCGGGAGGCCATTCCACCTTAGAACAGTTGGATCCCAGGTCCGAAGCTGACTACTGTGGAGAACTGATCAAGAAGATCCTATTCATACCTCTTAGGGAAGACGACCCTACCAGGGTCCTGTAGATTGGAAGCACGCTCGATGAGGAGGTTAAATCAAAGTTGGTCAGCTTCCTATGGAACGATGCCAACATTTTTGCCTGGTCGACATCAGACATGCCAGGCATCCTGTCGGAAGTCATAACCCATCGGCTAAAGGTGGACCCCACCTACAAGCCCGTTCGATAGAAGAAGAGGAACTTCGTCCCAGAGAGACAGAGGGCAATCGATGAAGAGGACAAGAAGCTCCTCGAAGCTAGCTTCATCAGAGAAGCCCACTACCCCGACTGGCTAGCAAATATCGTGATGGTGAGGAAGGCCAGTGGGAAGTGGAGGATATGTGTAGACTACACTGACCTCAATAAGGCCTGCTCGAAAAATAGCTTCCCCTTGCCAAAGATTGACCAGCTGGTGGACGTCACTGCCGGTCATCAACTTTTGAGCTTCATGGATGCCTTTTTGGGTACAACTAGATCAACATGGACCCGAAAGACGAGGAGAAGATGACCTTTATCACTGACAAGGGGCTGTACTGCTACAAGATGATGCCCTTCAGCCAAAAGAATGCCGAGCCACCTTCTAGAGGCTGATCAACAGGATCTTCGAGGGACAACTTGGAAGAAACATGAAGGCATATGTTGACGACATGATAGTCAAGAGCCTCCGGAGAGCTGACCACATCAAGGATCTGAAAGAGTCCTATTTATATGCTCAAAATCCTAGAAAAATCCAAAAAAGTCCTCAAACTAGCCGTTATAGCATTAAATAAAAATGACCGTTAAATAATTAAATTTTAGAATTTATTAAAATAATTAAAAAAAGGTAAAAATGTAAAATGCATGGGCTCTTGCATTCGCACGTGGGGAGAGGTTGGTTTTATTATTTTATTTTTTGTAACGTAACGACAGCAGGTGGTCCCATTGAATGTGCTCATAAAGAAGCTTCTTGATTTTATTGTTAAGGTCATGGTGGCAGTGCTTGCCGAGTCCCTCATTTTAGATCCTGGCAATCTTGATTCAATCTCATAGAGGGATCTTACTCTACCATTTGCCGACCTTTGTAAGGGTCCAATTCTTAAAGTGGAGGTAGGGGGCCACTTCCTGGGTTTCTGCTTCTCCTCTTGCTCATTACGATGAAGCGATTCAACATCGATCGAGCCTTCTCATTTCGAGGCATCATTACTGGTTTCACCACCACCACCACCTACTTGCCGAAAAAGGATAAAGGATAGAAGAAGTAGGTGCTAAACCCTAACACTAATAATGAGTAGATGAGAAAAGGAGTGGGTTAAATTAAACATTAATAGGGCCAATTGAAACTTTTTGTTAGTGCCGAAATCCATTAGACACCAGGATACTGGAGCTAGTAGTGCAAGAAGACCTTTAGGAGGTGGAACCTACAAAAAGTCCTAGCTAGAAGGCATTTTAGTATAGGCCCTCCAACACTCAAGTCAGATTTCTAACATAACAACAATATGAGGAGCGCAGGATGGAGTTTTTTTATACCTTGAGAGCTCCCAAGGGTCCCCTTTTATAGGTGAAAGATGATATTTTTTAAATAACAAATATCTCAGTAGATTTGGTGAGAAATAATAGAGCTTATCACGTGGAGTGCTAAGAAATTTTTTGTTTATAGAGATATCTACTCTATTTTAATTGGAACCTTATTTTTTATGTAGAATTGGCCATATTTTTTAATGACGATGTTGGCTACTATATAGGTCCAAGCACGCATCCCTTAATTACGAAGATATAGCAGTGATTAGAATCATGAGACGTGATGTGATCTTTTGGCAATATAATCAAGGGCATGGAAGTAAGCATTGGTCATATTGACCTTTGAACTATCTGGCAAAGAGGCATCGATTACTGCTTTGGCTCAATTAGGCAAAGGCAATCGGCGGCTAGTGCTTGGTCAGTTTGGTTGGTCAAGACACTATTTTTTTTCAATGAGATGATGGTCAGACAATAGAGCCACTCATGCATCAAGCATATGGTCGAGCCATGTCCGAGAATACTAAAGCCAAGAGAGAACCATTAGCCGATCAAAGATTGAATTCGATGAATGATCGATGAGTACATATTAGTTTTCGAAGGATCAACTGATAAAAAAACACCATCAACATTAAGTGTTGACTCTGATCTTGATTTTGATGATTGACAAAATGGTTAAGTATATATAAGTACTAATTATATTTTAAGTGTGTTTATCAGATCTTAGTACTAATCCATGTTGAATGAAGAAATGCTTGTATTTCAGTTGAAAAAGTTCTTAAATTAATGAAAAATCAAGTATATGGACTTTGAAATTAATATGGAAGAACTTGAAGTGGTTAAAATTTGATTTTGAAGAAGTTTCAGCAAATTTCTGCAAAGGCACAAGCAAGTATCGACACCCAGGATTCAAGTGTCGATACCTGAAAATCAAGTGTCGACACCTGCAAATGAAGTGTCGACTCAAGGCTTGAGATTTTTGAAAATACAGAACTATGCCATATGGAGGTTTTTGTCTCAAGTGTCGACTCACAGGAATAAAGTGTCGATACTTGGAAACCAAGTGTCGACCCAAGTGTTGACACCTGGAGGTCAAGTGTCGACACTTGCTGTAATGGCTAGTTTTATAAAAACTACAGAACTTCTCCAACTTGCTTCAAATGGCTAGTTTTTCATCCCTAACGGTCATAAACAGTCATCTATAATTTGAAGAGCTATATAAATATCTAAAATCAAATAGGGATGCAATCCTTTGGTGAGATTATTGAATATCCTTCAAGGATTCAAGAGTTAAGTGGTTTAAGCCTTCAAGCTTCCAAGTTTCAAAGAGAGCATCCAAGTTCACATCATCAAGCTGCATTCAAGGCTTCAATAACTTGAAGACAAGTTCTTCATCAACAATCAAGGGCTTCAAAGAGATATTTACTTTATTTTAGAAAGTTTTAATTATATTCTTTCATATTGCTCTTACATTGTTTTACTTGAGGTTTTTGGTGAGCCTTGGAAAACCAAAGAGATTTTTGGTAAGCCTTGGAAAACCAAGGATGGTTGTTGGTGAGCCTTGAGACCAACTAGGGTTTTACTTATGAGCCCGAAGATAAAATAAGTTGTTTAGATTCTTGGTTAACCCGTAAAACTAAGGGTAGTTGTTGGTGAGCCTTGAAACCAACTAGGATTTTACTTGAGCCCGAAGACAAAACAAGTTGTAAAGGTTGTTGGTGAGCCTAGGTTACAAAACCAAACTTAGTGAAATTTCCAAGGGAATCTTGGGGAGTGGATGTAGGTGCCTTGGAGTATACCAACCACTATAAATTTCTTTGTGTTTGTGTGATTATTTTCTTTGTGCATTTACTTTGTTAATTCTGCTACATATTATTTTGAAGCACACAAATGCATTGCCAAAACATAAGCATTGAATTGATCTAGCATATACTTGCTTTAGTTTATTGCAAATTATTTGAAGGTTTTATAAAACCCAATTCACCCCCCCTCTTGGGTTGCATCCATTTATGGGCAGCATTGAGACATTTTTGGATAAGGATACTTGGCAATTGGTGCTTAGCTGGACTTAATTGGCTTGGAAAGGCACCAACTCTCCTGATAAGGGGTCAGATGAGTGGTGGACAGACCATGCACTGGCCATATTGGATGTTTGATAATATTGGAGCTAAGAGGAAACTCTCAACTAACCAGAGACAATCCAATGAATGGTCACTGATACAAAATAGGGCTGCCCAACCAGGCTTATCGATAGGCCATCCAATCAGTATGTTGAATTATTCAATAAAGTTAGAGCCGAGAGGTAATCCACAGCCAATCAAGGCCCCCCATCCAATGAATGATTGGAAGATATGCGGTTAGGTAGCCCGACCAGGCTAATTGATTTGGGCTTTATATATTTGGCGATGAGCAATCGGCAGTCATGTAGTAGGGTCAACCGACCAAGCCTGTTGACTTGGACTCATATCCTTAGGTCCAAGAAGAATTTCTTCTAATAGATATCCCCTACTCCTCGGTTCGAGCTTTGGTCGAGCTACAGGAGTATGTATTCAAAAGACATCAAGGATATGAAGGGCCCTCTTAATTAAGGGTTGCGCATGGCTTATGAGGTAGATTTGAATGGACAAAAATAATCATAAGCTCCAATTTATGAATTCAGCAGATGCTTTAGCTATCATGTCGTATTTAATCTTGGCAACCGATGGCTACAGGGAACTAATAGGGAGCCCCCATGTGCAACACGCCGATCGGTCTAGAGCAATTTAGGATTTTAAAACCTCCTTTCCTCTTACTATAAAGGTGGTTCCTTTTACTGCTTTAGTTTTTCACCCACATTCTTACTTTTTAGGGCTTTCTTCTTTAGAGCATCCTTTTGCCACCCCTTGCTCTAGCCATAGTGTCCTAATTTTTTCTCTCTTTTCCCCTACTCTCCCTGATGGAGATCTTTCCGAGAGGTCCCTCATCATCCTTGATTATTTTTGCCTTCTTCCTGTTCCTAGGTAGGTCTTTTCATCTTTTCTTTTAACTTTTCTTTGTTATTCCACTTTTTCTCCTTGGTAATGTTGGAATTTCAGGGAGTCTAAGAGGGAGAGGTCACCGTCGGAATGGGATTCCAAGAAAGTGGGATAAAAAAACTTTAAGTTCTAATCAAGGGATGCACCGGACCAAAGACCTCCTGGCTCGATATGTACCAATCCATACTGAACGTGGGTGACTTAGCTGAGATCCATGTTCTGTACGAAGTCCCAGGAGAGTTCGATTTGGAGCTCCCTAAATCCAATGTGCAGGTGAATAACCTGCCTCTATGTAGACTTGAAGTATACGAGGAGGTATTCGAAGTTGGGCTAAGGTTTTGTATTCCTTCTTTCCTTCTAGATCTTCTCAGATTTTATAACATTTCCTTGCATACCATAACCCCTAATTGCCTTAGGTTAGTTATAGGATTTCTTGTTGTTTGCTTCTTGGCCGAGGTTCAGCCTTCTCTTTTCTTGTTCTACTCATTCTATACCATCAAGAGGCATCCCTATGCCAAAGACTTGTGGTATTTCTCTGCTCAGAGGGAGTCTTCCTTTTAATCAAGGACGTTCCTCCCACCATTCATGGATAGAAGAAGTGATTTTTATTCGTTTCTTATTCTTCTATCTATAGCTGGGACCTGCTAAGCTGAGATCGACCAGAAGCTTCCACCCTCCAAGTCCTAACATTAGATGCCAAGGAAGAGGGATATTTTAAAATCCTCTAAGATTATAAAGTTCTCCATGTAGGTTATCTAAGGACACCCTCTTTAGTGCAGGGCTTAGCCAGGTCGATCCTAGGAATGAGTTTGGGATCTATTTTTGCCTTTTCACTTTCTTTTGTTCTCTTTCTCGTTCTGATCAGTATTGCATGGTTACAGATACGAGGCATGAGGACTTGGCCAAATTGAGAAATACCCTTTCTTAGAATAAGAATGCTCGGACCACCATCACCGCATCAAAGAAAGTAAGATTCATAGATGCCGATCCAAAGGATACTCCAACCAGGCAAGCCCCCCAAGTCGAGGCTATAGTTTTGGCGATTGTTGCTCGGCTATCTCTATATATTCCAACTCTATCGTAGGCCGATCAACCCTCATCCTCCTTTCCGGGTGAGGTGGCTCCAATGAGGGACTCACCAGACTTTAATTCTCCCTTGGCCGAAATCTTAGAAAATACAGCCTTCTGGGATTGGAGAGCTATTTGGGAGTTGGTCGAGAGAACCCTGGTCCCCGCAGAGTTGGGGAGAATGGAAGGGATGAGCCTCCGAAATCTAAGGAGGAACTCAATGACTACCATCATTAGGTACCTCTTTAGCTAATTCTTGTTTTTCATTTTCTTTTCCATTTCCCCTCTACTTTTTTCTAACATTTGGTCTTGGTGCAACTGATGCATTTCATGGTCACCCTGACTAATCGATCGATTACCAGAGCGAAGGCAATCAACTAGCAAAAGTAGGCCAAGGACACCACCATGAATGCCCGTATGAGGGCTAAGGCAACGAAGGTCAAATCCAAACACCTGAAGGAGGCGCTCGCTAAAGCAGAGGCCAACCTGGTCTCGAAGAAAAAGAAATGGGAGGCGAAGGTGGCAAAGGCCAAGAAGAAGATAGCCGAGGTAGAGAAGAAGGCCAAGGAGAAGGCCATGTTGGCGTACAAGGTTTTGATGGATTTGCCAGCCGAGAAGGCTTGGACAGTGGTAGCCTTCAGGATGTTGGAGAAATTCAATGATGACTACTACCAATTCTGCAAGGAGGCTTTCCATAAGGGCTTCAAGTTGGGTTAGGACAAGTACCACCTTCTAGTTGCAACTGAGAACTTGGAGCTGGACTTTCCTCGCCTAGCGAAGAGACTAACGAAGAGGTTGTCCCCTCTAAACAAGAAAGCACTATGCCGGTTTCCATGCTTGAGGTTGTCCTTGACGAAATGACTATTGCTCCCTCCAAGGCCACTCCTAGTGTCATCGATATCCAAGAGAAGGTCAGGATTAAAACTTACACTTTTTCTTTTCATGCATTCCTGTAAGAAAGTTTTTTATTGATGAAATAAAATAGAGTTTTTGAACTTTCCATCTTTGGAGAGTATCATGTTGCTTGTTCATTTAATTACATGGCAACGTGGCAACGGGTGGGTCCTTGTGACACAATGCCACCAGGAGCTCCTCTAGCAAAAGATCTTCAATAGGAGGAATTGTAGTTTCAGTCACCCTCTTCACCATCTCCTTGGAAAGCTGCAACTTTAGGTGGTCCTGTGCCCTTCTATCCAATGACCCCCATGCAGTTGTAAACAACTATGCCACAAGGGAAGACATGAAAAAAAAAAAACCCTTTCCACTAGTATACCTTGGTTGGTTCCTTGGAAAACTGGTACCCTTTTTTTAGCAAAACATACCACCAATCTTATAATCAGACTTCAACTAAAAAAAGCCTTGAAGACCCTAGCACGAGCACCTCCCCGCACTGCACCAAGTGATAGAAGAATCCCATGATCAACCACCATACATTGGGGACCAACTAGATGGGGCATACCTGGTACCATTGGAGCAACTCAGTGACAATAGTGGGAAGTGGAAGCCTCAATCAGGCCTTGAACGCCTCCTTATACAAGGTCACTTAAGTTGCCAATCCCATGGTCACCCTCTTGGAGGGGCCCAACAACTTGAGTTTGATTGACGCCGGAATGTTGAACTCTTCTTGCTTTCTCATTAGATCCTCTTTATCCAAAATAGACTTGATTGCTTAGGAAGCATCCTCAGCCACCATTAATTCCATCTTAAGATTCCTAGAAGATACCAAAAGAACAAAGAAGAAGGAAGAAGAAAACTCACCACTCTACTTGCAATAGCCTTTGCAGCAATAGCAGACTCCCTTGGCAGCAAAAGCTCCAGTGTCTTTCTTCCCATGATAGATAGCAGGTATGGGAGACAAGCACCCTGCTCTATTTCTATTATGGTCTCTCACTAAGGATGGCAACCCAAAAGTCATAGCATTAGGTGATGGTTCACTAGAAAACATATGCCCGCCTCTTAGAAGGCATGCCACATCACTCAAATTACCAGCCATTTTGAGTCACAAACTGCCATCATGCATCCTTGATCGCTCCAAATAAGGAGCATACCTGTTAAATGCAACTAATGCGCATGATCCAAATAGATGCAACACTTTAGATCCTGTCCATACTCACATGCAACTCACACTACCAATAACCGATGCCTCATCTGGTACGGAGTGAAGTATCCTAAATGCATCACTTGCTAAATACAATAGTGAACTATATAGACTTCAATAAGTGATTCAACATCGAGCCTTGTGGCTTTTAACTTCTACTTCCTATGCTTGAGACAAAGGAAATGCCTCGTTCTAGAAAGTAAAGGGATAATTGATATAGTTGAAAATAGTCAAGCCTACATGAACTCCAGTATGACTCGCCATATTATCTACCAACTCAATATAAGAAACAAACTCCACAGAATCCAGCCACGTGGTCCTCAATGATCGTGTGGGGAAGCCTGGAGTGCCCTTCTTCATAAGAGAGCACGTAAGTCGGCATCACAACTTTCTGACACCGACCACTCCAGCATAGATGCAGGTGTACTATGGAAGTACACCATCATGAGGACAAGCTTCGTGCCATCCCCAACCACTTTCTAGGAGTATGCACTCTGCAAAAACATACCAACCACCACTTCCTATACTGCAAAGCATTGTTTATGCATTAGGTACTCTATATACATACCTATAGAAATCATTCTCTGAACCCTCGAGGGACGAAGGTAAGTTCCTCCGAAAGGATAAATTTTTCTAAGCTTTCTCGGCTTTTGGAAGAAACCTTTTAAGAGTCCCTAAAGCCCTCTTAGAGCCACCCAAAACCCCAGGTCAAAGCTTGAGTGCATGCCAGAACTACCTCGCCTAAGCCTTGCTCATCCTCTTTTATGCTTCGCCTACTTTCCACCATATCCATCTGCCACTCCCAATGCTTTTGCCCACTTCCACTCCATTCTGATACCACTTCACTATCACATCATATACCTAGAAACTACAGACCTCTTCTTTTTGCTTTTGTGAAAAACTGACTTAGACATCGAATGGTCCATCATCAAGGGCCGAACTTTCGTATATTCCTTGTTTTTGTAGGTTCTGAAATGCCCGCACATCTTAGAAGGAAATCCGAAACCGTCCGACATAGCAGCCACATCCAACCACACCAACAGGTCTCCAGCAGAATCACAACAGTGAACATTATATTTGAGAAACTATATCTTAATTTATCTATAGGTATGTATTAGGTTACTATTGAATATATATCAAAAAAGCTTATAGCATATATTAGCAAGCCATTAAGTATATATCATTTGGTCATGTACTATATACTGCCGAGTACTATATTTTAGAAACTATATATTGATTTACCTAAAGATATGTATTGATTTATTGATGATTTATTATTTAGTATGTATTCGTATGATCATGTAGTATATATCGATAAAAAGTATGTACTTAAAATAAGGAAGAAAGAAAATACCATAATCATAGAACTAATAATTTAGTTAATAAAAAAGATATTTCACTTTTAGATTGATATTTTAAGATTGATGTGAAGTAAAATATGGTAAATTATAAAGCTATTTCCTTGTGATATTCTATGATACCCATTCCATATGATTTTTATTCGGTCATAAAGCGATCTATCATGCTTTCTACCATATCAATGTACGTAACTCATCGGAGCCGGGAAGAAGTTCCAAAAACAATGCAAGGGAGAAAATTTAATTAAAAAAAAAAAACAAATTTTTTTTTTTAAAAAAAAAAAAAAAAAAAAAAAAAAAAAAGTTTTGGTAAAGAAAATATCTAACCAAGTAGCTTATTTCAATATTTCTTCCCTCCATTTCCTTTATTTCTTTTGGGGGCTCAATGTATGTTATAGACCTGGGTCGCCTCACCTGACCTTCCTGGCCAGTGGCTAGAACGAACAACCCCAAGAGGCCGAGGCGCCTTTAAAAAGCCGGTCAACTTGTCAAAAGAAAGGGTCAACACGGTCAAACCAGGTCATGATAAGAGAGCTGGTTCTCCACCATGAGGTTTAGCACGTGTCTTGAAAAGGAGAAGAGTCCACTGACACCGATGGCCTGTGCTTTTTTTTATATCCTCCACTTTTTTACCTTACCAACTTTTCTATTATCAGTTGATGCAAGACATGCAGTTAAAATCCCACTTCACCCAAGAAGCATAGCCTTTGGTGTTTGTCTTCATTATTGACTTAAGGAATATTTCTGTACCATTTCACATGAATAGATGGAATACGCTTTATGTCATTCACATTCTTCCAACCACCATTCAAAATTCTTCTAAGCAATCTGATATAAGGTGCCTTAAATTGTATAAGAGGGGTGGGGGACACACACACACAAAGAAGGAGGGGGGGGGGGGGGGGGGGGGGGTGCATTCAAAGCATTCAAAATAAATTTACATTATTATGTGAGAAAAGAGTATGCCATGGTACCACCATCAGGTGATGTTGAATGGTGACAAGTTTGACATCCATAAATTCAATAGGCTGGGGTAGAATTTAAGAACCAAACAGAGAGAGAGAGACTGTAGGAAGAATTATAAACACCAGCATTAACATCAAGGAAAAATATATACATATATATATACATGAATGCACTGGCAGTTCATGAATGGAGTACTCTTAAATGATTTGCACTCTTAATATTCATAAATTACTTGAACATTTCTGATTAGCTCAGGGAATCTGTAAACAAGTGGACTTTTTTAATTACCCACTTTTATAATAAATTGGAGAAAATTATGATTTCGAAATTACAGTATAAACAAGATTCGAATTGATTTCATAATATCGACATGAGAAGATCCTAAATATCTATATTCAAATAGAATTCCTTAGATGGTATATACCAAAGTTAGACCAGACTTTACAAGGATATCCTTAGTTACATTTTTTGTCAAATTAAGCATGCAGCACCCATAACTCTAGCTATGAGAAGAAGTTGTTACTTAGAAGTCAATAAATAGCTTGATTCTTCATCCCTTTCCTGTTATTATAATTTTTTATTAGAAGATGAAGAAATAAGTATATCCTCATCATGAGAGAAGGTGACTTAATCTCAGACAAACATACTTTCTTTAACATTCAAAAATCTCAATCAGAAAAAGTAAATGAAAAGTAAGCTAAAGTGTTCTCTGTCTATATGCAGTCTCCTCAAAACCAGAGCTCTACATTAATCAAATGCCACATATGCAACATGTAGGTCAAAAAAAAAAAAAATGCTGCCTATATATAGCCATACATCTAGAAGTCCTAGAAAGAAAAAAAAAGAAAAATTTATAATAAGTCCTAGAAAGAAATTACCAAGCATTTAAATCCTCCATGAGCCCATTTCAACATCATTGTTCCTTACCCACCCTTGACAAAGAAGGGAAACCCTACTCCAAACAATATACCACTTTTGCTTCATGTAAAGCACCAGTTAATGAAAAAAAGAATAAAAAGAAACAACCTTTCAACTTGTTCCCATCTTTTCCACCATCCACACAGTTAAAAAGCTACAAAAATCATCCAAACTACAATATTCATCACCACTTTCGACCACTACACTTATACAAGTAGAGTATAAGTTCAACGCTCTAACAAGATGTCACCTTTGCCTCATGTAACCACCACCTAATGGAAAACAACAAAAAGCAACAGCACCTAGAAGTTTTCCCATCTTTTGCATCATTTACACAATTAAAAAAGCTATAAAAAATCATCAGAACTACAACATTCACCTACACTTTCCACCATTACACTTAAACAAGCAGAACAAGTTTAACACTCCAACAAGATGTCACCTTTGTTTCATGTCCAAATCAAAAACAACAAAAAAGCAACACCTTCTCAACTTTTCCCATCTTTTCCAGCATCTGCACAGTTAAAAAGCTACAAAAATCATCCAAACTACAGTCCCCACCTCTACTTTCCACCATTAACACTTCATAAAAGTAGTATAAGTTTCACACTCACATTACTTCCCACCATTACACTCATACACGTAGTATAAGCTTAAGTACTCTCACATTCATTCATACCTTCAGTCTTTAACACCTACAACTACTTCAAGTTACACTACACCAAGAGAACAAAAGGACTGCATAAAATTGATCAGGACTCCAGCAACCGCCGCCACCGCCACCACCACCTTCTTCCTCACATAATTCTACACGCATTGGCATTTTCATCACTAAAGATATAACATGAACCTGGCGGAGCCGCCGTCACCGTCGCACCGGGATAGAAGTAGCTGCTCTGATTCATAGGCATCGGGTAGAAGGCACCGCCATGGCTCGCACTCGGATGCACCGTGCTGTAGCTCACTACATACTGCGACGTCGGATAGACCGCATAACTGTACGCCGGCAAGCTCGCTACGCTGCCACCGCCGCTGCCTGGTTTGCTGCCTGTCCCTTCTGAGACTACTTGAACTTCACCACCAGCCCCGACACCGCCACCACCACTGCCACCACCGCCACCACTGTTGTCCTTCTGACCCTTCTTCCCTTTCTTCTTACCACCGCCGCCGGCGGGGGCGGGGCCACCGCCACCGGCAGGGGCTCCGCCGCCGCTAGCAGCGGGGGCAGCGCCGCCGCCGTCCTGTTTCTTAGGTGGTGGGGAGTTCCCAGCCTCCTTGTTGTGGACCGTTGGAGAATCCTTGCCACCGTTATTCGGGGCATTACCGTCAGGATTAGCAGAGAAGTCCGGGGCAGAATCATCGCCGGAGGGGGTCTGATTGCTCTCCGGGTTTTCCGACGGCTCGTTTGGTTTGTCCGAGGCCTTGTTCTTGTTCTTGTTCTTCTTGCCACCACCGCCGCCGCTGTTGCCAGGGTTGTTGGGCTTCTTCTCCGGCCAGAGCTCCGCGTGCTTCCCGGTCTTGAGAAGCTTCTTGATGAGGGTCTCCGCTTCAACGTTCCCTATGACGATCACCTTCTGCTGCTGGGAATCGACGGTAATCTTATAGACACCTGAGAAATTTCCTAGAAAACCCAATAAAAATCCAATCTTGGAGTAGAGAACTCCATAAAAATACAATCTTGGTGAAGAAAACTCGAGCACAAAAGCGAAAGCGAGGGAGCCTAAACTGATAGGGTTTACCTTCGATGCCATGGAGGACCTTCTTCACTTTCTTCTTGCAGCCTTCGCAGTGGATGGAAACCTTCAAGGTCAAAGTCTGGAGCACCACAAAACCATTTCTTTGAACTTTGTTCTCAGATGGAACTTTTTTTTTTTTGAAAGAAACAGAGCACAACAGAGGAAAAACAGAGGATTAGGTGCTCAAAACTACCTGGTATTTCAGTGGTTCTGGACCTTCTTCAGTTGAGGCCATGAGAGAAAGAGGGGAACAAAGAGATGATGGAAGTGGGGAGAGAGAGAGAGGAATGAAAACAAGTGAAGAGAGGAGAGGGGAATGTAAAGAGAGAGAAAAGGAAGGGAATGTGTGCGTGCGTGTGTGGGTGGGTGAAGGAAAGAGAGGGGAGTGGGGGAATAAGCTGGTATTTTGTTGGTGGGTTTTGTGGGAGGGAGCAGGATGGCACTTGCTTAAGGCCTGTCGGATGGAGAGATCAAGAGGGGAAGAAAGGAGGGGTTATTTTTTTTATTTAGATATTAATTTTTAAAAAAATAAGGAGAGAGAAAAATATTTTTTTTTTTCCGTTTCTTATCGTTAAGCTAAGTTTTCAATTTTTCGATCGGAAAGAATTAGAAAGAAAAAAATATAAATTAATTAAAAAATAAAAATATCTTTTTTAATATTTAAAATTTTAAATCTTTTATAAAACATATAAAAATAATATAATAATTTTTTTAATTTAAAATAATTTTTTTCTTTCCTTTCCATTAATAAGAGGACTATCTAAACAATAATAATGTTTTCCTTTCTTTTCATTTCCTTTCCTTTCCTTAATGGGGGGAGGGGCAGCAGGACAGAAATGCCCTCCAAATATGGAGGGCCAATGGCGGCCATCTTATGGCTTAAGGAGTCAGAGATTGGGGCAGCAAAGTAATAAAAGAGTGCAGATTAGATAGTAGATTTCATGTTCTAAATATTCACTCGATCATATCATCATCATCAGATGATGGCACGTCCAATTCCTTACTTTGGATTGTGATCTGGGGCAAATCTTTGGAAGTCACTATAACTTTGATCCATAATAAGACTGAGTTTCTTTCTTGGATATGTTTATTGATCATCAACATGAAAAAGGTACAATGCATGTTGGATTGGATTGATTTTACAGGTGATTAATATTGTCACCACTTTGGCACCATTCATTCTTGATCAGTAGGCTTCCATCTTTATGTAACTATTTTTTTAAGGATTTTATGCACCTATATCTCGCAATTATATGATAATGTTGAAAATTTTAAGGACCTATTATTGCAAGGAAAAAGAAAATTGAAAGAAAAGGCCTTATTATAAGTTTTTTTTTGGTGATATATATATATACAATAATCTATAAACAATATTCATCTTTACATCTAAATTCCTCAACTTCTAGTAATTAGCTGTCCGTAAGAAAACCTTATATCTCAATCTCTGCTAATTATTAGTATTAGAGATGATATGATTTTACATGTTCTTAAGAACATCTATGTTTTTTCACCAAATTTTTAAGTTATGATATGTGTTGTTTTTAGATGGTCAAAATCTACCGATTTTCTGCAATAAAATCTTTAAAATGCAACAAATATTGTTTCATGAAACATCACAAATATTAGTTTAGCTTGGTGTCTAGTTGTAGGTGGTATTTCAGTGGATCAGTTATATTAGATAAAAATCTTTGTATCAACTTCAGTGTGATGCCCAACATTTTGAGTTTTGAGACAAAATCTCTATCTTTCAAGGAAAAGGAGACAAAGGCTCTCTCCTCCACATACATCACCCTTCTCATCTTATTGCTATTCCCATTTTTAAAAAATATGTCTAGCTTTGTTAAATTTAAGGGAAAGAAATAAGAAAGGTGCATCCCTCAAAAATTGATACATATCAATTTATATGCTATTTAAATTATTCTTTATCAGAGGTAGAATCACAAGTATCCTACTTTCTTTCTCATCATCTCATATTCCAACACAAACTGTTGAGCAAATGGGTTGATAGAGAGAACTCCTAGGCAACCATTTCTTATATAAGCACTGAAGATATTTTAGACTTCTTAAAAACTTTTTGGGTATAGAAAGTGAAGAATTTGTTTATGAATATAACATTATTAAGAATATTATATTAGCTTTTTTTTTAAAAAAAAAGAAGGAGAAGGAAAAAAAAAAAAAAAAAAAAAGAGAAATCAACATTACATAAATTGCTTCCATCATTTCGTTTCTTCCATGATATGGTGCTGTCATCCTCCTACCTCTTCTCTTGCTTAAAAGAAACATGAGAAAAAAAATAATATTTATATATATATTATTATTTTGAAGAATGTTGGAATAAAGAGTTTAAAATATCAAATTTTGAACCAAGGACATGGTGGGTGGGAGTACAATAAATCTGCTGTTTTATTCTGAAGGAAAATAAGCTTCATAATAAATTATGATGCCCCATGATCACATGCACCATTATTACCAAACTATTCAGGAACAGAATGTACTTTTTGCGATCAGAAGGAGGAGAATCGATTCCATCATGGATGATGTAATTGTAAGAGCCAAACTATGCTGAACAAAGCTGCCCATTTCTACTCTTGGTCGTCTCTGCAATTAATGGCTGGCATCAGCTATTTCGGAAGAAAAGCAAAGGAAAACACTTGTGTGTTTGAAACTTTTGAAAGTTATATATTTATATATATGTTTAGCTTCTTCTCTTGCACCCATTAAAAGCTCTCTTTCTCCATCTCTCTTTTCCTTAGGGAGTATTGGAAGAGCCAGGGCTAGTGCATTTACTTCTCTGGCAGAAACACTAGAAAGAAGGCAGATGGTGGGTGGTCTTTTAACTTACTAATGAGTTTAGTTCATAATTGCCTCACCAACCCATTAGCTTATTGATCTTCTACTATAAAGACAAAACAAAAGGAATAATGGAACTCAATTGTCATATCGAACTGGTACTCCTTTCAAGCAGGTGAGGGAAAATTGATCTTTGTTATCACCTCTAGGTTCAATTCAAAGTGCTGTGACTTGAGCTGGCCAATGGAAGAATGAGAGGTGACTTCACAGTACATACCTCTGTGTGTGTGTGTGGAAGAGAGAGAGAGCCAGAAATTGAGGTACATGGATCATATCTGGTGGAATGACCACCCCTTCTCATGCGATATGATGGTAATCCTCGTGATCTGATGGTGATCCTCCTGTTGTCCTGTCACCGTCAGCCTTGGCCATCCTTTACTTAAGTAAAATTTGTGACCAAGATAGTAATTAACCTTGGTGTTAATGTAAGGTTTAGGTCCGAGGCTCATATGCTTTTAAGAAGAAGGCCCGATGCTAATGCAGAGTATGGCCATTTTAGCAGGAAGGAAAGATCTGATAAGCTTTCTAATGGTGGCAAATTTTGGGATCAAAGTTAAGGATGGAAAGGAGCAATGTAAAGCAAAAGAAACCACCAAACATCATAGGTCACACATAACAAGATTCTGTTTGTTTGGCTTTAGAGATTACTTTTATGGAAAAAGAAGAGAATTTTTTCTTTTCCCAATGATTCTTTCTCAAATGCCTACCCAGAGCTTATTTTCTCTTAGTGTATGCTTAAATCCAAAGCTAGTTAGATACTTAGATGCACCACCAACACTTTAGAAAAGGCACTGAAAAAGCCAAGTAGCCAAAGAATATTGATCAATTGTCCAATAGAATAGAAGCTCCAGGGAGGGTTCTTTTACATTGAATGGAACTCCAATTTTATATCTTAATTCCGTGACCTGCTTAAAAGTTGGAGTGCAAAGAGATTGGATTTGTTTATTAGTAGGCCAGAGTGATAAAAGAACTGAGAAGTGGGGGTTAAAAAGCTTGAGAAATGGAGGGTAAAAATCTTTCAGTATGGAAAAGAATACTTTGCCAAGTTATCCAACATACTTTACACCTAAATATTTTGAATTTTTTTATCTGGTTGCAGAAGTGCATGTCGGAAAAGAATACTTTGCCCTGCCCACACACAAAGACTAGAGCTTGTTCAGCCTTCAGTAATGGAAGATTTTGGGCAACCTATGGAATCGCAATCAGTGACTCCAGTTGCACTTAAACTGCAGCTTTCTAGTAGATATTTCCAGGTATTCTGATTGCTGCAGCTTGACTTGCCTTCATTACAGCAATTGACTACATTGCAGCATGTGAACCATTTCTCAAATTTAGGTTATAAGTACAGTATTAAAGCAAACAAGTGCTTTGAAAGTATCAATTACCACGGTGAACCAGTGCTAGTCTTTGCTGTCATTTAACCTAGAATCGGAAGCATTCGGATGAAACCCTAGAATGATCAAAACTAGGAAGTAGAGTGGATTTTGCCATCATAAAGACTCAAAATCAATGAACCCTGAACTAAGTGCATTTCCTAAAAACATCCTCGAATTTTTGCTAGATACCAAAAAAAAAAAAAAAAAAAACATTGAATGACGGGTCTTGATCTCGGGGAGAGGCATGCATGCACTGACGAGCAAAGTGCAAGGCGCCAAGATTAGTACAGGATGAACAGATTAATGGATCCTATCAAAATTACTTGCCATGGGGCCATCGATTCAGAGGAAAGATGAAGTCAGGAAATGATATGGTTAAGTGCGAGGATCGCTCATCAAGGATAGATTGGATCTTTATATCAGCTGATCTCCAGATATGTATCCTGATAGATCTATCTAATAGCTTAGTGGATGGAGCACTTAAACAAGCCAATATCCTTGCTTGAATCCCTTTAAGATGAATGTTATTGTCATGCTGGTTGCTTTTTAGGTAATGCCACTTTGCCCCATTTTTCATCCCTTCTGCAGGGCACACCATGCAACTGGAACCCGTGATAAAAGGTTCATAAAGTTTATGAACACCACGTACTCGGCCAGTGCTCATGATACAGACACATGTCAGTAGTGTTGCCACCATAATATTTGTCTCCCTCATGTCTGTGTACCTGTCGATCTGTTCTAATATAGAATGCCAACTTTCAAACTATCTAACCCTTTTTTTGTCCTTTTCATAAATCATCTAAATTATCCAAATTATTTGCAGAGTATTATCGAGTATGCTAATGCCACTTTCATGATAAATGTCTCCACCCTGGAGATAGATAGACACACGCAAGGTAAAATCTCTGAGGGAAAATTTTGAGCAAACTCTAACGACAAAGGTGTCAAGAATGCCACCAATCATGGAATCTTTGCCGTCCTATGATATAGTATTTGACGAATCATACCATGGGCCATTCCTACTTTGGAGTGACATGATTCATGGTAACATTCAGGCGCATCACAGGTGCACAAACCTGACCAATGGCCAGGTCTGGTTGGATCTATGTACATCCATCCCGGGTTGAATTCTAGATTTCTAGTGATTCAATGTCCGGTCCAAGCTGTACCGAAGATTTAGCGAACTCGAACACCATTCTTCTTCCCCCTTACTCTTTTAAGTTTGATCGGTCAAGTTCTGAGTTGGATCGAGTATAGTATTGGGTAACCTCAAAAGCAAGTGAGGCATGGGTTAGCCCCTAACGGACCTAACAACCTCTTTGAGTTCTCAGCAAGCCTCTATGGGATAGAGTTTGCACGAGATTCTACATGTCATATCCTGGCAAAGTTCCCAGAGTGCCTTGATGGAAAGAAAAGGTTCGTGTATCAATTATAACCGAAACATCACGTCCCCCTGTTATGAAAGGAGGCACAGTAACAGCTTGTCTGAAACGTTCAATCATATATCTTTTTGGACAATAAAATAGAAAACGAGCACTGCATGCAGCCCTTCGGAATCGGAGATGCGTGGATTTCACCGGACTCATGGACCCAGCAGGCACGCTATCGCGCCCCAAACCCAAGACCAGGGCCAGTAGTGCAACAGACGGCCGTATGTTCTGGGAATTCAATATTTTCCAAGAACATACCAGGCCTGTACCAATCATTTCGTATAAAATAAATGAGTACCAGGCATTATATTAATAAAGCAAAAGTAGATAAGTAGATTCAATTGTCTTAAAGCCAACCGTCATACATTTATCATGATCTAATTTCATGAAATAAATAATAATAAAAAAAAAAATAATGATAGTGTCCACTAGATCCTATGCCTCACTGATTGAATCCCTGGCCCATATGTTCCTCTGATCCTGGAAAAAAAATGCAAGGGAAAAGAATGAGTTTCCCTTAAACTCAGTAAGTCATCACATGTCACAAATATATATTTTACCATGAATCTAGAGTAATTCCATACATAAGAGCCACCAAAATATATATAAGCCAATTCCTATTATTAACCTTTTTATTTATTTTTCTGACAGAATACAAATTTTTAGGATGGCCATCCAAACACACTCACTTAGTCCCTCATACTATGGCCACGATCGGCCCGTGGCTCGCCCCAAAAGAGTCTAGACCTTGTGTCACATGCCGCACACCGGTCATGTGCCAGCGATAGCCCCGCTGGAGGCCCAAAAGGAATCTAGCTCTGAGTATCACACGAGGGACATGCTTCCCAGCATGGGCTAGAATAAAACAACAACTCCTGTGTCACATACCGCACGTCGGTCATGTGCCAGCGATAGCCCCGCTGGAGGCCCAAAAGGAGTCTAGATCCTCGTGTGATCATAGTCGGACTAGGGAGCAAATACAACCAACTCACCCATGACTCGTTACATTTTAGCCTAAGGTTAAATTTCATAACGCATCAAGATATATGTATGTAGCATGAACATAAACAATAAAATTTATTAACAAGTCAAGTAATGGGTTCACAGCATGCATGGCAAAATTTATCGGTGAGTGATAACTTACAGTTTCACCAACTCGGCACTAATCCTGATTTCCCAAGGAGGATGACGATCCTGCATCACAATTTATTTTGATTATTATTTAATATCATTAAATTAAAAAAAAAATAAATCCCTTGGGGCAACCCCAAACAATGCCTTCCATTTTGCTGGTACAAGGTTGGCCCATTCAAGATAAAAGGCCTAGCCCAACAGGGCATGGCCCAACCAAGTCCGGCCCAACGAGCCCCGGCCCAGCCAAGCCCGGCCCAGCCCGACCCGGCCCAGCCCGGCCCAGCCCGGCCCGCAACAGGCTTGGCCCAGCCAAGCCTGTTCAAACCAAGCTTCGTCCCCCCTTTGGCCAGGCGTTCGCCCGACCTCACGAGAGAAGCAGGGAGGATCGACGGCGATCCTCCCGTCCGACCACCACGTCGACCACGCCGGAGAAGGAAGAGAGTCCGGCGACCCTTACGGTGGCCGTCCGACCGACGGCCGGCGAGCACCGAGCCGGAGATGTCGCTTGCGACATCCCTCACGGCCGACCAACAGTTTCTTCCTCCTCCATCCCCCCCCTCTCCGAGCAAGCGATGGGACGGCGGCGATCCCGCGATCGGCCGCCCAAAGACGGTTGCCGGAGAGGAGGAGTCCGGCGGCGGCTTCCTCACTGCCGGCCACCGCCCAAGGCTTCAACGGAGAGGAAAATCAGCCGGATTCTCCCCTCCGTCGAGCCGCACAAGCCTGCTACGCCCATACCAGGGAGAGAGAGAACTTACCGGCGAGAGGCGTCTCCGATCTCACGACCTCCGGCGAAGGGCGTTCCGGCGAGGGCAGGACACTCGAGGAACCGTCGTCGCTCCACCACAGGAAAAAGCTCTCCGATCAACAGAGGTAATCCCCAGAGCCTTAAACCCGAGGAGAACCTTATCTCCCCCCCTTCTCCGGCGGCAGCGTCGGATTTGTCCGGATTTCTCGCCGGAAAATCTGACCTGCCGAACCATAGGGGTTTTGAACTGAAGTCGGCAAGGGCTGCCGACTTCAGCCCAAATCCGGCCCAAAAGGACCGGTCCTCATATTCTCCCCACCTAAAAAAAATTTCGCCCTCGAAATTTACATACCTGGGTTCTGGAAAAGTTGAGGATATTTATCTTTCATGATTTCTTCTAACTCCCAAGTGGCTTCCCGCTCTGAATGATTACTCCACTGGACTTTAACATAAGGAATGACGCGTCGCCTCAAGACTTGCTCCTTTCTATCCACCACCTTCACTGGTTGCTCCTCATAAGACAAATTTTCCTTGAATTGAAGTGGTCCCATTTCGATTACATGATTTGGATCAGGTACATACTTCCTCAGCATAGAAACATGAAAAACATTATGCACACTAGCAAGAGATGGTGGTAAAGCAAGCCGATAAGCCACAGCTCCAATTTTCTCCAAGATTTCAAAAGGACCCACATACCGAGGGCTTAACTTCCCTCGCACCCCAAATCTCATAACTCCTTTAGTAGGGGACACTTTAAGTAACACATGGTCCCCCACCATAAATTTCAGTTCTCTTCTCCGATTATCTGCATAACTCTTTTGTCGACTCTGAGCTGTAAACAGTCGCTTCCTAATAAGTTGGATTTTATCTGTGGTCTGCAGTATAATATCGGGTCCCAAAAGTTTCCTCTCGCCAACATCATCCCAACATACCGGGGTCCTACATCTCCTCCCATAGAGAGCTTCAAAAGGTGCCATTTTAATGGTTGCTTGATAACTGTTGTTATATGCAAATTCTATCAATGACAGATGATCATCCCAAGACCCTTTTAAATCAAGAACACATGCTCTCAACATATCTTCTAATGTCTGAATTGTCCTCTCTGACTGCCCATCAGTTTGAGGATGAAAGGCTGTACTAAACTCCAGCTTGGTTTTCATAGCTTGATGCAAACTCCTCCAAAATTGAGAAACAAATCTAGTGTCCCTATCAGATACAATTGATACAGGAATACCATGTAGTCTAACAATCTCATCGATATATAATTTTGCTAGCCTTTCCATGGAGAAATTGACCTTGACAGGTAGAAAATGAGCTGACTTTGTCAACCGATCTACAACAACCCAAATAGCATCAAATCCTCTGAGAGTCCTTGGCAATCCTGAAACAAAGTCCATTGTGACATTCTCCCATTTCCATACAGGGATAGCCAGGGGTTGTAGAGGTCCTGCTGGTCTCTGATGCTCAGCCTTTATTTGCTGACAAGTTAAGCATTGAGCCACAAACATGGCTATTTCCCTTTTCATACCTTTCCACCAGAAGTTCTCCTTAAGATCTCTATACATTTTTGTGCTTCCAGGATGAATAGTGTAAATAGCATTGTGGGCATCGACCAATATTTCCTTCTTTAGACTTTCATCCCCTGGAACACACAACCTGTTTCCAAATCTTAAGGATCCATCCTCATGAATTCGGAATTCCGAGATTATCCCAGATTGTATTTTCTCTCTAATCTTTTGAAATTCTGAATCATTCATCTGTGATGCCTTAATTCTATCGATCAGGGTAGATTGTATCTTAAGAGTAGCAAGTGAGAATGTAGAGTTATGCATCTGTATCTCCAAACTCAGCTTTCCAAGATCTTGAAGAATTTCTCCTTGAGAAGTGATTAAGGTTGCCAAGCTACCTCCGGCCTTTCTGCTCAATGCATCAGCCACTACATTTGCTTTTTCCGGATGATAACTTATTTTCAAATCATAGTCTTTGATCAGCTCCAACCATCTCCTTTGCCTCAAGTTTAACTTTTCTGAGTAAATAAATACTTAAGACTTTTATGATCAGTAAAAATTTCACAAGATACACCATACAGGTAATGCCTCCAAATTTTCAGGGCAAAGACCACAGCAGCTAGCTCCAAATCATGAGTAGGGTAGTTTAATTCATGTGTTTTAAGCTGCCTAGATGCGTAGGCCACCACCTTCTCCCTTTGCATAAGAACACATCCTAACCCTTTTCTGGAGGCATCACTGTAAATAGAAAAACCCTCACTTCCAGTTGGTAAGGTAAGAATAGGAGCTGATACCAAGCGCTTCTTTAACTCTTGGAAGCTTTTCTCACAATCATCAGACCAATCAAATTTAATCCCTTTATGGGTTAGCTGGGTCAGTGGCAAGGCTATACGGGAAAACCCCTCCACAAACCTTCGGTAATAACCAGCTAGACCCAGAAAACTACGGACTTCAGTCACATTAGTTGGTCTTTTCCATTCAACAATTGCTTCAATCTTTGCTGGATCAACAGATATCCCTTCCTTAGAGACTGTGTGGCCAAGAAAAGAAATATTATCAAGCCAGAATTGACATTTCTTCAGCTTTGCATACAATCTCTGCTCCCTTAGTATTTGTAAGATTTTCCTTAAATGTTTTTCATGCTCCTCCGGATTCTTGGAATAAACTAGAATATCATCAATAAAAACTACTACACACTGATCCAAATATGATTTGAATATCCTGTTCATCATGTCCATGAAAGCTGCCGGAGCATTCATCAGTCCGAAAGGCATCACCAGAAATTCATAATGCCCATATCTAGTCCGAAAGGCTGTTTTGGATATGTCTTCATTCTTAATTTTTAACTGATAATATCCGGACCGCAAGTCGATTTTTGAGAACACCTGAGCGCCTTGCAACTGGTCAAAAAGATCATCAATTCTGGGAAGGGGATACTTGTTTCGAATTGTCAACTTGTTCAATTCTCGATAATCAATACACAACCTCAGACTCCCATCCTTCTTCCTGACAAACAGTACTGGAGCACCCCATGGTGAAACACTCGACCTGATGAATCCCTTATCGAGCAGATCCTGAAGTTGTTCCTTGAGTTCTTTCAATTCAGCTGGTGCCATTCTATAGGGAGCCTTAGACACAGGTTCTGCATTAGGTAAGAGATCAACAGAAAATTCCATCTCTCTGTCAGGAGGTAATCCTGGCAATTCATCTGGAAATACATCCGGAAATTCTTTCACAATAGGAATATTTTCCACCCCTTCTCCTTCTTGCTGGAGATCTATAACATTGGCCAAGTATCCTGCACAACCTTGCCTCAGCATCCGTTTAGCTTGCATAGCTGTAATCATTCTCATAGGGGTCTTCCCTTCACCGCCAAAGAAACCAAAAGGTTCCTGACCTGGAGGGTAGAAAACTACTCTCTTCTCGAAACAATCTACTGTGGCATGATAAGAAGCTAGCCAATCCATTCCCAAAATAATATCAAACTCTTCCATTTCCAATACCATTAGATCAGATGAAAACTCATGGTTTCCAATGCTTAGAGTGCAAGATGGACAAATCATGTTAACTATGATAATGCCCCCATTCGGAATGGATACTCCGATCTCGAAATTTAAAGGTACTGGTTCCATACCAGCCTTCTTAGTAAATCCGGTTGAGATAAAAGAGTGCGTTGCTCCGGAATCAAATAAAACACGGGCATATGAAGAGGCTACTTTGATGGTACCTACTAAATAATTCTTACTTAATAATTATTTGTACTTAATTAAATCAAATAAAATAAAATAAAAACTTGCGAAATTACCTGTCACCACAGCATTCGATGCCTGAGCATCTTGCTGAGTTAGCGCATACACACGAGCCTGGGTCTTCTGCTTCTGGCGCTCACCAGATCCATAAGCTATAGGTTGTCCTTGGATAAAAGCTGGTACATTTGAAGGAGGAGGTGCTGGCGGTCGCGGTGCATTCTGAAAGGTATACTGATTTCCAGGATTCTGAGAACGTGGGCAATTCATAGCTTTGTGGCCTTGCTGACCACAATTAAAACAAGCCCCAGAAAACCAACGACAATCCTGCTCTAGATGAAAACCTTGACATCTCCTGCAACGAGGACCATTACCCTGCTGAGGACCTGGATCTTGCCTTTGATTTCCCCTCTGTCTAGGTTGTTTGCCAGAGTGTTGATTCCCACGCTGCCCATCAGGTCTGGATCTCTTCCTCAGCTGCCGTTCCCTTTCCTGCTGCATATTATCAACCTCTTGCTCTACAATTTTTGCTTTACTAACGACGTCCCGGTATGAGGCCAGCTGCATGGGTCTTACTCCAGCACGAATCCTGGGTTTAAGTCCTTTCTCAAATCTCCGTGCCTTGATATAGTCCGTGGCCACCAACTCCGGAGCAAAGCGGGACAGTTCAATAAACTTGGCTTCATACTGTGTCACGGTCAAGCCTCCTTGTATCAACCTGGTAAATTCGCTCTCCTTCTCAAATCTGAGACTTTCAGGAAAATACATATCCAAAAACTCTTGGCGAAAAATATCCCAAGTTATCGGCTCTTCATTGCCATGTTGTCTTCTGACAGCATCCCACCATTCCGAAGCTTCGCCTTGTAGTTGATAAGCTGCAAAGCGAACTTTCTCCCGATCCGTACAGTCCATGCTGACAAAGACCTTCTCCATTTCTTTCAGCCACTTCAAGGATTCAGTAGGTTCAGTAGAACCCTCAAATGTAGGAGGTGCCAACTTCTTAAATTCAGTGATCCCCCGATCCATTTTAGATGACTGACCACCCCTATTCCCCTGCTGCCTCAATTCCTGCACAAGTCCAGTTAGAGCCTGGATAAGACCTACCACCTGACCATCAGAATTGGCTGTCCTCATATCGGGCTGCAGAGGAGGAGGACTAACTGCTCGACTCTCGCCCTGATCAGGTGATAGGCTACGAGCCATGTAAGCGCCGGCCGCCCGAGATGGACCCGCTGCCTGCGAAGTATCATGAGCTCGAGACGCATGATCATTTTGATTTGATGTCCTCATGGATCGGGTCCGAGCCATTAAACCTATAGCACAAATGTTAGTTAGTTAAATAATATGACCTTACTTGTACTTTATTAATTTTAAACTTGCCCTAACTGTCTCTACCCCGCTCTCACTATCTAAAGCATTTTAGTTTCTGAGACAACCTGGCTCTGATACCACTAAATCTGTCGCGCCCCAAACCCAAGACCAGGGCCAGTAGTGCAACAGACGGCCGTATGTTCTGGGAATTCAATATTTTCCAAGAACATACCAGGCCTGTACCAATCATTTCGTATAAAATAAATGAGTACCAGGCATTATATTAATAAAGCAAAAGTAGATAAGTAGATTCAATTGTCTTAAAGCCAACCGTCATACATTTATCATGATCTAATTTCATGAAATAAATAATAATAAAAAAAAAATAATGATAGTGTCCACTAGATCCTATGCCTCACTGATTGAATCCCTGGCCCATATGTTCCTCTGATCCTGAAAAAAAAATGCAAGGGAAAAGAATGAGTTTCCCTTAAACTCAGTAAGTCATCACATGTCACAAATATATATTTTACCATGAATCTAGAGTAATTCCATACATAAGAGCCACCAAAATATATATAAGCCAATTCCTATTATTAACCTTTTTATTTATTTTTCTGACAGAATACAAATTTTTAGGATGGCCATCCAAACACACTCACTTAGTCCCTCATACTATGGCCACGATCGGCCCGTGGCTCGCCCCAAAAGAGTCTAGACCTTGTGTCACATGCCGCACACCGGTCATGTGCCAGCGATAGCCCCGCTGGAGGCCCAAAAGGAATCTAGCTCTGAGTATCACACGAGGGACATGCTTCCCAGCATGGGCTAGAATAAAACAACAACTCCTGTGTCACATACCGCACGTCGGTCATGTGCCAGCGATAGCCCCGCTGGAGGCCCAAAAGGAGTCTAGATCCTCGTGTGATCATAGTCGGACTAGGGAGCAAATACAACCAACTCACCCCATGACTCGTTACATTTTAGCCTAAGGTTAAATTTCATAACGCATCAAGATATATGTATGTAGCATGAACATAAACAATAAAATTTATTAACAAGTCAAGTAATGGGTTCACAGCATGCATGGCAAAATTTATCGGTGAGTGATAACTTACAGTTTCACCAACTCGGCACTAATCCTGATTTCCCAAGGAGGATGACGATCCTGCATCACAATTTATTTTGATTATTATTTAATATCATTAAATTAAAAAAAAAATAAAACCCTTGGGGCAACCCCAAACAATGCCTTCCATTTTGCTGGTACAAGGTTGGCCCATTCAAGATAAAAGGCCTAGCCCAACAGGGCATGGCCCAACCAAGTCCGGCCCAACGAGCCCCGGCCCAGCCAAGCCCGGCCCAGCCAAGCCCGGCCCAGCCCGACCCGGCCCAGCCCGGCCCGCAACAGGCTTGGCCCAGCCAAGCCTGTTCAAACCAAGCTTCCGTCCCCCCTTTGGCCAGGCGTTCGCCCGACCTCACGAGAGAAGCAGGGAGGATCGACGGCGATCCTCCCGTCCGACCACCACGTCGACCACGCCGGAGAAGGAAGAGAGTCCGGCGACCCTTACGGTGGCCGTCCGACCGACGACCGGCGAGCACCGAGCCGGAGATGTCGCTTGCGACATCCCTCACGGCCGACCAACAGTTTCTTCCTCCTCCATCCCCCCCCCCCCTCCGAGCAAGCGATGGGACGGCGGCGATCCCGCGATCGGCCGCCCAAAGACGGTTGCCGGAGAGGAGGAGTCCGGCGGCGGCTTCCTCACTGCCGGCCACCGCCCAAGGCTTCAACGGAGAGGAAAATCAGCCGGATTCTCCCCTCCGTCGAGCCGCACAAGCCTGCTACGCCCATACCAGGGAGAGAGAGAACTTACCGGCGAGAGGCGTCTCCGATCTCACGACCTCCGGCGAAGGGCGTTCCGGCGAGGGCAGGACACTCGAGGAACCGTCGTCGCTCCACCACAGGAAAAAGCTCTCCGATCAACAGAGATAATCCCCGGAGCCTTAAACCCGAGGAGAACCTTATCTCCCCCCTTCTCCGGCGGCAGCGTCGGATTTGTCCAGATTTCTCGCCGGAAAATCTGACCTGCCGAACCATAGGGGTTTTGAACTGAAGTCGGCAAGGACTGCCGACTTCAGCCCAAATCCGGCCCAAAAGGACCGGTCCTCACACACGCTCACCCTAAAACAGCTACCAGAAAGTCATATAAGGTCTGCATGCATGCCTGGAAAATTTAATGCATCTAGAAAGATCCATTTTTGAAAGAAACTAAGGATTTTAACAGACGGAGAAACATGCACACACTAAGGATCATCTCATCAATCATCAACATGTTCGAATACTGTTGTCTTGAGTATGAGAAGTAGCTTGATTGCAGGCAATTTTCCACATTTACAGCTATGAGAAACAAGCACGCTGCAGCAAATTCTTACCATTAACCTAATGAAAGATATAAAGCCTTATCTTGAGTAGCAACTCAAAATAATTAACTATAAAAGCAGATACATAATTACACACACACACACGCACACACCGAGAAAAATATTGGGAAATATGCTGACCGATAAATGCTAGGTGCAGTACTGCAATACGAGGCATTCTTCAGAAATGCAACAGTAGGAATTACAGACTAATATTTATGCACACAGATGTTTCTCAGTTCTTTCACGATGAGATTTAACACATCGGCATGCCACCTAACAGACGCCAATGGTTGATGTTACTCCCATTGCTAACTGTTCTTACAATGCATCAAGGAGAAGATTCTGCAACAGGAACATCTGAAGAATTGATTTCTGTTGCGTTGTCCATTGAGGAGGACTGTGATTTCTCGGAGTTATCCCGCTGGACATGAATCTCCCTTTCCTCGGAATTTGCAGGTGCATCCTCCATCTGGAAGGTAAAAGTAACATTTTACTCCAAATACAAAGATATAGCTACTGTTATCTATATGCATGTACATAAGTGATTGAAGAATTGGCATTACCACTATTCTCAAACAATAACTGCCATTATGACCGATATTATCTTCTAGAAATTGGTAATTTATACTGAAAAGAATCCAATGTAACCAACTGGGATCACTGTGAACCCATAGGAATAGGTCCTCTTGGTTGAGTAGTGCAGACAATTAGCTCTAATTTTGTAGTAAGTTCCAATCACCCGGTCCTTAATTTATTTTAGAACTATCTAGCTAATAAAAAGTTAAATAATCTCTCCAAGCTTTTTACATGTGCTACCCATATAAACATGGCATAACAGGTTCTCAAGTATAAACTGCCTCATTTAGTCTGAAAGACAGGTTGATTACCCCCAAATTCCTTAAACTAGCAGTGACATCCTCTTGTTGCTTCTGAAGTGTGGTCCTCAGTTCCTGGAAGTCCTATAGACACCAATGGATGAAAAATTAGCATAACATACATGAAATAAATAAGGCAAAAGATACAGCGGACTTAACTGATCTCAGCTGCTCCAGCTCAGTATTAAGTGACTTCTTAAGCTCTGACAGCTCCTGAATTTAATGTCACAGTTGGCAACCAACGTTCAGCAAAAGAAGCCATTACATATACAGAATGATACAGCTATAATATACGTGGATAATGTAAAGCCTGAGTTAGCGGGTGAACCATATCCAGTGGGCTTCTAAAGCTGTAGTCCAGCTAAAAAATGCATAGAGAAAAACATATAAAAAGTTTTCCCTATGGTAACAAATTCACAGATAAGTGAAATGCAAACTGCTGACAAAATGTGATACCCGATTAAAGATATTTATTCTTGAAGTACTGGAAGAAATCTTAGCATTGTTTTGGCCAGAAAATAGCATTCACCTATGACAGATTTGCGTATCAAACTACAACAGATATACATGTCAGGTTCACTCACTTATCATAATGGTGCTGCTGACAATGAAATAAAGTAGCAAGCATTATGACAGCAAAGCATTAAATGATGGAAACAGTTTGCCTCACATCATGACGCAAAGGGCACAAGAAGTGGTCAAATACAGGATTCATGAATTAGATACATGGGAACTGTTGGATTCAACTTTGCTTCCTCGTGATGCCCATCAGCATCAGAATATGCTAAATCAAGATGCAAACTAAACAAATTCCTTAAATGACGGCAAAGATAATAATCTTGTCACTAGCTGGGAAAGATGCAGTTTTAATACCATGCCTTTACAAATTGTTATTTTCCTTCTACCTTAGCCATTATGTGTACTAGCTGGTACCAAGAAGGGAAGCGGTGGGTTGCACTGTTGCAGGGTGCCCCTCCAAAACATTTATTACCATATCATCCATTATAAGCAACATCACTACTGTTTGATACAATGCCTTCTTTTCCTCCAAAATTTCAATGGCTCACTATGTCACCAGCTTCAAATTCACTGTAATTGATGTTTCTAGACAAATTTGTTACTCATAATAATTTTAATCTCCAATTTGATATGTCGATGAGCATGGCATCATAGAACATCTTTTTGCCAACCTATAATGGAAGACTAGCATCACTTAATTTCATTCAATTAAATGACTGGAATGCTTTTGTTTCTAGATGCAGTTTTACTAATTTGTATTAGTGACAATATTCTAACACAAAGTTATAGTTAGTATAGTTTAAGTTCCTACCATAAAAGCTTCATGTAATGCTATAGAATGTTTAATACTCTGATTGCTTTCTTTAGTCAATAAATGTGGTGGTATACTATTACACATCTCCCATGAAATTTTTATCTAAATGCAATAGAATCTCAAACCTCATGGCAACATTCGCCACAACCAAATGGCTACAAAACTAAAAATCTAACGTTTTTTTCAGAAAGTTGGTCCATGTTGATTCATATGAATGTTAAAGAATCATAATGAGGCAACCATCATTGCCCCCACTACTTCTCCAATTGAATACATGAATATAATGTTAGGCTTAAAAAAATATCTTATCATCCTTAAAGCTTTAAAGAAGATATTAAGCTAAAAATTGCGATGACACAAAGATATTCATATATAGTTTCAAAAAGAACTTGAAGAAATATAATTATGCGGTCCTATCATATCATAATGCAGAACCACTGATGCATAGATCTGTGTCCCCTCTCCTAAGCAGGAATGATAACCCTACCTGGTTTTCAGTATAAGATGTAGTATTCAATACCTAGTTCCTAAACTCCAAATTCTCTTGGCATCATCCATTGAACGAACACATTTTTTTATCAGAAGAAAGCAGATGCTTTCTTTAAATTTGCTTTCATTTTTTTTCTCTGTACATTTTAAGAATACTGACAGAGAACCACTGTTGTAATGTCATATACATTATTAATACCAAGAATCGAAAAAAAACAAACGCAATATTCAACTTGTTGCTCTTCATACTTTTAAGGTAAACCCGAGAAAGAAATCGTATAAACTTGCATATCAAGCCAATCAATAGTAATAATTTCAACAAGAATTACTCCAGATTTAGGGCCTATTTGGATGGTTGGCCTCACAATCCCATGGGATCCATATATTGGGCCAATACAACTATCAAAATCAGGCATTTTTTCTCCCTATGGGATTCAGGCCTGGCCCAACCTGATTTTGATGGTCGTATTGGCCTGATCCATGAATCCCATGGGAATTTGGGCCCAACCATTCAAACAGACCCTTATTCATTGGTGCTCCAGCTCTAAGTTAAGCAGATTTCCAATGATTGTCACAGTCCCAAGGAAAAATGCTTTGATTCATAACAAAAAAATATGTTTAAAATTCCATGATCACTTATAAAACAGAAAATCAATAACATAATGTGGAGAATCTTAACCAGTGAATGGCAAAAGTATCATCCATAAACAAGTCAGTTAAAATGTCCATGACTAGCATAAAAAAACTAATATATGTATATATCAACATGTCCCCCATCAATACAAATTTAAGACAACAAAACAAATTTTGGTTTAGATCCAAGCAGGTCTTCTAAAAGCAGGCAGGTATGAGCCACATGTTTCAATTTTGGGGGTCCAATTTGGGTTATGCAATTGTGAGCATACCAGATCTGAGTGGCACCACCAGGACTCGATGGGATATTGCTATAGGAATGTTATCGTAAAGATGCCACCAAAACAAAGAAAAATACACTGTGATGCATCAAATATATAATTTCTGTTGGAATTTGATTAAAGTTTCCTGAGAAACTTTCTTACAAATGCTGATATGTAAGGAAGTAGACTACTCAAGTGGTTACAGAACAAACAAGTGGTTGGGGAAGTTTGCAAGCCAGTCATGTGGCTGAATGTGGGTGAATAGGATTGGCCTGCCCACCGACAGAGATGGATAGAGTTAAATAGGATCAACCCCGCATATCTTAGTACACAAGGCCTGAATGCTTGGGTTTCAGTTTTGACATCAGCTGGATCGAACAAATCTCAGTTTCAGCAATTTAGGCATTTTCAATGGTTCCCCTCTAATTTTGGCAATTTAAATTGAAAACCAGAAAGAAATTTAAAGAACAGATTAAAATAAAGAAAAGAAGAATGAGTGAATGAAAATAATAGACATCCTCTCGAAACACATTATATTCTTTAGGACCTCCAGGTGTATTGTGTAGTAGTTTCACACTAAGGCTTTTTCTTTTTTGAAAAAAGAAAAAGTTGCGCCCTATATCATTGCCAATCTAACATACAGTGAAAGAAAGGTCAATGATTTCAGAGCTTGAGGATAGCCAAACTAATGTGAAAAAATTGACTTCCTCTGGATTGGTTTAGGAGTTCCAGACAAAACAAATCGTACTAGTACATAAAGCTAATCCACCAAACTGAATACAGATCAATTAGTGTACCAATGATTCAGTGTATTAAAACAAAAGGATGTTTTAAGGATTTTGTTTAAGTCAATTATATTGGTTGCAAGAGGAGTTCCATAAGCAAAAAGTCAACAATGTTAAGTGGGAAAATATTATTGGTTGAGTAAATTGAAGAGAAGAGAGAGGTCTTAATATTTCAAAGTTTGTGCAAGCCTCTTCAATATTTGTCTCTCTTTTTACAACCTCTTTTTTCTTAGAAATGTCATTCAACAAGATCTCAAGCAGTGTGATCTTTGCTTGGTAGAAAGAAACTAATAGGTTGGGCAATGTACCCTATTCAGAAACTTCCTAAAACTCAAACAAGCACCCACTTCCTAAGCATTCCCTTATTTCAAGTGTTTCTGAAATATCCTCTTCCCTACATCTGCACTGGTACCCTCTCCCAATTTAGGCAAACTAAGGATTTTTGAGAAGCAGAACTGTACAAATATAGAGGTGGCTTTGGTCTTTGAGCATTTGGCTTCTGCTAAATTCTCCATGTATGAGCTTGGGCTCATAGGTCAAATTAGGCAACCCATATCAACATCCCCACTTGGCCAAACAACACTTGTATGATCTTCATTGCTAGTTGTACTTGTACATTTCTTGTACATGTCACATGGATTCCCCTTCATCTTATATATAGGTATGCACCACTTTGTGTTTTTATAGACTTATAAATGGTTTCCAACCACAGAAACATATGATTTTTTTAGACTAATACATGGTTTTTGACCACAGCAACAGATAAGCCAATACCATACAAACATTTCAACATCGTTTATACATGTGCGCACTAATTATGACAAGCTGCATAAGCAAGAATAAGTGTAGACAAAATATATGGAAAAATAATATCCTCGAGTGTCTCACTTGTGCACATGGCCCACATGGAACTGGTAGTTCATCCTTTGGGTGAATTAGGTCACATACATCATAACATGAACGTCTATATACACCTCAACGGTGTTTCCTAAGAAGAAACTTAACAAAGACATAATATATCCAGGTACACCTATATCTAAAAGACCAAACATCGCATCCTGGAGTTGCGTCCCTTGGACATGTTTCAAAGTCCAAACATGCCTACTACAATACATCTTAGTCAAACAAACCACAAGAGTATATCTTTAGAAGTCAAATGTTAATAATGATTTCTTTGAGTTCCACTATACCATTACCATCAGAACTGTTTTCGCCACCTTTTATCAAGGAAATAACTAATTAACTATAATCCTGCATATAGATAGAGTGCTTCATTATTTGAGCTATAGGCATCTTAAGAGTCCATTGATCTGGTCTACACAAGCTATTGTGAAATGCAGACACATACCGAAGTTTCACATGTACCTTGAAGCACAGCCTTGTTTTTTTTTTTGGTACAAGGCACAGCCTTGTTCATTATACAGTAGCATCCCGAGAAGTTGCCCTTCCTCCATATAAGATGATGTGGCCAGATGTTAATTTCCAATCATGTAGGCCTGTTGCATAATTAAAAGCCAAGTGTACTACAGTCTCATGGCTATCACCCTTTTAGATGGAAAGACGGATTGAAATTCTTTGATCCCCAGAAGTATCATCCCAACAAATGCCCAATCTAGGTTACTTCCATAATTGTTTCCAAATCTTATGGCATAACAAATATCAGATCAATGCAAACTGTAACATGCAAACGGAAATTCTCTCATTCCATCCTAGCTCACTAATCATACTGGAGATGGAGCATTAGAGACTTTATGTGCTCTACATATGGGAGTAGAAGCCAGAAAATTTTAAACCTTTATTATGGATCTTCATGATCTATGAAGGTCATGGCCTTCAACTTTTTCACTCTCATAACCTAATTCTCAGCATATATGAAGCTTTCCAAGTATCTTTCATTTCAAAAAAAATCATAATGTCATCTCAGTATTTTTCAATAATCTTATATTGCTTTCTTGTTACCATATATAGAAAATATGGAGAATTTTTTCCTAGATTTTCATATGCATACACAATGGTCTAATTATTAGCCAATTGGACTATGAGGATGGACAGAATAATAGTGCTCCCACCAGATCAACTTACAAGGAAAATAATTAAGTTTCAAACTTGTTTTGCATTGCCAATTGATAATGCAAATGGCAGGATTATGTGATGATTGTTGCTGGAATTGTACCAAAAAGGTGCAAAGTTGTTAAACTAAAGAAGGCCAAAAATACCCTCAGCTTTTTACCACATAGAAATGCAAACATGGGTGTATCGAAGTCATTTCAACAATAGGACTCACTTATAAGTTAATCTAGCAGAAACAACATGACCTTACCTCCCAAGAATAACATTTTCAAATGTTAAATACCCATCCTATGGAACCTTTTTTCATGCAATTATGTCTTAAGCTTGTAGGCTTGATGCTTCTTGCTTTTGACCTAAAAACATTCATCTTGTCCTATACATCTTTCCCTTTGAAAATTCTTCTCAAGAATACATTCTTGACTTCCATCTAAATAAATTCTAGATTATAATGAGCCATTGTCACCATGGATTGGTGAAAGGGGATGATACCATCAATACCACATTGTTACAGCCTGAAAATGGCATTGGGATGAGTGCCGAGTCACTGAAACAGGCAAAATCAAGATGTACTGACCATTCCAATCAGTACCAACTGGTACCGAGGCTAGTACAGCAAATAACCCATCCCAATCAGGAAGGCATTCTTTTATTTTTTTAAAAAAAGCAGGGGAACAAGACAAACAGGCCATCCTGATTAGTTCTAACCAGTATTAGCCAGTATCAAGGCAGATTTAGCTTGCACCAAGCCCATCTCAGTCGGGTGGGCAATTTGTTTAAAAAAGGTGGAGGCCATGTTCGTTGTGCTACAAGACAACAAACAATGTCAATCAAATTAATACATTAGGCAATCAGATAAACATCAATCAATCTATATTCAGATAAACATCAATCAATCTATATTCATATTTCATGTCAAAGAAAAAGATTGGCTTAATATCCAGATATCAAAACCAAACAAAATTGAAAAACCAAAAAAAGAAAACACACACATACACACATGATACAGGTCACACTATATCACTCCTGGAAAAAACCAGTACCACCCTTGTACTAATATTTCAATCCTTGATTACCACTAATTATAATTTTAAATAACTAAAAGATCAGAACATAAGACTATATGCTATCACAATCCACTAACAACCATTGTATGTAACATTTCACTAGAAGTCTTGCTTTACATTTATCTAAAATTCCACTGGCTGCAAATTCTCCTTCCAAAACCCACTTAAAACCAATGACCATTTGATTTTTAGGAAAACCAGCTGAAACACATCCCTATCTTTTCTTAGATTTGGACTCTATTAATATGAAAGAATTATGGTGCTATCCATGCAGGCTGGTAACAACTGAGACATGGCATGGCTACAAGCAAGTTCATGTGCATAAATGTGTGCATGTGTTCCAATGCATGTGAAGCACCAGCACAGGTAGGCACATAACATGCCAACATCAAAAAAGCATGATGCCAGCATGCAGCAGTTAGAACCTTGCAATTATGGTTTTCAACCACTTCAAAACTGTCATCAACTTTCAAGCATTGAATAAACCAATAGATGCACTAGCGCAATCAATTAGAGTTTTGAATTCATTATGAAGGCATAATAGTCTGAAAACATTAGATGGACCCTAAATATTTGATCTTCAAACTCATTTTTGAACTCAATATCATGTCCATCTTGGCACTCAAAGATGGTTTTAAGATAATCAGACAACTTTTGCACCTTTCATCTTAGTATAAGGAATGGTGCATTATTTGCACCATCACCCAAATTCCATGAAAATTCATATTTCCTAATATAGGCTTATCCCATGTCTTATTTCCTAAAAGGTGCAAACCCTTGTCTGCAATAGTAAAATATGGTATTCTAAAAGATCATACAAGCCTTTCCTGGCCAGGTGGAAGATGTTGTGATAAGTTAGTCAGGTCATCGAATAAAACAAAGCTTGTGAATGGCCAACATGAGCAAGGGCCCAAGTCCAAAATGCAAATCCACTATTTCATCAATCTTCTTTAATTAATTAATTTGTTTTATGACATATGGTTAATTGGCAATTTTTTGTAGTTACTCATCTAAAAGATGGACCTGCCCTTTGTCGACCCACCCTTAGCCAAAAGGCTTTTTTGCAAGAGAATGACTGTTTAGGTTAATCTTAGTTGAACAAAATTTCTATGTAGAATCTGAATATGTTACTCTCCTTCTTCCTAATGATTTGCTAGCAGGCAAGTGATTTCCCGGGTAACAGCACATAGTTCTATTTGCAATAACCTATGTGCCGGCAAACTTCACATAATCCCAACAAAAATCACAGTCAGAAAGAAGAAAAGTCTACATATATTAAAATTCAAAATTGTGTGTGTGTGTGTGTGTGTGTGTGTGTGTGTGTGAGAGAGAGAGAGAGAGCACTAATTGAGAAAATGGAGTTTTCATTTTTAGCATGTGCAATGGGTACTCACATCCTTATATGTCCTAACTTGTGTGTCCAACTTGGATCTCCAGTTTTGCAAATCCTGTCACAGTACGCACGTATCAGTACCAAAAACGTATCTTTTGTTGCCCTAATCCCCCACCCCGCAACAACAAACAAACAAACAAAACCGTATTCCAGCAAAAGCGCTAGGGAAATATGAAGAACAACAAGAAGATTACCTGCTTCAACCCTTGAAGTCTAACCAATAAGTCCGATTGTGATTTATCCAGATCCTGACCAAAAAGCCTAACGAATGAATATTCTAATTCTAATTGCAATTCTAAAGAAAGAACAAAAAAGCATAAATCTTTTTTTTATTTTATCTCACCGCTATCGTTGCTCCCACTGGTTGCAGGTCATTCTTCTTCTTAGATCACAATAAATAGATTATCATAGATGATAAATTTGAAACAAAATTTCCTATCTGGAAGAGAGAGAGAGGGGGGGGGGGGAGAATGGAGGAGATCGGAGCTTACCGAGGCAGAGGACAGAGTAGCGGCTGCCGGAGGAGAGAGTGCTGGATCGGAATCCGCCATTGGAGCTGGGTGCCACGGTTAGGGTTTTTCTCCCGTGGGAGATTAGCTGATAGAAGAGAGAGCGTAGCGATGGGGCGAGGTGAACAAGAGGAGAGGAGCGGGGGCGAAGGGAATGAATTTTATTTATATAGGTGCAATGGGAAGGGTTTCGGGTTGTATCTTTCGCACGAAAGAATGATTGATCTTCTTTCGCAAAGTTGACTGTTGGATCGATTTAACACACATCTCAAAGCCCTCGGCCATCCGCTACACAGCTCTCGAAGCAATCATTGTGCAATTAAACGGTGGATTCGCGCGGAGGAAGGCAGACCCTTAATTCGTGGGAAACATACAACCCCGGTCCCAGGGATGCATGCTAGGGCGGCCACGAAAGTGACGTGAAGGTTTCGAATTAAGCGAAACGGGCGGACGATGGAGCGGGCAAAATCAAAAAAGAAACCGCAGACCCGCGCACGCACACCCCCGCCCCCCCCCCCCCCCCCCCCCCCCGCAAACCCACCCAAAGTTACCGGCATGGGTGCGGCTCAGCGTGGCTTTTTTTTTCTTTTTTTTTTTAACAAAATGAGGGTTTTTTTTTTTTTTTGGGGCGGGGGTCCGGTCCGAATCAAAGTCCGATTGGGCCAGTCCAATCGAGCTCAGGTGTTGACACTTAACAAAAAAATCCTCAAATGGTAAAGTTCTGGATTTTCAAAAATCTCAGGTCTTGAATCGACACTTAAAAATCTAAGTATCGACACTTGAATTCTAGGTGTCGACACTTGGCATGCCAAGGATTTTTCTGCGTGCCAAATACTGAAGTGTCGATACTTGGCTTCCCAAGTGTCGACACTTGATACTGAAAAAATCACAATTAAGTGTAATTAGAGCCAAAAACACAAATATTGATTTTAAAATTTAAATGAAACATAAATAAATAATAATTTATCATGTAAAAGTCCTTTTTCCATTAAGAGGATGTCCATAATTGTGAAAAATGCTCCGTGCCATGGCGTGCCATGATACATAAGCTTTTGGGATTTTGAGGTGCTTTCTTCATGAAAACTAATAGCTTAAAATACACATTAGTATACAATATGCACTCAATGTTTTGTTATTCATCAAAATCACTGGGTGGGACCAACGGGCATGGTGCTACAGGCATCTTGCCTGGTGTGCAGGATGGAGGATGAGTATATTGAGCATGCTGAGCCATCCTAGGCCGAGACTAATTTTTAGGATAGCGGGGTGTCAGCCCTGAAGGATGAGCACTTGTTCTCAATTAGGTCCCTTTCTGAATGATATTCATCAGAGCTTAGCTGAGGTGGGTGACAGGCTTACATATATCACCTATCAAATCTGGCTACCTAGAAACAGTCTTATGTTTGAGGTTGAGGTTGTACTATCATCAGGTACTTCAAAGAGCTATCTACATGGCTATGGAATACTACCTTTTTGATGCTACTAGCCCATCCACCGAGGTCCCGATATCCTGGGACTCTCCTGCTACCTCAACAACGACCATAGGGTCCTTTTCATTTCCTGGGAGCCCCCTCCTCTAGGGTTTGTCAAGGTGAATTTTGACAGCAACGTAAGAGGTACCAAGGGTGGCACAAGTTATGTTATTAAGGATTTGGAAGGTAGGCTTCTGGTTGTCGAGGGCTATAGTCTCTTTGAGTCATCCTGGAATCTAAATTTAAAGCTGCTTGGGTAGGCATTATTTGTGCCAAACAGGAACGGAATGCGGAGATTATAGCCAAACAGGAACGGAATCCTGGAATCTAAATTTCTGGAAGGAAGAATTATTTTGCTTTTCGAATGTATCTATTGAAATCTAGTTCGAAGGCAAAGAAAAAAACTCTCAATTCATAGCAATGACAATGCACCTTCTAGCATCAACTATTGCTCTTGCAGTTTTAGAGGCAATGATCTTCCTTTTTGCCTATACCTCCTTTGAAGTCCTCAAAAGGTTGTCGATATCTTTTCCAGTTATTTCTTGTACCAAGTCGATCACTAATGAAGGCCCACCAACCTCTTTTGTCAAAGTCCTCGGGAAGAACTTCAGGTCAATCCCTGGGTATAGGTAAAATGTTAATGACTTTATCTACTATGATAGGCTATCACAAACTTTGTAAGTGATTTCACATCGCTACAAGCATTCAACATATCATAAAAAAGAAAACATTAGTTAAAAAATAAAAATTTTATTATTTTGAATATCTTTTACAAGATAAAGTCTTTCAAACTCCTAATAGGAGAAAATAGAAATATAGAAAGAAAAAATGAAAAGTGAGTACAAAGAGCCCTCATACTTCTACCACCTCCATCACCTGATCAGTTGAAACTCCTGGTTGGGCATCTGTGGGTGCTTTTGGCACCTCAGCTATGATTGTAGCCTTAAAATTGGTCGATAGAAGGGTTTCAGCAGGTGCACCGACATCATGCACCTCTATTACTTCATCTATCGCTCAGCCACACTCGGGATAAGAAGAATAGTGTCGATCTCTAGAAAGGGTTCCTTTACCTTGTTCGTGCGGTCTTTGAATTCCTTATAAAAAATGCCTAATGACTCCTCAGCAAGGTCATCCAAAAATTGAACGGATGACTTGTACTCTTCTATGGCCTTCTTCTTGGCCTCTGCAAGCTCCTTCTCTTCTTGGAGCTTTCGAATGGAGAATCAACTTATATTGATCTCCTTATTGGCATCAGGAAGAGAAGTCTTAAACTTATTTATTTCTATAGAGGTTGTAACCTCCAATTCAATCTGTTGGGCCTTAGCAATTTTCTTCTAAGCTTCTGTAGCGTCTCTTTGGACCTCTACCACTTCATTTTGGACCTCGACAATGTCCCTTTGGGCTTCCGCAACCTTCATCTGAGTGTTGGATGCTTCTACCTTATCAGTTGCCTTCTTTCTACTTCATTAGCCATCAATAACTTTTTATTCAAATTCTTTTTTACCTCATCATTTGTGATGATGAGGTGCTTAAGATGGTTGATGTTAGAAAGAAGCTGGAACAAAAGAAAAAAAATAGGAAGATTAATGTAGAATAAAGATGAGAGAAGTAGAACAAAGAAAGCAAATTAAAGAAATAATTACCTAGTAAATCCAAGGTAGCAATCACTGAGCACTTGAGAAAGGAGATGTGTTTCCTACTTTTGACTATTAGCATAAAGCAAAGTCATCTCTAAAAGCTCCTAGGCGAGCCTTGGATCCCTATGAGCGGAATCGATCACCCTCAGCTTCTTTTGTAAGATAAAGTGCTCTCCCTGATCACCCAAAGGTTGGTCTATATTGGTGGATCATCATAGTGATTGGACAATCCCCAATGGCATTGTATGACCGATCAGTGAAAGTGGTCGGATAACCTTCGATGACACTACAAGACTAATTATTGAAGGTAGTGGTCATATAGCTTTCGATGACCTAGTTGGACTGGTCATCAGGGGAGCAATTGTAGGCACCTCCATTAGCATAGGAGATCGGCTAGTTCCTACTATAGGAGTGCTCACAGAAGACATTGACAAAGAAGCCTTCTCAAGCTTCTTCTTCTTAACTTTCGGGGTGGTGTTTGCCCCCTTTCCTTTACAACGTGCTACAATTTTTCTAAGCCGATCCTCTTCATTCCTATAAACATGATAATACAAATAACAATTAAGAGATCAACAAAATCTGATAACTTTGTAAAAAAAAGAGAAGAAAGAAAAGAGACAAAGTGGTCAAATATACTATGAAGACTAACCAGACTAATACCCACATTGTACAGTACCTAATCAGACATAAGAAACTTGAACTTCAGGACCTCAATATTGAGCAATATGTTGAAATGCTCCCGATCTTTATCTATAGGGGTTTTATTAAAGTTGGGTTCGGTCTAGACCCTACCCCAAGAAGATCTGAAGCTTAAAGGTTGATCAGATGAAAGGAAGAAATACCATGCTCAGACTACTTTACAAAGAATGATCAGGAAGGAAAAGCAGAATAAAGGTATCGAAGGTGCCTTGAATCAAATAAGAGCCTTGTAGCTCTCTAGATGGTCCAGTAGGTCAGTTGCACCATTGTAGGAATCTAATTGGGGCATGTTGAACCGAGTAGGGATCAATTCCTCTAAAATTTATAGGGATAGAAAAGGATGGGTGTTGAACTCTGTCTAGGCTCCACTTCCTCCCTGAAGATTTGTTAGTCGACGATCGATCTCCCATAGTTTGCGATCGTAGTCGTCGAGCCATTGATTGGCTAGCTACCGAGAAACTCTGGTGGATCCCTCTCTAGAGGATTTGAACGAGGAATGGAAACATTTCTCCCACTTTAGCTCCCTTCCTCATCATTGATCCTCGCATTGGAGACTCACTCAATGCACATAGAGAGATCGCAATCGATGGACAGTCTATTAACGAGAGGACCTCTGTTGGAGGGATCGGTGACTTGCTTGGCATAGCAAGCGAGATCATGACCGATGAGAAGTCCATCGATCAGAAGATCTCTCTCGGAAAGATCGATGATTGGGATAAGTAGTAGTAGTCGGAATGGCTGGGACCTCTGGCTACTACTTCTTCACCATAAGATGCTACTACCATTGCAATCCTTACACCACCATGGCCAATGCTTAGACTTGTTGCATCAGAGTGGCGAGCAAGTCTAGTTGGATCATTAGCAGTGGGGGTGGTGGAGCAAGAAGCTCCACCACTTGGCTAGGATGCTCGTGTGACATGGAGAGCACGTAGAGGCATCCTGCACTCTGGTTATCACTATTAGGCTCTAAGCTTCGGGATCTTTTTCTTGATGCTCCCTCTTCTTGCCGTGTCAATCTATTACCATCAAATCATCCTTTATTAAAAATCTGACAATATTTGAGGATCCTTCAGCCTTCTTCAGTGGGTGAGGTGCTATTCCTGGTGTCTCTTGAGCAATGACCTGCAAGAATAGTCCCTTAACTGGTGATAACCGGTGAGGGATCCTTCAACACTTGAGTCAACGAGAGAGTGAGATGGGCTATAGTAGTTGGAACCGAGAGCAATGAAAAGGCTGAATAAGCATGAGAGTGGTAATGAGTGTAGTGTAATGTAGCATAATGTAGCATATCTCATCGGAGATCCCCTCTTACCAATTTATAGAGTCATACAGGATAACTGAATGCTACTATGAAGGTGGCCTCTTCTATTATGGATAATAAATTTCAGGTAGGATGTTGGGATCTTGTTTCCTAGAATCTTTTTTGTTAAAATGGTAAGTTTTGTTGAGATCCATCTACCACGCCTCATTCACCACGATCTCTACCGGGACAGCTATTACTGGTTGGTTGCTGTTATTTGTTTGGATGTTATGGACTCTAGGCATCAGGGCAACTTGCTCACTGTCTAAGAGAGAGGCCTTGACATTGCATTCTTGCATACTTAACTAAATTTACTTAGATTGTTAGTCGGGTCTGAGTAATTACTTGACAGAGGTGCATAAGGATATGTCATGTTAATCGGGCCTGACTGTTTGTAGTATTTCGGTACAAGGTATTTTAGCTACTCGATATAGTAATAGTAGCCTGCTTAGTCATCTTCTTCTTAGTCAGTGGCCTGGCCATTCTTGGATGGATATCTTGCTGGTTCCACCTTAGTCAATGGCACAGTCAATGATCCATCTCCTCCTTAATTAATGGTTCGACTGGTCCTCGAGGTTAAGTAAGTAGTTACCACAATATTATTAAATTTTATTACTAATTATTCTTATTATAATACATAATTTTTATATTTATAAATATATAAATAAAATTTCCTTTTCTTTTTTATTTATTTTCATTATTTTTTAGTTAACTATTTATATGAAAATAGTTAAATATTTGAATTAAATTAAAAATTAATTATTTATTTATATAATTAATAGATATAATTAATATTAAATTAAATATTATATAATTATTTTATAAAATTAATTATTAAATTAAAATTAAATATCTATAAATATTTATATAATTATAAATTACATAGATTTTAAGTATGTATATTGTCCTTTTTTAAGTATAAATAAGTGATATAAATGGCTAATAATAGTACTTTCCTATCAAAAGGTACTTTAGTAGAAATATCATATAAATGTCATCTATCCTCTTTTCTATTCCTCCAATACTAAGTAGAGGAGGGAATCATTTTCATCCATCCATTAATGTTTTACCAAATATATATGAGGATGGATGGAAGACCTATCCATTCTCTCTCCCAACCCTCATTCTTTCAATCCATCATCTGTACCAAACAAAGATTTAAACTTTTTGAATCAATCGATGGATGCAGGCCATCCATCCTTTTAATCCCATCCATCCTCCTTCTCATGACCTTTATGCACACCTCACCACCTCCATTATCCATATGATAAGCATGTGATGCTTGCACAAGGTAGGCAATTAATCTTCTATATTTGGTTAATATTCTATATCAGATAATAGGTGATCATTCTATATTAGGTAATAATTATAATCATGTAATTAATGAAACTGTTAATAAATTATTTTGGCCATATTGCAATTTTTTACTCTACACTAGGGTTGGCAATGGATCGGTCTAGGGATAAAAATGGGCCAGGTTCCTAACTACCAAAACCCAAACCCTAATCTCTAATAAATTATCCAAATCCAATCCATATATTATCAGGATTGGATTTTTTTGCTCAAATCCATATCAGTCAAGTATTGGATAATTTGAGTTTACTTGGCCTGAACCCAGTTGAGTCACATTAAGTATTTTTTTCATTTTTGTCAATTCTAAAACCATCTACTATTTCATAAACCATACATACCTTAAATAAATAAAATTTACCATATTTTTAGTTCAATAGCACTTAGCTCCATATTCAATCAAAATAAAATTTAAATTATCTTAGATAAATAAAATGCAACAATATTATCTCAATACCTCTGAAGTAAATAAATATATAAATATAATTTAAAAGCTGTTGCCGATCCCGCTGCCGTGCCTGTGGCTTCGGAACCGCCGATCCGACTAGACCGTCTCGCCCTTGGGGCCTCCTGGCTGGACCGAACCTACAAGGCAAGGTCAGAAATCCTGGCCGGGGATTCCGACGAGGGAGCTCCGACGGTCAAGTTAGTAGACGGCGAGAGGGAACAGATTCTCTGAGACAAGCCCCCGAAGGAGTCCCAGACTCAGAGAACGTGCTAGCAAGAAAGGTGTCAGAAAGACCAGAAACCCGGCTGGGTTCCTTTACCGAGCTCACGCCAAGGGGCCCCCTCTCGGGACCTTGGATCTTGCTCTTGAAGCGGAGTCTCCAGCCTTTGTTTCTTGCTTGCTCACTTACCTTGTCATCTATTCTCTCCTTCCTTTTATCTCTTCCTGTTGCCCCCTCGTTTTCCATTCCTGGGAGGCTCCTTTGTTGCTTTCATCTCCTCCCCTCCGCCCCTTTCTCTTTCCCCTTCTGGATCAGAGGGCCGGGCGGCTTTCCGACCTCGTTTGTCGAGCCCAGCAGGGAAAGAGTAGGGGAGGGGGCGCTGGTCAGACTGCCGACCATACCTTGGGCCGAGCGTGAGTGCTCTCCTTCCCAGGCACCGACGCTGTCCGTTATCGGGTCCTGTTTTGTCAGGGCCTCGTCTCTCGACTGCGGAACATGTCAGGCCGACGTAAGTGATGTTTTGCGTGTCGTCGCCGTCCGTACGGGATGCCTTTCTCGGGGTGCGGTGCGCACGGCTCGAGGGGCAACCTCGGAGCCCGCGCCTCCATTCTTCGGGACCTTCTCTGTATAGGCTGGCCTGTGTCGGTCGAGGTGGACCCCTCCCGGGTGGACACCTGGCGGAGCAGCAGAAGGATGCTCGGCTTCGGCCGAGGTGGTCCCGTCTCCGGGCGTCACCTGGCGAAGGAGCGAAGGGGCCCAGCTCGACCTCGGTCGAGGTGGGACCGTCTCAGGGTGCCACCTGGCGAGGGAGCAGGGGAGCCGCCGACCTCGACCGAGGTGGACCCCTCCTAGGTAGACACCTGGCGGAGCGGCAGAAGGACGCTCGGCTTCGACCGAGGTGGTCCCGTCTCTGGGTGCCACCTGGTGAAGGAGCGAAGGGGCCTGACTCGACCTAGGCCTAGGTGGGACCGTCTCAGGGTGCCACCTGGCGAGGGAGCGGGGGAGCCGCCGGCTTTGGCCAAGGTGGACCCCTCCTGGGTGGACACCTGGCGGAGCGGCAAAAGGACGCTCGGCTTCGGCCGAGGTGGTCCCGTCTCCGGGCACCACCTGGCGAAGGAGCGAAGGGGCCCGGCTCGACCTCGGCTGAGGTGGGACCGTCTCAGGGTGCCACCTGGTGAGGGAGCGGGGGAGCCGCCGACCTCGACCGAGGTGGACCCTCCTGGGTGGACACCTGGCGGAGCGGCAGAAGGATGCTCGGCTTCGGTCGAGGTGGTCCCATCTCCAGGCGCCACCTGGCGAAGGAGCGAAGGGGCCCGGCTCGACCTCGGTCGAGGTGGGACCGTCTCAGGGTGCCACCGGCGAGGGAGCAGGGGAGCCACCGGCTTCGGCCGAGGTGGACCCCTCCCGGGTGGACACATGGCGGAGCGACAGGAGGGCCCGGGCCGAGCTCGACCTCGGCCGAGGTGGACCCCTCCTGGATGGATACCTGGCGGAGCGGCAGGAGGGTCCGAGCCGAACTCGACTTCGACCGGGGTGGAGCCGCAACTGACTTGGCCGAAAAAAAACTCTACGTGGCTCGAATCACGCCCAACGAAATCTGAGACATGCCACGTCATCGTTACGGCCGTAACAAAAGCAAATCCAACTTTAAGTTCTAAGTTTCAAAAAAACTTAAAGAATAATTTTTGATTAATCCTTAGTTTTAACATCATTCTTCACTCGATCCACCTACACATAATTAATCATTATTAGTAATAATTGAATCAGGAGATTAATAGAGAATCGGAGATTAATTGATTAGGGCCCTTTTCAATTTCCTTTTTGAAGAATAATGATAAGTGTTTAAGTATTTTAGAATTTAATAACCACTAGATAATAATTGATAAAATATATTTAATATAATATATATATATATATTAATTACATATATTAAAATATTAAAATAGTTTGGATCGGGTGCATATCTATCCAGTCCCGATCCAAATTCAAAATTAAGCATTCGGGTTTTATCCAAACTTGGCCCAAATCCAGTCAAAGCATTAACTACTCGATCCAATCGGGTCAGGTCGGGTCGGGTACCCATGAGTTTGGATTTTTTGTCATTCCTAGTCGGGTCATTCAAAACCAATACCTACCTCGCCAAGAAAATTTTCATACCCGTACTTGCTTCATACCTGTCTTGGGTTGGGTAAAACAGAAAGCTTGGATAGGTCGGGTCATGTATATCTAGTTGCTTTGGCTCATTCTATCCTAAACCAAAAATTTTCTACAATAATTTTACCAGAATCTAAGAAACTCTCCAATCTTCCTCAAGTACTCTCTTCCCCACAGATATCTCAGAATGAAATGGAAAGAAAAGGAAGAGAAAAAAATGATGGAACCCCTTCCAATCTATCTCAGGTGCTCTCCTTCCTCATAAATCTCTAGAAAAGAGAATGAAATGAAAGAAAAAGAAGCATAAATGAAAAAATAATGCAAAAAGATCTTACCCTTTTTTTTTTCTAACTTTTGTTTGATTTTTTCTCGATTTTCTTTAATTTTCTTCTATTTTTTCTGTCCATAGGAGTCTTAATTGGGTGGGAGGCCCAAATAGGTAACTTAGATGCTAGTTAAGGCTTTGGGAGAGTGACGAGGAGGGAAGCTTAAAGGGAAGAGGGAGAGCAGTAAAGAGAGAAGCTAGGGAAGAGGGAGAGTGATAAAGAGGGAAGCTTAGACAATGTCCAGGGTTGTGTTGTGCTTTTATAGAAAGCTTAGACAATGTCCAGGGTTGTGTTGTGCTTTTATATAAAGCTTAGACAATGCCCATATCCACCTCGTATTTTAATCGATTGGGTAAAACTTGCCCATTCGAGTCAGGCTAGGTCAGGTAGTCAGCGGGTCAGATCAAATTGCCTGTCCTACTCTATACTATTGTTTTTATTAAAAGTCATTATTTGTTATAAAAGTTTGGATCAACTTAGTAATCATCATGTGCCAAAAATTTTGTATCTTTGATGCGGGACGAACTAGCTATCCTAGACCTAATAACCATCTATTGATATTAGTAGATAAAATTAAATAGGTAATTATAATAGATAATAGCATATGTCAAAATAAACAGGAGTTAAGTAATTTAGATCTAGTCAAAATTAAGGTCCGATCTAGGAAGTGACCCAATCCACACGCGTAGTCAAATATTTCAAGAGGTTGGATCGTTGGTCGTTAAGAAACGACCGTTAGGCTAGGTTTATTTAATTCAATTATTTCAAATCTAATTAGATAAAATATAGACAAACAAATAAAATTCTAGCAATGAATTTTAAATTTTAATCAAAATCATGAAAAGTCTCATCGAGCATGGGATGTCACGGAGTCCTAAAAAAGGAGAATTCAACCCAAAAGTAGTCGAGATAGATGGCGATGAACTCGTGAACGAATCAAGTGGTAAGTCTTGGGATCCTAAAGTCGATAGTGAGGATTAGGATTGCTTTCATGATCATGCCCAAGTTCCTTGGTTCTTTCTCAATCATGCGAATGGGGGGGCTCGAAGGAGGAGATTGGTAGTAGCCTGTCGGCACTCTCGGAGGAGAACGTTGCTGAAGTGGAAGTCACCGGTGGGACAGGGGATGATGTCTACTGATGGAGCTAATGTTTGGGGGGGAAGGGTAGCACGGACGGACGATGAATGGCATGGTAGTTGCGGAAGACGGGGGAGGGTCCTCGGGCCTAGCCATGAAAGGTCGAAGGAGTTGGGGTCGTTCAATGACGGTGGTGGTAGGCGATTGGTTTGATGATGGAACAATGGCACGGCTGCTCTACTCCGGGGAGAAGATGTCATGGCAACATGAGTAGAGGGGTTGGCACGACATTGTTGTGGCACACAAGAGGTGAGGCGGATGCTCGATCGACGGCATCAAATGGTAGTGATCGCCGGTTGCCATTCAGGATGCCAAGCCATGGCAATCATGAGCGTGTCGGAGGGGCCGAGATGCTTAACCCCGATGGGTTCTCCTCGGATCTAAGAAGGAAGAAGGCAGCAAATAGCAAATGGGGGTCACGGGTAAGGGGTCATCGATGTCGGAGGAGAGGTGGTGACGAGGGGCGGCACGCTCGACTCGGGCAGAGGCGGACTATGGTGGGATTATGGTAGGTTGTAGGCATCGATCCCGGGAGGTAGAGAGGAGACGAATGCGGTGGCGTGGGAGACGTTGGAAGATGGGTGGTGAAGAAGAGGATTGGGTTGGTGGCTATCCGGTGGATCGGGGATGGGGAGTTGCGATGGTGGTTGCAGAAGGATTAGGAATCAACTAAGATGATTGAAGAGGATGGTTTGAGGACTTGGGATTCTCAAAAAACTTGAAGAGGCCAGGATTTGGGATCTCAGGAGTTTAGGTAGCAGGGGAAGAAGAATAAAAGGCAGAAGATGAACCGAAAAGAGGGAGAAGAGAGGAAGAAGAAGAAGTAGAGAAGAAGGGGAAGAGGGGACGAAGAATAGGAGAAGAAGAAATGAAGGGAGAAGAAGATGGAAGAAGGAGAGAGAATACAGGAAGGAGGGAATTGGGAAAATCCAATAAATTTTCTTCTTAATTTCTCAATTCATTTATTCTAAATACAAGTCCTCTTTAAATAGACTTTGGTTTCCAATAAGCTGGAGACCAACCCAACCAAAACTTTAGAACTCTAAACTAATCTGAAATAATTTGACTAATTTGAAATAATTTGACTAATTGAAACAGACTTCAAACTAATCCAATTTTCGTGCTCTGAGATCTATGCATGAATTGGATACAAAATAAAAAAATAAAAATAAGCCCAATCTTTATATACTCAAGTAAAAAATAAAAAATAAATACATATATATGCTCAAAGAAATACTGGGTATGCATCAGAATCCATGCTAGGTGATGTCTACATTAATCTTAAGCTTGTTTTAGTAGTAATTATCCATCCAAAAGCAAATCCTTAAAGTATTTCCTTATGGGTTGTAGTGTAACAATATTATTGATATAGTGGTATAGATATGTAGATAAATTAAAAAATTATGTCATTCATTGCATAGCTTGAAAAATTCCAAATCTCCAAGCTTTTAATAAAAATTCAATCCCTAGATAAGACAATCAATCTGATATCGGTACATATTCGAGCATGTAGCTAAATGATTGGGATTGATCAACTCATCTCATTTCTTTCTAATATCTATATTTATTAATGAATTCCTGGCCAAAGCATGCACTTAATAGGTCACTTCTTGAGTTGATAATTATATCCTATGAATGAACTTACTCTCTTCTCATACATGATATAGCAAACGAAAAGAGAGTTGGCTTACCTTCTACACTAAATAGATTACTTCTTTTCAACCAAAAATGCTGTTTTCTAGAATTAATTCTTAAATATATACATAATTAAATAATGGGAGTCATCTAGACTTTCTATGAAAAAAAATTATTGTGGCCCGTAAAGTTTGTAGATCCATCAATTATCTTTCATAGCTATATTTTTATTCACTTTATATATCATCTAGCTTGTTGATGTTTAAGGAATTATGTCTCATATTTTAAGGTGTTCCAAAAAAATATTTCCTTGCCTACAAGTTATTATGGATTCGATTTTTTGAAATATTTTGCCATATGCAAGGCTTATTTGCCAAAGTTTAAGTAGCTAATATATTATATTTTTTCTAAATGGGATGACTCTCATTCCGCGAAGCAAACGAGGCCCCTTAAACTATTATGGTGGTAGCACGGTTGGTAGAGGCACGGCTTCGTCTCTTTCTGGTCATGGATTCGATGCATGATCCCATTGATAACTCAATTAAATTTCATATTTCTGGATGTACGTGACTGGAGGGTGAAACGACTGCTACTCCGGCACCATAATGGGGTTAGGCTGACGTACTCACTAGTTGATGAGGAACGTACGCAAAAATTTGTGACCCGAATTGAACAATCATCTAATGGATTGGGATCCAAGTGGAGAGCTACACCGGGGTTTAACCCCTCCTCATCCTTTTGGTTTACCAAAAAAAAAAAAAAACTCCCCCTTAAAACTGAAATAAAAAAAAGAAATCCTGAAATCCTTGACTCACCGAGTTACTTTGAAACTCAAATCGATTCCACCGAGTCTGTGATGAAAATCACTCACGAATTTATTATTTCCTACTAGATAATTTTTTTTAATTTCTAGTTTCTTCTAATAGATGGGTAGAAAAACACAAAACCGGGGGTGGCTATATCATCACCGTCATAATGGACTGGGGCCAGGTTAGGGTTTCTTCCCCATTCGTTGCCCACAATCTCCTCCTCCCCTCTATTTTCCTCGCCGCCCATTCTCTCTCTCTCTCTTTCTCCCCTCTCCGCTTCTCCTCTCTCGTTCTCCGCCCTCCCCGAGCGTGGCCGGCACCGGCCCACCTCCTGCGGCGAGATCTAACCGGTGGCGCTGCCATCCTCGGCGACGAGTCCTCCTCAAGATCGCAAGGTTTGTCCTTTCACTTGTCTTCTCGACTTTCTCAATGCTCCTCCTCTGCCCTACTAATCTATTTGCCCAATTGCTACATCCTTCCCTCATCTAGACAAAATCCCCTACATTAATTCGTCACGCAAACCCTAATTTTCGTTAAACCTAACTATTTGATTCATTGCATATGCTCGTCTCTGTAAAATTGGACTATTGGAGTGGGTTCTGTCTCGAATCGTTCCATTGCATGTGCTCATCTCTGTAAATTGGACTATTGGAGTGGGTTCTCTCTCGAATCGTTGGTACTAAAATATATTTCTTTGCATAGATTGAGAACATAGGGAATCATGCTAATGCCACGGTAGCTTGTTATCATCCATCAGTTAATTGATTTTTTTTTTTTTTTTTTTTTTTAAAGAAAGCATATGGTTTTAATGCTCGTGGCGCCTAAGGTTATTTTAGCTGTTGTTCTTAATCTCACAAAAATGTGCTTATTTTGTGTGTTATTATTACTTTGACAAAAATTCTATAGGTATACAATTATTAATTTGTCATCGAGTCTTGAGTATAAGTACTCCACGGTGGTCCTAAGGTTCTAGCTTACAAAAGTGTGCTTATTTTGTATGTTATTATTACTTTGACAAAAATACTATAAGTATACAATTATTAATTTGTTATCGAGTCTTTAGCACACAGTTTATTTGGAACTTGGCCGAGTCTTTGACTTTACCTTACTTACGTCAAGCTGATTTTCTTCATTTATTATTATTTTTAATTTAATTTATTTTTTAGGGGCATGTGAAAGATACTGAACAATGGACTTGAATAATGTGACATTTCAGTTCAGTGGGGGAAAATGAATGCATCTAGTCAAAACCAGCCAGATAATGGAAATCGAGGAACAATGTAATGCGAAAGAGGAGCATATAAAAATCACTAATAGTGCATAGAGGCAGAACTGGAATTTTCCTCCCTAACGGGGGTAACAAATAGTTGACAAATAATAAGTCCATTTTGACCATTGCAAGGCTTTTGATCATCTGGACAACGGCTTTCAATGAAAAACCAGTGGGACAGATTGAATCCCATTCGCCAGATCCTTGCAATCATATTTTCTCACTTTTGAGTCTTCAACAGCCTGCATCCTATCACTTCTTCATTTCGTTTTCCTTGTTCACACCAAAATTTTTATTTTCCTCTTCTTATCCTCTGTAGTTTTCTTCTGATTTTATATACCTGATGTAATCAAGTGGTGGGTCTAAGACCTCCTCTTTCTAGGAAAAAATAGAACCGTAATCTTGCCCTTAATGGGTGTTAAAAAAAAAATAGTCACAGACATACGTATGTAGCTAGCTTGTCATTGAAAAAAAAACAACTAAAACTATTAAATAACTGTCTGATACCTACATAGCTTGGCATTGAAAAAACAACTAAAAGTATCAAATAACTGTCTGATATGTGCAATATCAAGTTCGAGGGAAAACTGAAAAGCAAGACAAATTATGTGTGGAGAATGTTAAGAGAGGGAATGAGATAGAGAGGTAAGATGTTTTTGGGCGGTTCATGAATGTTCAAGTGAGTAGGTTGGCAATGCTAATTGAAACCCTATATAGGTGAATGAGAAGTGGTTGGCTAATATGTCCATTTCACATGCTTAGATAAGGTCCTCCCATCCACCCCCTGAAGAAAAAATAACAAAAAACAATGCCATCTCACCTATAATTTAAGCATCTCCAATTTTCTTTACCACATCAAAGTCATAATCTAGCATTTTATTAAACCTAATTATCTTTGCTCTTCCTACTAATCCAACAAAACCCATCTTTATAATCGTGTAAAAAAATGCTTTCCAGCAATAAGCATAAATGCATTGTCTGTGATCCCTAAAACACTATGATTTGTTTGAAAAAAAGGCAAAACAAGGATAATAAATAAGAGTATACGAGCGTCATCGTGTAGACTTAAGTTTGCATAATTGAACTAAACAAAGAAAATTTGTCAATTTCTGAATAAAGAGTTGTAGGTTAACTTCATCAAAGGAAAATCCCAATTGTCTTAGAGTTGGAATTGGATTTGAGGGAGGAGTGTTGTTACTGAATGTGGTGAATCCTGACGGATTTTTAGAGGAGATTGGATGCTTAAATTGTATTTAAGATTTCTGAATTAGCTTAAAGGGAGAGGATGCCACTACCCATCAAGGGGGAGCAACTCAACCAATCAACAAGCAAGAGAGATTGGGGAGAGTCTGAGGTGGATCTTCATGTACAGAGAGGGAGGGGTTAATATCTTATTGGGAACAAAGTTTGAGTCCTTCAAAGTGCTATTTAAGTGAGGTGTCTCTGCATTAAAAAAAAACAGTTATAATGTAAGGAATTTCATGCTGTGCTGTTCAATGTAAAATAAAGATTTGAATAAAGGTTTGACAAACATTATTTGATCTTTCTTCTGATAAGGTAAACATGATCTTGCTCATTCTTGTTACTTGAAGCTTCTCCCCTGAACCTGCTTTGGTCTCTCCTCTTTGTTCATCAATCTGATTTCTCTTCTTTGGTTGGCTGTTGACTTCACTTCTTCTAGCTTGATTAGAAGATTTGATTTGAGCCTTCGGCCTCATCGTTCTGATGGATGCCTTGCAATGGACAACGGTGCTCCTTCCATGCAGTCTAGATCCAATGGCATTCTCTCCAAATCCAAGGGAACCATGTACAATGGATATCCCTTATTCCTTTCAATCTACATATGGTCCTCCTCCTGTCCTTTTCGAGTTTTCAAATCCTGACTGCAGTGTACTGTATTAATCCCATATTATTTGCTGTATCGAGCCATGCTGGATAGGGATTGTTGCATAGCTTGGTGAGCCATGAGTAGATACGAGGCATATCGGACATCATGCGTGTACTACCATGTAAATGGCACAGGGCATATTATGATATTTGAAATCTTGGTCTTTATTCTGATATATTGTTGGATGATTATGATTTTTGCTTGATGAATGTGAGCTTTCTGTCTTGTTGCTTTACATGATGATGTAAATGGTTTTAAGGCTTGGTGTTTAAATTAAGAAATGATTTATCATTTATTGACTATTAGCAACTACCATAGTGAGCAAAAAATTTTCTGCCTGTAGGCACTGTAAATCATTAATTATACATTTATTTATTTTTTACTTTCATCTATTTATCACTTTCGATTGAATGATTGGTCTCAGCTAGATGCATCCATTTTTTTTCCATCAACGAATAATGTAGCATTGGTCAGGTGCATTATCTTTCCACTTTAAACTCAAGAATCATCAGTAAATTTAAGATTATTTTCTTATTTGTTAATCTTTATTTTTTTGTTGCATTAGCTGGTTGATTATTGACAAATATTTCCGAACTATTTGACTGCTATTTTCTGTTTATCAAACTCAATCGGACAGAATTGATTCATGTATGATTGTCTAGACCATGCAATTGCAAGTTAGCAGCCTAAGTTGGGAAATATGTGGTATTGATACACGTGAATTTATATTGCAAGAGTTGCAGTATCCATTCTTAATTGGATAGGCATCAACAAGAGTCTTATGTTTACTTTTTATAAGGATTTACAATAAAAATATCACAGCAATTATGTGATAGAAAAAAGTTTTATTGAGGTAATTGATGTCAATTTTGTTTGTGATATATACTGTTGCTTGTTATATATTTCTGCAACCGACAAACTCCATCTTATGACCACTCACTTTTTTTTTTTCAAATTGTTGTTCATCTTTTTACTTGCTCCATAAAATATATGTGGAAATTTTGCAGTTTATATAGTTTACAAATTAACTTCTAATTTTTCTTGCTTGCAGGTTTTATAAATGTTAATGGACATGGAGTATGTTTGATCAAGTATTGAAGGGTTCTAGATCTTGTGCATCTTTATCAATTAGCAAAGTGCAAGCTAAATAATAAATATAGTCTATAGAAACAATGGAGATACAGACTTCTGGAAGACCTATCGATACATTGGTAGAGAAGGTTCTTAGCATGAATATCCTTTCTTCTGATTATTTCAAAGAGCTTTACAGATTGAAAACTTACCATGAAGTTATAGATGAAATCTATAATCAAGTTGATCATGTGGAACCATGGATGACTGGCAACTGTAGAGGTCCTTCCACAGCATTTTGTCTTCTCTATAAATTTTTTACAATGAAACTTACTGTCAAACAAATGCATGGACTACTGAAACACCCTGATTCTCCATATATTAGAGCTGTAAGTTTCATCACCCAAACTTTATCCTTTTTGTTTAATTATATTGTATTATGTTCGTTGAATCACATTCTAATCTGCCTTCAAATTCGTTATATGACTTAATATCTACTATTTTGATGTTTTTGGTCATTGTTGAAGTAGAACATATTGATGCATGCAAGTTTCATATAACTATTGGCAAACCATACAACAAGGATAGAATAATGCAGGTGGCTAGTTGTATGTAATAATTTGATGATAAGCTTAGCTATTAATATCAGGAGTTGGTGTTGGAGTGTAGAAGAGGGCTTCTCAAAAAAATTAAGGCACAGCTATGATATGTCTGAATAGAAATATATTAAGCACATTAGTTATTTGAAATTGATGCTTTGTCTATTATAGTTTTAAAGAAATGCAGGATCAAGGATTTTAAAGAAGATAATGAAGCCATGTTCTAATGTTCTTATTAAACTTGGACTGATTTGATAAAATATGGCATTGATTACTACCGGATGGATGTTTTAGGAAGCAGGTTTGGGGCACTAGCAGGTTTGAGGAGCATCTCTGACAATCTGAGGCGAGGTTTATGGTTTCTAATATAATTAAAACGTGCTAACTTAAGAAACAATTACTGGCAGCCTAATGGCATCAATTCAGTTGTACAAGGTGATACACTTTGCCATGTTTTCAATCTAGAACTGATAAAGATAGCTTAGTTACCCAATCTATATGAGATGAAGCTTAAAAAATTTAGGTACAAAACACATAGAGGATTCATCTATATAATGTAATATCTGTCACAAAGATAAGGCATTTATGTGTTTTAATTTTTTATAAACAAATGCAAGATACAGGAAGTGAGGAAAATATATTGAACTAAAATTAGTTTTGACAAAATAGTAATCATGGTTAATAAATACTAAATTTCCTGAATGGTGGAATTATCAGGAATCTGGTGTGAGGGCCTGGAGAGGCTCTATTGTGGAGCAGATGGTCAATTATCTAAAATGGAAACAATTATGTATAGAATTTTATATATTGCCATATGGGGAAAGGATATTTTTGATTTTGCTGCATCATATATTGAATTTTCAGTTAACCTTGTTGATATCTAAATAGTGAAAATACCATTTTTATGTGGAATTTAGGATCTACCAAATCTGAGAAATTAATGGTGTGGTAAAAGTTTTGTACCTTCGGTCATTAGCTTAAGGCAGTTGGTAATACAAATAACTAGAAGATGTAGTCAGTTGTGTACATCAGATTCGTTACTCTTGCTTTAACTCTTTAGTCCAGGACAATGTATGGCGTATACAAATTGGGTGCAATGATATGACCATAGTGGAACTTAAACTCATTTCTTTTTGGTTGTTAGATACTTAAAAGTAATAAATTGTCTTGCCATTCTATTCGGTATTATGAGAGGAAGTGGTCGATAAGGTTTACAACAATCATGAAATATGGTTATGTTTTCCTCCTGTCTGCTTGTCCTTAGTGTAAATCATGTAAGGACTGATCAGCTGAATTTCTTAGGGTTTGCCCGAATTTCTTTATCATATTATATAACATATTATCGATATTGACTTCTCAATCTGGTTTAGAAGGCTAACCTAGTCCTGCATGAGGTGCAGGTTATTGGCTTTTGTTATCTGAGCCTTTTTTTCCCTTTTAGTTAGGATGTTTCTGTCAAAATTCATAGAATATAAGGTTGGTGTGGTCTAAAATATTGAGATCTTCATAATTATCTATATTCTTCTCACAGAATAAGGATTTCTGTGCTCTAGTTCATCGTGATATTATTTCTTTCAAATATTGAATTAAGATGTCTATTCCTAATAATATTCTTCTCACAGAATAAGGATTTCTGTCCTCTAGTTCAGCCTGATATTATTTCTTTTAAATATTGAATTAAGATATCTATTCCTAATAAACTGGCACATCCTAGAAACTAACATAATACTTGCTAATTTCTTTGTGGCCCAAAATCACTTTTGGTTTGTTATAATATCAGGGTGTATAAAGGTGTGTTGGCTAGGATAAGAAACTATATGGCCCCAAAATTAAGCCCTCATAGGTGGATGTTATAAAGATTTTGGATCAGCTTGGTCCAAAATGCCATATTCAAAAGGTTAGCAATCGCTATCCATAACATTTATTGCCAACCTTATGCATATGATTTTGCCTATAACATTATTTCTTTTCCAATTGCCTTTACAATTATATTTTGTATTTTCATTTCTGTTTTTTTTTTTTTTTTCCTTTCCGGGTTGGTGGTTGGTGATGTGTGTAGTGATGTGGTTCTTTGACTGGGTGGATGGGCAGGTATGGGTGCATCCTAGTTTTCCTGGTACATAACATTTAGGTGTGGTTGTTGCCTATGTACATGCAATGCTTGATTTTTCAGTACATTCTAGCATGTTAGTCATAAGTTAGCTAGCTCTAACGGCATGGTTATTTCAAGTGATTTTCAGATTGGTTTCCTCTACTTGCGATATGTGGCAGATCCAAAGACGTTGTGGACTTGGTACGATCCTTATATCAAAGATGATGAGGTATGCATCTCTCTTCAGTTTTTAGCTTGTTATGGTCTATAACCATCATAAAAGTGATTATTCTTGTGAATTGTTATTCAAGTGTACATAATAGATTTTCTAACAACATAAGTTCTTTTGTTTTTTCTGGACTACCAAGTTATCTTGTATAATTTGCTGCGTTATTATGATGCTCTTAATTATTTAATTTTATAAAGGGTCTACAGCCAAAGTAAATCATAAGACCTCAAATCCGTAGCTTATACTAGGCCTTCCTAGGGTTACATTTGAGACATAACTAATACTTGAGGCTCATAGAATTGATAGATTCTCAGTTTATGTGTAGACGTAGAGATTTGAGAAGCAGAAGTAACTGATGAATGCAATATACGGTGCACACCGTTTAGATGATATAGGTCTGTAGAATCATTTGGGCTTTGCGAGTTAGATACTTGATAACAGAAGTGCTTTAACACCAGATACATCTTTGTGAAAGGAACATAAAAAGAGGTGGGAAATACCTCAAAAAAGTGAAAAACCTTTAAGGAAGTTGTGTGAAATGCTTCTATAGTGGCTAACTGTAGATAAGTATGGCACAATTCAAAGCCAGAGATTTTTTTTTTAAAAGAATAAACAAGTGAATGCTGAGGATGGATTGAGGAGCTTTTGTTAATTTAGAAAATTGTTTCTTTTTTTTTTTTTTTTGGTTAAATGTGATATTTGCCTTTTCAATAAACTTATCTGTTGAAAGTGTACATGTTTTTATTGTATTATGGTTCACCTCTACTGTTTTCACCTTTGATTTTCAAGGATCTGTCATATAATCTTAAGTTTGTTGATAAGATTCCTTTAAGATCTGGAGGTGCTAACTCAGTTCCTTTGTCAAGTTCAAACATTGGCAGGCAGAATCATATGAGTACACCCACTCTTGGATCTTGCTTATGATCTCAACTCTCTACTTTTCCAAGCTTACTGGATTAGCATTGAGAATTACCACTGCAAACTGTTACATCCAGCCTTATTTTTGTTGTCACTGTTAATCCAGGTATTTTTCATTCGAGTCTGAAACATAGACATCAATATCAAGGAAAACCAATCATCAATTAAGGGTCATGACAATCATTCTCACTGTATGGAGGGAGTTGGAAGGATTCTTCTCTACAAATATGATATTATCGATGGACCCAAAGCATGAAAACCCAAATGTACACATACATATAGGTGTGGATGTCGTCATATATTCTTGAATGGAAATAACTTCTCCTGTAAATAATGTACTTGTAATTGGGTATGAAGGGGAGAAAGAGAAAAGATTTGTAATCCCAACTGGCTAAGAATCTGTCCTCTTTAAATTAGTTATCTTGTAGGAGTGATCAGAAAGTAGTTTTTGACAATAGTAGCCTGAATGTGCATATAACTTCATCCTTGATCCACGCCTCCAAAGCATTACCAGGTCATTTGCAACCTTTAGAAATTGGTGTCAATTACAGCTTACTAATATTATATCATACATTAAGCTGTTGTTTCTGTGCTAGTTGATCTGACTCTTTTCTTTTTGCTGCCTGTACTTTTTTGATGATTGTAAAACTTTTGGAACAAATTCCGTCTCAGTGGTCACGGAGACATTGTTGCTTTTCTATATGTTTTAAAGAAAACGTGCATGTTGCTAGCAATTCACACGATAATAATTCAGGCAGTTGTAATTTTCCTCTGTTGTTTTGCAGGAGTTCTCTCCTGGGTCTAATGGTCGGGTGACAACCATGGGGGTATATGTACGCGATCTTCTTCTTGGACAGGTAGGTTATGTCTTTGCCTATTATGTGCTTTAAACTAGATAATGCTTATTGTGTCTTGCTTGAGTCATCTTACTTCTATGTAGAATTTTACCATAATGTTAGTTGTTTGTCATGGTAGTTGAAAGGTAATTGATTTGGTAAAAAAATGGCTCATCTTTGGATGTGAGATTCTGAGCTTAGGTTTCCATAATGGAGTTTGCTTTGAGAGGAGATGACATCTCTGTAAACAATTTTCTGTAAGGTTTGTAATGTTGATCTTGAAATGAACGTGTTCTCTAAAAGAGTAGTATGCTGCTTAAATTATTTTGTTAGTGAGTTACTTTCCTGGTTGTCAATTTTTTGAGCACTTATGCTACTGCTTGATGCTGATAATTTATATTGTTATCTCTGTGCATATTATAGGCAAGCTTCTCTATTTTTGCAATAACACTTCTGTTTGAGAATTGCACTTGACCAATTTGGGCCTGTCTATATGTTGGTGATGTAGATGGAATGACAATGTCAAACTGTATGTTAATGTGAATTATGACAATCTGCTGGACTTTTTGAATGTCAAAGTAGTTCACAAGGCTGAATTAAAAGAACTGACTAATACTGTGTCCTACATATCTCCTGTTTCTTGTCATCACATATTGCATAGAAGCCATGCTGGTCTTGAAGAATGATTGGAGGAATACTGCAATTTAAGGAAATATCAAATTTATCAACAAAACACTCTGTTCACACAACCTTGTTCACTGCATGCATTTACATGATGGACACCTGAACTCCTGTATGCTTGCTTACAGATGCGCACGACCTCCACCACCAAACTTCTAGGCTGTCTTCCCTGACAAGCTGTGAGCATTTGTTTTATGCAAATAAGACTGATATCTGATCATACTTCAATCCCATGCCCCTAAATGCTTACTTTTTTTGTGAAGATTGGATTCCCCATTCATTGCTTTTTAGATGGATGTTAAGCAAGTATGTTCTTTACCGCTCCATTTGGAATGCAGGAAGAAAGAAAACCGTGTATAGGAGGGAAAACATTTGGCTCACTTGTGGTGTTGCAGGGGATTCATTCCTCTCATTAGTTTAAATATCAGTATAATGAGAAATCTGACCTCTAAATGTAAGGCTGGATTTTGGCTAGAGATTTTTAGGGAGTTCCGACGAATCTAGTTTGGAATTTCTTCATAACTAAGGTTAGATCCTGGCTGCTTTTCTAACTTATTTGTACTCTCAATAAGTTGACTCCATTGAGAGTAGGGTAGGTGAATCAGATGAGCATTTGTTTTATGCAAATAAGACTGATATAGGGATTCATTCCTCTCTTTAGTTTAAATTTCGGTAAAATGAGAAATCCGACTTCTAAATGTAAGGCTGGATTTTGGCTAGATATCTTTAGGGAGTTTCTGTAGAATCTAGTTGGGAATTTTTTCATAACTAAGGTTAGATCCTGGCTGCTTCATTGTAATCTCATTAAGCCAAGTTAATTGTAATCTCAGTAAGTTGACTCCATTGAGAGTAGGGTAGGTGAATCAGATGAGCCATGGATGAGCTACTGATACATGCTGGACTTGGTCTGTGAAAAAAGATGCTAATGTTGTACAGGATTGCATATGCGGAGGATGAGACACCTTGCTTTTGAATGCTTTACCTTCTTAGTTCCCTCTGTGCTCTCTCCTCTGTCTTCACCAACAGCTTGTAATTTTCCAACAAAAGAAGAAAACGTGAGTATAACTGCCTTAAGGATGAGAGCTTAGGAGAGTGAAAGATTCTTTATCTAGGCTGCCTAGCCAGAAGGAAGAAGTGTTGAGGAGGGAGAAACAACGACAATGAGATTTTTTTTAATAAAGAGTTTCTGGATTTTGATGTAATGATCACTTGAAAAATAGGGCGTAGTGTTGTATTAAGCCCAGAGGGCAGTTTAAAACGTGGAACAATCTCCTTGCACACAGAGGTAAAGTTGCAGACATCTGACCCTCCCTAGGCTTTGCAGTGGCAGGAACCTTGTGCGCTGGGATGCTCTCTAGTATTGTACCAAGCCTAGTATGACAGTCTATTGGTGATGGAGGGGGAGGTAGTGGGGTTGCACTGCTGATAACAGTTTATTGGATCTTTTCATATTTCTTATTAATATAAAATAGACATAAATTGGAGTCTGAATAAATTCTTATTGTCAGTAAGGAAGCTAATTGGAGCTAGGTGGCTGCTGCTAAGCAATTCTGGAATGAGAGTTATGACATCCCTTCAGAAGTTGCATTTTTCCTCTCCTTCAGATATTTTTATTTTATTTTATTTTTTTAAAATTGTGAACAAGAGCTGTAGAAATTTCTTAATTATAAATATAATGTTTGAGGTTTCCATTGAAACCAAAATATTTTGGTCGAGACAGATAGGTTTCAGCTGAAACAATCTCTTTCTGATTGAGTTCTACTACTTTGGGCAATTTTAGCTAAAACTGATAAGCTTGGTTCATGTTTCACCAATTACAGGGAATTCTGCTAAAACTGCCTGATATAAGGCTTAATGTCCTATCCCAAGCCTGCTATTCTTGTCATTGACGTTGTCATGGTTGTTTTTTATTTCCTTTTTATGTTTTTGTGGGCCTGCTGATTTTGCTTATGGGCGATAGAGTGAGCCTCGAAGAAGCAATGTCAAAATATTAAACTTGATTCTTTCTTGATTTAAGTAATTTTGAGACCATGTCCTGTAGAATTAAAAAATGTTAGGAGACGTGATAGTTTTTTTTTATATTAATGTTTAAACTTGTTAAACCATGTAGAATCTTATATACATTTCTAACATTTATTGAATTGTTGCCAGGTTATTGAAATTCATGAAATAGAATATATAATTTGTTGAAAGATAAAAATGACCTTTGTTATTTGACATGAATGTGTTTTTTTGGCAGACATGGTTGGAGTTGTCTTGCCTTTTGATGTTGTATATTTAAATCGAGGACATTGAAACACCACAACTGCAAGTTGAGAGCTTTATTGTAATCTGAAGAACTTGCTTAGTGCAATACGTGCCTGATCACCAACATTATGATCCAATGTACTTGTACACATAACAACCATTGTAGTCATCATCTTTTTATCCTGACCAAGATGGTCTATACATGCATAGAAAATACATGCTTTTATATCCATGTCAATTTGTTCTTTTTGGCATTACTCAGTAACCATATGAATTATAATCTGTCACTGCATTCTTCAAAACGTTTCTGCCTGATCTTGGACTCTTTGTCCTGCTTAAAGTTTGTGAATGACTAATTTCTTGCTCATCATTCGCCGCGGTCCATTCAAGCATTGTTGACTTGAGACAAAGTTATGTACTTGCATACATTGAGTTCATGTGCCTGAATTTTGACACAAGATAACTCATCATGGTGACTTCCATTGATAGTTTAACAATGTTTAAGTCAGCATTATCTTTATCATTAAATCACTGAATGCTTTTGTTGATGCAACTCATCCGAAACTGTACAAGCTTGTGCCAAAGCATACTTTTTAGATGTATATTGATAATATCTAGACAGATGGGTTTTTTTATAATCAGTCTTGATTGAGAAAGCATTGTATGCTAACATATGCCATGAATATTTTTGTGCATTGCTGCAGTACTACTTTGACACCCTTTTTCCTCGTGTGCCTATCCCAATCATGCGCCAAATTGTTGCCAATCTGGAGAAGATGAAGCTCCCCACCAAGACTTCTGGGGCTACTGGAGAGTCCACTCGTCATGGCTCAGATGATACTGCCCGTCGCCCTCCTTCTGTGAAAGCTTCTTTGTCAGTTTCTTTTGGTCAGCGTGCTCCACATCGTGCATCCACCCGGGACTCATCACCAGTCCGAAGGACCTTACCATCCCTGCATGAAAGAAGTGACAGCGAGGACGTTCAAAGATCATCCCCTAGTAAACGTCGGAGTCGCAGTCGGGAAAGACCTGATCGAGATTATTCAGACCGGGACCGGGATCGGTATCGTGACCGGGAACGAGATAGGAGGCATGAGCATGATCGACATGGTGATCGTGATGGTAGAGATAGGGACTCTCTCCGGTCCAGATACTCAGAGAGGGATAGTGGGAGGCGGGATCATGAAAGGAGTGTGCGGGACACTGATCGACACGGACGTTCGAGCTCTCATCGGGGGAAAAGCAGGAGCAGGAGCCGAAGTCGGAGCAGGAGCAGGAGCCGGAGTGTGCAAATCCGTGGTGTAAACTCTGACCATCATCCTAGTCCATTGAGAGATGGAAACAAAGAGAAGACAGCTAGTGTTTCTAGCAATCTGGCGAAGCTGAAGGATTTATATGGTGATGGTAGTGACAAGCAAAGTGAAGGTTCTGAAAGGCTTCGCAGGGATACTGGCACTGAAGAGGTGATCAGATTGGGGGGGTCTTCTTGGAGGTAAAGTGAAATACTTTAATGGAGTGAGCTGGTTTTGTAACATCAACCCATTGGATGTATATGATAATTTCCCGGTTACCTATGAAGGACATAATGAAAATTTGATGGTGGATCTGCCTCATTCTGCATGATCCACTGTTACGTTCAAGGGTAAAAGGTTCAAGAAGGTACCAGGGGCTCTCAACATGGAAAAAAGGCTCCTGTCCTGGTCAAGGGCATGAACTTTCATATCCTTGTATCGGCCTTGTTATCTATCTTTTTTTTTCCCTTTCTATCGGGGTGAACATGATGGTTTACAGGTAGCTTTTAGAAGGGGCTATTTGCAGGCGTTGGTACTCGTATTCATTATGGGTACCTCATTAAGAGCATGTTGCTTTGCTTTCTGCTTCTGCTTGGCAGGCTGGTTTGTGTCACTTGTAACTGTGTAACCGATGAATCCTCTCTCAGATTTTTGTCGCCGAGCTGTGATTTTTAAGTCGAATACTATTGCTATTAAGTTGTTACTTGGGATGTAGAACTGAAACTTACCAATTGATTTATGATTATTTGCAAAGTTGCAGACGGTCAAGGAGCTGTATGTTGTCATTAGAATTTTAGGTTTTTCAAGTAGCAGTTTCTTTTGAGCATAATCTATGTGAATCATGTTTGTTAGCATGTCATTCTGACAGATAATTGTTGAACATAAGCTAGAGAGGCATGATATGTTGTGTTAGCATTACTTAAAATATTTGGTCTGCATGCCCTTGAGGGAAATGTCTAGCTGTAGAATGGTGCACCATCAAAGAATAGGGCATTTTCCTCTCCTTAAATTTATTTTCCAATTTTATGCCATGATTGGAAAATTTTGTCAGTTGATGAATGCTGTTATTTAAAGTCTCTTGTATGTTATTGATCATTTATTTATTTGATAGGTGGAACCATATCTGCTTAGCATGATTCTGTTATTTTATTCCGGAGGTTGCCCTTTTGTTTGGCTTGTTTGGTTGCAGTTGCTAGAATTGCTCTAATAGAATCTGGTGTGTGCGGCATGATTTTGTTCCATATTTCGTTCTGGAGGTTGACAGGCCTGGCTTGCAATGGTGAAGATGACTGGAATTGCTTCCTAAGTTCTTGATGAAGGATTTTTTTCTTTTGCATGAGCTAATGTAATTCTAGCATTGCACAAGAGAAGTAGATTGAATGTGGCTGCCCTAATTGCTTTAGGAGGGCATGTTCAGTCGAAGGAAGTTGGACTTCGAAATGAAAATAAGAACAAGTGTCTTTTACTCCGGTCATCTGGGAGAGTTTTAGTCGTACATTTTTATTTATTTTAGTCGTACATTTTTTTTTTTAAAGTATTGGAATTTTATATGGATCATAGGCCGGGATATGGCTGTTGTGATTTTGATTTTGGTTACAGTTTTAATTTTGATTGCACTTTAAAAATAATTTAAGAACCAGATGCTTCTTCGTGCAGTGTCAAAGCTTCCATCTAAAATTCTAGGAGAGGAGATGATCTCCACCAAGCTTTTAAGAAAATGAACTTTTAAGTCAAGAAAACTTAATGCAGTTTACGGATGACAGATTCTGAACGATAGACGGAATGTTCTGTAACATTAGCCATAAAACTAAGTATGACTTACAATAAACTTAGATCCACATTTACTATCTTATAGAGATTACGACATATTTCTACAAAAAAAAAAAAAAAAAAAAAGAAAAAAAAAGTAGGATCTGTATTAAATAATAACATCAAAAATTCTCCTTATGGAAATGAAACTTTGTGTTCGTCTTGTGCGAGAAATCCTGTGCTAACCGTCTCAATTCTGCTACCAATGTTTGTTGCCCGCAGTAAAAAACTCCTGAAACCAAATACGATCAATGTCAGGCCAATGTTCTTACAAAATGAGCAAAATAGTTTCAAGTTAGCATAATGAGAAACAAAGATGATGACAAGGCACCAAACATGACCGACCCTGACCATGCATGGAAGAATTTGTGTTCAAATCTTATTAATAATTTGCTTTGTTAGTTGAGCCATCCCTGACTACCTCCTCAACAAATCAAAATCGATGCAATCCAATCAGAGAAATCTTTTGCTTTGGGAGATTCTTGTTCTCTCTGCAAGTTTTATATTCATGTCTTCTTCTCTTTATCGTTTCATGGTCACCTCCGCATCCTTCACGATGCAAAAGATCTTTTGCATCGTAGCATCTTATATTATCGTGGATAACCGCTATATCACCTATCTTGAAAATAGATGGCGCTCATTTATTCATGAAATAAGATAAAATATTTTTATCGTAATGCATGATGTATCGTGATGATAAAGAAAGGCCATTTATGTTTGAGATAGGTGATGTTGCGGCCATCGATGATGATATCTGTGGTGCAAAAGTGGCAACCTAGAAAATCCTCGGCCATCTTTTTCAATGATGTAACATCGAAAAAAAATAAATTAGATTTAAAAAAACTCCTGACATGGACTTACCAACATGCTGGCTTTGGTGGTTGAGCGCGACGTGCTTGAAAACGTTGCGCCAATTTGGGCGGGCAAAGTGGGTCCTCACGCGCGTCCCGGATACGATGTCAACTCCATTCTTTGCATGGTGGAGTGCCTGGAGCATGAGAATGAGGGCGGAGCGGGCATCACCCTCCTCGTAGACGCTGGTGCAATGGTTATGGAGCTCGATCACACCATCTCTGTCCTTCTCGGCCACATCGTTCATCACCCCTCTGAACCACTCGAAAGAACCTTCCTCCCTGGTGACCCAATAGAAGTAGGCTCGTTGTGTCATGAATGCCTTCTTATAAGCTTTGCCGTTGCCACCTTCCACCACAACATCTCCTGCCACTACCGCTCCATTCTGTTTCATATTATTATTATTATTATTATTATTCAGCACATCTTTAAGTATGCTTATCAATGGAGTTGCTCCGATGCCCAGCCCGATGAGGAGGAGGACGTCGTACTTTCGATAGTCTTGTGCCGGAGCACCGTAAGGTCCATCGATCCGAAGCTTCGGAAACCTGATTAAATTTGATTTGCATCAAAAATTCTCCATTAGCCAAAAAGATGGAAGGCATGTTGATTAATATACGTCACAAGACGTACATAACGAAAATCTCGGGAAAGATACTCTCGTACGTACTTGGGATTGCTTTCCTCTGCCATGAAATCAGCTCTAAGCAGTCCACTCTGGCCGCCGGTGGGAGGCCGGCAAACCTGTTGCATCTTATATCAGGGTTAGCGGTGGTAATGGATCTGGATCTGGATAAGGATCGAAAATATATATAGGAGCTAGATGCTGGAACATGCGATGCGAGAAATATAATAATTTTAATATTTATATAATTTAAAATTTATTTATTAAATTTATTAAAAATTTATTTTTAAAATTCTGATGTTTGGGTTTTTTTTTTTTTTTTTTCATGATCAAGTCAGAAAAGTCCGGTACAAATTTTGAAAAAAGTAATTCCTTTAAAAACTAGACCAATTTTATATATATATATATATATATAAATAAAATAAATTATATAAAAAATATTATCTTGAACAGAAAAAAAAAAATAATACTTGATGATTATCGAATCCAGATAATATTATTTTATTTATATATGATAGATAGATATGTTAAAAACTCGTAAATCTAAATCTCATCGATTTATTAAATAGGTCAAAAATCGAAATCCGAATCTAATCACTTTATTAAATAAACAACCTAATTAATCCAATTTATGATGGGTTGAATCAAATTAAATGGGTTAATACGTCAATCATGTTCACTCCTGACTACGGTCTATGATTGCCTCCGTCGAGTCGAGTTGTCATTACCTCCGAGAAGACGTCCCTGAGCCTCGAGGTCCAGTCACCTTTGGTGCGGATGTGCATGCTGAGGTAATCATCTCCAGGAGCTGAGGTGATGGAGAAGGGGTGCCTGATGGAAAGGCGAGAAGGGAGAAAATTATCGACCATCCGATCTTAATCGAACCATTCTGACCGAAATACAAACAGTAATTGAAAACCGATGGTTGGTTAATCACCATTGGAACGGGGACACTGCAGCACAGTTTACGAAGATGTATTGCCCGCTCCTGTATTTGAAACCATGGGGCTTGGACATCTGAAGGGCCATCACGTTTCCTGGGTACACTGCAACCTGCATTAAAGATCAAGAAAAAAGCACAGCAGAATCAGGCATTACAATTAAATTACAATAGCTAAAAAACCAGCAATCTATCACGATGACGTATAAAAAAATGATAATTTATTTTCTATCATACTGCTTCTCGTGGGAAATACTGATAATATTTTGCAGTTAAAGCGTGTGGAAGGAGTCCAGATAGGCAATTTACAACTCTTATCACGAACCATTCTAGCACAGGACAATAAGGACACGATCGAAGTAGTAGTACCAGTCATGCCCCGAAAATCTTAAAACCATCCACCATTCTTATTTTATATATAGTAGATATAAGCATAAATATGGTACTAAATTTTGTGCAGAATGACAGGTTAAACTACAAGAATGCTAATGTAACAATGTGAATGCAAGCATGCATGCACGCAGCTAGCGAGCAGTATTGCCAGCTGTTACGCAGGTAATCATGTAGCATTGTAATATTATAATAATAGTATCCATCGTATAAAATTATTTAGATCCTTGCCAAGGAACTTTGTAGGCATGTTTGCTCGGAGGAAATTGGAGATTGAAATGGGGATGGGAATGGACGGTGCTTTTTCTAACAGTTCGGATGGAGAGAATCCCGTTCCGATTCCGATCGATTCTGATGAAAAATGAGAATGGTCCAATTCTCCTGAAATCCAATCTCGATTTTTTTCTAAAAACTTTGATAATCCATTTCGATGCTAATTCTGATAGAAATGGAATATGTCATGAAATATGACCATTCCGATTCCTATTTCAATCGATTCCATTTTAGATCCCGACCGGAAACCAAAATGTACCCGTGCGATTCGATGAAACCCGGGGCATATTTGGTTTGGAACCGAAATCGGAGTGGAAATTAAAATCAGAATCCTTGTCCGGTCAAAGAATCGAACTTTTAGAAAAAGTAGGGATTAGATTTTAGAAAGATTCGACCATTCTCATTTCATCCTGAAATCAGAATAGGCGTGGGACTTTTCCCAGCTAAATGATCGGAATGGGAGTCGCCCGTTCTCGTTCTCGTTCCGGGTTTCAAATCCTTCCGATCGAACATCCTTCGCGGTAATGGAAACTTTTAATTAAAAGATCGGATATCATCGTACCTTTTGAATCCTGACGGTCCTGTAGCCAGACCTCAAGGCACGTAGGAGGCGTTCGCATGCATACAACATCACCGGGATGACCAGGTACATCCATGTCTGAGCGATGACATGCCACATCGAACATAAACATCACGACATAATTAAATTAAAAATTAGTCAAGTTCGCGAGGGTCTCCAAAAATTCTGAAGCAGTACTGCAAGCATACCGTTTTCTTGTACCACTTCTTGGTAAGGTAGAGGCATTCGCCATGGACGATGAAGAGCGCGTACACGATAACGAAGAGGTGGTGGGAGTACCAGAACGCATTGAAGCCGGCGAGCCTGCGGAGTGGGTTAGAAGGCTTTAGCCTGTTCCGGCGGAACCAAGGCAGGGCTAGCACATAGGCCACTGCCATGAGCACGACCATGACCACCCCGGTCCATCCTTCTATCCCCTTGACAAACCACCAGTAATCCGGCGGCCGCCGATCACCGAAGAAGGGTTTCATCGGCTCGTACTCAGCATCGGTTGCATGTAGGAGCCGAGGAAAGTCGCATGTCAAGTGAGCTATTGCATGGAGCCCTATACCGGCCGCAACCCCTGCGGCGACTACCTGATGACCACAAGATGATGATAATTATAAGCATAATTATAAGTTAAAGAAGGTTTCATGCAAGGATCGAGAAAATTTTTACGATGCAACATCAACTTGATAGATATTCGATGCTGTGACAAGCTTTTCGTGTGACAAGTGTACCTTGTGAAAATTGAGGTTGTCATTGAATGGAACGACCAGTCCTAGCTTGGTCCTGGACCTGAGCCAAGTTATGGTGTTCCGGCAGACGGGGAGGAGGATGATGGCCATGTTGAATTTGAGGGTCTCGGCGGCGCCCTTGGCGGTGGTGACGCAATAGCCCATGACATGGAAGACGGCACGATGACGGTATTGGATAAATTTCCAGGTGAAGAGGCCAGAGCAGATGGCGAGCCAGAGGGCGATCACCCAGACTCGCTTCCAATTGTCCTCGATGAAGTAGGAAAATCTCCGACAGCAGCGGCGAAGGGGGTTGGGGTCCTTGGTGGCTACTAGCTTCTGGCTGAGGAGCCTGCTGAGGTTGGAGCTGTAGGCTGTCAACCCAGCAGTGGAATCATTACCAGCAGGATGAAGCAGTAGCATCTCCAGGTTGTAGAGCTGCATGCAATGTTCGCATAGGAATCATTAGCCCGAGTTAAAAAAAAAAAAAAGATACGGTCGAGATGAGTCATGATTGGGACTTGGATAGACCTCGACATAGCCCAGATGGTCAGGATCTAGCTCTTCCATGATGAGGGCTGTGTACTCATCGGCGCGTTCTTGGATCTTCGATAGCCTGTTTGCTGATGCACTGAGACTGATGATCTGAACACGGATTGTATTTTTTTGTTGTGTTAGAAAGAGAGTTAAATCTGTTCAGGTGAATTAACGAACATCATTTGGTCACTTGCTCTTATTATTAGATCGAGCATGAGTCGTATTTTTCGAGAGCATCGATAAAAACTAATAAGGGATCATTGCCGCAGACCTCTTTGACCTCTACTTCTGTTATCCGGCCATCTGCATCCTTGTCCACCCTGCATAAATTTGGACAGCAGAAGTTCAGAACAAAATGTGGAGCAAAGATTTGCCAACCGATGGATACAAATTTATGCATTCATACATGTCAAAGAAGGTTTGAAGCCGAGCATCGAAGCTTTGGTCGGAGAGCTGCTCCCAGAATTCTCGGAGCTCATCTTTCATCAGCACCGCCGCGACGATCCCCCTCCGTCGTGCCAATGCGTCGAATACCTCGAGAGCAAACTCCTCCGATCCATCCATTCCTGCACTCACAAACGAGTCATGACCATAGCTTTAGACCTCTCCTGATTCCCTGTCGAGACGAATACACACAAAACCCACCCCTGTAGTAACCCAGATCGAGAGGTTTGCATTCCTTCAATCTGCGATCCGGTAATAAAAGCTTCATCCTTAACTCGACAGTGTGAAAGTTGTCAGATGATCAATCAAATTCATGCCTCTAAAAATTCGGCTCTTGATGTTTGTTTATAAATGCATGTCTCGAGGTCGATTTGAAAAATACAAATACAAATACCTGACAAAAGGTCAATTCTAGGATGGATAATCTTATTTTCGATGCCAAGTAATTAATCATATAAATTGACGAAAGAATTAGAAAACCCAAGGGGCAAGGACTAGAAAGACTCCGAAATTTTGGACCCCGATAGTTTTTAGGGTTCTGGAAGGATAAAAGTAAACTTTGAAGGGTGGCCAGTCAAACATGCTAATTAAATTGCTCTATTGTAAATTATTTCACTTTTAACAAAAGCATGAGAGCAAATTATTGAATTAAACCTCAACCCTTCCTGCAGAAAGATAGGATTGGTTTCCAAGGTATCATGCTCGATCGGTGAAACAAAGCGTGCCATCTTTTGCTAAGGTGGGGCTGCTCACCTATGCACTGCCCAAATCTTGTCCTCAGGAGAACACCGTCGACGGCGAGCTCATCGAAGCGCCGCTCGATCTCCGGCCAGCCGCCGTCGGTCCCCACGTTCTTGGTCACAAACTGGAGCCCTTTCAGCCCCCGAACGGCACCGGACTTGGTCCTATCAATCCCTGCCGCGGGCTTCTTGGAGGAGAACGATGCCATCCGCCGCAGCTCCTGAGACACCTCCCTCAACTTCGATGCGATTCCGATCGACGGCGACCGCCTCTCCAAGGCTTTTGCGAGCAATGCCGCGTCCTGGTCCTGGCTCCGTATGTTCTGGATCGCAACCGAGTCATCCCTCACGTCTAATGTGATCTCTACGCAGGTTTGCTCGTCTTTGAATCTTGCACTCCTCTTGTTGCTTGCTTTCTTAGCGCCCAGGGGGCCATCGAGGGGGCCGCTGAATCCGACGCCACTCCCGGCGTCCTCCGATTCCGAACCGGCGTCCGCTCGGTGGCCATCGATCCCATTTTCATCTCCTAAGCCCATGTTTCCCTTCCTCTCTCCTGAGCTCACGAGTATATAATCTGGATCTCGATATCAACTAATTGATTATCCTGCAAGCCATAAGCTATCTTGCCATTGTTAACGCCTTTGTAATGAGATAACAAACAAATTAATCTCTTTTCTGGCAATCATTTTAACATGCTTCTTAAGTCAACCGAAGTAATATATATATATATATATATATATATTCTTTTTTAATAAAAGTTTTTTTTTTTTTTTTCCCTAGCATATATATATATAAATATAAAATATATATATAGGCAAAAGAATATATATAGCAATTCAAAACTTATATATCGTGATGATAATAAATAGCCATGGTTTAACCTTATATTTAAGTGGTCCAAAATAACTATGACTTTACGATATTTAGAATGAGAGGCAGATGGGTTTATCGAGAATTGTAGTTTTAGTTTCGATAAACGTAGCATTATTTGATGTAACCGTGCCTGACTACTCAAACCAGATATCTATTATATGGTAAAAGGAATTTTATAGTTAATAAGAACTCCTAGAAGAACCGAGAGGAAAAAGATCTTGGTAGTCTAGATTAAAAGCAAAAAAAAAAAAAAAAAAAAAAAGAAAAGAAAAGAAGGCAATGTGGATAGATATATATATATAGCTTCTAACCGGTAAATGATCGATGCTGCTCTCCGGATATGTATGATGATCGGGGTGTCGAAGCTGTGTAATTTAATTTGGTCGAGAGATTTGATCAGAATGGAGAGGACTTGAATCGAGGTGGAGAGATTTATAGAGGATGGCTTCGAGGGAAATTAAGTGGGGGAGAGCATATATCGTGGGAGGGGAATTGGGTGGCATGCACCGGGTCAAATACGGTGTAACCACAACGGGGTCGATCCTAGGGGCGCCCTTAGGTTGTCCACCAACTACTCCTTCCAGTTGACCAATAATTATTAACTCCAGTCCATATCGTTACAGCTCCTTGGGTTCCCAAGCTGGGGCCGCTGAAGCAACTCTGATTAATTAATTGTCATGAAGTATCTCCATTATTATAATGGGAAATGGTTGTGGAAGTATGCCCTCCATAGGCAAATATTTATTCCCTTTTTTTTTTTTTTTTTTTTTTGTACTATTTGGACCATGCACTCCAGCTACGTTCTTTTGACATTTTGTGAGAGCTTGTTTGGTAGCACAAATCTCGCCAGGAACAAAAAAAAAAAAAAAACATCGAACATTGCAAGATTAGATGTGCGGTGCTCTCATTGATCCTCTCGAGGTAGGTAAGGACACATTGCACATGCTGATAGACCGAGGAGCATCGACGATGGAAGTTGCATACCGATTATATAAATTTATGTTAGATTCCTACGATATACTAAGATGGTAGTCCGGTTGGTAGAGGTCCTGTCTTGCTATCAATCGATCGCGAGTTGAAGGAATGATCTCGTGGATGACTCGATTAAATCTAGATATTTTTCTAGGATCTACGATCGCCGGTATAAATAAGAGATCAAGACCTTCTTTTTTTATCCTCGTTTTATTGACCGGTGTTTTATCGGTGTCGGGTTGACGTACTCACCTTTAGATAGAGAAAGCCTGCAAAAATTTGAGCATCTTGAATCGAATATTACCTGATAGGACGGGAACCTACGGGGATAAGTCAGAGACCATGGTTGTCTTAAAATTTCGTTATATTCGTTGATGCATTTATCTGATACAGGTGAAAAAAAAGTCACTTTAATCAATGGAGATGATATACTTTTTGATTTGCATGCACCATGTTTCGGTGTTGATTAACCAGTCTGCCAGTTGAATTTATTTCCTTCGCTATTGAAGTAGCTAACCTGAAAAAAAAAAAATCCAGCATCAAAATAGTTGCACCAGCTGTTCAACAATTGCATGCATGCATGCATGCATGAAAAATATTCATATAAGGATGATGCTTGATCTAACAAACTACGGTGCAGAAGTCCCCCCTCCACATTCATAGCTTGAAACATGATGGCAGGAAATATCAGCACTTTTCGTGATGCTTGTAGCTTGGTATCTATCGAAAGACATCAACCTCATTTTAAACAATCATAAGGTGTCGATCATGCCTTGCATTTATAAATCCTAGAGATCGGGTCTAAATCGACTTAGGATACCGGTTCAAGTTCAAATCAACTCACAAAAACCATGACTTGAAGTCTAAATCGACTTGCTCTATTATATGTATCTCTTGTAACCTTGAGGAAAGAGAGGGATTGGGTATCTTGGGAATTGGATGTATTAGACTCTAGATTTGCGAAGAAATCTTGTACTTAGTAATCTTTTTCATTTTATTTTATTTTTTTTATAATAAAGCTCGTGCATTATTAATTTCTATTTATGGATGCCGATAGATTGAATTACATAAATATTGTGTGCTTTTATACTTCTCTGGTTCTTTTCTTTTTTTCTTTTTGTTTTGTTATCCTTCTTGCTTGTTACAATAATAAAAAACATCAATAGATCTTTTTGTATCTATTTTATATCATTCTCCTCTAAATTTATTGATAAAAAAACTATAATCATGAACAATAATATTGTAAACTTAATTTTTCTCTTTATGTAATTAAATGGGATCACTATAATTTACTAAGCAACAATAATATCTATGATCTATTTAAGTAATTAACAAACACAATAATCAAACAACCTATAAACAAAAGATGCTATAATTTTAATGTGAAAATTCTTTTGATGTAAATATTTTACTATTAAGAATAATGGAATTATTGCAAATTTTCTTTACATCAACCAAAGACTACATATACATATACACACACACATATATATATATATATATATATATCATTAAGATTAAATCTTGGCCTCCATGATAAAAATAATCATCACCAATAAGATGCATTTCAACAATAAACAAAATAGAAGGTAGATATCTCATTGAAAGTGAATGTTTAAAATAATTAATAGAGAAGGCTTTTCAAAGATCGAAACTATTGAATTTGTAGCTTTTAATGTCGAGAATAATATATTGCAATTTCAATAAAATCAAAATAGAATTAGCTCCCCGATCATTTAACAAAGTAGTACTTATTTTATTTTATTTTATTTCTCACCACCTGCCTTTGTTACTGTATTGCATAGACTCATCGCTATAAAATAAAACTTAGAACCATACTTCTTCTTATTATTATTATTTTTAAGGTGAACAAAATAGGTCGAGAGGAACACTAATTAGTGTAGATATATTAATCATGTACTATTAATAAAAATAAAAATAATAGTAATAGTAGCAATGACAATACGATGAAAATAATAGTGATGATGATGATATTAATATTATCATCATCATACAAAAGTATAGGTTCCCTTTTTACCATCAAACTCCTCCTAGCTTCATGATAATATGATTCAATTCAAGACCTCTACCGAATCAACTAAGATATGGCTGTTTTATTATTATTTTTTTGGAGAAAAATTATGGCTGAGTCATCTCCTAAAGGGAGTGGAATGGCACAAAATATGTAACTATAAGCTATTTATGTAACCACAAAAAAATTCCTACCGTATCAAATACTTCATTTGATAAACCCAATAAGTGCACTTATCAGGCAAATAAAATTTGATTTTTTATTCAAAATAGTATCTTGTGATCCCTCCTCATGCGGGACATGCACATTAAGAAAAAAAAAGTGATGTCTTGGTTTGCGGCTCAACCTATTTTGCACATAAGAGATTTATGTGATGTGAAAAAGAGTTTGTGCATGAGTAGAAGTGGTGGCATACATGAAAGAAAAACATGTTTAGAAACAAAAAATTATGGGATGATCAAAAAATTAATTGTATTTCGATTTTGATAAATTTTTAATATATTATTCTTGGTATTGGGAGCTACAACCTAAAATGGTTTCAATGTTTAAAAGTCTTAGAAGTTGTCTAGCATACATGCTTGGCTTCGACCGGATCTTCTGGGAGAGTCCCTTCGACAAGGAATGTAAGAATTGGATCAATCCAAGAAGCTTCCTGTTCAACTTGATGGACCTCGATCGGCTCTTCAGCGATACTTGGGCACTGCAGATACCCCACAAAAGTTTGGTTGGAGGAATTGGTGACGGCTGTAGCCAATCATGACAAAGCGTCCGTCCGGGAGTTCTGCAATCGAGGTATGTGGAGAATCTCAAAGAATTTAAATCGAGATACGAGGATTTGTACCTTGTTCAAGTACTTGGCCAGGATCGGATCTCTTGCTTCGAATTTGCCCTTCGCCTGATTTACTACCAGCTGAGAGTTTGAGAAGGCCCTGATTCGGCTGATGCCCAGTTCATTGGCGATTCTAAGTCCGGCAAGAAGGGCTCCGTATTCGCCTGATTATTTGACAGCTGAAATGAAAAATGTAGAGCATACTCTAAGCTTTCTCCATCGTGGTCGGCCAGGATCAGGCCGGCCCCGCAGCCAGCAAGGTTGGACGCTCCATCCACATGAAGGGTCCAAGCGGGCTCAGCTTCGTCGATGAATTCGACTTCAGGTGCCTCGACCATTTGAGAGGACGCTCCTTGCTTCCAGGTATACTATGCGATGAAGTCAGTAATTACCTGAGCCTTCAAAGCCGTTCGGGATTGGAAAGAGGCATCGAACTTGCCAAGATTGATGGCCCACTTGGCGAGCCGACCGGAGGTGTCCGGGCTCCGAAGAATTGCCTTGAGGGGTTGGTCAGTTAGCACGACGATTGGATGTGCCTGGAAGTAGGGTTGAAGTCTTTTGGCCCCTATGACCAAGGAATAGACAAGCTTCTGCATTTTAGGATACCTTGTTTCGGCATCATGGAGAACCTTACTAGTGTAATAGACGGGTTTCTGCTGGCCATCTTCTTTCACCCGCACGAGGATGGAGTTGACCGCCTCGTCTGATGCTGACAGGTACAAGTATAAAGGCTCTCCCTCCGTCGACTTGGCCAGCAACGGAGGGTTCTTCAGATAGTCCTTCAACGATGCGCAACGGTGCGTGGAACCTCGTTTACATCAGTGGGAAGGGGCCCGCGATCGAGGTATTGAATCATTGCGGTTAGGAACCCAGGAAATCCACAGTCAACGCCCCAAGATGAGGGCTCCCGCGCTTGGCTCGAGACCCCGCCAGATTCCCCCTTTCGTGACAACATGGCGGACGAGGCGAGCTGGCTGCTTAACTCCCAGGCTCAAAGAAGAGGGGGAAAAAGGGCGGGAGACCTCCGGGGGAAGAAGCAAGGGCTGAGGGCAGTCCGGTGGTATAAAAAGGACAGTGAAAGCGGACGGAGAAAGTAAGCCTGGGGGAGGAAGGATACCGAGAGATAACGATCCTGAGACCATCGGAAGTCCCCAAACGCAAGTCCGGCGGGTCCAGCGCAGGAAGCTGGGCGTCAACCCCTCTCTTTTTCACACTTCTTTCATCAAAACCTCCTCTAAGCATGGGAATCCATCGGAAACCCGTCTTAGTGGACCTGTTCCATCTTGCCGCTCTCTAACTTGACCGTCGGAGTGTCCCCGCCGGATCCCCGGTCCGGGTCTCTAACATTGTTTTGCAGGTCCGAAGACTTAGAAATCTTGAGATGAAGGAGTCCAAAAATCGATGCCGGCTCATAAGCTACATGTCACCGTGATAAGATCGGCAACAATAATAATTGATCAGATATAATGACAAAAACGTTTTTCATGAAAAGTTGATTACTTTCGGAAAGATAGTGGGCTTGATAGATCCCCCCATATAAAGGGAGAGATTTTTTGTACGGTCCCTCCTTGTATGGAACCCACACATCTTTAAATTAAAAATTAAAAAAAAAAAAAAGAAAAGAGAGAGAGAGAGAAGGAGACGTGTTAGTTTGGGGCTCTAATTTTTTTATGCAGTAAGAGAGTTGTGGAACGTGAAAAGAGAGTCTGCGCATAATTGAAGCGGTGGTGAGAAAAAGAAAGGTGGCAGCATTGGGGGAAGAGAAACCGGTTACGAAAAAAATGGTTTCTTTGTTAGATATTAAAAAAAAAAAAAAAAAAAAAAAAAAAAGCTAATTGTATCTTGATTTTGATAAAATTTCAATATATCATCCTCATGATCAAGAGCTATAAATTAAATATTTTGATTTTTAAAATACTATCTCTATTAATTATTTAGGTATTCATCTTTGATGAGTTGTTGTCTTCTATTCTTGTTCATTATTAAAATTTTTTATATTAATGATAATTATTTTTATGATGGAAGCCAAGATTTAATCTCGATGATATATTCATATATATTTGAATATTCTCTAATTAATTTAGAGAAGACGTGAAATAATTTCATTATTCTAAATACTAAAATTTTGTATCAAAATTATAATATCTGGATTATCCGAGTAGATCGTAAAAATTATTACTACTTAGTAAATTATAGTGATATTTTATTTAATTATGCACGAAAAAAATTCATGATATTATTGCTCATGATTATAATTTTTTTAAAATAAATAATTACAAACATATAAATCTAAATTTATTTTTAAGTCGGAGAAGCTATCCAAGTTTTATCCTTCTCTTTCTAAAAGTTCTATCTCCTTCTTTTCATAGTTTAGACTTTCCCACCACTTTTTTGACTGCTTTGTCCATTGGCAACTTACCTAACCTCCCTTCCTTTAAGGAAGCCTAAGTCTGCGTGATTTTAGTATATAATACTAGCATTAATATAATTTATGATTCGTTTATACCAAGCTCTACCAACTAACGACTCTGCTGATGCGTTGGTCTTCACAAGTGGGGCAGAAATGTTGCCCAAATGATTGATTCAAAACATTCAGGAGGGTAGTTCGACTCGTGGTTAAATTTGTGGAAAGGAGTTGTAAAACGGGCATTGTGTTCCTTGGGATATGCACCCTGGTTGACGTCTTCTCTTGGTTCAAATGGATGTCTCTAGGAATTAAAGTTTTTATTTATTTATTTTTGCTGAGAATTATTATGTTATTGCTTACAAAATAGTAGTAGTTCGTTGGCGCTTCACATTAAGATTTAAAGAGAAATGCTGCCTTTGATAGGAGGGTCAGGGTTAGGCGGGATGGAGTCAGCTTTTTTATCCGAGGTTCTGATCTTGGTATTAATTATTGTTGCAAGAAGAGTTTCTTCTTCGAGTCGACTGTTTCGATGATGGAGCTTCGAGATGCTTGAACCGGCATGGTCTATGATCGAAAAATTTTACAGGCGAACTATCTTATTATTGAGGATGATTCAGCCACTATCATCTCTTGAATCGGAAAGCTATACGGTTCATATTCCTGCACCCTCTTATCCATGACATTGCTCTTTTCTTGTAGGGCTACTCGGACATTATAGTTAGATATGTTTATCGGGAGATGAACTCAGCGGCGGATTGGGTTGCCTCCTTTTATTGCCAATTATACCGGTAATATACTTTGAACTAGTTTGAGAGATATCCGAGTTTCTTCTTCGAGTCGACTGTTTCGATGATGGAGCTTCGAGATGCTTGAACCGGCATGGTCTATGATCGGAAAATTTTACAGGCGAACCATCTTATTATTGAGGATGATTCAGCCACTATCATCTCTTGAATCGGGAAGCTATACGGTTCATATCCCTGCACCCTCTTATCCATGACATTGCTCTTTTCTTGTAGGACTATTCGGACATTATAGTTAGATATGTTTATCGGGAGATGAACTCAGCGGCGGATTGGGTTGCCTCCTTTTATTGCCAATTATACCGGTAATATACTTTGAACTAGTTTGAGAGATATCCGAGTTTCTTCTTCGAGTCGACTGTTTCGATGATGGAGCTTCGAGATGCTTGAACCGGCATGGTCTATGATCGGAAAATTTTACAGGCGAACCATCTTATTATTGAGGATGATTCAGCCACTATCATCTCTTGAATCGGGAAGCTATACGGTTCATATCCCTGCACCCTCTTATCCATGACATTGCTCTTTTCTTGTAGGGCTACTCGGATATTATAGTTAGATATGTTTATCGAGAGATGAACTCAGCGGCGGATTGGGTTACCTCCTTTTATTGCCAATTATACCGGTAATATACTTTGAACTAGTTTGAGAGATATCCGAGTTTCTTCTTCGAGTCGACTGTTTCGATGATGGAGCTTCGAGATGCTTGAACCGGCATGGTCTATGATCGGAAAATTTTACAGGCGAACCATCTTATTATTGAGGATGATTCAGCCACTATCATCTCTTGAATCGGGAAGCTATACGGTTCATATCCCTGCACCATCTTATCCATGACATTGCTCTTTTCTTGTAGGGCTACTCGGACATTATAGTTAGATATGTTTATCGGGAGATGAACTCAGCGGCGGATTGGGTTGCCTCCTTTTATTGCCAATTATACCGGTAATATACTTTGAACTAGTTTGAGAGATATCCGAGTTTCTTCTTCGAGTCGACTGTTTCGATGATGGAGCTTCGAGATGCTTGAACCGGCATGGTCTATGATCGAAAAATTTTACAGGCGAACCATCTTATTATTGAGGATGATTCAGCCACTATCATCTCTTGAATCGGGAAGCTATACGGTTCATATCCCTGCACCCTCTTATCCATGACATTGCTCTTTTCTTGTAGGGCTACTCGGACATTATAGTTAGATATGTTTATCGGGAGATGAACTCGGCGGCGGATTGGGTTGCCTCCTTTTATTGCCAATTATACCGGTAATATACTTTGAACTAGTTTGAGAGATATCCGAGTTTCTTCTTCGAGTCGACTGTTTCGATGATGGAGCTTCGAGATGCTTGAACCGGCATGGTCTATGATCGGAAAATTTTACGGGCGAACCATCTTATTATTGAGGATGATTCAGCCACTATCATCTCTTGAATCGGGAAGCTATACGGTTCATATCCTTGCACCCTCTTATCCATGACATTGCTCTTTTCTTGTAGGACTACTCGGACATTATAGTTAGATATGTTTATCGGGAGATGAACTCAGCGACGGATTGGGTTGCCTCCTTTTATTGCCAATTATACCGGTAATATACTTTGAACTAGTTTGAGAGATATCCGAGTTTCTTCTTCGAGTCGACTGTTTCGATGATGGAGCTTCGAGATGCTTGAACCGGCATGGTCTATGATCGGAAAATTTTACAGGCGAACCATCTTATTATTAAGGATGATTCAGCCACTATCATCTCTTGAATCGGGAAGCTATACGGTTCATATCCCTGCACCCTCTTATCCATGACATTGCTCTTTTCTTGTAGGGCTACTCGGATATTATAGTTAGATATGTTTATCGAGAGATGAACTCAGCGGCGGATTGGGTTGCCTCCTTTTATTGCCAATTATACCGGTAATATACTTTGAACTAGTTTGAGAGATATCCGAGTTTCTTCTTCGAGTCGACTGTTTCGATGATGGAGCTTCGAGATGCTTGAACCGGCATGGTCTATGATCGGAAAATTTTACAGGCGAACCATCTTATTATTGAGGATGATTCAGCCACTATCATCTCTTGAATCGGGAAGCTATACGGTTCATATCCCTGCACCCTCTTATCCATGACATTGCTCTTTTCTTGTAGGGCTACTCGGACATTATAGTTAGATATGTTTATCGGGAGATGAACTCAGCGGCGGATTGGGTTGCCTCCTTTTATTGCCAATTATACCGGTAATATACTTTGAACTAGTTTGAGAGATATCCGAGTTTCTTCTTCGAGTCGACTGTTTCGATGATGGAGCTTCGAGATGCTTGAACCGGCATGGTCTATGATCGGAAAATTTTACAGGCGAACCATCTTATTATTGAGGATGATTCAGCCACTATCATCTCTTGAATCGGGAAGCTATACGGTTCATATCCCTGCACCCTCTTATCCATGACATTGCTCTTTTCTTGTAGGGCTACTCGGACATTATAGTTAGATATGTTTATCGGGAGATGAACTCAGCGGCGGATTGGGTTGCCTCCTTTTATTGCCAATTATACCGGTAATATACTTTGAACTAGTTTGAGAGATATCCGAGTTTCTTCTTCGAGTCGACTGTTTCGATGATGGAGCTTCGAGATGCTTGAACCGGCATGGTCTATGATCGGAAAATTTTACAGGCGAACCATCTTATTATTGAGGATGATTCAGCCACTATCATCTCTTGAATCGGGAAGCCATACGGTTCATATCCCTGCACCCTCTTATCCATGACATTGCTCTTTTCTTGTAGGGCTACTCGGACATTATAGTTAGATATGTTTATCGGGAGATGAACTCAGCGGCGGATTGGGTTGCCTCCTTTTATTGCCAATTATACCGGTAATATACTTTGAACTAGTTTGAGAGATATCCGAGTTTCTTCTTCGAGTCGACTGTTTCGATGATGGAGCTTCGAGATGCTTGAACCGGCATGGTCTATGATCGAAAAATTTTACAGGCGAACCATCTTATTATTGAGGATGATTCAACCACTATCATCTCTTGAATCGGGAAGCCATACGGTTCATATCCCTGCACCCTCTTATCCAAGACATTGCTCTTTTCTTGTAGGGCTACTCGGACATTATAGTTAGATATGTTTATCGGGAGATGAACTCAGCGACGGATTGGGTTGCCTCCTTTTATTGCCAATTATACCGGTAATATACTTTGAACTAGTTTGAGAGATATCCGAGTTTCTTCTTCGAGTCGACTGTTTCGATGATGGAGCTTCGAGATGCTTGAACCGGCATGGTCTATGATCGGAAAATTTTACAGGCGAACCATCTTATTATTGAGGATGATTTAGCCACTATCATCTCTTGAATCGGGAAGCTATATGGTTCATATCCCTGCACCCTCTTATCCATGACATTGCTCTTTTCTTGTAGGGCTACTCGGACATTATAGTTAGATATGTTTATCGGGAGATGAACTCAGCGGCGGATTGGGTTGCCTCCTTTTATTGCCAATTATACCGGTAATATACTTTGAACTAGTTTGAGAGATATCCGAGTTTCTTCTTCGAGTCGACTGTTTCGATGATGGAGCTTCGAGATGCTTGAACCGGCATGGTCTATGATCGAAAAATTTTACAGGCGAACCATCTTATTATTGAGGATGATTCAGCCACTATCATCTCTTGAATCGGGAAGCTATACGGTTCATATCCCTGCACTATCTTATCCATGACATTGCTCTTTTCTTGTAGGGCTACTCGGACATTATAGTTAGATATGTTTATCGGGAGATGAACTCAGCGGCGGATTGGGTTGCCTCCTTTTATTGCCAATTATACCGGTAATATACTTTGAACTAGTTTGAGAGATATCCGAGTTTCTTCTTCGAGTCGACTGTTTCGATGATGGAGCTTCGAGATGCTTGAACCGGCATGGTCTATGATCGGAAAATTTTACAGGCGAACCATCTTATTATTGAGGATGATTCAGCCACTATCATCTCTTGAATCGGGAAGCTATACGGTTCATATCCCTGCACCCTCTTATCCATGACATTGCTCTTTTCTTGTAGGGCTACTCGGACATTATAGTTAGATATGTTTATCGGGAGATGAACTCAGCGGCGGATTGGGTTGCCTCCTTTTATTGCCAATTATACCGGTAATATACTTTGAACTAGTTTGAGAGATATCCGATTTTCTTCTTCGAGTCGACTGTTTCGATGATGGAGCTTCGAGATGCTTGAACCGGCATGGTCTATGATCGAAAAATTTTACAGGCGAACCATCTTATTATTGAGGATGATTCAGCCACTATCATCTCTTGAATCGGGAAGCTATACGGTTCAAATCCCTGCACCCTCTTATCCATGACATTGCTCTTTTCTTGTAGGGCTACTCGGACATTATAGTTAGATATGTTTATCGGGAGATGAACTCAGCGGCGAATTGGGTTGCCTCCTTTTATTGCCAATTATACCGGTAATATACTTTGAACTAGTTTGAGAGATATCCGAGTTTCTTCTTCGAGTCGACTGTTTCGATGATGGAGCTTCGAGATGCTTGAACCGGCATGGTCTATGATCGAAAAATTTTACATGCGAACCATCTTATTATTGAGGATGATTCAGCCACTATCATCTCTTGAATCGGGAAGCTATACGGTTCATATCCCTGCACCCTCTTATCCATGACATTGCTCTTTTCTTGTAGGATTACTCGGACATTATAGTTAGATATGTTTATCGGGAGATGAACTCAGCCGCGGATTGGGTTGCCTTCTTTTATTGTCAATTATACCGGTAATATACTTTGAACTAGTTTGAGAGATATTCCTCGTCCTCTCTGATATATTATCATTTCTGATTATCCTGAGTATATTCGTTCTAGAACGGATAATTGAATACTTTATTTTATCAAAAAAAAAAAAAAAATGCTACTCTTAGTTCTAGTTTGAAATGTTTGAGAAGGAAAAAGGAAAGTTCCATGATGATTCGCTGGTTTGCATATCCGTTTTCTTCCACGGAATATGCAAGACATACCCATTTAATAGATTGGTATTAAATTTATCCAATTTGTTCTAACTTTTTAGTTCATCATCCAAAGTCAAATAGGCGAATAGATTAGGTGACAGGTTTGCAATTAAGAGTTGGTACTCAATTAATATGATTTGATTGGGCACCAAGTTGTATAATTGCCAACTAATATCGAAGCTTGTTAACAATTTTTTTTTTTTTTTTTTTTTTTTTTTTTTGAGAGTTGTCCAAATTTCTACGAGATTAATGAGTCCCAAAGTTTTTAGCAATTTTTCAGGTACACATTTATATAGTTATTTTCTCTTAAGGTTGTTGTTTTTAATGCCTAGCATGGCATCTATATCATAGAATCTGATGCTAAGTTGGATTTTTTTTTTTTTTTTTTTTTAAAAAAAACATCATACAAGAAAATTAACAAATCACAATTGGGTGGTCCATGTACCCATATCTTTATTTATTTATTTAATCGAAATGTAAAACATAATTGCAATGTTAGAGTTAAACATATATCGAAAATTAAATTTAGACAACCATGCTTCTCTAATAAATTTAATTTTACAAAGACAACTTCCATAAGAAGTTAGAAAAAAAAATAACTTACTCCATCTAATCGATGGAACCGATAACATTTCATCCAGGTGGATTAGCAGTTTTTGATAGTGAATTCTAGAAATTCATATTCAATCAGATTCATCGTAGTTTCAACACAAACCTTAAATTCAAAGAGATGCATTCATGTGATAAATTTAGATCCCAAATTATTTGATAATTGGATTTAAGTTTAGCACAATAAGACCCAACCCAATTACCCCCATTCATCGGTCAAATTTGCAAACCTTAAAGCTTGAACTAAACATGAGCTAAATCTACGCAAGTTGATATGTATATTTGTCGACTCCAAGCCAAAATTTCAAATCCATATCCATTAAAAGTACAATCTATATTGGAATAACACATTGTAAATAGCATTTGCATAGTCTAATTGGACACAAGATTTTCATCTAGCCCTCTTCTTTTATTAACTAATAAAAATAATTACATCTCATGTACATCAAGCACCAATCATGTATAGTAGTAGTCTTTTCGATGCATTAGAACGCGAAAAAATTCTTAGAAAAATTCAATGAGATTCGTGCTCCTGGATCGAAACTTACTCTTGACCGATCATGTTAAAACCATGTATATTTTTTTCCGAAATTAATAAAAAATCGATATAAACTTAAACATGTTCACCATACGTACCATGCTATATCTTAATATCATGCTGAGTTTTGTTTTGCCAGGCGAGGTGGACATCCTGGAAGAAACCCGAGCATCAAAAGGTTGCGATGATCGTATGGACAAAATTTTTTTTGGAACCTGCGATATTTGATATGAATGAAAGGACATGATTATTTATTATTTATTTTTATTTTACTAGCCGGTATTTTAGTGATACCAGTAGATCGTCTATTTATTTTTATTATTTTATATAAAAAAAAAAAACAAAAATCGCACGCACAAAGTGGGGAGTTCATGTCAAATTATTGCTCGGACCGGTATAAAAGATGGTCCAAAAATGGCATAAAGCTTACTTGGCAAGTGGTTGGCCTAAAAGACGTCGAAAATCCCTGGCACGCGCCGCCATGGGGCTGGTGGTTGGTGTAGTTCATGTCAAATTATTGCTCGGACCGGTCCAAAAGACGGTCCAAAATCCCTTGACACGCGACGCCATCCCTTGTATTTCACCAAACTCCCGACCGTGCATGTTCTCCGGATTTGATTGGTCCACTTGGACTTAAAGTTCACATGGCCCGTGGACGTCAGAATCCATGGGTAGTGGTTTTTCTTGGGTTGGATGCCGCCCGCCATAAATCTCATCCGTTGGTTTGGCGAGGATTGGCCTGGTGGTGTGATGGACATGTCCATGATACAAGTTACTGGCGTGGAGTCCTGGCCGGTCGGAGCCGTTGCATTGCAGGACCGTTTCCTGATTCACCTGTAAAATAGATTTCTTGTCGGAGTTATTCCGATGGAGAATACTACGATGTCTAAGTCAGTGACGGATTTTAGCCACGGAATGGGAAAGATGTCGAGAGTGGAAGAGAAAAAGAGTTCTTGGAGATTGAAAGAGTATGTGTGCGAGATTATTCACACGTACCTCTCGAACCATCCTTCTTATCCATATTTAAAAGATGGCCTCCGATCTGTGGCCCGTATTTTTTCCGGAGATCATGAAAAGCCAATCACTCCCATGATTGGCGATCGTGAGTTGTCAATGAGCGGTTCCGGCCAGATCGGAGGCGTGGCTGCAGGAATTGCGCGCCATGATCATGACATGATGAGTGTCGATTGTAACCGTTGGTTACAGTTTCCTTTTTGGAACAGATTATGGTTCAAGCTTCGGATTTTCCCTTGCATGAGCCGAAGGCTTGATATTTCTCCGAAACCGGAGACCATGTCTACGGCGGGGACCGAAGTTTGTGTCTTCGGAAGTCGATGAGTAGTTCAGACTTCGGCCGGGGCCGATGGTGCTATCCAAAGGACTGGCCTTCGGATGTTGTAGTTCGGTGTGAAATCTTGAGTTGCTTGCAATTGGCCTTCGCTTGATCCGAAATTCGTAGTCCGGAAAACCGGGACTTCGATAAATCGAAACAGAACCTGATTCGTAGTTGAACCAGGATATCCCAATAGAAGTTTCTAAAATCATCCTTTGTCTCTTATTTCACATGCAGTGGGTATCGAATAATAAATGAATTATCCCAGCTTTGAAGAGCTATTTTTAAGGGTCCAAAGATGCCGACAAATGCACCATCCTTGCTAGCCTTATTAGATTTCTAATATGGATAAGGGTGCGCTGAATAACTATACATGCATATATCTATTTTTTATTTAAACCTATCTAAATATGATAAGAAGTTTAAATATCAAACTAACATCCATATCTATTAAAAAAAATCAATATGAATATACGTAGATAATATTCGATCCGTATATAAATATTTGATTCAAGTTTATATAACATTTATAATCTTTTTTAAAAAAATAAATGGCCATATTAACACATGCTGTTAATTTGATATACCTTAATAATTTTTTGATTTTATAATATAAAATTTAATTATCCAACTCATATTCATATTTATTGGATATTTTAATATTTATATCTATATTCATTTAAAATAATTATAGATATGAATTGTTGCATCCGATTAATATTTATATCTATATTTATATATATTGAATAAAATAAATATTAATATGGATATATTGGTATTTGATTCATATTCTATCTTCTTCGACCCTAATATTGATGTAACTACCGATTCAATAACATTGCACCTGACCGTTCACTAGTATTAGTTGGAAAAATTGTAATAAAAAAATAATAATATCAAATTTGCTTCTTTCTTCGTATAATTAAATTGGATATCGCTATAATTCATCAAGCAGTAATAATTTTTATAATTTTTAAAGCAATTAACAAATAGAATAATCAAGCAAGCAACAAATAAAAATATCATAATTTTTAATATAAAAATTTCTTCAATGTGAAGCGAAAGATTACAGGACCCGGTCTAACAAAAAAAACTTTCACTATTTAAAATAATATGATTATGATAGATCTTTTATAAATCAACTAGAAATTATAGAAATATCATTGAAATTAAATCTTGGTTTTCATATTAAAAATATTTATTATCAATAAGATGGATTTTAATAATAAACAAAAATAGTGGATAGATCTTAGCAAGCATGGATGTTCGAAATATTCGACGAAGAAGACTTTTCAAAAATTGAATTCGTTCAATCTATAGATCTTAATGCCGGAAATAATAAACTAAAATTTTATCAAAATTGAAGAAGAATCAACTTCCCGATCATCCAATATACCAGCATCCTTATTTATTTATTTATTTTTCTACATCGTCTCTCTTGTCCTAAAAAAATTAGGGCTAAAATAGTTCATAGCCTAAATAGCCATGCTTTTTTTTTTAAATAAAAAAAGAGACATGGGTTGGGACCATACAAATTAATAGTATTAACCCGTGCTATGTCCTAAAAGGTTTCTATTACGATAAGAGAAATAACATTATTAAAATTGGTTAATATGTTATATACCAAGACTATTTACAAGTTATCCCGTTAAATCCCACATAAGATCACTGCTTTTAGGATTAAAAATAGTTGGTTAACAATAAAAAAAGGAATTATATGTCTCTACTTAGTAACCAGAAAGTTCCTTTCTTGTATGATATATGTAAAAGTTTAGATATAGACAATTATATTACATGTAGGTCTCTCTTTCGCTCTTTAAAAAAAAAAAAAAAAGAATTGAATCATAATATTACTTCATTCAAGGATGAAGTAAAATTTTCCCTCCCTTAAACTTTTTAGTCATCTTCTCTCTCAGTTTTTTACCTTTGAACTTATCTCACAGCTCTTCGGGGACATCTGATTTAAAGAAAAAAAAATAAAAACTTTATCCCACAAGTTTTCTAAAATTTCAAACATAGAGTTTTTTTTTTTTATTTATTTTGATCCATGCACGAAGAAGTTTTGGAGCATTTAAAGTGGATGAGTGATAGCTAACCTAGAGTTTGCTATACTACAAACAAACATGGCCAAGAGATTTTGGAATAAACCACTTATCTATTGGATGTCCAGGCCACAAGGAGCCAGTCCAAGAATTTGGGGTCCACCATTCTTACATGGAAGGCAGTAAGGTTGCATATTCGTTAGCCAATCATGCAACATTTTTGGAAGGTGACAATAATAGATAGATGATCTCCCCCTTCTTTAATTACATATCATTTTTGTAACTTTTTAAATTATTCATGATGAGATTTGATTTCCCACAAAATGAATGAATCAATTTTTCTATAAAAATGAATGAATGAATTAGCACTATCAAGACCGCATAATGCTGGCATAATTAATGAAGTTAAGATCATGTAAAAGAATAAGAATTTGAAATGTCCAAGTTATTAAAGTAACCAATGCAAGCTATATGTACACCCCCCCTCCCTCCCCCCCCCCCAAAAAAAAGAGTAGTCTTGAAAAAATCTCCATGGCAACGACTCAAATATACTAGATAGAGATAGCAAGACCAGCGAATATCGATCTGATCTAGAAAAAAAAAAAAAAAAAAAAAAAAAAAAAAAAAAAAAAAAAAAAAAAAAAAAAAAGGATCTTTAAGACTTTTTTTTGGCTCATATAAGTTGCATCTACGACCTTAATAAACCCTCCAAGGCTTCCTACACCGCTCATCTTTACTTACCTTTCTATATAAGAAGGCTGTGCAGGGATAAAAAGATCGCTTTTATAAAATTTTGAGTGGCATCGTATAATTCTACTTGAGAGCTGGGCTAAGTTCGACCTAGGATATAATTTAATTCAGTCTGGCTTGGGCCTGGCCTGGCCTTCGGGCTCATTTCCTGGGCCCGAGCTTGGTGCTTATTGGATTTCGAGCTTGTAGGCTAAGCTTCAGGCTTCCTTCCCGTCCTCCATGTACCCCCATATCTCCCGCTCCTATGCGATGCCTCTTCTATTTCTATGTTTTCCTTGCCACCACTGCCACGTCACCCACGTGTGTGATGGGTAAGGAACATGATAAGAAAGAAGGATGAGGGAGGCATTTTTTCCATGGTGGTGTTGTTGATGACAAGAAAAAAAAGAATTTCACTACTTGGCGGGAGAAGATGTTGAGATGAGGGAGAACTCACCGGTTATTGAGCATATCCACTTAGGACTGAAAATGGGCATGTCCGAAGATTATATTTTAAAAATTTTCGGACCGAATCCGGGCATTTTTTTGGTCCAAAAATTAAATGGACTCTATTTTACAGCCCTAAGATTAGTCGAATATGCTTAAAATTTCGTCCGCAGCCTGAAATAATTTCAGGTCGGCCCGAAATTTATTGAGCTGGTCCAATCCAGTTCCAAATGATGGGCTTTTGGGCCGGCCCATTTCCAGCCCTATATCTACTAAGTAGAATTGGGAGAAGGTATTGATGAAGGCACTTTTGCTATAGCTATGTTGGAAGAGGAAGGCATTGAGAAAAGGTGGAGATGGCAACATTTCATCATGGTGGTGCTTCCGGCGACAAGAAGAAGAGGGAGATCTCACTGCTCATGGGATAAGATGTTCAGAAGAGAGAGACCTCACCACCCATTGAGCAGGTCTATCGAGTAGGAGTGGGAGAAAGCATTGATGAAGATATTTTGCTATAATTGTGATAGGAGAGAGATATCGAGGAAGAGATGGAGATAGTGGTGTTTCGTTGTGGTAGTACTATCAGTGATGACTAGAGAAAAAGAAGAGAAAGAGGAGTGATCGCTTGAACCAGGTTAGAAGAGATGAAAGGATAAGAAGAGGAGATGAAGAAGAGAGGATGGGACAGGGAGCGTGGCTAGATATGGAGGCCATGAATCAAGAACCCTAGCCACCTCGATAGCTCATTCATTCATTTCTTTTGGATTAAACTACTCGCCCAAATAGGGGTCACCCTCTAGGTGATATATGAAATATATATGGTATTATCTAAATCTAGCTAGGCTCTGGCTAGGCTAGGTTGAACTAAATCTAAGCCCGGCTCACTTAAAACATAAACTCAAATCCACAAAATGCATTGGGCTTGGATGGGCCAGGTGGGTCATTCGACTCATGAACAAGTCTATAAGGCATCTATAACGCTTAAAAATATAAAATGACAACGAGCAAACAAGTTAACTAGAAAATATGTTGGGTTTTTGCTCAAAATTAAATATTATATATGTTAGCTCGCTATATGGTAGAATCACACTTAGAATGAAAATATGGTAAAATAAGAATCTAGTAAGATAATGATATTATAATGGTTGTATATTACATGATCATATCACATTTCTCTATAAATATTGTTGCGGCGTCTTCTCCCGGATCGGGCTCGGTCGGCTGTGTTGGAGCGCTCCTCTCCCGATACCAGCAACAATGTCTCCAAAGGCCGGTGGTGCTCCGGCGGGGGACACTCCGATACTTAAGTTAGCGAGACCTTGAAGGCAACAGAATGGAGGAATCGAAATAGAAGAGGAAGAGAGTATTTAGCCCCAAAATGAGGTCCCCCGTATGCCTTATATAGGCGCAGAATACTGCCAAATTCTGTTAGGAGACGGGCTTGGAATGCCCGATTTGCCCCTAGGATAATCAAGAGGATGGCCAGGTGGCTCAAGGACGTGGGCACATCGCGATAGCCGTTGTAACAAAATTCTGGTTCCAGCTGGAAGGAGCTTCTGGAGCCCTCGAGTTACTTCCGGAGTAAGAGCGGGTCGGTCAAACTTCGACAAAGAAGAAACTGTCGGATCCAGCGGAAGTGGGTCGGTCAGTCGTCCAAGGGAGAGCATCGATCAGGCCTTCTGTAGGAGTAGACCGGTCGGACCTCGACGGAAGCGGGTCGTTCGGACCTTTGCTTCAGTGGGTTGGCTGGTCAGACTTCTGGTGGGATGGATCGAACGGACCCTGGCGGAAGTGGGTCATTCGGATCTCTTCTTCAGGGGGTTGGCCGGTTGGACTTTTGATGGAAGGGGCCTGACGGACCTTAGCAGGGACGGATCGGCCTGGCCCCGATAGGGGTGGGCCAGCCGTTCGACCGGAGGACTGCTTGCTCCGGTTTGCCTCAGGAAAAGCCAATTGAGTACAACAGTTGCCCCCTGCTCCTGACCTTTGAGGGGGCATGTGACTTCGAAGGACAGGATCATCAACGTTGCACAGGTTGCGTCCATCCTCGAGACAACCGAAAGTCGGATTGGGAACGTCGTGTTTGATTGCTTCGAATCTCCCACGATCGATTCCAGGGACAGGTGTCGACATCGCATTGGGGGCGCGGGAGCTGCAGTTAATGCAAAGGAGGCGTCATGATGAGGGGCCAGGTTGGCCTGTGCAACGGGTGGAATGCAAGGATGAGGCGCGCAACATGGTAGCATATGAGCGGCCGAAGACACTCCCGGGGCAATCTTTTTATTGTTGATCCGGCCTTCACACGGATCACCGCCTGCCAGTCCCCATGAGCCGGTCGCCTCGACTTCTGTGGCATGGAGAGCCGTGTCTGCCAACGGGACGGTTACAATGCCCACGGGGTGAAGGAAAGCGCCCCTCCGGAGACCTATAAAAAGCGGGGATGAGGCACTCAGGAAGGACTTCTTGCTGCAACTGCGCCCCGTGAGAGAAAGAGAGCTTCTCCCTTCTTTGCAATCTCCAGTCTTCTAGGAACCCGGCCCCAGGTTAGTCCCCCGGTCCTTCTTCTCTTTCCGTATCAATGGCATCCGGTAGTCAAGGCCCGACCCATAGACATAGGGAGCCAGGTCCGAGTGAAATCTAGTCGGTGATGACCCGGGAACGGGTCAAGAACCTTAGGGCATTGTACAGTATTTCTTCGACCTTATATCTTTCTGTTTCGGGCCGAGAGGGGAGAGCAAACAATCCTTTAGGACCAGGGAACCTTCCCATGTACGAGGCCCATATCAAGGCCGGACTTAGGTTTCCCTTACACCCTTTTTTTCGTAGAAGTCTTTAACTTCTACAGAGTGACCCCAGTACAGCTGACCTCGAATAGCATTCCGGCGATCTGCTACTTCATAGTACTATGTCACAAAGTCGAGACCGAACCCAGGTTGTCCCTTTTTGGTAATTTCTTCTTTTTGAAGGACTTCAGGAGCCAGGAATGGTGGATGTTCTGCCCCCGTCCTGGCCGAAGGATCCTGAAGTGCCTTCCATCGGCCATCTATGGATGGAAGGCCAAATTCTTCTTCATAGATAGTCTTCATCCTTGGGGCTTCGAGTCGCTATGGAGAGAGCCGAGGACGAGGCTCCATGAGGGGAGGGTGATCCTAATAGCCGACCAGGCCAGCTTCGTCGAGATAGAGGGGATCGGTCCAACCATGGTGTATGAACTGCTCGGGGAAGACGTCCTTCACCAGGCAGGGGTCAGCCGCCAGAGATTTCTAGGCAGGGGTTAACCTTCTCTCTCGTACTTTATTTCATTAACTTCATTGTTTGCCTTCTTCTCGCTTACCTTGATCTTTCTTTGGAACAGGAAGGAGGATGAAGATTGACAGGGCCAAGGAGGTCCAACGGGCGGTAAGAAAGAGGACCGCCCAAGGAGCGGAGCCGACCACCGAGAGGCAAAAAAAGAGGCAGGCGGAGGAACAGCCCGAGCCTGTTGTGGATGTGGACTCCGACGAGGACGTCGCCCCCCTGACAGAGGTATTGGCAAGGAAGGCACCAGGGTCTTCAACTCCTGTTGAGCAGTCGACCGTCCGACCGGAGCAAGTACAGCCGGAGTTGTCTGACACGGTGATGGTTTCAACCCCAGCACCCACCAAACCGGTAGAAGCAGTCTCCCCCGCAGACAAAGGAAAGGAGATGGCCGAGGGAGAGGCGGTCGAAAGGGAGGGAACCGAGGAAGTGGAAGAAGTAGCATCGGAGTTCTACTAAGAGGGCTACGATGATTGCTTGAAGAAGGTGGCTGGAATCTACCCAGGACTTGACTTATCGGGCACCCAGCTGAGCGGACCAGCCGAGGGAGAGGAACACTCGACTGATGGCGGGGCCGAACCCCAGGTTGAAAGCGGTGCAGAAGAGGTTAGGGCTGACGCCCCAGTTGAGGCTGATGTAGGGACGGTGGATGTCCCAGGGGAAGCTCCAATTATATCGGATGGGCCGAAGTTGAGGCCCCTTCGGTGGGTCAGACCTAAGGCATTTGTAAAGGACTGACCTTCTTTTGTAAAAACCTCTTTTGATATAATGGAAGAACCTCTTCGTCATTTTTTGTGTATGTATGTTGGCGTATTCAAGGCAAAACACTTTCTTTTTGAAATTTTTCTAAGTATTTCCGGTCGGCTTAAGAGGACCGTAAGCCTTTCGAAGTGGCCGCTGGGCAGTAACTCAGTCTAAACCTAGACACCTAGAAATTTTTCTATAAGTGTTGGTCCGTCGGCTTGTCCCAACCCAAGAATGTTGAGGTAGCTTCCGGACAGTAGCTCAGGCCGAACCAAGATACTTGGAAGGTTTTTATTTTTTTCAAGTGTTGGTTCGTCGGCTCGTCCAAACTCGAAGATGTTGATGACCGGAGTCGGACTTTCGGAAGTGGGCTACCCTAGAGCCTTTGCTGACCGAAGTCGGACTTTTAGAAGTGGGCTACCCTAGAGCCTTTGCCGACTGGAGTTGGACTTTTGAACTAGGGTGTCGTAATACTGTTTCTGGTTTTAATTTATATTTTCTGCAGGGGTGTCGTAGGTTTTGAACTAGAATGTCTAACTTTTGAACTAGGATGTCATAATATTGTTTCAGGTTTTAATTTATATTTTTTGCAGGGATATCGTAGGTTTTGAACTAAGGTGTCATAGGTTTTGAACTAGGATATCATAGTACTATTTTTGGTCATTTTTGAACCAGGGTGTCGTAGGTTTTGAACTAGGATGTCGTAAGTTTTGAACTAGGATGTCGTAATACTGTTTTAGGTCATTTTTGAATCAGGATGTCGTAAGTTTTGAACTAGGATGTCGTAGGTTTTGAACTAGGATGTCGTAATACTATTTTAGATCATTTTTTGAACCATGATATCGTAGATTTTGAACTGGAGTGTCGTAGCTTTTGAACTAGGATGTCATAAGGGTATTTTGGTCTAGACAAAAATTTTAATTAATGATAGTCAACTCAGCTTTTATCCCATCATGCTACAGTAAATATTTTTGGATCAATAGGAGCGTGCGGTGCAGGCCACGCTGGATTTGCTGCACCGCACGCGGTGCACAAAGAATTACTCTTTACAAAATGATTGATAGTTTAGACTCTACTTAGTCCAGGGGGCTTAAAATTCAAACGCAGACTTATTAAAATGCTTCTAGCTTGGATGGGCCGAGTGGGCCATTTGATCCATGAATAAGTCTGTAAGATATTTATAATACTTAAAAATATAGAATGACAAGGAGTGAGCAAGTTAACCCAAAAATATATTATGTTTTTGCTCAAAATTGTATAATATATGTATTAGTCTACTATAGCATAGAATTACCCTTTGAATAAAAATATAGTAAAATGAAAATCTAGTAAGATAATGATATTACAATGATCATCTATTATATGAGCATACCATACTTCTATGTAAATATCATGTCAAAAAAGTTATAAAATATGGTAGGGTAAAAGAAAGTTGAAAATTGCTCTTGCTTGATTATGAGTCTTGTTGAACTGCTTTGAATTGTTGAACTGACTTTATTATCTCGATAAGCTAGTATCTTTACCTTTATAGATATTCTTTTGAGTATAATAATTTGACATTTGACCATCTCTTTATTTTTCGAGGCTAATTTTATAAATATATTAATTTACTAAAAGCATCTAATTTAGTTAAATTCTTTCTTTTCTTCTTAAATATAATGGAAACTTGAGTGGTGTGCAACCAAATGTGAGAGAGTATCTATTAAGTTATACAAATCCATACTATAAATAAAAGCACTAAGATTTTTGTTAAAAGTGATCACTATTTTTCATTCTTATTAAAGAAATCCTGGTCATCTAAGAGACTCTATAAAGTATTCTTGATATGACCAAAATTTTAAAGATAAAAAAATTATGATAGGATCACAACTTATATTTCAACCACTTAATACTCTAGAAAATGTTAGAATTTCTTTGAAGACCATGAGATATCAACCAATCTTGAAAATAGCCTTTACAACAAGTCCAATTTTATTAAAATATGATATTTTGATGAAGAGTTATGCCTTTCTAAAATAGATGGCCATGGAATTATAATTACAACCTTTTGTCTTTTTTTTACTCATCATCAAGTGCAATCAAATATCTATAATAGATCTTGAAGGGAAGTTTTCAAAAAATATAATATTATTAATATCCAATACTTTTGTAAAAATTAAGCTTTTTTTTTTTGATGAAACAAAAGGAGAGGGGGGTAAATCCCTCGATGTAGCTCCCCCCACTGGACCCCACTCCGCCAGATAATATTCGATACATGCCACATATTTTCGCGTACCTTTTCCACCTATTTGTAAAGGTGAGTACGTCAGCCTGGTCCCACTAAAACGCTGGAGTAGGTGCTCCCCCGCCCCGCCAGTCATGTGTCCCAGGAATTTCTGGATTTAATTGAATCACCCGTAGGATCATGCCTCGAACCCGTGATCGGAGAGAGGCGGGCTAAACCTTTACCAACCGAGCTACCGCCTTAGTGGTAAAAATTAAGCTTTTTGAAAGATATAGTTATGCATAGATGGTGCCATACTTTAATTATTTGATCCAACATATCTCTAAAACTTATAATGTGATATTTATTATAGAATTATAGGTTAATAGAATTACATAGCTCAATCTCATGCAATCTAATAATTATATATTAAACATTTTTATTTTTAGATCTACAATTTTAACTTAAATGTCTCAAGCTTATGATCAATTATAAATTTTGATTATGATTCTTCCTTCAAGACATGCATTTGCTTGTATATATTTAACCTATGATTGCAAGAATAGCAATGATGTAAGTGCAGCATTAGAATTTTGTTCCCAATGTTGTAGCTTTATACAAGCAAAGGGTGTTAGATTGGTTACCCAAAATAGTAATAACTACTAATAGTAATTGTATAAAAACTTGTGAAGTGCATGATATTATTTTTCTGGAATTAGTACAATAATATAAATAAAATTATAAGCATAAATGATCCATGGTTTTTAAATGACATTAATCTATAAAGATGTAGTTGGTAAAGATTTTATCTATTTAAATCTGAATTTAAATTAGAGGCTACATAGTTGGTAGCGACCATGATCTGGATTTAAATTAGAGGCTACTTAGTTGGTAGCGACCATGCATTCTTACATGATTTTTTTTATAAAAACTTTATATATAAATTACTTTGAAAAAATTCCATGTGTATAATATATTCAAAAATCAGTTTGTAGCTTTTATGAGATGACATAATAACAACTATTATCAAGCATGTCACCTTAGGTTGTTTACAAACTACTTGTTCAGGTTTATATCCAAACTATTAAGACCTTAAGAGCAAAATAGTGGTAAATTTAAATTAGAACAAAATTATTTTTAACATTCATTCAACATTACTGTTAATTTCAATATACATAAATATCCTAAATAGATAAAGTGACACATAATAGTTCCTGGTTATTAAGTACATTATTTTTTCATCCATATATTATCAAATTTAATAATAGTTTTTTTTTTTTATAATAGAAATGATTTGTAACTAGAGATAACCAAATGCATGAGTATTTTTAAGTCACTAATTATGAAACTACAAAACTTATCTAGATGCATTTCACTTGATATGCATGCAAATGCTCTTTCAACATAAAATTTTAAATCATATGGATTACTAATAACTCACATTTGGTCACATACAAAGATATTAGACAAGTGCAAGTATCAAAGTGTGCCCTAGATAGGTCTACACCAAGAAAGAAAAAATGTCCCCTGGCTAGGAGAAACAATCATTTGGATGCTTCATTGGCTGTTATTTTGAACAAAGGTAGCGGTCGCTCTCTATTTCGGTCCGAAACGCTACCAACCGTGCCAGTTTCCCGACCAGGGCCCGTGGCCGATTTATTCCTTCCTCTCAAGCCATTGTCACGCCGTCAACCAGGAAAAATTAAAAAAATAAAAAGAACCGCTATTTCTACGCTCCCACGCGTTTACCGCGGTGCAGCTCCCAATGAACACACCGAACAGAAGTTTATCCAATGAAAACATACCACGACGCAGTCATTCACGCAAATCACCCTGCAATTGTGGGGGGCGTGAATCCACGTGGCAACCATGGAACGTCTGCAAAAGCTGTTCGTTGTTCCATTTCGAACAGAAATGAAAGCAACGGGAGCATTAAGTAAGGTGGGAGCTCCGCTGGAGTGGAGACCAAGGTCGCCCAAATCCGCGACCTTTGCTTCCGCGTCGCAAAAAGCGAGCAAGAGGAGGAGGGAAAAAAAAAAAAAAAAAAAGCGATATGTAATCCGTCTAATCGAGGAAGAACCCTAATTCCGTGATCTGAGGTTCCAAATCCAAACCCTGGGGATTGGAATTTAGATACCCTAGTTCTTCTTCTCATTCTCTACTACTTCTTCCGCCACGATTGCTTGGAGATCCGATTCGAGGAGGTGGAGGAGATGGGGGAAGGGGAGGAGAAGGGGTGGTTTATATATAGCTTCGTGGCGAGGGGGACGATGGTGCTGGCGGAGTACACGGAGTACACCGGGAACTTCCCGGCGATCGCCGCGCAGTGCCTCCAGAAGCTGCCATCCTCTAACAACAAGTTCACCTACGCCTGCGACCACCACACCTTCAACTTCCTCGTCCATGATGGCTACGGTATAATCCCAAAAGATATATCCTTATCTCTCTATCGGGGAAAAAAGTGGACATTGTTTGCCGTTGTCGTGGATCATTCTTTGATTTCTCGTGGTTTTCTATTCGATCTCGTGATTTACTTATCAAAGATTCGGAAGGACACTGGATGGTGAATCTGATTGTGAAAATGCGAACTTTTCTTCGTCCCTTATCTCGTTTTTTTTTTTTTTTTTTTGTTGAGTTTATGTCTGATCTTTTCAATTACACCCAGGAACATGTGAAGTGGTGAATCACATTTTGAAAAAAAAAAAGAAAAGAAGGTGAACTTTGTTTCTCCTTTTTAACATTTTTGCAAACTTTTCGTTTTTTTCTTTTCATGGAAAGAAAAGTGAATTTCTATTCAACTTTTATAGCTCTGTGGATGGGGAGGGGAAGACTTAGGTTACATGGGTGGGGGTTATGCAAAGGTAATAGAAGTTGTAAATAGTAAAACTTGGCAAATGAGGATTCATGAAGCTGACCCCGGATACTTGGGATAATGTTGAATGGTTATGGTTATATGTGAAAGAAAATATTAAAAGAGTTATTTCTTAAGGTTTTGTAATATGCATGCTTCATCCAAATTTCAAAATTTCCAATTAGCTTAAAGGTTTTAGATAAATCTATTTTAATATCAACATTCGTTACCAATCTTAGACGAGCAAAAGCTTGCTTCTAACATTATCATAGTGATTGAACTCTTTGTTGGATGAGCCCAATCCTCCACCATTTTTAAAAGCTACAATTAAAAAATATTAAATATTCAAGTGGCTGATGCATATGCAATTTGTATACATATCTACCATGAATGCTAGGAGTTGGATGCAAGTGTCTAGGTAACACAACTTTGCTAGCATTGCAAAACACACCTTGTAAAAGTCTGCATGCAAATTCTAAGAGGAATCATGTGGCGTGTATTTATGTTTTCTAAGGGCTAGGGGTGTAAAAAGTTTCGATCAAACCATCTAAACCACTCAACTCGATCCAAACTGAATCAAATATGGCAGTTCGATGGTTTAGCGGGTTCAGTTCGATTTAATAAAATAGAAAAACTGAATTATTGGTTTACTAATTAATGTAACCTACTAAATCTGAACCGAACCGATTAACCAACGCTATTTTATATATGTATATATATAAAGACACATCCACATTACACGTTTTATATTCCCATCCCATAGAATACCATGTAAATCTATTACTTTCATTTTCTCGCTCATGACCTTTGTTCTTTTAACGACTTTCAGACTTCTTAGTTTTCTCTTCTTTTCTTCTTTTCTTCTTTTTTTAGAAAAAAAAGACCAATCAACCCGCTTAAACCGAAAAACTATTCAAACCGTTCAAATACTTGAAAAAGCTACATGAATAGACCGAACCGATACAGAACCAAACCGAAGAAACTGATTGTATTTAATCAAATATTTGGTTTTAGGAATCTCTTTAATCAAAATATCGGTTTGGTTTCAAAAAATTATTTAAAACCGAACCGATTTCAGCCCTATTAATGGCCTATTTGGATGTTTAGGCCCAAAATCCTCATGGGATTCATGGGTTGGACCAGCACAACCCGCTCAATTAGACCAGGCTAGGCCTATTTTTACAAATACCCAAAGAACCATTAGAGTGGGCCAGCAAGTCCTTTTTTTCCTATGGGATTTGGGCCAGCTCACTTCAATGGTTCTCTGGGTTTTTATAAATATAGGCCTAACATAGAATGACTTGGCTGGTTGTCTTAGTCCAATCCACAAATCCTATGGTATTTTGGGCTTAGACATCCAAGCATGCCCTAAGTGGCTTACTAGTGAGACTACTTAAGTGGCTAGGTGCTATAGATAAAAAAGAAAGGCCAGTGCATGAGACTTTTGCCATTGTAGGGTTTGAGAAGGGTCACATGTATGCAACTTTACCCCCACATGTGGAGAGATTATTCATGTATTGCAAACCCATGACATCCAGGTCATAATGGAGCAACTTTTTTTTTGTGTTGTGGCTTGCCCTCCTTGACACCATAGATAGGTTTTGCGGATTTGAGGTGCTGATTTTGATAGACATGATAATTGCGATTCTGTCAAGGTTTCTGGATTTTATTTTAGGGTTTTGTGTTGGAAAACCAAGAAGGATGTTAATAAACTCTATAAAAGGATTTTTGTAAAATCAGATCTAACATGTTCTTAAAACTAACTTCTTCATTGCCCATTGAGATTTGGCTTCTCCTTGACAGTAAAGAGCCACCACTCTAGCTCATGCATTTAGTTCAGATTTATCTGTTCGTTTTAAATCTCAGTGACAGAAACTTTTCTGCATTCTTCAAAGAATGGATAATAACCTGATAAACAACAGAAGATAAATTACTCTTGATAAGGAGGTATCACTGTTATCTGATTTTTGCAGCTTATTGTGTTGTTGCAAAAGAATCTGTCCCAAAACATGTCTCCATAGCCTTTTTGGAGAGACTGAAGGCAGACTTCAAAATGAAATATGGAGGTGGTAAGGCTGATACAGCAAGTGCCAAAAGTCTCAACAAAGAATTTGGGTATGTTTGTTGTTTTCTTTCCTTTTTTTTTAGCATTTTGAAAATGCACAAGCATCCCTTTTTGTTCATTCATTTTTAATAATAAGATCAAGTTTTATATTGCAGCCCAGTTATAAAGGAGCACATGCAGTATATCATTGACCATGCAGATGAGATAGAGAAGCTTTTAAAAGTGAAGGCCCAAGTATCAGAAGTTAAAAGTATTATGTTAGATAACATAGACAAGGTATCCAATTTCCTTTCAATATTTTCAGTGTTCAAGAGTGTTCATATACACCTAGCACAGTAGACATGATTTTGCCTAGCCTATGCCCTGCTCCCGGTTTATAAATATGGTCATTGTTGTAGGTGTTTGATATAAATGTCTAATTCATGATTCACTAATTTAGTATGAAATTTATGATGTATTTAGTAATAAGATTTAAATATGCTGAATATTTTAGGGATCTGTGCAAGTTATATTATTTAGGCTTTGCTGGTTTGCACTTTTCTTTGTTCTTACTAAAACCATCACTATAATACCTCTGATTTCCAACCTGATGGTGGTTGGCAATTTAACATTACAAATTTACTTAGTTTAGCCTTATGGATTCTCCAGTGAGCAGTTGCCAACCATGCAAGGGTAATCAAGGAGTTGGAAATTAAGTTTGACAATAAAAGCAATAATGCCATGTTAGATGTTGATTTCTTTTTTCTTTTTCTTTTTCTTTTTCTTTTTTTTTGTGTGTGTGGTTGCTGGGGGAAGGGATGGGGTATCCATTTAACACAAATGGTTATGTTGGACAAATTAATTTGATCTATTAAGCTTGTCAAGTTTGATTCTAGCTATTCGCCAACGAGCCAACCATGCAAGTGTTGTAAATATGGTGAATAATTTTGAGCTACTAAACTATGAAATGTTTCGATGAGGATTTTTTTTTTTAAAGCAAAAATTTATGCAACAAACTAAATGCGGTGATATGATAATATTCCATATTTTGTAGAATATTGGATTCTGACCAAGCCAGTAATTTAAAATGCCTTCATACCTGCACATGCAATACAAGTGCAGAATGACTAATAGTGCAGCAGCATTTACTTTAGACACAATTGACATAAACCATATGAATTGTAAGCTCTAAACCAGATTTTGGTTTCATTACGGACTAAAGAGAACCCAACTAGTTTCTTTGTGTGCTTCTTCTGCAGTCATTCATGTGAAACTGGGATGACATGGGTTATTCCATTCCAAAATAGGATGTTTCAAATAATGCAGAAACATTTGACAAAAGTATCGCCTGCACTATGACTCAACTGGTGGTCAACTTTGGTGATCACTGGCTGCCATGGTAGGAATAGCTGAATAGGTATTGGTCAGACCATGAGAGCAGCAACTGATGACCATCTCATTGAGATTGTATCTATCGAAGTCTTGTGGTTGAGCCTTGAGAGTGCTCCCTCAAGTTTTAGTGCTTTTACTCTCTCTACAGGCTGTGGTCTGTAATAACTAGCATATCATATTCTGATAAATTTACTTCCTGACTATTTTGTCTTTCTTCGAGAGTGTTGCTATTATTATTAAGTTCTGATAATGGTTGCTTGTGAGAAAGTCATTTAAATGAGAACCCCAACTTTTCCTGTCCTGATGTTTAAGTACTCTTTTAAATTTGCATGTATAAAATACAACATTCTGGCCAGAATTTTGATTTCTAGTAATTACCAGAGACCAGAAATATCCTTTATATCTCTTTGTCAACCTTTTTAAACTGCAGCTCTCTTTCAAAATCAAGCTTTCTCAACATGGGGAAGAATTGCTTGATGCCTTCTGTTATAACTCAATATCAATTTATGTTATTTATCAAAGAGAATGACTTATTTCAGTCATCGAAGTCTTGGCAGGAGATCTGTATTCCATGGAACTTCCTAGTTGGCCATATATTAATTCAGACTTGATGGTTCTCTTTAAGAATTTTGATACCTTTTGATATACAGGATAGGATAAAGCTAGTTGCTGTTGGTTTTCCCAGCTGTTTGGAATTTAGGTAAGCTACTAAGTTAGAAGTATATAGAATATATGTATGAAAAGTTTGCACTGGAACTTTATAAACATAGTCGACAAGTTGCATTCCATCTATATTAGCTTTTGTTTGGCATTTATGCCTATCAACTGCTGAGGATCTTTTCAGTGAAAGCTAATTCGAATTCTTTTTGCATGATTTTAGTCTAGATTTTTTCCTCAATTTCTTAATTCTGCAAGAAACACCTAGACATTAACCTCACTCCTTATTCTAGGAACTTGTTTTGCAAATAGAAACTCTCGAGTGCCAGCAACTCATGAAACAACAGTTTGATTGGTCTTATTTGGCAGTTTGGTAGGAAAAGGACTGATAACTCTTAGATACTGAGGTGGTTCTTTTAGGAAATGGAGGTAGATATTTCTCTTAGGACTCATCTGTTCATGGGAAGAACTTTTCTTCCCTGGAATGTTATTCTTGGAAGGCTAATTCCTAAGAATATGATGGACAGATAACTCTTACATACTGAGGTGGTTCTTTTAGGAAATGGAGGTAGAAATTTCTCTTGGGACTCATCTGTTCATGGGAAGAACTTTTCTTCCCTGGAATGTTATTCTTGGAAGGCTAATTCCTAAGAATATGATGCCTGAAAAGGTGGTTTTAGCATTTTTGGTTAATCATGAGAAAGTGGCTTATTCTAAAATGGTTTGTGTTTGGTTAAGTATCCACTTTTCTGAAAAAATATATAAAAGACCTATTAACAAGGAAAAATCTTACCCTATCTATACATTATCACTGTTTGCAAAATAAAACTTATGATGGTTAAGGATATTTTTGGCTGTAGATCATGGTGGAGGAGGGTTTGAGGCATTATGGAGGGAATGTTCATTTCAGCCATAGATCTTTTGATGGCTTAAAATTATATTTTTGGAAAAAAAAGCCTCCAATTCCCATCCTATGGAAAAGCCAAAAATTCATGTCTTACATGGATTTTTCTTTCCCATGAAAGATAAGAATTGTATTTCCATGGGAACACTTTTTTCCGATCTCTATTTTTAAAAAATTCTAACCAAACAAGAGGAATTTCTTCTACTTCCTGTTGACCATGGTTTCCCCACTCCACTTCCTGCGAACCAGATGAGTTTTGTGCTTCAAAAAGAAATATATTCTATATTGCCAAACCCCACCTTCAACTTTCTTTGATTCTATATTGCCAAACCCCGCCTTCAACTTTCTTTGAGCTTGGATGTTATGCACCTGTAGCAGAAATCTGGAATCTTCCTCCCTTATCACATGAACTTGAACTTGTACGCAATAAGATATGTCCCTCTACCTCAAAACTAGCTTTCAAGGGTTTGATGGCTGGCCCTTCACTCAATTTGGCACCAACTTTGCATGTACACAATGGAAGCTGGTTTTTAAACATTCTTAAACTTTGATGTATTGAACCTTCATCTGCTAACACCCACATATAGAAGGGAGGAGGCTTGTTGGTTTAGGTTGGTTAGAGTTACAAGTGGTCATGATTTCTCTGGTAACATTATTTTCATTGAATCTGGAGTTTAGAATTGAGCAGCACATATAAGATTGCAAGCATGCGAGTGATTTGGGAAGAATATATTTTAACTATTTGGATTCAACAATCATGCCTATGGGGAAGGTCGTGTGATCAGTAATTAGTTTTCCAGGTTCTCAATGGTACAGGATGTAATGACCAAACAAGAGGAATTCAAATTGGCAGATGCTCTATCCTACTAATTTTCAGCAATCTAATTTATGAAAAATAAATAGCAGAGTTGAAAAATCAGCTACAGAACGTTGAAGAGAGAAAAAAGAAAGGTAAGCATCACCTTCTTATCAACTCTCCCTTTCCCCTTCCCGATATAGTTGAATGCCTTGTTTGCATGCATAGATGCGCTCACAAGCAAGGGGCTCAGCTATCTTCTAGTAAATGTTTTTTGCCCTTTTTGTAGGAAACCAGAACCTGTAGAGCAGTTCTTCTTGCTCAAGGGATAATTCTTGGCCTCAACCCCAGGTTTTGCAGGTATATTTTTTGGTGGTTAGCTCTGATTGGGAGGTCCCTTTACATCTGTGTGAATAATGCCATTTGTCCTCTAATCCTTGCAATCCTTAGGCATGATTGGTTAAGTTTATCCAGTTGATGAAGGTCTTTCAAACAGTCTTGTAACTTTTTGGCCATTTAAAAAATGACAAATCTGAGAGGTAGAATCATCTCCTTGGCATGATAAAATAAAATAATGGCTCAGTAAAAGTACAGCTAGGAAGAAGGATAAAGTAAACTTTTTTATTTCTTTTGTGGTGCATGTTGTGTAACATTTGTTTTCTCTTCTTTTTCCGGATCCTTGACGAAGTTTTCTACCATGGGACATAAATTTGTTAGTTTTATTGATAGCTGTGCATTTGTGACACCTTCCAGGTTATGGACCGTGGAGAGAAGCTGAAAGACCTTGCAGACAAGACTACAGATTTACATTATCAGGTACCCATTTCTGTTGTATCTATTTTGTCCTCCGGGGGCCATACTAAATATGTTCATTCTTCATCTTTTAGGCTCAAGATTTCAGAAAACAAGGAACAAAAGTTCGTAGAAAAATGTGGTTTCAGAACATGAAAATCAAGTTGGTGGTTCTTGCGATTCTCTTGCTTCTAGTCCTTATTGTTTGGGTGTCTGTCTGCCAAGGATTTGACTGCACCAAGCATCATGACTAAGAATTTGGAACCACTTACAAAATTTATATGAAGTCTTCCAAAGAATTAAGACAAACAAATGAGAGCTTGTTGGAGTTCCAGCTATTTGCAAAAATTGATTGTAAGTGGTGGTCTTTGATGGTGTGAGTTCCAATCTCTTCGATCCATTCATGTCACCAACAGTAGGCCAATAGAATATGTGTGATTCAAGTTGGTCTCTCATGTGTTGTTGTTATTAAATTTCAAATAGCATGCAACTTTCATTTTGGCTGCTTTATAAGATGCTGTTACCTAGGTGTGAAGCTTCGAGTTTCTTGTGCAGGAGTTGCTGAGATTATTCAGTTTTGTATCTTTTTGTTATATTGTACATGCGACCGTTAGCAAGCTGCCTTGGAACTTGCATTACAGCATTCTAATTGGCGGTAGAAACATATTTATATTTATGATCATGGTGCTGCCATGCAGAATCATTAGGAGCTCTGTTAGTGTGAAAATTGCCCAATTGTCGAGCCTGTTAAGAGAATATTCAGGTAGGGTTGGTTGATGGATGTCCAAACAACAACCAATCATCGAACTCAATGATCCTTGTAGATGCGTTGTTGCAGTGGTTTCTCTTCTTTTACCCTTGGTGACAGGAGAAAAATGATGAATCAGAGAATGGAATTCAATGATCAAGTTCCGTGCAGAAAATTAACAGTTGCCACATCCCTGCTTCTGATGGAACTTGTAGTACACCAAAATGCTCTGGAAAATCTGTATCTTAGGTTTCACCGCCCTCACAAATCCCATGTAGGTACCAAACATGCCCATAATTTTTATACAGAATTTTGAAGACGGTCGATACTTCAATAATTGTTTCTTGGATTTATACTTGTGTTTGTGGAACTAGAACTTTCCAGCTGTGCTTCCCATGCTCATTTTCATCTACCACAATCAGCCTGACCAAAATGTATCAAAGTATCCCACACGACAAGTGCATAGCTTCCAAGTGCTGTTAGCTCCAGAATTTCTCTTATATTTTGTAATACCAACAGTATATTTACGAACAGTTCGATAGTCTAATCTGATATGGTGAAGATCTGTAGCTTTGCCATGTCAGATTAGACTATTGAATTGTTCGCAAATATAGTGTTCTGCATGAGTCCTCCGTTCTATTAGAAAAATAAAATCTACAGCTTCCAAGCAGGGTAGTTAAATTCATCCATATGAAGGTTTTGGGGAATTCATATACTGCTTTATTTCCAATATCATTTAACTAGAAAGGCATTCCAATGTTAGACAACTCTGGTAGGGAGGCTGCGGTATCAGCTACTACAGTAGGTTGTTTTTGTGACGCATTTGCACCTGGCTGGAAGTTGGTGCATGCAATTGCATGGTCAATACAATCATGGCCACAGGGAGGTGGATGTTTAAGCAAAACTTGAAGGTGAACAACCAAATGGCAGATCCAACCATGACTGGAAGAGTCCGCAGATTACAGAGGAATGGAGCTTCGGAAAGCTACCGCAATTGAAACATGCATAGTCCATTCAACACTACTACAAGCTACATTGACATCAGACTGAAATGTATAGTCCGCTTAGAAGAGGTCCACGTCTGAATCTTGGAAGGCAACAACCACTTTTAGAGAGAGGGAGAGTAGTTTCTCTAAGATACATTGACAACGATTTTGGCTTGGAACACAGCATTACGGACTCTGCTTTCAAGAAAAAGAAGAAATAATCATCTACCATGACACCTTCTTACTCTGGCATGGTCAATGTGTTGTAACCTGTGACCAAGTCCTCGGAACAACTGTTCGACACCAACCATCAAAACAATATATAACTGCTAAATGTTTGACACCAACCATCAAAACAGGTGGCCTTGATGGTTTCTTATTGCTTACATTGACATTGACATATTTCCTTGCGACACCAAAACCACAATTCCTTTCATACATATGATGCCTCCTCTGCCAAATATGACTCCCCAAAGCTTCCCAAGCATATATTATACAAGTGATATCAAGATCTTACTCTGCTTCAACTTTCGATCGTGCCCTTCACTGCAGTGCAGCATCTGGCAGTAAGAGCAACTCACCGAAAGTTGAGTAATAAATCATAGATATAAGGAACAAAAAAGGTCTTATCTAGAAGTGGTTAGGTGAACTAACATCCATTTATATCTAATAATAATGCTTGCTTTGAGCCCCAGCTAACCTGAATCAGGCCTTGCAAGATTTAAGTACTTGAGGTTGAAGTAAATGATAGGGAGAAAAGCCAATAATGGAGCAGAATATTTGATGTCTAGTGATATATTCCACATATTGGTTCTTATGTTCTTGTCTTGCTGGACATTCCTAAACATCTGACAGGGAGGTAAAAAAAAAAAAAAAAGAGAAAAAAGAGAAAAGACAACGTATATGGGTTAGCAACAGAGTGTAGTTAATAATAAGCCGCATGCAGTATAAACATCTGATAGGTCTTCATTGACCAAGAAGACAAGTAGAATGATAGTAACTAATTGTACCAAAGCCGATGCTGCAGCTACGAGCCAGTAAATTCCATGCTTGTCTTACTGAACCAACTTTAGCATCACAGAGGTTAGTTAAAGAAAGTCAAAACAACCGTCCATGGTGTACCGGTTAAAGCATTCAAAGCAATACTGGCCCATAACAAATTGTGACGATCGAGTAACATGTGATGAAATAGGAGACTAAGGCCAAGCAAATGGCATCAAAGCATATTGAAAAAAATAAAATACTGAAATCTTCTGGACAACTAAACTTCAATTATCTTAACCCTGTCTAAAATGAATTTCAGCATAACAGGACAAAAGCAGAGCTGTCTTAGAATTCAAATTACTAATCATAGAAAAGGAAGAAAATTTAAATCAACTCCACCGAGAAGCCAAATGTTTGTTTCTAAATCAGTGATTGCCTGACTCTAAGAGAATAACAAAAATGCACCTCTCCTTAGATTGAGCACTACAGCAGAATGTGAGATGTTTTGATTCACAATGACAATAGTTGCAAAGAAAGCAGAATTACAAAGCTTGTGCCAAGGTAGTTCAGTAAATTACATATAAATTGCACAAAAATTCTCTTATTTTGAACAAGCATGATTAGCAGGAGAAATTCACTAATAGGTAATGCCCATATCATCATTTCAAATTTTTCTGTACCACTAAAACTCCTACAATTGCAGATACAAGAATCCAAAAGACACCGTCTCTGGAGAAGGCAAGTTCCTTCCATGTTAAAGGCCTACTAACCTGGTTCAGGACCTCTTGAAACTGTAGCATTGTTTCTTCAAGTGTACCTGAGTTATCGAATACTATATGTGCCTTTGTCTTCTTCCAGTCCAGTGCAGTCTGAGCATTAATCTTGTTTTTGGCTTGCTCTTCAGATATGCGATCTCTTGCCATGAGACGTTGTACCTGAGTTTCAGGATCAACCCATACAACAATAATAGGAGATGTCCATTGGTCCATTTTAGCTTCAAACAACAATGGGATGTCAAGAATGATAACCTTAGACCCCTTGATCCATAGCTTCACCACTTCCCAAAAAATGCCAAAAGAAATATATGGAGCTAACAGACTGCAATAAGATGGAAAAAACTACATCAGCTTGAAAGCCTACAGACTTCTTTCTTCCCTTGGATTACCAAATGAACCTGGATTCCTTTCATAGTGTAAGCATCATAAATCAAAGAGTCAAAGCAGTGACCAAGAAAAAAAAAAAGAGAAACCGTCACAAGCCAACATTACAAAAGTCAGCCATGATCTACTCAATTTGATCCCTCATGATTGAATTGGCCACACAAAGAAGCAACCTGTGTTATTACTTTTGAGCTATTAGTAATGATTTCTACAAAAGATATATATGTGATAACCAGGCTTTTGGCCCAGACCACTATGAATCAAGGCCCACCTTTAAGGCAGTGCCCCATCCTTACTCCTACACCCCATCCCTTGTTTGTCCCGATCGAAACCCATGACCGCTCTCTCTCTCTCTCTCCTTTTCCTCTTCCCCCTCTCCTCTTCTTCTTTCTTCTCCTCCCCCTCTTCTCTTGCTCATGGTTCTTCCCCTCTCTTATCAAAATGGGGAAAAGAAAGAAAGAAAGAAAGAGAGGCCCTCTGTCTCTCACTTCCATTTTTTTCCCATCTATGTATGACTAGTTGGAGGGTAAAGGGATCTCTCTCTCTCTCTCTCTCTCTCTCTATCCTCTCTATCGGTAAATCCTTGATGCCTCCACTATTATATCCCCTCTCACATCTTGTGACAGAAAGTAGGATATGGTTAGTGAAAATTTCTTTATTCCAGAAACTAGAATTTTTAAATTTTTGAAGATTTTTAGGAATTGATTTTTAAAAAATATGATCATGCCATTGTTTCGATACATGCATGTGATTTTGGATTATTAGGTCCAGAGAAATTCTAGGAGAGCACTTAGATTACCAGATGATAGCTATGAGATAAGTAATATTTACATTTTATATTAATTAATTATAATTAAATAAAAATTATCTTATCTTTTGAAATGAGGCAAATTGTTGTCATTAATTCAAATTTAATTATGCATGAGATTTCTGTAAATATGGATAATTGATTAGTGATTTGCATTCCATGAAATGAAATAAATAGTAACACTTGTTATGATTGGATCAATGATCATGCACAAAATCTTAAATACCGCCATTTGATTATATGTTTCAAAGCTATATCGAAAATAAATGAAATACACAAATTATATATATTTATTTATATATTACTTGACTCTTAGCCTTACATGAGTCCAGACTTGATTATACAGAGATCCTTGTCACAAGGGCAATCATGGTAATACCCTACCACCAGCCTATAGTGTGGCGACCCCGCCATGGGGTTGATCATGGTGATCTCTACCACAAGGATATTGTGGTGACCTCGCCGCGAGGATAATCATGGTGATACCAATGTTGCAAGGATATAAATGCAAAATAGTAGGGGCTATAAAGCTAAAAAAATTGAATACCCAGATTTAAATATATTGTTATTATAATAATAACATGTATTGGACTCTAATATGACATATTGATTCTTTATATTGATATTATTAAAAAGATGACATGTAATTTTAATATGGATATTACTAATTATATGATTATGGTACTAGATAAGTATATGTATCATTTTTTATAATGATTTAAGTGAATTGCATTATTAATATGATTTGACTCAGTTTTATAAAATGTACTTGTAAATTACTAAGTTGTGAAGCTCGTAATCTTCATATATTCTTTTTTAGATTCTAAAATTAAATGCTAGGTTGATAGCGGCATTTTGGAAAACTGCTAGAGGCAAGGCCGTTCTTGTAAATAGTTGAATTATGGAGTTTTCCATATATATATCATAGAGTTTTCCAGATAATGTATAAATAACTTGACACTAGAAATCAGGATTTTTGGAATCATCCAGAACCTTTCGGTTCGGCATGTATTGAACCGTACCTACCAGGAATCGGTACGGTTCGATCCTGAAAAATGGTTCGGAATCCTGAACTGTCCAAAAATTTCCGAACAGAACCTGTACAATATGGTACTATACCGATGCATTTTGCCTAGTTCAGTCCAGTTCGGGCTCGGTTTGATCCGGTTCGGGTTTGATTCGAGTCCGGTTCAGGTCGAATAATGTAGCCATTGAGAAGAGAAAGATTTTGTCTCACTTTCACCAAGGCTGGTAAATATTCCAATATGGTATGGTATGGTACAATACGGTACCGTACTATACCAGTCGTTAACCAGTACAAGTCTCGATACCGATTCAGTGATCCTTGCTAGAAATTTTAGATTATAAAATCTAGAAAAAGAATCCTGCGATATGGTTTATGGTGGTGTTCAAGATTTTACATTCCGATGGGAAAGAGGGTGGGGTAGCCATTGCATCCCGTTCTTATGAAAAAATGGAACTGAGATGGGGTCAGGACTCCGAAACCCATCCATGCATAGATAGAAGAAAAAAGAGGAAAGGAAGAAAAGAAGATGAATAAAGGAAGAAAGTAAAAGGAAATAGGAAGAAAAAGAAAAATGAAATAAAGAAATAAAGGAAGAAGAAAAAGAGAGTAAAGAACGAAGAAAGAAAATAGAAAGAATAAGAAAAAAAAATAAAAAAATAAATGAAAGAAAAAGGAAATGAAAAAATGAAGGTAGAAGAAAAGAAAGAAAAAAAGGGAAAATAACAAGAAAAAAGAAAGAAAAGAAAAAAGAAGGGTAGAGATGGATGATATCTACTGGGATGCATGATTGGGACTATTGCTAGGATGGGACAACGAGGCATCCTATTCTATGGAGATATCGAGATACCTTCATCTCACGGAATTTAAAACCTTGGTGATGTTTACAATATATATGATCTTTTAAGTTAATAATTTAGTTACTTTGATATTTACTATCTCGTGCATATGAAGCATATAATTTCCAAGTTATATTGAATTCATTAATGGTAGAATGCCTTGCATGCCTATAGAGACCATTCCTTTTAAGTATGAAGCAGCCACTCATGCCCTCGATATATGAATCCAAAGTCAAGGACGTGACAGTTAAAGTAGTATCAAAGCCTAAGGTTAATTTATAAGAGTTTACCTAGGTCTTAAGAGATGATATTTGTTGAGTGTAGGTGATTTAGTTACTAGATATTAGGATATAAATATTATCTATTGTATTATAAGTGGCTAATCACCTCAAATCTTTGTTTATTGGAAACCTTATAAGGATATATGTTGAGTGTAGGTGATTTAGTTACTAGATATTAGGATATAAATCTTATTTGTTGTATTATATGTGGCTAATCACCTCAAATCTTTGTTTATTGGAAACCCTGTTTGTTGTATTACATGCTACTAGACATAAGGAATTTTTGTTGTTGTTTCGGTGTGGATTGCAAATGGTGCCCCTCTTGTTAAGAAGGTTGCCAATATTAATGATAACTCGTGTTGAGTGGAAGTGTTATTATGTAGATAATTCTTTACTGTATCAGATGTTATCTACCATTGGGTGTAAGTTGGAGGGGTGCATCTTCCCAAACAAATCTACATTGATTCTTGTGCTATTGTTTTCAGCAACAGGAGAGCCCAAGTTTGCAATCACTAAAGCTTTGTCTTTGGATGTGTATGTATATGTTGTGATTTGTTATCCTTATGTTATTCAAGTACTAGGAAGTGTAAAACTAATTGTTTTGAAGACTTAAGAAAGTTAAATATGAGACCATTAGCTATTGTTTGGAGTGATGACATTGAAATTCAGGGCGTTGTTTTTTCTAGAAAAAAAATATTGTGATGAATGATGCTAAAGATTGTAGTTAATTGAGGCAAGTGGAGGATGACATAGATGAGTAGGATTAAGACTTAGAGTTTCAAAGTAAAGAAATGGGATGCATTTAGAAGTTTGAGATATATATATGGATATTCTAGGACAAAGATGACTTTTTTGAAGTATTTGGTATTTAGTAGAATAAATAAATTAGAGTGGCGCAGCAAAAGCATGGTGGAATTGAGAATTTGAGATGGTTAAGACTTTAGCAATATTTGTTTGATCATGTTTGTACATTGAAGTAATAAAGATTAAGCTTTAAAAGTATTTAGGAATAATTGTAAAAAATCACCTAGTAGAGGTTGACATAGCTTATTTTGATAAAATGAGATTTTTATGTCCGATGATTGCAGATAGCCTGAAGGAACATATATCTGTTTGCAAGATTGAAGGCTTAGTGGTTAATTACAAGATAAGCAGAATTAGAGTATCTTTAGTTATTAAAGAAAAAGGCATTTGATGTCACTGTTACACTTTGGAAGAAGCTATATTTTTAGTCCACATGACTTTTAAGGAAAAGTTTATTTATTGAATTTATGGAGGTTCTAATTTGCATTCGGAATATTTTATAAATCACCATGTAGAATAGCTAAAAATTATTATTAGATTCTTTCGTTAGAATTGTTATACTAAGATTTATTTGAGCTCTGGTTCATTAAATAATTATTTGCACGAGGAGCAATAAAATGTGCATATAAGTACAAATGATTAAAACAATTTTTGATAGGAGCTTCTCAGATGTCCAGCAAGATGATTAGATTTCAATGAAATAGAATAGTAAATTATTAACATGCAGACAAAGCAAATGTTGATATTAGTAATTAAGTTGGAGGTATTTTTTAAATATTACCATATTTGGTGACAAGATCTAAAATGACCATCAGATCTAACTTTGTTTTGGTCATGATCATACTAATTGAGATACACGTTGATCTAAGAATGGAATTACCTCTTCTTGGATTAAATTGAACATGTGCTCACTAAACTAATCCTATTAAAGGAAGATGAAGAAGAAGAAGAAAAAAGAAAGGTTGATTAGGTTCTAGGAAATTTGATGCTAGAACTGGATTTATGAATGTTGGGAGAGATTATAGTATTGTGATTGCTGGGCTGATCAAGTTGTTTAAAAGAACTAAGATGGTACATCAAATTGATTCTTGTTTGATTACAAGAAATGAGAGGAATTCTTAAGCCTAAGTTATAAAGAGAGACTTTTACAATAACAAGAATTCATTCTGAAGGTTGGTATGGAGATTTGGATGCCAAATGTCTAGATTTGTGCTTCAAAATTGGTCAAGATTGCATCAAGCTTTAAAGATTTGGTTGAAATTCATACTACTGACCTTAAATCGAGAATTAGTCAGGAAAGACTAGATAGACTTTGAAGTTTGAAGAATATGGGAAGGATGAAATTTAACTAGCAGGGTGGAGGAGAATGTCATAACCAGGCCTTTGGCCCAGGCCACTATGTATCAAGGCCCACCTATAAGGCGGTGCCCCATCCTTATCTCCCATACCCCATTCCTTTTTGTCCTAATTGAAACCCCCAACTATTCTCTCTCTCTCTCTCTCTCTCTCTCTCTCTCTCTCTCTCTCTCTCTCTTCTCTCCTCTCCCTTCATCTCTCTTTCTCCCTTCCCCTCTTCCTCCTCTCCTCCCCTTCTTCATTCTTCTCCTCCTCTTGCTCCCGGTTCTTCCCCTCTCTTATCAAATGGGGAAAAGAAAGAAAGAAAGAGAGGCCCTCTCTCACACTACTTTTTCTCCCATTTATGTGTGTGTGAGTGGTTGGAGGGTAAAGGGATCTCTCTGCCCCCCCCTCTCACACTCCCTGTTATCCTCTCTATCGGTCAAATCCTTAAGGGTCCCATTGTATTGTATCCCCCCTCCCATCCTGTGAGTGAAAGCAGGATAAGGTAGTGACCATTTCTCCATCACAATACTAATTAGTCTATAAAATAGAATTTTTGGATTTTGGAAGATTTTTAGAAATTATTTTTTTAAAAAATATGATTATGCCATTGACTCAATACATGCATGTGATTTTGGATTATCAGGTTCCGAGAAATGCAAAGGGAGTGCTTAGAGTGCCAGGTGGTTGGTAGCTGTGAGGCAAGTAGCATCTATATTTTATATCAATTAATTAGAATTAAATAAAAATTATCTCATCTTTTAAAATGAGGCAAATTGCTATGATTAATTCAGATTTTATTATGCATGCGAATAAATATGGATAATTGATGAGTGATTTGAATTCTATAAATTGAAATGAATAGCGATACAATTATGATTGGATCATGTATGCAAAATCTTGAATACTACCTATTTGATTATATGTTTCAAAGCTGCATTGAAAAAAATGAAATACACAAATTACATATATTTATACGTGCATCACTTGACTGTCAACCCCACTGTGTATCAGTATATACTTAATTGTATAGAGATCTTTACCGCAGGGGCAATCATGGTGATACCCTGCCATCGGCCTATAGTATGGCGACCCCATCATTGGGGAGATTGTGGTGATCCCATCACAGGGATAATCGTGGTGATACCTGAACTGCAAGGATACAAATGCATTGTAGTAGGGATTATAAAGACAAAAGAAATGGGTGCTTAGATTTAAATATATTATTATTATAATGAACATGTATTGGACTTAGATATGACATATTGAATCTTTATATTGATATTATTAAAAAGATGACATGTAATTTTGGTATGGATATCATTAATTATATGATTATGGTACTAGATAAGTATATGTATCATATTTTGTATAATTTAATTGAATTGCATTATTAATATGATTTGAATCAATTTTATAAAGTGTACTTGTTACTTACTGAGTTGTGAAGTTTATAATCTTCACCTACTCTTTTTGAGATCCTGAAATCAAAGGCTAGGTTGGTAGCAGCATTTTGGGGACCTGCTAGAGGCAAGGCCATTCTTGTAGATGGTTGAACTGGTTTGATCAGTATATGTATGTTATGGAGTTTCCGGATAATGTATAAATAACTTGATATTAGAAATTTTAGATTGTAAAATCTAGAAGAAGAATCATGTGATATGGTTTATAGTGGTGTTTACAATATATGTGATCTTTTAAGTTAATATTTTAGTTACTTTGATATTTATTGTCTTCTGTTTATGAATTGTATAATTTCTAAGTTATATTGAATTCATCAATAGGTAGAATGCCTTGCATGTCTATAGGGGCAATTCCCTACAAGTATGCAGCAGCTGCTCACATCCTCGATATATGAATCCAGCGTTGAAGGCATGACAATGTAAGTAATGATTTCTAACATCAACTGTGACATGAAATTAAGTTGTTCTTAAGTATTCCTGAGGGTGATTGTGAAGGCTACATTGGTAGCAACCAAGTCCATTTGTATCCGTTAAACTAACCATGACACAAAAATTTAACCAACAGCTTATTCCCAGATATTAGAGATATGCATTAAGATTCCTTCTCATAATTCCTTTTGATAAAGAGTAGAACCAACTTCAAGTAATACTCTAGCAAGATTCGTCCATATCACTAAGATAAAGTTGGGAGTTTCCTATTATAAGATATTACTAGTGGTACATACCGATTTAGAAGTTGACGTTTCGTAGAATCAGAAAAAACAATTTGACCCAGGCAAGCTCTATCAATTTCTCCATTTTCTAGTAAAATATCATCCCCAAATGCTGCTACAACCTTTTTCCAACCACCAGTCCCCTTTCTTACTACATCCTGAAAAAAATAATCCCCAGAATTAGCAATATCCTAAACACAGTGTACGAAAAATTGCTAAAAGGGAAAAAAAAATATGCTACACTATGAGGAGCACAGATGTTTATAAAGCTAACAATATGATTATGAGATACCTTTGCACAAATGTCTTGAACACACTGAAGGATCATATACTATTAAATGCACAACAAAGTACACCACAGAAAAGCTTATGGCATGATATAACCATATGCGAGCATGAAAGAATTTATCAACATGATAGTGAATAACACAAACGATAGAATTTCATATGCAAATATTCAAATTTGATGAAAGATCAATTTGACCCTGAGGATGCTTGGAAGATCAAAATCACTGGAATATTCATAAAAGACAATACTATTTTGAGAGGTTATAAGAGAGTATTGAAACTACAAAGAGTAAAGAGGCTGTGGTACAACATCAAGTCAAATTGATGCAGTAGATCGATGTGTCCAAAATAGAGCTATAAGAAAGCAATGGTAAGGTGCAAGAGTCAATATTGGCCAAACGATAAATAAGCAGTTCTGAAAGGTTGGGAGAGAGCTGAGAAGAAAAACTGAACAAAGTAGATGCACAGCAAAGGTCTTAGAAATAATATCAGGGGATCTGATGTTTAGCTTAGTGCAACTACAGAGCTCTAACATTTGCTGAGAAGTTAAAACTAAATATAATAGATACGCAGCAAAGTGCTTAAGAACAATATTCCAGGATCTGATGCTTAGGTTTCATGCAACTACAGAGCTCTAAGAATTGAAACTAAAGAAAACCTGAAGTGGAACCAAGATCAGTTGCCTAATGGAGAATAACTGCATGGTTTCTCAAAAAATCATCACAGAGAGTTAAAGGCATCACCAACTCCTATAGATTGGAACTATATCAAAAAAGAAGAAGACCATAGCTCTTTTATCAAAGTTCAACTTTTCACTCAAAAATTCCTTGCAACTGTTATATGCTTGTAAAAGAATCAAAGCAACTTGAAACAGAACCTTGAATAAATTGAGACACTTGTGACCTGCACTAAACTCAAACTGGACTCTTCCAGATCTTTCCTTCTCGGATGAGGTCCTTAACCTGAAAGACAGGACTCTCACATGACCAGTGATTCCTTAAAAGTCATTCGGCTGAAAAAGAAAATTAGCCAAGTCTAGAAATATTAATCAATAACCAAAAACAAATTAAAGGTTAACTAAATATACTAAAGCCCCTCCTTGCACTCATAAAAAATCATGTGATGCAAACACTTCCACTAGCTTGATGTCCAAAAGGTGTTGTTCCCATATTGAAACTATCAATACATCAAGCTAATATCATATGTAACTTATTAGGATGCATTTCTGCAAGAAATGGAAATGGTCTTTGCTTTAGTTCTAAAGCACTCCATTTCCTATGTAGTCAATACAATTGAATCACACTCAACGCTAAGAATTGTTGCTGAATTCATTAGCTGAGAAAACCTCGGAAAATTGGAGGACCTGCAATGCCAAGCTCTCCGCATATTCAAGAAAATCAAGATATTTTCCAACTTCTAGCCAGCCGCCAAAAAAATTATAAACCAAAAATTCTCCAAAAAAAAAAAATCAAGTAAAACGCGGTCCCCAGATATCTGCACTGAAAACTGTATTGATAAAAATTTTAAAGAAATTTTTTTTTTTAAAAAAAATATGACTATTGGCAATTTGACGAAAATAAGAGATTTTGGATGAGGGAGAGAGAGAGAGAGAGTTACACGGGCGACGAGGTCGGCGTCCACGACGGGGACGCCGTGGGATTTGAAGAGATTGGAGACGGTGCTCTTCCCGGAAGCGATGCCTCCCGTCAATCCCACGATCCTCATCGCCCTCACACTCCTCCAGCGGCGGTCGCGTGCACGGATCGGAAAGAAGAACTCGCCCGGGGATCGCCGCTGCCTCCTCCAACGCGGAGTGCTTCGAGGGCTTCTGCGTGGGAGTGGTTCTTGACACGGATCCCAGCAGCTTCCCAAGCGAGCGTTCGATGACAGCGGCAACATCGGCCCGCCCTCGCATCGTCATACTCGCTTATCGTTTAACAGAGAAATTAACGAGGGTTATTTGTGGTTTCTTACTTCTTCTTTTTCTTTTTTTTTTTTTTTTTTTTTAATTTATTTTTTAAGAAATGACAGATGTTCAGGATAACGGTTATTCCAGTAAATATCATAAAATAATTTTAATATTTGTGCCGCAGGCCTTTTAAAATCCAAACGGTGAGCGTTTTTGATATGAGTAAGTCTTTGTGCACCGCATGCAGTGTAGCATATTCAATATATATTATATCATATTTTTTATTATCTATCTATATCTGAAATGGCATGATGGTACTGACATATAACAAGTTATAAGTTAAACATGACTAGCATTAATTATTGTTCAGTTTTTATTTGAAATTTTTGTGCAGACCAAAATATTTTTTTTCTCTGGTCTATTTTTTTTATGCCATCTTGCTTAGATTTTGGTAAATGTTTCAGTCTGAAACATGCTCTAATTTTTGTCAAAGGAATCATTATAGGTTAAAGAAAAAATCTCTTTCATTCTGAAATGTGCTCTAAGAGTCCTATCGCAGGAATCAACTTTCAAATATTAATATAAACTTCTTCCTCTCTGAAAAAGTATTTTATTTTGGTCCGAGGTTGAAATAAGCCATCGAAGACTTCCTTTGTTTTGGTCCGAGGTTGGAATAAGCCATCGAAGACTTCTTCTATAAGTTTAAGACAAAATGTCATCTCCAACAGAAAGTAAACAAAGCCTTCATAGAATCTTGTTTAGTTTTCTTTTTATAGTTCCTTTATTAAACCAACTATTTTGGTAATTAGAGAAAGTTAATGAGACTCTGAGAGTCATAACTCAGTCCACAGGTAATAGGTATTCCTGGTAGGAGAGAATAATAAATATAGTATAAGTTTTTGTATATGGGTGTCATAGGTTTATAATTAGAGTATCGTAGTTTTTAAATTAGGGTATTGTAATATTGTTTCAGCATATTATTGACATCCTTTAGCATCCATAATATGTTATAGCATTCTAGGAGTCATACCTCGGTCCATAAGAAATAGGTTCTCTAAATAGTATAGATTTCTATTTTTAGTTTATGTTTTATGATTGGGTATCATAATCTTTTAACTAGGATGTCGTAACTTCGAAATTACGGTATCGTTCAATGAAAATTTCTTTTTAAAATTTTTTTTCTTCCTAGTCTTTTTATCACAATCTTACAATCTTATTCAAGCCAATCCACGGTTAAAATATCCCATAACGGATGATAAAAGCTTTCATTTTATGTTTTATACCGAGTTGTTCATGTTTCGAAGTTTTTGATACTAAAGTTTTCTCATAAGCATTTTATTACATTATAGGTATCATATATTAGCAATGCATACTGAAACAGTTCTGTTACAGAGGATCAAAACATCTGGTTTAAGTTTTTGTATAGGGGTGTCGTAGGTTTATAACTAGGATATCGTAGTTTTTGAAATGGGATGTCATAATACTGTTTCAGCATATTATTGACATCCTTTAGCATCTGTAGCGTGTTATGACATCCTAGGAGTCATACCTCAGTCCACAAAAGATAGGTTCTCCAGATAGTTGAGGTTTATGTTCTTAGTTTCACATTTTATGATTGGGTGTTGTAATCTTTTAACTAGGGTATCGTAACTTCTGAACTAAGATATCGTTCAATGAAAACTCATTTTTTAAAATATTTTTCCTTCCTGGTCTTTTTATCATAATCTAATAATCTTATTCAAGCCAATGCATGGTTGAAATGTCCCATGACGGAGGATAAAAGCTTTCATTTTCTGTTTTGTACTGAGTTATTTATATTTCGAAGTTTTTGATACTAAAGTTTTCTCATGAGCATTTTATTACATTGTGGATCTCATATATCAGCAATGCATACTGAAATACTTCTTTTATAGATGATCAAAATATCCAGTTTAAGTTTTTGTACAGGGATATCGTAGGTTTATAACTAGGATGTCATAATGTTTGAATTGGAATATCATAATACTGTTTCAGCATATTATTGTATCTTTTAGCATCCGTAGCATGCTATGACATCCTAGGAGTCATACCTCAGTCCACAAGAAATAAGTTCTTCAGATAGTAGGGGTTACTGTTCTTAGTTTCATGTTTTATAATCAGGTGTCATAATCTTTTAACTAGGGTGTCATAAGTTTAAATATCTATTTTTAAAAATATTTGGTTCTATGCCCATATGATCATACTGTCGTATCATATTCTATCAAATACATAACTCATTATTTATTATGCTGTAGATAAAATGTCATCTAAAATAATATATATCAATGTTTATGATTTTTTATGCAAATATTTTTACATACAACGTTGAAATTAGAAATCTGGAAAAAATCAAAGATGATCATTTGGATGAGGTTGCTGGTGTTGTTCAGAAGAATGCACCTTCTCCTATCATCCCGATTACAGAGAACGAGTATGTTGATCCTAAAATTGGAATGGAGTTCAATTCTTGCAAATGATATATACAATTTCTATAATGGATATGTAAGGAGAGTAGGTTTTGGAATTACAATAGTGTGTAGTAGATCCAACAACAACAAAGAAATATGCTTCAAGCACCTGGCATGTTGGAGGCAAGGAAAATCTAGAAAAACTGATAACTCCATGAATCCTAAGGATACTGGCAAAATTGATTATAAGACTTTGATAAAAGCAAGATTAAATTCTAAAAATGATAAGTGGATATTGGTTGATGTTTTTCTAGAACATAACCATGAGCTGTCCATATCATCAATTAGTTATCTACGGTCCCATAGGAGGATCAGCACACCAGAAAAGGCAGAGATCAGTAATTTTACATGTCGTGAATATTTTCACAAGTCAAATATACTCTACCATGGCTAGAAGGAAAGAGGGTAGAAGATAATTAGATTTTACAAAGAAGGATGCTTATAATTTTATCTATCGGGAATGTCAGAGTCAGCTGAAAGAAGGAGATACACTGTTAATGATAATCCATTTCACACTAATGCAAGTAAAAAATCCAAATTTCTTTTATACTTTGGACCTGAATGATAATGGATAGCTCAGGACTGTCTTCTGGATCCATCATAGGTCAAGATTGGTAAGCATTTACTTTAGTGATGTACTGACCTTTGACTCAACCTATTTAACAAATATATATCAAATGTCCTTTTGTTCATTTATCAGAGTCAGCCATCATGAACAATCCATATTGCTTATTGTGTGTTATTATCAGATGATACAACTGAAACATTTAAATGGATATTTCAATCATGGCTGGATGCAAATGATGGTCAACCATCTAATGCCATCATTACTGACCAAGATAAGGTAATCGAGGCTGCTGTTAGTGATGTTTTTCCCAATGCATGACATATATTTTGTCTTTGTTGCCTAGCTAAAGCAATCCAAGAGAGGAGATGAATTGGATTTTTAAAAACTTTTTGCAATAATTAAAAACAGGTGCTAGTGTGTTTCCAAAGTATTTATGTGCTCAATAATAATTTATAACAGAAGTAGTAAAGTAAATGCATAAAGAGTAATAAACAATCACAAACATAAAAATTTATAGTGGTTTGGTGTATCTCAAAATACATACGTCCACTCCCTAAGATTCCCTTAAAAATTTCACTATAGTCCAATCTTGATTACAGCATATTAGTTTTTAGGCTCACTAATCAAAATCCTTTGGTTTTCACTCAAAGCTAACCAAAAACCTAGTTGGTTTTCACTCTAGACTCACCAACAATCTTAGTTGATTTTTATTCAAAGCTCACCAACAATCTCAATACTAGTTTCAATTCCTTGAAACTATTAGTAACAAAAATAACTCAAATACAGTGTAAGGATACAATAAGCTTTCTCAAAAAGCAAATAAACTCAATAAAGCTCTTGAATGTTGTTGAGAAGCTTATTTTCAAGTTGTTGAAGTCTTAATTAATGCTTGAAGATGTGGATTTGAATGCTCTTGAATGCTTGAAGCTCAACTCACTCAAAATTATTGAATGCAATTAGTTCTTCAATCTAAACTCAATAAATTATCAAATGAATATTTCCCTCTTATGTTTTGTGGAGTTTAAATACCTTTTCAACCCTTAAAAATCCATTTATAATTATTGACTCTGGTCTTGATTTTGATGATTGACAAAATGTTTAAGTATATATGAGTACTAATTATGTTTTAAGTGGCACGCTTCAGAGGTCGACACCAGAGGTCGACACCTTGTCAAAGGTCGACTCATGAAGAAAAGAGAAGTTCAGCATGGTCGGCACGGCAAAATTTCAGTGGCACGCTCCAGAGGTCGACCACCAGAGGTCAACATCTGTCCAGAGGTCGACACCAGAGGTCGACTCATAGACTGAGAATTCAAACTGGGCAGAACTATGATTTTCTGGATTTTTGCCTAAGATAAACTGGAGGTCGACTCATGAGGTCGACTCATGGCATAACGGCTAGTTTTTCTGAACTTTTGATTTGATTTCTAACGGCCATAAACGGCCATATTTTTGATTCTAACGGTCTTGTAGAGTTGTTTCAGCATGAATGAGGTATTTAACCTCCACCAAACTTCAAAAAATACATGAGACAAAGTGAAAAGGATTAGAGTGAAAGTAAAAAGCCTTCAATCAATTCCAAGCCAAAAAGAGTGAGAAATCCAAGAGATTCCTTAGCCAAAAGCTTTCCATCTTTGAGGAATCCAACTTTCAAGAGTTTGGCATTTAGTGAGGTCCAAGATTCCAAGAGAAAGGCTTGAAGAGTCTCCATCAAGAGCTACATCGAATTATCTTTTGCTCAAAAAGGAGTTTGTCTTATTTTTATTCATTGTATTCATATTCTATTTGTGGTAGGCTAGTTTCAAGAGAATTTGAAACTAGTGTGAGGTTTGTTGGTGAGCCAATTGATAAAACCAACTAGGGTTGCTTGTAAGCCCGAAGCCAAAACAAGTGTGTGAGGTTTGTTGGTGAGCCAATTGATAAAACCAACTAGGGTTGCTTGTAAGCCCGAAGCCAAAACAAGTGAGTGAGGTTTGTTGGTGAGCCAATTGATAAAACCAACTAGGGTTCCTTGTAAACCCGAAGCCAAAACAAGTGTGTAAGGTTTTGACTTGTGAGCCTGGTAAAACAAGTCGGCTGTAATCTAAAGATTATAGTGGAAATTCCAAGTGGAGCTTGGGGAGTGGATGTAGGTGCTAGGTGCACCGAACCACTATACTTCTTGTGTGTTTGCATTGCTTTACTCTTTATCTTCTTTTGCTCTTTAATTGTTGTTTTATTTCATTGCTTCCGTTGCACAATTACTTGAGCACTATCACTCGTCACCTTTGAACTTGATAGCACATATATTGCTTTAATTTTTAAAATACCCAATTCACCCCCCCTCTTGGGCACCATATCTGCGCAACAAGTGGTATCAGAGCTCGGTGCTCTGATTGAAAATCTAACGATTTTGAGCTAAAGTTCATGGTAACCCTTGTAGGTATTAGTGTTAGACCACCATTTTTCAATGGCATAAATTACATATTTTGGAAAACTCGCATGCGCATCCATATTCAATCTATTAGTTATCATCTTTGGAAAACCATTATTAGTGGTCCTCATATTCCTTCCATTTTGGTTAATGGCATTTCCATTCCAAAGCTTGAAGAGGATTGGAATGAATATGACATTAAACAAATTGAACTCAATGTTAAAGCAATGAACTTGCTTTATTGTGCATTGGACTTAAATGAATTTAATAGAGTTTCTATATGCACATCAGCGAAGGAAATATGGGACACACTTGAAGTTACTCATGAGGGTACTCTTCAAGTGAAGAACACTAAAATTAATTTGCTTATACATTCTTTTGAAACTTTTGAAATGATGCATTATGAATCTATATCTGATATGTTTTCAATATTTATGACTATTATTAATGAATTAAAAAGTCTTGGCAAAATCTATACTAATGCTGATTTGGTGAACAAAATTCTTAGATCCTTGCCAAAATCATGGGATCCAAAGGTGACGGCGATCCAAGAAGCTAAAGATGTAGAAACCTTACCTTTGGAGGAGCTTATCGGTTCACTCATGACCTATGAGTTGAACTTATGGCAAAGATAGTGGAAGCTGATATAGAAAAGAAAATAATAGCTCTCAAGGCCAAAAGGAAATTCAAGGCAATGATGGCAACTTGGAGCGATAGCGAAGATTCAAGTACGGATGATGAAGTTGCCCATCTTTGTTTCATGGCAAATGAGAAAAAGGTATGTGCTAAAAATAATTATAATTTTACCTTTAAAGAATCACATGATGCATCTAATAATCTTGTGCATGAATACAGATTGCTAAAAATTGAGCACAAGAAATTAAATAGGCATGTAGATTCATTTTCTTTGACAACACCAATCTTGCAAATAAAAATGATGATTTAAATGCCAAGATTGATATTTTGAAAAATGAAAAGAATAATTTTTCTAAAGAAAAAGAATTTTTAGAAAAAGAAAATGTTATTTCAAAAGATTTATGTGAAAAAGTTTTTAATGAGAAAAATATTTTGATTGAGGAAAAGAAGCAAAAACTCTTGAAGAACTTCAATATTCCTGCTTCTTTCAATTCTTATTATAAATGTGGTTTCAATGCTTATCCTTCTAGATTAAGAAAAGTTTGGGTTCTAAAAGGAACCATAATTACTAATCATAAAGGACCCAAGAAAGTTTGGGTACCAAAAATGTCCACTTAATTTGTTTTGCAGGAATGTCTTGCAACCCAACATGAAGAAAGGAAGTTCTTGAAAAGAGGTTGTACAAGACAATTTAAAGAAGTGGACAAGCTATATTTTGGACTAATGGTAAAAGGAAGGATTATGTATATTGGTAAATTCTAAACATCTCCTTCCATAATTAAAATTGTAGATTAATTTTTATTGCATCAATTACTTTGAAAAATTGTTTTAAATAGTTAATTAGAATCAAGTTTGGACTTATCATCATTGGCTATGATCATGAACTTTTTGGTGTTGATGAATTTCATGCTATCATGATTAAATTTATGATTGTAAGACCTTCACTTGATTTTGATTAATATATTTCATGAAAAATACTTTTAAAGATGCATATTGATTTGAAAAATGTTTTAATTGATTGATTAGAATCAATCTTAGACTAATAATCATTTGTTGTGATCATGACCATTTTGATGTTGATGGATTTCAAGCTCTCATGGTCAAACTTGTGATTATTAGATCTTCACTTGATTTTGATTAATATAGTTTCTAAATTATTTCAAGTGAAATGCTATGATTTATATGTTTTTATTTTTGGCATCTATGCATAATCTAGAAATGATTTGGATCAAGTATAGAACTAGTAGTTAAGGGTTACTTTTAAGAAGAAGGTATGCTTATTGACAAACCCTTGCTCTAATAGCTAGACTTGATATCATATTACTTCTAGCATTTGTATGGATATCAAATCATCTTAAAATGAATTTGAAATAATGCTAAACATTTTTATGCGATATAAATGCTTTGTATTTTGAAAATCATGAATATCTTGAAAAATTTCAAATCTTGATGCATAAGCTTTCATGTTTTATTCCTGAAATAATGCATATTTTTAAAGGAGGAATAACATTCAGGGGAGCATCCAAAGATTTGTCATCATATTTGATGCTTTGAATATCTTGTTGATATCATGCTTTGCTTATATTGCTCTGGTACTCCTTCTTGTTTTCAAATCTAATTCTTTGGAGGAGTTACATTCAAATGGTATCATATTCTATTGGCATCAAAAATTTTTTTTAAGAATTCCTAGTAACCGCTTCGGATTGGGTTAGTCACCATGGCCGTCCGGTCATAGGAGATAAGTAGGGCTTAAAGACCCTCTCTTCCCATTCAACGGGCTCTCTTATGACGTGTAGGGGTGCCGCTGTGACCTTATCCCATGAACAAGTAAGGCGAATGGATAATATACATCAAATCATTTCTTGCATGTGCTTACATTCTTTGGTATCTTGTTCAATTTATATCATATTCAATTGATATCATAAATATTTGATTTCATGCATTGATTTTGATGACCTACTTGCTATTCTTTCCAACTTCATTCCCACTTTGTATTGCCTTTCATCCTTTTTCATGATGTCAAAAAGGGGGAGAAAATTGTTAAGTATGAAAAGGGGAAGATTAGATAAACATGAAAAATCTTTGAGAAATAAAAGAAAGTGCAAAAGGGGGAGAAGAATGTAAAATATTTTTATCTAAAGGAAAGAATTAGTAAGAAGAAGAAAATTTAAAATTTTAAATTTTGTTTGCATATTTTAAAAAATATTTTTGAAGGTTTTTTGGATCATATTTTGAGGGGGAGCTTGGTGCTTATTGTTTTGAGCTTACATGTTTATCTTATTGTTAATCTTTTTAAGCTTACCCTATTCATATACTTAAAGGTTTTGTCATCATCAAAAAGGGGAGATTGTTGACTCTGGTCTTGATTTTGATGATTGACAAAATGTTTAAGTATATATGAGTACTAATTGTGTTTTAAGTGGCACGCTTCAGAGGTCGACACCTTGTCAAAGGTCGACTCATGAAGAAAAGAGAAGTTCAGCATGGCCGGCACGACAAAATTTCAGTGGCACGCTCCAGAGGTCGACCACCAGAGGTCAACATCTGTCCAGAGGTCGACACCAGAGGTCGACTCCTAGCCTGAGAATTCAAACTGGGCAGAACTATGATTTTCTGGATTTTTGCCTAAGATAAACTGGAGGTCGACACTTGATCCAGAGGTCGACTCATGAGGTCGACTCATGGCATAACGGCTAGTTTTTCTGAACTTTTGATTTGATTTCTAACGGCCATAAACGGCCATATTTTTGATTCTAACAGTCTTGTGGAGTTGTTTCAGCATGAATGAGGTATTTAACCTCCACCAAACTTCAAAAAAGACATGAGACAAAGTGAAAAGGATTAGAGTGAAAGTAAAAAGCTTCAATCAATTCCAAGCCAAAAAGAGTGAGAAATCCAAGAGATTCCTTAGCCAAAAGCTTTCCATCTTTGAGGAATCCAACTTTCAAGAGTTTGGCATTTAGTGAGATCCAAGATTCCAAGAGAAAGGCTTGAAGAGTCTCCATCAAGAGCTACATCGAATTATCTTTTGCTCAAAAAGGAGTTTGTCTTATTTTTATTCATTGTATTCATATTCTATTTGTGGTAGGCTAGTTTCAAGGAATTTGAAACTAGTATGAGGTTTGTTGGTGAGCCAATTGATAAAACCAACTAGGGTTGCTTGTAAGTCCGAAGCCAAAACAAGTGTTTGAGGTTTGTTGGTGAGCCAACTGATAAAACCAACTTGGGTTGCTTGTAAGCCCGAAGCCAAAACAAGTGAGTGAGGTTTGTTGGTGAGCCAATTGATAAAACCAACTAGGGTTCCTTGTAAGCCCGAAGCCAAAACAAGTGTGTAAGGTTTTGACTTGTGAGCCTGGTAAAACAAGTCGGCTGTAATCTAAAGATTATAGTGAAATTCCCAAGTGGAGCTTGGGGAGTGGATGTAGGTGCTAGGTGCACCGAACCACTATACTTCTTGTGTGTTTGCATTGCTTTACTTTTTATCTTCTTTTGCTCTTTAATTGTTGTTTTATTTCATTGCTTCCGTTGCACAATTACTTGAGCACTATCACTCGTCACCTTTGAACTTGATAGCACATATATTGCTTTAATTTTTAAAATACCCAATTCACCCCCCCTCTTGGGCACCATATCTGGGCAACAATAATCATTGGAGAGGAGAAAATAGCCGTTAGACACAAAATGTAAAAGTTTTACGCTTAAAAAAACTAGCCATTACTGTGCTGTCAGACTTGCAAGTGTCGACATTTCAGTCCATGAGTCAACATTTGAGTCGACACATGAGTCGACACTAGTTCAAATAAGTATTTTGGAGCTCTCTAAAATGTATTGGTGTATCGATACTTTTTCTGGTGAGTCGATACTTGAGTCGACACTTCATTTTCATGAGTCGATGCTTGAGCAAATTCCTGAAATTAGCATGTTCTGTATTCCTTTTGGACTTGGCCTTGAGTCGACACTTGGCTGACCATAAGTTGACACTTGGCTATTCATGAGTCGATACTTCGCATGCCAGCTAATATATTTTTTGCATATCAGCTCAAGCTTCTGTGAGTCGACACTTCAATTCCATGAGTCACATTTGGCTGAAACAATACTGAAACTTGTCCAAATTTAAAATTTGAGTCCTTCAAAGTCTTTCTTATATGTCAAGGTCCATATAATTTGAAAATCCATTAACTTAAATGATTTCTTCAACAAGATGACAAGTATTTTGATCTTTTCAATATATTATAACTTTGATGAGTACCTTATTCTGATAAACACACTTTTAAAATATAATTAATACTCAAATATATTTAAGTAGTTTATTATTCATCAAAATCAAGCCAGGAGTCAATAGTCTTTGACATATATTGAAGAAGAATCCTGAAAAGATTGGTCATATTTGTACTACAAATTTCAAATTTATGATAGAGTTTGAAGAGGTGATATATAATTCAATTATCATAGTATCTTTCGAGAAAAGGTGGGCACATGTAATGGAAAAAGTTGTAGAATGCAAGGTTGTATATTGGTTAAATGACATATATAAATGTCGGGATAAATATATTCCAGTTTATCATAAAGATACATTCTTCGCATGTTTGTTAGTCATTATGATTGATTAATATTCATTTTTTTAAGATTTTCAACAAACTTTTTATCTTTAATGCTTCTATTATTTAAATATTTATGAACAGGAATGTCAACTTCATAAAGGAGCGAGAACATCAATCACTTTTTTGATGGGTTTATAAACTCCAAGACTATGTTCAAGGAATTCATTGATAATTACAAAGATGCTTTGGAGAAAAAAATATGAAGCAGAAAATGAGAAAGATAATAAAATATTTTAAAAAAATACTTTTCTAAAGATATCCTCTCCTTTTGAGATACAAGCATCATGAAAATATACAATGCACTATTTAAAAAATTTCAGAATGAGGTCCTTGCAATGGCTGCATCAAATGCCAAATTAGTTAAAGAAGTTGACAACCATGATGTATATTCTGTTAAATCATTTGAAAGAATTGAGTTGATGGAATCAAGAATGAGATTATAAAAAATTATGAGGTTTCATATGACAAAATTTTGTAGGATGTTAAATGCTAGTGTGGATCCTTTCAGTACAAGGATTACCTGTGTAGGCATGCCTTATTGGTTCTTCATCAAAGCGATGTATTTCATATCTCAAATAAGTACTTATTGAATAGATGGTGCAAAGATATAAAATACAAATTCGACGATCTCGAATGCAACATTCAATTTTGTGATAAAAGCATGCAAAAATTACGGTATGCACTCAATAAATTATTTAAAATCAAATATCTTATTTTATATTTTTTATAAACTTATCATATATCATAAAATCCTAATATAAATATTATATTTTATTGATCGTAGATATGCTTTGATGAGTCATCGGATGATGAAGCTTGCAGAGATAGCCTCCATGTCTAAAGCTGCATTTAATTTAGTGATGGAAGATCTTACACCATTATTCAGAAGAGCTGTAGATGCTAACTATGTAGCTAAGTAAAGCATAAAACTTTTAATCCAAGGTCCTAACCAACTTACCATGAAAGGTCATCCAAAAGATAATAGAATTAAGAGTGGAGTCGAAAAGAAGTCAAAGAGATCAAGGAAAAATATGGATAAGGCTTCCATTGACAGTCATATGCAAAATGAAAGAAGCGATAGTTCTAGCAAGAGGCAGACTTCCATGTTATAGTAGAAGTACCAGAATAAGTAATTGAATACACTGTACCATCTTTTGATTCTTTTTTAGATGAATTTGATGCTTATGTATGCAGTCAACTAACATAGGAGAGGATATAAAATGCCAAATTGTCGTACATTCCTATATATATTTAGATTATCAGGAGAAATTTAAAACATGATGTATTGGAAATGTTATTGAATCTACTTATTTTCACATATGAATTTTAGTACTACTTTAAAAGGCCAAATACTAAAATAGGGATAACATAATTATAATGAATATATATATTACGATACCTAGTTCAAAAGTTACGACACCCTAGTTCAAAACCTACGACACCCTAGTTCAAATGCTACAATTATGAAGAAAATATAAATTAAAATATTTCTAATCCCTTCTACCCGTAATATCTGTTATCAGTGGCTTGGTTTATAACTCCCAGAGTGACAAAAATTGTCACATGTACTCTAAGATCAATAAAATATCCTGAAATAGTATTACGACATCCTAGTTTAAAAGTTATGATACTCTTGTTTAAAACCTATGACATCCTAGTTCAAATACTACAATCATGCAGAAAATATAAATTAAAATATTTCTAATCCCTTCTACCCGTAATACTTGTCATCAATGGCTTGGTTTATGACTTCCAGAGTGAACCAAATTGCCACGGATGCTCTAAGATCAATTAAATATCCTGAAATAGTATTACGACATCCTAGTTCAAAAGTTACAACATCCTAGTTCAAAACCTACGATATCCTAATTCAAATGCTACAACACTCAAGTTAAAAAATTACAACACCCTGTCAAGAAACATAATATTTTTTTATACCATCATCACAGCAATAGAGAATTTTGACATCCTGGAATAACATCAAAAATACATAAACTACATGTATTGAGAAAATGATATTCAAAACATTATTGTTTGAATGAATCACATAGGAATGATGCTTAAAATATAAACATCAATTGAGTTACAAATTTATGTAACATATTACAGAAGTGGATGAATCGAAAAGAAAAAGTACATAACAAAAAATTTACTTTTATATACTAATTTTTAACAATACTATCAATCTTCTGATTCAGGCTCTCTCTCAATATTCTTGCTGCTAACTGGCGGTGGTACACACTTATATCTTTTTATGTGAAATCCCAAGTATCAGGCTTATCATTGTGAGCAATAAAATCTATGTATTTCAAGCAATACAAACAGTCTAGTGATCCTGCAGGTTGGGAAGGGCAATCACCAATCTCTTGCATGGACCAATTCGTTACCTCATCATTGTCACAGAATATATGGAACATTGGACCTAGTATCTTATGTCACTTGCATTCGATTTGTATTTGGAATTGTATTTTATTGAATTTAGATGCATCAAAATCTTTTCTTACATGTCAATCGCAACCATGTGCCAGTAGAAATTGTTCGAGTTGATGATGGTGAAGAGAAATCGAAATTTGTTCTTATCTTCATCATCGACTCCATCAAAATCATATTTCCAGCTATTCCAGCAAGTTCATGATACGATGATGCTGATGTTAGGCACATACCAGAGGTCATTACAGGTATAATTATATATTTATGATATCTTTCTGGATTCTCTATCCAGTTCTTTATAATAACTCCTGCCCGTCATCAATTATCTGGAAATACAATATAAACTGATTAATTATAAGTAACTTGATTTCACAAAATTCTAAAAATGAATATAATAATTATTAAAAAATATATAATAGCATAGATAAAGAATAAGAACAAATGATGTAATATTCCATTACTTACATCATCAATTATCTTGTCATTGTTTAGCAGATCAAAAAGATTTTTCCTGGTGATAGTGCCTCCAAATTTATTGTTATATATGACATCTCTGAAATTAATAAATATAAAAGATATTACATATTTTCGACCATAAAGTAGCATATATAATAGAAAAAATAGATATAACTTATGTGACTTAGGGGTGCTCAAGTGACCAGACCACCTTCCAATACCTCATCACGTGGACTTAGAGGTGCGTGCCTATCAGTCTCCTGCATGCACACCAATCATTATCGGCCTGCTCAGTCCATCCATCCGCACGTGCTCCCGATGCGGTGGTCATTAATAACTCATCGCTTAAGGAATGCCCTACTATAGAGACGTGCTATGCCAACCACCACTCCCTGCCTCATCTATCATAGCATAATCTCCCACTTTGAGTGGGCTTGCAACAGTCAAAACATGCTAGCCATCATCTCCTGTCCTTAGGTGTTAGGTATACGTCTATAATTTGGTTCCTATAAACCCTCTAGGTAAGACAATAAGGGCCAAAGTTGAACTAGAGCATTGTAAGGACATGAGGAGAAGAACAAAAAGAGACGACAGAGATGGAATTGAGAACCTACTCTTCTCAAGAGCCACCTCCTTCTATTACAAAGGAACCTTCTTCTTGCTCTTCCATTCATGCACACCTTGAGCTCCTTAGATTGAGTCTTCCATAAGCTCACTACTTAAGTGAGACCCCATAAACTCACCACTTAAGTGAGACCCCATGGGCTATTCATGCACACTTTCCATTTTCTTTGAAGTACCGTTGCCTCTACGACTCCACTCATCTATGTACCATATCCTAGAAAGCAGGACTCAAATGCATTGAGATCCCCTTCTTCCACATATTTCGTTCCATCCCTTTGCCTTGCTTCTTCTCTGGCTCCTCTTCTACTTTTACTTCAAGCTTAAAAGGGACTCCAATCCTTCTATGTTTTTCTTTCTAGAAGATTGACTTAGGCATCAGAGGGTCCACTATCGGAAACATATCCTTAGTGTGTTGGGCTTTCTTGTCTTCTTTGTATTACAGGACTGATTTTCAGTGATAGGACCTTGCGAGGCACCTTGACTCTTCATCAACATCCACTTCTGCTCTAGCCCTGTCCAAGCCGAGTCCGAGTTAGCACCATCTCCTGAAGATTCGCAACACTACCAGCCCTTCAACTTGAGAAGCCAATTCAATTTAAAAAAAACCTTAAATAATGACAGTCATGGTCGAATTTGGAGAAGATGACAAAGGATGACAAAAGCAGCAAGGACATAAAAAGAGTTCAGGTCAAGTTATGTAGGGGCAACATCGAACTGATGAAGGACATCCCGAATTAGGGGGTGCAAAGGAAAGTGAAGGCCGGTACAAAGATCCTCCTCAACTTAAAGTTACTTAGTCCTCTGATCTCGTCACATGAAGGTGAAAGTCATTTGAGATCTAGTACTTCTCTCATATCTCGATGATGTCATCCTCGGTCATGATTGAGACCTCGAATATCGGCCCTACTAAGGGTCTAGTCAAGGTCTGGGAGGTTCTTGCCTAACTTTTCTTTTTAGGGGTAGGGACTTCCTCCTCCACAGAGCCCTCTTCCTCTTCCGAGCTTTCCTCCTCAGCAGAGTCCTCTTCCTTCGCTAGACTCTCCTCCTCAACCAAGCTTACCTCCTCAGATGAGCTCTCATGAGTCTAGTCCTCAAAAGAAGAGGATCCCTGAAAATCTTATGCCCCTAAAGGATTGCTTACCTAGTGGCTCTCACCACTGGAAGACATCCTTCCAAAACATAGGACAGAACAATAGAAAGAAAAAGGTTGGAAGGAAAAAGCCAAAGAAAAATGCCTCCACTCGGGAAGCGAATAGAAGCAAGAAAGGAGGACTACAAGCAACTAGAAAGAAAAAAAAACACTATTCCTACGAGATCCCTACAAATCTACCGGATCGAAGGAAGGATGCAAGAGAAAAGCAAGGAACCAACCCGAGGAAGCTTTTGGGGGTTCGAGCATAAACAACCTCTTCTCCCTTCTTCCTTATCTCCCTTCTTCCTTCTAGTCTCTTCTTTGCTAGCGAGAGTCCCTGTAATTGTGGTAGGGGTCTCCTATTTATACAATCCTTAACCGGTTGCAATTACAACCTCGATGCTCTTGAGATAACCCGAATGCGGCACGTGACCTACTCTCACTTGGATACAACTTTTTTATCTTAAAACCTTAATCGACTGATCGCTTCCCTATCCTGGGCTCCGTGCAAATCATTTAAAGCCCATGATTGGTGGACCATGTGGCATGATGAAACTAGCTAGGAGTTGTTGCCCAGTGAATATGTAACCCAAGAGGGGGGATGAATTGGATTTTAAAAAAATATTTGAACTATTTCAATGGATATAAAATAAGTATGTGCCAATTCAAATCAAGTGCTTTTGTTTTGCCAAGTGTTTGTGTGCTTAATGAAAATATACAACGGAACTAACAAAGTAAATGCAAGAGTAAATAAGCAATAGAGAAGCAAGCACAAACACAAGAATTTATAGTGGTTCGGTGCATTCCAAGGAACCTACATCTACTTCCCAAGTTTTCCATGAGAATTTTACTATAATCACCAATATTACAGTCGATTAGTTTTTCGGACTCACTAATCAAAACCTAACTTATTTTTCCATGAGTCGACCTCTTGAGTCGACATTTAGGTCAGCTCAAGGCAAAAATTCTAGTTTGACATAATTCTGTATTTTTCTTGTTCTCAGGTCTTGAGTCGACACTTGAACTTCTTCATGAGTTGACACTTGCTTGTGCCAGTGCTGAAACTTCTCCAAAATTAATTTTTAGCATCTTCAAGTTCTTCCATATCAATTTCAAAGCCCTTATAACTTGAAAATCCATGGCTTCTTCAACTAAATGACAATCTTTTTAATCTTTTAATATTGATGAGTACCTGTATCTAATAAATACTTTCAATATACATTAGTACTCATATATATTTAAGTATTTTGTCAATCATCAAAATCAAGATCAGAGTCAACAATCTCCTCATTTTTGATGATGACAAAATTTTTAAGTATATAAATAGGGTAAGCTTAAAAGGATTAACAATAAGATAAACATGTAAGCTCAAAATCAATGAGTATCAAGTTTCCCCTCATAATATGATTTTAAAAATATTTTCAAAAATCATTCAAGAATTTTTTAAACATTCTCCCCTTAATAATTCTTTCCTTAAGATTACAACATTTTGCTTTCTTCTCCTCCTTTTGTATTTTCTTTCATTTCTCTTATAATTTTTCATGTTTATCATATCTTTTTCCTTTTTAAATTTAACATATTTCTCTCCCTTTTTGTCATCATGACAAAGGATGAAAGACAATACAAAATTGAAATGAAAGTGGAAAGAATAGCAAATAGATCATCAAAATCAATATATGAAATTAATTAATCATGATACCGATTAAATATGATACTAATTAAACATAATACCACAAAAATGACATGTACATGCAAAAAAATAATTCAATATGTATTAGCTCATAATTGATAGCAAGACAACAGTCCATTCACCTCATTTGTTCATGAGATAAGGCCACAGTGGCACCTCAATACGTCATAAGAGATCCCATTGAATGGGAAGAGAGGGTCTTTAAATCCTATCTAGCTTCTATGACCGGATGGTCATGGTGACTAACCCAATCCGAAGCAGTAACTAGGAGCACTTTTTTTTGAGATTCGTGATGAAATAAATCTTGATACCAATTGAACGTAACTCTCCTCAAAGGATTAGATTTAAAAATAAGGAGGAGTATCAGAGTAATATAAGTAAAGCATGATATCAAGAAAACATTGAAAGCATCATACATAACAACAAATCTTTGGATGCACCCCCTAAATATTATTCTCCATTAAAAATATGCATTCATTGAGGAATAAAACATGAAAGCACAAGCATATCATAATTTTAGATAATTTTAGATATGAATATAAATACTAAGTCTGAAAGCAAAGATTTGAATTTCCAAGATATATAAAATTTTCAAAATGCAAGGGATTGATCATCATGATTTCAAATTTATTTGAAATGATTTGATATCTATACAGATGCTATAAGTAATTTAATAGCAAGTCTAGCTACTAAAGCAAGGGTTTATCAATATGTATACATTCTTCTTAAATGTAATACTTAACTACCAGTTCTACACTTGTTCCAAATCATTTATAGTCTAAGCATAGATACAAAATAGAATACATTTCATAAAAACCATATATTTGAAATGATTTTGATTACCCATACAAAAGTTAGAATTAATCTAGTACCAAGTTTAGCTGCTAGAGAAAGAATTTATCAATATGCATTCCTTCTTCTTAAATGTAATCCTTAACTATCAGTTCTAGTCTTAATCCAAATCATTTCTAACTTAAGCATAGATGCCAAAATTGAAAACACATAAATCATAACATTTTACTTGAAATAGTTTAAAACTATATTAATCAAAATCAAATAAAAGTCTGATAATCACAAGTTTAATCATGAGAGCATGAAATCCATCAACATCAAAAAATTCATGATCACAACAAATGACTATTAGTCTAAACTTGATTTTAATTAATCAGTTGAAACAATTTTCAAAGCAATATGCAACTTTAAAAATATTTTTCATGAAGTAATTTAAGATACATTAATCAAAATCAAGTGAAGGTCTTATAATTACAAGTTTAATCATAATAGCATGAAATCCGTCAATATCAAAAAGTTCATGATCATAACCAATGACTATAAGTCTAAACTTGATTCTAATTAATCATTTAAAATAATTTTCAAAGTAATTGATGTAGCATTGATAATAAATATTCAACTACATTTTCAATTATGGAAGGAAGTATTTAGAATTTATCAATATATATAATCCTTCCTTTACCCCATTTAGTCCAAAAATATAGCCTGTCTACTTCTACTGTTGTCTTGTACAGCCACTATTCAATTGTTTTTCTTTCTTTGGGCTGCAAGACATTCCTGCAAAAAATACTATGTGGATAATTTGGGTACCCAAACTTTCTTGGATCCTTTAAGGTTAGTAACTATGGTTCCTTTTGGAACCCAAATTTTTCTTAATCTACAAGGATATGTATTAAGTCCAAATTTTTCATATTTAAAGCATGCAATATTGGAAGAAGCATCAACAAAGAAATTCTTATTTTTTCAACTCAAGATTTTTATTTTTCTTTAAAAGCTCATATTTGATACAAAAATCTTGGATCTTCTTAAATTTTTAACTCATCGAATAAATCAGTTTTCTCATTTGAAAACTTATTGCATAAATTTTTCAAATCAACAATTTCTTTTTCCAAAATATCTTTTTCTTAGAAAAATCATTCTTTTTATTTTGCAAAATAGCAACCTTAGCTTTTAAATCTTTATTTTCAATTCCAAGATTGTTATTTTCAAAAGAAAATGAATCAGTATATTTCTTTAATTTTTTGTGCTCAATTTTTAACAATTTATATTTATACACAAGATCTTTAAAAGCATCATGTAATTCATCGAAAGTAAAATCATTTTTTGTTTTAGAATTTACCTCATTTGCCATAAAGCAAAGATTGGCTAATTTTTGAATTTGTTCTTCTTCTGTACTAGAGTCTTTACTTTCGCTCCATGTAGCCATCATTGCTTTCTTTGTGTATTTCTTTTTGGCTCTTTTTCTCATGAATCTTTGAAATTTATAAGCCGAAAACTCCATCTCATCATCATCTTCACTGTCTTCCAACTCCTCACTTGAAGACCCATCTTGTGTAGTAGATTTAAAAGCGATTATTTTCTTCTTTTCATCATCATTCACTTCCTTTTGCCATAAGTTCAAATCATAGATCATGAGTGAACCGATGAGGTCCTCCAAAGGTATGTTTCTATATCTTTAGCTTCTTGGATTGCCGTCACCTTTGGATTCCACGAGGATGGCAAAAACCTGAGAATTTTATTAACCAAGTCAGCATTAGTCATTGCTTTGCCAAGACTTTTCATTTCATTAACAATATTGATAAATCTAGTATACATATCAGCTATAGATTCATAGTGCAACATTTTAAACATTTCAAAAGTATGTACAAGCAAATTGATTTTAGAATTCTTCACTTGAAGAGTATCCTCATGAGTAACCTCAAGTATGCCCTATATTTCCTTCGTCGATATACATGTGGAGATTCTATTGAATTCATTAGAGTCTAATGCACAATAAAGCAAGTTCATTGCTTTGGCATTAAGCTCATATTGCTTAATATCATTTTCATCCCAATCCTCTTCGAGTTTTGGAATGGAAATGCTATTAACCAATATTGAAGGAATATGTGGACCATTAACAATCATTTTTCAAAGATAATAATCTATAGATTGAATATAAATGCGCATGCGTATTTTTCAATATGTGTAATTTATGCTATTAAAAAATGATGGTCTAACACTAATACCTACAAGGGTTGCCATGATCTTTTAACTCAAAATCGTTGGATTCTTTGTAAAGCACCAAGTTTAAATACCAACAATTTTAGGTCCGGGCTCTGATACCAATTGTTGTCCAGTGAAGATGCAACCCAAGAGGGGGGGTGAATTGGGTTTTAAAAATTTTTTTGAACTATTTCAATGGATATAAAACAAGTATATGCTAATTCAAATCAAGTACTTTTGTTTTGCCAAGTGTTTGTATGCTTAATGAAAATATGGAACGGAACTAACAAAGTAAATGCAAGAGTAAATAAGTAATAGAGAAGTAAGCACAAAAACAAGAATTTATAGTAGTTCGGTGCACTCCAAGGCACCTACATCCACTTTCCAAGTTTTCCTTGAAAATTTTACAATAATCACCAAGATTACAATCGATTAGTTTTTCGGGCTCACTAATCAAAACCCAACTTATTTTTCCAGGCTCACAAGTCAAAATACCTTGTTAGTTTTCTAACTTAGGCTAACTAACAACCTCTTGGTTTTCACGGCTAACCAAAAATCTTGTTGATTTTGTAACTTAGGCTTACCAATAACCTTATTGGTTTTCATACAAGGCTCACCAACAAGCCTCTTTGATTTTTCAAGGCTCACCAAAAACCTTTCTGGTTTTTCAAGGCTCACCAAAAATCTCAATAAACAAAGTAAGCTCAATATGAAAAGAATACAAGAAAAGCTTTCTTAAAAAAGCAAGTATTTCTTTGAAGCCCTTGAAAGTTGATGAAGAACTTGTCTTCAAGATGTTGAAGCCTTTGAATATTGATGAAGATGTGGACTTGGAAGTTTCTCTCAATCTTGGAAGCTTGAAGGCTTGAACCACTCAAAACAATAAATCCTTAAGTGTGTTTAATAAAACTCTCCAAATGATTGCTTTTTCATTTGATTTTTGGTGTTTATATAGCTCTCCAAATCATAGATGACCATTTATGATCGTTGGGGATGAAAAACTACCGTTTGAAGCAAGTTAAAATCAATTCTGTACTTCTGAAAAACTAGCCGTTATACCTAGTGTCGATACTTGAATTTCCTGAATTTTCTTCATGAGTCGACTTCTTGAGTCAACACTTAGATCAGCTCAAGGCAAAAATTTGGTTTGACATAGTTCTGTATTTTTTTTGTTCTCAGGCCTTGAGTCGATACTTAAACTTCTTCATAAGTCGACACTTGCTTGTGTCAGTACTGAAACTTGCTGAAACTTCTCCAAAATTGATTTTTAGCCTCTTCAAGTTTTTCCATATCAATTCCAAAGCCCTTATAACTTAAAAATCTATGGCTTCTTCAACTAAATGACAATCTTTTCAATCTTTTAACATTGATGAGTACCTGTATCTAATAAACACTTTTAACACACATTAATACTCATATATACTTAAGCGTTTTGTCAATCATCAAAATCAAGACTAGAGTCAACAGGAGTGATCATGCAGATCGTTGGAGGTTACGATGCAACCCTTTGAATGCTGCTCCAATGATTCTCCTGCATCGCCTATGCACCACGTACGAAATAACAAGATAGCTAGAGGTGGTTCCCAAAGAGCCATTCAATGCCTGGAGAGCCAACCAACATACTTGACTCTTGAGACCGGCGGAGCAATCACTCCTTTCGCCTATAAATGACAAGCCTCGATAGGCTTACTTGGCAGCATTCTAGACTCGAGAGTGGGGGTTATAGCAACAACTTATTTGGCCTCAAGATGCTCACCAAACTACTGACTAAGATGGAGACACCCATCAGATAACTAGGAAGAGATCATTGCAACCTACTAAAGGGTGACTTGGTAGCAACAATAGGCATCGAATCCATATCATATCAGATGGGATTGGGGTTTGGATGTGTAAAACTAGGGGTGCAAATGGGTCAGATCAGACTAGATCATGAGTGATCTTGATCCGACCCGGTTCTTTGATCGGGTCCTAATATTAGACCCATATCCAATCTACTAGAAAATCGGATCATATCGGGTCCACCATTAGAATTTTTAACCCAACATGTAATTTGGATTGGATCGGGTCCATAAATAACCCGTTTCTAAAAAAATTAGATCTAGATATGATCCGAATAAAATATAGACAGCTATATTTTAATTATTACATAATCAACTATTATTAACCATAAAATATATATAATCCTAATAGTATTAGTATGTCTGAGTCGAGTCGGGTTGGATCGGATCCAAATTCAGTAAATCCATACTTGACTTCAAAAATGGAACGAGTCTAATTTTAAGACTCGACCTGGATCCATGGATCCCTAAAAATGGATTGTATCAGGTCTAAACCGGTCAGGTCACGGAACAACCTGACCCATTTGCAGCCTTATGTAAAACATATGGAAACAGGGATCAGCGATTAGGCTAGTGATGAGGCATAGAATAGTTGGTAATGGATGATGATATAGTATATAAAGTGCTGTGAATGACAAGAAGAAAATAAACTATTATCATTATACATTATTATCATTGTCACCATCTTTGCCATCGATAGAGGTTATTGGAGTTATTGCGATGGTATTATAAATAATTTGGCTTGGCTCAACTATAGGTTTAATAGAGCTCTCTTAAAGAGTTATTCTAGCTCGAGACTTCCTTAAAATTTTGAGTTTTTTAAATATTTTTATAAAGAAAAGAAATGGGAGACATCAATGCAGCTACCTTTTTGGGCATGACCATAAGAACTACTATTTTATTATAAAATATTTGATGCATGATAACTTTTATTTAATCGATTTTATTTATGTTTCCAATTTTAGACATAGAATCATAGTGCTAAACCACCACCTTGGTGGTGTGTCTTGATACTCCTTAAGTGCATACGCATGAAAGAGAAAAACAACAACAAGAAGGTTTGGCATTTTTCACATGAACTTATGAAATGAGCGCAGCCTAACAATTTTTTTTAACTTTTTTTTTTTTTTTTAAAAAAAAAAAAGGGTTCGGGGGTGGAACGTTAACCGAGCCTAACATTCGCCGTTAAAGTTTTGTGGAAGGCAAAGAGATGCAAGCAACGACGCCAACTCGCGCGGTGCCAGATGCATCGGCCGAGGCTCTATCCGATCAATCTCCCAACAATTTTACACGCAAAATAGAAAGGAAAACACAACCCGATTAAAAGGGTTCCCAGAACGAGGGTTTCGAGAGGATGGCAGCCCTCGCGATGCTCAGAGCTCTAAGGAATCGCTCCTTTTCTTCGCTCTCGCCACCCCAAGTCCCAATTCGCAGCGCCATTTCCAGAGTCGTAAGTGCCCTCGAAATCTTTATGTACTTCTATAACCTTTTGATAAATCGTGTAAGTTTCTCCTACTAATTTCTCGAGCTTTTTCTAAGCTTTGATGGCACATAGGGTGCTATCCATGGATGTAATATTCTTCTTCTTGTATTTCATTTCCACGGAATAACTTTGATTTTATTTTATTCGTCCTCTTCTTATTATTTTTTTAATCCACTCAAAGGCCAGTGTTGTCGCTACAATCTGTAAAAGCCATAATCGATTGAATTCTGCAACCTCTGAATGCCTTTTGTTGCATAATTGATCAACAAGACTGTCGGGCTGGTGATCAAATCGAATTTTAAATTTGTTACCAATGGGTTCAAGATCTACTTGATGGTTGAATGAGGCTTGCAAGTGCAGATTCAAAGGTTGTTTTGTGTTCCATCTTTTGTCGATGGACCGGAGAATCTGAGGAGCTCTTTCAGTTGCATGGATTCGAAAGGGTGCTGTGGGTACAAACAAGTGTTATGTCACATATTTTTGTGATATCATCGTTGCTTATGTGAAAGAGTGATGAAAGGTGCTTCCCATAGGAAGAAGGGCTTGACATCCCTAGATATGAATCAGATTGTTGAGTTACCTCCTCTTCTTGAGGTTGGATACATTTTTAAGTGTGAATATTTAATTCTTTGGTTAAAAACTCATGCTATTTGGTTGGATAAAAAGTCTTTGAATTTCATTCTCTAGAAAAAATAAAAATTCAAGTTTATGATTTGAGATAGGTTGGAAACCCTTAGGTTTTCACCTTGTTAAGACAAGGGCCTTTGTAGAGCAAGCGACTTCATTGCAGAAGGATTTTAGCTCACTTTGAGATGTTTTATCTAAAAAGAAATGGTTGGTGATGAAGGCCTCCAGAACCATTTTGAGTGATTTCAAGTAACTTAGCTTGCCTTGACTACAACGATGCTAGTGCAATTTGCACAGTTTATTGTGAAAAGGAAAGTGGGTTGAAACTTTGCAAAGTTTTGGATTTGGAGAACTGGAGCTCTTAATGTGAAAAGCATATTCTTCTTCTAAATTATCATTAATGAATTTACAATACATAAATTATATTCTTTGTATTGAGAGCTTATCAAACAATCTCATGCTCTGGTAAATTCAAACCTGACTTAGCTTTTTTATTTGCATGAGTTCTTGCAATGCCACCCATTAGTTACTCTACCATTGCATTCAAGAATCACATATCACTTGGACTATCATGCCACTAAGCTTTTTCCTAAATTTGTCTTTTTACAATCATGGTTTCTGATCATACTTTATATGCTTGGATTAAAACTATATCATTTTCAATCATCTCTGTTTGATACTTAGCTGTTAGCTTGAATATGTGTTGTTTATTTTGTGGCATTGTTAGATTAGCACATTGGTTGTCGCTGAACATGATGGTGGATCTATAAAACCATCATCTTTGAGTGCAGTAGAAGCTGCAGCAGCTATTAGTAGAGAAAATTCTATTTCCGTTCTCTTGGGTGGGTCAGGTCCGGACCTTGGAAAAGCTGCTTTGCAAGCTACATCAAGTCATCCTTTGATTTCTCAGGTACTAACTTTTTCTCTTTGATTATAGGCCCATATTAAGGTTATCATCATAAAAAAATTCTTACTCTTTCACAGGTATAGAAAGTTTTAACGCTCGATGTTGCAAGGACTTAGTCCAATATTTATGCAATTCAATATCAGCATAATGATCAAGTTTTGACTTGTAATGCTAATGATAGATGGCATTGAGTTATTGTTAACAGTTATGTCAGGCAGGTTTTGTTTATAAATCTCATCTGAATTAGCTTTTTGATAGAATAGCAAAGCCTTTGCAGGAAGGAGAGAAGACTGAGGCCTCATTTGGCTTAGCTTTTGGAGGGCTAGAAAGCACTTTCTAGCCCTCCAAAAGCACTTTAGATAGTTACAGTAGTGTTTGGTTAAAAAAATATAAAAGCTATTTTCGCTTCACCAAAAAGCTGAAACTACCTATTTGAGAGAAGCTTTTTACCAAAAGTACTTTCAAGATTACATCAAAAAGCTGTTTTAACTTTATTAAATGCACTTTAAAAAAGCAGTTACCTAACAGCGAATGGCTTTTTATAAAAGCTTTACTTCCCAGCAGCTCTCCTTTCCAAAAGCTCTACTTCCAAAAGCTCCAAAAACTTCACTGCAAAAGGCTTAGCCAAATAGGGCCCAAGAGTTTTGTGCTTGCAAGAGTAGGAAGCAATGGTTCATTTGTGAAACAATGCTGGAAAGCTTCATTACAATCTTCTGTTCTGCATTGACAATAGTGTAAAAATTACTTGAAGCATCCCAAGCCCAGTAGGTGCTGGCTATATTGGCAAAACAACATATTTTTACCAGGAATAAGATTAAGAAGGCTAAAATGAAGGAAAATAAGTTGAATAAGACAAAGTTCTAAAATTTTTAGATCAAACTTATATAAGTACACGTAGTAATAAGATTCATGGTTCGCGGTACCGTCCCGTACCGTATCAGCCAAGAGTCGGCACGGTTCGCCACCAAAAAACGGTCCGGACACCGGACCATTGAAAAAAAATTAAAAAAAAAATTTCGTACCGGTACGGTACGGTACCGATGCGAACGGCCCGGTTTGGGTCGGTTCGGGCTCGGTTCAGCCCGGTTCGGCCCGGTTCGGGTCGGTTTGGGGCCGGTTCAGTGAGAGGGGGAGAGAAAGATTTTTTTTTTTTAATTTGGCATGCCGGTACACATATCGGTACGGTACGGACCGTACCATACCGTACTGTCTACTGACCGGTATGGGTCCCAGTACCGGTTCAGCAGACCTTGGTAAGATTTGATTGGTGCTTAATTTTTTTCTTTAAATTCTCATTGATATTATTGTTTTCTTATGCATTTTTTGAAATCTTTTTTTTTTTTTAAAAAAAAATCTTCTATATGTTTTTGGCACTGATGCTGGACATATATTGATGCTTGCATTGTCATCAATACTTCTAAGCTTCTTTTAGTTTATGAATCAAAACTTGAAAGAAACAACAAGCAACAAGTCCTATATTTTTCCTAAATCCAACTTGCCAGATTACAAAAACACGTTCTTGATATACAAATATACTTAAGAAACAGTACAAATGTGCTTGTTGGGTAGAATGCTTGAAGGTGCTATATTCGTAGTGAGGCTTGTTTGTCGCTGTGCTGAGATAGTATCTAGAATGCTACGTTAAGCATCATTTATTAAGTTCTTAAGCAACACTAGGAATATGCTTGTTGGGTAGAATGCATGAATGAGCTATATTTGTAGTAAGGCTTGTTTGTAGCTGAGCTGGTATAGTATCTAGAATGCTGCATTAAGCATCATTGATACATATAACAGTTGCACACTGCACTGAAGGTAGTTAGAAAGTAGTCACACATTGTGTAAATTATTCATGAAGGAATCCTTGTAAAATGGTGTTAACAGAACATAGAAATTTCTGGTGAAGAGGCTAGCAAATTACACTGATTCGCCAAGTAACACGTGAACAAGGTATTCCAGGCAGTTCATGAAATAAAAGTGGTTTTGGTCTTGACTCCTGCAGCAAAGTGAGTCCTAGAGCAATATGAATGAAGGCAGCTGGCATCATCAAGTGTCTAGGCTTGACAAAAGAGAGGATGATGATGGTTGTCTTCTGAAGTTTTGTATGCTAAGTGCTGTACACCAATAGAAGGAAAGTCACCAAGCATAAAAAGTTGTACAACAGCAGGAAAGTTTACTAAAATGAAAGGCTATGACTTGCAACAAGGAGACCCTAAGTATCCAGCAACATGGTTTTACAAAATCTAACCAGTGTGTTTTATCTCGTCTTAGACACATTCAAGGTACAAATTTTATGCTGATAATGATATAGAATTCAACTCTGACACTTCCTCTTTTCTTAGCAGAGATTAGGTTTAAATCTCAAGCCTCTGAGTCTTAGATGCACATCCTAATCAGCTGAGCTTATCTCACAAAGGAAGCTTGACTACTGTTTTGAAAGATCTGGTTGCTATTTTGAAGCTTCAAGTTAATTATAATGAAAAGAATCAAAGTTTAAAGCTGCTGTTATTGGAGTTTCATTGACAATTGGAATTGTTGGATCACTAATTTTTTGTGTAACTAGTTGTTTGTCTAGATCTCAATTATGATGATTGGTAAATTATTTATGGAATTGTTTTACTTGATGTACTACAATCAGTAAAACTGCTGATGAGTCCTCAAAAGTTCCTTCAAATGAGTCCATATCAAACACATGGTATACTTGTATGCAAAAAAGATGAGATGATCTGAAAAAACAGTGCATGAAAACAAAAGGTCAGTCAATCAGCAGAACTCAGACATCACTTGAAAAACAGTAACACCTGGAGGCTAGAACTTTGATTAAAATTTGTTGCTTTAAAGTAGCAACCAAACCCATAACTTGTCTTTCCGTACGACCACAATAGCAATTAAAAGCACCAATTGAGAAGTTAGGTCTTCTTTCACAATGTATTGAAACTTCAAATACCTCAAACCAAGATTCCTGATACCGGTACCAGGAGCCATACCGGTGGCCGGCTGGTACCGGTACGGTACCTTGCCATACCGTGCCAACACATGGTATGGCGGGGACCGGTATGCCAATTTTTTTTTTTTTTTGTTTGATGAATTTTGGGATTTTAAGATTTTTATTTTATTTTTTAAGAATTTAGGATTTAGAATTTAGTGTTTAGGAGTCCTAAACGCTTGGAATTTAGAATTTTAGATATGTCCGATTTCAAGGTTTAGGACTAAATACTAAGATTTAGGACTACTTCCAATTGAAATAAGATATAAAATAATAATTAAACTAAGATTATCAGCAATTAATGAAAGTGAAATGTAGTATAAACATATAATTTCATACCAATTTTAAGAATCGGGTAGAGTGTCGATGTCCATAAATATAAGAATCATTTATGTACTCTATAGGCAGATCGGTATGTCTCTCCAGCCAGGCAGCATGATACTCCTCTAAGGTCATCCCGAGAGGTATGCGTGATGGATCATAACTCATCGCAGATCCCTTTCTGATGTCCCGACTCTGAGAGCTATCCAGAGACTGATGATATGGCAGTGCAGGGACCCATTCAAATATACCAGCAGCAAAATCAGATTCATAAGATGCTTTGGGCTGCATGAGATAATAACCACTGGAAGATGACGTCTCAGATGCACCATATAGATCATATGGACCAGAAGCTACCGGTAGCTGCGGATAAGAGGATCCTGAATATGAGGATGATCCATATACATCCATGGATCCTACTTCATGTGCAAGAGCTGCAGCTGCATCGTGTCCCGAACGACATCGCGAAGCCCGTCGCCTATATGGAATCGTATTATCACGGGGTCTATCAGATGGTAATCCATGATCTATATCCTGTGTGGCATGGCTAAACTATGATTCTCCAGTGAATCGAATATGAATAGGTAGCTGCGACTTCCTGTTCTCCGGCCCCTTCCTGATCACTAGATCCTCCACTATATGAAGCACTATTATCACTCTTTCTGGTATCTGAATCTGAATGGATCGAGTGCTCCGATGAAGGTGCAATTGCCTTTCCTTTTCCTGTCTCTAGATCGAATAGATAGTGGGGATGGACGATGTGCTGTATCTGCTGGAGCCCTGTGAGAAATATGGCTTGTTGTCCATTGTCCAGCATCCACCCCAACCTCACTAGCTATAAAAATGGCTGGTCGAGGAGGCGATCCTGGCTCATCAAGCTCTGGCTGTTGCTGCTGACTCATGACCCATCCAATCATTGGATCTTCACCCTCAACATATGAATTTGTAGTGGAATCGGGATATTTCAATTCTACTTCTTCATGAATACACTTTAGTCTCAACCTTAAATTATAGTGTACATACACAATATCATTGAGGCGTTTCTGATTCAGACGGTTCCTCTACTTGGAGTGTATAAGGCCAAATATAGACCAGTTGCGCTCACATCCACTGGATGACACCGTCTGGAAGAAGATCTTAACTGTAAGAACCTTCAGATTTTTAGTAGATTCACCAAAATGTACCCATCATTCAGCTGCAAAAGACATTACATCATTTAGAATTTTAGATTTGGCAAAATAAAAAATTTAATCATGATATAATATTACAATTACTTTTTAGCAGTACAAGGAGTAGTACCTACCAAGAGTCATCTTTGATTTACTTCTGATTGCTATAGTGGATCTAAATGAATCCGTGCCTTCCCTAAAAAATTTCGTCTGCCAGAAAAAAGTTTTGTTATCATGTACAACTTGTTGAAATTAATACTTATAAAAATCACTCAATAATTTCAACTTAACTTACTTTTTCTAGGCACATAGCAGCGACATCTGGATCGGGCTCCATCTTATATATAACATTGCATAGGGCAGACATAAGATCTTCATCCATGACAATATCTGGTATGGAGTACTGAAATCTCGGATTCAGATAGTAAGCTGCACATATATTTTAAGAATTAGTCAAGCGTACTTATACAAATCTAATTGAATTTAAATTTTTAGGGACTTCATAAATTACTGCGTACCTGCTAGATGCAAATCCGAACTTATTTGATTACTCCACTGTCCATCAATAATCTGGATATACTCAGATGCATGTAATGGATTTGCTTCCTGGATCTTTTTCTTTGTATCATGAAATACAAGAAGCCTATTTGAGCATATCTTTCGGAGTCCATGGTGCGAAGTATCTCATATAGAGGCTTGATAGCCTCCACTATCCTCTCAGCCCGTTGCCAGAATGTCTGTCTCGTCACTAAATTTTTCACATTGCTTCCCTCAGTATTTGTCCTGGCATATCTGCTCTGCTGCACTCCTAACTGATAAACATCTGACGCTGCTTTGCTTTTTTGCCAAGAAGACTATTAAGTGCAATGTAATTAGTAGCAAACCATGTAACCCCTGGTCTCAATATTTTTTTCCTGTAAAGCTCTTCATCAATGATAAGACCCATGTATGGTTATATATAAATATGGTGATAGACTATGCGAGTTCAACAATCTTCTGTACTCTGCAGATTTTTTCAATATCCATCAACATGAGGTCTATACAATATGCAGCACAAGGGGTCCAGAAAATATGCGGTCGCCGCTCCATCAAGATCTGCCTTGCGGCCCTGTACTGTGGTCCATTATCAGTGATGACCTACACGACATTATACTCTCCCACCTGATCAATCACCTCCTCCATCATTCTGAGGATATAACTGGCATCGTGTACCTGATCTGAAGCATCAATAGCCTTTTGAAAAAAGTCTTTTCATCATAATAAGTCAATAAATTAACAATGCTCCATCTAGTAGGACCAGTCCAACTATCACACATCACCGTCAACCCATACACGGGCCACTTGCTTTGATCTGAGGATATTTATCTTTCTAGCTCCTCCTTATTACTGTCCAGAAGCTGACCATGAATCCCTTGATGCTGGAGGATCTACACCCGCGCCAGCAGCTTGTATAGATGAAATAGCAGAACGATAATATGGATTGTCTAGTGCATGGACTGGGATATGACTGAAATGAAACCAGGAGATGGCCCGCTACATGTCATTTTTTTAATCTTTTTTAGTATTGTGTCAATCCTCTGTTGCTTGAAATCTCTACTGTGAAAGGCATGTGGATCGACATCATGGATAGTAGCTCCCTTTGGAATGTCCCTGGAAGACTTCCTTCTACTGCCAAATGCTCCCAACATGGATGCAATATGGCTGGTACCTCTCCTGATGGGTTATCTGACTGAGATCTTCCTAAACTGTATCTCAGATTCTTCTGCAGCACTAGCAGAAACGGATCCCGATCCTGACTCAAAAGCTGATGGCCCAAATCGCTGTCTATGCATGGCTGCCTCCTCTTGCTGTCTCTGCTTATACAAGCTCGCCTGAATAGTAACCTCCATCTGTACCTTCTCATCAGAAGGATTAGATGCTCCCTCTGACTCTCTGAAATAATAAGGTGGTTCTATGGCTCTGCGCTCCATCTCTGCCTTCTTCTTTGCTGCTTTTCCTTTCCAGTTTTAAAATCAGCAAAGTATTTTTTCATCAACTGACGGACCTCCTGTGAACACTATCGGCATGCATATACATCAGGATAGCCGCTAGCCAAGTGCTGCTTCAACCTTGTTATCCCTATATTTGAATTCAGTATTGTACCATTTACACCTCTAGTGATGCCGACCCGAGAGCATCTCTCCATGTAACAGCCAATATCCCGTTCCAGATCCTTCTTCTTCCTTTATGGATCCATACATGAATATTTAAATTATATATAAGGTCAATAATAATATTTATTAATTAATACTTTATTAATCTAATTTTAAAATTTAAAATATATATTTTTTAATTTTTTTATTTAAAAAATTTAAAAAATAAAAAAATAAAAAAACTTAAATTTTAGATTTATGTAGGATTCTATTATACATGATTTATATATTTTTTTAAGATCCTAGAAATTTATTAAAAATCAATATTTCTTTAATTTAAGACCTAGAGCACCATGTGACGCATCAAAACTTGAATAAATCAACATGAAATTTATAGTGAGAGCAGCTTACGAGCCCTAAATTAATAATTTATAATTTATAATTTTTTTTACTAATTATTTTTTAAATTAATTTATTAATCCAAAATTAATTTTTAATTTAAAAAATTATATATTTAACAAAAAATCAAGATCTTAGTATCATTATGTAGATCTATCCTACATCTACCACATACTCTAAAATCATAGCCAACAAAAAAATTTTGACAGTATTTCTCTTTAATTTTCTGTTTTGCACGGATTTTAACAAAAAAATGATAGGGAAGAGGAAAATAGGGGAAAGGAAAGCTATACGTATCTTGATTCTACCTTCCTCTTTGACTTCTGGATGTTTGATTGCGTTGAAATGGATTAAATTTTTTTTTTAATCTCGTCGTCGCAAAACAAATAACGAACAACAGAGAGGTTGTAAGAGCTCTCTATTGTTAAAGCTCTTAAGAGCTTTCTCAGAAGCCCCCCCCACCATGTCACATGGCTACAGTAGCGATGTGACAAAAACAAACCCCCCCACGTGAACTGGGTCGAACCGGACTCGAACCGAGTGGTTCGGCCTCATTTTGATCGGTTCAACACCGATTCGGATCCGGTTCGGGCCGGTATATAATATATATATATATATATATATATATATTTTTATATGGGATAGGAATCGTTTTATGTGGCCGAACCGTGTTGGCCGGCCACCCTGAACCTGCCGGTTCGGAGAACCCTGCCTCAAACTGTGGTGACATCTCTCTATTTTTTTGTATGTCCTTTACTTGAGGTCAAACCTTTCATGGTTGGTATATGCATAACCTGTATGGATCCCTTCTCCAGACTGGGCTGCACCTTCTTGCTATTTAAATGTTGACCAAGACTCTACTCTTGCTAGGACAGAAGGCTTGTCCATGTAAACATGCACGTGCCCATATATATCTACTAATCTACATGTATATGTATATATAAAAGATACCTTCAGAATTAAACTGGGATGTTATATGTGCACTATTATTGTTTAAACAGTTGACTTCTTGTCCTCCATTTTTTTATTAGAAATAGGTTAACTAGAAATCTTTTTAAAGTCCAAAAAATTCTTTAGGCAACCACCTCCCTAAATTTATTCTCGCATGAAGAAAAAAAGGGAAACAGGACCTGCTATAGACCTTGACTTGGTGGGACAAGTGTGCTTTAAAGATCATGATGTATATATGTCCTTGTATGCATAAAATGTATTACCAATTAAACCAATGAACTCGGAACTGGTATCGGGCCCCATACTGGTCAGTGACCGGTATGGTATGGTATCGTACTGGTCCCGTATCAGGTCCACAAAATCTTAAAAAAATTCCTTTCCTCCCTATCAAAAAATTGTTTTACCTGAATTGGGCACGAACCGGGCAGTATGGTATGGTACGGTACCATACTGTATGGAATATAATTTTTTTAATTCTTTTTAACGGTCAGGAGTGCCGGACTATTTTTAATATATGAATCGGTACGGCATGCCCCATACCAGGCGGTACAGCCTGTACCGGGTGGTAGTACGGGATGGTACCACAAACCTTGAGTTAAACTATGCGCCACATAATTTAGTAAAGATCATATGGCCTCTGCTTGGTGTAATGTAAGGCATGCCACCTTCGAGTGTTCATATGCGGGGTAGTGATAGGAATGCTCGATCATCTGAGTTTCTAATTCATTAGGAAACCTGAACTCTCAACCTTGGATTCATTTATTTGTTCCAACTTGTACTACTGATAGTTGGGCATTAAGTTTTGAAGGATCAATTGTTATGCAGTGTATAAACACCTTTAGTTTTTATTTCCTACTTGTTTGAAGGCTCATATGACCTTCCAAGACCTACCTCTTCTCATCTCTACTTTTCAATTGAGGACCCTTATAAGAACTCTACTTTTTTTTTTAAAAACCAAAGTTGATATTAAGAATTGATTATCTAGACATTTCCTCTACTGATAACAAGTTTCTTATTAATTAGCTGTTTGTTGTGTTGCAGGTGCTTGTTGCTGATGCAGATATATTAATGCATCCTCTAGCTGAAACTTGGGCTGAACTTGTTCATCTGGTTCAACAAAAAGGTGGTTATTCACACATAATTACTGCTTCAAATTCCTTTGGGAAGAATATTCTACCACGTGCTGCAGCTCTGCTTGATGTTTCACCTGTTACAGACATCACTGAAATATCTGAGCCGCGTTTGTTTGTGAGGTACACTTCAGCACATCTGTCTCTTGTAACATGATGAGATTTTATCATGTGGTTTTGAAGTCCAACTTACAGTATTTGAAAGGGCTCTTATTTTTACAATATTACAAAGTCTGGAATGTCAGTTGTACTGCATTTCCTATTTGATGGGTTTTTCTTGTCATGCATAGGCTTCTTTTAGCAGAACCATTCTTCTGTAGACAGTGCACTTAGATGGTCGCTTTTTAGTCTTTTTGATGTTTCATAGGGGATATGAAGCATGCATTCAGATATACCAGTATCACAAGACCTGAAAAAATTGGATACTGATATTGGAGGGGTACAACAATAAATAGATACTTCTTAACATTATAATATCTATACTATGTGATAAATATTAACTTTGTGTGTTTAGTTTGTCAATAATTCTATAATTCCAAGCAAGGTTTGCTAGATCGGTATTGGGACTTGTGTCGGCTTGCGACTAGTTCGGTACTTTACTGATACATGATATGGATAGGTATGCCGACCAAACTAGCATGCAATGTTTTTTTGATTTTTGATTTTAATATTTTTTATTTTTAAGATATGTAATCAAGTTTTTAGGATTTCTTGATGATTTTAAGTCCAAATTGATGCTTTTTTTTATGTTAATTGACATTTGTATTACTCTAACACATCCTTAATTATGTGTGATGCAGATATGAGTTTAACATGTTGTTATTGAGAATCTTAAATAATTAATCCATAGACTAGATATCACTGAATCCTAAAATGCTTAAGTTAATTAAAAATTATAAAATAAATAATCAATGCATAGTGCTATTTAGAATGTAGTTGAGCATTGATGTCTGTTAACATGGTTTCCCCTTGTTTCTTCATTTTCAATGAATTCTCAACAAAATTAAACGGGGGAAGAGGAGAGAGAGATGGGGAGAAGGATATGTACCTTTAATTCTTGATTTATCTGCATTTTTTTCGTGTTTTCCTTTTTTTTTCCACTGTCACTAGGTTGGGTTTTTGTTGAAAGACGAGGGAAGAAGTCCTGGAATACTTCTCCTCTCATCTTTTCATTTTTGTCGGAAGACTTTTCCTCTCATCCCACTGTCTTTAATGGGAAGAAAAGCCAAACTAGGCCAACTGCTTGATTCAGCTCGGAACTGTGCCGGACCGGCCGCTCCAGTGTGGTTTTGGTCGGTTTGGGGCCGGACCGAAATAGATGGTCAAACCGTCCTGTTCAGCCTCGGTACGGGCCAAACTGAATGGTTTGGTCCAGTTCAGTCTTCCATGATTCCAAGTTTTCTTATTCTTTTTCTAAAGGCTATCTTGTTCTTGGTTAGGGAAGGCATGTTGATGTGGCTAAAGGAAATTTTTTCAATAAATACATTAATTTATTGTGTTCTGGATTTTTTTCCTTGACCTAGTCAAACTAGTCATCCTGTAATCCATGAAGCCCTAAACGATTTGAGATGTGTCTTGGATGAATTGATTATTCTCATAGTGTCCGATACCATCTATTTTTTAAAAATATGGATGCTAAAAGAAATATCTGCATGCATCCAAGGTATATCCATATACAATATGTTTGGATGCAGGCACAACTACTTTATAAAAGCCTCTCTTCTTCAAAGCTGGAGGTCCTATCTTGCTATTAGTGCTCATTTTCTCTTTTGAATTCTGAGTATTATTTCAATGTATGAGGTTACTGATAAGCATTTAATTTTAATGGGGTATCACTCTTATAATTTCAGGCCAATATATGCTGGAAATGCTCTTTGTACTGTCCGTTATGTTGGCAAGGATCCTTGCATGATGACCATTAGGTCCACATCATTCCCTCTGCATTCTGATTTAGCTGAGCCAAAATCTGATGCAGCACTTATCTCTCAGGTTGATCTCTCAACCTTTAATGAAGGTCTGTTTAGTCCTTTCCATATTTGGCTTTTCGAGAAATTTACATATGTAACTTTTATTTATCAAACTTGATGATTTTTACATTGATTATCATAATGGTTCAGAAGAAGTGCACCAGTTCTACTCCTTAATGAGTTTGCGATTGAATTTAATATGATGTTACAAATGGGAGCTTCATGTTGAGGAAAATTCTTTTATAAAAGATTATGTTAGATAAATTTATAAATATGCAAGATGACTAGAAGATTACTAGTTTATAACAGATGACTTACAAACATTAACAGTTTTCCTTAAACAAAAAAGGGAAGAGAAAAACATAACGGTGAGGATATTTAGTGCATAAGCATTGAACTGATACATTGCTTATGAGAGAAAGAGCTTTCATAAAACTTAAGTTTAAAAGTGCACCCAGAAAACATAAACCTTAACCATAAGCAACAAGCCTAATCTGTAAGTTTGGCTCCAATTCAAATTTCCTTTTCCATTTTGAAGATCGTATCATCCTTTTTGAGCTTCCTGACTCACGTTTCCCTTTTTCATGCAAATCTTTGCATAGTGTCCTCTCTCTCTGGATTGAAGCTTCCAGCTCTTGTAATCAAAGGCTGGCTTTCATTTAACATTTCCAGACCATTTTAGTTCTTCCATTTTATTTTCGTTAGGTACCTCATTTAGAGCTTATTTAGTTCTTTTCCCCTTTTCATCCAAGTCTTGATGGGACATCTTTTTTCTCTCTATGAATCTATAATGATGCCGAAACCCTTCTTTTCGAGGCCCAGGCCCTATATGACTAAATTGAATTTCTCCATTTTTTTTATTCCCATTTGGTGCTTTTAGACATCATTCTTTTTGTACTACATCAATAATTAAAAATCATGAACACGAGGGATGGTTGGTTCAACAATCATGGCCCAAGTAATGCCTTATATATTTATTAATAGATGAAACTTAACTTTTTATAAATACACTTGATTTTTCCTGTACCATTTCCTGTATGCAGAATTCTTTGGGAAGTCTCGGTGGTTGAAACTTGCATCTCAGGATACAGAACGACCAGATCTAGGAAATGCACGTGTTGTGGTCACAGGGGGCCGAGGGTTGAAAAGTGCTGAGAACTTCAAATTATTAGAGAAGCTTGCTGAAAAGCTTGGCGCAGCAGGTATGTACTATTATATATGTATATCATTTTACTCACAAGATATTCCTTGAAATGAAAGAATATTTTTTTTCTGTTTCTGATCTAAAGTAGCTTGCCATCATTGGATGTCTTGATATACAGGATAAAATCATCTTCATAGCAGAATTATTTTAGCCAATTTTGCAAGGTTATCATTCATTTTAGGCCATTTTTATTTCTTTGGTTGTTTATTTTGCCCCCTATATTGCTCTTTTAATCTCGTTTTATGCGGCCTTTGTTTGATATGATGTCTTTGTGGTTCAAGTTGATCTCAACTAAGTATGCGGTGTTGTTAAAATTTTTTCCTTTCCCTTTGTTGGATTTTTTTCCTTCAATATGAACTTTCTTCTGGGGCAAAAAGGTCCATCTCTTTGCTTGTAAGAAGGTAACTTCTGTTTCATCAGAGATCATTCTATATTCTTACAACAATTCATCACTCTTGCTATAATCTTGTTCGTTGTTCTGGAATTGCTGTTATCATTGATTGAGTTCCGTTTAAGTTGCCTTGAAATCCTTCAGTGAAGGATCCTGAAGTCTGAACAGCATATAAAAAATAATTATCAAACGTTTATTTTTGAGGATGACCAGAATCTCTTAGACTCTAATCAAGCAGAAAAATTTATATGTTTATTTTTGAAGATGTTCTGAGCTGGTCAAATCAGATCAATAAAACCAAATATGATAAAACAACTGTTGACATCAATAGGAGAAGAAACTACATAACATATACTTCCAACTGTTTCCCTTGCAATCTAAGAGGGAAAATGAATTTCTAAAGGTGGCAATAAATCATCTCCGCTAGTTAAATGATGCTTTTCAACAGACGGAGAAAAAAGAGTTAACATTTATCCGTCAACCTAATATAGCACAACATGAAAAGATAATGTAATGCTTATTATGTCTATACAAGACAAGAAAAATAAAAGGATGCATATTTCTTACCAAATTTAATTTGTTGATCCATGACATACAAGAAATAATATGTACTTTAAGTAAGTCAATATTCGGGTTTGGATAAGTTTCTTTCGTTCATTCAAAACTGAGACTTAAAATAAGGGTTCTACAAACATGGCAACGGCACAAAATATAAACCAGACGTGTACATACTACACAGAACTTTTTTGCCTACATAAGATAACCAAGTTCCATCTACTTCCTGTTTCACAGATTTGTTTCTTGCTTCTGGTATATTCTCTCATAGCGTTGCTCCAAGTCATTCTGTTTTGAATTCTGGCCTCTTGCTTATGTTTTTAGGCATTGTAGACATTCTTGGTACTATACTATAAGAGGAGGCTCTCTTGCATTGAGTTGAATATCATTGCACCAAAAGTGACATCAATTAGTGCAATTGAGACTTTCACCTATATAAATGACACTGGAGAGTTGACATGGCTTTTGAGGTAGATCTGATAATATAATATAAGATCACCGATCACATTGACATGGAAACTTTTGTCTTTCTTACTGGAGTGGGCAAGTGATCTGTATACCAATTAGTACCTGGGAAGCACATTACTTTGTTTTCAAAAGATAAAGCATCTAGTTCTAACTTAAATTCATAAATGTATAGAAGCATATTTTATGATTTATCATTTTTATAATTTAGTTTGCTACCTTGTTTTTGTTCATGTTGCGTAATATTACTGGTTGCTATTTTTCTATTGTGTAGTTGGGGCCACTCGAGCTGCTGTGGATGCAGGATTCGTGCCAAATGATCTCCAGGTAATACTTTTTTATTAAAAAAACCCACTCAATCTTATAATAATATTGAATACTGATTCCAAACAGAAGTTTATGCTATTTCTTCTATTCAAGCTTCATTCTTGTTAAGTATAACTGCATTGAATCTCAAGTCTGTGTAAGTCTATTTCCTATAACCTATTGGATTCAAGGTTTGTGTTACTAGTGGTCACCATACCAGTAGCTTACAAGTACTGTATGGGCTATGGATTGGTACTGTACACCTGATCCCAGCACATGGTATGCTATCAGAGGTGAGACAACGGTTATACCATGTGTTAGTACTTAGTATAATACTGTACAGTGCCCACATGCCATATTGTATGGTATGCCCCAACCTGGTGGTACAGCAAACCATGATCTTGTAAAAGATGATATGAAAATGGCCTTCCATTTTTACATGTGAAAATACGTAAGTATTTATGACAATAGCCAACCACCCAAGCAGTAAACTCATGGGCATTTTGACTTGTATGTTGGAATAAGCCTCCCCGTTGCATGTTTTTTTCTATTGTGACAGCTTTGAAATGAATATCAATATTTTTAAAATTTTCATATAGAAGAATTAGATTTATGTGAAATCTATGCTTCTTAAAATAATTAGGTCATAGAAATAGCCCTAAAATACTAACTTTTTATGAAGAAACTTCTTCTCCATTAGGTTTTGTGGAGTCCATGCTGTTTAAAGAACAGGCTTCATTACAATGTAAATTTGTTGTGATGATCTGGATAGATGCCAGGAAAAACTTGAGCTTTTTTTAATATAGATATTTTTTCAAATTTAAAGAAAACCAAACTTTTTAAGTGGTATGGGATTAAAAAAAAAGTGCGAGAATGTTTTATTTGATGGGAACATGAATTGTGGATGATCTTTTTGTGGACTGCATGAGAGTTTACAGTTGATGTGGCATTATGGGTCGGGTCATAATCTATGCTTGGTCAGATCTGTATACAATAAGCTGTCTCATAAACCATGAATATAATGTTATATTCTTGATAAGATTTGATGCATCCAAAAATGGCCAAGCTCACGTGGATCCCTGCATGGCTCGCCACCTCGTTGGCCAGCTCAGTACATGATGCAGGTTTTTTAGATCTAAACACATGACCTCAGAGTTTATGTAAGGAAACCCTACATGCCCGCTTATAAGGGAACAAATAACCTTGCATCATGACTCTCTAATGCTGGCCATTATTCATTAATGCAGATGCCCTATGGAAGCACGCTTGTCGTGAAGATGAACTTTGTGCCATCTCCAGCCATTCCTTCAGGGGCATGCACTTTATAGCAATGTGTCAACCATCATTTCCTGCACCGCATAACATCCCTAAGGCATTAGGTACTCTATGTACCTCGCTTATAAAAACTGTTTTTCGGACCCTCCAGGCAAGTTCTTTTTTTTGCAAGATTTTTTTTAGACAAATTCCTCTGAAATTCTTAAGTACTTTGAGAGTCTCAATAGCTCTCGCAGTGCCACCTGAAGGCTCTAGATTGCTATTCGGGTGAAGGCTAGGGCCACCTTGCTTCGCCTAATCCTTGCATTCTCTCTCCTGTGCCTTGTCTATGCCCACTTCCATTACCTCGCCCAGTTCCATTGCCTCGCTCGCTTTCACTCTATCTTGCTACCACTCTACCACACCATCCTTCTAAAAGCTACAGATGCATCTCATCTATTTGCTTCCGTGGAAGAGTGATTTAGATATCAGAGGGTCCACCATGGGAAGCCACCCCATTGTGGCTAGACTTTAATGTTTTCTTCATTTTGCAGGTTTCGGAATGCCCGTGCTCGATGGAGGGAAATCCGGAGTTGTCCAATTCAATAACCACCTCTAGCCATGTTAGCAAGTCTTATGTAGAACCGCAACAGATTGACACTTGAGAAAGGGTCCTTAATTCAAATAATTATTGAGAGGACCTATAGTTTCTCTTTTTCTTATACAGTCATGGTGAGAAAGAAGGTAGTGGCAGGATCCACCGCTCTTGCAGAGGAGTTGGTAGTCTCGGTGGATCACCCCCAGGCTCTCCAAATCAAAGCACTAGCGAGCCTTCAATCATTTTTCTAGTCATCGTCAAGCAATTCTACCAACTCCTGTTTCGAGTTGAGTCGTTTGCAACCGTAGTATAGGCTCTGCAGTAGCTCTCGACTTAGCCTATCCCAAGGTCGATCGAGTATTAGCCCTCGGGCATTCCTCGTTTGGTGCAGGGGATAGACTTGGATAATGTAACCCTTCCTGCTAAAGCAAAAGCACTCCTGGTGGCCCCTCAATAGAATGACAGTCTTAAGTGGGCGCCCCATCGTTGTCCGTTGCAACCATCGGGATCCCAAGAGGCATTTGATGTTCATCACTTCGGTCACTGAACAGGTTGTCAAGGTAGGAATCAAGAATGCGATTCTCCTATTTCACTTTCTTCATTACAGGATTTCTCGATGGAAGGATCATTGTACCATCGCCTGGCAAGGAGCACTCGATGACGGGACGAGTTAGATTGTAAGCTTCACAAGGTGGATGGCTATTTGGAGGTCCTTTAATGGCAGTAGACGATGTTGGCTAGGGAGCTGCTCTTTACCATGCATTCGTCCTCCTAGACCGTCATGGAGGAGCCCATCCCTCACTATTTCAAGGCACCCTCCATAGAGGCCTAGATGACTCCATCGATCCTTGTGACCACTTGGAGAGCTTCAAAGTTCTCATGATATAGCAAGAGACGTCCGATATCCAGATGTGCAAATCTTTCTTGCCACCTTCAGAGATGTGGCTCAAGCTTGGTACACTAGCTCCCGCCGGACTCCAACTATTTTGAGGAGTTCGGCCAGAAGTTTATTACCCAGTTTCAAAGTAGTCAAAGGTCCGGGAAGAATTCTAACTTCCTCTTCTCCATTCAACAGGAGGGAGTCTCTTCGGAGCTTCATGGGTCGCTTCAGAGCGGCTATGTTGGAGGTTCGTGGTCTAGAACCAGTGGTCACAATGTCCCCCTTTATGAAGGGGCTCAGAGCGGAGGGTTCTACCACTCCCTCTCCAAGAGGTTCTCTTATGATCTTCCGTAGCTTTTGTTTTGTTCCGAAAAGTACATCAATATTGAGGAAGGCATGATGGTGAAGAGAAAGGAGAAGGGAGAGTGCAATGCTTCCTAGAGATAGGTCCTGATGGAGATGAAGAACCAAGATATCGTTTGCTGGCTTAGGAAGATGAACAAGAGGGCCAAGAAGGATCTCATGAAGTACTGCCATTTTTATTAGGAGTACGGGCATGACACTGAGGATTGCCTCCCCTAGAAGGAGATCGAAGTTTTGGTTCGCCGAGGCTATTTATGGATCTATGTCGGCCAGTCTAAAAATCTAGAGACTTTCAGCCACCAATCCCGGCTCGCCATAGAGCTCCTGTGGATAATTATTTCACCGATTGCTTGGTAAACACCATCATCGGAGGGTTTCCTAGGGGCCTTCTTCATCAATTGGAGGGGCCATGCTTGTATAGTTCTCGAGTCCCCTCGAGCCAAGCAGCGTAGGTAGGATGATGTCATCATCTTCTCAGGCTTCAATGCAAAAAGCATCCGAACCTTCCATGATGATGCCGTTGTAGTCTCTTACTATTGCGAACAATGATACATGGCATGTTTTGATTGATAATGGAAGCTTTGTGGACATCTTATTTTATGATGCTTTTAGCATAATGAACCTTTCAAGGGACCATCTGCAAAAGATCGATTCTTCCCTAATAAGATTCTCAGGAGATGCCATCTTTGTGAAAGGCACATTCATCCTGCCTGTAATTGCAGGCCAAGCCCTGAGACCAGTGACGATCATGTTGAACTTCCTAGTAGTAAAAGTCCTTTCGACATATAACGTTATCCTAGAAAGGCCAGGCTTAAATGCCTTCCGTGCCATTATCTTCATAGGAGTGGGCGAAGTTCGAGACGACCAAGCTTTGGTTCGGCAATACTGTGGCCACCTTTAAAGGCAAGAAGTTCCAGGAAGCATCGCCCATCGATAGCCTTGACCTTAGGGATGAGCAGGTTGAGCAGTGTGGTCACCCAGTGAAAGCTTCTCTTAATAACTTTGGATGGCCATGACCCAACCAGAAGGTTTAGATCTGATCCTAACTAGAAGAGGCCTTATGCAATCAGCTCCTCGCCTTCCTGAAATTCAATGCAAATGTCTTCGCATGGATCGCCTCTGACATGCCCGATGTGGACCCCTAAGTCATGGTATACCAACTACATGTTGACTCTTCGCACAAGCCGATAAAGCAGAGGAAGCGATGCTTCATCCCCAAATGCTAGCAAACCATCAAGCAAGAAATTGACAAACTGCGATTCATCCACGAGGTCAATTATCCTAAATGGCTAGTGAATATGGTACTTATCAAGAAGGCAAGCAGTAAGTGACGGGTATATATTAATTTTATTGATTTAAATAAAGTCTATCCGAAAGATAGCTTCCCTCTATCTGGGATAAATCAGTTGGTTAATTCTACATCGAGGCACGAGTTGCTTAGTTTCATGGATGCTTTTATTGGATATAACCAAATCTGGATGGTCCTAGAGGGTGAGGAAAAAACATCCTTTATCACAGACGAAGGGTTGTACTGTTACAAAGTGATGCTCTTTAGCCTGAAGAATGCGGGGGCCATGTACCAGCATCTCATCAAGGTCTTTAAAGATCAAATAGGCCACAATATCGAAGTGTATGTTGATGACATACTAGTAAAAAGTTGACGGGTGAGCATCATGTGGCGGATCTCGAGGAAACCTTTCGAACCTTGAAGAAATATTATATGAGGCTCAACCTAGCCAAGTGTGCCTTCGGTGTGTCTTCCGAAAAGTTTTTGGATTTCATGATTTTGTACCATGGAATCGAAGCTAACTCGAAAAATCTCCGGGCTATCCTAGAAATGTCGCCATCTAGGACCTAGAAGATGTATGCCTAGCGGGGTGGATAGCCGCACTTAGCATATTCGTCACCATGTCAGGTGACAAGTACCTTTCCTTTTTCGAAGCCCTTGGACAAATCAAGGACTTCCGCTAGATGGAGTGCTAGGCCATCTTCAAAGAGCTTCGGAAGGACCTAGCTGCTGCTCCACTCCTGAGTAAGCCAGGAGAGGGAGAAATACTGTACCTGTACTTGGCCATATTTCCAGTCATGGTAAGCTCAGTCCTTGTCCAAGAAGATGAAGGCATGCGGAAGCCAATGTATCACACTAGTAAGCTACTGAAGGACATGAAGACCCGATACTTGAAGATGGAGGTCGCCTATGCTCTCCTGATCTCGTCCTGGCGGCTTTGGCTTTACTTGCAGGAGCATTTTATTATTTTTTTGATTGACCAGCCTTCGAGGTCGGTCCTGCAAAAGCTAGACACCTCTGGAAGATCGCCAGGTGGTTGGTGGAGCTCGGAGAGTTTAATATCCACTACTGTCCATGGCCTTCTATTAAGGTTCAGGCACTGGTTGACTTTCTTATGGAGTGTATACTCCCTGAAAAGGTAGAAACAAAAATAGAAGTAGCGGCCCCATACCAGTGGGCGATGTTTGGATGTTGCACATTGATGTAGCATCCAATACAAGAGGCTTTGGACCGTGGATGATTCTCACCAGCTTAGATGGCATCATTGCCGAGCAAGCCTTTCATTTTAGCTTCAAAACTTTGAACAACAAAGCCGAGTATGAAGCACTTCTGGCGTGGCTAAGATTGACCCGCGAGCTTTGGGTGCAGCACCTCAAAGCCCTCAATGACTCCTAACTGGTTGTAGGCCAGGTTTGCGGAGAGTACAAGATCAAGGCTCCCACCATAAAGAAGTATGTGGAAAAGATAAAAGGAATAATCCCTTCTTTTCTCTTTTTTGAGATTGTTTATATATTCAAGATGGAGAACTCTCGAGCGGATCTCTTCTCAAGACTAGTGATTGCGTAGTATTTAGAGATCCATAGAGGAGCGTATGTGAAAAACTTGGAGAAGCCTAGCATTGAGGACGAGCCAGCCTTAATGATGAAGGTGGATCGCGAGCCATACTAGATGGACCCATTAATATGGTACCTGAAGGATGATCAGCTATCCAGGGATCAAGCTGAGGCTTGGAGGATCAAGTGTCGCTCGATCTAGTACGTGATGGTCGAGCAAAAGTTGTACAGGCGATCCTACTTGATGCTACTTTTTTGCTAGCTCCGACCCACAAAGTCCAATTATGCCCTGCACGAAGTCCATAAAGGTATATGTAGGAGTCACCTTGGAGGATGGGCTTTGATGTATAAGATCCTTCAACAAGGATACTACTGGCTCGACATCCACAAGGATGCCATTGAGTTCGTGCAATGCTGTGATTGCTGCCAACGGCATGCTAACATCCAGCATCAATCATTGATACATCTTGCTCCTATCATCTTGTTTTGATCATTTGTTCAATGGGAGATAGATATCCTTGGCCCATTCCTGCTGGCCTCCAGGCAAAGGAACTTCCTCATTATCATCATCAACTACAAATGGATGAAGGTGGGATCCCTAGCCTGGATCACCGAGAAGGAAGCTTGCAGTTTTGTTTGGAAGTCCATTGTCTGTTGGTTTGGCTTGCCTCGAATGATCATCATCGATAATGGTTGTCAGTTCGATAGTGCATCCTTTGATGATTTCTGCGAGTACGGATCATCCACCGGTAGACTTTCATTGTATATCCATAGATAAATAGAGAAGTGGAGGTCACCAATCGAGCCATTTTGTAGGATTTGAAGAATCGACTTGACAAAGCCAAAGGGCTATGGGCAGATGAGTCGTATAGTATCCTTTGGGCTTACCGGAGACATACTGGCTTTCGACCAGAAAGACTCCGTTCTACCTCACCTTTAGAATTGAAACGGTTGTCCCCTTTGAACTAGGCTTGTCCTTGTGCAAAGTCCAGGCCTATGATGAGCATCGAAATTCGGAAGATTTCAGAGCCAACCTTGACCTGCTCGAAGAAGCTTGGAAGAAGGCTCAGATTCGAATGGCAATGCACCGACGAGCAGCTCGCTACTTCAATTCCAAAGTTGCAGTCAGCCAGCTGGCATAGCAGGGAAGCTCTTGTCCAATTGGGAAGGACTATGCCGCGTCGTCGAGGCTATACGCTTCAACACCTATCATCTGGAATAGTTGGATGGGACATCTATCCTGTGTACTTGGAATTCTAATAATTTTTTATCTTACTATAAATAAGATTTTTTTTCAATTCACAAGTTGACTCCATCTATGATGAAGCCTCTCTCCCCCGTGTGAAGTAGCCATCAAACTCTTGGCTTGTGGAAATAGAGGTGCATCTAAAAAATTCTGGACGAGCTATGCATCCCAAGTGGGGTTCTCACATCCCTATCAAAGCCCTAGCCGAGTAATCAGTCTCCTAGTTTCGGTTCCGACATCCATAATTTCTGGTCGAGCGGTTAGTCTTTTAAGCATGGTACGCCGCTACCTTTAAGTCTTGGTTAAGTAATCAGACTTCCAAGCGAGGCTTATATGCCCATAATCCTTGGTTAAGCGATCAGCCTTCCAGGCACGACAATCCACCACCTTCAATTCCTGATCAAGTAATCAGACTCCCAAGCGAGGCTTTTATGTCCATAATTCTTGATTAAGTGATAAGCTTCCCGAGCACGGCAATCAGTCACTTCAAGTCTTGGTTAAGCAATCAGACTTCTAGGTGAGGCTTCTATGCCCAGAATCCTTGGTTAAGTAATAAGCCTTCCAAGCATGGTAATTAGCCACCTTTAAACCATGGTTAAGCAATTAGACTCTTAGGCTAGGCTTCTATGTCCATAATGCCTGGTTAAGAAATTAGACTTCCAGGCAAAAATTGGGCAAGCTATATGCCCTCGAGTGAGGCAACTTAGCCTCTTTGGTATTCTGCTAATTGTAGGTCAAAGGAAAGCCCAGGCTTGAGTTGAGGACCCTCCTTTTCCATGCATGGAATTTTTTTAGAATGGAACACAAGGGTCATAGCATTCCATTCAATCTATCCCTATAGCCCTGTGTGCATATGGTAAGGAGAAACGACTCTTGCTTGGCCAGTGGCTAATTTCAGCCCTCTATTCTAAAGTCTTGGACGAGCTTAGCATCCTGGATAGGGTTGGCGAACTCTTTATTCTTAAATTCTGGACGAGCTTCATGTCCCAGGCAGGGTTGGCGAACCCTCTATTCTAGAAGTCCTGGATGAGCTTCGCGTCCCGAGTAGAGTTGGCGAACCCTCTATTTTGAAATCTTGGATGAGTTTTGTGCCCCAGGCAGGGTTGGTGAGCCCTTTATTCTGAAGTCCCGGACGAGTTTCGCATCCCAAACAGGGTTGGCGAACTTCGCATTCCAGGTAAAGTTGGCTAGCCCTTTATTCTAAAGTCCTAGGCGATCCTTGTTCTTTAAGAGGATCGATGTACTCTCTATTTTCGAGTCCTGGACAAGCTTTGCATCCCAGGTAGGGTTAGCGAACTCTCTATTTTAAAGTTTCAGATGATCCTTGTTTTCTAGATAGGGTCGGCGAACCCTCTATTCTGAAGTCTTGGATGGGCTTCACACCATAAGCAGGGTTGGCGAACACTCTATTCTAAATCTTAGACGAGCCTTGTTCCCTAGGCAGGGTGCATGAAGGCCTTATGCCCAGACAAGGTCACTGAGCCCTTCTAGCAGCGAGGCTCTCAGGCAAAGCTTCTCTCGGTATATCCAGGAGAGATCAATATTCTCTGAAGCTTCAACGGGCATAAACTCCTTGAACAACAGGTTGAAGCCTAATATGAGGGCACTTGAAATATTGAAGGCATTCCAAAAACAACAAGCAACGTGCAAATACAAGTAGGTATCAAAGGATGAAGATTTCATTTCATTAATAAGTGTCAAGTTACATATGTTTGCGACTTTACATCCATATTACATTGCTCCAAAAATACTTCTAAAGGGTAGACGGAGGATAGAAACAAGTTACAGCTCCGAGAAGGGTCAAGACAATTTCTAGGAGCTCCAAAGTCCCTTATGCACTCTGCCCGCACTAGCAAAAGGAGGATCAGGATCAAATCAAGGCTTATGGAGCTCCAAAATTCCTTCTATGCCTCATCAAAAATGACGAGGCACCTCCTTCGGGCTTCCTGCAGCTCCAAAATTCCTTCTATGCCTCATCAAAAATAACGAGGCACCTCCTTCGAGCCCGCAAGGATTCCAGGTCCCCCTAAGGTATGTGGAGGCAAAGCTAGCTGAGAAAGAGAAGATGTACATCGCATTCTAGTAACCCGGCCAGCATGCAAAGCATGGAGGTAGACCATCTTCTATGGGGTGGAGGCAATAGGAACCACAAAGCCTCGCCACTAACAGATGAAGAAAACCTTGGGAGACCCAGGATAATGTCGAGGGCACCAAGAGGATATTCCCAACCACGTCCTTGGTGCGGACTCATCGGTTGTTGAGCAAGGTGAGGTTCTCGAGATTGCTTCCACTCTTAATTTGGTTGCCTCTCCACGAAGAGCTAGGTCATACTTGAGAAGGCATTGGGTGGAGTAGGCGATCATCACCCCTCTAGCACCATCCTCCATCCGACGATGGCTACAATATAGCAGCTTGAATGCCGATCCTTTCTAATACCTCCAGTGCCAAGGTAAGCATCTATTGGCTCACCCTTGATGTAGTCGGAGTACCCATCCAGGAGAGAACCCTTCCATCGAGAAGGGGAACTCAGTATGTACACCAGGGGGAGTCGGTTGTGGCTTCGCCATCCTTCTACTCAAACCTCAGGAGGACTTGGCAATGATATGTTTCATTGGCCCTCTATTTATAGAGGGGCTGGAGGAGAGATCACTATGCTAGTAGCCAACCAGTGTTCGATAGTTGTCTGCGTCACATTTGCCAGATGCCTTCTCTTCCCTAGGATCTAAAGACGAAGCGTCAAGCACTCCATCCAGGGTTAACATCCCCTCGAGGGGTAGTGTATTTATGCTCTCTATGCTCCCATCAAAGCGATGTCATGAATGCGCCAGTTTCTCCTCAAGAGCCATGCCCAGTTAGTCTCCTCTTTCTACATCAAGCGGCGCACCGTGCCACGTTGCGCTCTGTAATTGGGGGGCAAGTCAAATCCTCTTGCCTTCCCTTGGAGGGTGGTCAGACACCGAGAACCTAGAGGTATTTCAAGATTTGCGCAAAAGCATTTTTCTGGTGGCAACACAAGTAACATAGAACATCGCAGAGAAGCAAAATTAGAGAAGCAAAGTGGATTCTTTATTGATCTAGAGAATGACATAGCAAGCATCGAGCTCTTCCATGAGCCTCGTTCTCCTAGCCCTCATAATCCTCGCTCTCTTTTACAGAGGTGTTTGTAGGAACACGGGATCCAATCACCGGTTTGATCTTCGGATAGCTGCCACAGAGTATCACCTCGTAGCATGCAAAGCTAGTTGAAGGATAGCTCTGAGGAATTAAATCCTGGCGACCCACCACTGGCCCAACACAGGGCTTGGGTCATCCCTTCGGAACGGCTCTCAAGCGGTTAGCTTCGTGCAGGGACTCGAACAACTATGCCCATGCTCCAGCTAAGCGCTACGCGGCCTCGTTTCTTTCCAAAAGGATGATGGTTTGGAGAAAGTCTATCTCTTGCAGTAGATCTACACGGTCTCGGTTGGACCATCATGTCCTTTACAGGCCTTCTCTGCTCCTAACCGCCTCGCCTGTTGTAGGGCAAACTGCTTTGCCTTTTACACCAGTTTTGCTAGCAACGCTGGACAACGTGCTTTGCTTGCCAGGTGTTTCTCCTTCGCTAGCCTCGCCAACATACCAGATAGGGTGTTCGAGTTGCAGGAACCTTGCCCATCGTCTCTCCCTCATTGCTGGTGAGCGAGGGGTGGGGATGGGAGCATTGGTCACGAGCTTCGTTACGGGTAGTTGTCTTACCCCCCTTGTTGATTGATATCTGCACTGTGCCAGTTTTTGTCTAGGTGTCTTAGCTAATGACGGCCCCTAGAGGCACTCCAGATGCCTAGGGGGTCGCTTCTACTCAGCCTTGCCACCTCTTGGTAAGCGGCTTCTAGTTCATCTTGCAGTTCCTTGTTTCTCGCAAATAAGCTGTTGAACTCCCGTACGAGGATTTGGAGAGCCTCTTCAGTCATGCTTCTTTCTGTTTCACCAAAGCCCGGCCTTCCTCAGCAGCATCCCATGCTCTCTCTACGCGAGCAACCCTCTCTGCAAACGTCGCCTCATAATTAGCAATGGAATGCTCTAGTGCCTTAGCATAGAAATGTACTTGCAACACCAAAAGTGTCAGTATCTAGCAAAGGTTGTGACTACGATCCTCAAGAGATGTGCCTTCTATCTTGGCAGCATAATGATGTAGGGACACTTGCACCTCCACTAACATGCATCGCGGTGCCGCAACATCAACAGGAGGGATAGCATCCAGCTCCAGCTCTCCAGCTTTCAAAATGTCTGAACTGCCCTCCTCAGTCACCCAACAAGGGGCAAGTACCCCAACAAGGGACACCGGCACGTTAGTAGCAGATCAATGCTGTTGGCACCTTCCTTATGAATGTTGGACTCCAGGACGATGCCTGCGATGCCTCCATTACTACTAGGGACTCTGCTTTTTCAATCACCATCACCGAATAAGCTACCATGATTGAGCCTGTCTCATCATATTGGTCAAAAGCCTCTATTGGGACATTCTCACCACCCGGCTGTGTCTCCATTTCAGATGAATCCCTATTACATAAGACCTAACAATCCCTTTACAAAAAGAGAGATTGAAAACAAAACAAAAAGCCAGGAGGTGGGCAATGTTGCTTTACCATCCTTTTCTACATCCGAGCTACCAGACTCGCTACCAGAAGATGATCTCGCTGAAGATAGTATGCCGAGGTTAATATTCGGGTGGTACTTTACCACCTTCCTCCCGTACCACCAGGTGTCCTTGGCATAGGCATTCTGATAGGAATCTAGCAGTTCTTGGCGAAAGTCTTCTTCTTTTTGGAAAGCCTTAATGGCCTCGGCAGCAGATTTTGAGACCCGGCGCTCGGTGAGAGATGCCCTCTCCTCGGCTTCGGTAAGTGACCTTTTCAGTCTAGTTGCTTTCTCTGCCTTGCTAAGCGAAGCTCTCAACCTAGTCTCCTTGCCCTCTGCATCGGTAAGCAAGGCTCTTAGTCTAGTCGTTTTACTCTGAGCCCTAGTAAGCAATCCTTTCAGTGTTGCTGTCTCACTTTTAGCATTGGCGAGTGACTTCCTCAGAATTGCCGCCTCATCCCCAGTCCTGCTAGTCCTTTCTTGAGCTAGACAGCCTCATCTTTCCACCAGGCCATATCCTTCTTCAACCTGGTGATTTCGGCCTAAAGATCTTTGACTTGTATCAGTTCCACCGCCAAGTGCTCGTAATCTTCTTTGCCCGATTCTTTTCGGTGATCAATTGCTCGGAGGTGATGCTTAGCTATCTCACAGCATTGTCCCGTTTGCTTTCTAATGTCGAAATGCATTGAACTTGTTCTCGGTCATTCTTTAGCCTTGCTAGATACTGAAGCTGTCCTCCTGCTGCAAAGTTACTTTGTGGAAGCACCACTGGCCAAACTTTTGGCAAAGTTCTTCAAAAGTGAAAAATCTAAGCTTAGTGATCTTACTGTTGCCAAGGCACGGACGAACCACTGAACACTGTCCGAAACATTCTCTTGAAGAAGTTTCTTGAACTCGGGAGGATGTACTTATCCAATATTGAATAGCATGTCTCCCTGTCAGAAATTCTATGGCTAGACGTGGCCGACCGCCCTGCCTCCATCACCGATACCTCCTTGAAGCCCTACCTCTCTTCACGGGAGGTTCGGTGACCTCCACATTCTAGCTATGGCCATTGCTAGCCTTGCTTAGGGCTCATGGACTTCGTTGGTGGCTTGATCCACGGTTGCGATGGTGCCGCAACCTACATTTTAGCAACCTCGCTGGCAACTCTTACCACCTTGTCGATCGAAATGCCGATGGTCTTGGAGGAAGCCTTGTTTGCTCTGGGAATCGGGGCTTCCTCTGAGTATCGTCACTTTTTAGCCGTTGAAGTCTTCTCCGACTCGACCAGAACCCACTTCCCTTTTCTATCCTCCACAGGTGAAGCAGGTCTCTGAGTCGCTGCCTCTACTTTGTGATGGGACAAGCTTGTCAAAAGGCAAATTATCATTCTTTCTTTTCCAAAAAAGTGACAACTCAGAGAAGCCTAGAGAAGCATTTATGACGGTAGGTCGGCCCCTGCAGCATAAGGCTGCTAGGAGCTCTTCTCGCAAGAGATATTCAAGAGGAGGAACAATAACTATCTCTAACCTATACACCGTCTTCTCCAGAAGTTGTAATTTTGGGAGGTCCTGCACCCTCTTCCTATCTGGCAATCCCCAAGCGGTTGGGAACGGCTAGGCCACTGCGAAAGTTGCGAAGAATCGACCTTTCTAGTGGTACACCTTGGCTGGATCCTTTTGAAAACCGGTATTTTTTTTTCGGCGAAGCGTACCACCAGCCCGACGAACTAAACTTTAACTTAAGAAAGCCCTGAAAGCTCTGGCGCGATGCATCTCACTGCGTTGCACCAGATGGCAGAAGAACCCCATGTTTAGCTGCCATGCATTGGGGACCACCTAGATGGGACATACTTGGTACCACCTAAGCAGCTTGGTGATAATTGCGAGAAGCGGAAATCTCAGTCCAGCCTTGAATGCCTTTTCATACAATGCTACTCGAGTTGCCAACGCCATGGTTATCCTTTTGAAGAGACCTGGTAGCTTGTTTCTTGATTGATGTAGGAATGTTGAACTCCTTCTAGATCCTCACCATGTCTCCATCCTGGACGAACTCGATCGTTTCGGGAGTATCTTCAATTGCCATTGATCCCATCACAGGACCTCCCAGAGCACACCAAGAAAATAAGACAAAAGAAAAGAAAAAGGGAGGAAGAAGACCCTCCATGCTCGTTGCAGCACCTCCCACAATAGCAGCAGGCCTCCTTAGTAGCGAAGATCTTGGACTCCTACAGCAGATGGCAGATATGAAAGGAGGCACCTTGCTCCATTCCTATTTAAAGCTTCTAATCGCAGCTATAGCCTAGGGCCACAATGATTGACGACGATTCGCTAGCGAACACATGCCTGTAGCCTAGTGGGCATGCCATTTCACTCAAATAATAGCCATTTTGAGACACGAACCACCATCATGTGCTTGTGATCGCTTCGAATCATCGCGCATGTCTCGTTAAATGAGGTGGATGCACGCGATCCAGTTGGACGTGATACTTCATACCTTATCCCGAGTCACATGTAGCCCACACCACTAGCATCCACTGCATTACCCAGCATGGAGCAAAGCATCCTCCAAATGCTTTAACCATTGGGACCAGGGGCAAACCATCTGAGTAGCTGACCTCATCAAGCAAAGATCCTGTGTCGAGCCCTACGGTCTTCAATCTCTACTTTCTACGTCCAAGGCAAAGGAGATGCCTTGTCCTAGGAAGTGGGGAGCAATTGATGCATCTAGAAATGGTTAAGCCCACATAGATCTCCGCGTGGCTTGCCACCTCGCTTGCTAGCTTAGCACATGAAGCAGGTTCTTCAGATCCAAACACCTGGTCCCAGAGATTATGCAAGGAAACTCGGCATGCCCTCCTACAAGGGAGAAGATAACCTTGTGCCATGACTCTCAAACACCAGTCATTATCCATTAATGTAGGCATCCTATAGAAGTACACCTGCTGTGAAAAAGAGCTGTACACCGTTTTTAGCCACTCCTCTAGGGGCATGCACTTTGTAGCGATGTACCGACCACCACTTTTTGCACTGCATAATGTCTTTTAGGCATCAGGTACTCCATATACTTGGTCTATAAAAACTATTCCTCAGATCCTCCAGGCAAGTTTTTTTTTATAAGATTTTTTCAAGTAAGTTCCTCCGAAAGTCCTAAGTTCTTTGAGAGTCTTAATAGCTCTTTCAGAGCTACCTGAAGGCTCCAGATCATTATTCGGATGAAGGCTAGGGCCACCTTGCCTTGTTTAATTTTTGCATGCTCTCTCATGTGCCTCACCTATGCCTATTTCCATTGCCTCGCACACTTTCACTGCCTTACTTCCATTCCATCTTGCTTTCACTCTATCTCGCTACCACACCATCCATCTAAAAGCTACAGACATCTTTCTTTTATTTGCTTCCACGAGAGACTTAGGCATTGGAGGATCCACCACGGGGAATCACCCTATCATGGCCAGATTTCCGTGTCTTTTTTATTTTGTAGGTTTGCAATGCCCGCCGCACTTGATAGATAGAAATCTGGAGCCGTCCAACTCAGCAGCCACCTCCCACCATGTCGGTAAGTTTCAAGCAGAACTGCAACAGGATCCAATTATCTTTGTAATTGAAAAGATTGCATGTGTTGCCATTAATGTCATCTTCTCAACATTTTCATCCTGAAAGGATCTAGTTTTATGAACTGCCAATAGAGATGAAATTATACCATTTTATCAGCTTCTATTTTTGGATTCCTTCTTTCACCAAGCTTTGGGGTGATTTGCCTTTTCATTTATTTGCAAACAATGCCCACAAATATCTCCCTTAATCCACTTGCTTGGTATCGAAACATTCCAAATTAAGATATGCCATCTTGGTATTGGACCCTTTATTGGTGCCAATCTGTTACTGTGTCTGTACAAGACTGATTCGGCATATTGAGTATCAGTATGCCCTCTATATGTCATACCAATATTGAACCAATATGGTATAGTACGAGTTCTATATCACTTGGTTCAGTATAGTATGGCAGACCTTGTTCCAACTGGTGTCTTTGGATCTCACTAATCATTCACCTTCTCGGACCTAAGTAGACTAGTACTTTGAGAGCACTCTGTCAACCACCCTGGACATGTTTTTCCAGCTTTTACTCACTTTGGAGTTTGGACTATATGGATGTATGGAGATTGCATATTTCTTCTTATGCACCACATATCTGAACATTTACACATATCCACACTAACATAACGATAACCATGTCCATTTTGCCTTTTCCCAACTATCTGGAGTCAGCTTTATGGATCCTTATTTGCCAAGTATTTTTATTTAGGTCCCTGTCTGATGTTAGTTCAAGTGTTAGCTCAAGTGTCTTCGTATCCTTTCTCATGATTCCATTAATATTATTTTAACTCTTCCCCTCTTTTTCTTACTCCCTGTAATACAAACCGAAGTACCTCTATGCTAGAGTCTCCTCAAATCTTTGTTGTACATGCCCATATCATCTCAATATATGCACTAACATGAGTTTCTCAAATATATTGCTAACCTTTAAATTCTTAAAACTTGATCTCCCATCAAGTACATTGTTAGTCTATATGATCATGTATTATCATTTATGCAAGAACATACTAGTCAGGATTTGTGATACCTTTTGCATTAACATTCATAAACAAGCTCTATCATGGAACCCTAACATGAGCCGGCAGCTTTGGTTTGCTTTAATGCTATTCATTTGTTCACTCCTCTTTGCCCATATATTATCAAGTTAATGTGTTTTCTTCTTAAATATCATGAGTTATCAATAAAAGAATGGTCAGCTGGGTCATGAGTTTTTGCATTTTGACTTCTTTATTTGCTACATGCAGTTTCAGCTTTCATTGACTTATTCTCTCATATTTATCATAATCTCTTATTTGGCTATAATCTCAACGCTGCATATATCATTTCACAACGACAAATTTCCTCCTGCAGGTTGGTCAGACTGGAAAAATTGTTGCTCCAGAGCTCTATATGGCTTTTGGGGTTTCAGGAGCCATCCAACACTTGGCTGGAATGAGAGATTCGAAGATCATTGTGGCTATAAACAAAGATGCTGAGGCACCCATATTTCAGGTGACTGATCCATTCAATTAATTATTTTTCATGGTTCTTTGATGCCTAGATTTCTGCCACTAACTGGCATTATCTAAGGCTCCTGAGATATCTTTTAGCACCAATATATGATCTATTAATTTCATTTGTACTAGAATTACCTCCCTCAATTTTCAGCAACTTCTGTGACAATCTCTTCATCCTCTTCCTTGGAAATTGAAGGCAGCGGGAGTCCTCTTGCATGGGCTTCCAAAATATTGTTTTAAATAGCAGGATGGGGCTTCTGGCAACAAGACAGTTACTGAAGCCACCAAGTTATTTGGACCAAACTCAATTGTAGCTGTAGCATGAATAGTCTAGATGACTTGTAACTCAAGGGTGTCCTTGTTTGGAGCCCAATCATTTCCAGGCATTCTGTTAGGGACTTGGTAAAACTTTCTGTGGATGTGGACAACAACCTGTAAAAGATAAAAACTTTGTTATTACATGTATATCCAAGTACTGTAACTAACTACTAAGGGAATATATGAAACTTTTTCATGCCACTGATGGTACAATATTACCTATTTGGGAACCTGGGATGGTTGCTTCATGAGGTTATATCATATAATCTGGAAGGACCTATCATGTCATTTGTTTAGCCCCACATTGCATGTGTCGGGGAGGTCTTGGATACTTAAGTAAAGCCAAAAATCCCAAATTACAATTTTTATCTGGCATTTTTTGGAGAGGTCATAGGGTCATTACAAATGGTATCAGCCCAAGGTCCACTTGTGGCTAGGGGACCTGCAACATAGGCCCTTCTGGGCTGAGCATGAGCCAGTCAAGATATTTGTGCTTCTGATTGGACCCTTCTTTGGTCAGGGTGCTAGGGCTTAGATGGAGGGGAGTGTGCGAGGATGTATGCAAGCATTGTGCTTAGTCTACATTAGATGTGTGTCAAGTTCTTAGATACTTAAATAGGGCTGAGGACCCCAAAGGACAACTTTTTGTCTAGCCCTTTGGGCAAGGTCTTGGGTCATTACATAATCAGTAATATTTGGCTTTCCACTTGATATTAATATTGCAATGCAGAAAAATGTTTATGAAAGTAGAATTCTTGAGTAGAGTGGGTAACAATATTTCACAAGGGCAATTTTTTTGAAAGGTGAAAGTTATTGTGGGAAGAGGGCTAATGCTAGGTACTGTCATCCAAACAGTGATTGAAAATGTTCCCGTGTCTGTTAAAATCCTACTTATTTCACCATTCCCACTATTTTCTGTAATGGGTGATCTGTGAAATGAAAATGGACAAGGAATAGGCTATAAGATATCATATCTAATTCTAGTTGTGGCTTTTTCAATTTCAGGTTGCAGATTATGGGCTCGTTGCTGATTTATTCGACGTAATCCCAGAATTGCTAGAGAAGCTGCCAGAAAAGAAGTGATCCATGTGCTACAGCCTGTTTTATGAAGATTTAATCCAAGGTGTATAAATGAGAAAGACAAAGTTTCTGAATTTCTGGTGAAGAAATGCATCATCAAATTTTACAGTCTCCATGCCCTGATGACCGGAAAAGTAAAATAAGAAACACTACCTGATGCAAGTTCAAGTGGTTATATCTCCAGACACCTCTCACCATGGCATCAGAGTAAAATCTCGGATGCTGTGGATTTCATGGGATTTTCTGAACAATTGAATGAAAGACTAATGGGCATGCAAGAATGACTGTGTAATATATATTCTCCTATAAAGCCATCAGATATGTCTCAAAGAGACCTTGATCTTTCCAAGTTTAGGATAAGCCAAAGATTACTGGACAGACATGCAGCATTCATTGCCGATGTGTAGCAGTCTACATATTTTTTGTTTTTAAGGTTCCCTCCACCACTAATTTGGGCAGAAAAATAAGAGATGAAAGCTTTTTTCACTTATGTGTTTATCTCATTGAGGCGGTGACATCAAAATAAGAGGAAATAGCATTTTGGAGATGGTAAAGAATGCATTTTTGTTGAGATAAATGGTATTTGGGTTACAGGATAGGATTGTGCAAAAGTTGAGAATGATGATAAATCTTTTCTGGTGGAGTAAGCACTAAATTCACTCAGCAATAAATATCATCAAGGGGTTCTGAAATGTTGAAGCAGTATGGGATAATCTGTTATCTACATTGGCTTCGAATCCAGTGTTTAATAATTTGATTTTTATCTTGTCTCATTCATGATATGGGGAAAATATGGGTTAACATTAGCTGACAGATGTTTTTTCTTTTAAAGGGGATTTATCAGAAAATTCTATTTTATCAGTTGTGTCAAGCTTACGTCATGCTACGGGATGCATAACAATCTCATTTTTACCGCTAAGATGGTAGCCCGGTTAGTAGAGATTTAGCCTCATCTCTTATCGGTCATGGATTTGAGGTGTGATCATCGCGGGTGACTATTTCGGCGTTTTAGTGGTGTCAAGCAGATGTATTCAAAAAAATTACGGTTCGAATTGAATATAGTCCGGCGGGGTTGGGATCCAGTGGGAATAGCTATATTAGGATTTATCCCCCCTCATTTTCTTTATCAAAAAATAAAATCTCATTTTTGTAGGGATATTTTATGTAGTAAAATCAATAAAAAAGAAAAATTAATAAAATAATTTTGGAGTTCCTGTTGGCTGGTGGTAGTGAAAAAGTTAGGGATATATATAATAAATTCCGTTCACTCGGTCGATGCCAGTGGTAGTCAGGTTGACGTACTCACATTCGGATAGAGAACGGCTGCGAAAAAATTAATATGCGTCATGTATCAAACATTTCCTGGCTGGAATTGGAGGACCGTCTAGGGGTGGCCACGCCCGGGATCTAACTTCCCCCCAACCTCTTTTTGTTTAACAAAAAAAAAAAAAAAAATCCAAATCTAGTCATGGGGTCACTGATTGTAATATGTTAACATTACTATCATGATTTCTAAATCAAGCATGCACGTAACAATGTGAGGGGATGTATGTAAACGAAGGGAAATTATAATGACATATTTATCGTTCACATTGTATGATTAATAGCAAAGCTTTTAAGCGTTCGTGTTTTGAATTTACTAGGTATAAGGAGATCGATCACCTTTAAATCCAACCTCAAAATGGAGATGAGGGTGATGGTGGCGACGATGACAAGCAGGACAGGCGAGTTTGCTATTAGTATTTCATACGTCAAATGCATGGCTATACATATGTTAAACAAGTTGGTGCTTTTGTTAATAGTCTCATTTTATCGTTATAATATCTTTGCAACCTCATGTATACGATATCCAGAGCTAACATGACAGGGATTGCGATTTCTGCATTCTGAATCAGGGAATACTTTGTATGCAGAGCATGAAGTAGATTTGTTATTGTCAATGCAAGAGCATAAGCCATACTCTTCTTTCCCAAGAGTGGGGACGAGAGTGGGCGGACGCACATCCGGCGCTGATAACTCCTAAGAAAATAAAAAGGTAGGGCGAGTTTAAGGGAAAAGGAAAACTCTCCAGGAATCGTCGTTAGGATCCGAGCACAGTAAAATTAAAGAAATATAAACATTAATCGTTGGGATGGAGAATGATAGTTTTTTTTTTTTTTTTATAAAATAAAATATGCATACAAGTCTTGTATGAATGCATCCCAGAAAGTCACGAAATAAAATATTTTTGAGTGGCCTTGCAGGTACCCCTGCATCCGTCACAAAAAGCTATTGGGATGCTCTGCAACAAAAGCAAACATCTAATTAGCTACAGTGTTCGCCTCTTAAAAGACATAGTCCCGGATCTCCAGGGACCTCGAGGCCACATCAATCAATTCCATTGCTAGAGCAAAGGTTCTCTCCAATATAAACCTTGTCGGGCATCTTTTGGATTTGAACATCAAGAATTTTGGATAGTTAAATATGATAAGCAATATAAATTATCTCAAAAAATATAGAGATAGAGAGAGATCGAGTATAAATCTTTTATTGTGATAGGTTAATGACATCATCGACGAAAGGTATAGGTATTAGAATATTCCATTTTCATCGGTAGCCGGGTGATTGTCATGACACCACATGCAGCTTAGGTGGCCACCCGGAGATGGGCCCACCTCGGCCGAAGCCAGGCGACCCCCTGCCGCCTCGCCAGGTGTCCGTCCAGGAGGGGTCCACCTGAGCCGAGGTCGGCCGATCCTTCGCCTTTCGCCAGGTGGCCACCCGGAGACGGGCCCATCTCGGAGAAAGCCAGGCGACCCCCTGCCGCCTCGCCAGGTGTCCGCCCAGGAGGGGTCCACCTGAGCCGAGGTCGGCCGATCCTTCGCCTTTCGCCAGGTGGCCACCCGGAGACGGGCCCACCTCGGCCGAAGCCAGGCGACCCCCTGCCGCCTCGTCAGGTGTCCGCCCAGGAGGGGTCCACCTGAGCCGAGGTCGGCCGATCTTTCGCCTTTTGCCAGGTGGCCACCCGGAGACGGGCCCACCTCGGCCGAAGCCAGGCGACCCCCTGCCGCCTCGCCAGGTGTCCGCCCAGGAGGGGTCCACCTGAGCCGAGGTCGGCCGATCTTTCGCCTTTCGCCAGGTGGCCACCCGGAGACGGGCCCACCTCGGCCGAGGTCAGACCGCTCGTACGGAGAAGCCCCCGGGGAGAGAGACGGGTCCCGAGACCACCCCTCAGGCCGTACAGACCCCAGACGGCGTCCCGTACGGAGGGCGGCGGCACACGGAACGTCACTTGCATCGGCCCGGCAGGTCCCGCAGCCGAGAGATCCGATCCTGACAAAACAGGCCCCATAAACGGATGGCGCCCACGCTCGGGGAAAGGAGCGCTCTCACAGAGCCCGAGGCCTGACAACCGGCCGCTCTGCCAACGCCGCCCTCCCTCTTTTTCTCTCCTGTCTTTGCCTTTTCCCTACTGGGCCCGGCGGACGAGGTCGGAAAGCCGCCTGGCCTCCCTCACCGAAAAGGGAAAAGGAAGGAAAACAGGGGAGGGGAGTTTCCGAGGAGGAAAAGGACAAGCGCACGATGGAAGGAGATAAAGAGGGAAGAATCTGGGGACTGCAAGGTAAGCCAATTAGCCTGGGGACAAGGGAGGAGCACCGGCACAAGGCCTTGCGCCGAGAAAGAAACCAGAGATCCCGAGAGGGGAACACTGGGCGTGAGCTCGGCGAGCAGGCCCAGCCGAGATCCCGGTCCCCAGAGCGCTTCCTTCACCAATTAACTCTCTAAGTCGGGGACCCTCTCGAGGGCCCGGGCGGGAGAGTCTGTTCCTCCTCGTCGTCTACTGACTTGACCGTCGGAGCTCCCTCGCCGGGATCCCCGGCCAGGGTCTTCTAACCCCTTTCTTGCAGGTTCTCCGCGGGAAGGGAGGCTCCCTCGCCAGGCGGTCGGGAAGGATCGGCTGATCCGCGGCACGGGCGCGACGACGAGAGCGGCAACAGATTGGCGCACCAGGTAGGGGGGGCAGGACACTAACCCCTAGTGGGAACCAGCTTTCTGCAGGTGTCGCGCTCTCCAGCAATGGTGGTCACTCGTGGTCGCGAGGCGTCCACCAGCCGTGTGGGAGAAGCCCACTCCCCTCCAGGGGGCCACACCCCCGAACGGGAGCTTCCGGCTCCTCCTCCTCTTTTGCAGCAGCCTGCCCCGGTGGACGGATCCCTTGCGGCCATCGTCCAGCAGCTGCAGACCTTGACCTCAGCGGTCCGACAGCTTCAGCATCAGCAGCGGTCCCGGCCACTCAGCCGCAGCCAGGGACTCCCGCGGCCCGAGCCGCGGGGCAGCGTGGGAGCCTGCACTCAATCCAGGGCAGGCCGTCCCATCCGCGGGCTACCTCCAACCCTCGGGGGAGCCACCAAGCTCCCTTGAAGAGAAACTACTCCGGTTCGGGGGATCACGAGAGTCGATCCCCGGCCGATGGGGCCGAAATGGCGCATCGCAGCAAGCGACGCCGAGGCCAGACCTCGCGCCGAGACCGATCGGCGCCCCCTTCACCTGCAGTCTCGGTGGAAGACTCCACCGACGAGGCCATCCGGCGCCAGGCCGAGAAGCGCTTGGAAGAGCATGAGCGCAAGTTGGCGGAGTTCGCCCGACGGTTCGCCGACCTGCAGAACTCGTCGGCTGGCCCGGCGGGCTACGACTCCCGCCCCCCTTTCTCTGAAGAAATCCAGGCGAAACCGATCCCGAAACGGTTCCGCATGCCGCAGGTGGACCCCTACGACGGGACCACCGACCCCCTGGACCATTTGGAGAGCTATAAAGCTCTCATGAGGGTCCAGGGCGCCACCGACGCCCTCCTGTGCATCGCCTTCCCAGCGACCCTTCGGAAGGCCGCTCGAGTCTGGTTCACCCGTCTCGAGCCCGGATCCATTTGCTCCTTCCAGCAGTTGGAAAGAAAGTTCGTGGCGCACTTCGACGCCTGTCGAAAGGTGCCAAGAGAGGTGGACAGCCTCTTCTCCATCCGCCAGCAGGACCAGGAGCTGCTCCGGGACTACATCACCCGGTTCAAGACCGCAGCACTGGAGATCTACAGCTTGGACGAGCCCGTCGCCATGCTGGCCTTAAAGCGCGGACTCAAGACGTCCCGCCTAACTTATTCCCTGGACAAGAAGCCGCCCAGGACGTATTCTGAGCTCCTCCTCCGCGCCCACAAGTACATCCAGGTGGAGGAGGCCGACCGCACCCGTCGAGAGCTGGACGGGAAGACTCCAAAGAAGCCGCTCCCGAGGGACATCCCGGGAGCTCGGAGGCCCGGGCCATCTGCCGAGCTCCGCCCAAATCCAAAGCCGAGAGGCGAAGCCACTCCAGAGCGGAGGTACACCCCTCTCCTCGCACCTCGAACGAAGATCCTCATGGAAATCGAGGGCGAGCGCTACCTCCGCCGACCTCCTCCTCAGAACCCGAGAGCCGCCCGAGACAAATCGAAGTACTGCCAGTTCCATCGCGAACACGGGCACGACACGGAGGAGTGTCGCCATCTGAAGCGGGAAATTAAGGAGCTGATCAGCAGGGGTTACCTAAGGAAGTTCGTCAAGACCGAGGCCCCCTCTGAAGGGCAGCCGCTCGCGGCCCTGCCGCCTGTCCCGGTGATCGACAACCGCCCGACGGAGAAGCCCGTGGGCATGATCTCGCGCGGGCCCGGCCGAGCAATGAAGAGAGCCCGGGAAGTCCCGGAGAATGTAATCCCTCCCGAGGGAGGGGAAATTAATGACAATGTAAACAACGATGCCGTGGTGGTCGAGATGACCATCGCGAAGCATCCTGTACATCGAATCATGGTGGATAGTGGAAGCTCGGCCGACGTACTTTTTTATGATGCTTTCTCTCGAATGAACTTATCCCCTGATCGGCTGAAACCAGTGCACATCCCGCTGGTGGGTTTTACAGGAGACTCCGTGGGGGTCGAAGGGGAGATCACTCTCCCGGTCACCGCCGGATCCCCGCCCCGGCAGGCGACCGTCATGATAACGTTCACTGTCGTCAAGCTCCCTTCGCCTTACAACGCCATTCTCGGGCGTCCCGGGCTCAACCAACTGGACGCCACCATCTCCACGAGGAGGCTGTTGGTGCAGTTCCCCACGCCTTCCGGGCCCGGGGAAATGAAGGGGACAGTCCAACCGGTTCCGCTCTGCCTCCAGACGGTCCCAGGCACCAGGAGTGCAGAGCTCGCCCACGATATCGAAGATCTCGATCTGAGAGAGAAGGAACCCAGGGGAGGGCCCGTAGAGCGCCTGCTAACCTTCCCCCTCGGTTCGGACCCCATGAAGACGGTGCAAGTCGGGGCCCAGCTCCCCGAGGAAGAGCGAGCCCGCCTGCTGGAGTTCCTCCGAGCCAACGCTGACGTGTTCGCCTGGTCAGCGGCCGACATGCCAGGCATCCCGCCCGAGATCATCATGCACAGCCTGAACGTGGACCCGAGTTGCCGCCCGGTCCGCCAGAAGAAGAGAAGCTTTGCCATGGAGAGGCAGAAGGCGATCAACGAGGAGGTAGAAAAGCTCCTCGCCGCCAGTTTTGTCCGGGAAGTTCAATACCCCAGCTGGCTAGCAAACGTGGTCATGGTAAAGAAGAGTAGCGGTAAGTGGAGGATCTGTGTGGACTACACCGATCTCAACCGAGCCTGCCCGAAGGATAGCTTCCCTCTGCCGAAGATCGACCAGCTGGTCGACACCACCTCGGGGCATCGTCTCCTGTCATTCATGGACGCCTTCTCCGGATACAACCAGATCCGGATGAACCCGGAGGACGAAGAGCGCACTGCCTTCATAACTGACCGCGGGACTTTCTGCTACAGGATGATGCCCTTCGGCCTCAAGAACGCGGGGGCGACGTACCAACGTCTGGTCAATAAAGTCTTCAGAGACCAGATGGGCCGCAACATGCAGGTGTACGTGGACGACATGCTGGTAATGAGCAAACTCGATTCGGACCACGTGGCCGACCTGACGGAAACATTCGGCAACCTCCGGCGCCATCAGATGAAACTCAACCCGGCGAAGTGCGCCTTCGGCGTCTCCGCCGGGAAGTTCCTGGGGTTTATGGTGACCCAGAGAGGAATCGAGGCCAACCCGGAGAAGGTCCAGGCCATCCTGGACATGGAGCAGCCCGCCTCCAAGAAGCAGGTGCAACAACTAACCGGCCGAGTTGCGGCCCTTAGCCGTTTTATTTCCAGGTCGGCGGACCGCTGCCGTCCCTTCTTCAAGGTGCTGAGGAAGATGAATGGCTTTGCTTGGACCGAGGAGTGCCAGCAGGCCTTCGAGGAGCTGAAGAAGACGCTCGCATCCCCACCTCTGCTGTCCAGGCCCGAGGAGGGAGAGGAGCTAACCCTCTACTTGGCGGTTACCCCAGAGGCCGTCAGCTCTGTCTTGGTCCGAACCGACGACCACGGGCTCCAGCGGCCGGTGTACTATACCAGTAAACTCCTCCGAGACGCGGAGCTCAGGTATTCCCGGCCCGAGAAACTTGTTTTTGCGCTAATAGTGTCTGCCCAGCGTCTCAGGCCCTATTTCCAAGCGCACCCCATCGCCGTCTTGACGGACCAACCGCTGAAAGCGGTGCTCAGCCGACCTGATACCTCGGGACGATTGGCCAAGTGGGCACTGAAACTCAGCGAGTTCGACATTACATACCGACCGAGGTCGGCCATGAAGGCGCAGGTGTTGGCCGATTTCTTGGTCGAGTGCGCAGGCTTGGGCAAGGAGCCCGAGGAGGGCCCCCCGGCCCGGTCGATGGACGTTGGCACCGACGAGCCCGGAGAGGACGCCTGGATCCTCCATGTGGACGGGGCCTCAAACTCCGGCGGAAGCGGAGCTGGGCTCATCCTTGCCAACGGCGACGGGGTCGTCGCCGAGTGCGCGCTCCGCTTCCAGTTCCCCGCAACAAACAACCAGGCGGAGTACTAGGCACTTCTTGCCGGACTGAGAGTCTCCCGCGAGCTGGGCGTGACCAACCTCAGAGCTTTTACTGACTCCCAGCTCGTGGCGGGGCAGGTGTCCGGGGAGTACGTCGCGCACGACCCCCAGATGGCGAAGTACTTGGAGCTCGTCAAAGCGGGCGCGTCCAAGTTCCGGCGCTTCAACATCTTCCATATCCCCCGCGGGGAGAACGCCCGCGCGGATGCCTCTCTCGGCTGGCAACTCTGCCGGACACGATGTTGGGACGCGCTCATGTGGAGCGACTTGAGGTCCCAAGCCTCGAAGCACCGGTGGAGGTCCATCAGGTCAGCCAGGAGCCCGGCTGGATGGACAAGTACGCTGCGTACATCACCAACGGCACCCTGCCGGAGGACCGGGAGGCGGCTCGCCTCATCAGGAAGAAGGCCGTGCGGTTCGTCCTGATGGACGGGCAGTTATATCGAAGATCCTACTCTTACCCCCTCCTCAAGTGCATCGGACCCACAGAAGCCAAGCTCGTGCTCCAGGAGATTCACGAAGGCATCTGCGGGAACCACGTGGGGGGCAGGGCATTGGCATACAAGGCCCTCCGTCAAGGCTACTTCTGGGAGACAATGAAGGAAGACGCCGCCGACTTCGTGAAGAAGTGCGATCGGTGCCAGCGTCACGCCACGGTGCAGCGGCAGCCCTCCAACCCAATCTCTCAGCTCTCAGCCCCCTGGCCGTTCGCCCAGTGGGGGATGGACCTCCTGGGCCCATTCCCGCCGGCGTCCGGTCAGCGAAAGTTCTTGATAGTGGCTATCGACTACTTCACGAAGTGGGTCGAGGCCGAGCCCTTGGCGAGAATCACCGAAGCAAACGTCGCCAAGTTCTTCTGGAAGTCCATCGTCTGTCGCTTCGGCCTCCCCCACACCGTGGTCACCGACAACGGACGCCAGTTCGACTGTCGGGAGTTCGAAGACTTCTGCAGCGACCTCGGCATCAAGCATCGCTTCACCTCGGTGGCGCACCCTCAGACCAACGAGGAAGCCGAAGTCACGAACAGGACCATTCTTCAGGGCCTCCGCACGCGGCTAGACCAAGCCAGGGGCAGGTGGGCCGACGAGCTGCCCAGCGTTCTTTGGGCATACCACACTACCCCAAGGACGGCTACCGACGAAACTCCATTCAACCTCGTCTTCGGAGCCGAGGCAGTCATCCCGATCGAGCTCAGCCTACCCACACTGCGCGTGGAGCAATATGATGAGACAGAAAACCCGGCCAGGATGATGCTCAACCTGGACCTTCTCGAGGAAACGAGGGACAAGGCCCGAATCCGAATGGCGGCATACCGGCAACGTGTAGCCAGATATTACAACTCCCGAGTGCGGCCGAAGGTTTTTCGTCCCGGGGACTTGGTCCTCCGACACGCGGAAGCCTCCCAGCCACGGGAATGCGGCAAGCTTTCACCCAACTGGGAAGGCCCATATCGGGTGGCGGAAGCCCTCCCCCATGGGGCATATTACTTGGAAGAATTGGGAGGTGCCAGGTCCCCCCGGACTTGGAACTCCTCGAACCTGAGAATGTACTACCAGTGATGTAAGGCTCCCAGTTTCTGTAACAAAAGCTTCCCCGGTTCATGCACTCCCTCCAAAACTTCGACAAGAAGGCCTGAGGCATTGAGCTCAGTCCGGAAGATCCTGGGCTTCGGCCTGGAAGGTGGCGCCGAACCCAGTTCGCCCATGCAAGCCCGGAGCACAGCTCAGCAAGCCGCGCAAGGTTTGAGAAAGCCTGCGGCATTGAGCTCAGTCCGGAAGATCCTGGGCTTCGGCCTGGAAGGTGGCGCCGAACCCAGCTCGCCCACGCAAGCCCGGAGCACAGCTCAGCAAGCCGCGCAAGGTTTGAGAAAGCCTGCGGCATTGAGCTCAGTCCGGAAGATCCTGGGCTTCGGCCTGGAAGGTGGCGCCGAACCCAGTTCGCCCACGCAAGCCCGGAGCACAGCTCAGCAAGCCGCGCAAGGTTTGAGAAAGCCTGCGGCATTGAGCTCAGTCCGGAAGATCCTGGGCTTCGGCCTGGAAGGTGGCGCCGAACCCAGTTCGTCCACGCGAGCCCGGGACACAGCTCAGTGAGCCGCGCAAGGCTTGAGAAAGCCTGCGGCACCAAGCTTAGTCCGGAGATCCCGAGTTTCGGTCTGGAAAACGGTGCAGAAACCGTGTTGTCCGCCCAAGCATGAAGGCAACCCGAAATCAGACCTGCTCAAGGTTTGCCTCGCTGCAACGTGGCTCAGCGGGCCCCATCATTCGATTGGAGCAATGGAAGGACCAAGCCTGCAGCTACTTCAGGTGTTCCAGACCGACATCTCAGAAAGAAAAGAAGAGAAGAGTATAACGAAACTACGAACAATGTTTCGATAAAACTTGGATCTTCATTAATATAAGTGGTCGTTACAAAGCTGGGAGCCCCGACAGGCCGGGACTCCCCAAAAGAACAAAAACTACAAAGATGAAATAACAAGATGGCGCCGGGTCACTGGGGCGCGGGTTCGGAGCCATCTGCCGGAGGCGCGGGCGCTGCTTCCTCAGCTTCTGCAGTAGCCGGCTCCTGGGGCTGCTCCGGGGCCACGGCATCGCTGGTCGACGGCGCCGCAGGCATCGCTCTGGCCGCGCCGGGAACCCTGCTCTCGCCCCCTGGCTTCCGGCCGCCGACGACGACCCCGCTCAGGTCCAGGTGGGGGAAGAAGGCCCCCACCTTCTCCCGGCACATCCGGAACCCCTTCAGGAAGGAGTCCACGGCGGCCTCCCGGACCTCCGCCGTGAACTCGTCGGAGGCTCGGAACTTGGGGACGGCTTCTTGCGCTTCCCGCTTGGCCGCCTCCAGGAGCCCGTTGACGTAGGCGCTCCGCTCCTTCGCCGCGGCCACCTCTCGTCGGGCCTCCTCCAGCTGGCGCTCCACCCAGCTGGAGTGGGCCTGCAGGCGGGCCTTCTCTGCCGCCTCCTCCTCGGTTCGGCGCTGATTGGAGGCCCGCTCCTCCGACAAGGAGGCCTCCAGCTCCTTGTTCCGCTCCTCGGAACGCGCCAGGTCAGATCGGAGGGCTTGCTTCTCGGCTTGCAGCTCGGCCCCCTTCTCCATCAGGTCCTTCATGTCGGCCGCGAGCTTGCCGAGTTTCAGCTCCCGATCGGATTCCCTCTTGGCGTTCCCTGCGAGGTAATTCCTCAGTAAGAGGACGTCGTTCCCGATCTGCAATACAAAGGCAACACCTGTCAGAGCAGAGGCAGAAAAGCCTCGAGGTTGAAAAGAGAGAAAGAAGAGGAAGCCCACACTCACCGTAAAAAGCTGAGGAAGGATGCCGAGCAGGGCGTCCGCATAGTCTCGGCCACCCCGAGCTCGGCGGTCCCGGGCGGTGGAGGCGTACTCCATCATCTTCTCCGCCAGCCCCCTGTCGAGGATGACCGAGTCCCGGTGGGAGATCACCGGTGCCGGACCTTTCGGGCCGGCCCCTGCGGCAGCTGCCCCCTCGGCCGGAACCACAACTGACGGGCCGGCGGTCGCCACAGACGGCGCTGTCGGGCCGGCGGCGATGACGGGCCCGGAGACAGGCGGAGCGGCGGGCGCTGGAGCTCTCTCTGCGGCGCCGCCAGGTCTCGTGGCCGAAGCACCGGGAACCCCGCCCTGAGGAGGCCTGGGCGGGGAAATGGCAGCATCCGGGTCGGGCACGGTCGCCGCCACGACCTCCCGGCTCGTCTCTGTACGAGCCCTCTTCGCTGCGGGCTCATCCACCTCCACGGCGTCCCGCTGGGCCGCCCCCTCCAAGAGGTTCTCCAGAGAAAACTTCATCCCTGCAAAATGAAAAAGACAGAAGGTCAGACAGCTCGACCTTAAAGAAAGAGGGGGAGGCAGAAATCAATGCGGGGCCAAATCTCACCAGTCTCACGGATGGGACTGATGCCGGCCTCATAAAGGTTCTGCTCAGAGAGCAGAACCTCGAGCGCCGGGACCACGTCACTCAGGAGCAGGGCGTAGGACTCCTGGTCCGCAGACTCCACTCGGGAGTTCCGGTTCGGCGACCGGTCCGGTTCGCTCCAGGCCCAATCGACGTCGTAGACCGAGGCGAAGAAAAACCGGCTCTTCCATCCCTTGACCGAGGAAGGAAGGTCGAACCGGAGACACCTAGGCCGGGGCGAGATGTACCACCAGCCGTCATCGGTGGAGCACTTCTTCAGGGTGAACAGGGCCCTGAAGAGAGAAAAACGGGCAACAAACCCGTGAAAGTGGCAGAAGACAATGAAGGAGAAAATGACCCGGATGGCATTAGGAGCCAGCTGGGCCGGGACGAGCCGGAAGTGGCTGAGGAAGGAAAGAAAGAAAGGATGCAGGGAAAAACGAAGACCCCCGAGGAGGAAGTCTTCGTAGAAAGCAATGCGGCCGGGGCCACTCATGGTGACACGCTCCCCGGACCCGGAGCAAAGAGACGGATAGACCCCGGGATGCCATAGGCATCCCGGAGCAGAGAAAGGTCGCCTTCGGTCATGGTAGAAGCATGACCGGAGGGACCGGCGGGAAGAGATGGCGGAGCAGGAAGAGAAGGCAAGGCAGGAAGAGAGCGGAGGGGCACGGCAGGCGCAACCGGAGGGGACCGGATCCCCCTGGGGATGCCAATAGTGACACCCCCGGGTTGCAAATGCCGGCGGACCTCCTCTGGAATTACCTCCTCATCCGAGGAGGAAGAAGATGGAGTCCTCGGCCGGGATGGACCGGCCTCGTCCGGATTGGAAGAGACATGGCGACGGCGCGCCATGGAAAAGGAAAGGACAAGGAAGTCGGACAGAAAATGCGAAAGAAGGAGGGGGGGCCGAAGAAGGAGAAGGAGGCACTCACCGAAAATGCACAGACGAGCGCGAGCAGCAGAAGTTGTTAGCCTGCAGCAAACCGCCCACGAAGCAAGGGAAAAGGCCTCGTTCTGGAAAGTCCCCTCCCTTTCAAACTCAGCCGACAGCAGCCGTACCCATCATTCTGCCTCCGACCACTGGATGGTCGCCACGTGGGCGCACGCCCGACACCGACGCCTCGTTAGCAGAGTAACGGCCTCTGCCTCGAAGCGACGCATTGATTACGGGCAAGTGGACGACGCGTGGCGGCTCCCCATAGGTCTTCAGCTGCATCGAGCCACGACGAGCAAGGATCGTGGCAATTATGATGCAAGATCTTCGCCTCCCCACGTCATGTCCGCAATTAATCCCGACGTTCCGTTCTACGATGTCCCGACGGAACGGCGGGCTGGGGGGCAACTGTTACAGCCGTGACAGTGACGTGGACAGGCTCAGGTATCGCCGAATGAGAGCAAGCCATGTGTAAGTTTCCCCGCCGGATTTTGCGCCACGTCCACAAAGCTAGGAGCGGCAAGGACCGCACCACCCTACGACTGTTTGAAGCAAACCGCCCTCGCCGAGGTCAAGCTCGGCCCGGAGTTCCTCTACCACCTCATTGGCGCCCGGGCCCGGAGGGTTTCCGCCCAAGTGAGGTCGGCCGAAGTCGGGCGACCCCCTACCGCCTCGCCAGGTGTCCGCCCAGGAGGGGTCCACCTGAGCCGAGGTCGGCCGATCCTTCGCCTTTCGCCAGGTGGCCACCCGGAGACGGGCCCACCTCGGCCGAAGCCAGGCAACCCCCTGCCGCCTCGCCAGGTGTCCGCCCAGGAGGGGTCCACCTGAGCCGAGGTCGGCCGATCCTTCGCCTTTCGCCAGGTGGCCACCCGGAGACGGGCCCACCTCGGAGAAAGCCAGGCGACCCCCTGCTGCCTCGCCAGGTGTCCGCCCAGGAGGGGTCCACCTGAGCCGAGGTCGGCCGATCCTTCGCCTTTCGCCAGGTGGCCACCCGGAGACGGGCCCACCTCGGCCGAAGCCAGGCGACCCCCTGCCGCCTCGCCAGGTGTCCGCCCAGGAGGGGTCCACCTGAGCCGAGGTCGGCCGATCTTTCGCCTTTCGCCAGGTGGCCACCCGGAGACGGGCCCACCTCGGCCGAAGCCAGGCGACCCTCTGCCGCCTCGCCAGGTGTCCGCCCAGGAGGGGTCCACCTGAGCCGAGGTCGGCCGATCTTTCGCCTTTCGCCAGGTGGCCACCCGGAGACGGGCCCACCTCGGCCGAGGTCAGACCGCTCGTACGGAGAAGCCCCCGGGGAGAGAGACGGGTCCCGAGACCACCCCTCAGGCCGTACAGACCCCAGACGGCGTCCCGTACGGAGGGCGGCGGCACGCGGAACGTCACTTGCATCGGCCCGGCAGGTCCCGCAGCCGAGAGATCCGATCCTGACAAAACAGGCCCCATAAACGGATGGCGCCCACGCTCGGGGAAAGGAGCGCTCTCACAGAGCCCGAGGCCTGACAACCGGCCGCTCTGCCAACGCCGCCCTCCCTCTTTTTCTCTCCTGTCTTTGCCTTTTCCCTGCTGGGCCCGGCGGACGAGGTCGGAAAGCCGCCTGGCCTCCCTCACCGAAAAGGGAAAAGAAGGAAAACAGGGGAGGGGAGTTTCCGAGGAGGAAAAGGACAAGCGCACGATGGAAGGAGATAAAGAGGGAAGAATCTGGGGACTGCAAGGTAAGCCAATTAGCCTGGGGACAAGGGAGGAGCACCGGCACAAGGCCTTGCGCCGAGAAAGAAACCAGAGATCCCGAGAGGGGAACACTGGGCGTGAGCTCGGCGAGCAGGCCCAGCCGAGATCCCGGTCCCCAGAGCGCTTCCTTCACCAATTAACTCTCTAAGTCGGGGACCCTCTCGAGGGCCCGGGCGGGAGAGTCTGTTCCTCCTCGTCGTCTACTGACTTGACCGTCGGAGCTCCCTCGCCGGGATCCCCGGCCAGGGTCTTCTAACCCCTTTCTTGCAGGTTCTCCGCGGGAAGGGAGGCTCCCTCGCCAGGCGGTCGGGAAGGATCGGCTGATCCGCGGCACGGGCGCGACGACGAGAGCGGCAACAGTAGCCAATTACTTTCTTGTCCTTAGGTAACTTGACTAATTCACAAGTCTGATTCTTTTTCAAAGATTGAAGCTCTTCAACTATAGCCATGGTTCATTGCTCGGTTTATGGGCTACCAATAGCCTTCTGATATGTAGTTGGCTCATCACCAATGATGTCCGCAACACTCAAAGCACGATAAACTTACTCAGTATAAATAGAATCCTCAAAACCATATCTTTGAGGTACTCTTATATGGCACCTGGGTTTGCAAATGTCAATACTATTATCCTGAACCTGACCTTGCTTGGTAATCTTCTTTTGAGTCTATATCTTTGCATCCATTTGTTGTTGTTGCTCATTTTGAATGTGTTTCTCCTATTGGCTACTACTGTTGTGATTTAATAGTCTAATCAACATCCATAATAGTCCAATCCTGCTGACCCTGAACCTGACCTCCCTGTGAAGAACTAGGCTAAATCTATCATGAAGTAGTAGCTATCTCATGAAAAGTCATATGCTTGTTGACTAGAAATTCTTGGAATCTAGGCTCTATGTACTATAATCTATAGCCCTTTACCCTATATGTGTATCCAAGAAATATGCACTTCTTAGTCCTGAGATTTTGCTTTCCATCTCTGACACGTGCATTTACTAGATATCCAAAAACTCTAAGTATCAAATAATCTGTAGGTCTTCCTGTCCACATCTCTTCCGAAGTCTCCATTTTATTGTTAATGTTGGAGACAAGGATTTAGGTCCTGGCAGAACATCCCACGGGCCGTCGAGATGGGGTACCATCTCATGTGTTGGGACAAGACATCCTGCCAGCATCCCAACATCCCAATCGGGATACCTTGGGATATCCCTTGCCCGAGTATCGGGATGGGATGGGATGGGATGCCAATGCATCCTATTCTATGAAAAAATCGGGACAGCCTCGTCCCACGGGATTTAAAACCTTAGTTAAAGATCAATCTATAATATAGTAGACTGTGTATGCAGCCTCTATCCAAAAATCTCTATTCAATTCAGAACTTGATAGCATATATCTGACTCTCTAATAGTATGCGATTCATACATTTCGCCATACTGTTCTACTGAAGTATACCCACTATGGTTCTATGTCTAATAATGCCTTCTAATTTATAAAAATCATCAAACTCTATAGAGAAAAATCCCAATCCATTATCAGTCTGAAAGGTTTTCATGTTCCTTTCAGTCTGCCTCTCGACTATAGCCTTCCATTTCTTGAATGTATCAAATACATCATTCTTATTCTTGATAATATAAATTTAGACTTTGTCAGAATAGTCATTAATAAACAAAAGCAAATATCTGGATCCATCCTCAGATGTAATTAGGACAGATCCCTATAGGTTAGAATGAATATAATCCAATATAATCGCTATCCTATGCATGCTTGTAGAAAAGCTAACTCTGTATTATTTCTAAATACATAGTGCTCATAGAATCCAAGTGCATCAATCTTCTAACCACCTAGCAGACAATACCTGCTCAGCTCCTGTAAATCTTTATCTGACATGTGGCCCGGCCTTTGATGCCATAATTATGTCAATTGCTCAACAAATGACTGTACTGCTGAAGTCTATCTAAATACTATACTACCATCAAGATAGTAAAGGGTGCCATTTAATTTATCTCTCAATAGAGTCAATACTCCTTTATTAATAGTTATAGATCTTCTAGCCTATCTGCCCTCAAAACTTGCACTATCAAGGGCATATATTAAGAGAAGATTTCTCTTCAATTGAGGAATATATCTAACATCATCTAGAGTCACTACAGTATTTACATGAGATTTGATCTGAACTTTATCAATACCTACTACTTTGGAGATGGTATCATCTCCAAAAAGAACGATGCCTTTCTGACATAATCTAAAAGAAGAGAACCATTTTTATGGGGTGTCATATGGAAAGATGCTCCAATGTCTACGATCCAAGTATCAGCCTAACTGATACTGCAGGTAACTATAAATACTGCATTATCTATAACATTACTATGATCTTCTGATGTAACTATAACTGATATCGAATATGAGACCGTTCCTTTATCTTTTTGTTCCTTCTCTTTTATAAACCATAGAAGTCTACATTTAGATTTCCAGTGGCCTGGCTTCTTGCAATAGTGACAAACATCAGGTCTTCTAGGCCTAGACTCTGATCTTGTTTTGGACTTACTTTTACCTTATCCACCTTTTCTTTGCTCATCTTTGCCTCTAACTGTAAGTTCTTGTACTACAGTCGGAGTCTGATTCTCTAACTATACTTTTAACCTAAGCTCATTGGATAACAAAGTGACTTCAACCTCTTCAAGACTTATAGTTTTTCTTCCACAGAACATGGCAATAGTAATATTCTCAAAAGACTTAGGCAAAGAATAAATTAGAATCAAAGCCTTGTTCTCCTCATCAACATTAAAACCAATATTTGTCAAATCAAGTAAGAGCTTATTATATTTATCTAAATGATCTTTGAGTGAAGTCCCTTTCGCTAAACAAAATATGTGCAACTTTTTTCTCAAATACACTATTATGAAAGACTTTGCCATATACAGACTATCTAATTTATCCTATATATCTTTAGCTGTATCAAGATTCATAATATTGCAGAGAACTTTATTACTTAAACCTGAAAATAAAGTTTCTAGTGCTCTCTCATTGATTTTCTCTTTGACAGTCTCAATATCTCTTGGAATTGCATCCATACCTTTGAGGGCTATTGCTATACCCTCTTTGATCAATAAATATTTTATTCTTACCTTCATAATGCGGAATCATCTGTGTTGTCAAACATCACCACTTCATGCCTTGTAGTAGTGGAATAAAAAATAACCACCCATGAGCTATTGAAGAATTTTGTTGCCCATCAGATGCCATCCAAATACTCTAATAATAATTGTTGGGGTTGCACGTAGAGGATTGGATCACTTTAAACTTCTAAATTAATATTCTATCTCATTGAGGCATTTTACCGAACATATCATATGTACAATTAACAAGCACAAGAAAGATAATAAATTTATGTTGTTCGGTAAATCTACCTATATTCATACAGAGAAGGCGCAATCTACTATATAATTATCCTGAACTTGGATATAAAAGTAATACAAATATCCAAATAAAAGGATCTCAAAATAATCACAAAAGAGATAAATATACTGCAACAATAAACCAAATGGACAATACTTTTCTTGGCCTTGGCTATGAATTAAGAGAAGATAATATGAGAGATGGATCAATACCTTATCGACTATGGCAATCAATTAAGAGAAAGATATTTCTCCAGGCGGTGAAGAACAAAGTAATTGGTGCCTTCGACAACTTGAGTATAAATAGATCGGAGATCAAGAGAGTGAGACCAAAGGGCTACTACAAACAGAGAGCAATCAAAATTTGGGGGCTTCACAAAACTAAGAATCTTATACTCCTTTTAAAGGAAAACAATAAAGAAGAGTCTGGATCGAAGAATGCCAGAGTTCTCTGAGATTAAATCCAAATTGAAGAAGAGTTCCAAATGAAAAAAATTCTTCTATCCATTCTAAACATTATCGAAGAAGGAATTCCATTCAAAGAAAAAAATTGTTGATCCCTAAATTATTATTATTTGGAGCAACAATCATAATAGTATGTTAGACCATGAAGTAATGATTCTAAAAGGAAGCGATCATGTCTGATATTCAACAAATGGTTTAGCAAGTATGATCTTTTGCCCTTTGCCATATAGATATGTAACCACTACTAATATCTAAGGCCGACCTCCAAAGACTTGGCAAGCCAAAAAAAAAAAAAGAAAAAAAAGGTCATTACGTATAACAGAAAATAACACTCATTTAGACCTTTATGAGTTCAAGATCTCACCTTCATAATGTTGTCATCAATTCTATCCTAGAGGGCAGGTAAAGAATTGATATCATTTAACAAGTAACATAGATACACTAGGAGCAACTACCTTGAAATACAATAATACTTTCTTGAGCAAAACAACTTACATATAATGTAATGAATCGAAGCACATGAGCTGCTACTTTGAAATGAAATCATTTTTTCTTTTAGAATGTCTAAGAAAGGGAGAGCAAAAGTGGAATCTAGGGTTTTGGGATCTCCTTTGAAAGGGGTAAGATTTTCCTCTTTGGGCTTTATCTTGCTGTGCTTGGGAACAATGGCAAATTGCCTCGAGGGCCTTCTCCTATTTGGGGGGTGAGTAATTCTTTGTCCACTAGGGTGGTGTATAAAAAATACACCATCAAAGATGGTTAGGCCATGCAAGGGCCACGTAAACTCTATTTTGCAATGCACATTTAATGTTTACAGCTTTATCTTTTTGTTAAAATTTTTGAATGATGAAAATATTCTTTTATTGTAAAAAAATTATGATACTTATTGGTTTAGGTTTTGACAACATGTGTCATAAGGCCGAGGTTATTTTCATCAGTAAAAATTTTTTGAACTTTTTCAATAACAAAAATATTCCTAGGCCATATGATATATGGATATCATAATTCAAGTCATGAAATGTTATAATGCAAGTCACAGATGTTATATATTTTTTTTAAGAGAGGAGTATTTTTGTCATTCAAGATTTTTAACAAAAAGGTAAAGCTGCAGAGATTAAATGCACGTTGAAAAGCAAGATTTATATGGCTCAATTAAATTATGTGGTATATTTTTTTTTCACCGGGTGCGGTGCATAAAAACTTTCTTTTTGGAGGTGGTGGAGGTAGGCTAGTTGAGGAGGCTAGTTTATGGGCTCAAGTGATTCAGGGCCTATAATGTTTTCATTGGAAGATGTCTAGGGTGTATGTGGATGATGTAGTTGCTTTGAAAAGAAGCTTCACTTAGATTGTGGTATCCATAGATGAAGAAATATACCGATCTACAGCCCGTTGGAAACATTCGTTGGTTGGTAAATTTCTTGGTCGAGGATTCTCTCCTGAATTTGTCCAAAAAGAGATGAAAATTAGATAGAATATGGATAATCAATTCTATGTTTTCTCAAGGGTTTATTTGCTGTTTTCATTGTGCTTCTGAGGAGGCTACAACAAAGACCTTGGTCCTTGGCAAGTCAACTTTTGGCCCTTGAAAGTTAGCAATTGAATTTCCAAATAGTTTAGAATATTGTACACCTGGTAAGTGTTTAGATTTGGTTTCTAGACTTACCATTGAAATTGTGAGAGGAGCAAGTTGTTAGAATTGTGTCCAATCCATTATAGGTCAGCCCTTGTTTCTAGATGGCTAGACTTAGAATACTACAAAGATGGGTTATGCTCATGTTCGTGTGCTTCTGGATACCCCAACAAATATTTTCCCAAGAGTGAGGGTTAGAGTTGAGGTTTTTATGATGTGGTAGTCATTTATATATGAAAAGCTTTCTGAGATATGCAATATTTGTGGCCAAATTGGATTGACCATTTAGTCCTATGGTTGCTTGATAGTATAGGGTTAGATGAAAAACTTGTGTTTGGCCCTTAAATTAGAGTTGCTAGGGTTCTGGTTGGTCCAACTTTTGGTTTCAAGTCATAGAGATCCCCTACTCCTAACCCTCCTACTATTGGTGAAAGTTTTGAGATAGAGTAGGTTAATCCCCCCAAAAGGAAAGCTCCTTTGGTATTACCTACTACATCTACATTTTCTCCACTTATAAATGTTCATTCTAAGGGGATATCAGTACCTCAATCAATGGATAAGATAGTGACTGTTATATATCCTACATCATTGTCAAGGGGAAAGGAAAGCACAAAAGGTCAGCAATAAAATCTAATGCTTTGGCTAGGTTCTTGAGTTCTATTTCTCCTCCTCTTACTAAAGCTCAACTAGTCGAAGTTGATCAAAGGTTCCTAGCTCAATAAAATAATCAATTGTCTTAACCAAGAGCTATTAAATAAAATAATAGAGCTAGTTGATAATATAAAGGTGTTTGGAAGCCAATTAGAGTTAGTATTTCTTCTGCTATGCAAATAGAACATCAAGCTCAAGGAACTTTAGGGTTGCAAGGGCTGAATGCTGTCCTAAGTGAGTTGGCTGCTTCTACTTCTTCCCCTGCAATGATCTTTCATAATGTTTAGTAGAAATTAGCTACTTCTAAAGTATCAGCTAATATTCCTTCATTTGTTGGTTATGTGTCGGCTGAATCTCCTTCCACTATAAGTAATATGGCCGCTCAGTATGCATTGTCAATAGAACATCATATCAAATCACCATGAAAGTTTTAGTATGAAATTATCAGGGTACGGCTAAGTGGCTATTTGTTAACTATACAAAAACTTTAATTAGGCAATATAGTCTAGATATTTGTTGCTTTTTGATGGCTAGATTGACTGATCAGGCTTTGGATCATGTTCATTGGTTCTTAGGGCCTTTGTGGAATATTTATATGATCCCATCTATTGGCTTGTCTAGAGGCATAGTTTTTACATCCCATAAAGATTTTGGTGCTATACAATTTACTCATATGGATTGGCAAGTAGCATTTGTAATAATCACTCATAATAATTATCCTATTTGAATTTTGGAAATTGTTTATGCTAGTATATATTTAATTTAGTATCAGAAGGTGTAGTTTGTAATTCATTCAGTGTTGTCTTTACAAGTGCTTTTCTTACTGCTTAAAGATTTCAATTATATTTTGAACATGGATGATAAAAAATGAAGTAAGCCCTTTGTAGTGAATAGGCAAATTTGGAAGTTCCATGCTTTTCTTCAGCAAACAAGGATGTTAGATTTGAGCTATCAGGGCCAACTTATACTTGGTGCAATAATCTATTGGATGGTGTAAGCATTTGGGAAAGGAATGATAGTGTGTTTGCTTTTCTTGATTAGTTATCTCTTTTTCCTGAATTTATGGTAACTCATTTAGATAGATTTATGTCTGATCATTCGCCCCTATTAGTCATAGATTGATCAAGTCAGGGTTCCTAGTGGGCCTTTTAGATTCAAAATTCTGGCTTTCTTGTCTGGGTATTAGGCAGGTTATTCAAGAAGCATGGCAATGTACTGGGAATCATTCTCCAACTATTAATTTTTTTTTCTTGCTTCACAATATAAGGAAAGCAATTAATAAATGGAAGCATAGTGTTGGTGATTTTTTTAGAGGGGTGAGTAGCATTATGATTATATTTATCATAACCAAATCTTGGAAGCACAATTAGGGGGTCTCGTAATCGATCAACATAAACATTTACTACTATTACTGCAAGCTTATAATAGAAACTTGAATTTGAAAGAGGTTCCATGGGGACAAACATTTAGGCAAACTTGGCTTCATGATGGGGATGCAAATACACAATTCTTTCATTGCTTCACCATTTTAAGAATGCAAAGAAACATAATCCATTGTCTTTGTAATATCCAAGGAAATATTCATGAAGATAGTTCAGCATCAAAGGTAGAGTGTTTTTGGGCCGGAGGAGCAGTTGATGATACCTAGAATTTTTGAGCTTCTTACTATTGAATATAAGCATTATTCAATTTGCAATTGGATAAGGATCTAGGGCTTGATGGGTTTCTTGGCTTCTTTTTCATTAGTTTTGGCCCGTAATAAGAAGGATGTAGCACCGGCCATACAATATTTTTTTAGAAGTACTTAGTTCATAAGCTTTGGAAGCAAATTTATGTTACTCTTATACCAAAACTAATCTAATCTACTGTATACCACTGATTCTTGCCTAATCAGTCTAATACTATTTATAAAACTCGTACATTCTTGTCCGGCAGCTTTGGCCATTATTACTTAATCTAATCTTTGAACAATGGGGGACCTTTGTTCAAGGTTTCCATATTCAGCGGAATATATTGGTGGCTTAGGAAATTCTGCATTCTTTTATGAGGGTTTCTAGGTCTCGATGCTTGATGGTGTTAAAAACTGAACATGGTAAAGGTTTATGATTTTGATCATATTTTAGCATTCCGTCTAGGTATTGGGTTAGCTTTAATCAATAATCGCCGCTTCTATAATTTCTTGAGCTTGTGTCATGGCTACCCTCTCCTAATGGAGTGTTAAAATTGAATTTTGATGCTTCTATCTTTCAAGATAAGGCTACAGCCGGCTATGTTATTCGAGATTTCAGTGCATATTGTTTAAGAGTTAATGGTAGGCAACCTCCATTCTCCTTTGTACCTTATGCGGAGTTATCAATAGCATGGTTGGCAATGAAGACATCCATATGTAAATTCCAAACAAATTAGTTGTGGCTTGAAGATGATTCAACATACAATAATATTTTCTTGGATAGCTGGTCACTCTCTTCTTAAATCTTCAAATGTTTCCTTAATAATGAAAGATATTTTTTCTTGGAAAAGTGGGTTGCTTTATTTCCATGTTTCTCATACCTGTTGTGAAGCGAATCAGCCAATTGACTATATGACCACAAAGCTTTGCAAGGGGACATGGATCGGTCTATTTCTTCTATATTTGATTCTTAGTTTTCTTATCTTTTACAGGCTAAAGCAAGTGGGGTTCATTATCCTAGAAGAGGCTAATATGTTTAGGAGGTCAGTGCTAGAGTATTGTTTGTTAATTACTTTTGATCTGGTTACTTCTACTATTCTGGGTATGTTGGGTCCTTACTTCGGGTTGCACTAGTGCTTCGTTAATTGCAAGCATTTCATAAAAAAGATTTATTACCTTTCTTGTTTACTACCTGGTATTTCATTGAGCATGGTATTTCTTGTTTACTTGATAATGGTTGCTTTACAATGTTAGCCAGTGCTGTAGTCAAGGATACATGTTGCTTATCGTAGTTGTCAGCTATTGCATACCATTGCACTTTATCTGCCAAAATTCTTTTAGGGATATTATGTTGGAAAACCAATCAAAATCTTCTTGTTTTGAAGCAAAGTTTATGATGTTACAACTATTGAAGCAATATTTAATAACTTGCATAGTGTTTGAATTTATAGATTCTCTTTCTCATGGTAGCTGGTTTTCTCTAATCCTGTATCTGAACTATTTTACGAGGCACATGTGGTATCTATTGTCAATTTTTAGGGAGATCGGTGCAATTTTGATAATGTTTTTTGCCACTGCACATCACTTACTTTCTTATCATGGACTATATTGTAACATGTTTGACATCTCTTAAGTATTTAATGGTGCTATGGGGGCTTGGTGTTCATCTCTAGGTCAGATACCTATCTTACTTTTTATGGGCTTTCTGGATTCTGATTCCAAGGCTCTCCTATATAATTGACTAGAATATCCAGGCTTGGTTACTGGTACTTTGGAGTGGTTCCCTGCTGTTGTTTTATTATCGAGGGTATTGTAAATGTATTTATCCTTATGATGCTTTGGTGTCTTCTAGGTTTATATTTTTATATGCATATAATCTATCAAGCTGTTGCCCCTCTTTTATACCAAAACTAAATAAATATTAAAAAATTAAATAGCAAGTCCACGCAATAATGAACTACGTGTATATAAATCCGTGCGATTTTATCATTAACAGGTGCATTTGGTGTAGTGGTATCGGTGAGTATGTCAGCCTAATCCCGCTCCACCCCCTAGTTACGTGTGCCCAAAAATTTGGAATTTAATCGAATCATCCAAGGGATCATGCATCGAACCCGTGACCGGAGAGAGGCGGAGCCGTGCTTTTATCAACCGCGCTATCACCAAAGTGATGGTATTTTTTCACCTTGATGTTTTTCTTTTTCACAAACTGCATTTCCGTAGGCTTTTTTTCGCTCTTCCGCACTCTATTTTCCCCCTCCCCTTCCTATCCACATATTCCTGCCTCCAAGGTGCAAATCCAATGGACCAAATTAACACCAATTCCGTCCCCTCATCAATCACAAAATACCTATCACACTCAATGCACAAAACTAAAATCTCCTTCACTCCCCACTTTCTGTATATGACCAAGATTAAGAACTTTAAGAAAATAACTTATATAGGATAAGAAAAGTAATCGTATTTTGTTGTATATAGAATGTTTCTAAATTTGATCGAAGAACACTGTCAATGTTGCCTCATTGGTGGGGGAGGACCACGTGGTGGTTCGGGTGGGGGAGGACACTGTCAATGATGGGGGAGGACCATGTGGTGGTTCTGGTGGGGACGAAGAAGTGTGATAAGGTTCTGAAGGCAGGGCCATGGTACGTAGCTGGCCAGTTGATAGCTCTGGTGCCATGGTAGTCGGATTTCATTCCAGGGAGAAGCCCGGTTAGTAGGATGGTAGTGTGGATGAGGCTGCCGGAGTTGCCACTGGAGTACTGGGAGTCCTCGGCCATCATGACAGTCGCAAGAGAGGCAGGTAACCCACACTCTCTGGATAACTTCACTGACCATTTGAGGAAAACGGCCTTTGCTCGGGTTCGCATGGAGCTCGATGCATCGAAGCCGCTATTGCCAGGTGTTTTAATCCAAGGGAGGCACACAGTCTTCTGGCAGCAATTCGTCTACGAAACCTTGCCATCTGTGTGCTTCTGTCGTGGGAGAATTGGGCATTTGGTGGTAGTTTGTATCTTCTGGGAGGAACAGAGGAGGACGGAAGCTAGGATTACAGGGTTGTCTCCTGACAATTTCGTCAACGAGCAGGGGGTGGAAGCAGGCCAGGCTCAGGACTCCACTACTTAGGGGCCCAATACTTCGGCTGAGGAGGGGTTCACTTTTGGTCCCTGGTTGACGATGGCGAGGGTGCGCCAACCTCGTCCTGTGGGGGATGCTGGGAAGATTCATGTAGCTTCAAACAGTGGAAAGGACCCGGTGTCTTCTTCTGAGCCACTGTCTTCTTCCCCCACTCGGTCTTCTCCCAACCGGCAGTCATCAACACCTAGTTCGCCACCTGATGCTGAGGGGTGGCAAAAACCCACCAAGGTGGCTCGGAAGAGGTCGCCGTAAGCTTCGGCCTCGGATCGCTCTGAGGGAGGAGGATCTCAGAAGGAGATTGGAGGGAGCTTCTTTGCGGCTTTGGCAGACTGCATGCAAGTTGTTCCTCCTGAAGAGGGCCACAAGGATTACCTCATGGTCGAATATGGCATGGTATCCCTCAAGCAAAGTAGGAGTCACTCAAGGTTGTCTTCTCCCTCTTCTATCAAGTCCATCTCTGCCCCATCTCAACAGGTAAGCTTCCCCAACCCTTCTGTGAGTGTGTATGAAGTTGGGAAAGTAGGGGCTCAAAGTGGCATGCCTGTGCCAACTTTTTTCTGGTTCCCGGAGGGTAGGAAGAGGGAGGTGAAAAAAGAAAGGCGAAAGGTAGAGGGGAAAACAGGGTTGGATAGGGAGGTGTCAATGTAGATAGGGGAGGGTTTTGGGAAGTTTTTGGGTGGTCTACCTGAGGGGGACCATTCTGGGTCTGCCTATTCCTTTGGGTTAGGAAAGCTGGAGGAGGGAAAGGGAGCTAGGGCTATGGAGGTGGTCCCTTCAGCTTTCCTGGGGGCAGCACAAACAGGGGAGGGTGGGTCAGAGGGGTAGCACAGCTTGGTTGTGGGAGTAGGGTCCTCTGGGGTGATGTCGGGTGTAGGGGGAGAGGTTGGGGACAGTGGGTTAAAAGGGGTATTGAAGACTAAGGTGACAGGGGAAAGGGAGGAATCTCAGGAGGATATACAAGGAACTAGAGCCAAGGTGGGATCAGGGAAGCTCCACCGGTCATTGGCTCATGTGGGGATGACTGTTACCCAGCAACATAAGCTTTCTGGTATCAGAGGCAAGCAGGGGGCAGGGGTCGAGGGGGTATTTCGTTAGCAGATGAGGTTGCCGGGGGATCACTGAAGCCAGCAGGGGATAGTTTGCATGTTGATAGTCCTGCTGATTTAGATCAAAAGTTATCATATGGATAGGGAAAACATGTGTCGGTTTGTGATAGGGTCAAACATGCCCTTGGTTTGGTTGTGGGCAACAGTGAGGTAAAGAATCTTATTAATATTCTTATAAAAGAAGGGGGAAAGCCTGCTAGGAAAAAGAAATCCTCGACCGTTGTGCAAAGGCTTGAGGTCGGACAGGGATCCGATCCTCACGTCTGACTTTTGTATTAATGAAAGCTTTTGCATGGAATGTTAGGGGGGCTAAAAAACCTCCTTTTTATCTACCTACCATAGGTATCTTCAATTGCATCACCCTCAAATTTGTGTATTGTTGGAGACTAGGATGTCTGGTCCTAGTCTTGATGACCTCAGGCGTTGCCTCCCCAGGGATTGGGGATTTTACTCTGTGCCCTCCCAAGGACTGGCTGGTGGAATCATTGTCAGTTGGGATTTAAGTGTCGCTAGGGTCGATGTTTTTCACAGATCCTCTCAACTAGTAGCTATTGTGGTTTCGGAACCTGACCGGCCTCTTGGCTCCTTTGTGGCATCTATACAAGTACGTCGTACAGAGAAAGAAGAACAGTCTGGGAAGAAGCCTCGGTTTTGATTGATCAGGGGATCCCTAAGTGGTTGCTGGGGATTTCAACTCCATTGACAAACCGGAGGATAAACAAGATGGTAAACCCTTTGCCCAGGATGTCGACACTATAAAATTTTTCAATTTCATCCAGGAGAATGGCCTGATGGATTTAGGTTTCTTGGATCCTCAGCACACATGGTGTAATAACCGCTCTGGTCAGGCCAGAGTGTGGGAGAGATTGGATAGATATTATGCTACTCATTCCTGGCTCTCTCTCTTTCCGAATCATACAGTATGCCATCTCAGCCGGATTGCTTCTGATCATGCTCCCATTCTCTTATCCATGAATACTCCTATGACCAGACCAGTGCTTTTTAGATTTGAGAAGTTCTGGCTATCTTATCCGAAGGCAAAAGATATTATTAAGGAGGTCTGGAGAATGCCAGTCCGGGGTGATGCAACTTACAGGATATCCAGGAGATTGGAGCTTCTTAAGAGACATCTGCTTTGGTGGAATAAGGTGGAGATGGGTAATCTAATGAACCAAATCAAGGAAGTAGAGGCCTTCATTCATTCTTTGCAGGTCAAGGAAGATATTGATGGTTACTTAGCAGATGAGGATCTTGAAGTCCTTCGGAGTTCCCTCACTCACCATCATACCTTTCTTCGGAACCAGGAAGTACCCTGGAGACAAAAGTCCAGGGTGCAATGGCTGCAAGAGGGGGATAGGAACACCCGGTATTTTCATTATACCACTATCATCAGGAGACAAACCAATAGGATCCAGGCTCTATACTCTAATCAAGCGGGCTGGATCGAGGATGAAGCAGATATCAGAAGGGAGTTTTTTCAGTATTTTGCAGCCAGGTGGACTATTCCTACTTCTATTTCTCCTTCTATTTCTTCTATTCCTCCCCAGACTTCAGTTTCTGCTATCCAGAATTCTTTACTTCTGAACTAGGTATCTGAGGAAGAAGTAAAATCTGCTTTATGATTCTTGGCAGAGGACAAAGCTCCGGGTCCTGATGGCTTTCCACCTTTTTTCTTTCGGTCTTTCTGGGATATTCTGAGGGCTGACATGGTTGCAGCAGTTCAGCTCTTCTTTAATAATGCCACTATGGCTCCCAACTGGAAGCAAACCTATATCGCCCTCATTCCGAAGCGACATGATCCTTCCCAGCCTTCTCACTTTCGACCCATCAGCCTCTGCAATACACTCAATAAAGTGTGTGCCCAGCTGTTGGCGAACAGGATGAAACCCATTCTTCCGCAGCTGATTAGCCCTGAACAGGATGCTTTTATTGGGGGCCGCAATATTATTGATAATATTCTAATTGCTCAGGAACTTATACATGATCTTCATCAAGCTACTCAGCGGCACAGTCTCATGGCAATTAAATTAGATATGGAGAGGGCTTATGACTGTGTCAATTGGACCTTTCTTCTCAAGGCTCTGGAAGACTTTGGATTTCAGCATGCATGGATCTCTAAAATTATGGCTTACTTTAATGCTCCATCCTTCTCTATTCTGATCAACGGATCCCCACGAAATCTTTTCGATCTACTCATGGACTTCGGCAAGGTTGTCCTTTGTCACCTTATTTATTTATTATTTGTGCTGACTTCCTTTCCAGATCTCTTTCTGCGGTAGTGCGGAATTCGCAAATCAACCCTTATATCTATGCTCTGGAAGCCTTGTCGATCTCTCATCTCTTCTTCGTGGATGACTGTCTTTTACTTGGCCAGGCTTCCCTGACTAATGCAAGGGGATTCAGGAAAGTGGTTGAGCACTACTGCTATGCTTCAGGCCAGAGGGTCAATTTTTAGAAATCTGGAGTTTATTTCAGCCCCAAGATCTCTTATACTCTCCATAGCAGGATTATTCATATGCTGGGCATTCAGGAACGACAGGGTCCTCTCCATTACTTGGGAATACCCATATCTGGCACCAGACTCACCAGGGACGAGTGTGCCCCTTTATTGGCATTGGTGAACGATAGGATTGCGGGATGGCAGGCTAGATCTCTTTCAGCGATGGGCAGGCTTACTCTTATTCGCTCAGTCCTAGCCTCACTCCCTGTTTATATGCTGTCCAATGCTTTTATCCCCAAGGGTGTCATTATCAAGGCAGAGCAGATGATTCGCTCCTTCCTATGGGATTCCTCTTCTACTCGCAGGAGGATTCATCTGATGAGATGGAAAATGATCTGTCGACCAACTCAGATTGGCAGATTGGGTATTCCCTCTCTCGTAGATAGGAGAGAGGCTTTTCTGTCCATGCATGCAGCTAGGTTCTTCCTATGTCCGGATAGCATGCGGGCTTCATTCATGAGAGCCAAATACGGAGACATCCCGACGGATCTCGATGACTACCCTCGTCCCACCAGGAAGTCATAGATTATTTGGCGTGAGATGTTATCTAGGACCCCGCTCATTATCCCTCACCTAACTTGAATTTTAGGGGATGGCCAATCTATCAGATTTATACATAATCATTGGATTTCAGACATTCCTTTGATTCGGTGGCCCACTTTCATCTCAATGCTTACACCCACTCCATTATCATTACTGATCTTATGCGGCCGGGGCATGCCTGTTGGGATAGAGATGCTGTTCTATCCATCTTCGGGGATATTCTCGGCTTCAGGGTTTTGTCCATAGCCCTGCCGGTTCACCTGTGCTTGGACATCATAGTTTGGCGACATACGACATCTTCCAGGGTGCCGATCTCTGACCTCGGAGGACAGCCCAATCTCGACCATCATATGTCGAGGAGCTATCACTGGATCTGGACTCTACCGGTTCACCCCCGGATATCTATGTTTATTTGAAAACTTGCCTGGCATCGCCTTCCTACTCGCGAGTTTCTTATATCCAGAGATATTCACATTATTTCTGATTATCCATTTTGTGGGACTCTGGGTGAGTCATAGACTCATGCCATCTTTCTCTGTAGTCGTGCTTTGATGATTTGGAGATTGGCTGGCTTGTATGACACTTCTTCCTGGCTTGAGCACATAGTCGACTCCTTCTATACTATGTTAAGGACGACACCGATGATCCAGGTTTCCTTTATTGCTTACTTGGCATATCATATTTGGATCTCTAGGAATGAGCGGATTTTTGCATCCGCGAAGTGTTCTCCTAGGATGCTGCTTGAAAGAGCCAGGAGTGCTGCTGTCGAGTACTGGAGGTTGACGGTGATGTCAGCGGAGACCTGGGGTTCCCCTTTCACTCGTCGAGCATCCCATAGGGTTTTTATTTCCTGGGAACCCCCCCCCCCCGCCTTTCGTCACAGTGAGTTTCAACGAGAGCCTTCGCCGTAGGTTAGGAGGAGCGGGTTTCGTTATTCGAGACTCCCACCTTGGTTTCTTGGTGTGGGTGGTATCCCCCTCATGGACTCCTCAGTTCCTGCTGTCGAGCTATATGCGGCATGGGCAGGGATTAGGTATGTGACGCGGGATGGGCCCCGATCAATTTTTTATTCTAGAAAAATAGACCATTGGTCGTTAGGAAACGACCCTAGGCTAGGTTAAACTAAAACCCAAATTATTTTTCCCAGTTTTTTTTATTCTAATGAAAACCTTTTTTTTTCTTCTCACGGTTTTCTCTTTTTTTTACTACTATTCCTAAAGTTGGCTAAGAGGGGCCGGCTATGCCTTAAAAGGCGTGCGATTCCCTTTAACTGAAGTCGGCATTGTATAGCCTGCTTCGCCTTCACGTTCGTGTTGAGACAAGGAACCCCGCGGGCAGGGAAAATCAGCGAGGTTTCTGTCAGGCTCTCCACCGGCGACGGGGCATTGGACGGCAGCAGGCGCTTCGTCAGGATCGGGCGTGGTACTCTCCGATCGGGAGGTGGCGACGGACTCGGGGATTCGGCGGCGAGGTTGGAGGGATGGGCGGCTGGCCTCCGGCGAGATCGGTGATGAGATGGTGGGTTTAGTCGGTGTTTGATTGGGTAGACCTCTCGATTGGTGTTTAAAACAGGGATGCAGTGGGTTTTGGATGTTGGAAGATGCTTGATGGAGGCTTAGAGTTTGGGAGATCTCAGGAGCTTGGAGAAGAGAAGAAGAATAGGGAAACATAGAACAGAGGAGAGGGAGAGGATAAGAACCGGGAAGAGTCAGAGGAGGAAGAAGACAGAGAGGGGGAAGGAATCGGGACACACCCAGATTTTTTTCTCAAAATATTCTTCTTCGCTTATTTTTCATTCGATGACATAATACCTTAAATAGACTAATCTAAGATATCCGAGATCTTGATCAGATACCCCTAACAAATTCAAACTACATATTTTTTTTAAAAAATAACCTAATCCAACTAGGGATAAAATAAATCCTAAAAACAAATAATCAAACTTAAACAACCAAATCCTTAAACAACGATAAAACTAATCGATACCCCAATCCCTCGTACACCCATAAAAAATAAAATATTTATCCTGTTGTGTACTCCGGGATTTGTGCTGCATCAAAATTTCGGCTGTATCGACTTCAGGATCTTGGGCCCCCAGGGTTTGGGCTGGGCTGGGCTTTAAGTTCTGTGCTGGACTTCAGGTTTGATCTGGGCTGCTTCAGATTCTGGGCCGATGTTCCCATCAGTAAGCTTGGCAGGTTCTTCATCTTGATCGACTGATCATTGAGGGTGATTCTGTCACGGTCATATCCTGGCTTACGCACTCCTCGTCAATCCCGGCAGCTCATCCCATCGTTCACGACATTTAAGCTCATGTTGCAGGGCTGTTACTCTCTGTTCATCAGGCATATTTATAGGGAGGTCAACTCAGCTACGGACTGGGTAGCCTCCTTTGTGGCTCAGCACTCGAGTTTTATTTTATAGTCGGATTGGCATTCGGGTTTTGTACAGCTTAAGGATATTATCTTAGCCGACTCTCTAGTTGTATTCATAATCGTTTTGTGCAATGAATACACCATTTCATCAAAAAAAAAAAAAAAAATTTTTGTTGCCTCGTTAGTTAATTTGTACCAGCAAAAAAGTTGTGCCTTGAACCTCATGTTTGGTAAAGACCTCCTTTCCATATATATTCAACTTCAATGGCCATCCTTTATTGATTGAATGGTGCAAGCAAGGAACGGAACTTTCCCATATCTCTTTCGAACGTGTTGTATGGATCCCTAACAATGCTAACAAAGAATTCCTTGACTTCTTCCTAGTTGTCTGCACCCCAAAGCACGGAATCCCCTACTTTCCTCCGTTACCTCTCCCCCCTCCTCTCAAAGTAATCCATGGGCCTGGTTCACATCCTCTCCTTCCTTGCTGGCCTCTCCTCATTGTTCTTGCTCAGCTTGCCAGAGCTGAAGAAATGGCAACGACGGCAGATCATCTCGGAGAAACTGAGACTTGTAACCGAGGCTCTCGAGCAAGCAGAAGAAAGGGTGTTAAGGTCTCAAGAGAGGCATGATAAGATCCTTTTTGAGATAAATTCGCATTATTTAAGTCACAGAGAGATGGATGAAGCACTAGCCGGTGCTCGCCAGGCCATGGACGAAGCCCTTGCATTCTCCATCAGCCTACGTCGCATGCAGCTGAAAATTCTGAGTTTTTATCCTTACGGAGTTCGTGATGCGTTTACGACGAATGAATGTTGATTCATATACGTGGGAAGTAGGAACCCATTTCATGGAACATTGGTGATTATATATATATATATATTATCCTCCTTTCTCCTCTCTCTTTTTTTTTTTTTTTTTTTTTTTTTTTGGCCTTTTCACTTTTTACCTGTCAGTCATCGATTATGAGAATTATCAGGTTCGCATTATGAATTCTCGTTTAGCAATTATTCTTGTTAAAAGCTACCTCCAATGTTTAATGTTCTCGCATCAGCATCTTTTTGTGAACAAATTCGATAGACTTTGAATCTCTGACAATCTTTTCTGTTTAAATGAATTCATAATTTCATTTGTATAAAACATTGTAAGCTATCCCTTAATTACATGGTGCTCTCTGGAAATTCTTAACATCTCCATGATTATTTTTTTTTTAAAAAAATTCTTATAAGCTTCATATTTTGTTAGAATATGAAGCTTCCAAACCTCTAGATCATCACATCAGGACGCCGTCCTCGAATCAAAACAAATTAGATCATTGTCGTGCTGGGGAGAAAAAGTAAGAATGAACTCAACTCCAGACGTTTTGGACATCGAAGAATGCTGGAAAGCAGAAGCATGATACCTCCATCTCAATAATAAAGGGATTGCCATGATATTACAAACATGATCGAGCTAGTTCAACGAAAATCAGAAAATTGTTTTAAAAAATAAATAAATAAATCAAATCTCATTCCAGCTATTCAAAGCTTACTTTCTTTTTTGAATGAAAACTTAAATTTTACATATTAAATTTAGAGATAAATGTGTGCTAAGAAATTAAGTAACATGAATGTGCAGAGAGTTAATTAATTGTTGTTATAGGTCATGTTGAAGCCGGCAGAATAAGTTAGCCAGGCAAATTTGCAGCAATAATTTTTCTGCATTCATGTTAGTGGGGAACCATTTGACAAGAACTTCACTCGATTATTAGTATTTCATAGCTGTTAGCGAAGGGTGTGAATGGCTTTGGAAAATTCTGTACCAAATGAATTTACTGGCAGTTTAATCCTATGGTAAACCAGTTTGCGACTGTAGTTTTGTGAACCAATGTAGATCAAGATTTACATGATATCAACAAACTCAAATTGCATGCTAAGAATATTAATTTATTTCAAAATCAACGTATTATCTAGCAAAAAAAAAAAAAAAAACAGAGAAGTGTTTCAAGAGACAGGCACACTGCCAGGTCTCAGAATACAATCCTCGCATGCACACCTAACTTTTAATCCAGTTTAGTCCTGCAACCCAAGCCTAATTCAGATTATATGTTGGACCAACCAGACCCAACTTATGGACTGGGTCAGGTTGCTTTGGGTTGATATGATCCAAGAAACAGCCCTTGCATTACAAACACCATGGTACACCGATAAATAGTTCAGTCAGACAACAATGTGGAGTTTGATACATACATTTATACATACATACATATAGAGTCTATATGTTGAAAGAACCGAGCTAACTCGAGCTCGGCATGAGAGAAGTTTGAATCAAACTTGAAAAAACGGTCTAGAAATTAATTCTAAGCTGAGCTAAAATCAACCTAGTCAATTAGGCTCGAATCAGTAAGACCCGTATATATTATAACAGGTTGTTGGATAAAAAGTTTACTCGTGTATTTCTTCTATTCTATATGAAGCAATTAAATATTAATTCAAGCTTGAACAAAGTTCAAAACTAATATTGAAGAACTTTTTAGAGATATGTACATAGTAGCAAGGCTATGTACATCAAACCTTGCCCAGGCCTTGCAACAATATAAGTATTGTGCACCAAGCTGTCATTTTTAGAGATCTTGCTTTCTATAGGTCGGTTAAAAAGATAGTATATCCCAAAGTTAAAAATGCAGGGTGACCATGGTTTTTGGATGTGTTTCCATGCAAGTATATTTAAGATGCTATCTTCAAAAGCTAAGAAATTTATTTTTGACTTAAGTGTAGAGTTTTGCATCAAGACTCAACTCTTTAATTAGGGAATGAGATTGATGAGTAAAAAATGGGTCCAATTAGTTAAAACTCATCCTTTGTTAATATCTCCTTTCTTATATTACTTTACCTTTGATATCACTCATGCCTTCTTGCCTCACACCCTCCTTTCTTCTATTTACATACTCACTTTTATCCTTTCCTTCACCCTTTTCACTCCAAATAAGCCCTATTAGACCCATTTTCGTGTTTGGATCTTGATTTGTAAAATAGATAATCTTTGGGCTTCAGTCATCTGCATGCGATTTATATTTGTGTAAAGCAGCTGGAGTCAGCATGTTGGCTATTGCTACTCTAATTCAATTGGTTGTTGAGGTATATAAAAATCTTAATAAATCATGACTACCAACTCTTAGAGAGCAAGCACATTTACTAAAGTATAGTTGAAACATAGTTTGATGGGCCCGTAGAGAGAGAGAGGTGAAGTCCTTAATATCATGATCGTCCCTTTACATAGGATAAGCCTTCAAACTATTTTAAGAACTAGAGAAATTTCGAATTGAACATCAACCCATGCTAAAAGGAAAGACAATCTTGAAGGCTATAAAAACTAGACAATAGGATAAGCTCTAAATATCATGATCATCCCATACTACAAAGAAAGTCAACCCTAAAGGTCCTACAAACTATACAATAGGGGGAGCCATTCAGCTTGCACCATAATAGTTTGGCTTGGTCATCTCTATTTCATTAGCCTATAATATAATCTCTATACAAAGGTGTCTTTAAGCTAACTCAATAGGATTCCTTTGGTATTACGTTTGTTTGCTTTGATCAAAATTCCTTTCGTTTATCAATTCTTAGGTGAACATATGACACAAAAATTTTAGATTAGCTTAATACTTGGAATACCCTTTTAGATTCTATTTCAAATCCACAAATATATACAGTGATCCTTAGGCATTGGTGTAAATACACTCATGCTATAAATTAAATGTTCGACTTGATCTTGACTCACATTCATTGAATGGGTGCATTAGGTTTTTAGATTTGTTTCCATACAAGTATAATTTAAGATGCTGTCTTCAAAAGCTAAGAAATTTAGTTTGACTCAAGAGGTAAAGTTTTGCATCAAGACTCAACTCTTTAATTAGGGAATCAGATTGATGAATTAAAATGGTCCCAATTAGTTGAAACTCAACCTTTGCTAATGTCTTCTTTTTTATATTACTCCACCTTTGATATCACTCATGCTTTCTTGCCTTGCACCCTCCTTTCTTCCATCTACATACTCACTTTTCTCACTTTTTTCCTTTCCTTCACCTTTCCACTCCAAATAAGCCCTATTAGACCCACTTTCATGTTTGGATCTTGGTTTGTAAAATAGGTATATATTTGGATTTCAGCCATGCGTGTGTGATTTATATGTGTAAAGCAGTTGGAGTCAACATGTTAGCTATTGCTGCTCCAATTCAATTAGTTGTTGAGGTATATAAAAATCTTAATAAATCATAACTACCAAAGCCTTTAGAAAGCAAGCATATTTACTAAAGTACAGTTGAAAAATAGTTTGATGGGCCCATAGAGAGAGAGAGGTGAAGCCCCTGATATCATGACATCCCTTTACATAGCATAAGCCTTCACACTATTTTAAGAACTAGAGAAATTCCAAATTGAACATTAACCTCCACTAAAAGGAAAGGCAATCTTGAAGGCTCTAAAAACTAGATAATAGGATAAGCTCTAAATATCATGATCATCCCATACTAGAAGGAAAGTCAACCCTGAAGGTCCTAAAAACTGTATAATAGAGTGAGCCACTCAGCTTGCACCATAATAGTTTGGCTTAGTCATCTCTATTTCATTAGCCTATAATATAATCTTTATACAAAGGTGTCTTTAAGCTAACTCGATAGGATTTCTTTGGCATTACGTTTATTTGCTTTGACAATAAAATCCTTTAGTTTATCAATTCTTAGATGAACATGTGATACAAAAATTTTGGATTAGCTTAATATTTGGAATCCCCTTTTAGATTCTATTTCAAATCCACATATATATAGTGATCCTCAAGCATCGGTATAAATACACTCAAGCTATAAATTAGGTGCTCGACTTGATCTTGACCCACGTTTGTTGAATGGGTGCATTAGGTTTTTAGATGTGTTTCCATACAAGTATAATTTAAGATGTTGTCTTCAAATGCTAAGAAATTTAGTTTTGACTCAAGATGTAGAGTTTTGTATCAAGACTCAACTCTTTAATTATGGAATGAGATAAATGAGTAAAAATGGGCCCAATTAGTTGAAACTCATTTTTTGCTAATGTCTCCTTTCTTATATTACTCTACCTTTGATATCACTCATGCTTTCTTGCCTCACACCCTCCTTTCTTCCATCTACCTACTCACTTTTATCCTTTCCTTTAAGCCCTATTAGACCCACTTTCATGTTTGGATCTCGGTTTGTAAAATAGGTATATATTTGGGCTTCAGCCATGCGCATATGATTTATATTTGTGTAAAGCAGCTAGAGTCAACATGTTGGCTGTTGCTGCTCCGATTAATTGGTTGTTGAGGTATATAAAAGTCTTAATAAATCATGACTACTAATAGCTCTTAGAGAGTAAGCACATTTACTAAAGTATAATTGAAACATAGTTTGATGGGCCCGTAGAGAAAGAGGTGAAGCCCTTAATATCATGATCGTTCCTTTACATAGGATATGCCTTCAAACTATTTTAAGAACTAGAAAAATTTCAAATTGAACATTAACCCATGCTAAAAGGAAAGACAATCTTGAAGGCTCTAAAAACTAGACAATAGGATAAGCTCTAAACATCATGATCATCCCATACCAGAAGGAAAGTCAATCATGAAGGTCCTAAAAACTATATAATAGGAGGAGCCATTCAGCTTGCACCATAATAGTTTGGCTTGGTCATCTCTATTTCATTAGTCTATAATATAATTTCTATACACAAGTATCTTTAAGCTAACTCGATAGGATTCCTTTGGTATTACATTTGTTTGCTTTAATCAAAGATTCTTTAGTTTATCAATTCTTAGGTGAACATGTGACACAAAAATTTTCGATTAGCATAATACTTGGAATCCCTTTTAAGATTCTATTTCAAATACACACACACACACATATATATAGTGATCCTTAGGCATTATGTAAATACACTCAAGTCATAAATTAGGTGCTCGACTTGATCTTGACCCAGATTCGTTTAATGGGTGCATTAGGTATGAGTTCAAAGTTAGACCTATTGAATATTTCAGATTAAGTCTAAGTTCAAGCTCTGACCCTAATCTATTCCAATCAGTACTTGATTTACTTTAAAACAGATATATAAAGAATAATTTTTTATATATTTTTTAATTTCCAAACTACTGTTATATCAAAATTTATTCTATAAAATAGTGGCATAGCAATAATAAACTAATCAAGAACATGCTTGTATATTTATACTTGACTTTAAATTGATTGTCTTTTTTTAGTTTTTAGTTAATCATATTAACTATTTAACTATCAAATGCTTATTGTTCATGATTTATTTTTAGAGCATTTTTTTAGATGTTTTATTAATAAACTTCTAGTTTCAACTTGATTAATTGTTTGATATATTTTTATTATCCTAACTCGGACTTGAATGGGTGCTGTAATAGGTCGGGCATAGAATAAAATTTAGATACAAAATTCCAATTGATCTCGGTTCGGATGTATAGAAGCATGAATTTGACCAATCAAATAACACATTTTTGAATAAATTTTAGCCATTAATGATTACATTAAGGATTCATTTAAAAGTTTAATTTCATCATTTTATTGTTTTAAACTAATTTTTGACCCGTTTTACAAAGCTACCATTAGTTCTAAATCCCATAGGGCACCTAGTTCATATTTTTCTAGCTTTCTCTAGAAGAACTCATCCTTGAATCATAAACCATCGCCAAAGAGCAATATTAAATCATCTTGCGTAAAAGAAATTATGTTTATTTAGTTTTTTTGTAATTGGTCTTATTTTGGAATAAAATTTTTATTGTTGTTGGATCTAAGATGTCATATAATGCTACCCAATTTTTGAGTTTTGTATTTATAATGATATACCCTTCCTGGTCCATAACAATTGTCTATTGAGTTAATGGGTTGGTGATAGTAGAGTTTTTATATTATATGGTATTTTTTTCTCACAAGTTCTTTTATAAACCGGTGATTTTAACTTATTTCGGTACTATCAAGCTAATTAATTATATTTACATTGTTTGAAATTAAGTTTGATGTGAACTTGAAATAATAATATTTGATCTTGGAATTATTTTCAATTTTAAGATGGATATTGATATGGCAAGACCGTTGGCGTGGAGTACACCTCGGATCCAGCTGGCAGCGAACGGGTAGACATCGCCACATCGGATCTCTTTCCAAGCTCCCCGTCAAGTGGCTCCCCTAGGGTCGAGCCCACCTCAACTGAGGTCGAGCTAACCTCGACCGAGGTCAAGCTCGGTATCTCAGCTCTTTCACCAGGTAGCTCCCCAAGGGTTGAGCCCACCTTGGCTGAAGTCGAGCTTCCTCCGCTTATTCGCTAGGTGGCTCCCCAAGGGTTGAGCCCACCTCTATCGAAGTCGAGCTCTCTCAGCTCCTTCGCCAGGTGTCTCCCCAAGGGTTGAGCCCATCTCGATCGAAGTCGAGCTCCCTCTGCTCCTTCTCCAGGTGGCTAAACAAGGGTTGAGCCCATCTCGATCGAAGTCGAGCTCCCTCAGCTCCTTTGCCAGGTGGCTTCCCAAGGGTTAAGCCCATCCCGGCCGAAGTCGAGCTCCCTCCGCTCCTTCGCCAAGTGGCTCCCCAAGAGTTGAGCCTACCTCGGCCGAAGTCGAGCTCTCTCAGCTCCTTCGCCAGGTAGCTCCCCAATGGTTGAGCCCACCTCAGCCAAAGTCGAGCTTCCTCTGTTCCATCGCCAGGTGGCTCCCCAAGGGTTGAGCCCACATCGGTCGAAGTCGAGCCATCTCAGCTCCTTTGCCAGGTGGCTCCCCAAATGTTGAGCCCATCCCGATCGAAGTCGAGCTCCCTCTGCTCCTTCGCCAAGTGGCTCCCTAAGGGTTAAGCCCACCTCGGTCGAAGTCGAGCCATCTCTGCTCCTTCGCCAGGTGGCTCCCCAAGGGTTGAGCCCACCTCGGTCGAAGTCAAGCCATCTCAGCTCCTACGCCAGGTGGCTCCCTAAGGGTTGAGCCCACCCCGGTCGAAGTCGAGCTCCCTCCACTCCTTCTCCAGGTGGCTCGCCAAGGGTTGAGCCCACCTTGACCGAAGTTGAGCCATCTCAGCTCCTTCGCCAGGTAGCTCTCTAAGGGTTGAGACCACCTTGGTCGAAGTCGAGCTCTCTCCTTAAAAGCGTCATGAAAAAGATGAAGGCGTCAGCACCAAGTCTTTCATCGAAGCCGGTGTGTCCAATACGTCACCCCAAAGCTAGCGAGGTGTGCCTACCATCGTTTGCACTAGTTGGGAAGGAGTGCCCCGATCGAGGCACCGGGTCCAGTAGTCGATCATCTGTACCATCCAGAAGAAGAAGGCCACGTCAGGAACCTCAGACTTGAGGGCGGCTATCCTCGGATCGAGGCCCTGCTAAACTTTTCCAGCCATGATAACCCACCGGGAAAACAAGGCTCGCAACATAACTCCCAACTATAAGGGAAAGTGATCTCTAGAGCACGGCCAACAGATGCCGTTGACCTTCGAGCCCTCCAGGAGGGGGAGAATCGAGGCAAGAAGCGAGGAGAACCCATGGTCTAAAAAGAGCACCCAACGGGCGAGAGGCAGGTAAGCAAGGAAAAAGGATGAGAAGGAGATATAGGCAGAAGGAGTGCACGAAGGCAATCGCGAAAACTCCTTGAGAGGGTCCCAACCAATACAGCTATCATGGCTTGAGCCTTACTCCTCTCCTACCCCTCCTACTCTAACCTTTACTAAAACCTTTCCTCCAAGCATGGTGATCGAAGAGGGATCTGCCTTGAAGGATCTGCTCCTTTTTACCGTTCACTGACTTGATCGTTGGAGTGCCCCCACTGGGATCCCCGGCCTGGGTCTCTAACTCTGTTTTGCAGGACCGGGAACAGCTGGATTCCGAGAAAAGAGGCTGACGTCTGGCGCCACATCCAAGCTACAGGCTACGACGGTAAGGGTGGCAACAGATTGGCATGCTAGGTAGGGGAGTGAAGCCCCTATCCAAACAAGCCCTTCGCAACTTTGAGAACAGCTCCGCTCGAAGCATGATGGTAACTCGCACGCGGGAAGCCTCCACCAATCGAGCAGGAGATGCCCCTTCTCCTTTAGACCCACGTAGCCCAGAAAGGGAGCTTCCGACTCCACCACAGCCACCCCCGACAGACGCCAGTATGCTGCACTCGCCCAGCAGGTACAGGTTCTGGCCACGGTGGTGAGGCAGCTACAACACCAACAATGCTCCCTGGTCACCCAACCGTAGCCAAGGACCCCTGCGACCCAAGTCGCCAGCCCTTGTGGTAGCCTGCACTCCATCCAAGGCAAGCCATTGCATCTGCGGGCCACAACTGATCCCCGGGGAAGCCACCAGACCCCCACAAAGAGAAATCATTCTAGGTTGGCCGACCGGGAGAGCCGGTCCTCGGTGGATGGCAATGCCATCGTTAAACACGGCAAACACCATCGAGGCAAGGCTCCTCGTCGTGACCATCTTCAATTGTTAACAGCATCTTCTCCAGCGGCCTCAGTGGAAGGTTCCACTAATGAGGCCATTAGGTGCATGGCTGAAAGGCACCTAGAAGAACGAGAGCACAGGATGGCGAAGGTCGCTTGCCAGTTCGCCAACATGCAGGGTTCCTCTAAGGAGCCAGCGGGCTATGATGCCCGACCCCCCTTCTCCTGGAAAACCAAAGAGGAACCGATATGGATTCAATTCTGTATGCTTCAAGTGGATCCCTAAGACGGGACCACCGACCCCCTGGACCACCTAGAGAGCTATAAGGCTCTCATGAGAGTCCAGGGAGCAACGGATGCCCTCATGTGCATCGCCTTTTTGGTCACCCATTCGGAAGGCCGCTCGAGTCTGGTTCACCCACCTCGAGCCCGAAAGCATTGACTCCTTCTCGCAACTGGAGAGGAGGTTTGTGGCCCACTTTGATGCCTATCGGAGGGTGCCTCGAGAGGTGGATAACCTCTTCTCTATAAGGCAGTAAGATCATGAACCCCTGTGGGACTACGTGACCCACTTCAAAGCTACCGTCATTAAGATCTACAGTCTGGATGAGCCCGTTACCATGCTGGCATTGAAGAGAGGGCTCAAAACCTCTCTTCTGACCTACTCCTTGGACAAGAAGCCACCAAAGACGTACTCTAACCTTCTCCTCGTATCCATAAGTACATCCATGCCGCGGAGGCCGACTGCACCAGAAGGGAACTGGACGGGAAGCCTTTGAAGAAGCCGACCCCGAGAGAAGCACCCGGGATGCGGAGACCTGGGCCATCCATGGACTTCCAATCGGGACCGAAGCCGAAGGGCAGTCCCATCCCAAAGGAGACTTTCACTCTCCTCCTCATTCCAAGGTCAAAAATCTTGATGAAAATCGAGTGCGAGCATTACCTACGCCGAACTCCCCCACTGAAGTTGTCAAGCAGTTGTGATAGGACGAAGTATTGTCAATTCCATCGTGACCATGGCCACGAAACCGAGGACTACCGTAATCTAAAAAGAAAAATCAAAGACCTGATAAGGAGGAGCTACCTCAGAAAGTTCGTGAGGGGCGAGGTCCCAACGGAGTCAGTCACTTGTAGCTCTTCTCCCTGTCCCTATAATTGATAATCAACCCACCGAGAAGCCTGTGGGTATAATATGTTGGAGAATAGAGCGTGCCCCAAGAGAGCCCGGAAGGGAGAGAATCTAGAAAATGTACTTTCCTTTATGAAGGAAAAGGGAAGTGAGGAAGAAAATATAAATAATGATGCCATCATGGTCGAAATGACCATTGCCAGGCATCTTGTAAGATGGATTATGGTCGATAGTGGAAGCTTGACTAATGTCCTTTTCTACGATGCTTTCTCTTGGATGAACTTGTCCTCTGATCGACTGAGACCAGTGCATACCCCTCTCGTGGGTTTTACTAGAGATTTCGTGGGAGTCGAGGAAGAGATCACTCTCCTCGTCACAGCCGGGTCACTACCCCGATAGAGTACTATTGACTCCATTATTGATTTTGATGATAAGCAAAATGGTTAAGTATAAGTTGAGTACTAATGATTTCCTTGAAGTGTATTTTTATAGAAAAAGGTGCTCACAAATTTGAAGAAGTTCATTTGATTGAAGAATCCAAGCTTAGATGAAAAGATCTGCTCAAAGAGAACTTTGACAGTCAAGGTTTGCTTGAATGTTTAATTGAGTGAATTATAAATTTGTTTCAGCACAAGTTCAGACTTTTTGTGAAGATTTCAGTGAGGTGTCGACTCAAAGTATCGACACATGACACCAAGTATCAACACATGGAAGTGAAGTGTCGACTCAAGTCGGTACGCAAAGAATGTTTTAAATGGCATGGCTGAAGTATCAACACATGGACCTGAAGTGTTGACTCAAAGGGTCGACACATGGATCAGCTTATCACCTGAGATTTTCAAGCTAAGAACTTGTTGAAAATGAAGAACTACAAAAGTGTCGACACATGGAAGCAAAGTGTCAACTCAAAGTGTCGACTCACCTGAGAAAGCGTCGACACATCTGAGATTTCCAGAGAACCAGATTGAAGATCTTTGAACTGGGTGTTGACTCAAGAAGTTCAAGTATCGACCTAAAGTATCAACTCACAGCCTGAAGTGTCAACACATAGAGTTCTGGGAACAGTAATGCTAGTTTTTCAAACGCAGAACTCAACCCTTTCGCCCTCCAATGGCTAGATTTTCAAGTCTAACAGCTAGAAACTGGATTCGAAGCCTTGGAAAGGTATATATATGCTCCAAATCAAATCAAAAGTAGAAGGATTGATGAGAATGAAATAGAAGCATTCAAGAGAGAAGAAAAGAGAGCATTCACTCCTATTCATTGAAGATCCAACCACTCTCAAGCAAAAGCAAGCCTCCAAGCATTCAAGAGCCTTGAAGAGCATTAAAGATCAACCATTTTTAAGCAATCAAAGAGGCTTCAACAAGTTCAAAGCACTATAACTTCGAGCTTCAAAGAGATACCCGCTTTTTATTAGAAAGCTTTTATTCTCTTTACTTCAAAAACTTATTTGTTGTAAGGGTTCTTAGTTAGCCTATTGTAAAACTAAGGAAGGTTATTGGTGAGCCTTTGAAAATCAATTAGGTTCTTGGTTAGCCCAGAAAACCAAGGGAGGTTATTAGTGAGCCTTTGAAAATCAATTAGGTTCTTAGTTAGCCCGGAAAACCAAGGGAGGTTATTAGTGAGCCTTTGAAAACCAATTAGATTCTTGGTTAGCTCGGAAAACCAAGGGAGGTTGGTGGTAAGCCTTAAAACCATTTAGGTTCTTGGTTAGCCTATAAAACCAAGTGAGATTTTGACTTGTGAGCCTTATGAAAACAAGTTGGATTTTTTATTAGTGAGCCCGGAAAACTAATCAACTGTAATCAATAGAGATTATAGTGAATTCTCAAGAGAATCTTGGGGAGTGGATGTAGGTGCATTGGATAGCACCAAACCACTATACTTCTTTTTTCTTTGTGGTTGATTGTTCTCTCTACTTGCTCTTTCATTTATTGCTCTTTATTTCTGCTGCACTTTTACTTAAGAGCATTACATTTAAATTCATAGTACCTTGTTTAATTGTTGAGTTGGATTACATCCTATTGCATTGCATCGAGTAATAATTTTTAGAGACCCAATTCACCTCCTCTTGGATTGCTTACTGGCAACAAGTACGGTCATGATGATCTTCACTATCGTTAGGCTCCCATCACCTTATAATATAATCCTTGGTCATCCCGAGCTCAACCTACCTGATGCGGTCAATTTACCAAATGGTTGCCGGTGTAGTTCCCGACCCCCTATGGCATGGAAGAGATAAGGGTAGCACCTCAACCGGTCCAACATTATCTGCAGGCCATCCTCAGGGCCCGGAGTGCTGAGGATGATCCCGATGTCGATGACCTCGACCAAAGGGCGTAGGATCATAAGGGCGGCCCCGTCGAATGCCTTTTGATGTATCCCCTCGGCTCAGACCCATTGAAGACGGTGGAGGTAGGAGCCCAGCCACTAGAAGAAGAATGAGCTTGAATGCTGAGTTTCCTCCGAGCAAATGAGGATGTGTTCACCGGGACTGTGGCTGATATGCCATGGATTCTCCCTGACATTATCACTCACAAGTTGAATATTGACCCGAAGTGCTGCCCGGTTCGATAGAAGAAAAGAAGCTTTGCCTCGGAGAGGCAGAAGGTGATCAACGATGAAGTAGAGAAGCTCCTTATAGTGGGGTTCATTTGTGAAATAGAGTACCCTAGCTGGTTGGCGAACGTGGTCATGGTCAAGAAGAGCAACAAAAAATGGAGGATCTATGTAGACTACACCAACCTCAATCGTGCTTGCCCGAAGGATAGCTTCCCTCTTCCGAAGATCGACCAACTCGTGGATGCCACCTCGGGGCACTGCTTACTCTCCTTCATGGATGCGTTCTCTGGGTACAACCAGATCTGAATACATCCGGAGGATGAGAAGTGCACTGCCTTCATCACGGACCACATGATGTACTGTTACAGAATGATACCGTTCAGCTTGAAAAATGCTGGTGCCACGTACCAGTGGCTAGTCAACAAGGTCTTTAAAGACTAGATTGGCCGCAACATGCAAGTTTACATGGACGACATGCTCGTCATGAGCAAGCCAACCTCGAACCATGTCGATGACCTAGCGGAGACCTTTCACAACCTTTGCCTTCACCAGATGAAGTTGAACCCGGCGAAGTGCACTTTTGGCATGGCAGCTGGGAAGTTTCTTAGCTTCATGGTCACCCAAAGAGGGATCGAGGCTAACCTAGAAAAAGTCTGAGCAATTTTTGATATGGAGCATCTTGCCTCTAAGAAGCAAGTCCAGCATCTCACTAGCCGTATAGCGACCCTGAGCCAGTTCATCTCGCAATCTGCCGATCGCTGCCAACCCTTCTTTAAGGCATTGCGGAAGGTGCATGACTTCACATGGACAAAGGAGTGCCAGGAAGCCTTCGAGGAGTTGAAGAAGACCCTGGCATCACCACCACTGCTCTCTCGACCGGAAGACAGAGAAGAGCTCCTCCTGTACATGGCGATCACCCCAAGAGCTGTCAGTTCGGTCTTGGTCCGCATAGATGGGGACGGAGTCTAAGGCTAGTATATTACACTGGCAAGCTTCTTTGCAATGCTGACGTCAGGTATTCTCGCTCCAAGAAGTTAATTTTTGCACTTATCATGTCTGCCCAATACCTCAGTCCTTACTTCCAAGCACATCCGATCATGATTTTGATGGACCAACCACTGAAGGCCATACTCGGCCGCCCCAACACATCCGGACTTCTGGCGAAGTGGGTGCTGAAGCTCGATGAATTTGACATCACCTACCAGCTGAGGTCGTCCATGAAGGTATAGGTACTGGCTGACTTCCTGGTTGAGTGCGCAGGTCTGGGCGAGGAGCCAGAGGAGATCTCCTAAGAGCAATAGGTGGGACCTAAACCAGAGGGGGATATCTGGTTCCTGTATGTGAACGGAGCATCCAACATCGGGGGAAGTGGAGCTGGACTCATCCTCGCCAACAGCGAGGAGTCGTTGCCAAGTGTGCACTCCATTTCCAGTTCGCAGCTACCAACAACCAGGCAGAGTATGAGGCGCTCCTCACAGGACTGAGAGTCTCTTGTGAGCTGGGCATACCCAACTTGAAAGTCTTCACCGACTCATAATTGGTGGACGGGTAGGTCTCAGAAGAATTTGAGACCCAGGACCCTCAAATATCGAAGTACCTAGAGCTGGTACATACAAGTGCAACAGGCTTTAGGCACTTCAACATCTCCCATATTCCACGTGGAGAGAATGCTTGCACTGATGCCCTCTCCTGGATGGTGACCCTGTCAGACTCGTCCTTGGGACGTACCTATATCGAGCATCTTCAGGCCCCAAGCTACGAAGCACCCGGGGAAGTCTAGCAAGTCACCTCGGAGGCCAGCTGGATGAATAAGCATGTCAGGTACATCATCAATGGTGCCTTGTCCGAAGATCGCATTGAGGCCAGCCTCATCAAGAGGAAGGCCACATGCTTCATGCTGATGGACGGGCAACTCTACCGAAGGTTATACTTCTACCCACTGCCGAGGTGCCTGAGACCCTCGGAGACGGCCTTCATACTTCAAGAGATACACGAAGACCTTTGCAGAAATCATGTGGTGGACAGGACGTTGGCATACAAGGCCCTCCGTCAGGGGTACTAATGAAAAACCATGAAAGAGGATGCAGCCGATTTCGTAAAGAAATATGACTGCTGCCAGCTCCATGCCAGTGTGCAACGCCAGTTGGCTGCACCACTCTCCCAGCTCTTTGCCCCCTGGCCATTTGCCCAGCGGGGCATGGACATCCTTGGTCCTTTTCCTCTCGCGCTCGGGCAGCGCAAGTTCTTGATAGTTTCCATCGACTACTTCATCAAGTGGGTCGAAGCCGAACCACTAGCACGGATCATGGAGGCCAATGTTAGCAAGTTCTTTTAAAAATCAATCATATACTACTTCGGACTCCCTTATACCATCATCACCGACAATGGATGGCAATTCGATAATCGAAAGTTTGAGGAGTTTTGTGATGGCCTCAACATCCGTCATCGCTTCACCTCGGTGGCATACCCTCAGACCAATAGGGAGGCCGAGTTGACTAATCAGACCATCCTCCAAGGACTCCAGACCAGGCTAGACCAAGCCAAAGGTAGATGGACCGAAGAGCTCCCCAGTATCCTATGGGCATACCACACAACACCCCGAACGACCATAAATGAGACACCCTTTAACCTCGTCTTCGACGTGGAAGTCATGATCCCGGTGGAGCTAAGTCTGCCCACATTGTAAGTGGAACAGTACGATGAGGCTATGAACCCAGCCCGACTCGTGCTCAACCTGGACCTCCTTAAAGAAACAAGGGATAAGGCTCGACTCCAGATGGCAGCCTATCGGCAATGAGTGGCCCGGTATTATAACTCCAAGGTGAACCCAAAGACTTTCCATCCTAGCGATCTAGTATTGCGGCAGGCAGAAGCCTCCCAGCCTCGAGAATGTGGAAAGCTTTCTCCGAACTGGGAAGGCCCTTACAGAATAGTCGAGGCCCTTCCTCATGAGGCCTACTACCTCACCGAGCTCGATGGAGCCCGATTTTCATGGACTTGGAATGTCGGCAACTTAAGGATGTACTACCAATGATGTAAGGCTTCCTCTCATTAATAATAAATTTTTTTTGGCACAATAATTTCCTCTATCTCACAGGAATGCTTTCGCGTGACCCTAGGTCTGGCGATCGAAGATGGAAGACCTAGGAGTCCCGCAAACAATCCACTGGAACCCGGTTGGTGGCACCTTAAGCCTGAAAACTTATGAAGCACGACACCTCAAGACTGGAAACTCCTGAAGCCTGGCATCTCAAGACCGGAAACTCCTAAAGCCCAGCACCTCAAGTCCGGAAACTCCTGAAGCCTGGCACCTCGAGACCGAAAACTCCTAAAGCCTGGCATCTCAAGATTGGAAACTCCTAAAGCCTGGCACCTTAAGACCAAAACTCCTAAAGCCCGGCACCTCAAGACAGAAAACTCCTGAAGCCCGGCACCTCAAGACTGGGAACTCCTGAAGCCCAGCACCTTAGGACCAAAAATTCCCAAAGCTCGGCACCTCAAGATGGGAAACTCCAAAAGTCTCACACCTACTGCCCTATTTACAATCCTGAGACATCGACCGGGAAACCCTATGAATCCTGCCATCTACCACCTGGACTCATAGTTCGGCCCCTCGAACCAGAGAGCTTTCGAAGCCCTGCCTTCAAGCCAAGAGTAGAGGCTAAACTCATCACTAAGGTCAAGCTCCCCATTGAAGTCGTACCCTGACTCCCGGCATGGATGGAAAGACCCTCAAACAGGCCACCAGCCTCGGGCCGATACCCGAAGTCCTCTAGCAGGTGTCCCAGTTTAGCGTTGATGATCCCTTCATGGACTTCCAGATCCCTTCTAAGTCATCTGCTATGATTGAGGCCTCCTAGAGAGGACCGAAATTTGGAGCCCCTGGATGGTTGGACCTAGATAGAACATGAGTTCGTGAAATCGCAGGAAGACACATGAAGCACAAAAGGAACAGAAGACTAAAATGCAAGGCAAGAATACATGAAGAAAAGAGACTTCATTGCATAAAGGGTTTACAAAATTTTTGTTTGGGCTGTCTGAGACTTTGAGCCGACTTATGGATCTCGAGCTGACTCGAGTGACCGTTTTCTGCAGTCTAACAGCTAGTTGCTGAAAGTTATTTTTGAACTCAAAAAGGTCTCCAACAGCTCTATTTCAATTTTCTAGGCCCTACAACGGTTATTTCTCATGAAAAACTATAAAAGGGAGTATTTTTTATGGATTAAACAATTTTTTGAGGGATTATTCATTGATTTATCTTGGAAAGTCAAAAAGTCTTCAAGTCTTTCACCAACTCACTTCAAGAGCATTCAAGATAGGATTCAAAGCTCCACCAACTTTTCTTCATCATTGAACCCAACCTTTGAAAAAGTAAAGAAGTAGCTTGAAGAGCATTAAAAGAGCATTCAAGGCTAGGCTTCACTTGATCTTCATCGGCAATATTTAAACAAACTCGGTTTGTTGTATAGTTGCTTTACATTTTTCGCATATCTTTATTTTCTCTCTAAGAACAGTAAGGGGCTGTGTCTTAAGAGAGGGTTAAAGATTTTTGGGTAAACCTTGTGAAAACCTAATTTGGGTTCTTGGTGATCCTGGTATAAAACCAAGATTATGGTTTCTTTGATGATCCTGTTTAAAACCAAAGGGTGTAGGGTTTCTTTTGATGATCCCGGTAAAACCAAAATGTATAGGTTTGGATTGTGAGCCTGTTAAAACAATCCGATTGTATTCCGGTTGGGGGATATAGTGGAAATCCCAAGTGATGCTTGGTGTTCCGCCAAGATCGTCGTGGTCCGTAGCTGCTGACGGAGTTGGGTGTCGCGCGTCCACCCACCTGGAAACGCCTCTGGCACCTCGGGACCTGCAAGGAAGCAATGTCAGTGACCCGGGCTGGGGATTCCGGCGGGGGCACTTTGACGGTCAAGTCAGTGACGATTCAGGAAAACAGATCCTCCTGATCGAGCCCCTCTGGATGAGCTCCATGCTAGGAGGAGTGAGTATAGTGTGAGTGGAAGATGAGGACGAGCTGGGAGTGGTGTTGGCCGAGGTGGTCTTGCCCTCCTCTCTGGCCTTCCTCCCTTGTGTTGCTCTGGTTCCTCTGGTGTTCTTGAATTGAGAAGTATGCTATGGACGTAGTGATACTGGATCAGATGCAGATACCTCTTTTGCTTACTCTGGCAGGATTTTTTACCTTAGTTTGCTTTAGGATCTCCCCTCGCTGTCGTGTACAGCGAGGTACCGTGACGTAGACAGGACGTCTCTCCTGTTTTGATAGTTGAGAAGGCTTCTATAAATCTCTGACATTCTTTTTGCCTGTCCCCCTCCTAGGAGCCTGACAAGGTCTCGATCGACGGACCACCATCTTGGGACCCGCGCTCTCCGGTAGGGTCTTTTCTCCGGTTGTACGGTGGATCGGCGGAGGGCATGGCGCCTTGATGTGAGCTTTTTTTTTCTTTCTAGAGTGAGTGATGGCCGTGGGCATTAAGTGCGGCATGGTTGGTGTTGTTGTACAGCCCTCGGGAGTATCGTCACTATCCTCAGAGGGGAGGCATGGCTCCCTTGGCGGCTGGCACGTTGGTTTGAACTGAAGGCCGAGCTGGAAGGGTAGGGCCCACCTTCGATGGACTCGCCTCGGTGCTGCTCGACAGGGTGGAGATGGGCTGAGCTCGGCTACGGAGGGGCGCCTCGTGGCGGAGGAGGCTGAGCTCGACTCCTGACCATGGGGCCCGGCTTCAGGCGAGCTCGGCACCGGGGTGCCGCCCAGCCCAGGAGACCTATGCTCGGAGGGGTGCCTCGTGGTGGAAGAGGTTGAGCTCGACTCCTGACCACGGGGCCCGATCCCGAGGGATCCGCCTTTGGTGGGGACTCGGACTCGACTCCGACCTAGGTGTTCCGGGCTTGCGGGAACGGACCTGGCGGAGGTCGGAGCTCGGCTTCGACGGGTAGAGGTGTTGCTTCAGGGGAGCTCAGCCCGACGAAGGCGCTCGTGTTGAAAGCTTGTCATGGCATCTGATGGGGGCTCCACGTCAGCTACCTCGCACCACGTCAGCTGCCTCATGCCACATCAGCGATCTGTCCCCATCATTTGGCCCCTATGCCCGAGGCCCATTAGCGTGCGGCACTTGGGATGAAGGGCGTAATTATGGCACTGACATGGAAAGGTAGAGAAATCTAGTGCAATGATGGCCAAAATCGGCGGCGCCTCACTCTACGGTCCTACGAGCCTGTGGGAGGATGCCACGTGGCCACATAGGGGGAGCCGTTGAGGCAGGTGCGGAAGTCGGAGTGACCACGATTGGATGGGCGGCCTGGCCTAATGGATGGTTGACACGCGGCGAGTGCCTTCTGGGGGGCCGCAAGGTACGGTCGTGCGTAGGTAGTTTAGGAAGGAGGGGTAAGTCTTTTTGAAGCTTACCCTCATTCAACATTGCGCGCCTAGCATCCCGCAGGAGTATTCTCCCTTTTCTTCTTCCTCTCCGGCTGCCGGCGACTTCTTAGGGTTTTTACAGGTTAGCCCCCCTTTCTTGTCCCTTAGGAGTCGTCTTAGGATTTCTCCTGTCCCTTTCTTTCTTTTTCCTTCTTTCTTTTCTCCATGGATCGCTTCGGTCCTGAGTTCTATCCCTCTCGCTAGGCCGAAGACGGACCCTCCCGACCGAAGACTCCCTCCTCCTTCGACGAGGAAATGGAGGTGGCAAGGTTTGAGTTCAGCAGGAGGCCTGTCCAGGGCCCAGTGACCATTAGGGAACCCAGGTCTTCTCCTCCTGCTCGTCCAGCCTTAGTTCCTGCTCCTCCTCCTACTCCTATTCTTGAATCCGAGTCGTTTTGATCAACAGGTCCCGGCGGGGTTCACCTCTGAAGATCTGTTGGCCATCCGGGAAGCCTTTGGGATTTCCAAGTCTGTCCGTCTCTCCGTTCCTCGTCCGGGAAAGCAGGTGACTTCTAGCGATCCTGGGTGGATCGCTTTTTATGAGGAGGCCTTCGTTGGGAGCCTCTGTTTTCCTCTTCACCCCTTCTTCCTCTCATTTCTGGCCAACTACCGTCTTGTCCCGGCTCAGTTGGTCCCCAACACCATTAGGACAATCTTTAGCTTCATAGTCTTGTATCACTTCCACGGGATTGTTCCCCATTTTTCCCTTTTTAGGATTTTTTTTTCTTGAAACGCCACCCCATCGAGGAGGGGTGGTGGTCTCTTTCTTCCCGTCCTCAGGGAATAAAATTTGTCCTTCCCTCTTCTATCAAGGGATGAAAGAGTAGATTTTTTTTTGCTTCCATAGAGGGGGTCGACTGGGTTTGGAGTGACCCAGATCGGTCACCAAATAGGAACTCTTCTATCGAGATGGCCGACGTCGAACTGTACGAGCAGCTCAGATCGGCGGAGTTCCCCTCACTCGAGGTTTTGCTGTCTGAGCAAAATCTCCACGAGGCTGGGGTCGGCTCGGCGCAGGAGTCGTGTGAGTTCCACTTGGCCACCCTCTTTTTATTTTCTCTTCTTTTTTTTTTGAGGTCTGACCTTGTTTCTGTCTTGGTGCAGTAATGAAATTCTTGATGGACGAGCTGCTCTCATTCTCTGAGGAGCGAGAGCAGACCACCAGGGCTGCCAAGCCAGCACCAAAGAGAGCCCGAGCTAAGGATGGGGTGAGGCCGGTGCAGGCTGGGGTGGATGCACCAATACAGGAGCGCAGGCGGAAGAGGGCGGCCGAGCCCATCCCTGAGCCTTCCGGGTAGCGCGAGCCGGTAGCGGTGTCCGAGCCCGAGGTGGTTGTCTGTGCGAGGTCAGCCGTCGCTACCGCCAGGTAGGCACCCCCCACCGTGGAGGTCGCTAGCGCGGAGGAGGACGGGGGGGGGGCGCGAGAAGTCAGGCCGACGTCCCAAGTCCGATATGATGTGGTGCCGATCTCCTAGTTGGCACCAAGGGATCCTTCTTCCATCGAAGGAGCCGAATTGACGGGAACACAGGAGAGGGACTACCGCCGAGTCCCTTTCCGACTAGGCCCAAACGTGTCCTTGATGAAGGACGCGAGCCTGGCAGATCGCATGATGGACTTCTCAGTCCAGTCATGCGACAGGCACGAGGGGAGTGGGTGACTCCTTGGTGACGTCATCACGGTGTCGTTCGTCCAGCTATATGTTGTAAGTAGCATCTCTTTACCTTGATGTCTTTTTGCCTTCTTTTACTTCATTTTGTTGCTAATTTGGCTCTTCCCACTGCAGCAAGGACGGGAGCTAATCCTCATAAGGGATTACTGCCACAATTGGGCGAGGAGGGACAGAGAGCAGGGAGCTGAGCTTGCATCCCTCAAGGCAGAGGTAGGCCGGAAGGATGTGGAGGTCCGGGAGGCTGGCCAGAAGGTGAAGAGCCTCCAGACCGAAGTAGCCGATGCGACCAGAATAAGGAAGGAGCTTGACAGCGAGCCCGAGTCCAAGCGGGCCCGGCTGAAGGAGCTCCGGGCCAAGTCGAAGGTGGCCAGAGAGAGGGCCACCTCCGTCGAGAAGAAGGTGACTGCGACCAAGAAGAGAGCTGCCGATGCAGAGGAGAAGGCCGCTCTTTCCCATTGTGCCATCGAAACTGTTAAGAAGGGACTGGTGGTGGCTGTCCGTCAGTCCGAGCGCCTGGGAGCGCAGTTGGAGCAGGTCCGGCGCCGAGCCGAGGCTGCAGAGAAAGTAGCTGCTGATGCAGTGGTTGCTTTCAAGACGACCCCGGAGTACCTCAAGGACTTCCGGGAAGCGGCGCCGGACTCCTTCGCCAAGGGGTTCGCGTACTGCCAATCCCAGTTGCAGGGAGTCCTGTCCGAGGAGCAGCTGGCCGCGCTCCAAGTCCCGGGAAAGAAGGCTTCCTCTGCAACGATGATGCTGGCGACAAGGCAGGGAGCTGCTCCAACCGAGGCTCGTACCCTAGTGACCTCGGCGGTGCTTAGCCCCAGGGAGCCGACACCGATGGCAGCGAGGGCAGCACCTGCACCGCAGCCGGAGGCAGCTGATCCTGCCCCAGCGGCTCCAACAGCTGAACTTGCTCCTCCAGCGGAGGTCGCCCAGGGGCATGCCCAAGCGACGGAGATGGAGGAGGGAGAGGTCCCAGCCGTGCACCGCCCGAGGAAGGAGCCAGCTCCATTTGGATAGGATCTTTTTTCTTTTTATACTTGTACTTTTCTTTTGTTTTCTTTTCTTCTTGACCGGGTCACCCGGCCTGTCGGGGCCCGGAAGATAGTGTAACCAACTCCTTCAGTAATGAAATTCACTTTTGCAATCACTGTGTCTCTATTATTTGTATTGTGGAATGTCTCTTCTCTCTCTTCTCCTCCCTTTTTTTGCTTTTTCTTCTTTTCCGGTGCAGGGAGGTCCGAGAGGGGAGCCGAGGACTTCGACTGGCATGGACCCGGCGTTGAGCTTGAGGTCATGCCGGTGATGAATGTTGGCCTTGGATTCAGTTGCTTAGGGACATGTTTCAATAATCGTCGTCTTGGAGCTGGGCTCGGAGATGTCGAAGGCTGAGATCCCTAGTATTGGAAGTTCGAGTCTTGAACCTTAGTGTCTCGGAGCCAGTCCCAAGGATGTTGATGATTGAGGATTGCGGTGCCAGAAATCTAAGTTTTGGACCATGGCATCCTAGAGTTGGGCTCGGAGGCACTAAGTGCCTAGGGGCTTCCCAGGTCCTTTGCCGGGGAGCTAGGCTCGTCGGTGCCGGAGGGTCGTCCGGTCTTTGACGCCGAGGAGCTGGGCTCGCCGGTGCCTGGGGGCTTCCCAGGTCTTTGTACCGGAGGACTTTTCTTTGGACTTTGATACAGGGGAGTTGGGCTCGCCGGTGCCTGGGGGCTTCCCAGGTCTTTGTGCCGGAGGACTTTTTTCCAGGCTTTGATGCCGGTGAGCTGGGCTCGCCGATGCCTGGGGGCTTCCCAGGTCTTTGTGCCGGAGGACTTTTCTCCAGGCTTTGATTGGCAACGATGCTGCCCAGCCTAGGGGACCTGAGCTAGGAGGGGTGCCTCGCAGTGGAGGAGGTTGAGCTCGACTCCTGACCACGGGTCCCGATCTCGAGGGGTCCGCCTTGGGTGGGAGCTCGTGCTCGGCTCTGGCCTAGGCATCTCGGGCTTGCGGGGGCTGACATGGTGGAGGACGGGGCTCAGCTTCGAACATCGTCGTGGAGCCAGGCTCAGGGGTGTTGTTGATGACGAGCTGCATGGCTCAGAGGTGCCCTTGGCCGAAGATCTGAGCTCCAGTCTTGAGCAAGCATCCTGGAGCTAGGCTCGGGGACGTTGATGATTAGAATTTCTGGTGCCGGGAGTCAAGGTTCCGGACCTTGGCGTCTTGGAGCTGGGCTCGAAGAGTTGGTGCCGGAAGACATCTTCTCGAATTTTGATGCCGGAGAGCTGGGCTCACCGTGCCTAGGGGCTTCCTAGGTCTTTGTGCCAGAGGACTTTTCTCTGGGCTTTAATGCCGGGGAGCTGGGCTCGCCGGTGCTTGGGGGCTTCCCAGGTCTTTATGCCGGAGGACTTTTTTTCGGGCTTTGATGCCGGGGAGCTGGGCTCACCGGTGCCTGGGAGCTTCCCAGGTCTTTGATGCCGAGGAGTTGGGCTCACCGATGCCTGGGGGCTTCCCAGATCTTTGATACCGAGAAGCTGGGCTCGCCGGTGCCTGGGGCCTTCCCAGGTCTTTGATGTTCTTGCAAGGTAAATAAACCATTGCACAGGAAAAGGACCTTTATTTCAAATGGAGGGAGAACTTACATTATTGATAGTATCTCCTTATATTATAAGCATTCCATGTCCAAGGGAATCTGGTACCATCTAGGTCCTCGAGATAGTAGGCCCCCTATGAGAGGGCCTCGGCCACTTTGTAGGGGCCTTCACAGTTCGACGAGAGTTTGCCGCATTCTCTGGGTTGAGATGCCTTAGCTCGATGCAATACCAGGTCGCCAGGTCGGAAGGTCTTCAACTTCACCCAGGCATTGTAATATCGGGCGATCCGTTGTCGGTACGCTGCCATCCGAAGCCGGGCTTTGTCCCTCGTTTCTTCGAGGAGGTCCAGGTTGAGGAGGAGGTGCACCAAGTTCCGTGCTTCGTCATACTGCTATATGCGGAGCGTGGGCACACCGAGCTCAACTAGAATATCTGCCTCCATGCCGAAGATGAGGTTGAATGGCGTTTTGCCCGTTGCCACTCTGGGCGTTGTGTGGTAGGCCCACAGGATGCTCGGGAGCTCTTCCGCCCATTTTCCCTTCGCTCGATCTAGCCTGGTGCGGAGCCCTTGGAGGATGGTTCTGTTCGTGACCTCGGCTTCTCCGTTCATCTGGGGATGTGCAACCGAGGTGAACTGATGTTGGATCCCGTGCTCGGCAAAAAATCCTTCAAACTCCTTGTTGTTTAACTATTTTCCATTATCGGTAATGACGCAGTTGGGGAGTCCGAAATGGCAGATGACTAACTTCCAGAAGAATTGCCGAACGTTGGCTTTCGTAATCCGGGCCAACGACTTGGCTTCAACCCATTTGGTGAAGTAGTCTACTGCTACCAGCAAAAACTTTCGCTACCCCGGCGCCGTGGGGAATGGCCCCAGGATGTCCATCCCCCACTGTGCGAAGGGCCAGGGTGATGACAGCTGAGAGATGGGCAGGGCCGGTAGGTGCTGGACGTTGGAATGACGTTGGCACTTGTCACATTTCTTAACAAAGTCAGCAGCGTCTTCCCTCATCATCTCCCAGAAGTAACCCTGTCGGAGTGCCTTGTGAGCTAGAGTTCTTCCTCCCACATGGTTTTCACAGAGGCCCTCGTGTATCTCTTGGAGCATGGAGGCTACCTCCGTGGGTCTGAGGCACTTCAAGAGGGGGTAAGAATAAGATCGGCGATAGAGATGACCGTCCATTAAGACAAAATGGGCAGCCTTTCTTTTGATTAGGCCAGCTTCCCGGCGGTCCTTTGGTAAGAGGCCATCCTGGATGTATTTGACATATTTGTCCATCCAGCTCGGCTCATGAGCCACTTGTTGTACCTCTTCAGGGCCCTCGTAGCTTGTACTCTTGAGGTACTCGACGCAGGCACGCCCCAAGGATGAGTCCGGTAAGGTTGCAAGCCTCGAAAGCGCATCCGCCCGAGCATTTTCTCCACGGGGAATGTGGAAAACGCGGAAGTAATAGAAGCCCGCCGTGCTTGCACAAACTTTTTTTAGGTACTTCACCATCTGGGGGTCTCGGGCCTCGTATTCCCCGAAGACTTGTCCGATGACCAGTTAGGAGTCGGTGAAGACTCTCAAGTTCTGCACGCCCAGTTCGCGGGACACCCTTAGGCCCGCGAGGAGTGCTTTATACACCGCTTGGTTGTTCGTGGCAGGAAACTTGAAACGGAGGGCGCATTCCGTCACCACCCTGTCGAAATTGGTGAGGATGAGGCCCGCCTCGCTTCCACAGGAGTTGGAGGCTTCGTCCACGTGGAGGATCCGGGGTCCTCCAGTGGTACGGGCTTAGCTTGGGTCTCCAGGATCGTCCGCTCTGGCTCCTCGGGGAGTCCCGTGCATTCGACCACGAAGTCGGCTAGGACTTGGACCTTCTGCGACGACCTCAACTGGTATGCAATGTCGAACTCGCTTAGCATCAGGGACTATTTGGCCAGTCTCCCAGAGGTCTTGGGATGGGCTAGCATGGTCCTCAGCGGCTGATCGGTGACAACCGCAATAGGGTGCGCTTGGAAGTATGGCCTAAGGCCTTTAGCAGACATTATTAGTGTAAAAATTACTTTTTCGGAATGGGTATACCTGATCTCCGCGTCTCGAAGGATTTTGCTGGTATAGTACACCGGCTTCTGGCATCCGTCCTGGTCCGTACGGACGAGGACCGAGCTGACGGCCCCTGGAGTCATCGCCAAGTAGAGTAGGAGCTCTTCCCCTTCTTCCGGTCTGGATAGTAGAGACGGAGAGGCCAGGAACTCCTTCATCTCCTCAAAGGCTGTCTTGCACTCTTCGGTCCAGGTGAAGTCATGCATTTTGCGCAGCGCCTTGAAGAAAGGGAGGCAGTGGTCGATCGACCTTGAGATGAATCGGCTTAAGGCTGCGATCCTCCCTGTCAAGCGTTGGACATGCTTCTTGGATGTTGGGTGCTCCATGTCGAGGATCGCCTGGACCTTCTCCGGGTTTGCCTCGATGCCTTTTTGGGTGACCATGAAACTGAGAAATTTTCCTACCGCCATCCCGAAGGCGTACTTCGCTGGATTGAGCTTCATTTGGTGCTTCCGGAGGCTGTGGAAGGCTTCGGCGAGATCGGCGATGTGGTCCGAGCTCGGCTTGCTCATCACGAGCATGTCATCCACGTACACTTGCACATTTCGGCCGATCTGGTCTTTGAAGACCTTGTTGACCAGATGTTGGTACGTGGCTTCAGCATTCTTTAGGCCGAAGGGCATCATCTTGTAGCAGTATGTCCCTCGATCAGTGATGAAGGCAGTATGCTCCTCGTCCTCTAGGTGCATCCGGATTTGGTTGTATCCGGAGAATGCATCCATGAAGGAAAGCAACCTATGCCCCGATGTGGAGTCCAACTGGTCTATCCTCGGGAGCTGGAAGCTGTCCTTTGGGCATGCATTATTGAGGTTGGTGTAGTCCACACAGATTCTCCACTTGCCATTATTCTTCTTTACCATCACCGCATTTTCCAACCAGCTCGGATAGTGCACTTCTCGAACAAAGCTAGCAGCCAGAAGTTTTTCAACTTCTTCATTGACAGCCGCTTGCCTCTCAGGGGTGAAGCTCCTCTTCTTCTGCCGAACTGGTTTGCACCTCGGATCGACATTGAGCTTGTGGGTAATGTCTTCAGGGGGTATGCCTGGCATGTCTGCCGCTGTCCAAGCAAATACATCTGTGTTGGCCCGCAAGAATTCTAGCAATGGACCCTTCTCCTCATCGGGCAGCTGAGCTTCGATCTGCAGTCTTTGTCAGGTCGGCCCCGAGATGGCAAGGAAGTAGGTGCTTGGCCGGGCCTCCTCTAGAATCCTGGACCCACTGGTCGAGCTCATCCAGCTCAAGAACCTCCTCGGGCACCTGGGCCTCGGGAAGGGTTTGGAAGTAGTGCTGCACTGGCAGGGCGTACCCCTCATCTCTCCGATGCTGCACGGAGTTGAGAATTGCACGAGCAGTCTCTTGGTAGAGACCACAGCATCGAGAAGGTTGAGCCTAGGTCGGCCCAAGATCACGTTGTAAGACGAAGGGAGCCTAACAACTGTGAACATCATCATGATGGTACTCTACCGAGGTGGTGTCCCGGTAGTGACTGGGAGAGTGATCTCTCCCTCCACTATCACGAAATCTCCAGTGAAACCAATGAGGGGTGTATGTACAGGCTTGAGCTAAGCAGAGGGAAGATTCATCTTGGAGAAAGCATCATAGAAAAGTACATCTATGGAGCTTCCACTATCTACCATGATGCATTTTACAGGATGTTTTGCGATCGTCATCTCGACAACCACAGCATCATTATTTACATTTTTCACTCCATCTTCCCCTTCCCCTATAAAGGAGAGTACAATCTCAGGGTTCCCTGCCCCCCGGGCCTTCTTAGAGGCGTGCCCGGTCCCCAAGTGTATCATCCCCACCGGCTTCTCGGTAGGACGATTGTCGACCGTCGAGACTGGTGGAAGGGCGATGAGTGTCTGAGATTCCAGCTGAGATCTGCTCCCCACATACCTTCTGAGGTAGCCTCTCTTGATGAGCTCCTCAATCTTCCATTTGAGGTTGCGGCATTTCTCGGTGTCGTGGCCGTGGTCGCGATGAAAGCTACAGTACTTTGACTCATCACGAGTGGTAGACGGCTTCAATGGCGGTGGGCGCCTCAGGTAGGTCTCACTCTCGATCTCCATGAGGATCTTTGTCCTCGGGGCAAGAAGGGGAGTGAGATTCCATTCAGGGACGGGAGTGCTCCTTGGCCCCAGTCCAGGATGGGAGCTCCGAGCTGGTGGCGCCGGCTTCCGTGCCCCGGGCACCTCGACGGGCACGGGCCTCCTCGGTGGCTTCCCGTCGAGCTCTCGCCGGGTACGATCCGCCTCCTCGGCATGGATGTACTTCGGAGCACGAATGAGGAGCTCAGAATAAGACTTTGGAGGCTTTTTGTCAAGCGAGTACGTCAAGCGAGAAGTCTTGAGTCATCGCTTCAGGGCCAGCATGGCGACCGGCTCCTCGAAACAGTAGATCTCCAGGGCGGCAGCCTTGAAACGAGCCACGTAATCCCGCATCGGCTCCTAATCCTGTTGCTTGATGGAGAAGAGGCTATCCGCCTCGCATGGCATCTTCTGGCAAGCATCAAAATGAGCCACAAACTTCTGTCCCAGCTGGGCGAAGGAGTTGATGCTTTCCGGCTCGAGGCAGGAGAACCATACTCGAGCCACCATTCAGAGAGTAGCAGGGAAGGCGATGCACAATAGAGTGTCGGTGGCCCCCTGGACCCTCATGAGGGCTCGGTAGCTTTCCAGGTGGTCCAGGGGGTCGGTGGTCCCGTCATAGGGGTCCACCTGCGACATGCGGAACCGATGGAGAATTGGCTCCACCTGAATCTCCTAGGAGAATAAAGGATAGGCTTCATAGCCCACTGGCTCAATAGTAGAGCCAGGCAAGTTGGCGAACCGGTGAGACAGCTTCGTCAGCTTGCGGTCATGCTCCTCCAAGCGCTTCTCCGCCATGTGCCTGATGGCTTCATCCGTAGACCCCTCCGCTGAGAGGGGTGGGGAAGGTGATGCAGGTGCACGGTGCCCACGACGAGGGGCCTTGCCCCTCCTACCCTGACGAGGTATGGATGCCCCTCGGTCAAGATTCGGTAAGCAGCTTTCTTCGTCAGTGGACCCGGCTCGGCATTGCTTCAACGGAGTCTGGTGGGTACCCTGGGGATCTGTCATGGCCTGCGGCTGCGAAGGCCTTCCATGGAAGGAACGCAGGCTATCGCGGGGTGCTACGGCGTGGGCCGCGGGGGTCTCTAGCTGCTGGTGTGTAGCCAAAGACCGATGTTGGTGCTGAAGCTGGCGCACTGTTGCAGTGAGAGAATGCATCTGCTGAGCGAGTGCAGTCAGCTGAACTTCCAGTAGAGGTGGTTGAACCGGGGCAGGTGGCTCCATCTCCGCATCGTGCGGGTTCCTGTGAGAAAGGGATGCCTCCGCATGGCTGGGAGAGACTCCCCTTGCCCGAGTGGTCACCATCCTTCTGATGGACTGCTTGAACAGGGACTGGACTAGATCACAAGTGGTTTAATCTGTCCGTATCCCTTCCTGGCATGCCAATTTGTTGCCACCAAGATCATCGTGGCCCGTAGCTGCTGACGGAGTCAGGTGTCGCGCGTCCTCCCACCTGGGAATGCCTCTAGCACCTCGGGACCTGCAAGGAAGCAATGTCAGTGACCCGGGCCGAGGATTCCAACGGGGGCACTCCGACGGTCACATCAGTGACGATCCAAGGGAACAGATCCTCCTGGTCGAGCCCCTCTAGATGAGCTCCATGCTAGGAGGAGTGAGTATAGTGTGAGTGGAAGATGAGGACGAGCTGGGAGTGGTGTTAGCCGAGGTGGTCTTGCCCTCCTCTCTGGCCTTCCTCCCTTGTGTTGCTCTGGTTCCTCTGGTGTTCTTGAATTGAGAAGTATGCTATGGATGTAGTGATACTGGATCAGATGCAGATACCTCTTTTGCTTACTTTGGCAGGATTTTCTACCTTGGTTTGCTTTGGGATCTCCCCCGCTGTCGTGTACGGAGAGGTACCGTGACGTAGACGAGACGTCTCTCCTGTTTTGACAGTTGAGGAGGCTTCCATAAATCTCTGACATTCCTTCTTCCTGTCCCCCTCCTGGGAGCCTGACAAGGCCTCGATCGGTGGGCTGCCGGTTTTGGAACCTGCGCTCTCTGGTAGGGTCTTTTCTCTGGTTGTACGGTGGATCGGCGGAGGGCATGGCGCCTTGATGTGAGCTTTCCTTTCTTTCTGGAGTGAGTGACAACCATGGATATTAATTGCGGCATGGTTGGTGTTGTCGTACGGCCCTCGGGAGTATCGTCACTGTCCTCGGAGGGGAGGCATGGCTCCCTTGGTCGTTGGTGCGTTGGTTTGAACTGAAGGCCGAGCTGGAAGGGTAGGGCCCGCCTTCGGTGGACTCGCCTCGGTGCTGCTCCGCAGGGTGGAGACGGGCTGAGCTCGGCTGCGGAGGGGTGCCTCGTGGCGAAGGAGGCTGAGCTCGACTCCTGACCACGGGGCCCGGCTCTAGGCAAGCTCGGCACCGGGGTGCCACCCACCCCAGGGGACCCGAGATCGGAGGGGCACCTCATGGCGAAGGAGGCTGAGCTCGACTCCTGACCACGGGGCCCGATCCCGAGGGGTCCGCCTTGGGTGGGGACTCGGACTCGGCTCCGACCTAGGTGTTTCGGGCTTGTGGGAATGGACCTGGCGGAGGATGGAGCTCGGCTTTGGCGGGTAGAGGTGTTGCTTCAGGGGAGCTCAGCCCGATGAAGGTGCTCGTGTTGAAAGCTTGTCGTGGAATCTGATAGGAGCTCCATGTCAGCTACCTCATGCCACGTCAGCTGCCTCGTGCCACATCAGCGATCTGGCCCCATCACTTGGGTAGTGGACGTAGAAGCCGATTGCTCTGAACCACTCTAAACTCCTTGTGTTTGTGATTGTGCTTACTTTAATTTATTACATTTATTTAATTGCTTCCGCATTGCATATTGCACCACAACACCAAAAGGATTTTAAATTATACATATTTGTTAAAGTTTTTTAATCCCAATTCACCCCCTCTTGGGAAGCCACCTGGGCAACAAGTGGTATCAGAGCAGAGTCTCTAAAAATTACTTAGAGTAAAGATTGATGGCATATCCCATGAGCACTTCTTTGGTCGAAGGCCAATCCACAAATCGACCCCCACTTTTCACTGGAACCAATTATACATATTGGAAGGCTAGGATAAAAATATACATTCAAGCCGTAGACTTTCACTTGTAAAAAATTATTCTAAAAGGACCTCACACACCCACTGTTAAAATCAATGATATTGAAGTTTCCAAATCGGAAGAGGAATGTGACGAGAATGATATGAAATTAGCTGAGCTGAATGCCAAAGCTATGAATTTACTTTACTGTGCTTTGGATCCAAATAAGTTTAACAGAATTTTTACTTGCAATTCTGCTAAAGAAATTTGGGATAAGCTTGAGATCACACATGAAGGCACATCACAAGTTAAAACTTTAAAAATAAATCTTCTTGTGCACAACTATTAATTATTCAAAATAAATCCTAGTGAAACTATATAGCTATGTATACACGTTTTACTGATATTATCAATGATCTTAAAAGTCTTGGTAGGACTTATACTAATACTGATCTAGTCCAAAAGGTTTTAAGATCCTTGCCAGATAATGGAAAGCTAAAGTAACAGCAATTCAAGAGGCAAAGGACCTGAACACCCTATCATTGGATGAGTTGCTTGGATCATTAATCACTTATTAGCTAGCCATGCAACAAAGAACTGATGAAGATTCAAAAAGAAATAGAGTAATAGCATTTAAAGCTATTGAAGAAGACAAGAATGAAGATTCAGATTCATCTGATGATGATGATCTTAAAAATGATGAGATAGCCCTAGTTTTGAGAAAATTTATGGGTAGAAGAAGAACAAACAGATGGAGAAAGCAATTTAGAAAAGAAGAAGGATAAAGACAAAGATCAAATTCCAATCTGCTATGAGTGCAAGAAACCGGGTCACATACGCCCTAACTGTCCAGAGATTAAGAAAAATATGATCAAAAAAAAGAAAAAGAAGGCAATGCTTGCAGCATGGAGTGATAGCAACGAATCTACATCCACTGAAGAAGATGATGATACAACAAAAACTGCTCAGATCTGCCTTATGGGTTTGGAGGATGAGGTAACTACTTCTGAACCTAATCTAGAATTTACTTATGATGAGCTTCATAATGCTTTTTGTAAATTATTAGTAGAATATAAAAAGGCTGGTTTGAAAATGAAAAATTTGAAAAACAATTGTGATATGATTGAAAAGGATAAAAATGAAACTTATGAAAGAAATAAGATTTTACGAAGGAAATTAAGTTTGATTTGTGAAAAACTTAAAACTACTCAATTTAAAAATGAAGAACTTCTTGAAAAGAATAAAAGTTTACAAAATGAAAATGTTGATTTGAAAAAGGAAGTTCAAAAGCTTAAACCATTGATTGAAAAATTAACCTTAAGTTCCAACAAGCTTGAACTAATTTTGAAAGATCAAAGAGATACAAATAATAAATTTGGAATTGGTTACAAAGGCTCAAATTCAAATAAATTTTTTGCATCCACATCATATGCTCCTAAGTTCATTACTTCAAAATAATATAGATCTAAATTTGCATCATCATATACTTTTTATTCAAAACCAAGAATTATATGCTATGCTTGTAATAATGTTGGTCATAAATATTTGAGTGTCATTTGAAATATAGTGATAAGAAAAAAATTAAGAAAATTTGGGTTCCAAAAGGAACTGATTCTACTAACTTGCAAGGACCCAAGAAAGCTTGGGTACCTAAATCTATTACTTGATTATTTTGCAGGGATGTCTTGCAGCCACAAATATAAAAAAAAGATGGCACCTTGATAGCGGCTGTTCAAGACACATGATGGGTGATATTGATCAATTCTTCATCCTAGAACAAAAAGATGGTGGCATGGTAACCTTTGATGATAATCGCAAAGGAAGGATAATCGGTATTGGTAAAATCAAAATTACTCCTACATTTATTAAGAATGTGTTACATATAGAAAAGTTAAAGCATAATCTTTTGAGTATTAGTCAGCTTTGTAATATTGGTTTTAATATTTTCTTCAAGTCTTCAATGTGTATAGTAGTTGATCTACTTGACTCTAGTACAAAGTTCATTGGACATAGATTTGGTAATATTTATATAGTAAATCTTAATGATCTGGCTATGTCAAGCAATACAAGTCTTGTAGCAATGAATGATAAGAGCAAGGAATCAAGTTTACTATGGCATAGGCGACTTGGACATGCTAGTATGGATACCATTGTAAAACTTATTTCAAAAGATTTAGTTAAAGGTTTGCCAAAGCTCAAAGTAAATTTTGATTATATCTGTGATGCATGTCAATTAGGAAAGCAAGTGAGGAGAAGTTTTAAATCCAAAAACATTGTTTCTACTACTAGACCCTTAGAGCTACTTCACATGGACCTATTTGGACCTATTAGGATAACAAGCCTAGGTGGTATGAAGTATGGCCTTGTGATTGTAGATGATTTTTCAAGATATAATTGGGTTTTATTCATTACATATAAAGATGAGACTTTTAAAGTATTCAAAAAGTTTTATAAAAGAGTTTCAAATTTGAAAAATCTTTTTGTTATTTCTATTCGCAGTGATCATGGTACGGATTTTGACAATCAATATTTTGATCACTTTTGCACAAAGCACGATATTGATCACAACTTCTCAGCTCCTAGAATGCCACAACAAAATGGTATTGTAGATAGAAAGAATCGAACTTTGGAAGAGATCTCCAGAACAATACTTTGTGAAGGAAATCTTCCAAAATACTTTTGGACAGAAGCTGTAAATATCGCTTGCTATATTTTGAATAGAGTTTTAATTAGATCTATCATTAGAAAAATCCCTTATAAACTGTGGAACAATAGAAAGACTAATATCAATTATTTTCATATCTTCGGTTGTAAATGTTTTGTTCTTAATAATGGTAAAGATAATCTTGGTAAGTTTGATGCAAAATCCGATGAGGCTATCTTTCTTGGTTATTCTTTAAATAGTAAAGTCTATCGAGTTTTTAATAAAAGAACTTTGACTGTGGAAGAATCAATATTTGTAGTTTTCAATGAATCTGACATTACATCTTCTAGAAAAGAAGATTATGTTGATGATGATGCAGGTACACTAGAACATGAACTGAAGGATTTGACTCTCAAAGGCAAACAAACAAGTGAACAACATGAAGAAGTGGTAAGCAAAACTCATGATGATATACCTAAAGAATGGAGGTATGTACACTCACATCCCAAAGAACTAATTATAGGAGATCCATCTCAAGATGTTAGAACTAGAGCTGCACATAGGGATGCACATGATTTGATTGCTTTTGTTTCTCATGTAGAACCACACTCTATAGAAGAAGCTGAAACTGATCCTAATTGGATGTTAGCTATGCATGATGAGTTAAACCAATTTAGGAGAAATAATGTTTGGATACTTGTAGGAAGACCTAATGACTACCCTGTTATAGGCACTAGATGGGTTTATAGAAATAAACTAGATGAGCAAAGTAATGTAATTAGGAATAAGGCTAGACTGGTAGCTCAAGGTTATAATCAAGAAGAGGGAATAGATTTTGATGAGACCTATGCACCAGTAGCTAGGCTAAAGGCTATTAGATTACTCCTGGCATATTCATATTTTATGAATTTCAAATTATTTCAAATAGATGTAAAGAGTGCATTTCTAAATAATTTTTTATCTAAAGAAGTTTTTGTCGAACAACCACTGGGTTTTATCAATCATACATTTACAAATCATGTTTTTAAATTGAATAAATCTTTATATGGTCTTAAACAGGTACCTAGAGCCTGGTATGACATATTAAGTAAGTTTTTAATTAGAAATGATTTTGTAAGAGGTATTGTTGATATTATACTATTTATTCAAAGAAATGATAATGATATTTTAGTTGTTCAAATTTATGTTGATGATATAATATTTGGATCTACTGATGAATCTTTGTATCAAGACTTTGCTAAGTTAATGCAGGGTGAATTGGAAATGAGTTTGATGGGTGAGCTGAGTTACTTCCTCGGGCTTCATATCAAACAATCAAAGGAAGGAACTCTGATCAACCAAACCAAATATATCAAAGAGATTATCAAAAAGTTTGGCATGGAATCAAGCAAAGAAATTGGAACACCCATGAATCATGCATGTAGACTTGATAAAGATGAAAATGACACAAATATTGATCAAAAACTTTATAGAGGGATGATCGGCTCTTTACTTTATTTAACTGCCAGTAGACCTGATATTTTATTTAGTATTTGTATGTGTGCATGTTTTCAATCTAATCCAAAAGAGTCATACATCGTAGCTGTTAAAAGAATCATCAAGTATCTTAAAGGCACATGTAATCTAGGATTATGGTATTCAAAGCATTCATCTTTAAAATTAATTAGTTATTCTGTTGCTGATTATGGAGGCTGTAAAATTGATAGAAAAAGTATAAGTGGCACTTATCAATTTCTAAGTGTCAACTTGATTTCATGGCACTGTCGTAAACAGAACTCTATAGCACTGTTTACTGCTGAGACAGAATATGTGGCTACGGGGAGCTGTTGTGCACAAGTATTATGGATCAAGCAACAACTAGAAGATTATGGTGTTGTCCAATCTAAAACTCCTATTAAATGTGATAACACTAGTGCTATTAATTTATCTAGAAATCCAATTCAGCATTTTCGAACTAAGCATATAGAAATTAAATATCATTTTATTCGAGATCATGTTTTAAAAAATATTGTAGAATTAGAATTTGTGCCTACTGAAGATCAACTTGCTGACATTTTTATCAAACCTCTTAGTCAAGATAGATTTGAAAAGATTAGAGGCGAGTTAGGTCTGTGTGACCCATTCTGAATATTTTGACCTAACTTCTCAAAAAATAAGGAAAAATTATCTAGACATTTCAAATTTCTTTCTAGAGCTTATGACCACCTTCTCTAGTACTAAGAAACCCATAGAAATTTATTTTATCATTTTTCGAGCTTTGACCTAGATTTGGGCTTGAGCCGACTCGAGCCACCTGCTATTTCGGCGAGCCAACCCGAGAGTCGGGCCGATGCTTTTTAAATAGGGCATCATAGGTTTGAAATTGTAAAATCTTTCCACCCTTCCTATTTTGCTTTAGCCATTTCCTGTTCCTAACCTAAGAAAAGCTTTTAGAACACCTCTACACCCTTCCAAAATCCTAATCTAACCTAAATGGCTCCTAGGAAAGCCGTGGCAAAGAAACCTAGAAGGGTTGTTCGATCCATGGCAGAGGAAAGGAGGACCAAAAGGAGGCTTGACACCTCAAATCCCATAGAAGAACCACAAGATGAGCAAGAAGAGGAGCAAGAAGCTCCAAGGCAGGTAGTTTTGATGGGCAATAGGCAAGTAACCTCAAGCCATTGCATTGATTTTACATTTCTAGAACAAGAAAGTTTGAAAATTGGTGATTGGTTAGTAGCACAAGGTTGGAAGGATTTTTGCATGTTAAATCTACCTACATATCCTAATCTTGCCAGACAGTTTTTTAAGAATGTCTCTTGGTGCTTTTCATATTGAATCTGTTGTAAAGGGGAAGCATATTGAGGTTAGTGAACAGAGATTGTCCAATGTTCTCCAAATACCTAAAGAGGGAGAAGGCTACTTAGTATTGAAAGAAAAACATAAAACATTGAGAATTATACTTGAGAGGATTAATGTGACTGGTGTGATACATGTCAGAGCTAACCAACTCTCATTGGAGATGAGGTTGTTACATAACATCATTGTCGCATTTTTCTACCCCGGACTGGGAGATTCGACTTGGTGAGCGAGAGAGACCTAGTCTTTATGAGATGTTTAGTTGAGGGGGAGGCCCTCAACTTACCTTTTATTATGTTATCTCAGATGAGGGAAGCTGCTCGTAGGGCATGAGCATGTCTTCTATATAGCATGGTCTTCACTTTACTATTTCAGGATTCTCAGGTTGATCTGTCTGGAGAGAATAGTAGACCATTGTTGCATACATACAAATACAACATCAAATCTTTGACCAGAATGGGATTCTTAAAGGTAGAGGGTCACTGGATCAGGAAGAGTTCAGGACTTCCAGTGACACATTCTGATGAGGATTCAGGAGAGGATGATCAGGCAGGACAGGGACAGGATGCTGAGGCGGAGCCACATGCTGACGAGGCTGGACCTTCAGAGCCAGCTCCTTCTACACCTCGATCACCTGTCAAAGGATCTACTGTTGTTGGATCAGGTGATCATGATAGATTGTAGCTAATACTGGATGAGATCTCGTCTTCAGAGAGGGAGATCAGTGACTGATGCCAGGATACCGGCACTTCAGACAGAGATGCATTAGGATTTTCAGGACATTCTGTCTATTCTTCAGTAGATTAGAGCAGCCAGTCACTCTGCACCTACTCCTTCTTCAGCAGCACCAGATATTGACACAGATTGTGGGTAGGGAGAGGCAGTATACTCTACTGGCATTCCTACAACTGCTACTCTTATTGAGGCTAGCACTGGTACTGTAGATCCAAGTTCTGATGTTGGAGACACTCCGCCGATAGAGATTTTATCTACCACCAGCACCCTTGCCTTATCTGTTGATCCTCCTTCTACTCGACCTACTCCCATTATGATTTCTTCTGAGCCTACAGCTAAAGCTAAACCTAGAACCTCTAAGACTACTACCTCTGTTCGGACCAGACTTAGGGACCTTAGGCCTAGGTTCCCTAAATTCAAGCCTGCTCCTAGTATTTTAGATGTCGGTTCCTCCTCTAGTGAGGAAAAGCCTAGTGATGATGATCCTAGTCCTTCATTTTGATATTTTAGGACTTTATGTTTAGCTTTTTCTATTATTTGTGATACTACTTTTGATGTGCTGTGGAACTTTTGTATTGTATCACTCTTGTATTGACACTTTTCATATATATATATATATATTATGACATATCTGATACATGTTGTGAATGACTTAATTTGTGAATGAATTTCTCCTTATCATATATTTTTTTCGTTGATGACAAAAAGGGGGAGAAAGGAGAGAAAAATGTGCATGAAATTGTGAAGCTTGTGTAAATATGAAAATGAGTTAAGTATAAAAATATGAAGAAAATATCATTACATTAGTAAAGGGGAGATTACATTAGTAAGGGGGAGCTTGTGTTAAGCTTTTACTAAACTCACTTCAAATACAAGTTAATATTATGAAGTTTGATACTTAGTGCATGGATGATACAAATGATACATTATATTGATACTCTTCGGTTTAACAATTTGATATTTGATTTAGTTTGATACACACTATGTTAAATATTCTTCGATACATGTGAATATGATACATAGTAATTGTAAAGTATTTTAAATCCTGTTCATGCCCAGTGTTTTGTCATCATCAAAAAGGGAGAGATTGTTGACCCTTGAAATGATTTTTGTTACGGCCGTAACGATGACGTGGCATGTCTCAGATTTCGCTGGGCGTGATTCGAGCCACGTGGAGTTTTTTCGGCAAAATCAGGTGTAGCTCCGCCTCGGTCGAAGTCGAGGTCGGTCCAGGCCTTCCTGCTGCTCTGCCAGGTGTCCACCCAGGAGGGGTCCACCTCGGCCGAAGCCGGCGGCCTCCCTGCTCCCTCGCCAGGTGGCACTCTGAGACGGTCCCACCTCGGCCGAGGTCAAGCCGGGCCCCTCGCTCCTTCGCCAGGTGGCACCCGGAGACGAGACACCTCGGCTGAAGTCGAGTGCCCCTCTGCCGCTCCGCCAGGTGTCCACCCAGGAGGGGTCCCACCTCGGCCGAAGCCGGCGGCCTCCCCGCTCTCTCGCCAGGTGGCATCCTGAGACGGTCCCACCTCGACCGAGGTCGAGCCGGGCCCCTCGCTCCTTCGCCAGGTGGCACCCGGAGACGGGACCATCTCGGCCGAAGTTGAGCGCCCCTCTGCCGCTCCGCCAGGTGTCCACCCGGGAGGGGTCCACCTCGGTCGAAGCCGGCGGCCTCCCCGCTCCCTCGCCAGGTGGCACCCTAAGACAGTCCCATCTCGGCCGAGGTCGAGCCGGGCCCCTCGCTCCTTCGCCAGGTGGCGCCCGGAGATGGGACCACCTCGGTCGAAGTCGAGCGCCCCTCTGCCGCTCTGCCAGGTGTCCACCCAGGAGGGGTCCACCTCGGTCGAAGCCGGTGGCCTCCCCGCTCCCTCGCTAGGTGGCACCCTGAGACGGTCCCACCTCGGTCGAGGTCAAGCCGGGCCCCTCGCTCCTTCGCCAGGTGGCACTCGGAGACGGGACCATCTCGGCTGAAGTCGAGTGCCCCTCTGCCGCTCCGCCAGGTGTCCACCCAGGAGGGGTCCACCTCGGTCGAAGTCGGCGGCCTCCCCGCTCCCTCGCCAGGTGGCACCCTGAGATGGTCCCACCTCTGCCGAGGTCGAGCCGGGCCCCTCGCTCCTTCGCCAGGTGGCGTCCGGAGACGGGACCACCTCGACCGAAGTCGGGCGCCCCTCTGCCGCTCCGCCAGGTGTCCACCCAGGAGGGGTCCACCTCGGCCGAAGCCGGCGGCCTCCCTGCTCCCTCGCCATGTGGCACCCTGAGACGGTCCCACCTCGGCCGAGGCAGGCCAACCTGTGTAGAGAAGTTTCCAAGGAGCAATAGCACGAGCTCCAAGATTACCCCTCGAGCCGTGCACGCCGCACCCCGAGGACAGCGCCCGTACGGTCGGCGGTGACACGCGAAACATCGCTTACATCGGCCCGACAGGTCCCGCAGTCGAGAGGCGAAGTCCTAACAAAACAGGACCCAATAACAGGCTTCGTCGGTGCCTGGGAAGAAGAGCGCTCGCGCTCGGCCCAAGGTCTAGTCGGCGGTCTGCCCGGCGCCCTCCCTTTACTCTTTCCTCGCTAGGCTCGGCGAGCAAGGCGGGGAAGCCGCCTGGTTCTGTGATCCGGAAGGGGAAGGAGATTGGAAGCAACGAAAGAGCCTCCCAAGGACGGAAAACGAAGGAACAACATGAAGGGTTAAAAGGAAGGGAAGGATAGACGACAAGGTAAGCGAGAAACAAGGGCTGGGAAAGAGACTCCGTTCCAAGAGCAGGATCCAAGATGCCGAGAGGGGACCTTTGGCATGACCTCAGCGGAGGAACTCGGCCGGAATTCTGTCCTTCCTAAGATCTTTCTTGCTAGCACAATCTCTAAGTCTGGGACTCCTTCGGAGGCCCGTCTCGGAGATTCTGTTCTCTCTCGCCGTACACTAACTTGACCGTCGGAGCACCCTCACCGGGACCCCCGGCCAGGGTTTCTGACCTTGCCTTGCAGGTTCGAGGAGATAGGAGACCCTAGGGGCAAGACGATCTAGTCAGATCGGCGGCTCCGAAGCCACAGGCACGGCGGCGAGATCGGCAACAATTTTGATGATCATAAAATATTGGAGCATATATACTTTACTAATTCTTTCAATTACTTGAGAAATTTTTGCAGGAAAATGTTTATCTTACTTTAGTTGGTTTTGCAAATTCGTTGAAAGGTATTCCAACATTGTATAGACTCTTATGTACTTCAAATTGTAAAAGCCCTAATTTTTTATCTATGTAATCTTGTAAAAGGGCTATAAAATTGTAAAAATAAGAGTGAGTAGATTAGTTCTTGTTAGATTCGTGTTTTGAAGAACTTTGGAGAAGTTTGAAGCTTTAAAAAAAGTTTTTGTAAGAGCCTACTCATGAATCAAGAGTCGACTCAATGAAGAATCAATGTTTCTGAAGTCTGAGATCTCGAGTCGACTCAAGCTTGAAGAGCCAACTCGTCCAAAGTTAGGTTTGTTGGTGATCGAGACTTCGAGCTGACTCAGCCTTGAAGAGCCGACTTAAGGAAAATTTGAATTTGTACTGATTGAGGGTTCGAGCCGACTCAAGTTTGAAGAGCCGACTCGCATAGAATTTTTGTTTGGGCTGTCGGAGACTTTGAGCCGACTCGTGGACCTCGAGCCGACTCGAGGACCATTTTCTGCAGTCTAACGGCTAGTTGCTGAAAGTTATTTTTGAACTCAAAAAGGTCTCCAACAGCTCTATTTAAATTTCCTAGGCCCTATAACGACTATTTCTCATGGAAAACTATAAAAGGGAGTATTTTTGATGGATTAAATAATTTTTTGAGGGATTATTCATTGATTTATCTTGGGAAGTTGAAAAGTCTTCAAGTCTTTCACCAACTCACTTCAAGAGCATTCAAGATAGGATTCAAAGCTCCACCAACTTTTCTTTATCATTGAATCCAACCTTTGAAGAAGTAAAGAAGCAGCTAAAAGAGCATTCAAGGCTAGGCTTCACTTGATCTTCATCAGCAATATTTAAACAAACTCAGTTTGTTGTATAGTTGCTTTACATTTTTCACATATCTTTGTTTTCTCTCTAAGAACAGCAAGGGGCTGTGTCTTAAGAGAGGGTTAAAGGTTTTTAGATGAACCTTGTGAAAACCTAATTTGGGTTCTTGATGATCCCGGTATAAAACCAAGATTATGGTTTCTTTGGTGATCCTATTTAAAACCAAAGGGTATAGGATTTTCTTTGGTGATCCCGGTAAAACTAAAGTGTATAGGTTTGGATTGTGAGCCTGTTAAAACATTCCGACTGTATTCCAGTTGGGGGATATAGTGGAAATCCCAAGTGGTGCTTGGGTAGTGGATGTAGGAGCCAGTTGCTCCGAACCACTCTAAACTCCTTGTATTTGTGATTGTGCTTACTTTATTACATTTATTTAATTGCTTCCACATTGCATATTGCACCACAACACCAAAAGGATTTTAAATTGCACATATTTGTTAAAGTTTTTTAATCCCAATTCAACCCCCTCTTGGAAAGCCACCTAGGCAACAGGGGCCAACTGGGCCGGCACAAGGTAGAAGTTGTTGAGAAAGGAAAGGAAAAAGGGTGAAAAGAAAATGAAGGCCCCCAACAAGGAACTCTTCGTAAAAGATGATCCGACCCGGACCGCTCGAGATGACCCATTCCCCTGGCCTCGGAAGCGAGAGCCGGATAAAATCCAGGACCCCGTATATCTCCTGGATCAAAGAAAGGTCCTCTTTGGCCATTGTCAAAGCGATGCCGAAGGGACCAGTCGAAGCCACTGGCACCGGAGGAGCGACAGCAGGAATAGAGGAAGGAGGAAGAATCCTAGGACTTCCTATAACGATCCCAGTGGGATGCAGGCTCCTCCGGACCGTAAGAGGAACTTCGTCCTCCTCATCGGAGGATGGAGTCCTCGGCCGAGAGGGGCCTACTTCGTTGGGATTGCTGGAGGATCGAAGGATTCGACCCGAAGGAGCCATTCAAGGGAGAAGGAATGAAGGCGAAGGGGACGGAAGACCTAAAAGAAGGTTTCGGCTAGCCTGAAAAAAAAGGGAAGGACTTGGACACTACCGGTTGGAAAGAAGAAGGATAAAAAGGAAGGAAGGATGTAGGGACTGACTTGTTTACCTTGAAGAGAGAGGACAGCCAAGGAAGAAGAAACTCTAAATCGCCGGCGAGTGCGAAAAGTTCGAAAGAGCAAGTTTGTGGAAAGTCCTCTCTCCTTTCAAAACTGATGAATAGCAGTCGTACGTCCTTTTTGCATCTCCGCCATCAGATGAGTGCCACATGTGGGGGACGGCCGGTGGCGACGCTTCAATGCACTGAAAACTTCCTCGGGTCCGGCACCAGTAATTATGTTTCCTCGAACTTGCGGACATGGTGCTCGTGCATTGGACCTCCAGGCACGATCCGCGAAGTGGCGGTGATCGCGGCAATAATGGCACCAAATTTTCGTCCTTCCACGTCAGCTCTGCATTTACTCCCTTCGTCCCAGTCGCGATGCTTCGATGGGGCTTAGGAGTGGGAGGGCAAATGATATGGCAAGACCGCTGGCGTGGAGTACACTTTGGATCCAGCTGGCAGCGAAGCGGGTAGACGTTGCCACATCGGATCTCTTTTCGAGATCCCCCACCAGGTGGCTCCCCCAGAGTCGAGCCCACCTCGATCGAGGTCGAGCTCGGCATCTCAGCTTTTTTGCTAGGTGGCTCCCTAAGGGTTGAGCCCACCTTGGCCGAAGTCAAGCCATCTCAGCTCCTTCGCTGGGTGGCTCTCCAAGGGTTGAGCCCACCCTGGCCGAAGTCGAGCTCCCTCCACTCCTTCGCCAAGTGGCTTTCCAAGGGTTGAGCCCATCCCGGCCGAAGTCGAGCCATCTCAGCTCCTTCGCCAGGTGGCTCCCCAAGGGTTGAGCCCACCTCGACCGAAGTCAAGCTCCATCCGCTCCTTCGCCAGGTGGCTCCCCAAGGGTTGAGCCCACCTCGGCCGAAGTCGAGCCATCTCTGCTCTTTCACCAGGTGCTCCCCAAGGGTTGAGCCTACCTTGGCCAAAGTCGAGCCATCTCAGCTCCTTCGCCAGGTGGCTCCCCAAGGGTTGAGCCCACCCCAGTCGAAGTCGAGCTCTCTCTGCTCCTTCGCCAGGTGGCTCTCCAAGGGTTGAGCCCACCTTGACCGAAGTCGAGCCATCTCAGCTCCTTCGCCAGGTAGCTCCCCAAGGGTTGAGCCTTACCTTGGTCGAAGTTGAACTCGCTCCTTGAAAGCGTCACAAAAAAGACGAAGGCGTCAGCACCAAGTTTGCCATCGAAGCCGGCTTATCCAATACGGCACCCCAAAACTAGCGAGGTACGCCTATCATTGTTTGCACCAGTTGTGGAGGAGTGCCCTGATCGAGGCACCGGGTCCGGCAGCCGACCATCTGTACCACCTAGAAGAAGAAGGCCGTGTCAAGAACCTCAGACCTAAGGGCGGCTACCCCTGGATCGAGACCCTGCTAAACTTCCCCAGCCATGATAACCCACCGGGAAAACAAGGCTCGCAACATAACTCCCTACTATAAGGGGAAGTGATCTCAGGAGCACGGCCAATGGATGCCGTTGAGCTTCGAGCCCCCCAGGAAGGGGAGAACCGAGGCAAGAAGCAGGGAAAACCCGTGGTCTCAAAAGAGCACCCAACGGGTGAGAGGCGGGTAAGCAAGGAAAAAGGAGGAGAAGGAGATACAGGCAGAAGGAGTGCACGAAGGCGGTCGTGAAAACTCCTTGAGAGGGTCCCGACCGATATAGCCATCATGGCTTGAATCTTACTCCTCTCTTACCCCTCATACTCTAACCTTTACTAAAAATTCTCATCCAAGCATGGTGACCGAAGAGGGATTTGCCTTAGGGGATCTATTCTTCTTTACCGTTCGCTGACTTGATTATCGGAGTGCCCCCGCCGGGATTCCTGACCTGGATCTCTAATTCTGTTTTGCAGGACCGGGAATAGCTGGATTCCGAAAAAAGAGACTGACATTCGGTGCCACATCCGAGCTGCAAGCCACGACGGTAAGGGCGGGAACAGATATCATTAACAAAGCATTGCAAAACAAAGTCTAAATTTTTAAATACGATATCTTGTCATGTCATCGCTAAATCAAAAGTAGTCCGTCAATTATACCACTAAAATATAAATTAAGGTACTATGATGATTATGAAAATAATTATAAAATTTTAAAATATTTATATTATCTTTAATATATCTGCATGTATATTTGGATTTAGTGATATTGATTGCATGTAATGTTGATTACAAGTAATGTGAATTATTATGTTTGGTACGTACCGGTAATATTGCATAATGTAAAATCAAATTTACAAAATACTCATAAATCATATATATATATATATATATATAAAATCTATTTACTAAAAATATATATTTTTATATTTTATATTTTTATATAAAAATAAAAAGTTATTGTTATATTAAATAAATTTAATATAAAAATTTATATATTAAATAGATGATATATTTAATATATTACTTATATATATTAAATAATATATTAGATTTATGTATATTATATTATAAAATATAAAATAATATATTTTATTAATACAATATTATATCACTATAATATATTATATTATATTACATCAATATAAATTTAAATAAATTAAATTGAATATATTATATATTATTTAATATAATATATTAAATAAATTTAATTTAAAAATATATAATATATTATAATGTGTTATATTTTAATATTATATTATATAATAATATAATAATCATATTATATTATAAAATATAACATAATTATAAATATTAATATATTATATTATATTATGAATTTTAGAATTTTATATTATAATATACAATATATTAATATAATATGATATATTTAATTTTTAGTAATTATATAATATATATATATTTTATATAATATAATATAATAATATGTTATATAATAATGTATTTATCATATTATATTATAAAATATATTATATATTATATAATTATAAAATATTAAATATATTATATTATATTATATGAAAAAAATAGAAAGGAAGGAAGAAGAATAATTTAATAATCTATATTATTACACGAATGATAATAATATTTTTGAAGATAATTTAGAATATTTTTTAAAAAATAATTTAGATTATTAGATAGAAAAAATTACCGTAGAAATATATATCAAATATACTAATGTAATAATATTAAAATCTATTAAATTACTAATAACCATCCTGTTACGAAAAGTAATCTTGGATTTGAGCAATTATATTATAAAAACTCCTTCCCTTCCATCCGTAGTTCACAATAAAAAATAATAAATAAATAAACAACTTATTTTTAAAAAAAATAGTTTAGAAGTCGACGCCGTCGGAGAACCCGGCATCGTAGCTGGCCTCTGCGGCGTCCACCATCATATCTCCGATCAGCAGCCCACCAAGGGCCCCACCTAGCAGTCCCATCCCAAGCCCCATCTTGCCCTTGCCCATCTTCGGCTTCTGCGCCGCCGGTGGAGCTCCGTAACCATATCCCGGCGCGGGTGGAGCAACGTACCCGTACCCTGCCGACGGCGAAGGATACCCATAACCCACCGGACCCTTCGCCGGAGGATACCAGTACGGCGCCGGGTAGGGCGAGTACTCAGACGGAGAGGGGTATGCCACAGGAGGATACGCCCCCGGCGCCGGGTAGGGCGAGTACTCAGACGGAGAGGGGTATGCAACAGGAGGATACGCCGGGGCGGCGGCGGGATAGGCGGTGACGGGCTCGCCGACCTTCGATTCCTTCCCATCCTTCTCCGGCGGTGAATGGGCAGCGATAGTTCCAGCGGGATCCCCGTGCTTCGACTCCAGCGCTGCCACCGCTGGAAGCGAGTACGGCCCACCAGGAGGGTAGGAAACGTACGCCGCTGGCGGCGGGTAGGGCGGCGCAGCCAGGTACGTGGTGGAAAGAGCGCCGGACTTGGTTTCGTTCGCCGGGAAGGAGTACGGAGAGATGGGCGGAGCCGCCGGGGCCTCGACGAGCTTGTAGGAGAGGTTGAGGACGCCCTTGGGCTTGCCGGAGGAGGGCTTGCGGACCTGGTAACAGACGAAGTGGCCGGAGCTGTGGCCGCCATCGAGGAGGTCCTTGAGGGGGATGTAGACCTCGCCGACATTGCGGTCGCCGAGGACTCGCTCGGAGCGGAGGAGGACGTGAAGGACGAGGCCGTCTGTGGCGGCGGGGACGGCGAAGCGGAGGGTGGCGTTCCAGGAGGGGCTGGTGCCACCATTCTTGTCGGAGGCTGTGCGCTGCCGCGAGCGTCGGTCGCCGGCCATGGACACTATCGCGTAGACGTGCATCTTGGAGAAGACGTTGACGTTGTTGAGGTCGTTGGCGGAGATCAGCGTAACATCCAGGGTCCTGTACGCCATGATCATAGAAGAAAGAAAGATCCCCAATTACCCTTTCGAGATCGATCAACCAACGACGAGAGAAAATTAGGGCTAGGATTTGAGAGGGAGAGGAAGGGCAAGAGAACATCGAGAAGGGGGTTTAAATAGGGGGGGTGGGGAAATTAGACGGAGGAGAGAGATTTCGGGTTGGAGGTTAGAACTTCACGTGAAATTACTATATTGCTCTCACTCTAAGATAGTTTAATTTTGATCTGAGACATCCGAAAGGCGTCCTCGTTTTGATCCGAAGAAGGGTATGTATGTAATAACTGGAAGATCTTAAGGTTGTATTAGTAAACGCAAAAGACGGAGCATGCTCAAACCCTAAGATGCGGATGGTCCGATGGGGTCAAAGTCATACGGAAATACGGAATGAAAGAAAAATTTATCAACATAAATATAATTTATTTATTAAATAAATTTAAAATTTGAACCCAATATATTTATTAAATAAATAATTCGATTCAATTCTTCTAATTTATTTATTAAATAGTTAAAAATCAACGTAAACGGATTAGATGGATTGGATTAAATATGTTGAAAATAGGTTAAATAGATTTTAAACTGATTAAACTGGATCATGACTCGATCCAATTATTAAACATGCTAAACAATTTAAGATCTAGGTCAAAATATAATCTATTTAATAAAATAATCTAGATAAGTTGACTCATCTATAATTCAAATATATTTATATTAAATTTAAATTTATTTAAATCGAAACTAGTCTAATTGATGGGTCAAGCCATAAATTATCATCCTTACAATTAGATAAGTAGAATCTTATAAACTATTGTTGCCATCATGAATATTTTAAATATTGTATTTAATAAAAAAATTTAAAAAATTAATAATATTAAATGTATAACTTGATACATAATTCGATGCTTATAAACTTAGAGTAGGTATTAATATTAGTATTTTTTGCAAATAGCTAGTGTTTATAGGATGATCTCATAATCAAATTACAAAGGTTTTCTGTTTCACTCAGAAATAAAAATAACAAGCTAAGCTGCGAAGTAATAATCAAATTATGAGTGTTATAATCTTTAAACTTCAAGTGCTATAAATTTTTTATTTATGTTTTTGGTAAAAAAATAATAGGAGGATAAATCCGACGTAGCTACTCTTACAGGCTCCCACCTTACCGGAAAATGTTCGATTCAAGGCACTGGATTTTCGCAGTCTTTTTCCATCCAAGGGTGAGTACGTCAACTCGACACCACCAAGATGCTAACTGGTCAAAATGGAAAAAAAAAAATCCTAACTTCTCACTCACCCAACCGTCACGGGCCTCAGAGGATAATTCCTGAATCGAGTCTTCCACAGAATCACACCTCGAACTTATGACTTATCACGGGCCTCAGAGGATAATTCCTGAATCAAGTTTTTCACAGAATCACACCTCGAACCTATGACCTATCATGGGCCTCAGAGGATAATTCCTGAATCGAGTCTTCCACAGAATTACACCTCGAACCTATGTCCTATTGGTTGTGAGGCAAAATTCTAACCAGCTAGACTACCACCTTGGCGATAGTGCTATAATTTTAAAATGCAAAAGTTCACTTCAAGTAAAAGCATTCAAATAAAGTTTTGTGATGGTAGTTTCAAACCCATCCTACAAATTTAATTCAATCAATTAATGGTCAAGCAAAGGCAACATGCTCCTGGGGTAGCTGTTATAACAATGCGTAGAAAATTAAATATTCAAAAATATTGACATATGTTGTTGAAATTTTTGCTTGATAAAATGCTTCATCTCTTGTTAAGAACTTACACTACAAGAAAACAGGATATCAGTAATGAAAGATTTGTGACAGGATAATTTTATCACAAATTATGATGAACTTATGATGGATTTACAATGAATAAATCCATCACAAACAAATCTGTTGCAACTTTATGGTGGATTGTGATAGAAACAAATACAAATATTTAATTACTTTGAATAACGGATTTGTGATGGATATATCCATCACAAAAAAACCATCCAAAATTAGTCACATATTTGTGGTGAATTTATGACAAAAAAATGATAAGATTTTTATTACTTTTAGTAATGGATTTATGATGGATATATCTGTCACAAAATATATATTACAAATCCATCATAGATTTGTAATAGATTTGTGATGAAAAAAATATAAAATTTTAATTATCATTAAGAGAGTTGTGAAGGAAATATCTATCATAAAAAATCAATTACAAATCTACTATCAATCTATGACAGCTTTGTGACAGAAAAAAGATAAAGATATTTTATTACTTTTAGTGATGGATTTGTGATAGATATATTTGTTACAAAAAATCTATCACAAATATTTGATGAATTTATGATAGAAAAAATATAGATTTTTTATTACTTTCAATAATAGATATATCCATAATAAAGATTCATCACAAATTTTGGTGGGGGCACCGGATCCTACATAGATTACTGGGCCCTATCTGGTTTACTGATTAGGATTTTCTTGAACCCTTAATAATGTGTCAAGTTTTGTAATAAAAATTAGTCCAGTTAAATTAAGTTAAGTTGAGTTGAGTCATGTAATAGGATTCTGAGTCTTGTAGTTCATCAGTAATGTATCACTTGTATCAAAATGAGCCAAGTTTTGTAATATTCATAAGTATTATATTGAGTCCTATAATAAGTTGAGGCAAGAAGTCCAATTGAGTCCAATGAGTCCCTTGTCTCAATCTCATGAGTCATGTATGAGTGTTCGAGTCCTGCAAGTATGTTACAAGTCATTGTAAGTGTGTTTCTTGACAAATTTTGTATATGAGAGGAGGATACCCAGTTCAGGAATTTTATCAGGCCTCACCCAAGAGCTAGAGACCACACTACACAAGCCACCCTAGGCTTTGCATGCCGACCAAGCCCAAGATCACACCAAGATACCCAGGGAATATGCTTCATTCCATGCCCATGGCGCCACCAAGATACCCTGAGAATATACTGCTCTCCAGGCGCCCCAGCCTAGAAGCCCATAAGCAGTTGGCACCCCAGGCCCATTCATGACAAGCCTAGGCGCCCAAGAGGAAGACCAGGTCAAAGGAAGGAATATTCCTTCACAACCCAACAAGGAAATCCTTTCCCAAGTTAACAAGGAAGTGTAGTTTGTTTCAAATTTTGTACTCCTCCCACTCAACTTTGTAATTCTATCCTAACAAGGAGAGGACATGTGAAATATCTATAAATACTCCACCCCTTCCCCTCTTGTAAGCATCTATTATTCATGAATAAAACTCTGTTCATATTTTAAGCTTGTTCTTGTGTTCTTGTGTTAAGGTGTGTGAGAGTTATTTGTGATCCCTAGCCCATCCAAACCCTAGCAGTCCCAAAGTACTTCCTTCCAAATCCTAAGATGCCCAAGGAGAAGAAGCCCTAGCCGCCCACAACAAGGAGCCTTCTTCCTCCTCCAGGCCGCTAGCTTCAACAAACCCTAATTCCATCCTTTCAAACCCTAGTTCCTTTTCTTTTGCTTTCTTATTCATTCTTGTACTAACCTCTAACGCTTGCAGGATCTCCAAGGTGTTCACCTCCAAAGAGGAGGCCCTCTTTGCCTCCTGGACCAAACCAAGATAGCTGATTGAACCATGGACTACCGGCTTGTCTTCTAGGTGACAATCCCGACTACGATGTGACCCTGGCTACGATCAGATCTTCGAATCGGTGCTTGGTACAATCCTTCTCCCTCATGATTTCTGATTTATTGAAGGTACATTATCCTAATCGAGAATTTTTCAATCTCTGAGGTCCTCCCTTTTATTATTTTGCATGAGTTCATATGTGGGTATGTTAATTCTTTGCGTTGGTAGTTTGCCTGCTAATCTTTACTTGATTTCGGAATGTTAGCCTATAAATTAAAATTCAAAAAAAAATTATAAAAAGATTAGTTTCTATTTTTCTACATTCATATCGGTCTTAGGTTCATCCCGCATCAGTTTGATATCAGATCGGGTTTAGGATAGCTTGCATCTTCATCAAAACCACAAAAACATTTATATCTATTTTTCTGCATCCTGTCATCTGCAATAGGGGTCTAAGTTTCAGTCTAGTTCATCATCTTAGGAATTTTATTTTTCCTTGAAATTTGCATGACATACTATATTTTTAGTCCTAATAATTTTAATAATTTTTAATTATTTTTATAGAAATAAAAAATATAAAAAAATCTACATCTTAGAAACCTTAACAGAAATCCTGAACTTCTGCACACAGTCTAAATACCCTAGATTTTGCATCATCATCTGAATTTTTCTCTACATAAAATTTGTTAGGGATCATCTGCACTATTCATCCTCTATCTTAAAATTTTTCTGATTTTTTTCTGCATCGAAAACCATATCAAATTCTGCATTAAATCAAACCCTAATTTTAGTTTATGATATTTCTGTATACTTGACTAACCCAAATCTAATCAACTTCCAAACCCTACCTCACCCAAGCCCAAATTTTGTTTGATAATTTAATCAACTTAAATTTAATTTGCCACCTCATAAAATATAAAAAAATATTTTTTTTTTTCTGATTGTTATTAGTTGCATTAGGACTCATTGAGTGTCATCATCTCATTCAATCAATTTAAGGGCAATTTTCTCTCTCAGATCAGGGCAGGATTTCACCACCTACCCTGGGCCCAAAACAATCACCCAACATCAGAACCCAAGTCTTAACTAAAATCAACTAGCAACCTAATTGCTCTAATGAGCTTAGGGACACCAACAGGTCAAGTCCGAATTGTGTGGGCCAACTAGTGTACTTAATTTTCCAGCTATTACTGAAAACTGATATCTAAGGCTAGAGATCCAGAGGCAAACGCCCTAAATGGACTGGTGGTTATTTAATTAGGACCCTGTCGCAGGCAGGGAGAGCCTCTCACCATCCCACCTCTTACCCGGCCAGTGAACGGATTAGCTACTGAGTTAAGTGTAAGTTGAGTATACCCATTCAATTTTGGCTCTAGGTCTAGCAAACTGTAGTCCAATTTCACATTGTATTCCTGATTGCATCATACCACCTTACCTGTTTGGTTGCATGACCACTAGACTAGGGACCAAATATCAACACTCTAAACCCCAACCCAGCTCAACCATGGAACCCAATTTTGAGACCCTCATGAAGGCCATGCGTGACCAGATTATCACCTAGATGAACCAAAAAAATACTCAATTGAACTACAAGTTCGACCAATCCAATACCCAATCCCAAAACCAGCTTTCCCAGTTGACCACCCATATGAACCAAATAAATATTAGATTTGACCAAATGATGCAATCCAATAATCAAGCAATCCATAGGATTGACCAGTTAACCAATAGGTTAGACCAAGTAGAAAATCGATTAGGTACCATAGAAAGAACCCAAGAGTCCAATACTGAACCCGATCCTGATTCACCCTGTTCCACCTCTCATAACCCTAGGGGTGCCCAAAATCAAGACCAATTTATGGAGCCCAACCCTAGGAGAACCCAAAATTAGGACCAATTTATGGAACCCAATCCTAGGATAGCCCCATGCCAGGAACCCTACTAGGATCCTAACCCTAGGAGGCCCAATCATGATGACCAGAACCATGATGAGAGAATCCTTAGGAGCATCAGAGTAGGTCCACCCATCTTTGATGCACCCTGATCCCAAGGTCTACATAGATTGGGAGGGAGGCATGGAGCAATATTTTAAATGGTATGCCTTGAGTGATGAAAGAAAGTGTTAATTTGCCAAGCTTAGGCTAACCGATTAGGCTAGGTTATACTGGGAACACTAAAGCGCCTCACTAGACAAAAAAAACCATCCACCCATCGTCACGTGGGAGGCCATGAAGCTAAAACTTAGAGAAAAATATGTTCCCCCATACCACCAACAGTGTCTCCTAGATCAATGGCAAAGATTAAAATAGGGAGCCAAGACTGTGAGAGAGTATATAATCCAGTTTGATGAATGTGCCCTTAGGTGTGCCCTAGATGAACCTGAATCAGTGACTTTATCCAGGTTTAGAGCTGGCCTTCATGAGGATATCCAAAGGGAACTGTACCTAAGGGAAGTTGAACACAGAATAGGTCTATCTGATAGCTACAAATTTTGAGAGATTCCAAATAGCACCGTTAGCCCGTCGACCTGAGACCTTTAGGGCCAACACTTCTAGTTTTAGACCCAACCAGAATCCAGGTTACTCAAGCCGACCTAGCCTTAACTTAACCCGACCTAACTCCAACTCTGGCCGACCTAATTCTAATCCAGCCCGTCCCAACCCTAATCCAACCCGACCCAATCTCAACCCAACCTGTTCCCACCCTAACCCATCTCATCCCAACCCGAGTCCGAGTCAACCCAGTTCTAGTAATTCTGCATCCTCTAGGAATGACAAAGGTAAGACACCAGCATTTCAGAAAGCCCCAAGCCCCAAGCCCCAACCCCAATGCTTGTTTTAGATGCAACAAGATAGGTCATTATGCTAGTCAATGTCCTACCAGATCTTTACACATAGGGGAGCTTGAGGGAGAGCCTGAACCCAATGATGATGAGGAAGAAGAGGTTTATGAAGCTAAGGCAGACTTGATAGAGGAGTATGAAGGAGTTGAGGAGGAATTTGATCAGTCTAACCTAGTTGGGGTAGTTAGATGCATCCCATCCCAAACCAAGCACAGGAAGATTGGCGTAGGACTAACTTCCTACAAACCTTTATAAAAATTGGGGATAAGGTATGCAAGATTATAATAGATAGTGGGAGTTGTGTTAATGCATCTCTGTCGATACAGTTAAATCATTAGGATTGACCCTGGTTTCCCATCCTAGCCCCTATAAGATCTCATGGATAGATTCCACATCCATTCCAATCAAGTCTAAGTACCAAATCTTGATCAAACTGCAATCATATGAGGAGAAGATTTGGTGTGATGTGATGCAGGACTAATATGCATGCAATTATTTTTATGTATTTTATATATGGGTTAAAGTGATTAAATCCTGAATATTGGATCAAAATAAGTTGTAGGAGATTCTATATAAAATTTAGAAGCTAAGCATGCAGATTAGGACCTAAGAAAGCAATAAAGATGGATTGCTGGGACCGAGAAGCCTCGGTTAGGGCAAGTTCTCCTATAATAAAATTACTGGTGGCAGAGGGGGTGTACCTGACAACGTCTGAAGCACCCGATGAAGATTGCAACGAAGGGATCTCTCGTTCCTCGATGGATGCGACCTGGAAAATCGAGCCAAAGACCTGCGGATACCCGACTTTCTGCTCGGTGGTCCGATTATGGCCCGGTTAGAGTCGTTGGATTCGTAGGAACTCGGGGACTTGCAAACAACCGTCAGGGATGAGAAAACAAGGTTGGGAGCACAACAAAAAAATCAGAAACAAGGCAGCAAGGGCGTAGGAAGAGGAGGCTTGGATGATGGCTGGAGGCAGTTGCAACACCGGGAAGAAGAAACTCTCAAAACCCCTTTATGCACACAGCAGGGTAACACACAGTAATTGAAGAGAACTCAAGTTTTAATTCATATATCAAAATCAATCCTCATACAAGAGACTAGGGTCCTTTAAATAGACCCTTAGTCTTGGGCTCCAAGTAAGGGTACATTAAACATTACATAAGAATCCTTTTCCCTCTCAAACTCTAGCTAGGAAAGTAAGGAAACATTAGGTAGAAAAATCCCTAAAAATTCTCTCCTCCTCTCTTGACTTGGTCAACACTCCAAGAATAACTAGGGGGGTGTGTTGGGCTTGCTTGGGCCTCTGAAAGCTGGGGTGGCCAGGTAGCCAGGTAGCAGGAATATTTCCTGGATCTTGCTTCTTAAGGGCTTGGGCTTGGCGCCTGGGCTTTATTTCTTTGGACTAGGATGCAGGTGGACCTATAGAATCATGGATGCCTTGGTCTATGAATATACTCTGGCATATGGAAGAGAATCTGGGTATCTGGAGGGCATCTGCAAGGAATCAGGATTTTCTAAATTTTCCTCCTGGGGTCTTCAAATCTTCAAGCTGGGTTGGACTTGGGCTATACTTCCATATCTTCAATCTGGTTGGACTTGGTCTTCACTTGTATGATGTGGTCTTGAGTCTTCAGTATGGTTGGACATGACTCAAAAAAATAAAATTAGCTCGACATGAGCTGACTAACATTGGACTGGACTAGCTCGACATGAGTTGACTAATATTGAACTAAAATAACAACTCAAAGACTCAAATAACAAACTAAAAATGGACTCAAATGGGCTAAGTAATCCACAGAGGGCTGTGAAGCCTCTATCTTATTCCGGTGCCTTTGGTGTCCCCACCAATTCTCCCGGGATGGGAGAAAACTCGACCATGTCGAGTGAAGATCAGGCTGGCTCACATATCTCTCGAGGAGGTCTGGGTTGAGGCGCTGCAAGTTCTCTCAAGAAATCCATGAATCATCCAACTTTGACCGGCCTTACCATCGAACCAGGAAGCGTTGATAGCCGCGATCCTGTGTCGTGATAGCTTGATCGTCCAGGATATGCTCGATCCGTTCTCCTCTCTCAGGCCAATTTTTTTAGTGGATACTCTGGGTTAGGGTCACTCACAACAGGAGGGGATAGGTCCAAAGGCCTCACTAGGTATCGCTGCCGGATCCCTGTACTCAACCAGGTCTATAATATTGAGGGTAGAACTAATGTCCAAATCCGAAGGCAAGTCTAATACCTAGGCATTGATCCAACCTTCTCTATCACTTTAAAAGGTCTGGCTTTGCGAGCATGAAGCTTCTTTTAGGCCTAAGCCTAACCAAGATAGAATCCACTACATCAAATTCTTTGACCCTTCTTCGGAAATTAGCCAGTTTGTTTAAAATTAGTGCAAGTGGTGAACATGCTGGGCACATGCAGTCTCCTAACAAATGATGCAAAAGGACTCATACTGACACCTAACAGACTAGACTATGCATTCTTATCGAAGAAAATTTTATTGAACTCTTTTGGACCTAAACCTAAGAGACTATAGACTCTCTAGGTCTGACCCTAGTGTGGTGTGCACAAGAGTATTTACAATGGACTCTAAGCAAATGCCATAAGGTCTTCCAAAAATAGGTCACAAACCTAACATACTCAAAGAATTGGTGTAATCGAACGACCTCAACAAAGTGTAATTGGAAAGTTTGGGAAACATTGGAAGCCTTAGGGTATGGCAAGAAATAAGAATCGGAGTCTTGGGATAATCCATTGGAGGCGTGCAATAGACCTTGGTTAATAGGGGTGACCTTAAGATTTGAACATTGATCTATGGGTGACATAAGGTCCACTTGAAAGAGGGAGAATTTGGTCATTGCAAGCATAGGGTCTTTAAGAAAGGATGGCTTAATCAGCTCAAGACAAAGGTTATCAGCTGGGGTTAAAGGAATGAACTCATGAAGAGAATACTGAATGAGGTCCTGGGCTAAAACTAGTTCTAGAGTAGGATGGGGATCAGGTGGAAGGTCATCCAGAAGGTCTTTGGGAAGCTTATCTTGAAGGTCTTCTAAAATAATGTCTACTTCCTGGGATTGTTCCTTAGGGACCTCTTCTATGGACAATTCTAGTGGACCCTCGCTTTCATCTACTATGTTTGATCCTAGCTCAGGCACTCCTTCAATTTCTATAATGGGTTCAGGATCCTTTTCTAGTAGTTCCTCAGTGATTTCAACCTTGGGTCCATCATCATCATAGTTTTCAAAATCCTCTCCTTCGTATTCATCTCCTAAACTAGGATCAGCTTCATACACTTCTACCTCATGTTCTTTAATGGGTTCTGGGATTTCTTCCCAAATTAATGGAATAGGAGTAGTAGGCTGATCTAAAGGAAGTCGGCTAGGTTTGGATTTAGGCTCAAGGGAATTATCCTAATTGGACTTAGATTGATTGATCCTGAGTTCTCTCTGATATAACTCGAATTCTTTAGCCAGGTGATAGGCTTCCTCTAGGTCCTTAATTTGACAATGTTACAGCTCCCACTTGATATCCCTACGCAGGCTATCCTGAAATCTAGCCATGATCTTAGACTTAGGTTCGACTGTGTTACATTTCCTACTAAACTCGTTAAACTGGTCAATGTACTCAGACACAGTCATGTTCCCTTGTTTCAATTTATACCATTGGTCTAAAAGTTTGTATTCATAAGATTCACCTAGGTACTCCTCTCTCAATTTGCTTCTCATGGCTTTGCAGGTATGTATTCCATTTCCCCATCGATTACATTCATCCTCAGTATGTTTCCAATGTTGCTTGTCATATCTGATTAACCCATGTGCAGCCAAACTAATCTTATCTAACTCTGACATCCCAGTATACTCAAAGTGCTGATCCATCATATCCTCCCATTCAGTATACATCTTAGGATCTGGTCTTCCATTAAACAGGGGTACATAAGGTTGGGTGCTTATATGGTCAGGTTCTAAGGATGGATCATGGTATGGGGTCCTCCTAAGGTTGGGCTCCCTATATGGATCAGAGTATCGGGTTCTCCTAGGGTTGGACTCCCTATATGGGTCAGAATATTGGGTTCTCCTAGGGTTGGACTCCCTATATGGGTCCTCTACCTGATCAAACCTATTGACTAAGTGGTCAAGTCTATCATGGATTTGGGTATTGGACTGGGTCATCTGGGTAGTTAACCGGGTAGTCATCTGGGCCATTGATTGGGTTAGCTGCTCAGCAAGGGCTTTCATTTGGGCTTCAAAGGTATCCATGGGTTCAGCCAAATGTGGAGATGGTGGGTGATATAATATGCCTGATCTAGTGCTCAAGCAAGACTCGATTAACCCAACTACAGCTCCCTAGACCTAGAGTCCAAAACTAGGTGCTCAATCAGGGTGGCAAACTAGCCTATAGTAACCCTGTACTCAGCCAGTCAGGTGTAAGGGGAGTGTTAGGTCCCTGATTACCAATCCTAGACACCAATCAGAGATTGGCCAGGTAGGCGGACCAGCACATAAGCCCTTCGGGATTGAATCCCTGAACCACCATTCTAGACACTAAGCACAAGGCACACATAGGTTAACTTGACACAGTGATCCAACACTAGCCCGGACCCGAGCAGTTGGTGTCCATAGCCCACTAGGACAAATTAAGTCTAATCGATTTTAAGTTAGGCTTGGGACCGAATGCAGGGGATGTGGTTTTGGGCTAAGGAGAGGTTATCAACTCCTCCCCTTATCTGGTATAGCAAGAGTGCCCTTAAAGGTAGATTATGCAATGATGGCAGGCAGATGAGGATGCAAATTAGGGTTTAGATATTTTGTTGGTATTTTTGGAGAATATGTATTTTTTTTATATATTTTGGTATTTTCTTAAATAAAAGAAAACTTAAAAATTATGGCCTAATAAGTAGGAAATATACTAAAATTAAAAGATATGCAAAGAGATGCTAACCAAAACCCTAAACCTTCTAAAATTGTCTTGCTAAAAAAATAGAGCTAAGATTTTGCAGGCTATATTTCAGCTTGCAGAAACTACACAGACCGAAATAAAATCTAAAAAAAATTCATAAAACACTTTTAATTAAGATGAATCCAGAAAAATAAATTTCAAAATTTTTGAAATTCTAAGCAGTAAGAAATAACTAAAAGAACATAGCATATACAGACTGTAAAAGATGCAGAAAACAAGCCCTAATCTAAGCTCTGATAACAGATGATGTGGGACTAAAATGCATGCAATTATTTTTGTGGATTTTATATATGGGGTGAAGTGATTAAATCCCAAATATTGGATCAAAATAAGTTGTAGAAAATTCTATATGAAATTTAGAAGCTAAGCATGCAGATTAGGACCTAAGAAAGCAATAAAGATGGATCGCTGGGGCTGAGAAGCCTCGGTTAGGGCAAGTTCTCCTATAATAAAATTACTGGTGGCAGAGGGGGTGTACCTGACAATGTCTAAAGTGCATGATGAAGATTGTAGTGAAGGGATCTCTCATTCCTCGATGGATGCGGCCTGGAAAATCGAGCCAAAGACCCGCGGATACCCGGCTTTCTGCTTGGTGGTCCGATTGCGGCCCGGTTGGAGTAGTTGGATTTGTAGAAACTTGCGAACCTACAAACAACTGTCAGGGGTGAGAAAACAAGGTTGGGAGCATAAGAAAAAAATCAGAAATAAGGCAGCAAGGGCATGGGAAGAGGAGGCTTGGATGATGGCTGGAGGTAGTTGCAACACCAGGAAGAAGAAACTCTCAAAACCCCTTTATGCACACAGCAGGGTAACACACAGCAATTGAAGAGAACTCAAGTTTTAATTCATATATCAAAATCAATCCTCATACAATAGACTAGGGTCTTTTAAATAGACCCTTAGTCTTGGGCTCCAAGTAAGGGTACATTAGACATTATATAAGAATCATTTTCCCTCTCAAACTCTAGCTAGGAAAGTAAGGAAACATTAGGTAGAAAAATCCCTAAAAATTCTCTCCTCCTCTCTTGACTTGGTCAATACTCCAAGGATGCCTAGGGGGGTGTGTTGGGCTTGCTTGGGCCTCTGGAAGCTGGGGTGGCCTGGTAGCCAGGTAGTAGGAATATTCCCTGGTATCTTGCTTCTTAAGGGCTTGGGCTTGGTGCCTGGGCTTTATTTCTTTGGGCTAGGATGCAGGTGGACCTCTGAAATCATGGATGCCTTGGTCTATAAATATACTCTATCATCTGGAAGGGAATCTGGGTATCTGGAAGGCATCTTCAAGGAATCAGGGTTTTCTAAATTTTCCTCTTGGGGTCTTCAAATCTTCAAGCTGGGTTGGACTTGGGCTATACTTCCATGTCTTCAATCTAGTTGGACTTGGTCTTCACTTGTATGATGTGGTCTTGAGTCTTCAGTATGGTTGGACAGGACTCAAAAAAATAAAATTAGCTCGACATGAGCTGACTAACACTGGACTGGACTAGCTCAACATGAGCTGACTGATACTGAACTGAAATAACAACTCAAAGACTCAAATGACAAACTAAAAATGGACTCAAATGGGCTAAGTAATCCACAGAGGGTTGTGAAGCCTCTGTCTTATTCCGGTGCCTCTGGTGTCCCCACCATGATGTCTTTTCCATGGGAGCCAATAGTATCATCTTAGGTTGACCATGGCTTTACGATCATGATGCATCCTTGTTTGGTCGAACCAATATTTGTACCTTTAGTCACCATGGAAAGAAATTTGTAATTCATCTGACTCAACCCAGAGATCCAGTTAGGAAAGATTCTAGTAGCCTTAGAGAAAAGAAACCAGGAGTTAATATAATAAAGACTAATCTTGAGCCCATTGAAGGATCTAAAGACATTGATGAGTTGAGTCCAGTAGAGGAACCTGAAGAAGAGGAATTAGAGAGCGAACCTATCGATGAATTAAAGGAAAATGATCTTGAACCCACTATAGTATTTGAGGAACAAGTGACTGAGCTAGGATCAAACATTATAGATGAAAGTGAGAGTTCACAAGAGTTGTTCATAGAGGAAATCCAAGAACAAATCCTTAAGGAACAACCCCGGGAAGTAGATGTAGGTATTGAAATAATATCTTGTTTTAAGTCCAATCAGTCCACAGACCTGATCCATATGTCCATACCTGCACTAACATCTGCATAGCATTTGCATCAGGACATTAGTCAAAAGATAAACATAATTAATGAACTTTATAAAAACTTGGCTAATTCCTAAAAATAAGCTAAAGAATTTTCTGCAGGGGATTATGTGATGATCAGGCTTAGGCCTGAGCAGTTCCCTCCAAGGACCGTAAAAAAATTACATGCTCCTATAGCTGGACCGTTCAAAATAATAAAGAGAGTTGGATCTAATGCCTATGTGCTCGAGTTGCTACCCGAATTAGGTATTAGTTCCATATTCAATATTTCAGACCTTATGGAGTACCGGAAGCCAGCAGCGATACCTAGCAAGCACTTTGAGCCTATCCCTTCCCTTGAGAGTGAACCCACCCCAGAGTGTCCACTTACAAATTGGTCTATTAGTGAGGAAAGGATTGAGCGATCCTGGACAATCAAGCCATCAGTACCCGGAATAAAGGCTATCAATAGTATTTGGTCCGATGGCAAGGTTGGCCGGAATATGAGGACTCATGGATCACCCGAGAGGATATGCAGTGCCTCAACCCAGACCTTCTTAAGCAATATGAAAGCCGCATTGACCCTTACTTGACGGGGTCGAGTTCCTCCCGCCCCAGGAGAATTGGTGGGGGCACCAGGATTCGACACAGATTACTGGGCCCAATCTAGTTTACTGATTAGGGTTTTCTTGAATCCTTAATAATGTATCAAGTTTTGTAATAAAAATTAGTCAAGTTAAGTTAAGTTGAGTCATGTAATAGGATTATGAGTCCTGTAGTTCATCAGTATTGTGTCACTTGTATTAAAGTGAGCCAAGTTTTGTAATATTCATAAGTATTATATTGAGTCTTATAATAAGTTGAGGTAAGAAGTCCAATTGAGTCCAGTGAGTCCCTTGTCTCAACCTCATGAGTCCTGTAAGTATGTTACAAGTCATTGTAAGTGTGTTTCTTGACAAATTTTGTACAAGAAAGGAGGATACCCAGTTCAGAAGTTTTATTAGGCCTTACCCAAGAGCTAGAGACTACACTATACAAGCAACCTTGGGCTTTGCATGCCACCCAAGCCCAAGATGCCACCAAGATACCTAGGGAATATGATTCATTCCAAGCCCATGGCACCACCAAGATACCCAGGGAATATATTGCCCTCCAGGCGCCCCAACCCAGAAGCCCATAAGCAGTTGGCACCTCAAGCCCATTCATGACAAGCCCAGGCATCCAAGAGGAAGACTAGGTCAAAGAAAGGAATATTCCTTCCCAACCCAATAAGGAAATCCTCAAGTCAACAAGGAAGTGTAGTTTGTTTTAAATTTTGTAATCCTTTTCCCAAGCAAATTTTGTACTCCTTCTCCCACTCAACTTTGTAATTCTATCATAACAAGGAGAGGACATGGGAAACATCTATAAATACCCCACCCCTCCCCCTCTTGTAAGCATCTATTATTCATGAATGGAACTCTGTTGAAATTTTAAGCTTGTTCTTATGTTCTTGTGTTAAGGTGTGTGAGAGTTATTTGTGAGCCCCAGCCCATCCAAACCCTAGCCATCCCAAAGTACTTCCTTCCAAACCCTAAGATGCCCAAGGAGAAGAAGCCCGAGCCACCCATAACAAGGAGCCTTCTTCCTCCTCCAGGTTGCCAGCTTCAGCAAACCCTAATTCCATCCTTTCAAACCCTAGTTTCTTTTCTTTTACTTTCTTATTCATTCTTCTACTGACCTCTGATGCTTGCAGGATTCCTGAGGTGTTCACCTCCAAAGAGGAGGCCCTTTTTGCCTCCTGGACCAAATCAAGATAGCTGATTGAATCGTGGACTATCGGCTTGTCTTCCAGGCAACAATCCTGAGTGCTGTGTGACCCTGACTACGATCAGATCTTCAAATCGGTGCTTGGTACAATCCTTTCCCCTCCTGATTTTTGATTTGTTAAAGATACACTATCCTAACCGGGGGTTTCTCAATCTCCGAGGTCCTCCCTTTTATTATTTTGCATGAGTTCATATACAGGTATGTTGATTCTTTGCGTTGGTAGTTTGCCTGCTAATCTTTACTTGATTTCAGGATGTTAGCCTACAAATTAAAATTTTAAAAAAATTATAAAAAAATTAGTTTCTATTTTCCTGCACTCAATCAATCTTAGGTTCATCCCACATCAAATTTATTATAAATTTTTCTTTGAATTAACTAAAAAAATAGCTTTAGGCAACAATCAAGAATAAATTGTTAAAAATTATTGTAAAAGTAGTTTTATGGCAACATTTTTTAAATTGTTGGCTTAAATCCAATTTTAGGTAGTGTTTTTAGAGCAACAATTTTAAACTACTATTTTAGGATACATTATATGATGGTTATGCAATGATTTTCAAATATTGTTGCATAGAATTTGTGCAACCCACTAAATTAGAATCCCTAAAAAAATTTAAAATAAAAATAATATCTATTTAGGAATTTTGGTAAAATTAGTACTATTTTTTTTAAAATTATTTTTAAAAGATATACACATATTAAACTAATAATTAGTAAACTAAGAGGATCACCAAACTTAATGTGGATCACTTTCTTTTCAATTGGATCAATTGAAGACCGCAAAAGATAATATGTTATTTAGTAATTAATTAATATTATTTTAATTAAGTAATTAATAAATACTTTTGACCCGTGAATGTTTGCTTTAAGTAAGTTTGGATTTGACATAAATGGATTTAGGTCATAATTAGGTCAAGCTAGTTAGACTTTGTTGCCGATCTTACCGCGGTGGCATGTAGCTTATGAGCTGGCACCGGTCCTTGGACTCCTTCACCTCGGGATCTCCAAGCCTCCGGGCCTGCAAAACAAGGTCAGAGACCCGGGCTGGGGATTCCGGCGGGGGCACTCCGATGATTAAGTTAGAGAACGGCAAGATGGAACAGATCCACTAAGACGGGTCTCCGATGGATTCCCGTGCTTAGAGAAGATTTTGATGAAAGAAGTGTGGGAAAAAGAGGGGTTGATGCCCAGCTTCCTGCGCTGGACCCGCCAAACTTGCGTCTGGGAACTTTCGAGAGCCCCAGAATCATTATCCCTTGGTCTCCTTTCCTCTCTGTGGCTTGCCTTCTTCGTCCACTTTCACCATCCTTTTTATACCACCGGACCGCCTTCAGCCTTTGCTTCTTCTTCCGGAGGTTTCCGGAGGTCTCCCACCCTTCTCCCCCTTCCTGCCCTCTTCTTCGAGCCTGGGAGTTAAGCGGCCAGCTCGCCTCGTCCACCGTGTTGTCACGAAAGGGGGAATATGGCGGGATCTCAAGCCAAGCGCAGGAGCCCTCATCTCAGGGCGTTGACTATGGATTTCCTGGGTTCCATGCCCCTGACTGTGAGGGTTTAATACCTCGATTGCAGGGCCCTCCTTAACTGATGTAAACGAGATTTCGTGCACCGTTACAGGCCATACCGGGAACCCTGTACGGGATGCACCGCTCACTGACTCTAGTAGCGACCTCGTGGCCCGTGCCTCTGACCCCCGGAGGCATTTCAGAGTAGGGATGACTTCGGCCGAGGTGGACCTATCAGGGGGTGCCACCTGGCGGTGGAACAGGAGGTCCTGGCTCGACCTTGGCTGAGGTGGACCCGTCTTGGGGCGCCACCTGGCGAGGGAGCAGGGGCTGCCAGCATCGGTCGAGGTGGACCCCTCATGGGCGGACACCTGGCGAAGTGGTAGAGGAAGGCTCGACTTCGACCGAGATGGACCCATCTTGGGGTGCCACCTGGTGAAAAAGCAGGAGCGCCTAGCTCGACCTCGATAGAGGTGGACCCATCTTGGGGTGCCACCTAGCGAGGGAGTAGAGGCCGCCAGCTTCGGTCGAGGTGGACCCCTCCTGGGTGGACACTTGGCGAAGTGGCAGAGGAAGGCTCGACTTCGACCGAGGTGGACCCATCTTGGGGTGCCACCTGGAAAAGGAGCAGGAGCGCCTAGCTCGACCAAGGCAGAGGTGGACCCGTCTTGGGGCACCACCTGGCGAGGGGCAGAGGCTGCCAGCTTTAGCCGAGGTGGGCCCCTCATGGGTGGACACCTGGAGAAGTGGCAGAGGGAGGCTCGACTTCGACCGAGGTGGACCCATCTTGGGATGCCACCTGGCGAAGGAGCAGGAGCGCCTGGCTCGACCTCGACATAGGTGGACTCGTCTTGGGGTGCCACCTGGCGAGGAAGCAGAGGTCGCCAACTTCAACCGAGGTGGACCCCTCCTGGGTGGACACCTGGCGAAGTGGCAGAGGAAGGCTCGACTTTGGCCGAGGTGGACCCATCTTGGGGTGCCACCTGACGAAGGAGCAGGAGCGCCTGGCTCGACCTCGACAGAGGTGAACCCATCTTGGGGTGCCACCTGGCGAGGGAGCAGGGGCTGCCAGCTTCGACCGAGGTGGACCCCTCCTGGGTGGACACCAGGCGAAGTGGCAGAGAAAGGCTCGACTTCGGCCGAGGTTGACCCATCTTGGGGTGCCACCTGGCGAAGGAGCAGGAGCGCCTGGCTCGACCTCGGCATAGGTGGACTCGTCTTGGGGCACCACCTGGCGAGGAAGCAGAGGCCACCAGCTTCAACCGAGGTGGACCCCTCTTGGGCGGACACCTGGCGAAGTGGCAGAGGAAGGCTCGACTTTGGTCGAGGTGGACCCATCTTGGGGTGCCACCTGGTGAAGGAGCAGGAGCGCCTGGCTCGACCTCGACAGAGATGGACCCGTCTTGGGACGCCACCTGGTGAGGGAGCAAAGGCTACCAGCTTCGACCGAGGTAAACCCCTCCTGGGCGGACACCTGGCGAAGTGGCAAAGGAAGGCTCGACTTCGGTCGAGGTGGACCCATCTTGGGATGCCACCTGGCGAAGGAGCAGGAGCACCTGGCTCGACCTCGATAGAGGTGGACCCATCTTGGGGTGCCACCTGGCGAGGGAACAGGGGCTGTCAGCTTTGGTTGAGGTGGACCCCTCCTGGGTGGACACCTGGCGAAGTGGCAGAGGAAGGCTCGACTTCGATCGAGGTGGACCCATCTTGGGGTGCTACCTGGCAAAGGAGCAGGAGCGCCTGGCTCGACCTCGACAGAGATGGACCCGTCTTGGGGCATCACCTGGCGAGGGAGCAAAGGCCGCCAGCTTTGGCCAAGGTGGACCCCTCTTGGGCGGACACCTGGCGAAGTGGCAGAGGAAGGCTCAAGTTCGACCGAGGTGCACCCATCTTAGGGTTCCACCTAACAAAGGAGTAGGAGTGCCTGGCTCGATCTCAACAAAGATGGACCCATCTTGGGGTGCCACCTGGCGAGGGAGCAGGGGCCGCCAGCTTCAGCCAAGGTGGACCCCTCCTGGGTGGACACCTGGTGAAGTGGCAGAGGAAGGCTCGACTTCAGCCGAGATGGACCCATCTTGGGGTGCCACCTGGTGAAGGAGCAGGAGCACTTGGCTCGACCTCGGCAGAGGTGGACCCGTCTTGGGGCACCACCTGGCGAGGGAGCAAAGGCCGCCAGCTTCGACCGAGGTGGACCCCTCCTAAGCGGACACCTACCGAAGTGGCAGAGGAAGGCTCGACTTTGGCCAAGGTGGACCCATCTTAGGGTGCCACCTGGCGAAGAAGCAGGAGTGCCTGGCTCAACCTCAGCAGAGATGGACCCGTCTTAGGGCACCACCTGGCAAGGGAGCAGAGGCCGCCAGCTTCGACCGAGGTGGACCCCTCCTGGGCAGACACCTGGCGAAGTGGCAGAGGAAGGCTCGACTTCGACCGAGGTGGACCCATCTTAGGGTGCCACCTGGCGAAGGAGCAAGTGCGCCTGGCTCAACCTTGGCAAAGGTTGACCCATCTTGGGGTGCCACCTGGCGAGGGAGCAGCGGCCGCCAGCTTCTGTCGAGGTGGACCCCTCTTGGGTGGACACCTAGCGAAGTGGCAAAGGAAGGCTCGACTTCGACCGAGGTGGACCCATCTTGGGGTGCCACCTGGCGAAGGAGCAGGAGCGCCTGGCTCGACCTCGATAGAGGTGGACCCATCTTGGGGCACCACCTGGCGAGGGAGCGGAGGCTACCAGGTTTGGCCGAGGTGGACCCCTCCTGGGCGGACACCTGGCGAAGTGGCAGAGGCTACTAGCTTCGGCCGAGGTGGACCCATCTTGGGATGCCACCTGGTGAAGGAGCAGGAGTGCCTGACTCGACCTCGACAGAGGTGGACCCGTCTTGGGGTGCCACCTGGCGAGGAAGCAGGGACTGCCAGCTTCGGCCAAGGTGGACCCCTCCTGGGCGGACACCTGGTGAAGTGGCAGAGGAAGGCTCGACTTTGACTGAGGTGGACCCATCTTGGGGTGCCTCCTGGTGAAGGAGCAGGAGCGCCTGGCTCGACCTCGACAGAGGTGGACTCGTCTTGGGACGCCACCTGGCGAGGGAACGGAGGCTGCCAGCTTCGGCCGAGATGGACCCCTCCTGGGTGGACACTTAGCGAAGTGGTAGAGGAAGGCTCGACTTTGACCGAGGTGGACCCATCTTGGGGTGCCGCCTGGCAAAGGAGCAGGAGCACCTGGCTCGACCAAGATAGAGGTGGACCTGTCTTGGGGCGCCACCTGGCGAGGGGCAGAGGCCGCCAGCTTCAGCCGAGGTGGGCCCCTCATAGGTAGACACCTGCAAAGTGGCAGAGGGAGGCTCGACTTCAATCGAGGTGGACCCATCTTGGGGTGCCACCTGGCGAAGGAGCAGGAGCACCTCACCCGCAAAAATTTTTGAAAGAAAAATCCATGTGGCATCGACGATATCCAGCTATATCTGACACACACTCTATGTCAGCGATGTTGCCATATCAGTTGCCCTCCATCCCCAAGTCCCATCGAAGCACCGCGGTTTGGGACGTGGGGAGTCAATGCAGAGATGACGTGGAAAAGGAGAAAATCTCGTGCCATAATTGCCATGATCGCTGCCGCCGCTTCCATCGCGCCCGAGACCCTGTGGGAGGCCGCCACGTCCACGCATCTGACGAGCCATTAATACGTCGTATCGAACTCAAGGCAGTTTCCATCGGACCAAAGCATCGATGTCGAGTGCGCCTCCATGTGGCGATCATCTGATGGCCCGGTGATGCGGAACTAATATGCATGCGATTATTTTTGTGTGTTTTATATGTGGAGTTAAGTGATTAAATCCCAAATTTGAATCAAAATAAGTTGCAGGGAATTCTATATGAATTTTAGAAGTCAAGCATGTAGATTAGTTCTGCATCATCTGGTATCAGAGCTTAGATTAGGACTTATTTTCTACATTTTTATAGTCCGTATATATTCTGTTATTTTAGTTATTTCTTCCTGTTCAGAACTCCAAAATTTCTAAAATTTATTTTACTGGATTCACATAATTCAAAGTATTTTACATAAGTTTTTCAGATTTTATTTCGGTCTGTGCAGTTTCTGCAAGCCAAAATAAAGCCTACTAATTTTCGGCTCTATTTTTTTCAGCAAGATAAGTTTGGAAGTTTTAGGGTTTTGTTTAGCATCTCTTTGCATATCTTTTAATTTTAGTATATTTTCTACATATTAGGCCATAATTTGGAAGTTTCCTTCTGTCTAGGAAAATACCAAAATATAAAAAAAAATTACATATTCTCCAAAAATACCAAAAACATCTAAACCCTAATTTGCATCCTCATTTGCCTGCCATCATTGCATAATTTACTTTAAGGGCACTCTCTTTATGCCAGATAAGGGAAGGAGGTCATTACCTTTCCTTAGCCCAAAACCACCACCATTGCATCCTATCCCAATCCTAACCTAAAATCTATTAGACTTAATTTGCCCTAGTGGGCTAGGGACACCAACTGGTCGGGTCCGGGCTAGTGTTGATCACTATGTCATGCTAACCTGTGTGTGCCTTTTGCTTAGTGTCTAGAATGGTGGTTCAGGGATTCAATCTCGAAGGGCTTGTATGCTGATCTGCCTACCTGGCCAATCTCTGATTGGTGTCTAGGATTGGCAATCAGGGACCTAACACTCCCCTTACACCTGCCTGGCTGAGTACAGGATTACTATAGACTAGTTTGCCATTCTGACTGAGCACCTAGTTTTGGACTCTAGGTCTAGGAAGATGTAGTTGGTTTGATTGAGTCTTGCATGTGCACTAGCTTAGGAGTCAATGTGTGTATTTGATTGCATGACCATTATGTTAGGAACCCAATGCCAGTAGACTTAATCCAATTCAACTAGTGTGACCATGGAGTCCAATCTTAGAAGAACCCCTTACCATGACCCTTATTATGATACTGAACCTAGAAGAATCCCTTACCATGACCCTTATTATGATACTGAACCTAGAAGAACCCCTTACCATGACCCTTATTATGATACTGAACCCAGGAGAACCCAATACTCTGACCCATATAGGGAGTCTAATCCTAGGAGAACCCAATACTCTGACCCATATAGGGAGTCCAATCCTAGGAGAACCCAATACTCTGACCCATATGGGGAGTCCAATCCTAGGAAAACCCAATACTCTGACCCATATAGGGAGCCCAACCCTAGGAGAACCCCATACCATGATCCATCCTTAGAACCTAACCATAGGAGACCCAATTATGATTACTTGAGCCAAGATGAAGGACCCATTAGGAGCACCCAACCTTATGTACCCCTGTTTGATGGAAGACCATATCCTAAGGTGTATACTGAATGGGAGGATATGATGGATCGGCACTTTGAGTATACTGGGATGTCAGAGTTAGATAAAATTTGTTTGGCTGCACATGGGTTAATTAGATATGCCAAGCAACATTGGAAATGTACTGAGGATGAATGTTATCGATGGGGGAATGGAATACATACCTGGAAAGCCATGAGAAGTAAATTGAGAGAAGAGTACCTAGGTGAATCTTATGCATACAAACTTTTAGACCAATGGTACAAATTGAAACAAGGGAACATGACTATGTCTGAGTACATTGACCAATTTAACGAGTTTAGTAGGAAATGTAACACAGTCAAACCTAAGTCTAAGATCATGGCTAGATTTCAGGATGGCCTGCATAGGGATATCCAGTGGGAGCTGTATCATTATCAAATTAAGGACCTAGAGGAAGCCTATCACCTAGCTAGGGAATTCGAGTTATATCAGAGGGAATTCAGGATCAATCAATCTAAGTCCAATAAGGATAATTCCCTTAAGCCTAAGTCCAAACCTAGCCGACTTCCTTTAGACCAGCCTACTACTCTTGTCCCATTAGGTTGCAAGGAAAAGATCCTAGAACCCATTAATGAGCCTAAGGTAGAAGTGTATGAGGCTGATCCTAGTTCAGTAGACGAATATGAAGGAGAAGGCTTTGAAGAGGATGAACCCCTTGAAAATTTAGAGAAAGAAACTCCTGAGCCCACTAAGACATCTAAAGAGGCCACCTATGAGTTTAGTCTAGTAGAGGAACCTGTAGTAGAAGAACAATTAGAGGAAGAGAACCTAGATACTGCTGCTAGAGCCTTACCTGAGGAAACCATAGAGGAGAGCCAAATTATAGAGTCTAGTCCTAAAATACAAGAACCTGAAGAATTTATTAAGGACCTGATCTCTTTGAATCAATACCCTCAAGATGAGCCTCCTCCTATAGTTCCCATTAAGGTCCTCTTCCCTGAGATTAATAACCCATCCTTCTATTATGCAAACTCCATAGATATATCGCAACCCCGTAAGGTTAGCCTCATTAGTCTAGGATTAGTCCCTGATGCCCCTTCTTTTATCCTACTTTATCCAACTAACCTTGAACTTTTTTCTCTATCCTACCAAACTATTTCTAAATCCACTTCCTATTTTCTGCCCTTTCCAGACACCTCCAGCATTTCTAGGATCATTAGATTGCATTTAGTTGAGATTAGCATACTACATGCATTCATTATGTATGTTAGGTTTACATTATACTTCTGGCATACCCTTTGGAATTTGCTTAGAGTCCACTGTAAATTTTCATGTGCATGTCAAGCTAGGATCAAACCTAGAGAACCTATAATCTGTTAGGCTTAGATCCAAAGAGTTCAATAAAATTTCCTACTATAGGAATGCATAGTCGAGTCTGTTAGGTGTAGGTATGAGTCCTTTGCATCACCTGTTAGGAGTCTGCATGTGCCCAGCATGTTCACCACCTGCACTAATTTTGAAACAACTGGCTAATTCCTGAAGATGGATCAAAGAATTTGATATAGTGGATTCTATCTTGGTTAGGCTTAGGCCTAAAAGAAGCTTCATGCTCGCAGAGCCAGACCTTTTAAAGTGATAGAGAAGGTTGGATCAAATGCCTAGGTGTTAGACTTGCCTTCAGATTTGGGCATTAGTTATACCTTCAATATTACAGACTTGGTTGAGTACAGGGACCCGGCAATGATACCTAGTAAGGCCTTTGGACCTATCCCCTCCTGTTGTGAGTGACCCTAACCCAGAGTGTCCACTAACAAACTTGGTTTGAGAGAGGAGAACGGATCGAGCGTATCCTGGACGATCAAGCCATCATGACCCAGGGCCATGGCTATCAATGCTTCCTAGTCCAATGGTAAGGCCGGCCAAAGTCGGACGATTCATGGATTTCTTGAGAGGACTTGCAGCACCTCAACCCAGACCTCCTTGAGAGATATGTGAGCCAGCTTGATCTTAACTCGACAAGATTGAGTTCCTCCCATCCCGGGAGAATTGGTGGGGACACTAGAGGCACTAGAATAAGACAGAGGCTTTTCAATCCTCTGTGGATTGATCAATAATTTATGAGTCCATCTGTAATAAGGGCTTAGCCCATCTAAGTCCATTTTAGTTGTTATTTGAGTCTTTTAAGTTGTTATTTCAGTTCTGTACTAGTCAGCTAATGTAGAACTAGTTCAGTCCAGTGTTAGTCAGCTCATGTCGAGCTAATTTTATTTTTTTGAGTAATGTTCAACCATATTGAAGACTCAAGATCACATCATACAAGTGAAGACCAAGTCCAACCAGATTGAAAACATGGAAGTATAGCCCAAGTCCAACCCAGCTTGAAGATTTGAAGACCCCAAGAGGAAAATCAAAAATCCTGATTCCTTGCAGATGCCCTCCAGATGCCCAGATTCCCTTCCAGATGCCAAAATATATTCATAAATCAGGGCATCCATGATTCCAGAGGTTCATCTGCATCCTAGCCCAAAGAAATCAAGCCCAGGCACCAAGCTCATGCCCTTAAGAAGCAAGATACCAGGGAATATTCCTACTACCTGGCTACCAGGCCACCCCGGCTTCCAGAGGCCCAAGCCCATGCGCCCAAGCCCCTTTGGACCGGCCTCTTGCTGCTCCTAGAAGCCCAACACACCCCCCTAGGTGTCCTTGAAGTGTTAACCAAGTCAAGAGAATTTTTAGGGATTTTTTTTACCTAATGTTTTCTTATTTTCTAGCTAGGGTTTGAGAGGGAAAAGGATTCTTATGTAATGTCTAATGTACCCTTACTTGGAGCCCAAGACTAAGGGTCTATTTAAAGGACCCTAGTCTCTTGTATGAGATTTGATTTTGATATATCAATTAAAACTTAAGTTCTCTTCAATTGCTTTGTGCTTAAGGGATTTTATTGGTGCTTTCTTCTTCCCGGTGTTGCAATAGATTCCTGCAGCCAACCAACCTTCCAAAGCCCTAGCTACCCTCCTCCAAAACTTTCTTCTCCTTGCTATTTTCTCTTGTTTTCTTATGCCCTTGTGAGATTTCTAACCCCTGACAGGTCGTTTGCAGGTCCCTGAGTTCCTACGAATCCAACAACACCAGCCAAGCCTCAATCGAACCACCGAGCAGAAAGCCGGGAGTCCGCGGGTCTTTGGCTCGATTTTCCAAGCCGCATCCATCGAGGAACGAGAGATCCCTTCACTGCGATCTTCATCGAGCACTTCAGACATTGTCAGGTACACCCCCTCTGCCACTAGAAATTTTATTGCAGGATAACTTGCCCTAATTGAGGCTTCTCAGCCTCGACGATCCATCTTTACTGCTTTCTTAGGTCCTAATCTGCATGCTTAGCTTCTAAATTTCATATAAAATTTCCTACAACTTATTTTGATCCAATTTTTGAGATTTAATCACTTAACTCCACATATAAAACACACAAAAATAATTGCATGCATATTAGTCCTGCATCACCCAGGCCAGAAAGAAGCGTACGACTACTGTTGATTGAGTTTGAAAAGGAGGAGGACTTTTCGGAAACGAGGTCTCTTGGCTTTCTCACACATCACTGGCAGTTGCAGCAATCTTTCTTCATCTCCAGGGGTTGCCACTTCTCCGGTTCAAAACATCTTGGTGAGTGCCTGCAGTACCTTCTTTTCCTCTTCTTCCTTCTAATTTCGTGTCACCCCGAACCCATCTCCTTCTCGTTTCTTCCTTCCTGATGGCCCGTCACTGTCATGTTTCTTCCAATCTGGATGAGGTCGGTCCTTCCCGATCGAGGACTTTATCGTCTTCCTCCTCAGAGTGGGAAGAGATCCCGGTCAAGGTCTTGAGGCAACTATAGCCAGGGACTGTGACCATAGATGTCCCTAGGGATCCTGGGTCTCCACCCATAGTTTCCGCACGCCCCATCTCTGCCCTTCCTCCTCCAGTGGCAGAGGTCTCCTCTTCTGGTCCCTTCGGTTACGTCTCGACGATGATCGGAGATGATCTTTCCTGGATCCGGGATACGTATGGGGTCCCGGATTCGATCCATCTTTCGCTCTCAGGCTCGAGGGACCGAGTGACCTCGAGCGGCCCAGGGAGGGTTGCTTTCTACGATGACTTCCTTGTCGGGAGTCTTTATTTTCCCCTTCACCCTTTCTTTCTCTCCTTTCTCAGTCACTTCTGCCTGGTCCCAGCCCAGTTGGCTCCCAATGCCATCGGGTCATCTTCGTCTTTATTGTCTTCTATCACTTTTATGGGTTTGTTGCCCGTTTCTCATTATTCAGGGCCCTCTTCATCCTGAAATGCTACTCTACCGATGATGGCTGGTGGTATCTTTCACCCCGGCCTAGGTGCCTTAGGTTTGACCTCCCCACATTGATCAAGGGGTGGAAGTATCGCTTCTTCTTTGCCTCGATCCAAGATGTCGACTGGACCTAGAGTGAGCCAGACCGGTCCCTGAATCGGAACTCCCAGGTCAAGCCAGCAGACCAGGAGGTCTACACACAGATGCTGGGTGACGTGGTCCCAGCTCTTGATGTCCTGCTCTCGGAGCAGAATTTGTTCGAGGCAGGAATCAGTCCAATCAGGGTGTTGGATGGACCCCGGGTCTTCTTCTTTCACCTTTACTTTCTTTCCACTTTCTGCTTCTTTCTCCTTGAACTGACCTGATCGTTTTCTTTCTCCAGGGATGAAGTTCTCCATCAAAAGCTTGATGGAGGGCGTTCGGAAGAGGGGCGCCGCTGAAGGGGCCCAAGAGGCACCACCGAAGAAGGCTCGCACCGAGGCGAGCTAGGGGCTCGTGCCTACCCCGACTCCTACTAGCCTCAGGGCAACGGGTCCTGCCCCCAAACCACCCCAGTCTTGTGTGCCCGACGTGCCTATCGTCGAGCTTGACAGGGCTGAGGGAGAGGGGAGGCAGGAACCCTCCCGGGAAGTGCCTGCACCGGCCACCACGCCGATCATTCCTACGGTGGCCACCAGGGCGATGGCGGTTCCACCGACGACCGCACCGCCCAGCGGAGGGACAGCCGCCCAGCCTGCTGCTGATGCTCACACTCCACCTTCGAGACTCAACGCCAGCTCCTCGATCATCCGTGATCAAGGGCTCGCGGAGAGGATGATGGAGTTCGCCAGTATGCCCCGGGACCGTCGTCTGAGGGGCGGCCAGGACTATACCGACGTGCTGCTCGGGATCCTCCCGTTGCTTTTCACGGTAAGCTCCGAGCTCTTTCCTTTTAATGTTCCAGTTGGGTCTTTTTAACATCCCATCCTCTCTTTGATGCAGATCAGGACTGATGTACTATTGCTGAGGAACTTCCTCTCCAGCTATGCAAAGAAAGATGCCGAGAAGGAGAAGAGGCTCGGCAAGCTTGCAACCAACGTGAAAGAGCTCATGGAGAAGGGGCACGAGCTGTGGGGAAGTAACCAGGCCCTCCGGGCGGACCTGTGGACCCCTCCTGGGTGGACACCTGGTGAAGTGAGAGAGGGAGGCTCGACTTCGACCGAGGTGGACCCATCTTGGGGTGCCACCTGGCGAAGGAGCAGGAGCGCCTCGCTCGTGAAAAAATTTGAAAGAAGAATCCATGTGGTATCGACGATATCCAACTGGATCTGACACATACTCCACGTCAGCAATGTTGCCATATCATACTTGTTTAATAAATAAGTTGGATTTATATATAGACCTTTAACTTGTTTAACCTAGTTTAACCTATTTGATAATAGGATCGGGTTATAACTTGACCCATTTAACCTATTTAAAACCTTCTTAACATGTTTCTAGCATGTTTAATCTGACTCGTTTAACCTAGGTAATCCATTTAATTTGACTTGACCTGTTTAATAAATATATTATATGGGTTAGGTCTGCTTACCTATTTATTAAATAGGTTGGATTCAAACTTAAATTTTTGACCTATTTAATAAACATGCCAAATTTGAGTTAATGGATCTTTTACTTGATCAATATCTAATCCAATTCGTATCTAACTCGATATAATGTAATTGCTACCCATATCCTCATATTCGCTCTAAATTGAGCTTTCTCTAATGTTGGGACCCTTATTATCCCTTACAAAAAGGATGCCACATATATTTCCTTGAATACCAAAATAAATTCTCTATCATATACAAACCACACTCCTTGATGCCTTTATACAAGGATGGGCATAACAATCTAGTAGATTTTTTAGATTTCTGATCTATTCCTTATCCTAATAAGAATATTACTATTAAAATAAATTCATTCAAATTTAAAATTTACCTTTTGCATACCCACTATCTGAATCCATATATATATATGGATTTTTTAGGTACCCGATGTACATGTTGCTAGTTTAATGTTTTTACTTTAATTTTAAAATTAAAATCCATTAAAATTTTGAATTTATCCTTTGTATACCCACTATCTGAATCCATATATATTGTAATTTTTTATAAAAAATATATAATAAAGTGATGCAAGGATTTGAACCCTAAGACTTTAAAAAAGGCTAAACATTATTTTAACCAATAAGCCATCTCGATTGTTCAGTGATGAAATGTTGACTTGAGTATTTGCTCTCCCTGATATCACATTTGGAACAAAATGCGGTAATCAAAAGATAGTTGGATTTGATAAAGATTATAACTGGGTGAAGAAGAGTATCTTTTGGGAGTTGCCTTATTGGCATACTAATCTAATTCGTCATAATATTGACATAATGTACATTGAGAAGAATATGTTTAAAAACATCTTCAACATGGCAATGAATGTTAAGGACAAAATTAAAGATAACCTAAAGGCTAGAGAGGATTTGAGGAAGTATTGTAAGCATCCGGAGTTGGAAGTAGTGCATTCAAATGGGAGGGTTATAAAACTAAGGCTTCTTATAAGGAACAACGAAGAGATGTATACCTCTGGCTTAAAGAGTTGAAACTCCCTGATGGTTATTCCTTAAACATATCTCGGTGTCTGAATGTAAAAGATTTCCAGTATTATAGGTTTAAGAGTTATGATTGTCATATATTTATAGAGAGATTGCTTCCAGTTATATTTCATGATTTGTTGCCCAATCAAGTATGAGATGAATTAACCAAGATTAATCATTTCTTTAGAGATATATGCTCAATAATTTTGCGTGTAGATCATGTAGAGATACTTGAGAAAAATATTGTGGAAACTTTATATAAACTTGAGAAAATATTCCCTCCGGGGTTCTTTGATTCCATGGAGCACTTACCGATTCACCTAACCTATGAGGCTAAGTTGGTGGGCTAGTATAATATCTTTGGATGTATCCTTTTGAGATGTGATTTTTCCAAACTTTTATAAACTTTTAGTTTAACTTTAAGTATGTTAATTTATTAAATACTATTTTTTTAATGGTGTCTTTATGAATTAGGTACATGCATGATTTGAAGAAGAATGTACATAATAAGGCCTGTGTTGAAGGTTCAATTTATGAGATATATATCATACAAAAAATTTCTACATTCAGCTCATTTTATTTTGAACCAAGTGTGCAAACAAAATTAACTCAAGTTCTATGCAATGATGATAAAAAAGATGTAGAATACCTATAATATCTTTTGATTTTTTGCCATCCTGATTGACTGTTTAGTCCTAATAACTCCTGAAAGATGATGTCCAATGACGAGTACAAGGCTACATATATTTATATTTTGTTGAATACCTAGGAAATTGTGCCATTTATTAAGTAAGTATTAGAGATTTATATTACAAGTGATTATGTATTTATCCTAATAAGCCAACTATAATTAAATTATAGGAAATATGATGAATATTTAACACTGTTGGATCCAAGTGTAAGTGATGAGGAGGTAAAGTGATTATGTGAACATGAGCTTGCAAATTGGTTGAGGCAATTTGTAAGTTCAATGTTGATATTAAATCCCTTCTCTTGGAACTTTGGCTGTGCTTGAAGTTCTTCTAGCTTTCTCCAGTTAGTTGAGGTCCTCCTCCTAAGCATCTCTCGATGATGCCTATAAAAATAGTCTTGCTTGACTGGTAGTTACCGATAAGGAACCCTTTGATGCTCAAGTTAATAAAGAAAATGGGTAGCAGTAGAGTTGAGAAGAAGATGGCAAGAGGCTAAATGAGTATTTAAGAGTGATAAGAATGCATTACCTATCGAGAGTCCCCTCTTATCTATTTATAGTTATTTAGGATAACTGAATTCAGCTAGGAGGTGGCCTCCTCTGGTATGGATAAAAAAAATTATTTGATATTGAGATCCTATCTTCTAAATTTGGTCATTGGTTTATTAGTATAATTGCTTTTGTTGAGATCATGTCTACCATGATCCCTATCAAGACAGCTATGATCCCTTGCCTTCACCGCTTACCTGTGAGCATTGGATTATGGTGCTAATGGATGGTCCAATAGCCTCTCGAACTTCTTCGGGTAGTGGCATTTCTTCTTTGTCTATTATGGGTTGTAGTAACCACAACATTGTATCTTGGTATGCCCAACTAAGTCTACTCAGACCTTTGGTTTGGCCTAAGTACTTACTCGGTCAACGTGAATTAATGAGGGATGTCATGTCAATCAGACCTAGTTGTTCATAGCTCCTCGATCTTAGACATTATGCCTGCTTGGTATAATGATTGAATTAGTCATTCCTTTCTTGGTCAGTGACTTGGTTGTTCATCAAGACCGAATAAGTGGTTACCACAATAATTACCCCCCACTCTCGAGTTCAGAATGTTATTGAATAATGTTTTCGGGTTATGTTGTTTCTAGACGAAGGAAGTAGTTACTCCTTTGGCCTTAAGAGTAAAGTAACATGTTTTTACATCGTAGGCACTTATTAGTTCCTTGAAACTATCACCAACTATTTTATTATCTCGATTATGGTGGGTAAAGGAATTATTAGTGCAATGCTCAAAAGGACTGCACTTTAACTCCTTGAACAACTAATGATTTGATCGATCTCCTTAGTCGATCAGGTTGTACCCATGGCCTAATAGCTATAGCTTTTAAATAATTTGTGTAGATCATGATATTAAGAGTTAATCATTTGGTAGCAATTTTGAAGTGACACGATGATGCATAGCTTGAATTGTGCCATGTATCAAACTTTGATGGTTATAGCCTTGTCGAGGCTTCAATCCCGATTATTCGATTGGATATAAAAGAGGTTTCTTTGCCATTATTACAAGGATACCAGCTTACACACTAGGATTGGAACTGAGCTCAAGCTGGCTCAATAGGCTTTGATCGGGCCAGGTTTTGAGCTAGGCATGAAGTAGATCAGGCTGGGCTTGGGCCTAATAATAGAGCCCATTCAACATTTATGCCTAGCTTGGGCTCTCTTTTGGCCTGGCCCGAACTTGGTATGTCAGTTCGAGTCTTTTAGGTATTTAGTGTTTAGACCTCGAGGTCCATCTCCTGAGTCATGACTGATGACTCCTCTAGTCCTCTCTTTTTCTCTCCTATCTTCACCACCAGCTTCTACTTGCTAGGATTTCATTATTTGCCAGTCCACGCGTTCTAATCGCCATCCCCAACTAGGCATAAACATGACTGGCCATCCCCAACTCAAGCCATTTCTAAGATAAAAATCTAAAAAGAAAATATCCTTTTCTTTCCCTTCCCTTTCTATTTTTCGATGACTCCGAATCCCCTCCCTACATTACCCTATGGCCACTGTTTGCTGCCTCTCCCTTTCCTCCTCAGTTGCGTCCCTCCAGCATCTCCTCCTCCCTTGAGTGGCTCCTCCATCAATGCCACTGACATCGCCGACCCACTATTGACATCGCCAACTAGTGGGTCCTCATGCTGGAGACCATCTCGAACGAGCTCCTCTCCTTCTTTCGTGACATGTTCATGATGTGCTGCATGGACATCTGAGTGGCACTGAACGCTCTTATACCAAGACTGGTGTCGGACCGTTGATCGTTAAGAAACGATCTCTAGATTAGGGTGTCCAATTTAATTAAATTAAATCTAATTAAATAGAAATAACCAGCAATTGATTATGTCAGGTTATCGAAATGGATCTCACCCGAAATCATGAAATTTCATGAATCCTAGAAAAGGGAGATCGTCTAGAGGTCGTCCAAAATCTGGACCAGTAGCTCACGGGCAAGGTGGATCAGAAGCCATTGGATCTGGAACACCAAAATAAATAACGAATCAATTCCAAATCAAACAAAATTTAATTTAACCATAATGCTCTGGGATCCGTGTGCTCTGGGATTCGTATGCTTTAGGATCCGTGCAGAGCAAAAATCAGTAGCAGGAACGTGAAATGCTTTCATGTTCGTGCAAAATGTCTTCCTTCTCCACTTCTTTTGATCCGATGCAGGGGAGAACAGGGGAGGCCGAAGGCCTGCGGCTGGATCGAAGATAGGAGGAGAGACGGATGCCCGGTAGTGAGGCTCGGGCGGTTCTGGTTTGCAGTGGAGACCGGGAAGCCACGGTCGTTGGCGGCCGTGGGGGGGGCACGGCTGCAGGGGAATCCGGCGACTTGGGGCTTCACGGGAAGGACGCTCGGCTGCAGCGATGGCGGCTGCTTGCACGGGCAGAGGAAATGGATCTGGATAGGCAGCTTGGGCGGTCCGACTGTGGTCGAGCGGCGGCCGTGGAGGGTGCCGACTCGGTGGTGACGCGGACTGGGGCAGTGCTTCGACGGATGAAGGCATCGGACGGTGGAGAGGTGGAGGTCACGATGGCAGGGACTTCGGTCATGGAGGGCATGGTTGTAGAGTTTTCGACCGTGGAGGGCACGGCTGCGGGAATGGCTGACGGGCTCAGGTGGTTGGCGTGTGGCGGAGGCAACCCGTGGGAGCGAAGGGTGACTCCGGCGGAAGGCTTCATGAAGGGCTTGATTTCTTCGATTGGTTGATTCGGGAGAAGTCACTTGGAAGAGAAATGGAGGAGGGAAAACATAGAGAAGAGAAAGAGGAAAGAGAGATAGGGAGAACCAGGAAGAGGGGTAGTAGAACCAGGAAGAAGAGGGATCCGAGAAGAGACGGAGAGGGGGAAGAAGAATCGAGAAGAAGAGAGGGGGAGGAGTCGGGACGCACCCTGTTGTTGTCTCAAAATATTCTTCGCTAATTTTTTTATTCATGACAAACATACCTTAAATAATGCAACAACGATAAAGATAAATCCTAAACAATCACAAAATAATCGAAACGACTAAGTATTCCGATAACTCTAAAAAAATAAAAAATCTGATCTCCGATTCGGAGATATCCCAAATCCCACGTACACCCATAAAATAACAAAATGATACATCAAGAATCATGATGGGCTGGAACCGAGATCTGGGCTGGCTGGGTCTGGACTGGCTGGATCTGAACTGGCTCAATGTCCCCATCAACATCACATGCCTTTATAACTATTTTAAGAGCTAGAAAAATTTAAAATTGAACATTAACCCATGCTAAAAGGAAAGGCAATCTTGAAGGCTCTAAAAAATGAACAATAGAGTAAGCTTTTAACATCATGATCATCCCATACTAGAAGGAAAGTCAACCTAGAAGATCCTAAAAATTGTACAATAGGAGAAGCCATTCAGCTTGCACCAAAAGTTTTGGATTAGCTTAATACTTGGAATTCTTTTTCAGATTCTATTTCAAATCTACATATCATAATGATCCTCAAGTATTGGTGTAAATACACCCTAAGCCATAAATTAGGTGCTTAACTTGATCCTAACCCAGATGCATCGAATAGGTGCGTTAGGTATGAGTTTGAAGTTAGACCTATTGAATATTATAAGCTAATTCTAAGTTCGAGATTTTTAGCTCTAACCCTAATTGATTCCAATTAGTACTTGATTTATTTTTAAAAATATATAAATAATAATTTTATAGATTCTTCAATTTCCAAACTATTGTTATATCAAATTTCTTTTATAAAATAGTGGCATAGAAATAATAAACTAATCAAGAACATGTTTGGATATTTATACTTGACTTTAAATTAATTTTTTTTTAGTTTTAGTTAATCATATTAATTAGTTAACTATAAAATACTTATTTTTCATGATTTATTGTTTAGAGTATTTCTTTAGATGTTTTATTTATAAACTTTTAGTTTCAACTTGTCTAATTGTTTGATATATTTTTATTACCCTAACTTGGACTTGAACTGGTGTTCTAATAGGTCGGGCATAGAATAAAATTTAGACCCCCAATTTCAATTGATCTTGGTTTGGATGTATGGAAGCATGAATTTGACCCAACCAAATAACACCATTATGAATGAGTTTTACCCATTTATTATTACATTAAGGATTCATTTGAAAGCTTAATTTCATCATTTAATTATTTAAATTAATTTTTGACCCATTTTACAAAGCTACCATAAGTCCTAATTTTCACCTAGTTCATATTTTTGTAGTGTTCTCTCATTCGTGAGTTATAAACCTTCGCCAAAGAGCAATATTAAATCATTTTATGTAAAAGAAATTATGTTTATTTGATTCTTTTGTAATTTGTCTTGCTTTATAATGCAATTTTTTTTTGTTGTTTGATCCAAGATATCATATAATACTACCCACTTCTTGAGTTTTGTATTTATAATGATATATCCTTACTGATCCATAACAATTGTCTATTAAGTTAATGGGTTAGTGGTAGTAGAGTTTTTGCATTGTATGGTATTTGTTCTCGTTAAGTTCTTTTACAAGCTGATGATAATGTACTCCTTTGATCAATGGAAGGATAGGCTACGATCAATTTGGTGATCCTCTAATATTATTCAATGAAGCAAGAGGCCTGAATTCTCTCTCTTTTTTCCCTTTTTTTTTTGGTTCACATTGCTATCTCCCTATGGATCTTGAATAACCTTTTGATTACATATACTCTATGCTATCCTTATAAACATTTGTTTATAGATAGAAATAATGTTTGTGACTCTTAAGGCTACAAATGAACCAAGCTGGTTATGAACAACTTGGGCTTGGCTCAGTAATGGCTGTCAATTTCATTTCTAACTTTAAAATTTTTAAAAGCTCAACTTATAATTTAGATGAGCTTGGATATTTGAGTTTGCAAAATTGAGTAGAAGTATGTTTCTTCTTGATAAGAAGCTATTTTGAGTTTAATCAAATGAAAATGAGCCAAACATAACATCTATATCAAGCTAGGCTTGAGCTTTGTTGAAGCTTTATTGCTCATTTTTTTAAGTAGCCGAGCTTGAGCAATTTAACAAACTTTTCTTGGTTTGTTTTCATCTCTAATGAAATTGGCTAATGCACATAGAACAGTTACATAATTGCAAAAAGGATTGATTTTGAGAACTAGTTGAGAAGGGTAATGATAAAACCACTTGAGTTTGAGCTTAAATAAAAATGGATGTCCCTAAAAATCTTAAAGAGAATTAGTTGTGTACTATTATACATTGATGTAGAATCACTTGAGTTTGAGATTTCAAGTTATTAAAAAAACAATTGCTGGTTTATTGTAAGACTATGAAAATGAATAGAAAGATGGTTGCAATTAGAGTATTAAGAAAAATAGTCTTTTATATTCCTAGATATTTTATTACTCGATTTTCATCAAGTTTTTAAGACTTCTTTTATACACATGTACTATGTATAACGCACTTGCAAATGCATGTGGCTATTACTAAAAATTTTAAAAGATTTTAGCATGAGTTAGGTACCAATAGGCATTTCTTAGGAGAGCATTTAAGATTTATTTATTATATTATGTTCTTAATCTGGGTAAGTTTAAGTTTTGGTATCCCTTATAAATAACCATAAACTTAGATTTTGGAGGATGGTAAATTTTTATAATGCATAGAATCAGGAAAATCCTAATTTAAGGAGACTTTTTCCATGACTCCTAAGAGATAAGTGACATTAGGATCCCTTTTTGGTAGAAGTTTAGCATAGTTTTACCTATTAAGGAAGAATCTTATTATAATTATTATGAGAATTAAAAAATCAGGATATACAACTACTTTTGTGTAGTTTTACGATCAGGATTAGGATATAACTCTACCATTATAAAAAACAAGAATATTATTTCTTACAAAAATCATATTTTGTGAAAGTGAGACTTGATGCAATGGTAAGATTGCTTCATTATTATAGCTTGGAGTCAAATGTTCGAAATACGAAAATAGCCTTTCTGCATATAGTGATAAGGCTATGTACATTAGACCCTACTTAGACCTTGCAATAATAGAACTATTGTGCATTAGGCTATCCTTTTTAGGGATCTTACTTCCAATAGGTCGATTGAAAAGATAGAATGTTCCAAAGTTAAAAATGTAGAGTGACAATAGTTATTTAGATAGGTTTCCATACAAAAATAATTTGAGATGCTAACTTCGAAACTAGAAAACTTAGTTTTGACTTATGAGGTAGAGTTTTGCATCAAGATTCAACTCTTTAATTAGAGAATAGGGTTAATGAGTAAAACAGGTCCAACTAGATGAAAGTCATCCTTCGGTAATGCCCTCTTTTTATATTGATTGATCTTTGATCTCGCACTTGTCTTATTGCCTCACACCCTTCCTTTTTCCATCATACACTCATTTTTGGGCTTAAATGGAGTGAAAAGGGTGAACGAAAGGGTAAAAGTAAGTGTGTAGAAGGAAGAAAGGGCAAAAATGTATTAAAAAATGTCTCTAAATAGGCCCTAAAGAAAGTTCAGGAAAAGCCTAAAGAAGATCCATCCCAAAAGGAGAGAAGAAAAAATGAAAGCCTTTTTTTTTCTCGGCTCGTAGGTTGCTCGGACTCGTAGCAGGCCGGCTCAACCATGTGGCCCAGCACAGTGAGCATGCACACTAACGTGGGCATTGGCCGAGGCCTAGGCCCAAGTGGGTGCACAACCACCTAGGCCAAAGCCTCGATCGCCATTCCCTCTATGATGTGTTTGCACAAGTTTTAGCATGTGATCAATTGTGATGCATAATTTATGATGAGGATCTGATGGCTGCACATGTATCCCATGATGATTTGATAGCCACAATGCGATCTCGGCATAATTCACATGATTTGGTCCAATCCGAGCATGATTTTTTGGATAATTGAGGTTAATCGATGGCTAGGAAGGACTACAACCAGATGATGATTAGGAGAGCTATAGGACTTCGATTTGAATGCGATTTAGATCATTGAACTCTTGATGATATGCCCTTTGCAGTGGAGGCTATAAAATCATAGGAAGAGTAGTAGGCTGGGCATGAGGATTAAAATAGTAGTGAAGGATCTTTAATTGAGAGCTTGTACGAGGAATTTTAGAATTTCTTATTGAGAGACTTTTATAGGGTTAAGAATAGAAGTTTTCAATCATGTAAGTTTATTTTTCTCATAGTAAAATCTTGCATGCCCATCTAATTATATCTTGTATTTGTATTTTATTTCTTCTTCTTTCTCCTACAGTATCAATATTGATAATTTTGATTTTGAAAATGGAGATTTATATTCTGCATGAGCGATCCCCTGATACGAGTGGTATTAGTACAGTTAATATCACAACAACTGCTATTAGAGTAAGTGATACTATAATAACCGGTATCAGAGCCTTGGATTATTCGTGATTAATCAAGATTGAAGAAGCTGGCGAGTGCAATAAAAGTTGACATCAACCAATTTGATAGAAAAAGCAATTTCTTCCTCTAGTAGGTGAGGGTGAAAGACATGCTCATCTAGTAAGGGTTGATCAATGCTCTCTTATACGAGAAGACACTGGACACCATAGAAGAAAAGACTTGGAGGTAGCACCAGATGTAGGCGTGAGTATGATTTGCTTATATATGATGGATGAGGTGATGATCCATATACTTAGAAGACTTTCTCGATGGTGCTATGGATGAAGCTCAAGGAGCTATATATTGCAAAGTTCCTCACCAACATGTTGTTTATTTGGAAGTAGTTTTACCAACTATGGATAACCAAGGGGCAGAGCGTGCAGGAGTACCTAAGTAACTTCTAGAGGATCCTCACTAATCTTCTTAGTATTGGTAACAAAGTTGAGAAAAAAGACCAAGGTGCTGGTCTTACTTTCATCCCTACTACAGTTCTTTGAGTCCTTGGTGGTTACTCTTCTAGTAGGAAAGAGCACTATCAAGATGGAGGAAGTTACCTCAATGTTACTTCAGAATGATGTTTTCAAGCAAAAGAATCAAGCTTTGAGTTCAGGCTGGAACTCAGCATTGGCAGTTTCTAGAAGAGCAAGTGACAGAAGATGGAGCGATAGGGGATCGCGAGGCGGGTGGTCCAGGTTGAAGGATGCAAGTAATATCAAAAGTTTTGGTGCAACAATTTGGGGCATCGTATTAGAGATTGTCTGCAACTCAAAGATTGGACGAGGGCTACTACGGTGATGGCCGATGGTAGCAATGACGGAACATCAGTGATGCACTCATAATATCCGACAAGATATCCATTTCTTTCAAGTAGATTTTAGATTCTATATATCCACATCACATATATTACAGAGAGAAGCCATTTGACTCTCTAGAGAGTAGAGAGGGTGCTGTCCACTTGTTAGACAGATCGAGTTGTGCGATCATGGACGTCAGGATAGTCAGCTTGAAGATAGATGATGGGACAACAAAGAAACTGGATGAGGTCTGATACATATCTAATTTTTATACAAATCTAATTTTTCTTAGCAAACTATGTTCAAACAACTATGCATGGAGAGCCAGTGATGGAATCTTGAAGGTCATGCATGATAGTAGGATTATTTTACAAGGAAAAAAGCGAGGGTACTACCTCTTGATAGAGAGTAATGCAAGGTGAAGTCCCTCATGTAGACAGGAGCCCAGTATAAGGTAAAGCTCCAAAAGCAAGTAGATCGGGTACAAGATAAGAGTCTTAGGAGGATGACAAGCAACGTTACAAGGTGAAGTTCCTTTTGCCACAAGAGACTTTCCCGAGTAGATCTCAGGTTGAATTGAGCATAGCATGTGACAAAGATGGGATTGAGCGGCCTTGCTTGACTCTTATATTTATCTATCCATGATCAAGTATTTGTCCCAGGGCATGGGAGCATGAAATCCTTTAAGAAGCTCTTAAGATCAGTGGAGGCTGAATGTTGAGTCAAGGTGGAGGTTGCTAGAAAAATTTCAAAATCGGTCCTTAAGCTTTGGAGAAGTCCAAGAAGACCTAGCCCAAAAGGAGAGAAAAGAAAAAAAATGGAAGCTTTGTTTGCTCGGACTACGGGCCACTCAAACCCGTAGCAGGGGACCAGCACGCGCAGGTCCGACCCAAGCCCAGGTGGGCATGCGGCCACCTAGGCCCAAGCCCCGATCACCTATTCCCCTTGCGATATTTTTGCATGAGTTTTAGCATGTGATCAATGGTGATGCATGATTTGCGATGATGATCTGGTGGCTACATGTCTGTCCTGTGATAATCCGATGGCCATGATGTGATCTTAGTATGATTTGCATGATTTGACCTGATCTGAGCATAATTTTTGACACGATCGAGGCTGATCGATGGTTGAAAAGGACTCTATAGTTAGATGATAATCAGGAGAGCTACAGGACTCTGATTTAGATACGATTTAGACCATTGAACTCCTGGTAAGATACTCTTCATAGTAGAGGCTATGAAACTATGGATAGAATAGTAGGCTGGGCATGAGAATTAAAAGAGTGATGAAGAATTTCTAATTGAGAGCTTGTGCAAGAGATTTTGGAATTTCTTATTAAGAGACTTGTACAGGGTTGAGAGTGAAAGTTTTCAATCTTATAAGTTTATTTTTTTCATGGTGAAACCTTGCATGCCAATCTAATTGTATATTGTATTTTATTTTATTTATTCTTCTTTCTTTTGTGGCATCAACATTGATAATTGTGATCCTGAAAATGGGGATCCATATTTCGCACAAGTGATTCCCGACGTGAGTGGTATTAGTGCAATTGATATCACAACAACTAGTATCAAAGTAAGTTGGTACCATAACCAAAGGCATATGTGAGATCAAAGGTGGAGTAATTTAAGAAAAGGAGACTCTAGTAAAAGATCAGTTACAATTAGTTGGGCCCATTTTTACTCATCAATCTCATTCCCTAATTAAAGAGTTGAGTTTTGATACAATACTCTGCATCTTAAGTCAAAACTAAGTTTCCTAGTTTTTGAAGGCAATATTTTAAATTATACTTGTATGGAAACCCATCTAAATAACCATGGTCACCTTGCATTTTTAACTTGGGACATGCTATATTTTCAATCGACCTATAGGAAGTAAGATCTCTAAAAAGGATAGCATAGTGCACAATACTTCTATTATTGCAAGGTTTAGGTAGGGTTTGATATATATAGCTTTACCATCATGTGCAAAAAGCCTATTTTCATATTTTGCATATATGATTCGAAGCCACAATGAAGCAACCTTACCATTGGATCAAGGCTCACTCTCAGAAATAATATTCTAGTTCTGTATAATGATAGAGTTATACCATAATCTTGATCCTAAAACTATACAAAAGTAGTAATATTTCCTAATTTTTTAATTATTACAATAATCCTAATAAGATTTTCCTTTAATGGTTAAAACCATGCCAAACTTCTTTCAAAAAAAAGATCTCAATGTTGCTTGACTCTTAGGAGTCTAAGAGAAAGAATTTCCTTAAACTGGGATTTCTTGATTTCATACATTATAAAAATTTACCATCCTCCAAAATCTACATTTATAGTTATTTACAGGAGATGGCAAAACTTAAGCTTACCTAGATTAAGAATATAATAATAAAAAATCTTAAATATTTTATAGAGGAATGCGTATTGGTGCCTAACTAATGCTAAAATCTTTTTAAATTTTTAGTAATAGCCATGCGCATCATATATATAGTACATGTATATAAAAAAGATCTTAGAAACTTGATGAAAATCGAGCAATAAAATATTTAGGAATGTAAAAGTCTAGTTTTCTTGATACTCTAATTGCTTTAGTTGCAACCATCTTTCTATTATTTTCATAGTCTTATCACAAACTAGCAATTATTTTTTGAATAACTTGAAAGCTCAAACACAAGAGGTTTTGCCGCAATATATAATAGTACAGTTGATTTTCTGCAAAGTTTTAGGAACATTCATTTTTATTTTTCATATTAAGTTAATTATTACCCCTCTTTATCCTTCCAATTATATCATTATCTTTCTCAACCAGTTTTTAAACTAAATCCATCTTGCGATCATGTAACTCTTCCATATGCATTAACTAGTTTCATTAGAGGTGTAAACAAACAGAGAAAAGTTTGGTAGATTGCTCAAGCTCAGCTACTTGAAGAAAGGAGCAATAAAGCTTCAATAAAGTTCAAGCCTAACTTATAGAGATATTATGTTTGGTTTATTTTCATTTAACTAAATTCAAAATAGCTTTTTATCAAGAAGAGTCATGCTTCTACTCAATTTTGCAAACTTACGTATACAAGCCGGTCTAAATTATAAGTTGATTAAAAATTTTAAAATTAGGCCCGTTTTCTAGTTGAAACGAGATTGAACAATCATTACTAAGCCGAGCCAAAGATGTTTATCAATAGCGTGAATCATTTTTAGCCCTAAGATTCATAAACATTATTTCTATCGATAAACAAAGGTTTATAAGAATGGCATAGAGTACATGGAATATGTTGTCGCTGAATCTCCCGGATCGGGCTCTCTTGATCGAGCTTGCTAGAGTGCACATCTCCCGATTCCTGCAAAAAAGGTCCCACGGGCCGGTGGTGTTTCAGCGGGGGACACTCTGATGGCTAAGTCAGTGGGAGACTTGGAGCAACAGAATGGAGGGATCACAAAGGAGATAGCTCGTGGGGAAGAAGAGCCTTTTCCACCTTGGGGTCCCCCTTTTACCTTATATAGGCACGAAACTTTACCAAAATTTGTTAGGGATTGAGATGAAAATGGCCGATTTGCCCTTAAAGGAATCTTGATAGTGGTCAGGTGACACCAGGAGGGAGTGGCACTATGGGATCTACAGAGTAGTGGTGCTAAGATGTCAGGAATATGTTATAACAGAATTCTGGTACTAGCTGGAAGGGGCCTCTGGGACCTTCGGGCTATCCTTGGAGCAGCCTGTTTTGGATCGATATGGGCATGACTGAAGTGGGTCAGTCGGGCCTAGCTGAAGGATCGGTCGAACCTCTGATGGGTCGGTCGGACCTCTGGTTCGGAGGGAGGCCGGTTGTGCATAACAGTTGTCCCCTTGCTCTTGGCCTTCGAGAGGGCCTGTAGCTTTAAAGGGCAAGAGCATTATTCTCGCATTGAATGCATTTATCCTTGAGGGGATTGCGAATCTAATCAGGTGTGCTACGTTTGGTCACTCCCCACTCCAGAAGCTCGCACCTGGGATAGGTGTCTATTCTGCATTGAAAGTAAAGGGAGTGGCAGTTAATGCAAAGGGGGCGCGCAATGATGAGCCACCAACCCGACCCACTCGACCGTCAGGCTTCGGAGGTGATTTAGATGACGTGGCGACATCTGGATGGTTGGTGCCGTGCTGGGGGCAACCTATCCGTTGCTAACCCGATGATCACACGGATCGTGATCAAACTGTACTTCCTTCGATCGCATCGACTTCTGCTACATGGAAAGTTGTGTGCCTGATGCTCGGGTCGCGGTGCTTGAGAAATGGTGACAACCGCTTCCCTCAAGGGCTATATAAGGAGATGTTAAGACTGTGGGTGAAGCCTTTGCCGCATTCGCCCTTGGAGAGAGATCTCGGCTCGCTCCAACATCTTCAACCTTTTAGGAAACCCAGCCCTCAGGTCAGTTCTTCTTTCCTCCAAGCCCCTTAACAATGACCTCTGGTAGCCAAAGCTTTAGCCGTAGGATAGAGGGACTATGTCCCAGCTAGGTCCAATCTGAACTAGTGTGGGATCAGGTAGAGGCCACTAGGGTTATGTTCAACATCCCCTCCACCCTGCACCTCACCGTCCCAGATTGAGAAGGGAGGGTGATCTAACTGTCGAGCCCAGGAGCCCTCCTGGTGTATGAGGACCACCTGAAGGCTAGCCTCCGATTTTTCCTATGTGATTTCTTCATCCGGGTCTTCAACCTGTATCAAGTCACTCCTACACAGCTGATCCTGAATAGTATTCGGGCCATCAGCTGTTTCGCGATCTTGTGCTAGAGGGTTGGAGTAGAACCTAGGACTTTCCTCTTTGCAAACTTTTTTGTCTTGAAGAAAGACTTCCGAAGCGAGGAGTGGTGGGTGTTCAGCCCCCATCCTGGGCGGAAGATAATCGGGGGTCATCCATCGGCCATTCATGGGTGGAAGTCAAAGTTCTTCTTCATGCACAGTCTTCAGCCTTGGGGCTTCAACCCATTATGGGGGGAACCAAGGCTGACAGCTAATGGAGGGAGGACAGTCTTAATGGCCAACCAAGCCGACTTCAACGAGTTAGAAGCAATCAGTATCATCATGGTGAAGGAGCTACTTCGAGAGGACAGCCTCCGCTTGGCCGGAGTTAGCTGTCACGAACATTTAGGTAGGGTAGAAGTCATTGTCGTCGGTCTTTTTATTATATCAGCTATATTCTTTCTTTCCTCACTCTGATCTTGTTCTTGTAATAACAGGAGAAAAAATGAAGCCCGACCGTGCAAGGATAGCATAGCGAGTAGCGAGGAAAAGGGTCACCCAGTCCACGGAGCCGACTGCTGGTAGGCATAAGAAATGGCTGGCGGAAGAATAGCCCGTAATCATCGTGGCATCGGGCTCCAATGAAAACAATATGCTTTTGTCGGAGTGGTTGGCGGCAAAAGCATTGGGACCTTTGCCTACAGTCGGGGAGTCGGCCGTCCGACCAAAGCCAGACCATCGGAGCCGACCGAGGTGGGGATGGCCCTGGCCTCACCATCAACCTAGCGGACAGAGGTAGTCTGCCCTGCAAGTGAGAAGAAAGGAGCAGCTGAAGGGGTAGAGGCTGAAGAGGTCAGCTTTGACACCTTCCAGCACTGGCGTGCTCTTCACAACCCCCGGCAGGCCAGAGACCTACTAAAGGGGGTCATCACCCAGGCCGATTGGGAGGAGTCGTGCAAGCGCAAGTTGAATGAGATGGCAAGAGGTGCCTACCTCGATCTAATGAAGGTACTCTTGTCATCCCTTCGTTTTCTTCCTTCTTTTTTTTTTCACTTCTTGTACATAACTAATATGGTCCATTGCCTGTAGCTCCTTCATGAGGTCTTGATGATAGACGACCTCGGCGAGATGGTCCATGCGGCAAAGGCCTCGGCTGGGGAGGTCGAAGGACTGAAGGCGGCCAAAGCGACAGCAGTGGCATCGTAGAAGGCCGCTGAGGAGAGACTTTCGGCCAGTTTGGTCGAAGTCGAGTCGTTGAAGAAGCAGGTAGAGGACCTACAGACCCAGCTGGCCGAGCAGGAGACCCAGCTAAAGAAGAAGGAAAGGGTCAGGTCCTTGACCTGTCGACTGTCTGACAAGGTGGAGCGGTCTGTCGATGCCGAAAGGAGCGTGCGGGCCCATAAGGCATTGGCGGGGAAGTATCTGACTGAGCTGAAGAGGCGAAGGAGCAAGTGGCAGAGCAGGTTCGTGATGCCGTAGCAGAATATAAGGCTTCAACCGACTTCAATGATGAGATGGAGGAGGCTGGAGCGGCGAGCTAGGACTACAGCTTCGACGATTGCCTGAAGAAGGTGGCCAAAGCTTTCCCAGAGCTCGACTTGTCCTCAATACAGCTGATGCACCCGCCGGAAGAAAAAGAAGGCCCGGCCGACACCGGGGTTGACGCCCAACCACAACTGATGCGGGACCGGTGGAGGCCTTGGTTGAGGCTTCGGATGCGGTGCGGGAGGTCGAAGTCGAAGCTCCTTTAGCGAGTGGGAAGGATCTCCCTCTTTTGTAAATTCTTGGCAAGACTTAGAATTAGCTGTAAAAGTCTGCCTATATTTTGTACAAAAGTTTTTGGTCAATGGAATAACATCTTTATATTCATCTTTTATTTTGTTTTGTTGTTATGTTGTGTTTTTTTTTCAATGGGCTATTCCTGCCTGAAGAAGGTGGCCGACCAATGGCCATTTATGGGGTTGTCGAGCACCCCATCGACTTTTAACTTGGCTATTTACGAGAAATATTTCTAAGTGTCGAAAGGTCGGCTTAGTTCGAACCCATCTCCTTTAGAAATACTTTTAAGAAATCTTTGAACTAGCTATTTGTAGAGAAATACCTTAGGTGTTTAAGGATCCCACAAAGTGCCTTCTAGCGGAGGTCAAATTTGAGTTGGCTGTGCTAGAGCCCTTGTCGATCAAGGTCGGACTTGAATGGGCTACACTAGAGCCTTTGTCGATCAAGGTCGAACTTGAGTGGGCTCCACTAAAGCTTTTGTCGATCGAGGTCAAACTTGAGTGGGCTGCACTAGAGCCTTTGCCGATCGAGGTCGGACTTGAGTGGGCTGCACTAGAGCCTTTGCCGATCGAGATCGGACTTGAGTGGGCTGCACTAGAGCCTTTGCTGATCAGGATCGGACTTGAGTGGACTGCACTAAAGCCTTTGTTGATCGGGATCGGACTTGAGTGGGCTGCATTAGAGCCTTTGCCGATCGAGATCGGACTTGAGTGGGCTGCCCTAGAGCCTTTGTCGATCGAGGTTGGACTTAAGTGGAAGCCCTAGAGCTTTTGCCAATCGAGGTCGGACTTGAGTGGGCTGCGCTAGAGCCTTTACCGATCGGGATCGGACTTGAGTGGGCTGCACTAGAGCCTTTGCCGATCGAGGTTGGACTTGAGTGGGCTGCACTAGAGCCTTTGCCGATCGAGGTCGAACTTGAGTGGGCTGCACTAGAGCCTTTGCCGATCGGGGTCAGACTTCTTTGTAGAGCAAATTACTGTCTTTATTGATAATACTTGTGGAGGTTATCTACATTCCAAGGATGTGTCATTTGTCATTCGTCTTGAAGCTCGAGTCAGTAAGTTTCGGCCCAAATTACTTCAACTACTCGACAGGGGCCTTCCCAGTTAGGGAAGAGTTTTCCTTGTTCAATTGGCATGAATATCTCTGACCTCCGTAGAACCAGGTCTTCGACCCGGAAGCTTCGAGCATTGACTTAAGAATTATAATATCTGGCCATTCTTTGATGATAGGTCACCATCCTCAGGTCCGCTTGGAGTCGGGTCTCCTCGAGCAAGTTGAGGTCAGCCCTTCTATGCTCAGAATTAGCTGGTTCGGTGAAATGATCAATCCGAAGGGACTACAAGGAGACTTCCACTTGTATGACCGCCTTGCTCCCGTAGGTGAGATTGAATGGAGTTTCCCCAGTCATCGTGCGAGAGGTAGTCCGGTAGGCCCAGAGTACCAAGTGGAGTTCTTCGGCCCAGAGCTCTTTGGCGTCATTCAGTCGGGTCTTCAGGCCATGTAGAATCATCCGATTGGTGACTTCGGCCTCCCCATTGGATTGGGGGTGTCTGACTGAAATCAACCGATGGGAGATATGGTACCACTGGCAGAAATCCTAGAACTTCGGGTTGTCGAATTGCCTCCCATTATCGGTGATGACTACTTGCGATATGCCGAACCGATAGATGATGCAGTTTTGGATGAAGATCTCCACCTTGGCCTCGGTAATCTGCGCTAGTGGTTTAGCTTCCATCTACTTGGTGAAGTAGTCGATGGCTATGATTAGGAACTTCCGTTGTCTGGATGTTGGGAGAAATGGCCCGTGGATGTCCATTCCCCATTGTGCAAATGGCTAGGGGGCGGTTAGCAGGGTTAGCTGACTAGCCAGTCATCTTTGAACATTGGAATGCCTCCAGCATGCATCGCACCTTTTAACAAAGTTCACAGCATCTTTCTGGATGGTTGGCCAGTAATAGTCTTATCGGATGATCTTGTAGGCCAAGGATCTACCTCCCAGGTGGTCGTCACATATGCCCTCATGCACTTCTTTGAGGGAGTATTCGGCATCCGATGGTCCTAGGCACTTGAGCAATGGTTGAGTAAATGATCGCTTGTAAAGGGTCCTACCAAAGACGATATACTTCGAGGCTGTCCAACACACACGTTTGGCTTTGGCCCTGTCTTCTGGCAAGGTTCCTTCATTGAGGAATGCAAGGATGGGGTCCATCCAACAAGCCTTTCACTCTACTTGATGGATTCTCGATGTCTCTTCAGCAATGCTTGAGCTTTGCATGTGCTCCACGAAAGCCTAATCGGAGGAATTAGTGACGGTAGTGGCCAGCCGTGACAAGGCATCCATCTGAGAATTTTGCACCCAGGGTATTTGGATGATCTCGAAAATCTTGAGTTGAGCCATAAGGTTCTGCACTTTACTCAAGTACTTGGCCAGGGTCGGATCTCTCATCTCGAATTCGCCTCTCACCTGGTTGACCACCAGTTGAGAATTCGAGAAGTCTCTGATTCGATCGATGCCTAATTTGTCAGCTATCCTCAGTCCCGCGAGGAGGGCATCATACTCCGTCTAGTTATTTGATACTTAAAATACGAAGCGCTGGGCATGTTCCATGTTCTGTCCATCGGGGTTGGCCATGATTAATCCTGTTCCACAACTAGCAAGGTTAGACACCCCATCCACATGGAGTGTCCACGCAGGGTCTGACCCTTTAGCAATATCATCCCCAGGTGCGTCGGTCATTTGCAAAGGTGTCTCCTGTCTCCAGGTACACTTTGCTATGAAGTCGACGATCACCTGAGCCTTCATGGTCGACTGAGGCTGGAAAGAGATGTCAAATTTGCCAAGCTTGATGGCCCACTTGGCGAGCCGACTTGAGGTATCGGAGCTCCTGAGGACTGCTTTAAAAGATTGATCGGTCAGGACGATGATTGGATGCGCCTGAAAGTAGGGCCGCAATCGCTTGGCTGCTATAATTAAGGAGCAGGCAAGCTTTTGCATCTTAGGATATCTTGTTTCGGCATCATGGAGCACCTTGCTGATGTAATAGATCAGCCTTTGCTGGTTGTTCTTCATAATTCGGACAAGGACGAAGCTTACAGCCTCGTCCAATGCGGATAGGTACAAGTACAGGGACTCTCCTTCCAAAGGCTTAGCAAGTAAGGGGGGAGTCTTCAAATACGTCTTCAGTGCTTCGAAGGCCGACCGACATTCATTGGTCTATTGGAAGTGATCCGACTGCCATAGTGTTTTAAAGAAAGGGAGACATCTTTCAACTAACCTAGAAATGAAGCGACTGAGAGAGGCTATCCGACCTGTGAGTTCTTGCACTTACTTCTTGTTGGTCGGATGTCCCATGTCGATGATGGCTTTGATTTTGTCTGGATTGACCTCAATTCCTCGCTGGATGATCAGAAAGCCAAGAAATTTTTCCGAGGTCACCCTGAAGGTACACTTGGCCGGGTTCAGTTTTATCCGGTTGTGCCTCAGGGCATCAAGGACTCTTTCAGATCCTTGATGTGGCAGGCTCTCTGAAGGCTCTTAACTATCATGTTGTCAACATACGCCTTCATGTTTTTTCCAAGTTGCCCCTCAAAGATCCTGTTGATCAGCCTCTAGAAAGTGGCTCCAGTGTTCTTTAGGCCGAAGGAATTTTATAGCAGTACATCCCCTTGTCAGTGACGAAGGCTGTCTTCTCCTCGTCTTTCGAGTCCATGCTGATCTGGTTATACCTGGAGAAGGCGTCCATGAAGCTTAGAAGCTGGTGACGGGCAGTGGCATCCACCAGTTGGTCGATCTTTGATAAGAAAAAGCTATCCTTCGGGCAGGCTTTATTGAGATCAGTGTAGTCTATACATATTCTCCACTTTTCGTTGGCCTTCCTCACCATCATGACATTCGCCAACCAGTCAGGGTAGTGGGCTTCTCTAATGAAGCGAGCTTCGAGGAGCTTCTTGATCTCCTCATCAACCGCCCTTTATCTCTCAGGGGTGAAGTTCTTCTTCTATCGGATAGGCTTGCATATAGGATCCACCTTAAGCCGATGGATTATGACTTCCAACGAAATGCCAGGCATGTTGGATGCCGACCAGACGAAGATGTCGACATTATCCCGCAGGAAGCCGACCAGCTCTGATTTGGCCTCCTCGCTGAGCATGCTCCCGATCTACAGGACCCTAGTAGGATCATCCTCCCTAAGGGGTATGAATAGGATCCTTTCGACCAGTTCTCCGCAGCAGTAGGTTTCAGACCTGGGATCAAGTTATTCCAAGGTGGAATGGTCTCCCGATTGCCTGTCCTGAATGGTCAAACATTGTCTGGCCATCTTGTGATCCCCTCTCATCTCTCCGACCCTGTTCTGAGTTGGAAATTTCGCCAACAAGTGATAAGTGGACACAATGGCTCGAAATTTGTTCAGGACTGGCTGCCCCAAAATGGTGTTGTAAGTAGATGTCATCTGGATGACCACAAAATTGATGGAAAGGATTTTTTGATAAGGCTCTGATCTGATGGTTACGGACAGAGTTATTTCTCCCTCTACGCCAATGGAGTTCTCTCCGAACCTAGTTAACATGTTGGGGATTCTTGCAGCCTAGTTCTAGGCAGGTTCATTCTGACAAAGACATCATACAGCAAAACTTCAGTGGAGCTTCCATTATCAATGAGGATCCTCCTTACATCATAATTGGTAATTACTGCCGACATAACAACGGGATCATTCTCAGAGACCTGGGTCTCTAGGAGGTCTTCGTCAGAGAAACTAATTACATTAGAATCCCGAGGCCTCTTTGAGATGTCCTGATCTCCTTCATCCCTCCAGTCGGAATGGCGGTGGAGCATGCCAACGTTTCCATCGGTTGGGCATTGGTTGGCATGCTCCACCGCCATTCCGACTGGAGGGATGAAGGAGATCAGGACATCTCAAAGAGGCCTCGGGATTCTAATGTAATTAGTTTCTCTGACGAAGACCTCCTAGAGACCCAGGTCTCTGAGAATGATCTCGTTGTTATGTCGACAGTAATTACCAATTATGATGTAAGGAGGATCCTCATTGATAATGGAAGCTCCACTGAAGTTTTGCTGTATGATGTCTTTGTCAGAATGAACCTGCCTAGAACTAGGATGCAAGAATCCCCAACACATTAACTGGGTTCGGAGAGAACTCCATTGGCGTAGAGGGAGAAATAACTCTGTCCGTAACCATCAGATCAGAGCCTTATCAAAAAACCCTTTCCATCAATTTTGTGGTCATCCAGACGACATCTACTTACAACACCATTTTGGGGTAGCCGGTCCTAAACAAATTTCGAGCCATTGTGTCCACTTACCACTTGTTGGCGAAATTTCTAACTCAGAACAGGGTCGGAGAGATGAGAGGGGATCACAGGATGGCCAGACAATGTTTGACCATTCAGAACAGGCATCCACCTGGGGGATCTTTAAGTAACGGGGGATAGCTTCCCCCATAATTCTGGTGGAGAATGGCGGGCGAGAGTCGTAAGCCAGTGCTTCTTCTCCTTTTTGCCGGTCGACCAGTTCGGAAATTTGCTCCATGTGTTGGAGCTTACTAGTGTAGTCCCTCGGGTCTTTATCGCATCGCTGGTCATCGTCGGAGATCGAGTCCATGGAAGAGTGTGAGGCAGAGCTCATTCTCTTTCCGTCGGCATGAGTCCTCTGCGACCTTTGGGGCTCCGGGATCATGTTGGAGCGGGGTCGAGGGACTCCTCGCGGTCGACTTCCTTCGGTAGCAGGTGGATGACTGGTTCTAGACGTCGCGAGTGGCTGCTGTCTGTCGTTGGCTGCATGCTGTTGTCCTAGAGTGATGGTAGGCTGGGCAACATCGTTCTCCCTGAGAGGTTTTCCTGAGCTTGCTTGGGAGCGGCCTCTCCTGTTGGAGGTATTCTGAGCTCTTCCTTTCACCATCGTCTTGTCTAACGATGGATCCCTCCTTTCAAAAAAGGAACACAAGGGCGGAGGTTCAACCGAGGGCCCCTTCCTCTAGCGCCAATCTGTTGCCACTGAATCTCTTTGACCGGGCTTGCTGGAGTGCGCGTCTCCTGGGTCCTGCAAGAAAGGTCCCACGGGTCGATGGTGTTCCGATAGGGGACACTCCGATGGCTAAGTCAATAGGAGACTTGGAGCAACAGAATGGAGGGATCACAAAGGAGATAGCTCGTGGGGAAGAAGAGCCTTTTCTATCCTGGGGTCCCTCTTTTATCTTATATGGCGGAACTTTACCAGAATCTGTTAAGGACTAGACTGAAAATGACCGATTTTGCCCTTAGAGAAATCTTGGTAGTGGCCAGGTGGCACCAGGAGGGAGTGGCGCCGTGGGATCTGTAGAGTAGTGGCGCTGAGATGTCAAAAATCTGTTGTAACAAAATTTTGGTATAGCTGGAAGGGGCCTCTGGGACCTCCGGGCTGTCCTTGGAGCGGCCTGTTTTGGACCGATATGGACTTGGCTGAAGTGGGTCGTTCGGACCTAGCTGAAGGGTCGGTCGAACTTCTGGTGGATCGGTCGGACCTCTGGTTCGGAGGAACGCTGGTTATGTATAACAGAATTAAAAGATTATTTAAGATCCATAATGAAATAATGAGATATCAATAACAAAAAAAAAAGAAAAAGAAAAAGAAGAGAGTATTCAAGCCTCTCGCTTCATTGAATTGATATGATCATCAAGTTGATCACATTTTATTCTTTTATTGGTGAAAGGAAGTATAGGATCATTAGCCTATAAAGAACTTAAAAGGAAAAATATGCTGTAATACAAAAACTCCAGTGCCACCGGCCCATTGACTTAATAGATAATTATCATGTACCAAAAAAGATATGTCATTGATTTATCAACATAAAAAAAATTATAGATACAAAGTTTAAGTAGCGGATAGCATTGTATGACATCTTGGATCAAACACAATGAAAATTACATCCTTAGACAAGACCTGTCAAGAAGGTACTAAATTAATAAATTAAAAAATAAATATATATTTTATGTAAAATGATTTAATATTTTTTTGGTGAGGGTTTATGATCCGCGGATGTGCTCTTCTACAGAAAGGTAGAAAAATATAAACTATGAAAATTAAAAGTTATGGTAGTTTTAAAAAATATGTTAAAAATTAGTTTAAAATAATAAAATGGCGAGGCCAGGCTTTCAAATGACCCGGTCGGGTCGACTGGGTTTTTAAACGCCTCCCGTGCGCCGCACACAAATACATGTAAAAGATGAAAAAAAAACCATCTATCCTCTCACGTGCATGGTCTTCATCGACACGTGCTCGGCATTCGCGTTCACTGTGGTAGAGTGGCGGCAAGATGACTCGGGGCCGGCAAAGGAGAGAGAGAACGCTACATGGCAGCTTTAAAAACGCCCCCGAGAATCTCCCATTCGTTCCGGTGCCAAAATCCGGTCCATTTCCCTCTCTTTTTTCAAACCCAACCCTCTCAGCCCGTGCAGGAGATGAAGTAGCAAGCGAAGAAGAAACCCTAAGCCCTTCAGATTCAAGCACTCGTTTCTTGATTCTTTCTCGTTGTGATGCCGCGCGAGATCATAACGATCCAGGTGGGGCAATGCGGGAACCAGATCGGGATGGAATTCTGGAAGCAGCTCTGTCTGGAGCACGGCATCGGCAAGGACGGCCTTCTCGAGGATTTCGCCACCCAGGCACTCCCCTTCTCCCATCTCTCCTCCTTTGTTTTCTCTCTTTTCTATAATGTCATCCATTTCTGGCTCTATTTGATGAGATCTCTTGGTTAAATGGAGCAGTCAGGGGGGGGCGTTCTGTAATGTGATTTCTTGGATCTATGATAACAAGATTGCTTCGGTTTTGAATTTATAGTTCCAGATCTCTTATGAGATGGGAAGATCATAATTTAGCCTTCAATTTCATCGGTTTCAACACTCATTTGTTGTCAGTATCTGTAATTTTGATTGGATTGTATTTGGTCGGATCATGCAAGTTGAATTTAGTTGTTTTGATGAGTTTTTTTTTTTTTGATATAATTTTTTCTTAATCTGTTATGAAGCGCTATATATTATGGGTAGAACAAGAAACCTGAAATTGACATGAAAATGCATCTTGTTTCATATATTTGTAAGGGAGGATCGAGTGTTGCTGGAGGGGAAGCCCTTGGGTATCCCCTCTTATCATGGCTGAAATGTCGATTACTAGAGCTATTCATTTATGTATCAACACCTATATACATTGATTAAAATCCAATTTGAGTTAAACCTTCTTTTGATAAGCGATGAGGAGGATGGTTTTTAGTGTAAGTGTCTTAGGAGGTTAAGAAAGAGGATTGCATGACAATGTTTTTAAAGTTTATCAATTCTTTGCTTAAGGGTTATAATGACAACCAAAGGGCCTAAGGTCGAGGAATTTACTAATGTTTTATTTTGTGCCAAAATGATAAGCAAGAGGTCATATAGAGACAGGCGGTTCATGGCGATTTGGTGCTGGAATATAATCTATCTGTCTTGAAATCTCTTCCCATTTTATCCAAGGGGGTGACTAGAAATAAAATTATTTATTAGATCAGTTCTTTGCCTGTGGTTCAAATGGATGAGAAAAAAGCTGTTGGTTGTGGTTAACTTATGATTATATCCTTATTCTGGTTTCTGTTAAGCATAATGTACTATACCTTGGACCAGGGAAGACCATAAAGTATTTTATAAGATCCATGGTTGAAAGAGTCGAAGAAGTTGGCTATTCAAATAGGTTTTACTCACCTACACATGTGGTTCATGGCAGGCTTTCATGTACCATCTTCATCTTTTTCTAGATTTACGGAATGACTAAAAAAGCAACATGGTACGGTTTCAAGGGCCGTAAGGAAATGCATCTTGTGAATGTGGTAGGATCTATAAAGATATGTTATAGTGTTAAAATATCAAGAAGCTGTCTGTATGTATAATAAGTGGTCTTGAAGATTATAAAACAAGGGGGCTCATGATGTCAGAGATTAGGTAGAGATACTCTTTATGAGAAGATTGATTGGCATGCTGTGGTCATTATTAGCTATTTGGTAGCTGCAAAAATTTTGAGATGAAATAAGGCATCAGGTGTTGGAGTTAAGTTTGAAGTTGCAAAGTGATATTTGACTTTCGGTGCAATGGTAAGTTTGCTCAATTGTGGCTTGGATTTCATGGGTTTGAAATACAAAAACAACCTTTTTGCATATGGAGGTAAGGCTGTTTTCATCTAACCCTTCCCAAACCCTGCAATGGCGAGAGCCTCATGCACTAAGCCTTCCCTTTTTTCACTCATGATAGAATTCATGTTACATTAGAGGTACTGGATGAGATAATCTCACATTTCCTTCATTTTCACCTTTAATGTTGTTGCCTTTCCATGATTAAATTGGTACTACCACCTACTATCTTTAGGATTGATTCTCAACACCATTAACATGAACAGATTAAAAAAATGGAGCTATATTCTGTGCATAGCTTTGATGTCATGTTTGGAAAGAGAAGATACAAAACCATCAAATGGTTTTTGGTCCATGAGGATGGATGGAGTTCTTTCTTGTTGCTGGCATTTACAAGTCCTAAAGGGTAAAATGAGTGAATGTGAGGATGTGATGTAATGAAGGAAATAACAAATACTATTGAGCAGTTGCTTATTGTTGAAAACAGCAACAGGAACATGAGAAAGAGACAGGCTTGTTTGAGTGTGGTTTGGACACCATCATTTGTCCATCCTCTGCTCTGGATGTCAATGCATCATTCTAAGGAGGGAGCTCTGGATTTGGAGCATTCAGGGCTCGTTTAGCTATATGATGCAGAACAAAAGAGATGATGCGATGCGGAAGTAAATTAAGACTAATTCTTTTTTTTTTATTTTTTTTATTTTCAGAAGTCGGCTTTGACTCAAAGGAAAGTTAAACTAAATTGAAAGAAACTATGTAATAATTGAAAGCACAATTTAAAGAAACTAGGTTATCAGAGTAGTTCAGAAGTAAAGGATCGCTGGGGGTTGAGAAACTCCCAGACCTAGGGTTTCGCTCTGAACTTTCAACAGGACAGAAGTAAAGAGAAGAGAAGGGTTACAGACCAGGCAGTGATCTTCACAGAGTTTAGTGGAAGGACTCTCTTGAGCAGGTTGTTGGATCCCCGGATTCAGATATCTTCGCAATGGATCCTCCAATACTGGTCCTTTGGCAGAGTTGGCTTCTTCTGAACTCAAGATTCTGGGAAAGAAGAAGAACAAGTTATGGAACCAGATATTCAAGGAAGGATTTACCAGATAGAAGAACTTGAAAGCTGATGTTGCTGAAATCCTGATCTCCTGGAATGCTGATCTGACTTCCTCTGGGATTTGCTCTGTCTTCGAAGTAGCTGAACTGGACTTGGATGATGGTGGTCGGCCTCTACTTGGAGAGAGGGGCCGTAAGAGATGGGGTAGGCTAGGGTTTGGTGGAATGAAGAGGATGAAGGGCGGCTAGGGTTTGGAAGTGAAGTGGCTAACCTATGGTTTTGGGGTTGAAGATCTCACACTTCCTCAAGGTTCCTGGGGAACCCGGATTTACTCCCTCACGGAGCTCAACACCTGGATGCAAGTGCGGAAGAGAGAAACATAAAGTTGCTCACACAAAATTTGAATTCATTCATCAGTTGTTCTTTAAAACTTACAAGAGGGGTTTATTTTATAGGTCTTTACAAGAGGTCAGGGTTTTACATCTTCCCATGTGGGACTAATAAGATGGATCCTCAAATTAGGTTTGTAGAATCAATTCCTCCTCATATGGCCGGCCAAGAGCTTCCATAAGTGTTGATTGATGGCTCCAAATGGTAAGTAGGTGGCGCCTCCTAGCTTTGCTCTTCAAGAAAAATTTTCTTCCTTCCATGCCTGGTTTTATCTGGAAATATTTGGGCGCCTCCTAGTCTTGCTCCCAAAGCTTTGCTCCTTTCTTTTCATAGCTTGGCTCTTATGGAAATATTTTGGGCGCCTCTTTGGATTGAGGATCCTAAGTTGATCTCCCCTTAAGTGGCGCATGAAAGAAGGGACCTGCTTTCTTGTGGTGTGGGGACCAAAGTACACTGGATGGAGATGTGGCGCCCCTTGGACTCTGGCGTGTGGCTGGGAGTGTGGCGCCCACTTACTTGAGCTTGGGAGAAAATGTGGCATCCTGGAGAAGACCTAGACCACTACTAGGACTTGTACTGAGTCAACATGACTCAACAAAATTTAAATTGTAGGGAAATACAGACTCAAAAAATTGAGTTGACCAAGTCAACCCTTATTACAAAACCAGAAAACCCTAATTCTTCGGGCAAGGTCAATCAGAGATCCAGATGGAGCCCTGAAGTCTTCTTCTGAGTCTGGTGCCCGCACCAATTCTCCCAGGGTGGGGGGAACTCGACCCTGTCGAGTATGGATCAAGTTGGCTCTGGTATCTCTCCAAGAGGTCTGGGTCCAATTCTTGTAATTCTTCTCGGGAGATCCAAGAGTCATCAGAATCTGGCCTTCCTTGCCAGCGGACCAGGTATCTTTGGTATCCTCGATTACGAGTAGAGATAACCTGATCATCCAGGATCTTTTCAATCTGCTCTTTCCTCACAGGCTAATTTGTTGGTGGACACACAGGGTTGGGTTCACTCTCAAGAGCAGGATTAGGCTCAAAAGGCTCACTGGGAATCACAGCTGGCTCTCTATACTCTACTAGGTCTGTAATGTTGAAAGTGGAGCTAATGCCTAGTTCTGAAGGCAACTCGAGCACATAGGCATTGGACCCTACTCTCTTCACTACTCTAAATGGTCCAGCTCCTCTAGCATGTAACTTTCTAACGGTTCCAGGAGGAAACCGTTCAGGCCTTAACCTAATCATTACATAGTCTCTCTCAACAAAAGTTTTGATTCGTCTTTGAGAATCAGCCAACTTCTTATAAGTTTCATTACTTAAAGTTATTTTGGCATGAATTTCTTTATGCAAGTCCTTTACATGCTATGCAAGTGCATCAAGAGACTTGTGTGTGTGGGCTAATAGTGAAATCAGATCAAGTGGTGTGTGAGGCTTGTATCCATGAACAATTTCAAAGGGACTCTAGCCTATAGACCTATTGATCGAAACATTGAATGCGATTTCAGCCCTGGACAAAATACAAATCCCAATTCCTGGTGCTCTTAATCAAACCAAAATCTGAGCCAAAGCCTAGTAAAGGGTCAAGAAAAACTAAACTAGACTGACGACGCATTCCTAAAGAATGGACTTTATTCCAAAGGAACCCTAGGTCTAAACCTAACAAACTAAGGCTCTCTAGGTTTGACCTTGGGTCGGAGGAGGGCATGCAGAGCATGAAAACTTATTATGGATGCCTAGTAGGTGCCATAAGGTCTTCCAGAAGTAGGTGGCAAACCTAATAGGTTCTAAGGAGTCTTGCAACCTAGAGATCTCAGTAAAGTGTAATCCCATAGCTCTAGAAACATGAGAAGATTCAGGGAAGGGTAGGAAATAAGAATCAGAGTTTTGAGGTGGCTTATCGGAAATAAGAAACAAACCTTGGTTATTCAGGACGACCTTAAAATGAGGACATTGTTCTATAGGTGCACTCATCCAAACCTCATGATTTGCTATAGGAGGGTCTACAAGTGCAAGTTCTAGGATAGGCTGGGTGCTCCTAGAAGGTGGAAGGTTATCAGGAAGGTCTTTGGAATGTTTATCTAGAAAGTCCTCTAAGCTACTGTCTTTTTCTTGTTCTTGGACCTTCTCAATGGGCAATTCTTATGAACCCCTTCTTCACACTTCTCTACCAGATTTGACTCAGGGGTGTCTTCTTTGGATTCCTCAATGAGTTCAGGGGTATTCTCACTTAAACTTTCATTTGGTGTAATTTCCTCTTCCTGAATTTCCTCAAAAGGGTCTTCTCTTAGGGTTAGCTCCTGAATTCCTTGAGTGGCAGGGGTCCCCTTAATAACCCCATTAGGTAGGAGTTGGTTAATTGAATTATCGGGAGAGATATCCTCAAATTCTTCTTCTTCATATTCATCTATCAAACTTATGTCAGGCTCATATATTTCTTCCTCAATCTCACTGAAAGGTTCTAATCTATTCTCCTTTGATTCCTCTTTAAGTACGGCTCTGGTCGGGTCTGGTCGGGTCAACTAATTTTGGGATGGCCATGCCTAACTCCTTCTCAGTGTTATCCTTCTGGTCAAGAGGTGACACAAGTGGGAATTGACAAACAAAAGTCTGGTTCACTACGGATGTCGGATCAATCGGAACTTGACTCAAGTTGGTAGAGGTTGGCTTTAAGTCCAAAGTACTTGATTGGTTATATCTTAAAGACCACTCATAGTCTTGGGCTTCTTGGTAGGCTCGGTCTAACTTATTAGTCTTTTCAAGGCATAGCTTCCTATAAATGTCTGGGTGTAACCCAACCCTAAACCTCGATGTGATCTGAGCTTCGGTCTCAATGGTATTGCATTTCATGTCATACCACTGGAAGTCCTCGATATATTTAGACACAGGCCTATTACCTTGTCGCAATTGGTACCATTGGTCTAAAAGTCTTTTCTCATAGGATCTACCTAGGTACCTATCTCTCAACTTACTTCTCATATCTCTCCAAGTATATATTTCCTCTTTTCTTTGATAACACTCACGCTCAATAGCATACCAATGCGACCTAGCATGTTTGGTGAACTTGGTTTTGGCCAACCTAACTTGTCCTAATTCCGATATGTTAGTGCACTCAAAATACCGATCCATTTGTTCTTCCCATTTAATATATGTCTCTTGTCTTCCATCAAAAGTGGGTGCATAAGGTTCGGTGTTCCTAATGGGTCCCTTCTCTGAGTCAACCAAGTATGGGTATAGGCTCCTAGGGCTAGACTCAGGGGCAAGATCATGGTCATAGGCTCTTAGATCAAACCTCCAATGATTATGTTCAGGATCCCTGTATAAAGGTCTCCTAGGCTCTGGGTGTGGGTGAGGTTGGGGTCTACCAAATTCTGAGTCAGGGGTCCAATTTCGGTGCCTAGGCTCCTCAAGTACCTGGGCTCGGTCTCTAAACTGGGCAACAGTATCAGTCATATCCTGACTCAATTTGGTCATACTTTCGGTAAGAGTTCTAATCATGACCTCTAAATCAGGTTGGGTTTGACCAGGTTGGTAGGGTACTCCATTCCGGGTGGACATGATGATGCAAGCAAACACACCAAATGAGACTCGACTGAAACGACTACGGGCTAACTAGACCTAGAGCCCAAACTAGATGCCCAATCAGAGTGGCAAGCTAGCCTGTAGTAACTCGGGACTCAGCCAGGCAGGTGTAAGGGGAGTGTTAGATCCCTAATTGCCAATCCTAGACACCAATCAGTGATTGGCCAAGTAGGCGGACCAGCATACAAGCCCTTCGGGATAGAATCCCTGAACCACCGTTCTAGACACTGAGTACAAAGCACACACAGAGTAACTAGACAAACTGACTCAACACTAGGCTAGACCCGACTTGTTGGTGTCCCTAGCCCACCAGGGCAAGTTAAGTCTAATAAATTTTAAAATTTGGCTTAGGATCGAATGAATGGGTGGTGGTTTTGGGCTAAGGAGAGGTTATCAACTCCTCCCCTTATCTTAGATGCTCAATTGCCCTTAAGATGAATTAGGAGATGATCACTTAAAAAATTGAATTGCAGAAACACAAACAGAATTGCTGTAATTTAACTCTCAGAAATTTCACAGAAACCAATAAATTACAGTAAAATTATGTAAAATAGTTTCAATTATACTGGTTCCAGCAAAACAAAAATCACGTAATTTGGAGTTACCTGCAATGAGAAACAATTCCTGCAACAGAGCAGTTACAGACTGAAAACAGAATGCTTCCCCCGTTTACAATTCCTGCTACGAAGTTGTAACCCAGCGGATCCCCTACACGCCCTAGGAACACCCCGTGGAATGAGAAGAGGAGGCTTGCACCTCGCTTCGTTCCTAGGACCAGACGTCCTGGGGAGTCTACTTCGAGCAGACAAAGTAAAAAAGAGAGACACTTAAAATATGCAAGCAAGTCAGAAACCCTAGACAGTGCTCTGATACCAAAAATGATGCAGGACAAAAGAGATGATGCGATGCGGAAGTAAATTAAGACTAATTCTTTTTTTTTTTTATATATTTTCAGAAGTCGGCTTTGACTCAAAGGAAAGTTAAACTAAATTGAAAGAAACTATACAATAATTGAAAGCATAATTTAAAGAAACTAGGTTATCAGAGTAGTTCAGAAGTAAAGGATCGCTGGGGGTTGAGAAACTCCCAGACCTAGGGTTTCGCTCTGAACTTTCAACAGGACAGAAGTAAAGAGAAGAGAAGGGTTACAGACCAGGCAGTGATCTTCACAGAGTTTAGTGGAAGGACTTTCTTGAGCAGGTTGTTGGATCCCCGGATTCAGATATCTTCGCGATGGATCCTCCAATACTAGCCCTTTGGCAGAGTTGGCTTCTTCTAAACTCAAGATTCTGGGAAAGAAGAAGAACAAGTTATGGAACCGATACTCAAGGAAGGATTTACCAGATAGAAGAACTTGAAAGCTGATGTTGCTGAAATCCTGATTCTCCTGGAATGCTGATCTGACTTTCTCTGGGATTTGCTCTGTCTTCGAAGTAGCTGAACTAGACTTGGATGATGGTGGTCGGCCTCTACTTGGAGAGAGGGGTCGCGAGAGATGGGGTAGGCTAGGGTTTGGTGGAATGAAGAGGATGAAGGGCGGCTAGGGTTTGGAAGTGAAGTGGCTAACCTATGGTTTTGGGGTTGGAGATCTCACACCTCCTCAAGGTTCCTTGGGAACCCGGATTTACTCCCTCACGAAGCTCAACACCTGGATGCAAGTGCGGAAGAGAGAAACATAAAGTTGCTCACACAAAATTTGAATTCATTCATCAGTTGTTCTTTAAAACTTACAAGAGGAGTTTATTTTATAGGTCTTTACAAGAGGTCAGGGTTTTACATCTTCCCATGTGGGACTAATAGGATGGATCCTCAAATTAGGTTTGTAGAATCAATTCCTCCTCATATGGCCGGCCAAGAGCTTCCATAAGTGTCGATTGATAGCTCCAAATGGTAAGTAGGTGGCGCCTCCTAGCCTTGCTCTTCAAGAAAAATTTTCTTCCTTCCATGCTTGGTTTTATCTGGAAATATTTGGGCGCCTCCTAGTCTTGCTCCCCAAGCTTTGCTCCTTTCTTTTCATAGCTTGGCTCTTATGGACATATTTTGGGCGCCTCCTTGGATTGAGGATCCTAAGTTGATCTCCCCTTAAGTGGCGCATGAAAGAAGGGACCTGCTTTCTTGTGGTGTGGGGACCAAAGTACATTGGATGGAGATGTGGCGCCCCTTGGACTCTGGCGTGTGGCGCCCACTTACTTGAGCTTGGGAGAAAATGTGGCACCCTGGAGAAGACCTAGACCACTACTAGGACTTGTACTGAGTCAACATGACTCAACAAAATTTAAATTGCAGGGAAATACAGACTCAAAAAATTGAGTTGACTAAGTCAACCCTTATTACAAAACCAGAAAACCCTAATTCTTCGGGCAAGGTCAATCAGAGATCCAGATGGAGCCCTAAAGTCTTCTTCTGAGTCTGGTGCCCGCACCACTATATATGACCATTTGCTTCTTATCAGAATTCTTTTCCAATGGGACATGACTTTGTATCTTAATTCCTTGCTACCGTACTGATTCTTACACTTTTACCAAAGAGTAGCTTTCCTACCAAGAGAGGACATGTATATGAAATAATCTTGTAAAGATGACATGTTGCAACACCCTATTAGCAGGGAATATAGGATTTCTAGGTATAAAATAGGAAGTGACAACAAATTTTATCAGATAAATGAATTCCCTTCATACAACTATGAAACTGCCATTGACCTATTAACCAGTATCCTTTCATGCCTCCTAATTTCATATCTTGGAAAGCTTTTATAAAGAAAATTATGTTTCTTATCCATATGAATATTAAATTGGTTTGTGATACTTGCTTTATTAGTGTTATTTATTTCTCAAGTACTTTAGACTTAACAAACGAGCACATAGAAGTTACATTGTTTTGTGGCCTTGCATCATTTGTCACGCCTCTGGAGATTCTAATGACTGAATCTATTGACAACTTATACAAGTATTATATTCTACTTTGTTAAGCAGTGTATTTGCTTCATTGACATTATTTCTATGAGTAATTTTAGCCAGGCTCAAAGTTTTCTGACTTTGATGTAACTAACAGTGTTGCTGTAGAGTTCCTATACAGATTAGGGTGTGAAGTTCTGTAAGGCCCAAATATATAGAGAAGTGCCATATTAGTAAAATTACATGAGAAAGCACATGTCTGGGAGTCTAACATGCATTTTCCTTTATCCTGCACTCTGTAAACAAAAGCTGTCATGGTTCATTCTTTAACCAGAGCTACTGCAGGGAGGTGATAGGAAGGATGTCTTCTTCTATCAAGCTGATGACCAACACTACATACCGAGGGCTCTCCCAATGGACCTTGAACCTAGAGTTATCAATGGCATACAAAACAGTGAATATAGGAACCTTTATAATCATGAGAACATATTCGTCTCAAAACATGGAGGTGGTGCTGGGAACAATTGGGCCAATGGATATCACCAGGTTTGTCAACATGGTCTTAGATTATATCAAAGTTCACTTTTGTTGCACGTACACTCCATATAATTGTAAGTTGGTTTGACATCTCTTCTATGTTGAATAGTTTTCAGATACTTTCGCATAACAATTTAGTCAAAGTGATGTCCTTTTTTAGGTCGTTTGATTGATTTTGGTAATTGATTGAGACCATTGTTATTGTTCTTCATATAACCAAATTTTTTGACTTGTTTGCTTTTCTTCCTGTTTGGCTAGGATGCTTTATGTGAATATTATGGTTTTCATGAAAGGTGGAAGTGCTATCTAATATAGTTAAAAGTGCTATACCTAGGTGGAGTGCAACATGGATCTTAGTCTAGAGCCAGAAAATGCAGGTCAGCATAGTACCCAGTGCCCACAGCAGAAAAATTACTAGAAGACATCTTATTTGCTATGAAGATGATACTATGACTTGTACTTTGATATGAAACGAAGATACTAAACAAAGCCACCAGATGATTTTGCAGAAAATATGAAAAGAAGAGAGGGCAAAGACATCACTTTTTTTGGTGAAACTTAAAATCTAAACTTTGATTTAACCAAAAACTTTCTGCACTAGGTGCTTCAACTGTCTATGAAGATTCACTTGCTCTTTTGGTTCCAACAGGTGGCTTGGTTTTTCATCTTTCTTTGTGAAACTATCTTAATTATGTAATTGTTAATAATTTTACCTAATATGGCTTGGCATTGAATAACTGGATAGGTGTCTTATATCTCCTGGGCACAAGGGACTTAATTATCTTCTAGCAACAAACAAATATTTTGGTGAACAATAAAAGAATATCCATTATCTATTAAAACAAAAGAGACTTCATGTTCTTCTACATCCACTGGTGGCTTGAATTTGCTATTTATGCTTCATTTTCTTGTTCTAAATTTCTATTGATTGAAATTCTTGGTTATGTCCATCAAGGATTCAAGTCCCGGCTGGATATTCCGTGGGACACCGGGACGGGGTATCGTCTCATGTATTGGGACAAGACATCCCGCCAGCGTTCCAGCGTCCCAAGTAGGACACCTTGAGATATCCTCTGTCCCGAGTGTCGGGACGGGACGGGATGCCAATGCGTCCCGTTCCATGAAAAAACCGGGATAGCCCTGTTCCACGGGATTTAAAACCTTGATGTCCATTGTTCTTCTAATGCTTTAAGCGGCTTGTTTTTTGCGGTTTTTTTGGTTTGCCCTTGAAATTTATACATTCTGATTGAAATGACTTTTCTTGATGCAAAGGGTTATTAAATTTAGAGAACGATTTAAATGCATTAAAATTTGACCCTTAGGTGGCGTTTGGTGATCCAAATGGGATCACCATGGTGATCTAAGATTATTAATGATCGAAGTCCTGTAGTGATTCAATCCCTAGTGATTCAAGATTACTACATTTGGTAGGCAATGGTCCAATAATTAAAGATCTCCAGGTATCTACAAGTAACATGTTTGGTATTCCATGAGAATCCAAGATCATGAACCATGTAATACCAAAAGTACCCTTGATATATTTTATAAAAATGTATTTATTATTCATATAAAATATCAATATATTTATTGATATATTAGTAATTAATATATTATATATATATTATTTCTATAAATTATTAATCCTATAATAATATATTAATTGTTATTATAGAATTAATATTTTATTTATATTCATAATATATTATTTATTAATACAAATATTTATTTTGATTATAACAAATAATGCATAATATATTAAATATTTTATTATATAAATATAAAGTATAATAAGATATTTTTACTGTAATTTAAAATTATCATTGAATCATAATATGATAATAATATGATTAATAATATATTATAATATAATATATAGTATCAATATAATATAATATTGGATATATAATATTGATATCATATCTTAATGGTGTATTGATATATCAATTTTTTTCATTAGATTGAGGGATATTTTTGTTCTTAAATTTTAGTCCAAGATCACTATTTGGGGGTGATCTTGGCTCCCCGACCTCAAGGATATGTATCCGATCATTGGATTGGACGGTGATTTGAGTAGTGATGGTGATTTGGAATCACTGCCATGTAGGATTGCCATGGTACAATCTAACATTGTGATGTCATCACTTCCATCTATATCACCCTTGATCCTGGGTTGATGACCCCAAACCAAATGCCCCCCTGGTAGCTAGAAGCCTAGAACCTTCTTCCTGGGTTAATGCACCTGCTTCATAATGTTCTTGAAGTCTTGAACCTGTATCGACTTCCTAAGTGCTTAATAAAAGTGCTTCTATTATCTGCTTTCCCACACTTGCACCTGCTCTACACCAGCTCCTGATTCTGGCAAATAAGAGCTGACCATAGTAAGTTAATAACCATAAAATTTCATGGCACAAATCAATGATTCTGTGCTTTATATTCTTACTGTTAGTGTGACATTCTGAAGATTCACTTTAAATGTCCATGTTTCTCTTGCTTTCGTGAAGTCAATTCTCCATCTTGTCCTTATAAATTTTTCATGGGTTTAAAGTTTGGTGACAAGTGGAGTGGATTGAATATCATTTTATGTGCAAGGTCATCATATGTAGAATATATTAAACCAAGATGATGTCCTGTACCCTTTATTATACATAAATCATCTTTTATTTTTTGTTATACTCTACATGCTTTAAAGTGCAGAAGTGCCAGTGATCTTTAATTTAGATGTTTTCTTATAAAATATCTCTTGATAGGGAGAGCAAGTTGTGGATGATATCATGGACATGGTTGATACAGAAGCAGATGGAAGTGATAGCCTTGAGGGTTTTGTCCTTTGCCATTCAATTGCTGGTGGAACAGGATCAGGTTTTTCCTTTCATTTTCTTGACTATACCTGTTACCCCTTTTCATTTCAAACATTTGATTATTCTAGCCTTTTTTAATCTGTTTCATTTTTATATCTATCCCATATACTTGTTTACTTTCCCTTTTATTTTCTCCATTTGTTGCAGTTTAACCTATTAGTTTTTCATTCATTTTCACTTGTGTAGAAGTAATACCAATGCATTTTTTTTAAAAAATAATGACTTTTAAGGGATTTATAGTTTTCTTGCTTTGTTAACATTTTAATTTTTGTGGTCATCGATGGAAGATTTGGTAAAGTCACTAGAAGTTGTGAGCAACTTTGGTTTGAATCTCTTGTACACTGTAATAAAAGGAGGTGGGGCTCTATGTTTGCCCCTCCTCAAGTTTGAAAGAAAACATTTTTGTGGTCATCAACTAGATAAAACTAACCACTTTTTACAAACTTTCTAGGCATGCCTATTATGATGACAAGTTTCGTTCTTGTTATCTGTTCTTTTTTCCCCTTGGACCATTTGCTGCATACTTTATGATGTAGGTTACACACAATAGCGATCGCTTGATTTACTTTCAACTGTTTGATTAGTATGGATTTGGGAAGCTAATACAGTGATGGTATTTTTCTTTACTGGCAATTACATTCCATTGCCTCTTTTATTATTAAACAGTGCCTTTGCAATCATCTAGGAATGAGAAGGTCTAAACAAAGAAAATAGGGAAGTTATTTTGTTTGACTTAAAACAATATGCTTGTAGGACTTTTGATGTTAATCTGGTTGGCATTAAGAAAGATTAAAGGGCTAATTTGACACTAATGAAGGCATGTATGAGAAAGCAGTAACAATTGCAAGAGATTTGTGAAACAATTGAAATTCCAATTTCTATGGGTTTACAATAACGGTCTTCCTTCAGCCCGTTTCCTAACTCTTTTCAATTGTTGTAGATGTGTATATAGCATTGAAGAATAGGTCATATAATGTTCATGCATAGCTACAAGATGCAATTTGAATCAATGAAATGCAAGCACAATCCAATTCAAAACTAGAAATATGGAACAAATCTTTGGATGATAAAGGTTAAGGTCCTTTTCTTACTCTTTTGATATACGTGTGCTAATGTTGAGCTACACAATTCTTTTCTAGTCTGTGATATGTGAGCATAATCCAATGCAAAAATGGAAATATGGAGGAAAGCTCAGAGGATAAAGGGTCAAATTATCAACATAACAAAGTGTGCTGTAAAAGCAGGGTCACTAGACTATGGTGTTGCTCTTGTTCCTATTCTTTATGCCACACTAAATTTTAAGCAGCATAAAATTTATTGTCCCCACAAGAAATCTTAATCTTGATCCTATTCCCGCATCATGCTGCCAAGGAGTATGTGGTATTGTGTTTTTGTGAAATGCACATGGATCCACATTTTATTTGTTGGAAGACTAGAACTGATTTACAAAGACATCCAACAAATTAGAGGGCTTGGATAAAGTTGATATGTTTATATGAAGTTTCATGTGATTGTTACAATAAGTTTTAAGGAAAAAGGTTGTTGAAAATGGCTATAAATTGCCATTTTGAAATAAAAAGGTCTGGATTTTCACTTGGATTGTTGAATGCAAGATTGGTTTCAAGTGTTGGTGGGATGTGGGGTGTCTTTGCCGTTTCATTCCATTCCCTTGAGAAAGCAGGACATGGGATGAGCTTGAGACGTTGATCCAATTGCACACAAGGTGCCCTACCTATAACATGGTGGCCCTTTTGATAGAGGGTGAAATGTGTGATCCCTTCTCCTATCTCAGTTCGTGGGCATCTAGATTTTCTTTTCTCAAAATAAAGGGGAATTGAAAATAAGGTGGGATTGTGTTACACACAGTTTGAGGCTTCAAGGGCATCTGAGGAGCATCATCCACATTGAAGAGAGAGAGAGAGAGAGAGAGAGAGAGAGAGAGAGAGAGAGAGAGAGAGAGAGAGAACATTCATGTAATTTGGTATTCTGATGACCACTTTCGATTGCTTAACACCAAGAGGCTCATAGTTGAGGTGAGTTGACTTTTTTTCGGCCAGAAAATTTAGCCAAAAATAAAGAAAAATAGATGAAATCATGCCATTCTTTTGATATAAAATTGTGATATGTTGTAGAATAAGTATCAACCTACAAGATTATTTTTTTAATATATATTCTAATTTTGTAAAATTATAATATTTTCAAGATAAATTAATCATTTAAATAGTAGAAAAATAATTTTAAGAAAATGCAGTATATTTAGACTAATATTATAGAAAAGAAAGTACTAGGAAGTAGGAAGTCTTGTGGGGACGACTATTAGGATGTGGCATGTCTATTCCCTGGAGAAACTAGGATGGGGCTGGTCAAAGCAAAAATTTTCTTTTCGAGAAAGATTTTGATAAGGCATCTCTTCCAATTCAAGAAGAGTTATGCAGTGCAATTGTAAACAATCGATGTAGAAGTTGAGATCTACCTCTTATAGGATTTTAGCCTTTTTTTTTTCTCGATATATTATAGTCATGTCTGTTTGAGAAAGCTGTAATTTCTTTTAACTAGAAGAGGAATTAGATCTGAATTGTGCAAGGGCAGACATTATTGGTATAAAAGAAGCTTTGTAATTCATTACAGTTTTATTATTCATGAATGAAAGAAAAAGGGATCTAAACTCTACTTTCATCAATTTTCCTATTTTTTTAAAAGTGGTTCGAGTCGAGCATGTTGAACGGTATCTTTCCCTATTCTTGGTTGGATCAATGTGACTGGGGGACTGAAGTCAGAAAGGTGATTTTTTTTTCTTTTGTCTGGTAAAAGTCGAAAAAGTGATCTTGGTGCTATTGGGATGCTTGTCTTTTGAATTTCAGGTGAACTTCTAGAAAAGCATAGGCCTAGAAGTAATTACTTTGGTAATTTGGAGTTGGACCTTCAAGTTATGTTGAGACCATTGCACTCTAGCTGAGGTTGGTAGAAGTTTTTATTCTTCTATTTCCTATAGGAGTTGGGTAGGCCATGTTTCTTCATATATGTTAGCTTAATATTGAAGTTTTTGGCCTGTTGTTGTCATGTACAAATTATGTAAGTCATCTTGTGCTTTGCTAGTTGGCAATCTAGGAGTTTTGCGAAGCTTTTTGAAACTTTTGTAAAGATTAAGTTTTTTAATTGATTACTACATAAATAATTAATAATACATGTAAGGGGTGACATAGTGTTGCAAGTGTGTGGCATTATTTTCTAATTGAATTGATATTTGTGCACTCCTAGCCTTAATGAGCATATTCACAAATGATTGCACCACAAAGTACATGCTTACCTTGAGCTTTGTGTTACTTAGTTTTGTGAATGGATGATATCTAAACTATAGGTTTTAAAAGTAACCATGTGTCATTTGGGGTACAAAAGAAGCTAACGAATTTCATGACATGAAATCAGTGTTTGATATTGGGCTGGTCTTGCGCTTTTGTTATTGGGCATAATAATAATTACTTGATTGGTTTTGATATGGCTATGAAAATTTTATGATAATATTTGTGTACAACATGCTATCCTATCCATTGTTGGATCACTGTTTTGTTGTTTCTTGTTGCCTAATCAATCATTGTTTGTTGATTCTTCACTATTCCACATGAATCTTGAATATGCTCAAACCAAGGTTTGCCAAACCGTATTGGCGGCCAACTGAGATGGTCTGGCATTTGAAACGAAACACTAGCAAGGAGGGGGTGAGGGAGAAGGAAGAGAGGAAAAGAGAGAGAGAGGTGGGGGAGGGAAGGAGAGGGAAAAGGCTGGGAAGGCTGTTGAAGGGCTGCCATTGGAGCTCCACCCTCTTCTGAAGAGAGGAAAATATATACAAAGAGAGAGGGGTGGGGAGGGAGGGAAGGAACCTGAGAGGGCGGGGAGGCTGGCAGTGGCTGCTAGGTGTTGGAGGGCCGTGGAGGCTCTAGAATGTCCAGATCCAGCCTCTCCCTCTTTTCCTCTATTTGGTTCTCCCCAAGGTTCCCGGTACCGGGTGCCGTACCGGCAGGAGGCCGGTACAGTACGGTACGGTCCATACCATACCGTACCGGCGAGTGTACCAACCCATTTTTTTAATATTAAAAACATTCTCTCCCCTCCCAAAAATACATTTAAAACAAAAAAAGACCTGAACCAGGCTGAACCGAGCTCATACCGGGCTGAACCGACCGGTTCGTACCGGTACCGTACCGGTACGGAAATCAATTTTTTTTTTTTTTTACCGGTCCGAATGTCGAACCGTTTAAATGGGCTGAACCGTACCGGCTAGCCGGTACGGTATAGTACGCCCCGTACCGGGCGGTACGGGACGGTACCGCGATCCCTGGTTCTCCCTTTCTCCCGCTCTCTTTGTTGTGTTGATTCAGGCTTGGCACCGAGTAGCATGGGGCATACCTAATTGCGCCATTAGATGACCAGCACGAGCCCCGATACAGGCAAAGTGAACCTTGGCTCGAACTTTGTTAAATGTTAATATAGTGCTATGCAAAGTGGATATCCTTCTTCTTGGCAGTATTGGATGGACAAGGAACTTAGGAGTTGGTCTATGGTGCATGTTGGGGAATGATATTCTACAAGTAATAAAGTCTGATTTTAGGACCCATCTTTAGAAGAAACTTCTTAAGTACTCTTGTAAGGTAGTTTTTAAGGCATAAATAATAGATGTAACTCCTTTGATCGTCTTCATATGTAATGAATATTCACTATTTTTGCATCATTAAACTAAAAATGATCTATGTTTATTAGCATGTTTTCTTGTTTCTTGTCTTATTCATCACTTATATTTTTCCAGTGTTGTGCATTTTGAGCTCTAATGCTTAGATTTCATTTTTTTCCCACAAATTGGCATGTGACTTTTGCAAGTCTAGCCTTTGCTGAGATAGTAGTCCACAGGTTCTGCCATTCAATTGACTAAAGTGATCCATCTACTTGCTTTATCTTGTAGATGTAGGTCAGGATGGGCCAATCTAATGCTTTGCACATCATGCTTGATTTGTTGCTTTGCCAACCTAAGCAGCCAAGCTTGATATGATTATGAATTCATCGTGACAACCTCAGTCATATTCTTAAATTCTCAAGTCAATATAGGACTGCCTTTGAACTGTCAAGGGTCATAGCTACTACCTCTTTGAAAATTGATCTTTGCTTCATGATAAATCTTTGTAGTTGTTTTTTGAGTTCAAATTGCTAACTATAGATTGAGATGTGGCAAGTTTTTTGGGAAACCAAATGTAGCTCACTTAAAATAATCTACTACTGGTAAATTCCTACCTCTGGTATTCCACCATCAATGTTCCATCTCTGGTTGTTATGACTTATTAATAAAGATGTGGTTTCTTTCACCTTTTTATAGTTAGATATTTCAGACCTTTTCTTGCATTTTTGGCAAGGGCTTAGTAGTCAGGAATTTGGATGCAAAAATTTCCTCATGCTTGTTGGTAGCAAGGAACTGGTTGGTATTCACAAAATAAAGTGAATATATAAGTGCCAGAGGTCCCATTCTTAACACAGTCGAAGCTTAACTGTGATGGCCTTCTTGCAATTGAGTTAACAATTGGTCTCAAAAAGCAAGGATGTAATCAAATATTAGTGTTTGTTTTCATGATAAATTGAGTCCCCCCCCCCCCCCCTTCCATTTTTCATTTCGTAGTTTGACGTAATATCCCCCCTTAAATATCTCCTCCCTCCTTTTATATCAAGTTCCTTTTTACTTTTTACCATCAAAAGACAGCAATGGTGGTTGAGTATGTGTCTTTGTCATGCTAAGTGGCGGTAGGTCACCTTCAACTGTTTTGGTGTGCATATGCTCTAAGCAAAACTCCTATTTTTTTTCTTCTTCCCTTATGAATGTTCATCTTTTCATTTCTTTTCTTTTGTTTTTTTTCAATAAAGCCTTCTTAAAAGCAACATTTTCTGTGATCCCCTCCTTTCTAGCTTTCTTGCCTTTTTCTCTAGAGCAGGTATGGATTCATATTTATTGGAGACCCTGAATGAGCGGTATAGCAAAAAGCTAGTTCAAACATACAGTGTATTCCCCAATCAAATGGAAACAAGTGATGTGGTCGTCCAGCCCTACAACTCACTTTTAACCTTAAAGCGATTAACAGTGAATGCTGATTGTGTTGTTGTTCTTGACAATACGGCACTAAATAGGATTGCTGTGGAATGCCTTCATCTAACCAATCCAACTTTTGCACAAACAAATTCATTGGTTTCTACGGTTATGTCTGCAAGCACAACCACTTTGCGCTATCCAGGATACATGAACAATGACTTGGTTGGCTTACTTGCTTCTTTAATTCCAACACCAAGATGTCATTTTCTCATGATGGGCTATACACCACTTACGGTGGAGTGCCAGGTTAGACAGCCTTCATATATGACTCCATTTTCTGCATTAGCTTTTGTTAAAAATGTTAGGATAGTTTCAGTCTATTAATCTGGCTGAAATACATATTCACTTTAATAACATTAATAAAGACTGAAATGTATAAAAGTATGTGCATCCATTTTCCCAGTGATCATATTATGTCCTATACGATCTAAAATTCTTTAATGAGTAAGCTTTTTTCTGTATGGACACTCTGAATACTATAGGAAGTATTCTAGAATAGCAAGCAAGTTTGGTTGATAATTATAAAAAGGTTTTAAGACAGTGACTCACTCACCTATCCTTATTAAGATAGCAATAGATCTTGACGCGACAAACTTTTCATGTATCTAATATTTACGTCTCCTATGTTGAGAGTTGGTAGATCGGATTTGAAGACAGAAAACAACTACCAAATAAATGCAATATATATATGCATTTACTTTAGAGTTTCCAATTCCTAAATTCATTAGTGATTAGTTTTTTGGAATTTATTTTTGGTGTTTTATTATGAAATTTACCAAGTACACTTTCTGGAGCTCATTGTGAAATTTGTATCTTCTAATTTATAAGCTTACATCATTCAATTAAAGAACTCACTTGCTTTCAATTGATTTTTTGTCCCATCATCATATAATCTGTAATGATAACAGTTCTAAAGGTTCTGGATTTTTGAAGGATAAAATTTATGGTCTACCCCACAGCTTGTCTATTGAATATTGTTTACATAGCTAACAGCGAGGTGTTATGAGTGTGGGTAGACAGAATTCTCACAATTGCAGGGAAATCTTAAATCACACAATCCTGAAAAAGAATAAGATGCTGGAAATTACATATACAAGGAATCCAGAATCCATTTATTTTTGGGATTGTGCAATCTGGGAGTTTCCGCAATTGCAGCAATTTCTTCTTTCCCACCTCAACTCATCATACAACTTTGACTATTTGAGGAATCTATCTGATGGGCAGTGTATCTGGGTTTCCACAGACTCCTAGCATTCTTGATATATTGATAAGCATGAAATTTCCTCTGAGCTTAGACCATTTCTCGAAAACTGTCTTTAATTTTGTTTGGGGTTATGAATGGAACTGCAAAGTCAATTCATAGATTTCACATCATGTTTTCCAATATTTGTGCAGAGCTGTTAGATATTGCTGGTTTGGCAAAACAACTGTCTGCAAATTTTTATTTTCTTGGATCAACATATATTATCTTTGCTTTAATAATAGTCTGACTAGAGGTATTACATAGGAGAATTTTGAGTTGGGTGACACAAACAATGTCCATGTTGACTGTCTGATGTAAACATTTGTATTGGCAGGTTAACAAGATACGTAAGACCACTGTGCTAGATGTTATGAGAAGACTGTTGCAGGCAGGATTATTCTCCTTGTTTAAACATTTTGTATTGCTTATTAAAATAAACATATTATCTTCTTGGTGTTCTGCAGACAAAGAATATCATGGTCTCTTCCTATGCTCGTACAAAGGAAGCTAGTCAAGCAAAATATATTTCTATATTAAACATAATTCAAGGAGATGTGGACCCTACACAGGTATATTTTGTTAAGAAAGTGGATTTGATGCATTATCTTCTGCCTAGTAGCAATCTATTTTCTGACAGTTCACTTAGCAATAGAAAACTTTATTATTCTAAAAATTTTTAAGCAACTTCCTGCATTATTTTGTCAGAATATCCAAAATTTTGATTTTATTTTTTTTAAAAAAATTAAAATTATGCAATACATCTTGCGATGTAGCATGCGATTCTGGTGTATTTATTCTTTCTCCATAGAGATTTATCATTATTGGGAAAGCAAAATGGAAGCTGTCTATCTGTTGCACATCCTTTCTATACAAACCTAAGACTTGGAACAACCTTAGGGTGATTATTGGCTTCAATGATGTGACAACGGAAACTGAACTTTTGGCAAGAGTATTGCTTGGAACAAGATAAGCAATTAGGTCTTTGCATTACTGTTCACACACTTCCTGTCTTCCACTAATGAACATGTTAATTTAAGATATATAAGACAGTTATATATATATATATATATATATATATATATATATCAGTGCTCAAATATCAGATTTTTGAAATTTCTTCAGAATTTGGCTCTAGTTTTTAGAGGTCTGTTTTCATGTTAATTGTTGGTTATAACATTCTGCACCATCATTGCATGGGAGCTTGTATTGGTGTTGCACTACCTAGCTATTGGCTGGTTCAATTTTGATGGGTTTGGGTTGTGGTGAAGGTCAAATAAATATGTCACAACACAAGCAAAGGGTTGATTCATTCTTGAATTCAGACCACTTAAATTAAGCAAACATGCTGGTCCTACTAATAACCCTCGTTTTGATGGTTGGTTGACCTAGTGTTTATTTGGCTAAAAAGTCTCCACAGAAAAAGAACCAAAAGTCGCCATTGAAATTGAAACTGTTAAAGAATGTGAGTATTTCTCATTCGAAATCACCTTTATAAATGACATTTTTAAACACTGAGACCTGGCACTAATTCTTTTTGTCATGCAGATGAGTAGCAAGTATTTAGATTAGTTTTGGATTTTTTAAATTTAATATATTTTATTTTTTTTACTGTTTTGGTAATTTTCTTTGCTGCTTTTCATACTAGAGGTTTTTAATTGAGTCAGGTACATGAAAGTTTACAGAGGATACGTGAAAGAAAGCCTGTCAACTTCATTGAATGGGGGCCTGCTAGCATTCAGGTTTATTTAAAGAATACATCAATTTGCTTTGTCAAATTGGTTCCTCTTCTTGTACATCGAATCTTTGTTATTACAATTTGCAGGTTGCATTGTCCAGAAAATCACGTTATGTACAAACTACTCATAGAGTAAGACTACTCTTTGTTCCTACCTTATCCTTTTTCAACATGGTCATATATCTTGTTTGACGCTCTCTCTCTCTCTCTCATGCACATACACATGCACAAATCAAGAAAGAAAAAAGAAACACAGAGCACATGATTGTATTTCATAAAACCTTAATGTATTATTTGAATTACCTGCTCATACAGGTTAGTGGATTGATGCTAGCAAACCATACTAGTATTCGGCACCTCTTTAGCATGTGCCTGGGCCAGTATGAGAAGCTGAGGAAAAAGCAAGCCTTCCTCGACAACTATCGAAAGTTCCCAATGTTTGCAGTAAGTTGACATTGTCAGTCGCTCCTGCATGCTTTTATATAATATGTAACTTTTCATTTTTAGCTGACTTTATTTCTAGATCTTGTGATAAATGTTTAGGCAATTATTGGGCTAGTTCAAAGCTTTGTGCCTGGTTGTGCATCCTGACTGAGGTTTAGCTACTTATCTGGCCTATTTTGATAAGGTGTGATCCAAATCTGATAACTGGCTGAGATTTGGTCTGTGGTTCATGATGTCTGACTTCCTGGATGGTTGGCAGTTTAGAAATTTAGTTGTCACAACTTCCATGATGGGGCTTTCCTCCTCCTTGGGGGGCAGGGGTGCACAATGTGAACTGAGTCGCGGGCCAGTTAAAAATAAAATATGATCTCTCTCTCTCTCTACCTCTCCCGAAAAAGTACAAAGTGAATTGAGTAAAACCAGTACTGTAAAATGGCAAGAAGCAGCAACAATAATGTAATTGTAAAAAAAATGTAAGAACCATCTGGATGAAATGAATTTAGGTCTCTAGTTTCTAGATATTCATAAAACTTGGATGATCTGGTAAAGACATCACGGCTTATGGCAGCAAACACGATGATACCTGCAAGTAAGCTTCTTTCCCTTTGGATGGCCTCAGGAGTTTGTTCCATGTGCTCTGTGTACTATTGTATTCTCAAGAACAGATGTATGGAACACATGATAAAACATGGTTATTATTGCACTTCTCAAAGAGGTCCTTTTTTATGTCATGCTTGCTGGATGGTCAACTTAAGCAGTACCTCACATTTCTTGAACTAGAAGTATGTAATTAAAATCTAATGCAATTTTCAATGGATTATCCCAGCTTTTGATTTTTGTTTTTGGTTACATAATCATGTTGTACTGCTGACTGATACCATGGTAGTCCCTCTCTGCAGGCATACCTGCACATGTGTCTGCATCGAGACTATGCTAATCTATAACAAGCTTAGTCCATGCCTTTCATTCTGATGTCGATGAGTTTTTGCTGCCCAAAACAGAATACTGATCCTTCTAAATTTGACTAGTAAATGTGTCCATTTGCATGCATAAATAATGTGCTGACGTTTGATAAGTTTGCTCCATTTGAATCAGTTTGATTTCTGTGAGTTTTGTTCTATCCTGAACAGGACAATGACCTTTCTGAATTTGACGAATCTTGAGAAATAATACAAAGCTTGGTTGATGAATACAAGGCATGCGAATCACCAGATTATATCAAATGGGGAATGGAGGTACATTACTTTGGAACCTAAGCTTTTAGTAAAGTAATTTGCCATCAGATATTTACTGATAATTCATTTCAAACAGGATCAAGGGAATGCCAGTGTTGGAGCAGCACTAGATTCAAAATTAATAGTGTAAAAAACCTCAAAGTAAGCCTGGCCTAACTTATTGTTTGAAATTCACCAGCACATTGTTTTGGAATAAGTAGAGATCAGTGTCATCAAACTATTGTAGCTACCTTGATAGGCACAAGAAAAGCATGTTGAGTAGCGGATAATTTATTCTCTCCTTCTTTGTTTTCAAGTGAATGATAATCAGTATTCACTGAGATCCACTTCAACTATTTAAGAAGGTGGCAACCTCACCATGGTTCTCAAAAAATATGTTTGTTGTTGAATTTAGGATAGGTTTGCTAATTTTTGGTCAAGTCCGATGATGTTGGACAATTTTCATTTAGGAAGTAAGATGAATTGCAATTCATCTAAGGAAAACTTAGAAAAGTCACTTGTGTTTAGGTGAAAATGTTACAATTTGTATGACAAAATAGTATCACATCTGTACGGTTATTGTTTTCAGCAAGGAAGGCTCCATCTTCTGCCTTCCTTTACATTGTTTCTTTATAATTGATACGTGACCTTCTAGCTCTTGTCCCTGTAAGACCTTAGTTTGGACCACAAGGTCACTCAGTTGTATTGGATCAGTGTCTAAAATACCCACCTTAAATGCCAACTTGAAGGATATCAGCAGCAGAGCTCTTGGATATTTGAGCAAGTTCAACCAAATCATGATTGCTGTGTACACAGGTTTAGATTAAAAACTTACTGCGATTATAGCAGTTGAACTAAGAAGTGATTCTGAAACTGAGAGAGCAGATAAACAAATAGGCCTATTTGCAAACCCATCAGAAGAATATTGCAGATATAGCTATGATGGAACAAGTGGGCTCATGCATCACACCATCAACTTGTCTGTATTCATAACTTATAGTGTTATTACCTGATATGGCTAAACGCTAGCATGACACCAACAGGCCCCCCGATCGAGCTGGGCCCTAGGCTGAGCAGGGCTCCAAGCCCGCTAAAGTCCTTGATCGAGCTGAGTCTTGGGTCGAGCGTAACTCCAAGTTGGCAAGAGCCCTGACCAAGCGGAGTCCCGGATTGAACAGAGCTCCAGGCCGACAAGAGTCCCAGGTCGAGTTGGGCCCCGAGGTCGAGTAGGGCCTTGGGCCAGTTAAAATCCCTGGCTAGGTCAAACCTCGGGTTAAGCTGGGTTGCAGGTGCAGGCGAACCCCCTGTGGGTCATGGTGGGCAACGAGTCGACAAAGATTGCCACCCCCAACAGAACGTGTATGGCCTGCCAGATTTCGATGCCATTACGGAAAATCCTGACAACCACGATTTGGAGGTGTGGTGTCACCACCTCCGTCGGATCTGTGGTAGCAGTCAGGAAGGTATACTTTGCAGGAGAGTGCTCTGCCAGATTTTCAGACTCTGCAGGGGAGTGCTCTGCTAAGCTTCCGGACCCTGTCCCCTGGCGTCTTCTATATAGGTAGGAGGAACTTCCGGCCAAGGTAAGAGGCAAGCAACCTCCCGTTTACTTATAGAGAGATCCTCACCCTTCTCTTCGTGACGGTTCAAGCCACCACGAGAAAGGGCTGTTACCCTCGATCGTCATACTAGAGTGTCGGAGTGTCCCCTCCAGTGTTCTGGTCTGGGCTCTCTTTTTTTGCAGGCCTAACCTTCTAGGTTCGGGGTATGAGGAGCACGAGAGCCAGTTTTCTCCGGGATGCCAGACGTGACCTCCAGACCCATCCAAGCTACAGGCGAAAGTGATTTAGACAGTAACAAATTGGCCACAAGGTAGGGGGTGGGCCTCGTTGCAACGATGCTATGGTCGTGACGCGCTTGTGAAGCCTCCTCCAGTCGTGTCGAGAATCCATCCCATTGCAATGATCAGTGCAGTCAGGAGGTGGAACTCTTGGTTCCACCGCCTCCACTGTTGGGGGACCAGCAGGAGCAAATTACTGTGCTGGCCCAGTACGACACTGATCGCGACAGGCCAGTGGCTTCAGCATCAGCATTAGCATCATTTTATGGCGATATAGCAGCAATCGAGACCCCCGCAGTCCTTGTCGCCTCCGCTCATGCCAGTCTTCGGTCCTTTTAGGGGGGCCATCTCGTGTGCGGGCGACATCCTTCCCGCGATTCCTGCATCACCCTCAGGGGAGCCGTCGCTCGTCCGGAAGGGGGTCACAGGGCTGTTCAACCGACCGGGAGGCTTACCCTCTTATCTCGGACTGCGATGGCCCCACGAGTCCCTGATGCCGGCACAGGAGGGGGCTAAAGCGCGAGCTCCCCTGGTCTCCCTCTACCAACCCTCCTGCGGCCTTTGCGGAGTCAACTGATGAGGCCATCCGGCGACGGGCCGAAGGGTGCCTAAAGGAGCATGAGCATAGGCTGGTCGATCTTGCCTGCCAGTTTGCCGACCTCTAGGGTGTTGCCCACGAGCTCGTGGGCTATGACGCTTGCCCTTCTTTCTCCCACCAATTTTAAGAGCCAATCCTTAGCAGGTTTCGTATGCTCCAGCTAGATTCCTATGATGGGACCATGGATCCTCTTTATCATCTCGAGAGCTACAAAGCTCTCATGAGAGTCCAAGGGGCAACTGATGCCCTTTTTTGCACGCCTTCCTAGCTACACTTCGTAAGGCAGCTCGAGTCTGGTACTCCTATCTCGAGCCGAGTATCGACTCCTTCAAGCAGCTGGAAAAGAAGTTCGTGGCATACTTCGACGCCTGCCAGAAGGTGCCATGAGAGGTCGACAGTCTTTTCTCAATTCGCCAGTAGGACCAGGAGCTCCTTAGAGATTACGTAACTTGTTTCAAGGTGGCCACCCTAGAGATATATAATCTGGACGAGCCCGTTACCATGCCAGTTTTGAAAAGGGGCTTAGGATCTCCCGGTTCACTTACTCCCTCGATAAAAAGACTCTGAATACCTATTCAAAGCTCCTTTCCCCAACTTAGAAGTATATTCGCGTAGAGGAGGCTGATCGTACCCGGAGGGAGCTCAATAGGAGGCCTAGGAAGAAGCAGGCTTGGGGAGAGCTGAGTGAGCCCTAAGAGCAGAAGGCCATCCGAACCACTGGGAATCCTCCAAGCCGAAAGACATCCCTGCTAAGGACAAGAAGTATACCCCTCTCCTCGTCCTGAGAGTCAAGATCCTGATGAAGATCAAGGGAACGCTACCTACATCGCCCTTCCCCGTTGATGCCATTTGGAGGCCGTGACAAGTCTAACTACTGCCAATTCCATCGGGATCACAGTCACGATATTGAGTGCCGCCATCTGAAAAAGGAGATCGAAGAACTAATCCGATGTGGCTACCTCGAGAAGTTCGTCGAAGGAGGAGCTCCATCCAGAATCCAAGGTGTAGAGGCCTTGCCATGCTGACATTGACAACCAGCCCACGGAGAAGTTGGATGATTGCTTGGGGGGAGGGCGAGTTCCAAAGAGGGCTAGGGGAGAGAAGAGCTGACACTGTAATCCCTTTCATGGAAGGAGACCTGGTTGGGGTATAGAACCCAAATAATGATGCTGTTGTCGTAAACATGACGATAGCAAAATACTCTGTAAAGAGATCATAGTTGATAGCTGAAGCTTCACGGATATTCTTTTTTATGTTGTCTTTGTCAAGATAAATCTGCCTCCTAGCTTGCTAAAACCTGTCTTTACCCCTCTGGTTGGCTTTATGAGGGACTTGATTGGGGTCGAGGGAGAAATCATTTTACCAGTCATGGCTGGAACCCCACCTTGGCAGAGCACCGTCCTAGTGAACTTCACCGTCGTCCAAATTCCCTCGGCTTACAATGTGATCCTAGGGTGGCCCGAGCTGAACCAGGTTGATGCGGTTATCTCTACCAAACGTCTCCTCGTCCAGTTCCCGATCCTGTACGGAATCGGAAAAATGCGGGGAGTAGCAGGTAACCCGATATTGTTTCAAAAAATCCTAGGGGTTCAAAAAGCCAAGGGACCAACAGTGGACCAATTAGACCAGAGAGCCGGAGGCGAAGGGGAAACCTGGTGAGCAGCTATTGTCCTTTTCCCTTGAAGAAGACCTCTCGAAGATGTAGGTTTGGGCACTCCTGGTGAAGGAAAGGGCTCGCCTACTTGACTTCCCATGGGCTAAGACGGACGTTTTCGCTTGGACCGCGTCAGACATGTCGGGGATTCCCCCGAGGTGATCATGCATAAGTTGAACGTTGACCCCAAGAGTCGGCCAGTCCAATAGAAGAGAAGCTTTGCATCGGAAAGGCAGAAGGCGATAGATGAAGAAGTTCGAAAACTACTTGCCGCAGGCTTCATTTGGGAAGTACTCTACCTCGCTGGTTTGCGAACGTGGTTATGATCAAGAAAGCCAGCAGGAAGTGGAGGATCTGTGTTGACTATATCGATCTTAGCCGGGCATGTCTAAAGGATAGCTTTCCGTTGTCTAAGATCGACTAGCTTGTGGACATGATGTCTGGGCACAGACTGCTCAGCTTCATGGATGCTTTTTCGGGATACAACCAGATCCGCATGGATTCGGGGGATGAAGAGCACACCGTGTTCGTGATAGATAAGGGTATATTGGCTACGAGGTGATACTATTTGGTCTGAAGAACATGGAAGTGACTTACCAGCACCTAGTCAGCAGGGTTTTCAAAGATCAGATAGGCTGCAACATGCAGGTCTACGTCAATGACATGCTCGCTATGAGCAGTCAGGAGGCTGACCACATCACCGACCTGAGAGAGACCTTTGATAATCTTAGCCTTCACTGAATGAAGTTGAACTTGGCTAAATATAACATTCGGTGTCGCAGCGGGAAAGTTTCTCAACTTCATGGTCACTTAGTACGGGATCGAGGCAAACTCGAAGAAAATACATTCGATCACGGACATGAGGCACCCGACTTCAAAGGAGGTTCAGCATTTGACCGATCGCATCGCCGCCCTCAGTTGCTTAATCTCTCGCTCCGTTGAGCGCTGCTTGCCATTCTTTAAAGTGCTACACAAGATGCATGACTTTACTTGGATGGAGTGCAAGGGAGCCTTCGAAGAGCTGAAGTTCTTCGCTTTGCCCCCCTTGCTCTCCAGACCAGAGATCGGAGAAGGAGCTCTTCCTGTATTTAGCCATATCCTCGGAGCCAATCAGCTCGGTGCTCGTCCGCATCAACAAGATGGTACCCAGAAGCCTGTTTATTACGTTAGCAAAGTACTACACAATGCGAAAACCAGGTACATCCAATCCGAAAAAAAAATGTTTTCACGCTTATTGTCTTTGCTCAGCATCTCAGGGTATACTTCCAAGCTCACCTGATTGTGGTCCTCACCGACCAGCCCTTGAGAGCTATGTTGAGCCTGCCGGACACGTCGGGATGCCTGGCCAAGTGAGTGATGAAGCTTAGTAAGTTCGACATCTCGTATCGCCCGAGGCTGTCCTGGCAAGTCCAGGTCTTGGCCGACTTCCTAGTGGAGTGCACATGGGTAGATGGTGACCCAGAGGACCTAATTAGGCTGATGCGACGACCACCCCATGAGGAGGCCACTTGGATTCTTCATGTGGACGGTGCGTCCAACTCAATGGAAAGTGGGGTCAGACTCATCCTCACCAACTCAGACGGAGTAGTCGCTGAGTACGCACTGCTCTTCCTTTTCTAAGCAACAAACAATCAGTCTGAGTATGAGGTGCTGCTCCTAACGGGGTTGAGATTGTCCCGTGAGTTGGGGGTGGAGAGCCCGAGGGTCTTCATCGACTCGTAACTTGTGGCAAGTCAAGTCACTGGCGAGTTTGAAGCTCGGGATCCCATGATGGTAAAATATTTGGACAAGGTGCGCACCTACATGGCAGGCTTTCGGCGCTTTGGCATCTCACATCCTCCAGGAAGAAAATGCCCGTGCAGACACCCTCTCCAGGCTCGTGACCTCGACTGGCTTATTGGGGCGAGCATTCATTGAGTATCTAGAGATCCCCATCATTGTAGTAGCTGATGAGGTCCAGTAGGTCACTTATGAGCCGAGCTGGATGGACCCTTATGTCAAATACATAACCGAGGGGGCCCTGTCCAATAATTGCTTGGAAGCCAGCCTCATGAAGTAGAAAGCTATCCAATTGGTGCTAGTGGACAAGCAGCTCTACAGGAAGTCCTATTCCTATCTCATATTGAAGTGCCTGAGGCTTTTGGAGGCCGTTCACATCCTCCAAGAGATCTACGAAAGTATCTGCGGAAATCACATGGGGAATAGAACCTTGGCCTATAAAGCCCTTAGGCAGGAGTATTATTGGGACACCACGCAAGAGGACGTGTCGAGTTTGTGCGAAAGTGCGATTGTTGCTAGCGGCAACCCATATCTAGCGGCAGCCGGCCACACCGCTGTCCCAACTCTCTTCTCCCTAGCCGTTTGTCCAGTGGGGAATGGACGTTTTGGAGTCGTTTCCATCGGCATCTGGCCATTAAAAATACCTGCTCGTCGCCATCGACTATTTCACCAAGTGGATGGAGACAGAACCCCTAGCACAGATAATCGAACACAAAGTAAGATCCTTTGGAAGTTTGTCATCTGTCGTTTTGGGCTCCCTCATATCGTCATCATAGACAACGGACAACAGTTCGACAACCAGACATTTAAAGAGTTCTGCATTGACTTGAACATGTCATCGGTTCATGTTGGTAGGTCATCCACAAACCAATGGAGACAGAGGTGACGAACCAAACGATCCTCCGAGATCTCCGTACTAGGTTGGATGAAGCCAAGGGTAGGTGGATGGAGGAGCTCCCTAGCATGCTGTAGGCGTGCCATACTACGTCTCAAGTTTCGACCAACGAAATGTCGTTCAACCTGGTCTTCTGTACCAAGGCGATAATATCAATGGTGGTTGGCCTTCGAACGTTATGGGTAGAATAGCTCGAGTCGAGCAACCCTGCATGGCTGCTTCTTAACCTTGACCTGCTAGACGAGACGAGGGACAAGGCCCGCCTTCGCATGGTCGCGTATCGGCAGCGGGTGGCTTGGTATTATAACTTGCGTGTGAGGCCCAGGTTCTTTCGTCTGGGAGACCTTGTCCTGCAACGGGCAAAGATTTTCCGGCTGACCAAACGTGGCAAGCTATCCCCAAATTGGAAAGGCCCCTATCGGGTAGTCGAAGCACTGCATCGAGGAGCATATCGGATCACCAAACTCGATAAATCTCGCGGACATGGATGGCGAGAACCTGAGAATGTACTATCGGTGATGTATATTCTCTGTCCAAAAATGGAATAGAGTTACTTTTTGATTAAACTTTTTGATCTCTTTCCTTGGGGAGTGCCTATCCATCTAACACGGAGTTCGATGAAGCCTGCGGGGATGCTTTATAGTACCGTTCCTTCAGACGAAATGCTCCATAGCACCCGTGCCTATCCGTCTGACTTGGAATCAAGCGAAGCCCAACGGGATGCTCTACAGTACTGTTCTTTCAGACAGAATGCTCCATAGCACCGTGCCTATCCGTTTGATCTGTAATCAGGCGAAGCCCAACGGGATGCTCTACAGCATCGTTCCTTCGGACGGAATGCTCCATAGCACCTGTGCCTATCCATCTGACTTGGAGTCAGGCGAAGTCCAATGGGACACTCTACAGTACTGTTCCTTCGGATGGAATGCTCTATAGCACCCGTGCCTATCTATCTGACCTAGAGTCAGGTGAAGCCCAACAGGATGCTCTAAAGTACCATTCCTTCACATGGAATGTTCTACAGCACCCGTGCTTATCCGTCTGACCCGAAGTTAGATGAAGCCTGTGGGGACGTTTTGCAGCATCGTTCTTTCGGACGGAATGCTCTACAGCGCCCTCACCTCTTTGCCCGGTCGGTAACTAGGCACGATTTTATGAGCCCCCTCGTGGCGTCATTACTCCGGATGGCTTGTTTCATGGTGCTGTCCTCCACCCATCTCGCTTGGAACTTGGCGGCGTTCGATAAGGTGGCTGTAAGGGTTCGAAGAAAGAAAGGGAAACGACAAGAAGAGGAGAGAAAAGGACAATACTAAGACAATGATTTCATTTCTGTTAAAGGGACATTACAAAAGGAAGAGCCCTTTGACAAGCCCGAGGACTTTACAAAATTTTCTAAGTTAGAAACTAAGTACATTGGAGGCGGCAGTTATGTTTCGGAATTCGGAGTTGGGACCCCACCGGTCTTGAGAGCCTCCACGGAAGCGTTGATCATCGCCTCCATCTTAGCCATCACACGCGTGACGGTCTCCCGCATCGAGCCTGTTGGCCTATCGATCTGGTAGTTTCCATGGATTGGGGCTCCTGGGGGGTTCAAGTCGGCCTTAGCCTTGGCGACTTGACCAGCTCCGGCAGGCTCGTCTTGGGTGGCAGCATCCACTCCTTCCACCTTTTCAGGCTTGTTGACGATGATGTCCTTCAGGTCGGGAAGATGGAAGGCCTGTGCGATCTTCCTCTTGCATTTTTCGAAATCCTTGTAGAAGACATCGCAGACTGCTTCGTTCACCTCATCCTTGAATTCTGCAGATGCCTTGTACCGTATGATCACCTGAGACGCCTCTTCCCTAGCCACCCTGACCATCGCCTCGGCTATTATGGCCTTCTCCTTGGCCACCCTGGCCCTATCTTCGGCCAACTTGAGCTGCATTTGAAGAGTGCGGATCTGCCTCTCTTGGCGGATCGACTTGGCGACGGCCTCGGCGAAGTGGTCCTTTAGGAGGGTGATGTACTTCTTAGCGATATCTACTTCACGATCACTCACCCGCTCCTCGAGTTCGATGACGGAGTCGCATAGTCCCGGAGCTCGGCCTCCAGCTCCTTTATTCGTGCCTCATGGCACTCCACTTGGTCTGCCAGGACCCTAGCCTTTGCCGATGCAATGTCAGCCTTGCTTGGGACTTCTCTTCTTGCTCGACCAGCTGTTGGCATGCCTTTTTGATGAGAAAGGCATTCTGGATGACCTGGAGATAGGAGATAGAGCAAGAAGGTTAGCCAGCCTCTCCATCTCTTAAACCCTAAGCTCGTTGGAAGTGTAGAGGACTTACCACAAGGAGTTGGGGGAAGATCCCGGTGATGGTTTCGCCCACGATACGGTTGCTTCGTTCCCTTCGATCTTGGGGCTGCAAGATGAAGTCGAACAGTTTCTTGGAAAGCCCGGCATCGAGGGTGATCGACGCGTGAGGCGGCACAGTTATTGACGTTTCCACCATCCCGGGTCGTGAAGTAGTCGTCGTGGAAGGGCCTGCCGGTGCTAGGCCCGGAGGTTGCACCCCTGTCGTTGTAGGGGACGCGGGTGAAGTCAGGAGCCTCTCCGGCTCTGCTAGATTGCCCGCTTTGGGGGATGGCGACATAGGCAAAATCTTGAGAAGGATTGGCTGGGGCTTTGGGGACCTTTCCCTCGGCTCCGTGGCCTCGCTGACTTGCGGAACAGTGGCCCCGGCCACCTCTGCTATCGGTGCCAGAGCCTTTCTTGCATCCTCTTCATGGAACCTCTTCACCGGGTTCTCACGAGGTTTCCCCGTCGACATTCGCTTCTAGGTTATCTATCAGATTTTGTCGACCGAGAATTTCATGTTTGCACTAGCAAAAGAACCTGGTTAGTCCTCAGAAACCATCAGAGGAAGTGTACCATAGCCCTTACCTAAAGCTCGGACTGGGATAATTCCGGCATCGAAGAGGTTTTGCTAGAGACCTAGGTTTCACTCGCGGGGAATCCTCAAGGTAACAAGTTGGTTGTACACCTCTCGGTCAGTAGGCTCCACAGAGGCGTTTTGATTGGAAGACCTATCGAGGTCGCTCCAGATCTAGTTAACCCCGTCAATGGAAGCAAAAAGGTACCGGTTCTTTCACTCCTTGATCAAGGTAGGCAGTTCGAAGTGTAGGATCTCCGGTCGAGGCATGATGAATCACCACCCCGTCTTTATGGGGTGACGTTTCAAGATGAAGAGGGTCATGAAGAGGAAAAATTGTGAAACTATGCCATGAAAATGGCATAGGACGATGAAAGAACAGACGATCCTGAAGGAGTTAGGGGTGAGCTGGGCGGTGACCAATCCGTAGTTGTCTAAGAAGGACAAAATAAAAGGGTGATGCAGAAAACGGAAGCCTGCGAGGAAAAAGTCCTTGTACAGGGCAATCCTACCTGGCTCGCCCGAAGTTACCCTTTCATTCGGGCCCGGTGCCAAGATCCAGATGGTCTCTGAGATCCTGTATGTCCCCTAGAGGAGAAGGGCGTTTATCCTGGTCATTGTTGAGATGGCGCCCGACGGACCTGCTAGGTCCAGGTTCGAGGATGCCGGGGGAGGAGGAAGGATAAGTATGCTAGGGCTACCCACTCGGTGAGGCCCTTGAGTGACCCTAAAGGGGATGTCCTCGCTATCCGAGTGAGGAGGCCTAGTCCGAGGCGACTCTGCAGCACCCGGGACCTAAGGCATGCTCCGGGATCGGTGGTCACCCTCGGAAGAACTCATGACTGCCTAGAGGATAGGAAAAGGAAAGGACCTGGGCGAGTACAAGGAGACCTAGGACCGTGAAGAACACCCTCCCGGGACAAACCAGGAAGGATGGGAAGAACAAGGAGGAAGGACTAATCTGAAGGAGGCAGGGGTTCGAGGTTTTAAATCTGGTTAAGGAGCCCCCTTCTCTTTTCTCTCTTCTCTGTAGTTCTCCAAAAAAGCAACAGAGCAAGGAGTCTGTTCGAGATTTTAAATCTGGATAAGGAGCCCCCTTCTCTTTTCTCTCTCTTTTCTCTGCAGTTCTCCAAAAAAGCAACAGAGCAAGGAGTCTTCTGGAAGAAGACGGAGAGCCCCTCTTGAAGCCATGCCTAATGGTCGGATGCAACTCTCCCCGTATCAACCGATTGGATTCTGGCACGTGGCAACATCTTGTCTTGAGGGGAGTATTGGATCACGGATTGCTGCATCGGGGGATGCGATGACATCATTTCGAACCATCGTTCTCCCATATGCGTGGTGGCTCCCTATCGATGGATGGGGTATGCGGAACGCCAGGGGTCACAGATATTAAATGCTGGACCATAGGGCCTTCCACGTCAACAACATCGAATTACTCCTTTCGTCTCGAGCCTGGAAGACCATAACACGCTCGGGGCTCGGGAGTAGGAGGCATTTAATGTGGGCTAAGTGCTAGCTTGGCACTAGCAGGCCCCTCGACGGAGCTGGGCCCCCAGGCCAAGCAGGGCTCCGGGCTGGCTAGTCCTTGACCGAGCTGAGTCCCGGACCGAGTGGAGCTCCAGGTCGGCATGAGTCCCTGATCGAGCGGAGCTCCAAGTTGGCATGAGTCTTTGACCGAGCTGAGTCCCGGACCGAGCAAAGCTCCAGGCCGGCAAGAGTCCTAGGTCGAGTTGGGCCTCGGGCTGGCTAAAGTCCCTGGCTAGGTCAAACCTTAGGTCAAGCAGGCCGCAGGCCTAGGTGAACCCCCCTGCAAGTCATGGCGAGCAACAAGTCGACAAAGACTGCCATCCCAACGGAACGTGTATGACCCACTGGATTCTGATGCGACTATGGGAAATTCTGATAACCACGATGCGGAGGTGTGGTGTCACCACCTCCGTCGGATTCATGGCAGCAGTTAGGAAGGTACACTCTATAAGGGAGTGCTCTATCAGGCTTTTAGACTCTACAGGGGAGTGCTCTGCTAAGCTTCTAGACCCTGCACTCGGCATCGTCTTTCATACAAGTAAGAGGGACCTCTGGCCAAGGTAAGAGGCAAGCAACCCCCTGTTTACTTATAGAGAGATTCTCACTCTTCTCTCCGCGGCGGTTCAAGCCACCACGAGAAAGAGCTATTGCCCTCGATCGCCATACTAGAGCGTCGGAGTGTCCTCGCTGGTGCCCCTTGCCCGAGCTCTCTTTTTTGTAGGCCAACCCTCTGGGTTTAGGGCATAAGGAGTGCGAAAGCTGGTCTTCTCTGGGACACCAGACGTGACGTCCGGATCCACCGAAGCTGCAGGCGAAGGCGATCCCGGCAGTAACATTATCAATTCTCGTTTTTAAATATGTTAAAAGGTTTTGTTTAGTTATTGATATGTAGTAAGGGTGTAAATGAGCTTGAGCTATAGGCTTAGCTTGAGCTTGAGCTTATTTAATTTTGAACCATAACTGAGCTGCTCACGAATAGCTTCTTTTAAGAGATTTGATGAAAGCTTGAAGTCCCTCGAGGCTTTCATATATTTGTTTAGGTACTGTGGTTACCCTTGAATCCTATTTGTTAAATCGAGGCTTTCAGATCTTGAGGATTGGTAACTTATTGATGGCTAGTTGGTGTGGTGCAATCCTCAACTAGGGCTAGTAAGCCTTGATACACCTTGGTACAAATGAGCAAAATAAAAGTATGCTGAGCAGTAATGGGGTTGATACACCTTGGCATGGTGGGAATATTCCTTGAAACACCTTGATACAGGCAATATGACATGATGTGCATGGACCACTTTACCCTTTATATTCAAATGACCATTATGCTAAGTATTGGCCAATACGGCACTGGTATGCACAAGATCTTAACCCTTAACTAAAACATGTTCTTTTTTCTATGCATACTACAATGTTTCTGAACCAATACTGGGTACCAGTTAGGAACCAGGCCAGAGTGGTATGGTATTGTACTATATCAATTGGTGCCAGTTGATGAGAAACAAGAGAAGGCATAGGCATGGCCTTTCTCCTCTGTTTTAACCTGTGATAGACCTGAAACTAGAAGGAACTGGTCTGAGGTGAGTTAAACTGAGCAAAATAGGACAATTTCTCTTGGTTTGGAACGGTTTAGTTGCTGGCTTGCCCCTAACTGAAACTAGGAACCTTCCTGATTCTGCATCACTACAGTTTAGTATAACCCCCAAATGGGCGGTTTGGGATGGTTTTGCATTCCTTTTATATTATACTAAGTTTAACAAAATGAACAATAAAATAATTTTTTTTTTTTTGGCAAATAATAACTAAATGGTTTGTGATAATATTATTTAGTTACCTGTTGAGCTCAATTGAGCTGCTTGAATAAGCCAAGCCTAGCTCTAGCTCTGCTCATTTACTAATCAAAATGGTAGAACTCGAGCCAAACATGAGCTATTCATGAATAGCTCACTTTGTTCAAAAGCCTAGTCCTCGGGTCCTAAAAATCCTCATTTTCTGGCTCCAGCCTGTTTTTGATCCTTAGATTTTTATTGAGGACTGTTGACCCACATTTATCTTAAAGTAGCTGGAAAAATATCTAAAAGATATATAAATGAAATCCAAGTCGGTAGTTCTTTTATTGAAGAAACCTGCTTTTGCTTCCTTGACAAAAACCTTTAGGTCAGGCATTCTTAATAACAAAGTGACAGCTACATTCTTAGATTCCTGCTTATTACTTAAGGAACCTACATTTGTATTCACCCTCTTGTTTTTTATGCTTTTATAAGAAGCACATTCACAAGCATATTCTGAACTCTATGCCAGACATACCTTTAAGAAAACATTTTGCCACTTAGAACGTTTCGGAAAGTATGATTTGAAGCTATCTAGGACTAAACCACTATGTTATTCATTTGTTATCTTAATAAACATCAGCCTAGAGTTATGAATTACGCCCACAAGCATGCCATTTTATGTGGATTTAGTGTGCATGTTGTGTATTAAATACATTTTATTAAAATCCCTTGTGGAGCATAATTTATGATTTGATATGATTATTTTATACATGTGTGTCTGAATACAGATTTATTGTGGCTACCGGATCAAATTACATCTTGATCTTACAAAGTAAATGACTATAATGCCCTCATAATCTGCATCACCAAGTGATGGCAACTTGGATATGCTGGTCTTTCCTCTGATGAAGTAATTTTGTTAAATTTTCATATAGTTGTTACATCAATCATGACATCAGGAATGGATACTCGTGCTAAATAGACATTACACCAACTAATTGTAGGGTTCAAATTTAGTCTATCGAGTGCTTTATATCTTAGGTTACATGTAAATTAATTGGTGGCATTCTTCAACCTTTTTTGTTTTTACATGAACAGGTTATTGAACAGTTGCTGCCTATGCAAAGTGAAGACTACAGACAGTTATCTTGTTTTCTTGATATTCAAAGCTTAAAGCTTATATTCTTAGTAATCATGTAGTTCTCCGTTTTGAGCTGTGATGGTTTGCCTGAGATGTGTCCTCATATGAAACGACGTTACTTATGGTAGATTTGTTTTTCTATATATTATTTCTTTTTCGGCTCAGTGCTTCAATGGGATGTGTTGCTCAACTTTTTATGAATTGGCGGTGAAATTTAGAGAGCACCCAAGACGTTGGTATCAATGATTATGGGCATTTTTTCCTTTAAATGGTAATGGTAGAAAAGCTAATCATTTTGTTGGAGGCATTGTGAAACAGGGTTTTACTTGTTGGAGCTTGTAATCCCTGGAAAGTTAATAAACTTATTTTGCCCCTGCATATCAAGCGTAGCTAAAGCAGGTACATAATATTTTTGGTTGCAGGACTGCATATGATGAGGACCGCTGTGGCTCTCATTATAATGTTGAAATTGGTTAGCAGTTAAAGCCTTTGCCTAGTCTAACTGTTGTTCTGGATGCTTCATAATAATTATTTGCGGGCACAAATATTTTTCTTGTTTTGGGTTGTGTTTGGTGCATTACCGGATGATCTAGGAAGGTAAAATAGATTATCAATAATATAGAATACCACTAATATAAATTATTTTGTTCGATAATACACAGATATTATTACACAATATAAAATTAAAATTTTAAAATATTATTAAATTAAATATATATTTTATTTATTAAAAATATTTTTTATATTTTATTTATTTATTAAATTTTTATATTTTATATTAAAATATAAAAAATATTTTTAATAAATTTAATATAAAAATTATATATTAAATATAATATATAAATATATCAAATAATATATTATATTATTAAATTTAATATAATATAATATTGTTTAAAAGGAAAGAATAATATTATTTAAATTTTTTTTTGAAATATGGTAATCTGAATTATCATTCGTTCCGGAGATAATCCAAATTATCTTTCGAAGGTAATTTAGGATGTCTTTTAAAAATTAATTCAAATTATCAGATAATCTGGATTATCATAAAAAAAAATATTAAATATAATAATATAATAATTTTTTTAAAAATTATGATTTAGATTTAGATCGTCTATTATCAAATATAACTTTAAAAATTGAGCGAGTCAAAATTAAGCCATATTCGCGTGCCATATCAAATTATTTGGCTGTTCATAGATTTCCTTTTCGACACTCAAACCATTGCTCAATCTCCAGCCAGAAAAAAAAAAAAAAAAGAAACGCTTCAAAACATTGGATGAAAAATTGTCACTAGTTTGATTGCTCTCCTTCATGGAAAGACCGCTTCCAGGTTGATCTCCTGTCGTCTCCAGAGCAAGTTGAAGTCACAAGACCCATCAACCTTCCATGTCAAATGGTTCCCCGTAGCTGAGAATCGCACACGTAACCTTTTCTCTACCACATCTTTCAGACCTCAAGAAAATGGAGCGAACAGGAGAATAACAGACGAGCATTCAAGTCATCATGGATTGAAGAGAAACTTATTCGAGATAAGCATTTATGCCTGCTTTCATTGGCACCTCCAGACATCCTAGAGCAACATGCAGATCTCACCTCTAGCAGATATAAGCACACAACCCCTTACTATGATATTCCAAATGGACCCAGCTTTGGGTTGACCATCACAAGAAGATGACTACTACAGCAGCAACAACTATCAAGAAGTGGATCTCAGAACAACAAATAAAATAAAATACCTTCATCGGATGATACATTTTGTCATTAACAATTAACAATCCGGAGAAACAGAACACTATTAATAAATAAATAATAAATATATATATATATATATATATACTGGTACAGCTCCTGAATATGAAAGGCGAGTCAAGCATTTGTGCAACTCCAGAATACTAACTAGGCTAAACGTTTATCACTTATTGTCATCCACTTGAGAACGAACACAGACTAGAAAAGAATACGAACTACCGAGTAGAAATCACATTGACCTGTATGGGTTGAGTGATGGGTTTGTCGTTAAAATTAATGCTATCAAGAATCAGACTTCTCAGGAGGGCTCCCAGCAAGCCATCCCCACACCCCACCAGAACTCTGCCTCTGTTTTGTACTCAAGGCTGCCTGTTCGGTAGCAGCCTTCTGTCGTTGAAGCAGCTCCACTTCCTTCTGCAATGTCTCCATTGTCTGTAGCTTCTGGCGTAGCTCTGCGACATCAACCTGTAAATAGTACCATTTTGGCATGTTAGATTCTGTGCATATATTTCCTCACCAGAAATAGCACTTCTCAGCAGAGAGATTTTCAAACATTCTCTCTAAAAATCATACAATCAAAGATGAAAACTTGCACTTTCTGGATATACATTTCATTCTGGTCAAAAAGGGAGATATTTGAACGATGAATAATTAGTACAATATGGCCACAGAAGCAGAGTTCACGTCCAAATTTATTTGTATGATGTCATCACAAAAATCCATTCCCAAAAGGAGATGGCTCCTGCTATCTTTCCATTACACGATCTATTAGCTATAAATAACCGATAACTTGCTCTGTTTAATTATTTTCAAGGTCGGTTCCTGGTTTCCAAATAGCAAACTCCTTATCATCCACAATAATATAATAGAAATAGGCAGGGCTGCCTCCTGGCTCCCTCAAGATAAACTTGTATTTGTTGGTAATGGTGACCTTGGAATGCATGAAGAAAGTGAAAGGCTCATGTACACTTACCATCTTATCCATGTGATATCTTCCCTATGGAAAGAACAAATCAGTCCAAGGGATCATGCAACAAACATAGTTTCTACAACCCCGAAATTATGGGATACTGTGATCCAAGGATTCATGTCTCGGCGGGACGTCTCGGGACGTCCCGTAGGACACCGGAACGGGATACTATCTCATGTGTTGGGACATAATGTCCCGTCAGTATCCCAACATCACAATCGGGACATCTTGGAACATCCTCTATCCCGAGTGTCGGGATGGGACAGGATGCCAATACATTCCATTCTATGAAAAAATCAGGACAGCCCAGTCCCACAGGATTTAAAACCTTGCTATGATCATTGAGGTACCATATTATGCCAATCCACCAAGTATATAACAGGCTGTACCAATAAGGTTGGGCACAGCAAAAGGTCACATATATATATATTTAAAAAATTCGATTGAGTTTCAGTTTGAGTTTTCAAAAAACTGATTCAAACAAACTCAACCTGGCCTATGTGTACATATACAAATATAGATATTCAAACTGTCCTAACCCAACCTAACCTGACCCATATATGTCTATATATAAAGCTCAATTTTTTAATTTTTTTCTTATATTTTCTTTCATATATAAAATAGAATATCGACCGGATAAACCGAACTAGACCAAATTCTTTGGGTTTTTTCAAGCAGTTTTTTATAGATGGTCTGTTCGATTTTGATTTTAGAAAGAAAATTTAAATCAGTTCGATTTTGGATTTAGCTCCAAACACATCCAACCCAACCTGTGCACAACCCTAGTTGATGTCAGGCATGGCAATATGTACACGCCAACTATCAAGTACATCAATCATGAACCTCATGGTCTCTATCTGTTTCTAACAATTCCCTTATCATCAACTCCATTGAAATAACAAGTGAAAATGATGATTTAATGTCTAAACAGGCCCTACATCAAGCTTTTAAAGAAAACAACCCAGCATTCTCACTGCTTTAGGTTATTTTGCATTGTCAGCCAACTTTCCCAATTGATGAGTAGCGTTAATGATGTATAAGGACTCCTTTTGGTCTCAAATCAACAACCAATATAAGTTACTACTTTTCTTAGGGTCTTAGTAAATTTTCTTAAATGGTAGCATGCATTTTTCCTTGAAGGTAGGAGTTGCAAAACAGGACATATTAATTTAACAAAGAATTGAATCTCTTGTGTGGAGATTGACCACATAATAATCCCAAATCAACTTGTCCATTTTGCATTATTTGGCATTAGACTCGAGACATTTTCCATTAAGTGATTTTATATTGAAAAGACTAAAGAGAATGAATGCACGTTGCAAAGACATGCCAGAGTACTTCATTTATATGTGGGGTAACGAGCTTTCCAAAATTGATCAGTAATTTAAAATATACATTTTGAAGACTAGCAAGGAGTAAAAAGACTTTAAGTGGTTGGACCAGCATTAGACAAACTATCCCAAACCAGGCAATTTAGGGCGTGCTGAACCATATCGGCAGCCCACTGGTATAGTTCTAGTGTAAAATTTGGAACACCAGCAGTAGGGAAAAGGTAAGAGGAAAAAAAAAGGAAGAGGGGAAGGGAAGGGAGAGAGATCCTCCAGAGGTCTAGTGCACTTTCTGGAGGGCTAGCAAGGAGGGGGAGAGAAAGAGAGATGAGACGGAAGGAGAGAGGAGAGGGAGATAGAGCCTCTAAGGCTTTGTTTGGATAGCCTTCATTAAGGGAAGAGAAGGGAAAGGAAAGGGAAGGGAAGTGAAATATTATTCTTGTTTGGATAGTCCTCATAAGAGAAAAAGGAAAGCTTAGCTATTAGAAACTTTCCCTTCCTTCCTAATTCCCCCAAATCGGGGGGATTGAAAACTTAGCTTAATCAAGGGGAGGGGAGGGGAGGAGAGGGAAAGGAGCATCCTTTCCCTTCCGTCATTTTTTCTAAAATTAATATCCAAACAAGGGAAAGGTAAACCCTTCCTTTCCTTTCCCTCTTGATCCCTCCATCCAAACAAGGCCTAAAGGCCTACCGAGGCTTGTGGAGGCTGGAGTCGATCGATCCAAATAGGGTTGGAAGTACCTATTTTGATTTTTTGTAGGAGGGGGTATTGCGGGAAGTCGGTAATGGCAACAAGTTTGTTGACTTCATTGAGTTAGCAAAAAAAAAAAGTAAAATTGCAATCGAAACAGGGGTGATTGCCTTTGTTTCAATAGACAAAAGGCGGGGAAAAGGAATTGGGCCTCGGCAGCCTTGCAGCGACTACCACCAACCTCTCTACCCTGAAACTTGTCTCCCTCCCCCCACCCCCTCCCAGCACAAAAAAATTGTCTCTTGGTTTCGAGTTCCTCGCTCCTCTGCGGCCCTTTGGCAGTCACCAATGGCATCTCCACGTCTCCCACTCTTTCTTTTCTTCTCTTCGATTCTCCCTTTCCCTCTCTTTCTTTACTTTATTGATTCAGGCCCGGAACGGAATGATATGCCAGTATACTGAACCATAACACCAGTCAATCAGCATAGGGTCCGAATTTGGCAATGCAAACCTTGGATCGGACCGCTATCAAAAAGCTAATTTCCTATCCAAGAGATAATATCTGCCGACAAGGATGTTTGTTTCACTTGGTGAGCAACCCTATGCAAGCAAAAATGGATAAATCTAGAAGACATGAATTTTGGGTTTATCCTTGAATTCTCCAACTAGCATCTACCATGCCATTGAGGTATACCAAGCCTAGCATCGCATCTGAATGGGTTAGGAGAAAGCAAGGTTAGCATGGTAGTAAATAGGGGAATGTATCAAGGGAGAATGGGTAAGTAAAAGAGACCAAAAAGTTATCATGTCATTCTAATTTTAGAAAACTAAAATCCAGCTTGTGAGGTTACAAAAATATCAAATCAAATGCTGGTCTAACATGATTGATGCTTGACACTTTGACTTTGATTCCTATCAGTGTTCTTACTTGGCTGACCTACTCACTTATGGAGGATCATGGGCCTACTTCAGTTTGATCAGACTAGAATGGGTCAAATCTGGTCAGCCGCTATCTGATATGCAAAGATGTAAGTACAAAGAGATCTGCACGACTCCCTTAAGAACCAGGTTGGTTTAACTGTTGCCTACTCTAATCTGGTCATGTCGATTAGCTTCTCTAGAGACATTTGCTAAATCCAGTTGCTATAACAGACCTGACTCAACCAAATTGTTTTTCCCTTTCACATTGAGAAGTAATTTACGTCAAATTGTAAGGATAGAAATTCATTGGTAACAATGGGCCATTTACTCTTTTAAAACTGGGATGCCTTTTAGGCTTGTTTTTCATGCTGATGCACTAAATGTGAAGTCCAAGAAGAGGACTATTGAATCATATTATTTGTAGATAAATGAGAGAATGCCCATATGTATCCCTTTCATAACCTTGCAATAGTTAAAAGGTGATGCATAAATAGGATACAAGGTGGATGAAGATGAACCTTCCCAATGTAATAAAATCACTTGGCTTCATTTAGACTAAAAGGAATTTCATCTATAAAAATAAAAAAACATATCATATGAGTGTTAGTAACGTGTATGGCCTAAAAGCATAAGTTGAGAAGATGAGTATGTTTATGAAGACTACAGTTAAAAATGAGTACGTTAGAAAAAGTATGAAACAAAAATATGGCACCATGGGAAAATTATTTGAGATGGTTTATATGTGCAACATAGGCTGGAAGAACAATAAAGGATAAATATTCAAAAAAAAAAAAAAAAAAGTAGACCAAAGAACTGGAGGTATGGGAGATGAGTGGAGAAACTTCTAGTTCCACAATATCTGAACTAATAAAACCATAAGTACAGTAGGACCCATACAGCTGATCGGTGTTTTGAACCGTTTGACCTTGCCCAACCCATTTTCTTGGCTGGGTCATGAGTCAATGGTGCAAAGAGGGACAACCGTGAGTCAACCATTTAAAATCCCAATGCCCCAAACTTCTCTTTCAAGAGCAAGAAACCCCATCCCAAATTTGGCTCCTTTCATCTTAAATCCTTAACCCCCATTTTGTTCTAAAGAAGCAGGACTCTCATTTCCTTCATCATCTCAAATTCTACTGACCTCATCCCATCCATCTTAAACCCCTAGGTTGCTGGCAATCTGGATGCTCTCATTTCTTTCATCATCTCAAATTCTGCTGACCTCATCCCATCCATCTTAAACCCCTAGGTTGCGTTTGGTAGCTGACAATCTATCCAGATTGCCAACAATTTAAAAGAGCCCCACCACATTATTACATTTGGTAAGATTTTTTTGATAGCAATCCAACTTATTATCTCCCAGGCAATCTTTTGGATAATAATACCCTCCCCTTCTTCCTTCCTCCTCTTCCGCACTTCCCTTCGGCGACCCCTCCATCACCCATCGATGGCACGCCCATCGACCGAACAAGAAAGGGGCACCATCTCCATATAATATAATATATTTATATTAAATATATATAATACAATATATATTTATATTATATTATATTTAATAATATAATATATAAATACAATATATTATTTAATATATTTAAATAATATATTACTATATTACCTATTTATTATATAAATTCTTATATTAAATTTATTTAATTAAAAAACTTTATTTTTATAAATAAAATATAGATTTAATTTAAAAATATTTTAAAATTTGGTTTTATATTATATCCATGTACCAAATATAATAACCAGCATTACCTACAATCTACATTACTGGCAATCCACATTATCCTTCAAGATTGTCTGGCAATGCACCAAACTTTACCCTAATGTTTACTCCTTTATCTCAAACTCTATTGATCTTGATACCTCAATGATGGATGCCCCAAATAAGGGCATATATCTAGTCATGGAAATGATCTGCATCAATCGTTTATCCCATGACCAATGATCCTACATCAATCTCACCAAGCTCTCCTTGCCACCATTCATGATGTTGATTTCCTTTGCCCTAAGCATCCATAGCCATCGTCTCTCTGCTTTGATGGTGAAACCTCCTCTCCTCTCTCCACCCCCTCCCCTCAAACTCCAAAAAGCCCCATTGTGGCCCCTCTCTCCTGCTTTATCAATGTGTCAAACCAAACCATGCATCACTAGAGCCTCAAAAGAAGAGAGGGGAAGAACAGCCTAGAAGAAGGTTGACATTTTTTCCTTTTTTTAAAATAGTCAAACAATCTAGGTCAAAGCCAGTTTGACAGGGTGGTTCGAATAATTTAACCATACAAATCACCAGTTGGTTGCATTTTGAAAATTTATGGGTTTCTGGTGGCCTAATCTGCCAACACTATCCAGTGATGGGTCTCTAAACATTGTAACTAACACTGGGGGGCACCAACATGTTGTATATGCCATGTAAAATATCAATGCACTAGAACATTACCAATATATGTGATGACATATGCTGAAATAATGGTTCAATTCCACTAGAAAAAACTGAATTCTTCTCATATTATCATGATGGATTAGTACAATCCGGTATTTGTGAAACTAGTCATCTTTTATTTGTGCCACCAAAAATCTTGAAGCATTGGTCTCCAAAAGGCTGATCCATGTTTTGATCCATTTTAGCCAATAATTATTTTGAACCAAAAGATTTCCAAGACAGATAAGCTTCAACCTATATATTCTCCATTTTGTTATCCAACTACCATTCCTAGAACCTAGTAAAAAGTCAAATAAAAATATATGAAAAATAGCCACTGAAGGAAGAGGCAAATTGTGTTATATTTGCAGCTCTTCTGTTGGGAGGAGGTTTCATTCTTTAATCTCCCCAAGTTTTTAGCATGAGAAATTCCTGCATCATTACTATAAAATAATTTCTGGAACTTCCACCATGATTATCAAGAAATACAAGCAGAGGAAAGAGGTGGTCAGTTATTCAGGGGAAAAAAAAAACTATCATGGTTGGGGTAGCTTGCACTACAAACTTTATGATATAAACATGCATTCTTTTTTAGTTCAAGATACTATAGTGTAGCTTGCAAGTTTAGGTGAGTCAGAGCATTTAAAATTACATCAAAGACAAGCAGTAAACCCTGACAAAAAAAAAAAAATCAATAAAAGTGAACTTGCATTATACATGCCTCAAGTTTGAAACACCTTGACTGCTCAGCAGCAAGCTGGCCACGAACCGATTGAAGCTCCTACAAAGTTCACACAGAGAAAAGATAAAGCTACTTTTCTGGGTAAATGTTCTGAGTTTTTTGTGAGGTTATGCCCTCCTGATCTATATAAACAATAGAAAGACAAACTGGAAATATCAAGTTGTGACACCATTACTGAAAATTTATTCTTAGAATCTGCAGTTCCAGAACAAAGCATCAAATTAACAAACCTAAACAACAAGCAGATCCAGCATACCTCTTATAACACCAAGAAGAAAAAAAAAGGAAAAAGCTTAATGAAGTATAAACAGAATCAGTGCCTAAGTGGCATGGAACATCCACCTAGGACTTTTCATGTTTGAAATGCAGGAGAAAAAAAAAACAAATTTCATTAAAGAAAGAGCAATGAAGTACAAATGAAACTTGCCTTCATAAGTTCTGAATTCCTAGTCTCTGCTTCAGCTCGCTCGTGCTTAAATTGGAGGGCTTGCAATTGTTCCTTGTTAAGCATTGCTTCTAATTCCACTTTGTCTGCCTTGAGTGCTGCTACCAGTTGTTCACTTGTTTCCTCACTTCTGATATTCTAAGAATAAAGGATGTAAAATTAGAAAGGACTGACATCTCAAAAATCCTGAAAAAAATAATTAGAATAATCAATACAAATTTGAACCGACGAACTTAAACCATTTGCATGTTATGTATAAATGCTACGGATATTTTTACATCAACATTTTGCCATTGTTAGCATTATGAGAAAAAGATCTATGCACATGATATACAGATTTATGATCTATCTAGGTCCGTAATTGTTTGGCACAGTAAACTATTCTACTTTTTTATACATAAGCATTAATTTTCAAATGAAAAAGTATATCTAGATTCTTAAGATCAGGGTTTGCCGAACCGAACTGAACCGAACCACCCGGTTCGGCTCATATCGTACCTACCAGCACTGAACTGGGATGATTTGGTCATGGAAAATGGTCTGGATCCCAGACAGTCCGAAAAAGTCCCAAACCGGACTGAAACTGTATGGTTCGGGATGAACCGTGCATTTCAGCCCGGTTCGGCCTAGTTCAGATCTGGTTTGAGTGCCATGCGGGGAGGGACTCAAAGCCTGAAAGGCTCTCAGTTTTACAGAGACTAGTACAGGTCCTGATACTGTACCATAGTAACCATACCATATGCCTAGTGACCGGTATAGGTCCAAGTACCAGTTTAGCATCCTTGTTTAGGATAATATAATTCCACATCAGCTTACCACAAACTCTGGATCACCATTGTCCATCATAATTTCCCTTATTTTTCCATCTTGAGCTGCCTCAATCTCAGGTTCTGCATCCCGACTGGCATTTGTTGTGGGCAGCAGGGCAGCAATACTGTCTGACACAGGCCCCTCTGTAATTTTGGACTGCAAATCTGCTTTGTGGCTTGGTTTAAGCACATAGACCTACACAACAGAAAGCATCTTAGAACAAAAACATACAGACGGAAAAAATATAAGTGCCATGATGATTCTTTACCTCATTACTATATCGCCCATTATATCCTCCAAATGACACAAGAAAATCTTCTCCATTGTAGGTGCTTGGTACCAAACTCAGGCCCTGAAGGGAAAAAAATCCAAACATCAATGACCAAACAAAAACAACTATTCAATCATCCTACCATGTAGGACAGGAGGTTTCCAAAACAGGGAATGTTTTATCCTCCAACCAGGCAAAGCAGTTCATGTAATACTGCAGCTTCTGGATTTTCATAATGACCATGAGCTCATTTCATAATGCATTTGCCCATCTAAGTACAGAAAATGTCCTGCTAATCAATAACTAAATGCAATTAATGGTTTGACAAATTCCTACAATAAATTGCGTTGTCACTGAACATAAAATTAGTGCTTTAGTTTGATGATCAGATTCCAAAAAGGTATACAGTCGAATGGTTAATATGCACAGCCTAGCAGGCAAGGAACTTGTTCATGGTCCATCTAATCTTTCCAACCTTGCAATGTTGTGACTAACATTGCATGGGGTCCTTTTTACCCTTAGTAAGCAAGTTATATAGAATATGTTGCACTTGTATATAAGAACAGCAACATAAATTTTGCTATTTCCTGTTATGTATTATACTTCAGCAATGCCCAAGTTTAGAAACTAATATTTGAAATTTGATGGCATATATATTTTCAGGATTAGGAATCTGATAATTTGCCATATATTTTTCAATTTGGGATTTTACCTTTTGATATTTGTATCAAGTGGCCAGTTTGTTTGACCAGAACCCAGGTATTAAATCCAGGATAAGTGTAAGCCAACCATCGAAAGATGAAATCAACCATGGGCTGGATCACATTTTATAGTAACTGAACTCACATGACATGCATGCTTTCAGTTTTAAAACTTCAATAATAACAATATATAGGATGAAGGTAGTCTCTGCTTTGCTGTTGTTGGCTTGCTCTGAGTTTTCATTTACTTCAGCTACAATTACATCTCTCTAGTTTTAAAGCTTCCAAAACAGAAGGTAGGGGGGTTTCATCTGAATGATTTTATGAAGTTACATGCTGCTGCACAAGAAGTTTATTCTGACTTGATGATATTCATAGTTACATTATATGGAAATATCATAAGGATCTCAAGCTCCAATTAAATGCGAGTATATGAAATAAACAAAACATACCTCACTGGCAAGGGGCATGCGTCCTTGAACAGTGGTAACAACTGACCAAACTAACGTAGACATGTTTAGAACAAGAGTTTCAGAGACCCCTGAAATTAACAAAGTGTTAGTACCAACAAGAAAACTAAAATGAACTTAGCAAGTTTGCAAAAGATCAAAAGTTGCTTTGTTCTTTTACTCTTAAGAAAATATTGATTCATTTTATCTAAATTTTAAAATAAACAACAATACAACCTTTAGTTTTGTCTTTGTTTACAACAATTTACGATCAACTCACTTGATCTACAGAGTCCATGATACTGATAAACAAAAAAATAAAAGCAAGCTAAGAAGTTATCATAAAATATTGCCCATTGTGATTTCCTCGTCAATTGAAACTACTCTTTCAAGGTTCACTTTTGATAAACATGTAAGTATAAAGTTGGAGCTTTCAATCTTGACATAAAATTATCTTGGAAACTAGAGCTGAATTGATACTATCAATGTGGCTGCAAGTATGTGCACTAAGATGTGTGAAAATAAGTAGAAGTTGAAATTTATAGGGGGTATGTAAACATGTTCTTAAATCTTCCTTTTCAAAACAAGCATGAAAAACCTATTTTCCTTTTTTTATAAACATGCATTTATTTCATATAAATAATTGCCAGATATGCCAAGATATCCTACTTTCTGAATCCTGTTTTGTAGAATAAAAAGGTCTTCCACAGGTTTTGGATATATCCTAGATACCTCCTAGATATACTATTGGGGATGAGTATGATCCTTTTTCTAAATAATTTTTTGGACATGATGGACGTTAAATTTTAGAATTTGTGATGCTGATGTCCATTATATGGAGTATGGATTATGATCTATGAATTTAATGACAACTAGATTATGGAATTTGTGGGTGTTCATGTTATTGTATGGAGCAGCACATATGTTATTGACAAAACCCATTTCTTTTATGGATGCTTCTTTCACGTGTATTCAGAAAACATATTTTTATATTACCATATGCTACTCATATGGTATCCAAGTTTTCCAAATTTTGTTGTATGTATTGCACTGTATCAATATTCTGTATGTCAAAGTTTCTTAGGCTGTATGCAATCAACAGTCTAAAGTAATCAGCCTGTACACATTGTGTTTGTGCCCGTAACTGGTCACTGTCTCCACCAAATAGAAAAGATGGCAAAAACCATATTATTCAGTCTATATGCCCCTATTTCCTTTTTTATTATTCTTCTCTCTCAGTTCTCTCTCTTCATTATCCATCTTCTCTTTTGCTATTTTTCCAATTCTTGTTTTACCAGCTACTAAGCAATCCCTATAAGGGACTTTGCTGCTGCCACTACTGGGCAAATGATCTATACGAGGTCTGTAGATGATTTCTACAAGTATTATACCTAACCAAGTGCCTGCATGGGGTATCTACACAACCATGCCATTCAGTAAAAAGAGAGCACAATTTAACATGGACAGATATGTAACATTGCTACAATTTTTTCCAGGATTTTTTTATGGGATAATAGAGTTAATCCTTAGTAGCAAGAAAGTTCTAGTAACCATAATGCACCTGCATCAGAACATCCCAAAATCTCAAACCTCCACCTACTTCCTAAGTTCTACCTTCAAATCTTCTCTAAATATCTCTGCTTCGCTGCACCTCCACTCATACATACTTCCACACTTGGTCCCAATTCTGGCAATTTAGAGTAAACCAACAATTTATAATACTAGAGATATTGTTAGATCGTTCCTATTACAAACCTTCTTTATTATTGATAATTGTCTCAAGTCTCAACCCCTTTCTTTGATTAATAGTTAACAGCAAGTTTTGTAATTGATCTGACCTTTTTATTTAAATTTTCAATGCATGATTTTATATGAATGTTTAAAAACAACCCTTCTTATTAGACATGAGTACAATGATGGGAAGTACATGTGCTACAGCAATACAAATAACATTCTTGCATTTTTTGGTAATGCAGTGGTTTTAGAAAACAATTTGTGTTTTCATATGATCCCCATGATCTTAATTGGATATGCAGACTTCAACCAGCAAAGAGGCCTCAAAAAGGTACCCTTGTGTTCATAATAATCTCAACCGACTGTTTTTATTCAGCCAGGCCACCAATCTAGAATCTAAATTCATATTCTTTACATGATGGCTCCTGCATTGCCCCTATTAGGCCATCAGATAGACAACTTCCCATGCCAAAAGCGTTAAAATGGCCATAAATCTCTAATAAGGCTCTAGGTAGTAAAATTTGAAGAGAATGTCCATAAAATAGATGGCTGAAGTTCTTGTTAGATTTCTTGTACCCTGTCCCATTTCTAACTTTTCTATGACTCTAGGGCTTGTAGGCCAAGCGTGGAAGCACATATTATATTTTTTGTCAGTATGAAAGGAGTTCAGATCTGTAAAGCTTAATTAAATTTGAACCGATAAATCACATCTAGATATACACGTGTATTCAAATGTTGAAACTTGAGAGTGATGGTCATGTTACCTCCAAGGGACAGTAGTTTTGATCTCGTAGGTTGTACATGATATCTTAAATATTTGCAATCTATGTCCTGTAGATTTAGCCAGCTTCCAAAAATGCTCAAAGTTAATTCATGACACGCTAATCTGAAACCAGTTTTTACTTGCAAGACTACATCTACAGACCTTTTCATCATTTTCTGAGTCTAGGACTAAAAAACCTAACTCATATGCATGGTAAAAGTCCCCAAATCCTATTTTTAGGTTTGTCAATTCCAACATTAGTCAATGCTCCTATCCAAAAAAAGGTGCAGCAACATTTTTGAAAAAAAAATGAAAAATTACTGAAAATTTAATAACTTAAATAAAATACCAGAAAGTGCAGACAGAGAAGGTGATCATCAGGAAAATTATTTCCCCAGCAGAAGATAGGTAACCCACTGCATGTCATTTTTAAGAATATGAAAAAGGATACTTTAGACCAGCACCATTAAATAGTTGAGATTAAGTGTTGTTTATGGACCATAGTTGTGTTTATATTTTAATTGCATTTCTTTTTGCTATACGTATTTTCATGCAAAGCCCAGTTCAAAAGTTAATAAATTAAAATATAGAAAAAATAAGTTGTTAAATATGAATAATCACATTTATATACCCAAAAGAAAAAAAAACTCAACAGGAAAAGTGGATGCAAATGGATCAAGAGCTGGAAAAAGCTGAGGATGATCACAGCTACTCACAGATACAAGTACAGAACATAGTCCAAACAGACTAAACCATTTCCCATAAAATGAGACATTTAGAAAGCAGATGCTTCACAAACATACCATTCATATTGTTACCACCACCAACAATAAACCAGTTCTCCCCTACTGTTACACCAGCATGGCCAGCTCGTGGTCCTGGAGATACACCCTGCTGTTTTGGTCTAGACCATTCCATCTGCAGCATAAAATATTATTTAAAAGAAGTGATAGAAAAGGCTCATCTTCTGATATGTTTAAAGAGAAAGTAGATCTTACTGTCTGCAGGTCCAGGACATGCAGATCATTGAAGCATGCGGCATGAGAACCCCCACCAAAAATTAAAAGATACCGTTCTGCATGGCAAGTAGCAGAATGGTCTGACCTTGGAGGAGGAGTGCCTCTGAAAAAAATAATAAAGAATAAGAATATAATTCATCGGTGTGAATATATGCTACAATAATTTCTTAACCTGTTTCATGTTGTGAGCATGATAACCTAACTGTTCAAAAATACAAGGCACCCCCATGCTCCAAAGAGTCTGAGGTTCCAGTTTAACAATATTATAGAAGTTTTAAAAATATGTTAACAGTGGAGCCAAGTTAAATTTCCTTTAATGTGTGCTTTTAGGTTTGTGCTCAAATATTAGGAGACATTCGCGAGGAAATAGTTTGCTGTGTGATTAGACTCTTGAGATTATCTTATCTTAACACACATGGTCTCATACACTTTGCCAAAAAAAGGTATGCCAAACAATCCTGTCTATGTATTACAATCTTTGATCATCAATCATCATCAAGTTCAGTAGTATAGATGAAATTTACTAAAAAATTATAAAGAGAGGAGATGAAAATAAAATTGATCCAGGTGAAGCAATTTGGTTTATGTTAATCAGGTCAACAATCAATAAAAATTTTAAAGAAAAATGGAAGTAAAACAGGTCCGAGTCCATTCACATGGTTTATCTTGATATACTCAAGAACCAATAGTATTGTACGATTATGGCAACAAATGGAAAAGTTTACAGGATAAACAACAAAATGCATGTTATCAACTTAGAAGTAAATGACTAGATGCTGCAGAAAAACTTTGGATCAATTTAGTTAGAAAGCATGCAAAATGGTTATGTACAGATTATCAGACATGTATAAGATTTAACCAGCATTCATGCAGTGGAGAAACCAATTAGTTTCCTATTGCAATAAGCTCCCACCAAGGAATAGTTTTCAACTCCTTTTTTGCAATTGTCTTTAATATGATACTGTTAATATATCATATAAAACCTTTGTCATAATGTCTGTTGATTATCGAGCGTAATTGGTGTTTAACCTTATAGGAGAAATATTGGTGGATGTAGCCATGCATGTCTAAGAAACAATTTACCTTAAAAACAAACAAAATGTAATTTAGTAGATACACATTGAAGTTTAGATGTTTGGAATGTAAATGCAATTTTAGGGGGAATATAAACGGAATTAGTAAAAGATATTCTTTAAAATGTCATGAGGATCCTTGTGTACAAGCGAAAACCTTCTAAGATAATGGTAATGATGTTGATATATTAGGTATACAGACAATCTAGTACATAGATGATTGACATAGTTGTGAATGTATGAGTGTCAACAATTCACAACCCACCAATTAGAAAAATTAAGGGGAATGAAGACATCTGGAAATAGGAATTACAAGTTGTGAAGCACAATAAATAAAGCCTCTGAGTTGCACCTAAATAGGATCAAATAATGCAGATTTCTTTGGGGCAATATGACTGTTTGCAGTGAAGATTAGAAGAATTTCTTAAAAAATGGCTAGGCTTAGATTTGTATGAATGATTAAAAAAGAGAAAAGCACCAATAAAACTGGGAAGAAACTTGTAGGAAGGATTTTAAAAAAAACTTTGCATTAGGAGTATGCATCTCTTAAAAGCATGCAAGAAAAGGATATAAAGCCAATACTCAATAAATGGGATAATGCCTGCTGAGTTGCCATTTCCACTTACGGCCATAATTATTTACATCTGTGAAATTCTGTTTTCTTGTTTTTTCCCTATCTAATAATGGACATTATGGAAAGGAAGATGATGCTTCATATGTGAAAAAAATTTAAGTCTTAAATTTAAAAGAGAAAAAGGAAGGCACATTTCTAAGTTAAAGTCACACAAATATGACAGCATAACAGCCATGATCCTTTTTTTGGTAGAATAGCCAGGTCTTTTGGGTGGTAATGTGGCCATGGTCTTTAAAGTGGTAACGTGGAGATCCATATGCACACCTTCAACCAATAAGTATCATTTTCCATGTGTCGCATTCAAATGATTAATTGAAAGTAATTCTTCTATAATTATCATAAAAACAAATGCCAAATAATTATGAATATTCAATAAATTATTCTATCCTTACATAGCATCAATTTCATCCCAGGTCATGGTTTCCAAGTCAAGAATGTGCAAGTCATTTAGAAGAGATCTCTTTGCATCTTCACCACCAAACATGACTAAAGTGTTCCCAACAAGGGTCACTGACTGACCTCCACGGGAAATCTACCAAAAAAAAAAAGTATAATAAATAAAATTATAATAAAAACAATCAATTAGCAATCCACTTTTGAGATTTTGAGTTTTAATACAAACAGGAAGCATCAGAATTTTAAAGTAAAACATTATGAATTATCGGTACAAAAGAAAATTGCATAGTGATGCATCTTTTTCCCTATAAATTTTGTGCCTTCCAGCTAACTTTCGTATTCAATTAAGAGCTGCAAACAACATATAACAAACATTTTAAGAGAGAGTTTTCGGGGCACACAGCTGTAAGATCCCTAACACAAAGTAATTTTTAAAAAAGGAATGGCTATATTCATATATTTTATAGCATAAGCACTTGTTTCCATGATGCTTGCTTTGTGCTATTTTAAATTTAATAAAATAATTTGGTTCAGTTTGGATGGATCAAAGGTGTCCATGCATAACTGTGAAAGATGCAGGATACCAAAAAGAAAAGGAAACACATGTTTCCATGATATTAAGATGGAAAATATGATATTATACATGACATACTCAATTATAGATCAGAATAAGATTACCGGTGGCTTCCCATAAGTCTTCAAGTCCAACCACAAATAAATCTGCGGATCAAATTCCTTCACTAGCATAAAAATTAGAAAAAAAGGGGGTTACTACAATGGCATTTTTTCTTAAAAAAGAAAATTCCCAGCGAAGATTGTGAAAAATGAATGACTTGAACCTGTAATGGTCTCAGAAGGATCTTTGGTGTGCCCAGCAACAGATAAAATTCTGTTTCCCCATGTAATCTGCAATAAAATGGGATTGTGGAAAAGTGATGACAGATATAATTTATTGCAGATTATACGTGCCAACAACCAGTTTCCAGCAAATCTCTACATTAGGAAAATTTTCAAGATTACCAAAGAATGGCCAGCACAAGGAGCTACTGTCATTATGGTTGGTGATTCTGGGGATCCTGTTTGTGCTTTAGCCTCTATCTTCGACCACGTCAAACTTTTCAAATCCAGAACCTTTAATTAAAACAGGATATAAGCAAAGCCCCATGGACTAAATCAGTTTAGATAATATTGATCAGGAAAAAGAACACTGCATAATGGGAAAGAGAAAATTACAACTATCACTCTGGTTATCAATTCAAGGAATTTCTAAATAAAATTGCAAGGACATTACAAAGTACAAACAACCTATACTGTGTACAGCTTAAGTATCATCAGCATGAAACTTTCAAATAGATACTTAGCCCTTCAAAGGCAGTTAAGCAATTCTAAATGCATGTTGTTGCTTCTAACTGAAATTATAAGGTGACCATCACTAATGTTACAGACCTGAAGGTCATTAAGGTAACGACCATTGTGATTTCCACCAAAAACATACATCTTGTCATGCACAATAGCTGCTCCATGCTGCGCGTAGAAGATACTATTTAGAATTTAACAACAGAAGAAAAACTCAGTCCTACAAATTAAAGTCAAATCTAATAATGGATAGAGGACCGCATAGCGGGGCTTTGGGCGCTGTCCAGATATCGAAGGTGCAACCCATTGGTCATAAATACCAACTGAACTAAGACCCTCCGTTATGACATCTTTGTCCTGAGTCTCCAGCACACTTCCATTTTCTGCCGAAATAGTTTTAGGCTCTGGAAAAGGATTTCCATTAGGGGTGGCAGACCGAGTTGCTGGCTCAACTTTTGGCTTCTGCAAGGTAACAGGAACAGAGAGATAATGAGAATTCAATAAATATAATAAGCATTACAAGTTAAGAGAAGGAATGCTATAATTAACCATAAATTGATCCTTGATAGTGAAGGGAAGAATATTTACATGCCATTGTGCCATTCCATATAGTAATACAGCTTGCTGAAATAAAGGAATGCTTGCAAAATGTATGCAAGAATTGTCATTTCAGGCCTGAAACAACTTGGTGTGCATTTGCTAGCAGAACTGTTCTCTGCATCTAATATGCATTTCCATAATATTTTAGCTGTCAATATTGGATGACAGACTGATGTGAAGAGAACTGAATCATGGTAATGCTCAGGAGTGCAGCATTATAACAATAATTTTTTTTATCAAGGTTCAGAATATCATTGATTGCACCTGTATCAATCGACACCACATAGACCCAATCAAAATATATCACACATTAATAGTACAGATCACAATGATGCATAAATGGTCTTAGCCTGTTTTGCATCCAATTGAGTCCCTTCTTGGTGTTTGTTGGCCCAAAATCCTGCCAATTGAATCCATGTTAATCCATTGCTCTTTCATTAAGTGCCTGATCTTAGAGATTCTAATAGCTGATTTTGTACCTTCACACAAACCCCGATTGAATTTTCTTGTAATCCCTTTTCGCTAATGCCAACATCTTAACTTCTTCCTTTATCCTTTAAGATCCTAATACTTGAAAATGGGGCATTCAATATATAGTAAGTTTATGGCAACCTTTTGTAGTTAAACTATGTTGCTAGGTTGTTGCTCTTCCATTGAACTAGATAATTTAGCACACATTGGAATTCTTCAACTATCTAGGAGTTTGATAAATGTTGAAGGGAATCCATGTCTCCCTACTAATCAGTAGGTCTTGGCCATTAAATCAGGCTTCCTTAACCTTGTAAGTCTGTATACATCATTTCTTGTAATATTTTATCTTATTCTACATCGCCATGGGGAAATCCTATTTTACATATTTTGTGGAAACAAGTGGGCACCATCCACCCGCCAGCTTCTTCTGCTTGTCATCACTGCCAGCCCATCACGAATTAGTGTGCTACGGTCATGGCATAATGAAAGCTTGTGGATTGTGCTCCATGCATGTGATATTATCCATAAAATAGCATCCCACCAATCCAACACATCCTGGGTCAGCCATGGCCTTTTATTTCATATTTCAAATTTCAGCATTCGATCATAATCATACTTACCATGGTCAAGCATGTGAAGTTTACTATCTGGCTGCTACATGTCCTTGATGCAAATGCAAATCCTTTGTTATGTTTTGGCCTTCACTTGAAGCATCGTTAGATGTCTTGATACACGATTTGCCAAACCACCCTGAACCGGGTGGTCTAAGGCATGCCGAACCATATCAGCAGCCGACTAATATGGTTCTGGCATGAAATTCGGAACATTGTTAGGAGGGAGAAGGAAAGAGAGGAAAAGAGGGGGGTAGGAGAGGGAGAGAGATCCTTCAGAGGTTGGTTGAGGCCGTCAGAGGGAGGGTCGTTGCACTTGCTGGAGATCAGCAAGGAGGGGGGGGAGAGAGAGAGAGAGAGAGAGAGAGCCTCCGAAGGCCTTAGAGCCTCTGAAGGCCTTTGGAGGCCAGAGTCAGCTAATTGAAACTGGGGCAAAAGCCCCAGTTTTGTAGTTAACCTTTTATATTTGCTGATAAATAATGAAATCGGTAAATCTGTTGCTGACTACACTTAGGTATTATTATCATGAAGTTGTATCATATTTGAAAGAGAGAGCTGCACTATAACTAACATTGCATGCCTCCCTTTTGATGCATCTTTTTTTATGTGGAACCTAATGTATGCACGACTTCGTTTCTTTTTCAAAAATACCACATTACATTACCACTGCATCACAACATAGCCTACGTAGATTTTTAAACAAAATATATTAGTAATTTAGAAAAAAAACATGGGATATATCTTAATTTATTATATGCATCAAGTATTATATCATATTTGTTGGAAAGAGAGTTAAGATGGGAGTTATGAATGGGTGTTAGACGAGGCACAAAGCCCAGGTGCACCAGGTTCAGCCGTTGAGGTGGCACAAGAGCTGCATGGTGCGATGTATGAATCATGTGTGTGTGTGCTGCATGGTCACGTGGGGCAGAAGGTGCCCCTACTCTGACCCAGGAATCCTTGTTCTTGTGATGACAGACCATCCCACATGAACCAAGGCACACTGCTTTTAAATTAATCTACATTCCTATGTTTGATTCTTACATTCATATCATCAGCCATCAAGCAATAATAAATATCTCAAACCCTATAATCCATATATCGCTATTTTCTCTTTCAAATAAAAATGATATTGAGATGTCACTTTATGTTGACCCCAATATCAGAATTTCTCATGCTTGTGGCACAAGGGTGGGGTCTTTGGGTCCAGGTTGTATCTTTCACGTGAAAGAATGATTTACCTTCTCTTGTGACATCCACCGTTGGATAGTGCAATAGCCACTTCGAGATCTACACAAGCAGAAGACAGAGGTTGGAGTGCTTTGAAAGTTGTGCAATGCTTGATCCAATGGTTGGCATCATGAAACAAAATCATTCTTTGGCATGAATCCACAGTTGGATCATGCAATGGTCGCTTTGAGATCTTCATAGATTGATGAATGAAGAAGTTTGGAGACGTGTGGAGTGTGATCCAACAGTCATGTTGCGAAAGCAGAACAATCATTCTTTAGTGTGAAAGATACAACCCAATCTTATGCAAACTAGAGATGGTAATGGGTCAAGTGAGAGGTCAAGTTCAGATTGAGTCAAGTAAAAATAATAATACACAAAATCCTACTCTGTACCTGATCCGACTTGACATCAGATCAAGATATCTTTACCTGTACCTATACATAAATTATTTTGGTCATTTATTTGATCCTAATCTAATTTATTTTGCAAGGCTGAATTTTTAATAAATCTAAATTAGCATGTCAAATCCAATATTTGCAGTTTTAACTGGTTAATTTTCAAATGACTTAAACAACTATTATTGAGAAAGGTATCGATCATCCAAAAAATTCTTGGTTCAAACAGTACTCATCTCTATAACGTTAATCAGCAACATGTTTCTGACTTCATTGTGAGTCAGCAAAATAATAATAATAATAATAAATCATAATTAAAGTAGGGACAGTCAATCAGCAGAAGAAGGGGAGGAGGATTGGCCTCTCCTCCTTTCTGCCCTCTCCCTCACTTCCCCCCTTCTCTCTCCCCACTTTCCTCTTTCAATTCAGAGTTCTCCACTCCTCTGGTCATCTGAGAACCTCCATGATCCTCCAATAGCCACCACCAGCATCTTCGCTGCCTCCCTTTCCCTCCCTCCCCCTCTCTTTTCCTCTCCCTGGTTCTCCTTCTTCCCTACTTTTTTTGCCACGTTATTTGGGCCCAGTACAGAATGGTATAAGGGTGTGCCAATCCGTACCTCCTACCAATTGGCACAAGATCCAATTCCGGCATGGCAAACCTTGTCTTGATGTGTCCACTATTTACCATGTTTACAAAACATTCAAGTTCTCTTGTTTCTAGACATGTTATTCCTTCTATAAGGTGCCACTGCTCTTTCCAATTTTTAGGCATAAAGGCCTGGATGCACATTGACTTCCTAACAAAAAGATATTTAAGATCTTAAGCATTATAATTTGTCACTCATCAAACATGCACTAAGAGGATATCCATGCCAAAAACCTATTTCCATTGTCTTTGGTACCAATGGAGCTCACATATTAACCTCTAAAGCTTCTTGTGTTCTTATAGGTGATACCTTGGTGGGCCCCAAAATTCCAAATACATCATCATAGAAGTATTTGTCTATAGAATATATTTCTCCATATTGCCATATCAGAGTTGAGCTCTCATCTACATTGATTGCGCACAAGTCACCATTCTAGATCTACTTGTTTCAAAGTAACCATTCCATATAACATCAAATTTGTACATCTTGTTACTAGTCTACATCGCCACACTCCCCAACTTGCAACCAGTAGAATCCTTTTGTCGATATTAGTTTTTGATAGTAATTTGATCATTTGTCCAACATTAGAGGGATATGTTAATGGCTTGACCACATCACTAAGCTTTATTGATTAGTTGTTTACACTTTGCAACAATTGTGACCTCAAGAATCATATTTCAAGCTTATGCTTTTAAAAAAATACCTTGGCCACTAGCATTCACCGAACTGATTTGAACCACCAGGCAATTCGGCCCATACACAACTGAACAAACAACCAAATCAGGATGGTTTGGCAATAGGCTTGAGAGGGCTCTCAACACCTCTTGCTCCTTCACTTGCTTTCTCACCCCTCTTCTATGCTCTTCGATGCCTCTTTCCTCACTTTGATGCCAATAGGCATCTCTCTCCTCTTTGATACCGACAAATGCCATCATTCTCAAGGTAAGCCCTCATCTCTCTCTCTCTCTTTCAAAAGAGGTTCTGCTACCATCGATCTCTTCCGCCCTCTCATTCTTCCTCTCCCCTTCTCCATAAGCCTCTCTCTCCTCTAGTTAGGTATGCCTCAATTCAGTACGGTACATACCAGTATTGAACCAAAGTGGTCACTAGCCGGTACAAGCCATAGTACTAGTCCGACGAACCTTGTTAGACGCTTTTTATGTGGTCCCCTATAATTTTATTACTACATCACCTTTCTTATGCTATAATTTTCCCACAAAGGATATACCGCATCTTTGAGTTTGAGAGAGGTGAAGGTTCACAATAGAATGCAAACCCAAAATATGTATATGTATGTGTATGTATTTATATATATAGAGAGAGAGAGGTGGACTTGGCTCCTTTTAAATGGATTTGAAGTCAAATATGGGAATCCCTAACCTATATATCAAGTGATCAAAAAATACATCTAATTTAATTTTATTTAGGTTGTCTAATTTTTTATCACTTGATGCATAGGCTAGGGATTCTCAAGTCATATGATTTTTGATATATAAGTAGTTTTGATGTAGTAGATCATATTCAACGACTTGGATCATCGATGTAGGATCTACATTATAGAGTTTTGACCTGACCAGATTTGAGTTCAAATTCATTTGAAAGGAGCCAAATCCACCTCTTTCTCTCTCTATATATATATATACATGCATGTAGTATGTATATATAAGTAAATAACGTCCATCATGATGTGGGATATCTTCAATAGAATCTACTAGTAAGTCTCACTCATGATCCTTCATGTGCCATTTATTGGTAAGTCATTTGCAAGCATGCAGTTGGCATTGCCACTCTAATGGTTGCTTAAATGATACTAGGAGAGGCTTGTTGAAATAGGTTAAAGAACACTTGCCAATCAAAGTGTTGAAGTGATTGGGCCATGGTATACAAAATTTTGCTTTTAGATTTTGACAAAACAAAAGGGATTGATACCACCAGTGGTGGGAATGGTAAACAATAGCATAAATGCTGATTTAAATATTGAGGTCACTAGGTCAACGGATAAAAAAAAAGAATTGTATTGAATCAGTGGCCAAAAATAAAAAATCCAGTGAACAATTTACTGAAATCATCAATTCAAGAAAAGAACAAAATAAAAACCTCAAAGTTTTGATCGATGGTTGGGATCAACAGCATAAAAATGCTAACAAAGTTGATAAACTTTTAAAGATATGAAGATCCCAATAACTAAAATGAATTATGTGAAGAGCACATCTTATTGAGTAATTGAATAAATCATAATCAACAATTTTTGCTTTCCTTATTCTATATGCATTTACCAAATTGTTTTAGTAATCCATCCAACTGGTTTAATATAAAGGTTTAAATTCAGAGGTGTGAATTACAATTTATTAGCACATAAAAACAGATATATTAACCAATACCTTTCCATCTAGTAGCCAAAACAGGCGATCACTTTAGTTTTCCTAAGAGAAAAAAGGCAAGGTAATTCATTGGGACAAAAAATGTACAACTAAAGACCTACCAACATAACAAACAAACTGTGCCCTGGTCAAAGGAGTTTTAGCCTCAGCATACTTACATGCATCTCAACATCTACAGTAGGCTCCACAGTGAGCCTTGAATACCAAGCAGGATCCTCCTCCTATAAAGGATGTTATGGTGATCAGTTATTTGACCCATCAATACATTGTCAATAATGTTAAGTCTCCATGCATACCTCCAAAATTTTCACAAAAAGACGCATTGCCTCTGCTGAAGGCATGCTTCCAAGCCATGCCAACTGCAATGACAAATAAAATTAGTTTTAAATACTTTACATAATCATAAGACAATAGAGAAGAGAGAGAGAGAGAGAGGGAGAGTAAAAACAGTTCATGATGCGAATGTAATTAAAATTCAACCATGTGAGCATAATGTTTTCTACTAAATTAATTAAACTGAAGTTTCATATGTACATAATCATATGATATATTTATCCAAAATTGCTTCACGTGGTTCAATAGTAAAAAGATCATGAAAACAACATATCCATGCAACCATAAAATATAACAATTCTCTTATGGTCTTTGGAAAGAAATGATGAAACATGACACATGGAAATAGTTGATTAAATACCTGAGACCACCAAGTTTCTAGATAGCTAACCTTAAATAGTCAATTTTAATCAGAGACTCTTCAGAATCAATGAACCCAGACACTATAATAGATATAGAGTTTTATTTTAGGAATACATCCTGGTAGTAATGGTAAGACAAAATTCTCTACCACTGATCAATTGGCATAATTACCCCTTAGCTATCATGTTGTGCGATGCTCTTGTCAGTTATGGCCCTAAGATTCAAGAATGAATTACCACATGTTCCATCAATGCCCACAAATATACCTTCACAAAAATAAAGACCAAAAACAATGCCCCAAGGGCTAATTTCCACAAAGATTCAGGATTGAAAACAATACTAGCACACTGTCAAACAAAAGTCTTCAAAGGGCAATTTAATACAATTCTAAGCTGAAATTCAGTTGAGTAAGAACGAATTTGAAAAAGAATCAACTGCTCCTGATAGTAGGTATATTGAAGCAGGTAAATTAGGAACTCAATTGCTTCTAAAGACCCTCTCTTTTCAGCCAAGCAAGCAGCAACTAGAACAATGTTTTGAATGTTTGAATTTTGACCAGATTCTCCAACAATAGACTTTTGGAGAACGTCATCCAGCAATCCCTTAAATCACCCAGATCACAATTAGATCTAATCATCACAAGAATATAAAGAGAATCAAAACCTCAATTCATTCCATATTTTTAAAAGGTTCAATCACTAACATGAAATCCAATTTGAATGTCACTCTTATTAGTCCACTTTCTTAAAATCATTGTAGTCAAAATCTTATGAGCAACAATAGAGATCTTAGTATGTTCTAATGAAATGCACTTAAATAATGTAAATTCATTCTCAGAACAGGACTAGAGAGAATCACCAGATCCAGATCAGTATAAATGTATGGATTGTGCGGTTTGTTATATCAATCATTGGCCTTTAGAATTATAAAGTCTCAAATGCATCAAAGCAAACATGTCATGTTATTCATCTTCTAAAAAGTAAAAATAAACAAATTTTAGAGTTCATGGAATTAAAAGCAAAAGATTAGACACGAGAAAACATGGCCTAATCTGCCCAGTTCAACCAGCCTAGCCCTTTTGGGCAGGCCATACAATTCAAATATTGGCCCATATTGCTCTATACCATACTGGCCAGAAGTTGGTATTCAGCAACCCATCAGAATTTAATCATTGGTAATTAACCCAAATCAGCCTATAAAGACCCCTTACAAACCCCATTCTGCTTGGTACAAAGCTTTACTGTGTTTTTTACACCCTTTTTTCTGTTTTAGTATCAACCATTAGAATGTATCAGTAGTAGGTCTACACTACTTATTGTACTAACTAGTGAGTAATATGGTACCATATTTCATGATTTAAATCCTTGGGTGAACCCAGATAAACAATGTTTGTTTTGGCCCAATGGGCACAGCTATGCCCGAATCTCTAGGTCTGATCAAGATTTGAGCCAAGCTGACACTCACTCCATAACGAATAGGCCTAGCATGAACCAACCTGACTATGCATTTTATATAAAAATATTTTACAAAATAGTTGTATAAACTTTTACCAATTCTCCGATTCCACTTCTTGAGCCCAATCTAATCTAGAAGAGACTTGAGTCATCCACCCTAAATTCCTTCAGCTCTCCCTCTTCTTCTCTCTTTCTTAGTACCTCCTCTCCTCCTTTTCATTGAGTTGCAGCTAGACTGCCATAGCTGCATGCTGGTTAGCAATCTTGGACATATTGGTATGCCTCTCTCTCTCTCTCTCCCCTCATCTTTGGGAAGCAATCCTTCTCCTTACATCAGTTCTATTGGGACCATGACTCCTCCGTAGATGATGATCTAGAGGAACCTCTTTTAGGGCTAGGGATTGCCCTCTCTATGTTTTATTAAAAAATATACTGTCCGGTAGTCTAAAACATGACTAGGTTCAAGCTTGAGAGCTAGGATTAGGCATGGGATTAGTGAGGGCTTTGAGCTTAAAGAGGAAGAAAAGTAAAGGATGAGGCTAGGAAGGAGGGGTTGCATAGTGCAGGTTTGGCCAAATAGGATCAGCTTGACCTTAGGCCAAGCTTGAGCTTCAAATCTTAGGCTTGAAGTCAGGATGGCTGGACCTCTGTATGGTTGATGATGCACCGTGGCCAACTCTAACAAATGCACAAGTGTACAAGAAACAAATATTTATATTCTTGCAATCATTTGTCAGAATCTAATTCTTTTCTTCCAAAATATTACAACCCAAAAGGAGTAATAGAACTTATATATTTCAAGGTTTGTTGTACCAATTGATACCAATGTATTGATCATACCATATTATATCAATACTGAACTGGTACACAGTACAGAAGGTATATCAATACTTAGCAAGCCAAACTGGGTACCATATTGTGCATGCCAACACTGTGTTAGGAATTTAGGATAGTACTGGTATAAGGTCTAGTACCGAAATGGCAAATCTTGATATATTTCATTGTATTATACAAACACCTTCAATGACAAGACATGATATGGCAAATAAATAACAAATTCAAAATGCAAGAAAATGTTTAATCATATAGGATTGCAGCTAAAAGTTCACATTAATGAACTACAACAAGCATTGGTTAGTATAAAAGACCCCACATCTCACAACCATTAGAAAAGGACTTTGCTATTCACTTTCATATATTTGGCTGCGAACATACAAAATAGATAATAAATGATTTTGTATTATAAATATTGCTATTATGACTAAGGAGGCAGTTCCTACATATGTTGTCAATGCAAAGTATTACACATATGGCTAAAAGACAATTTACACACCAGGTCATAGTGAAGAAGTTAGGGAATGGCCTTGCTTTCCTCTCACACTAGCAACGAATGTTATCCACATTGTTCACTCTTGTATTGATGTTCACACATGATAAGATCCTTTCCATGGTATTAGTGGCTAATGAGATGAAACTTTGGACCATAACTGGAGGTATGATGTCCCAAACTATCCACTCTCACACACAAAATGGATCACCATTTTTTCATTTAATTGTATGAGCTAATAATGGACATCTCAAAATTCATTCTCTCCACTTTTTTTTTTACCTCCTTGTTTTCAAAAACCACCTGATCAAACAAAATTAGAAACTCACTTGGCAAACCTACTTTATCTTCATAAATATTCCTAAGATACATTGAATTGTAGTTCTGCTACTTTAGATATAGCATGCTAACTGTAATGATGTTGGCATTTTCATAATTTTAGTGATGGCATATGTGGATTTAACTCTAAATTCTTAACAACTAACTTAGCACTAATATAATGATCAATGTAGGTAAAAACATCAAAATTGTTCGTCCCTTATTCTGTAATGTAACATGTTTAATTAAAAACAAAATTATAGCATCAAATAGAGCATGAGCAAATGTCCATAAAGAAAGCAGCACATGTAGACAGTGGCAAGTATAAATGTTACACCCCCAAATGTCAGTAGTTTTCTATTTTCCACTTAATCGTCCAGGTTGTGGTTTTTGTCGAAGTCTACCATTTTCCTTCAAAGTTCAAACAGAAAGCAAGCATAACGACTTCTGGCACAAGTAGCGATCGAGTAACACCAACCTGGTCCATTTGCTGCTGTCCACAGGATTCCATGCTCTGGGTTTTGGAATACTGCAAGGCCCTACCGTTGCCTGCAGCCAAGAATCAATGCCACCATCGATCAGAAACCAGATCATTTTTGCAGCTAATTCTACTCTCACATGCATTCCACCTCCGACATCACAGATCGAAATGCGACAAAAAACCAAATAAAAAACTTAAATCATCATATCTATCTCAATGCCAATAGCCCCCTGATTTCATTCAACATTGCAAGATCGATCGAATAACACCCACAACCCAGATCTATCTCCATCCCAGTACGACGACATCCAACAAAAAACTATACCCAAAAAATCGAAAAACAAAATTATGGACACAGATCCCAATCCCGTTGAACCAGCCAAAACCTAGAAAACATCAAATTCACAAAAAAGACCGGCAGCTCAACGAAAAATTCCCAAAAATGTTTAAAAAAACACGTTATTACCTGCTGGTAGAGCCCGTAGAGCAAGAAAGCGACGTCATTCTGGAACTTGGAGATCGAGCCGGTCAAGGAGTTGGAGGATCCGCCGAATCCGGCGTAGGCGGCAGCGGCGTAAAATCTCTCAGGGTAAGCCGGGCCGGAGCTCGCCATCGCCATCGCCATCGCCATCTCTCCGACGATGAGCTCGAGAGCCGGCGGCAAGATCTCGTACGACGCCAAGAGGCCAACTAGAAAAACACGAACACGCGAAGCCGAGGAGTATTTATACACCCAGGCGCCGTGCGGAGACTTTGCCTTCTTCTCCGACAATTTTCTCGAGATCCCGAGCCCTTCTCCCTTTCTTTCTTCGCGGGCGATGCCCGTCGCGGTGTCGTAAAAGGCTCGGGGCTCGCTGGCTCGCCCGAATCCGAGTTCGAAACGGAGCATATGGCGGCGAGGGACAGCGTTTTCTAACGCGTGGCGCTTCGTGGGCACGCCTGGTTTGGTTCGGGTGGCCGAGAGGAGCATCCGAGACAACATGCAGCGGATCGGGAGCTGCCTCGGGTTGGACGGTATGCCAGAGCGGTGGGTTTGGGGCTGGAGCTGATCCGCGGTGCGGAGGTAGGCAATGCTGACAGGTATAGGTGGGGCCTAGGTGAATTTACCAAACTGGGCCATTTGACGCACGAATCTGGAGATGGAGTGAACAACCTTCTTTTGAAATAGATTTCGCATTATTGCACTGCATTTTGCTCTACTTTGGTGTCTGCTGATCGCATGTCTTATACACTCGAGTCTACTTGCCCTGAATAGAAGGGTTTATGGGCTTGCTTTATAATAAAATCTCTTACCATATATTGAGCAAATGCCAGTATATTGCACATCATGAGTAAGTCTTTGTGCACCACGTGCAATGCAGAAAATTCAACATGGCCCGTATCATTTTTTCTTATTAATTCATGTATGTCCTAACTAGCTAGACGGGACGGGTATCTTTGGAATTACGTTATCCAAGCATCGCCGCATCTGCAATCATTTCAAATATGGCAATTAATAATTTTGCCCTCTTATTTTCTTAAAGAAGTTATGATCTGAAAAACTGATTCTTCTTCTGCAAATAGAAAAAAAACTTAGAAGCAAAGCGACATCCCATTCCAGAGTTCTTTCCATTATTTTTGGCTATCCCAGGGTCCTCCATTTTTGTATTTTTGCTCTTCTCTTTGATGGTCGAGAAGCCGCTGGTAAGCTAGAAGTTCTCGAGCATACCTTCCTTCAACCTTTGATACGCCTTCTAAACCTTGAGTCAATAGAGAAAAGTAATTTCGTCTTTCAACACAGACGACGAATACAAAAACACCGCAACAAGAAAATGTAGATGGAGGAAGGATGCACTATACTTATTATTTTTCAGGAGAGGATGAGACCCCTTAAGATCTGCTCCAAAAGAAACTACAGAACCAGAAAGAAGTAAAAAAATTATATATTTTATGTAAATTTTTAAAATTTATCTCTACAGAGGGATGTCACGATATATTTTTAAAAATATTAAGTTTTCATAGTATAAAATTATGACACTATACACAGTTTCATGACACCGTAGTTCGGAATTTACGATACTCAAGTTCAAAAACTACGACATCCTAGTTAAAAAACTACGATACCCATGCAGGAATTGTTTGATAAAAATTTGTAACCCCTTCTACGTTTAATACATGTTATCCGTGGCTTGGTTTATGACTCCTAGAGTATCAAAAATTGCTACGAATGCTATAAGACTAATCAAAATGACTGAAACAGTATTATGACACCCTAGTATAAAAACTATGATATTCTAGTTAAAAAACTATAATACCCTTACAGAATGTATAAAATATAAGTTTCTAACTCCTTGTACATGCAATACATGTCATTCATGGCTTTTGACTCTTAGAGTATCATAAAATTGCCACGGATGCTATAAGATTACTCAAAATGGCCAAATCAGTATTACGACATTCCAGTTTAAAATCTACGACACTCTAGTTAAAAAACTATGACACCCATGCATAAATTATAAAATAGAAGTTTCTAACCCATCTACCTCTAATACATGTTATCCGTGGCATGGTTTATGAATTCCAGAGTATCAAAAATTACCACGGATGCTATAAGATTACTCAAAATTACTGAAATAGTTTTTCGACATCCCAGTTTAAAAACTATAATACCCTAGTTAAAAAACTATGACATCTATGCAGAAATTATAAAATAAAAGTTTATAACCCATTCTACCTATAATACGTGCCATTCGTAGCTTGGTTTATGACTTCCAAAGTGGCAAAAATTACCACATATGCTATAAGATTAATCAAAATAGCTGAAATAGTATTACGACACCCCTATATAAAAACTACGATATCCTAGTTAAAAAACTACGATACCCTTGCAGAAAGTATAAAATATAAGTTTCTAACCCTTTGTACATGCAATACATATCATCTATGGTTTGGTTTATGACTTCCAAAATATCATAAAATTGCCATGGATGCTATAAGATTATTCAAAATGGTTGAATCAGTATTACGACACCACAGTTTAAAACCTATGATATCCTAGGTAAAAAACTATGATACCCATGTATAAATTATGAAATAGAAGTTTCTAACCCCTCTACCTCTAACACATGTTATCCGTGGCATGGTTTATGAATCCTAGAGTATCAAAAATTGCCACGGATATTTTTTATGCTGGGATGGCTTACATTTTTTATAATAGTTATTTAAATTTTATTATTTAACTTACATTTATATTTTACTTATGTTTCAGGTGATCTTGAAATAGTTTGGCTGCCTAGAGTAAAGGCTTCGCAACTATTTAAAAACTATTGCAAGCCAGCAGTGCACGTTGAAAAAGTGTGGAAGATGGGTTTTCTAATATTCATTTAGAAATCATCCGAAAGACTCCATTTGATGTGGTCGTCGACATGCAGCCATTTGTAGTTGACGGATGACTCCTAGCTGAAATTATTAGATATTATAAAGGAGGTGACAAGTTTATTTTTTGTGGCAAGGAATTACATTCAGCATCGAAGACGTGACCCTAATTTTGGATTTGCCATGATATGGAAACAAGATTGCAATGGAAGATCAAGATAAAAAGGGAAAGTTATTCCATAGATTTGGTAGGGAATTAAATCTTTAGAATAAAGGGCTAGAGAAGTTGATAGCACAACTTCATTCATCAAATATACAAGAGGATGTCGAGGACACCATAAGACTTTAAATCGCATACAAGAGGATGTGAAGGACAGTCACTGCTGTTCACCTTTGAAGTTGCAGTTTGATCCGTACTCCCTGATCTTTCAAAGATGCTCCTCTCATCAAATATGACATCCCTACCGATCACTGCCTTTTGAGACTGTGGATCCCACAGTAGGTAATCCTTGACTCATCATAGATACCCGATGAAGATCATTTTCTTTAACTTAGGGTCCAACTTACTTCGTTCAGTTGCCTCCATATGTACATAGGCCAAGCAACAAAACACCTTCAGGTAACCAAGCTCCACTTTCTTCCTACTCCAAGCTTCCTCTGGAAGTACTCCATCCAGCTTGAAATGAGGGGACCTGTTTACAAGAAAATATGATAGAGTAATAGCATCATTCCAAAGGGTTTTAGGCAGTGATGACTGTAGCCTCATACTCCTTGCCTTCTACAAAAGTGTCCGATTCATCCTTTCCACAACACCATTCTGCTGTGGGATAATCCTTACTGTGTAATGGCGTTTAATCCCATTTTTCTCACAGTAACTCCTGAACTCTTTACTAGAGTACTCCCCACCATTATCAGACCAAAGGCACTTCATATGTTTTCCTCTCTCCTTCTCTACTTCAGCCCTCCAGGCTTTGAACCGGGCAAATACCTCTGATTATTCTCTCATCAGATACATCCATAATTTCCTAGAGAAGTCATCAATGAAGGTAACAAAATACCTTGCTCCACCCCTGGATAAAACATGTGTTGGTCCCCATACATCCGAGTAAATTAGTTTTAAAACATCATCACTCTGCTTGGTACCACTGGCAAACTTTACCCTATGCTGTTTGCCATAAATATAGGGCTCACACAAGTCATTTCCATCATTCTTCAGCACTGGAAGGTTTCCTCTTCTACTTAATTCAGTGAGCCCTCGATCACTCAAGTGACCCATCTGATAGTGCCATAACTGGTAGGAGAGCTTCTCCTCCTATGCCACTGCAAGCACCTCCACACTATCATTCACCACCGAGCCTTCCATCTTATACAGATTATTGCTCGGTCTTCTTCCTCTCATCACCACCAAAGCTTCCTTGGTTATCCTCAAATATCTACTACTAGCCCAGCAACTGAAGGCATAACTCTGCTCTTCTAAGTAGCCCAAAGAAATCAAATTTTTCTTTAATTCTGGTACATGTTTGATATTTGACAAAGTCCTTATCACTCCAACATACATTCTCACCTTAATGGTACCAACTCCAGCCACCGGACAAGGATGATCATTACCAAGGCTTACACTACCTCCATCAGTCCTTTCATAGATATCAAATCACTCCCGACGTGAGGTATAATGATGAGAGCATGCTGAATCCAACATCCAAGTATTATCCCAATCAACCGATCCATCTGAAGCTATCAATACATCTTCTCTATTGCCTTCAGATACACTAGCACAACTAGTGTTGGCCTTCCCTTTCTTGGTCTTCAAAAGAGGGCAATTCCTTTTGAAATGACTAGGCTGATGACATTTCTAGTACTTCAAGCCCTTCTTACTACCTTGAGATTGTGATCTACCCTTTGATTTTTCCCTAACCCTTTTCTTTGATCTTCCTTGCCTTTCATTCACAGCAAGAATCTCCAAGTTAGGATTTTCTTTGCATATCTTCTCCCTTTGCTCATTTGACCTGAGCACTCCAACAACCTCTTCATAGATCAGGGTTTCCTTCCCATACACCAAAGTTGTTATTTGACCATCATATGATCCCGGGAGCAAACACAACTGCAACAATGCCCGATCCTCCTCATCAATTTTCACATCCAGACTCATAACCTCAGAACATACCTGATTAAACCTCTGAATGTGAGCAACGAGGTCTCCCCCTTCATGCATCCTCAGACTATACAGCTGCTTCTTCAACCATAGCTTGTTTGTTATATTCTTGCCCATATATGTATTCTCCAATCTCAACCAAAGACCCTTTACCGTAGTCTCCATACAAACCTCTGGCAAAACTTGACCTACCAAACAGATCCTGATGGTGCTGAATACGATCTTTTCTAACTTTTTTCAATCCTTAACACTGATCTTCTCCGATCTCTCTCTAACCAAGACCTTATAGATCCTTTGTTAAACCAGCAAATCTTTTACTCTTTGTTGCCGTAGAGTAAAATTTTCTTTGCCATCATACTTCTTAAAATCCACCTTGAAACTGCTTGATGCCATTACCACAATCAAGTAGAATAAAAAACGTACTAGATCTTACCTTCTAGCACTTCTTGGATGTAGAGATCTTCCTTCCCTCATGCAATCCCTACTCTGATACCAAATTGCCGGAGTAGAGATCCGGCAAAACCTCATCCTGCGAAAGCGATCCAGGTGCGTGAAGACCTTCTGCCAGCGATCCACCAAGGATGCTGTAGGATTCAAGTCAAACGATGATCAAACAATCCATGGATTGGTAGAGAAGAATGTGAGAGGGAGGAGGAAGAACGAGATCTGGAAGAAAACGAGGGTTCTCTCTATTGATCGGTTTTCTTGGACTGTTGCAGAATGACCTCTTACTAACTAACCGTTCCATATACATATATATACTCCTCGATGATGTGGAACCGATACCCTCCAAAAACTTTCCAGCATGGCAACACGTGATTTAAAGAATCCCATCATCCGAGTCGGCTCGAACCCCATGAGTCGACTCCTTGCAGCAGATAGCACTCTGGACGAGTCGACTCTCAGACCTTGAGTTGGCTCTCCCAGAACACTGTTTTACCTATCTGTGTAACCGAGCCAACTCCCAATAGAATCGAGTCGACTCGTAGCAACCGAGCCGACTCTCCACAGAACTTTTTTCTGTTGCCCTGCCATGCCAACCATTAGAGTCGACTCGAACTAGAACCGAGCCGACTCTAATGTCCAGACTGACCAAAACTCGGTTTAACATCTAAGACTCATCCCGAACTTACCCCTAGCCCTGGATACATCATGTGTGACCATGATAGATTGGACCAAGACCTAAACCTTGGCCCCTTGGAGCCTTGGATGCACCACCTGAGACTCAACAATTTCCTACTAAAGGAAGATTTTACTAATGAGGGAAGGAGGATATCATTGATCTTTTGGCTAATCTTGATATAGCTATACAATTTTCACAAGTAAATTCTCCTATTATATAAAAAGCTAGGGAGAATTTTGGGCATCTCAAATTTAATACTAACATATTGATGATTTTTGGTTAGGCTCAATTTTGAAATGTTTTAGTATGGTCTTCTTCTAGCTTTGATAGTGTTATTCCATCCATTTGAAGGGTTTAAGATTTTTTTAAGATAATCATCAAATTATTAAATCATAAAGAAGGTTAAGGAAGAAAGCAGGCTACATAGATCATCAGAAGTGTATAATGTTTAAGTTTTCTTCTATTTTTGTTAAGAGTAGTTTGAGCTATCATGATTTTCATATGAAATTAATCAAGGATAATTAATTGCTTGGAAAAGAAATTATAATATTTTAAATCCAAGGTTAAGTAGTTAGTATCCTTTTGAAGAAGATCAAGAGAATTTGATATGTATTATATTTAGAAAGGATTTAGTTCTAAGATGCCTTACAATTTTTAAGTCAAGATTTTGTGAAGCAAGCACTCTATGAGGGGAAGACTATATGATAGTTTGTGAATAATATGAACGATCAGCATTTTCAAAGTTTGAAACTAAGATATATTAATTTCATAGATAAAATTATTTTAAAGGAGAGAATGTAAAGCCTAGCCTTTTTGAATCGACCAACTTGGTCCAAGATAACAAGGATTACATTCCTCCTATATGAGTTGAGAAAGAGAATGAAAAGAAGAAGAAGAAGAAAATACAACTTATTGCCGCCAAGACCGTCGTGGCCCGTAGTTGCTGTCGGTGCCGGAGTGTATTCCTCGGACCGCCCGCCATTCTCGGTTCCCAGATCTCCTTACTGGGTGCGGACGCCTTGCTGTCCGGCAATCCTCCACTCCTGGACATGCGAGATAACAGTTAGAGACCCGGGCCGGGGTTTCCGGCAGGGGCACTCCGACGATCAAGTCAGTGACGATCCAGGAAAACATATTCTCCTGGTCGGGCCCCTCTTGATGGACTCCGCACTAGGAGTAAAGATGTGCGTGAAGGTATAAACATCGCAGGGGGAGAATGGTAACGGGGACAGAGGGATGCTCTGTTCCTCTATCTCTCCTTGTGCCCCTCGTTTCCCTTCATCACGGTGGTCGTGGTGCTTCGCCCTCTTGGTCGGGCTTGCGCTTGTACTTATGGTAGTGATGGTGGTCATGGTGGTGCCATGCCCCCTTTCTCTTTTTTTCTCTGGCTTGTATCTTTTTTGCCTGTGTCTTTTGTTATTGTTGTGTTACCTCCAGGTTGGTTGTGAACTTGGTTACCGTTCGGTGCTTGTCTCGGGATCCCCGTCGGGCTGTCAGGCGCATGCGACGGTATCCTAGGGAGCCTTTCCTGATTTATGATAGGGTGCGTTGTCAGGTGCTCCGACACCCTCCTTGGTTACCTTGTTCCGGGAAATTTGGGGGTGCCTCGAACGACGGGCCACCGCTCGTGGGATTCGAATATCTCGGTTGGCCTTCTTTCTTGGATGATCTGAGCGATTGGTGAGGAATGTAGCATCTCGATCAACGCGATGCCTGCCTTTTTGGTGTAACTGGCGATTTTAGGCAGTCGGTACGGTCTGGGAGGCACTACGGTACGGTTCTCGGGAGGCTCGCCGGTGTCCTCGGCTGGTGAGGGCCTCGTCTGGGCTGGGGCCGAGCTGGGACGACAAGGCTCGCTCCACCCTAGGCGCTTCGAGCTCGCGGGGGTGCCTAGGTGGAGGAGGGTGAAGTGCGGGCCCGGTCCGGAGGGTGCGCGCTCGGAGAGGCTCCATATCGACCGGTGAGCTCTTGGCTCGACCTCGACCGTAAGGCACTAACCTCCGAGGGTCTCACTCCGGAGGGCGGAAGGCGGACCCGGTCCAGAGGGCGCACGCTCGGAGAGGCTCCACGTCGGCGAGTGAGTTCTTGGCTCGACCTCGACTGCAGGGCACTAACCTCCGAGGGTCTCACTCTGGAGGGCGGAAGGCGGACCCGGTCCAGAGGGTGCGCGCTCGGAGAGGCTCCACATCGGTGGGTGAGTTCTTGGCTCGACCTCGACCGCAGGGTACTAACCTCCGAGGGTCTCGCTCCGGAGGGCGGAAGGTGTACCCGGTCCAGAGGGCGTGCGCTCGGAGAGGCTCCACATCGACGGGTGAGTTCTTGGCTCGACCTCGACCGCAGGGCATAAACCTCCGAGGGTCTCACTCTGGAGGGTGGAAGGCGGACCCGGTCCAGAGGGTGCGCGCTCGGAGAGGCTCCACATCGGCGGGTGAATTCTTGGCTCGACCTCGATCGCAAGGCACTAACCTCCAGGGTCTTGCTCCATAGGACGAAAGGCGGACCCGGTCCAGAGGGCGCGCGCTCGGAGAGGCTCCACATCGGCGGGTGAGTTCTTGGCTCGACCTCGATCGCAGGGTACTAACCTCCGAGGGTCTCTCTCTGGAGGGTGGAAGGCGGCTCTGACCTAGGTGTCGAGCTCATGAGCTCGACCTGGCAGAGGACTGAGCTCGACTTGCTATCCTGAGGGAGTTCAGCTCAGCTCGATAGTGGGGTCCGAGAGGGAGAATCGTTGTGGCATCTTCTCTTGACATGGTGCCTATCGGTTTTTCCACGTCAGCGGTCCTGCCACATCATTTGCCCCCCACTCTCGAGGCTCGTTAGTGCACGGCGCTCAAGTCGAAGGAAGTAATTGCGGTGCTGACGTGAAAAGGCAAAGATCTGGTACGATGATGGCCATGATTGCTGGCACTTCGGGGACCGCCCCTGCGGGCCAATGCGGGGATGCCACGTGGCCACGTTCGAGAAGCAGTTAATGCTGGCACAGAATGCAGAATGGACGGGATGCTATTCTCACCGATGGGAGGCACGTGGCGCAAATCTATTGGTGGAGCGGTTGAATCGGTACGAATCCCTTGGATCATTTTGAAATGAAAGGAAGGCCTTACCCGAACCATCTATCCTTTTTGAATTCTCCGTGCCTGCTGCCGCTGCGCCCAAGCTTCTTCCTCCTCCCAGTCGCCCCGAACTTTTCTAAGGCAACAGGTCAGCTTCTTCTTCTTCTTTCCTCCTTTCTCCCACCAGAATAGGGTTCTTTCCCGAGGTCTGGAGTCTTCTTTCAGTTGAGTCTCCTCTTCGGTCTTCAGCTTTGAGTTCTCCTTCTCCTTTGCCTTTGAGGATGTCCCATTTTGGTCCGGGCTTCCGTCCCTCCGCTGATCAGAGTGAGGCCGAACCCTCTGAACGGAGGCTGGCATCTTCTTCCTCTTCTTCTAACGGGGAGGGAGGTGTAGCTTGCTTCGAGCTTAGTAGGAGGCGCCCTCCTGGTCCGGTTCTTATTAGGGAACCGGGATCTAGTCCTTCTCTTCATCCTCCCTCTGCTCCTGTCTCCGAGCCTGTCCGGCCTGCGGGTCCTGGTGGAGTCGCCTCCACGATCACCGCTAGAGAACTCAGGACTGTCCGGAATGTCTATGGCATCCCACCTTCTGTCTAGCTCATGATCCCTCGTCCGGGGGAGCGGGTCACTTCGAGTGGCCAGGGCCATCTTGCTTTCTATGAGGGGACCTTCTCTGGAGGTCTCTGCTTTCCCTTCCACCCTTTCTTTCTGTTAGTCTTAGACAATTATCGTTTGGTCCCGGCGCAACTGGTGCCAAACGCTATTAGGGTCATTTTCTCCTTCATTGTGCTTTGTCATCTTCATGGGTTCGTGGCCCGATTCTCTTTGTTCAAGGCTTTCTTTGCCTTGAAGCACCATCCAACCGAGGATGGGTGGTGGTCTTTGTCCTCTCGCCCGAAGGGCATTAAGTTTGAGCTCCCCTCTTCCGTCAAGGGATGGAAGAGTAAGATTTTCTTTGTCGAGGTCGAGGGGGTTGACTGGGTCTGGAGCGATTCGAACAAGTCCCCAAACCAAAATTCTGCGGTCGATGCGGTTGACCGAGATGATTACGAGCAGCTCCGCACCACGCAGATTCCTCCTCTCGAGGTCCTGCTGTCTGAGCAGAACCTCGCTGACTCTGGGGTCAACCCAACGAATGGGTCGGGTGAGTTCGACCTGACCTTTTTCTTTTCCTTCCTTCTTGCACTTCTTGTGTAGTTTCCCACAGGTTCTAACCGCTGCGTAATTTACATGCACGTATGATCTTCTCTGAGAGTGATCTTTTGGCCATTACCAGGAAGAGGCGGCCGACCGGGCTGGCCAGGGAGCCCGCTTCCAGGCGGGCCCGGGGTGAGAGCGCTTCTATAGCCGCCCCCACAGTGGTGATCGGTCTAAGCTCGACTGCAGCTGTTGGCCCGAGCTCAGAGGTGCCCCATGCTGCTCCTGTGCCGGTGGAGAGGGCAGCTCCCGCGGCTCCGAGGTCTGCCCAACAGGCCCCCACTGCAGAGCCCGAAGTGGTAGTTCGGGCGAGGGCTGCCGCTGCTGCTGCACCCTGCCATCCTCCGGGTTCGTCTGTCGCCGATGCCAGGGTTGAGGAGACTCGGGGCACTCCCAGGGCCACGACAGATGCGTCGCTTGCACCGGCGCCGGCCTCCCAGCCTGCCCCCCAGGGTACTTCAGCCAGCGGTGCAAGGCCGCCCGCTCATGGAGAGAGCCAGAGGGAGGAGGCATGGCGCTATCTCCCCTTCAAGATGGGGCCGGAGAACTCGGTCCTCCGGAGCCCGAGCTTGCCGAACGCTTAATGGACTTCTCCATCCAAGCATGCGACCGGCAAGAGATGGCCGGGATGCAGGTGGCTGATGTCTTCAAGATCTTTTTTTCTTAGTTGTATTCGGTGAGCTCTTTCGCTTCTTTCATTTATTTTTCATTTCATTTTTTTTTTACTGACCTCTTCTTCTTTTTACGGTGCAGATTGGTGCCGAGGCTCTCTACATCAGGAGCCACTTCCAGAGCGGGGAGCGTCTCGAGCGGCAACAAGCCGTCGAGATCGAATCTTTGAAGGCCGACCTGAAGGAGAAGGTCGGGGCAAGTGGGGCCCTTGAGTTGAAGATCAAGGACCTCGAAAGAGAGCTCGCCGATGCCGAGGGGCGAGCAAGAGGACTCTTGACGGCTTGCGACTTGGAGCGGAGCCGTTCGAAGAAGGCGATCGATGACCTCTCCATCATCGAAAAGAAATTGAATTGGTACAGTGCCAAGGCCGACCGGCATAAGGAGATCGCCCTAGCCGCCCAGGCAGAATTGGCAACCGTGAAGGAGAAACTTGCGGTGGAGGCAGCCAAGCTGGAGGCCGTCGAGTCGAAGAGGGTGGCCGCTGAGGCCACAAAGGGCACCGAGAACGCCGTCGCCAACTTTAAGGCTTTGGAGGAGTTCGTCGCCGATATCTAGCAGATGGTGTCGGACTCCTTTTACAAGGGTTTCATGTACCTGCGTGGCCAGATCGAGGTGCTTGTTCCTGACAAGGACCGTGGCTGCCTCGAGTACCCTTCGGCCATGGAGGAGGAGGCTGATGAAGAGGTCGTTGCGGGAGGCGCAGGCTCAAAGCCTCAGGCATCGGCTGAGAGTGGCCCTTCCGCGGCCAGCGCAGCTCAGCCGAAGACTTCTGAGGGTAGGAGCTCTCAGCCTCAGGATCCGGCAGTGAAGCCGACTGGCGCGGAATGACCCTTTTCTTCTTTGCTTTGCTTTGTACTTTTTATTTCTTGTACTTGTTTGGGGTCACCCGGCATGTCGGGGGCCCAGAAAACACTTGTAATTTTTGCTTAATCAACGAAGATGGGATTACTTTATTATCCGCCCTCTTTGCTTGGTTCTTCCCTTCTCTTTCTTTTCTTTCTTGTATGGGGAGCTCAGGGAGAAGGGTTTCACCTTGCTTGAGGTTAAGTCATAACACTTGAGGGATGCTGGGCTCGAAGTTCTCTTGGCCGGAGATCTGAGCTCCGATCTTGAGAAGGCATCCTGGAGCTGGGCTCGAGGACGATGATTGCTGAGAGCTGCTTGGCTCGAAGTTCCTTTGGCTGGAGATCTGAGCTCCGGCCTTGAGAAGGCATCCTGAAGCTGGGCTCGGGGACGATGATTGCTGAGAGCTGCTTGGCTCGAAGTTTTCTTGGCCAGAGTTCTGAGCTCCAGTCTTGAGAAGGCATCCTGGAGCTGGGCTCAAGGATGATGGTTACTGAGAGCTGCTGAAAGTGTTAGCTTCGATGATGGTGTATTTTCTTCTTGTTCTCTCTTTCTTTCCTTCCCCACTCTTCTTCTTTCTCTTTTTTTTTTTGTTCTTGTCCTTCTTTTCTCTATTTTTTTTTTTAGAGTGGGGAGATCAGAGGAGAGGATGCTAGTTGTACCCCCGCCTTGTTCTCTTTCTTTCCTTCCCCTCTCGTCTTCTTTTTGAGCGGGGAGATCAGAGAAGGGGGCCGTCGGGCTTCCCCCCTTTGTGCTCTTTCTTTCCTTTCCCTCTCGTCTTCTTTTCGAGTGGGGAGATCAGAGAAGGGGGGTTACCAGTCTTGATTGCCTTGGAGCTAGGCTCGAGGCCTTCCTGGACGTGGAGCTAGGCTCGGGCCCAGGGGGTTGCCTGAGATCTTGGCTCAGGTCTTTTAGGCTCGAGGCGTTGACGGGAGCTGCGTGGCCCCGTGATCTCTTGGTGTCTCGGAGCTAGGCTCGAAGACGTTTGAGATAGAGAGCTGCTTGGCTCGAAGATTCTTCGACGTCCTGGAGTTGGGCTCGGGGATGCTTGGAGTTGGAGAGCTACGTGGCTCAGAGTTCCTCTAGCATCCTGGAGCTGGGCCCGGGAATGCTGGGAAGTGGGAGCTACATGGCTCGGAGATTCTTTGACGTCCTGTAGCTGGGCTCGGGGATGCTTGAAGTTGGAGAGCTACGTGGCTCGGAGTTCCTCTAGTGTCCTGGAGCTGGGCCTGGGAACGCTGGGAAGTGGGAGCTACGTGGCTCGGAGTTCCTCTAGCATCCTAGAGCTGGGCCCGGAAATGCTTGGAAGTGGAAGCTACGTGGCTCGGAGATTTTTCGGTGTCCTATTGCTGGGCTCGGAAATGCTTGGAAGTGGGAGCTACGTGGCTCGGAGATTCTTCGGCATCCTGGAGCTGGGCTCAGGGATGCTTGGAGTTGGAGAGCTACGTGGCTCGAAGTTCCTCTAGCATCCTGGAGTTGGACCCGGGGATGCTGGGAAGTGGGATCTACGTGGCTCGGAGGTTCTTCGACGTCCTAGAGCTGGGCCTAGGGACGCCATTGATCCTTTCCTACAAAACATGCGGATATCCATGCAAGGAAAAAAATTGCTACCATGATCGTTGGTGGGGGAACTTACCTCACTGGGGGTGTTTTTATAGGTTGTAGGCCTTCCTCCCTCGGGGAGTCTGACACCGCCGAGTTCTTCGAGGTAACGGACCCCTCCTGATGAAACTTAAGTCGCCTCGTGGGGGCCTCCTTGCGATCATTCGCGATCGTCATTCTAACGACCGTGGCATCTTTATTTATCTTTCTCCTTCGCTTCCTCCTCCCCGCATGGCAGGGAGATCACCCTCGGGGTCCCCTGCCCCCTGGGTTTTCTTAGGTGCCTGCACGATTCTCCAGGCAACCACGTCTGTTGGTTTTGCTGTGGGGCGACCGCTGGTGGTTGAAGCCGACGGGAGAATGGCGAGCGCTTGGGGGTTCTGCTTGAGGTCTGCCCCTTGTAAACCTTGGGAGGCGGGTCTCCTTGGTGAGCTTCTCGATCTCCCGCTCACGGTCGCGGCACCTTTCAATATCGCAGCCGTGATCACGGTGAAGGCGATGACACTCACCCGCACTATGGCTAATGAAGGGCTCCAGTGGTGGTGGACGTTGCAGTCCGGAGGCTCGATAGCTGAGCCTCGCGTACTGATGGACCGGTGGGGAAATCCCACCAGCTGGTGCTCATGCTTCTCCAAGCGCGCTTTCACTGTGTGCCCGATGGTTTCGTCAGCAAATTCCCTGCTGAAGGGGACGGGGGAAGTGACGTACTGGAGAGACCTGGAAAAGATCGCCTATCTGTTGACCTTTCCAACTTATATCGTCACCGCTCTTCTGTGGTATGTTGGTCTGGGGAGTGACGAAGGACTCAGTCATGCCCGTCTTCCCCCTACCTGGCACGCTAATCTGTTATCGCCAAGACCGTCGTGGCCCGTAGCTGCTGTCGGCGCCGGAGTGTGTTCCTCGGACCGCCCGCCATTCTCGGTTCCCAGATCTCCTTGCTGGGTGCGGACGCTTTGCTGCCCGGCGATCCTCCACTCTTGGACCTGCGAGATAACAGTTAGAGACCCGGGCCGGGGTTTCTGGTGGGGGCACTCCAACGATCAAGTCAGTGACGATCCAGGAGAACAGATCCTCTTGGTCGGGGTCCTCTTGATGGACTCCGTACTAGGAGGAGTAAAGATGTGCGTGAAGGTATAAACGTCGCAGGGAGAGAATGGTAATGGGGACAGAGGGATGCTCTGTTCCTCCGTCTCTCCTTGTGCCCCTCGTTTCCCTTCGTCAGCGGTGGTCGTGGCGCTTTGCCCTCTTGGTCGAGCTTGCACTTGTGATGGTGATGGTGGTCATGGTGGTGCCATGCCCCCTTTCTCTTTTTTTCTCTGGCTTGTATCTTTTTTGCCTGTGTGTTTTTTGTTGTTGTTGTGTTACCTCCAGGTTGGTTGTGAACTTGGTTACCGTTCGATGCTTGTCTCGGGATCCCCACCGGGCTGTCAGGTGCATGTGGCGAAGTCCCAGGGAGCCTTTCCTGATTCATGATAGGGTGCGTTGTCAGGCGCTCTGACACCCTCCTTGGTTGCCTTATTTCAGAAAATTTGGGGGTGCCTCGAACGATGGGCCACCGCCCGCGAGATTCGAATCTCCCAGTTGGCCTTCTTTCTTGGGTGATCTGAGCGATTGGTGAGGAATGTAGCATCTCGATCAACGCGCTGCCTATCTTTTTGGTACAACTGGCGATTTCAGGCGATCAGTATGATCTGGGAGGCACTACGGTACGGTCCTCGGGCGGCTCGCCGGTGTCCTCGGCTGGTGAGGGCCTCGTCTGGGCTGGGCTAGCTAGGACGGCAAGGCTCGCTCCACCCTAGGCGCTCCGAGCTAGCGGGGGTGCCTAGGTGGAGGAGGGCGAAGGGCGGGCCCGGTCCAGAGGGTGCACGCTCGGAGAGGCTCCACATCGGCGGGTGAGCTCTTGGCTCGACCTTGACCACAGGGCACTAACCTCCGAGGGTCTCACTCCGGAGGGCGAAAGGCGGGCCTTGTCCAGAGGGCACGCGCTCGGAGAGGCTCCAAGTCGGCGGGGAGTTCTTGGCTCGACCTCGACCACAGGGCACTAACCTCCAAGTGTCTCACTCTGGAGGGTAGAAGGTGGACCCGGTCCAGAGGGCGCGCGCTCGGAGAGGCTCCACATCGGTGGGTGTGTTCTTGGCTCGACCTCGATCGCAGGACACTAACCTCTGAGAATCTCACTCCGGAGGGCAGAAGGCGAACCCGGTCCAGAGGGCGCGCGCTCGAGAGGCTCCACATCGGCGGTGAGTTCTTGGCTCGACCTCGATCGCTGGGCACTAACCTCCGAGGGTCTCACTCTGGAGGGCGGAAGGCGGACCCGGTCCAGAGGGCGCGCGCTCGGAGAGGCTCCACATCGACAGGTGAGTTCTTGGCTCGACCTCGACCGCAGAGCACTAACCTTCGAGGGTCTGGCTCTGGAGGGCAGAAGGCGAACCCGGTCCAGAGGGCTGCGCTCAGAGAGGCTCCACATCGACGGGTGAGTTCTTGGCTCGACCTCGATCGCAAGGCACTAACCTCCGAGGGTCTCATTCTGGAGGGCGGAAGGTAGCTCCGACCTAGGCGTCGAGCTCATGAGCTCGACCTGGCGGAGGACTGAGCTTGACTTGCTATCCTGAGGGAGTTCAGCTCAGCTCAGTAGTGGGGTCCAGCGGAGAATCGTCGTGGCATCTTCTCTTGATGTGGCGCCTGCCAATTTCTCCACGTCAGCGGTCCTGCCACATCACAACTCATTAAAGTTGCCTTTCTTTTCTGAGCCTATCAAGTAGAAAACTCTTAATGACCATCGGCTTTTCCCCAATGGATCTCTGAATCCATCTATAAAAAAGACCCTTCTCTCTCTCTCTCCTCTTATATATGTTTTGAAGCCCCTAAAATAAAGAGAAAATTTAATCCTTTTCTATGAGGATTGCTTGGAGATTTCACCATCGGATTTGGTTGTGGGACCTCACTAGAGTTAAGATAACAACCATAGCCTTTCTTTCCTTGGTTTTCTAGTTGGTAGCCAATATTTTGCTTTGATTCAAGTTGGCAAGTCATTGAATTTGGTAGAGAATAGGATCTCCGCTATTTTTCCTCTTCTTTTCTTTACTGACCATTGTTGGTTGTGGTCGCGATTGGGGTAGTCACCCTACCATCAATGGGCATTGTTGAGGGTTGCTAGTGATGGGGACATCGAGCAGATCCTAGCCAGTCCAGATCCTAGCCAGTTTAGTCCAGATCCCGGTGCCAGCCTAGCGCGAATCCTAAAGATATCAGTCAGCATGGATCTTGAAGATTTCAACCAACACGAATCTTAATGGATTTTATGGGTGTATGAGAGATTTGGGATATCTCCGAATCGGATGTAAGTTTATTTTTCTATTTTGATTGTTTTGACTTATCATATCGATGTTTCGATTATTTCGTTTAGAATTTAGTTTGTTAGGATTAGATCTTGGATCCTTACTTAAAGGATTGTAAACTTCTTCCGATGGTGATCAGTATTTTTGAAAAGTAAAAGAAAACATTTCTCTCTTCTCTGATCTCCTGCCTCTCTGCCCCTCTTCTACTTCTCTCTTCCCGGTTCTTCCTCTCCCTCCTCTCCCCCTCCTCTGTGTTTTCCCTCCCCACTTCTTCTTCTCCTTTCCCAAGCTAATCCACCGAAGTATCCCTCTGTGACTCTCACCATCATCGTCACCCACCGGCACCACTGCTCCTCTATTTTCCGCCCACCATTGCCAGCGGATAAAGTCGACATCCTCCATCGACCCAGCGCCACTCGTGAACCTCATCGATGCCCCATCTTCTGCCGGATCCATTGTTGCCAAGTCCCTGCCGGCCCTTCCAACGGCCACCGTCAAGCTCCGGAATCAAGCCCTCACCACCTGTTTCTTGTGCCACCGGATCTCCCTCCCTGCAGCCGGTCTCTGCCTACCATCAATCGTGAAGCCTCCCACTAGAACTCCTTGTTGCCATCGCTAGCCACCTCTGCCATGACCACCGCCATCCGTTCCACCGTCTCTGCCCAACGTCGACATCGGCAAATCCCTCCGCAAGCCCTCCTCTAGTTTTTTGGTGTTGATTCGTCGAGAAGAAGCGACTCAGCACGAACGTGAAAGCAATTCACGTCCCTGCTGTCGACTTCATAACTGCACAGATCTCAAAGCAGTTTCGAAGATCTATGAAGCACTCTTTCCAGAGCAGATTAAAACTACCTCACGGATCTCAGAGCATTGGGTTTACTAGTTTCTATTTATTTTGTTTGATTTGGGATTGACAATATTATTTTTTTTTTGTGATTCAGGTCTGATGGCTTCTGATCCATCTCGCTCGTGAACCACTAGTCCGGAATTTGACACCTCTAGACTATCTCACTCTTCCAGAATTCATGAAACTCCGTCTTTTGGATGAGACAACTTCGATAACTTAGTATAGATCTAATCAATTGCTGGATTATTAAATGTCTATCTTTTATTTAATTAGATCTAATTTTATTGAAATTGGACAGCCCTAACCTAGTAGTCATTCCTAACGATCAACGGTCCAATATCTCGAATATTTTGACTATGCATGCCGATCGGGTCAATTTCTAGATTGGATCTTGATTTGACTAGAATTATTTCTTAGTTTAAATTCTTAATTACATTGATTATCTGCTAGTCTTTATCTTTAATTACTTCATTAATTATTTTACAGATCTTATTAAGGTCCTTAGGTCTAGGATTTATTGGTCCGTCCTGCATCAGCTAGCCTCGAGTCCTTCCATTGCCTTATTTGAGAGAGAGAGGGAAGAAGGAGATCTCATGTTTGGAAGAAGAAAAAGAAGAAGAGAGAGATTAGTTCTTTTCTCTCTCTCTTCTCTTTTCTTTCTATCACGTCTCAAATCCGGGATGTAACACTGCTATGCTATCGAGAAGTACAACTCACGATAACGCGAAGCCTAACATTCATAATCTTAAATAAAACAAAGATCCATTATAAAAAAATATAAATAAGAGGTTCAATTCAAATCCATATTGAAACCAATATCAGTTTAGAGCATCTAAATCCAAAACCAAATAGCAGATCCAAGTCTCATAATTTATGATTACTTAATTATAAGTTCATAAGCATTCAAAATAACTAATTTCAACTATAAAACTTCCAAGCTCGCTAGTACAAATCCCAAGCTTGGATCGTCCATCGTTCCTAACCTTACTCCTCTGTAAAATAAAAATAAAAATAAAAAAGTATGAGCTACATCATCTTAGTAAGTAAAACCTATACTTCTCTATTGAATCAAGCATAAGTTTTCATATGAACAATATATCATTATAAAAGTAATAGATATCATAATTAGAATTTTTCATAATATGATATAATAAAGTAATTTATAAAACCAGTCATGCATATATATATCATGAATATTTGATAAACATAATTGTCATAAAATTTATAATTTTTCATGTCATATATTTATGTCATGTTTCAAAAACCATACTCATAGATATTCATGCTATGATCACTTTGTACTCGTATCGGGATCATGTTTCTTAATCAATATATTTCTTATTTTGTGTGCCAAATTTATACCCATTACCGGGGCCATGTTTTTTATGAATGCTAGCTCCAGGTATCAATCTTCCTAATTACAAGGATTCATCTATAGCTATCTAAGAGCCATTGAAATTGTATATCTTTTTTCTCAAATATACATATATAGGTAGACAAATACTAAATGGTATAATCTAATTCATGTTTCATAAACATGTATTTTTCTTCAAAAGTATTCATAAAATTAATTTTTATAACAAAGCATGAATGTTCATACACATATACTGATCCATTATTTAATGAAAAACATGAATTTATCAATAACAACAAATCATATATATTAAAACATAGTTATTTAAATAAATAAGAAGTATAAGATTTATTTATCTTGTCTATCCTAGGTCTTTAAACTCCATTGAAAGATTTTTGCTAATCATAATTAAAATATTAAATCATAATCAATCCTTCATTCAGTGAATTCAATAATATTTAAATAATAATAAAAGGAGATTGTTAGCTAGGTGATCTGCTCGATAGATCACTTAGGCACTAAAGCAGCTCAGGGTCACCTTGCCGGGATCAATACAAGTTCTTAGAATAGGAAAACATGGCTCTATACTAGAATCATGGATCTTCTTAACAAAAGTGGGGAGGAGAGAGAATAAGAAAGAGAAGGAGAGAGAACATGTCTTTGCTAAAGAAAGAAGACCATATGGGTCTCATAAGAATCATACCAGGGGGCCTAGTTCAGGTTCGAGAGCCATGGACAGCTGATGGTGATGACTGATTAACAAAAAATGTGAAAAAGCTTGGAAAACAAAGAAGCCAATATATTACATAGATATCAAAGCAATTCTTGGCTTTTTAAAAAAAAACAATTTTTGGGATTTATAAACGAGGAATCAAGATTTTGAATGATATTTTCAATTAGCTTAAAGAGAGAGGGAGAGAGACATAAGACAGGGAGGAGAGAGAGTTGGCATTCTCTCTCCTATTTTTTTTTTTTTCATCTTCTTTCTTTCTTCTTCTTTTGCCCGAACAAGGGAGGAAGGGACGTGATGAAGTAGTGGTTGGGTGGCAGCTGATGAGGGGCAATGGTTGATAGCCAGCGACAATGACCGGTTGGTAAGAATATGAGAACTCTAGAAAAATAGAAGATTCATCTCCTTTTCTTGTTTTTTTCCGGTCATTGGCTGTTCATCAGTTGCCAAGATATCCAGAGAGGGTAGTAGGGAGGTCGGTTATCATGACCCAAGGCATGGGACCAAGGGATGATGGTGCTGGTGACTAGAAAAAGAGAGGAACCTCGACCCAAAAATAGAAAAAAAATAGGGGCCTTTGATGGATTTTTCTAGCAAAATTGGTGACCAGCAATGGTTCAATCCAAAAAATTCTTGAAGAGAGATTAGGTCTTGTACTTTGTTCCAGAAGGTTGTTAGCTTTAATTTTTGGCAAATATGGTAAAACTGGGTTTGGCGATAATTTGAAGAATTAGGAGAAAGAAAGAAGAAGGGAGCTTATTACTTGGGATGGAGGGCATTAGAGGGTGGAAGAAGCTTTTTATAGTGGAGATCTAGGATTTGATTTGCCCTAGACCTCTGATTTCTCTTGGAGAAGCCGGAAAGAAAGAACACTCCTTTTGGAAGTCTTCTTCCCTCTTTGAGATTGCGCCTAAGTTGGTTGGGCATGATTCAAATGCGGCCGGGCCGAGCTGAGCCATAACACTATCTCTATGCTTTTCTTTTCTCTTCTTGGATTTAAGGATCCATGAAAAGAAAAGAAGGAGAATACTAGATCCCTAGTTTTCCTTCCATGTATTCTCTCTCAATTTAGTTTTCTCTCTATGCATGGCTTGGTGGGCTAATGGAGGATCTCTAATTCTTTTAGTAGAAGGTCACTACAAGCACTCACAGTGTTAGCCTTCATCTTGATTATTGTTAGCCACCATGGAACCCATAATTGACAACCACTAATCTACTATTCTTACCTAGATGGGTTATCAGTTCCTTAACCTGACGAATTAGGCTGCACCATTTTAATCGATTCAGGCCCTAAGTGCTATCATTGGTCAATCCTGTTCCATTCCATATACACATCTCTTCTAAGTCTGACATTGATTTGTGGACAAGCATGGTCATCTAATTAAGAAGAAGTCTAGCAAGACACTATAGCTCTTAAATCAAGGTATAACTTAAAATTCTTATTTATTTAAGCTTGAATTAAGTTATATATGTGAATTAAATTTAAGGATAATTCATAAATTAAAGTTTTACAAAATAGGAATCTAATAATAATTTATTATTTCTTGTGCTGATGGTTGATCGAGAATAAGTTGAAACTATGTCATTGATTGGATATGCTAGACATGGACTAGTAAATATTTTGACCTTGTTTGTTGTTAATAAAATTAAGAATTCCTATATATGTTCACCATTAGATATATTATTGTGGATTTGTACTGTTCGATTCATATCATTGGATTTGTATCATTAGTTTTGTTTTGTTAGACTCATGTTGATGGATTTGGCTTTGCATAAAACTTTATTATTCTTATATGATTTTTTGGTATTGGTATACTATCTATTTTGACTTTATGTGTGCATCAGTAATTGATCATATGGTCATATGGCTATTATATGCTTATGTTGAATATATTATTAAATCTAAATTGGTTTGATGAAATCAATATGAAATAATTAGATTGATAAAAAGTACCTTAAACTAACCTCGTTATGTGGATAACCTCCATGGGCTTATGTATGGGGATAGATTTTAGAAGCTTATGCTTGAAATAGTCCTTAAAAGCTTATGCATAGGATAGCCTCCATGGGCTTAGCATGGAAATTTAATTTACCAATTATAGACTAGGACATGATCTTGGTTAGTCCAAAGTTAGAAAGTAAAAGGTTATCAAATATAGAATTATGATGAAAGAAATGGATGACAAGATATATGAAACCAACGAAGAATAAAAGGTTTCACCTATTGTAGGACGTGACATACTTTTTTAATAAGACAGGTATTTGATACATATTCATGTGAATATTTGATATGAACTTTTATACATTATATTTTCATTCAAAAATTATTTACTATTATTTTTAATTTATATTATTATATTGATTTGGATATCTAAAATTTTTTATTGGACTGTAGTGCTTACACTTTCTATTCTTTTTTAATAAAGTTGTAGGATGCTTATTCTTTGTTGTGGTTTGGATTCGTGTCTCAAAGAATAGATAGATAAAGTATCATTGATGCTTGATTGGATGATCGTAGGATGATTGAATTTGTATTTATACAAGTTTTGCTACTTACCATGGATTGAGATCGTTGTTATTCATTAGTATTAAAGTTGTAACAAATTTTATGACCTTATATATTTTCTAGGATCTTGTTCTAGAAGGTGTGTGATTCGTGGCGTGATGCTTGTTTTTTTTCAACAATCTTGCATTAGTGGGAAGGTTTATTCTTTCACCATCTTTGGTTATCAAAACATATGTTTCATTGGATTAGACCCTTTCAATGATGCAAGGTCCTTCTCATGCACTAAGGTTTCAATTTTTGTTATGTCCTCATCGTGGCAACAATTTACATTGAAACCATAAGGACCGAATCATGCTGTCCATTATATGTATCTAGGGCCTATTTATAGGTAACTCCAATTTCAAAGGAAAAAAATTGGTTTTTAAATGTTGTGACCAACAGTTACAGGTCAAATTTGTAGTAGGTGAGGAGTTTTTAAGCTCTTAGTTTTGATTTGCATTCAAAGGAAGCTAGAGCTGTTTTAATCAAAATTGACATCTAGCTCTTTCCATATCTAGTTCTTAGCATCTTCAATGTATCTCAAGAAGAATGGATTGATTTGTTACAAAATGAAAGAAGTTCACCTGTTATTAAAATTAGCTTGAGTCATCATGTAAATTTTTAGAATGCGAAGTTTTGTTACCATTAATATTTCACTGTAAGAGCAAACACAACCACATTTTAAGAACTGATAGTACTAGACCTGTTGCAAGTTGGTCCTGGCACAAAAAATGTCTTTCTACCCAAATGAATCAGGCCTGGATCTTGAAGCTTGCATCCATGTCAGGAGATTCTTCGGCAGTTGGCATACATACATCGGCTCTCAAATGAATTGGAACCTTTTTTAATGGAAACAGAAAACTTTGGGCTCCCGTTTGCTAACACCATAAACATCTCAAGCAGTAAATAAATAAATAAATAAATAAAAGACTCTTAGGAATTCACATCTACAAGAAAATGAATGTAAAGCAAGCAAGAAAAATAGAAGAAAAATCAAGAATTTTGACAGTGTCATGATTTCTACTACATTACCGTATCCATACCTATATTAATAGAAGTAAGATTCACTATCTGGATACCGGATCCCTTATTGATATCATTTTATTACTGTGTGATATGCAATACAGTATGGATGGCAAGACGTATGTAGTCTGGTATTGGGAAAGTATGTCTGATATAATATGGTACCGATCTTGGACAGAAGACCTCCTGAAACCTCACCTAAGGTCTCCATAACCATGTCCCAATTTAGCCTCATCATCCACAACCACCAGTACCTGCTTAGAGGCTTGCAGCCCCGTGTCAAGGTTTGCTTTGGACCTGGAATCAGAAAGAATTGATCACGACTTCCTTATGTCCAGGAACTTTCATTCTTGTTTGTGTTGAAGTTCCGATTCATCTATTTTCCCCTGCAATTGATCAGGATGGGATTAAGGATGGCAGCCCTATAACCAGCTCGGATTTCATCATAGGCATCGACATGGTATGTCCTTTGGAGGGAACATTTGCCAATAAGAAGCATGGTAAAAGCTTATTCTACCACATTTTCACTGGATGTAATAGAAAATGACGAGATAAAAAAATTATAAATGATGAACTTTTATAGAAAAAAACAGCAGCAAAGGAGCACCGAGGGTCACTTGGTTTTTTGATGGGTATCTGATATCATGATATACTAACGATAGTAAACCATTTTCATGCTTGTAAGCCAAACACACTTCCAATAACATGACATAACATGATACCGTTCATGTTGGATTCCATCGAGATGGCAAAATTACACAAGAAAGATAAAAGAAGGTAGCTTAAAAATTAGTTAAACAAATGAGGCTAGGAATAAGTTTGATAGGCAATCAGGTGGGCGAAGTAGGACGATGACAAGAAGTACTAGTGGTAACGAGTTTCTGGGAAATTCCAGAAAGACTTAACAAGCTTGTAATTTACTTTTTAAAAAAAAAAAAAAAAAAAAAAAAAAACAATTCTTGCGTTCACAACAGGCAGATTTTATCATCACCATGAGTGAGAGTGGACAGTGGGTATTAGTATCAATGACAAAAGACTTGAGTTAGGATCTGATCTCATAAGCTGGAATGATCAATAAACTAGCAATCAAGTTTGGAATTAATTTGCCATGATGGAGACAATCGAGTGCAGAAATTAGATGAGAGATAAGCAGGGTGGAAAAGTAGGATGCTCTTATTTGGAGAGAGAATTCCCAACTTAAAGTAATGATGAACTCACAGCATGTTCATAGTCAAGTTATAGCTTGAGAATAGTAGCGCACAAAGCGATTTTTTATCGTGGGGATGAAGCAGAATGCTTAGAAGGGTTCAATGCATGGTTTCTTTGAAATTAAAAGCATCATAATAATGAGAGCCATGCTTCATCATAGTTTCCAAGCCATATTCCTATGCTACTAATGGATATGATAAATTAGTGTTGAAGATGACAGCAATTTGTATCAGTTAGCACCAAGCTGAAATGGACAGATAAAATGCATCCAGGAGTTGATCTTACAAATACTTTAATACTTTGTTAAAGTTTAATAAGAACAGTAAACATAGGTTGAAGGTAGCTATTTCTCATACAAATTGAAAGCTCACTACTCATAGCATATTACCGTTCCAAATTCTGTCTTAAAAGAACTCGAAGGTGAACCAATTCGTAGTGACTCACATATATGCATTTAAGTTGGTAGCTTGCATCTCGCATACTTCAAGCTGACAACGTTTTCTAAATAAAAAGGCCCAACTCATTCTAGAGACCAAAGGATCAAAAACAAACAGCATCAGATCTACACTACAGTAAAATCATTCTGAACTCTTCATTGGACCTAAACAACAAACAATTGCATGACATCAAATTGAGAAGTGTGTCTAACAACAAACTAGCATTCAATAGATTATACCTTGATAAGGGAACCTTGGGGAGAACCAAAGTGAGTAGGGGGTGGAAAGCGGTGAGGGCCAAAAGGAGTGTGCCAACCGGTGGTTAACCCACCAGAGGTTGAGTGCCGGAGTGCATAGCAGGAGAGAACTGAGTGGGGGTGGAAAGGAATTGTTTGTAGGCAGAGGCAGGCTGCTGGAGGTCGAGCGACACCAAGGGTTGGGGGGTCAGCAAACAGGAGGGGAGCAGAGAGAGAGAGAGAGAGAGAGAAGAAGGTGAAAGAGTTGTGTTGGTGGGAGGTGCAGGCAGATGAGAAACTTCTGTCTGGCCGGTGGTCAAGAAGCCAGAGGTCGATCGCCACCAGAGATGGGAAAGGAGGAAGAGTTTATTCTGAATTAGCCAGAGTTTACTTCATAAAATAAAAAAAAAAAGAACCCAGAGTTTATTCTAACCGAGCCTTATAATTTTCACCTATTTCAGATTTCCAGTCTCTTCCCAGAAACAGGTACATGCAACACAATCATGAGATTTTCTGAACTTAAAAGTCCCAGGCATTGAATAAGCTAGATCAGGCATACATGCAAGTTGCTTTGAATGATGTCCTTAACAGGTGGTTAACTGCTGAAAACCTTCTCTTTCCCTTTAAAATTTTGACTATTTCAACAAGATAGTTCATCATGCAGCATATAAATTCGAGTAAGCACATTGTATTAAGAGAACTCAGCAAAAGTTGAACATAGCTGCCAGACCCTGCCAGACCCATGAGTTCCCCATGGACTTGATAGCTACAGCTAAAGACCATGCCATACAACAAACCGACAATTTTGGCTGACAAAGGGTGCATGCGGATTTGCTGGTTGTTTGATGTTCTAGGAGAAGATTGAAGAATTCATCAAAGGAAGCACTTGAATCCAAATAATAGACCAGGTGTCATGGGCTTTGTCAGATCCAAGCAAACAGCAATTGTTTATAGTCAACGCCTTCCTATTGGAAATGTATTTCAATGATTATCGGGAAGTACTGGAAGGTGTGAACTCTCTCACAAACAGAACACCAGATCAAATATCTGATCAACCAGAAAATGTGGCCTCAAGTATCCATGTGTGACTTAACTGTAAATTTATATTCAGAATGGAAAAAAAAGAAAAAGCAAAAAAAGAATTTTTATTGAGAAAGGATATCAGTCTCATCATGGTTAGTTTCTCTTCCTCTCAAATCTGAATTATGAATGCCAATTACTCACATGATACAGGGCCTGTGAAAATTAACTGGCAGCACTTCCATCTATAAAAAGATTGGAAGATTGCATAGAAACACGAGCAGATAAAATCAGCTCCTTAGAACTCTTCAATATTACAGGGATACAAAAGAATTTGTCACAGACTGACCAACTTATAAAGTCAAAGCATGTGATGGTATGAGAAACAATTAGCCATCATACCTGAAGTCACTGTTCAGATTTTCCACCACTATCTTCTGGGGGCAATGACATGAACTGCACTATTCTCTGAACATGAGTAGCATCAACTCTGAACTTGCTGGCAATGTCATTAACATCCATGGGCCCTTGGTGCTCACTGGACTTACCCTGATAAAGAAGGATGATTTGGTGCACTTGAGCAATGGTTAGAGTTCCCGGAGGCAGTGGTTTTTGCACAGCTTCTGCTTTTGAAGTCCGAAGTTTTGGCATTGGTCTGTTGTATCTTTCTACTATGAAAGCCTGCAATTGAAGACTTAAACACTAATAAATAATCTCAGCTTGATTCAACCAATGAAATGAAGTAATCTAATGCTCTCTGTCCCAATCAGAGAACTTTAAGACCAAATATGCCACAATTAGAAGCAAGAAAATGAGATGATTGTCTTGTGCCATTTCTGCTTAGGGGAGTTGGTAAGCAGCCAATTTTTGTTGTATTGAAGACACAATACCAATGCATTTTTTTCTGACCTTTTATAACAGGAAGTACAGTGTTACAAAGGAAAGACATCATGATATAGGTTCCAATAGAAGGTAACATCTACATAATTCTTGAAAAATTGAGAAACACGGTCTATATTGCAAAGTTTGGTCCAAGGAGATAAAAACAATATTCACCTACAATCCAAATTTAATGAAAAAATAAAATAGTCATCTATAAGGTCTGCCAAACCAGTACTAAAGCTCATACAGGCTGGTGACTAGTTTGATACGGTATGGGTCCATACCATGCTGTTCCAGGTATTATTAAAATAGAGAGAGTCAGAGAGGGAGAAGGAGAGAGAGGATGAGGGCCGAGGGGAGGGAGGGAGGGAAGAAGGGAGGCACCCAATACACTAAAATAGGAGAAGGGGATGAGTCACCCCACAACTATGTATATTAAGCTTATGAACTGCTATTGTTAGCCTTCTCAGGGCCCCAAAGTTCTGCCATCAAAAAATAGATGTAGATTGGAAAGTCCTTGTTAGGAGAAGTGGACGAGTCACCCCACAACCAGAGACTATGTATATTAAGCTTATGAACTGCTGTTGTTAGTCCTTCTCAGACACCGGATGTTTTGCCATCCAAATAGATGTAGATTGGAAAGTACTCGATCCAGCATGTAAGGATGAAACTAGTGCCTGCACTATTTCCTTGAATAGAGCTATAAAAACTCACTTTTACTACATTGGAAGGGGAAGATAGGAGAAGGGGAAGGGGAGCTTAGAGCAAAGATCGCTGAACCGGTATCGAGACCCGTACCAGTTAGCGACCGATATGGTACGATACTATACCGTATTATACCGATATATGTACCGGTCTTGGTAAATTGAGAAAAAATTATCTTCCTCCCCCCTCTCAAGCAAGGATCGCTAAACCAGACCCGAACCAGGCTGAACCGAGCTGAACTGGATTGAACTGGACCGTACCAGTCCAAACCGACCCGTACCGATCTGGTTCAGGTTATTTTTTATGGTTCAGATCCCGAACCATTTTTTAGAGCTAAACCGTACTGGTTCTTAGCTGATACGATATGGTATGTCCCGAATCGGACGGTTCGGGATGGTTTCGAAAAGCCTGGCTCAGAGAGCTGATAGTGCTCCGGTATCATAAAAAGGAAGCAAAGGTCGATGAAGTATTGGCTTTTGAGAACTCCATGACTAGAAATGAATTGATGGGTTAGAAAGATGGTTAACATCAGTTATGGCATCTAGAAACAAAAGTTGGTTCTAGCATTACATAATTTCCACCCACATAACACAGCTTACATCCACATAGTTGCCAGCAAGCAAGGCCGGTAGGGAACCACTATATATGAATTGCAATGCTGTCCCCAGCTTGCGAAAAATAGAAGCCTAGGTTTCTTGAACAATTTAAATTTAAGTAGAATATGGTCCATCACCTCTTGCTGGTGACAGCATAAGTCATAGTGAATGACCACCATTGCGCTAGAGAACTTGCATGGTACTCAATCACAAACTACTTTCCACCAGAATAATTTAACTCTAGGCATAGTAGAAAACTCCAAATCCATATAAAGTTAAGATTAGATGGGTCGAAGATAATGGCACGAATGACTGTATCTGGGGCATGAAGCTTCATTTTGTCCTCATCCACCCAAACAAACCCATCCATTTTGTTACCTCTAGGAATGGGCTTGCTTAATATATAACTTATTTGTTCAACACAGAACATATCACAGAGTTTGTCTAATTTCCAGTTCCTTTCCAGCACTGAAAGTTGGTCCATAGTGGTCTGTTGAGATACTAATTTATATTGAAGGGAATGACCTTGTAATCTAAAAGTATTGTCAATATAAGGATTCTTGAGAATATGAATCTGTTGCCCATTGCCTAATTCCCAGTGAAAGGATCCTTGAACAACATAAGCATTTGCACAAATAGCCCTCCAAACACCAGATGCCTTCCTTGGAATACAAATCCTAGTTTCCTAGCAAAAAGGTAACCAGATGCCGTGACTTTGTTCCATCAAGAATGAGGATGGAGAATTAACTGTCCAGCAACCATTGCCATGAATGCAGCATTTTAGGTCTAGGTCTTTGAACTCCTAAACCCCTATTGTCTTGGCATGGCAAACCTGGTCACAAGAAGTGGATGCTACTGCTTTTGGCTAGAGAAATTCTCGCAAAGACAGGATCTAAATTATCTTTCCAACCTATCAAAGATGGAAGAAGGAATAGGACAATTGGCAGCTAGATAAAGAGTGGAGGTTAGCACAGAACAAAAGAGCTCTACCTGGCCAGCTTGTGATAGGTATTTCTGCTACCAACCATCCAAACAGATGTTTAACCTTATAAATGATCGAAATAAAATCGAGCTTTGTATTTGTGGCCTGACAAAGGAACACCCAAATAGCTCCACTTCTCATGAATGTCAGGAATAGAAAGCTCCACGAGTATTTAATGTTGGACAGCAGGATCTATTTTGGGACTAAAGAAAATATGAGATTTATCAACATTTACCATCTGGCCTGAAATATCAAAGTACCCATGTCCTCTTGAGAGTCCTAGCATTGCAGATGGAAGCTTTTGCCACAAGGAGATGATCTACAAACAAAAGGTATGAAATTTTATGTCCCTAAGCTTCAATCTGAAAAGGTGTAAGAGAGACAATATCCACCGATTCTTTCAATGTCCTGCACAACACATCAAAGCACAAGGTAAATAAAAATAATAGAGGATAGCCCTCACAGAGACCAATAGAAGGTAAATAAGAATGATGTAACCAAGATCCACCTGCCATTGCCCCATTCCAATTAATCCCACATCCAAGATTGGCCTCATCTATTACTACACAAGGTGAAAGGAACACCAGAAAACCCAAGATCAATAAGTCCCTAATTACAAATAACAGATTGAAATTCTTTGATATCACATCCTCTCTATATTGGCCCCACCCAAACTCCCACCCCCCTTTTTCTCTCCTCCACACTTAAAGTAAAGACATTAAAATCTCCTATCAAAATAGTGGGCAATGTTGTAGAGATTGCACAAGATGCCATGTCTCAAATTGTTTTTCTTTGTAACCAGCATAAGTGACACCAAGCACCCAGGGCTTGACATCTGAAGCCACTATTGCACGGACACACATATAAGAATCAAGTCCTAATACAAGTTGAAATATCTAACTTAGCAAGAGGGAAAAAGAGAGATACATGGGCATGTAGGATAGCATATAAGTTTGATTAAATTATCCATTTATATCTTTAAATATTATTCATCTGATGACTAAATAGAAATGTTAAAAAAAAATTGTTTATTAAGATGTTTCAACATACATGTTTTTCATTCAAACTTTCTACTTAATTGAAGGATATTAGTGAAATAATATTTTGCAAAGTTATTTCAATGTTTACAAGTACAACTAATGTTTGTCTTGCAGCCTAATTTGAGACATGCCAACCCATGGCATACCGAACCATACTAGGTTAGAACTGGCACAAACAACATGTGGGTTAGTACAAGCCCCAAACTGGCCTCTATTGAACTAAACTGAGCCGAACTGTATTGTACTGCTCAGTACCATCCAAAACAGAGATACTCATCGTATGACACCAAGCCATACCATCCAATTTTGGGCAATACCTTGACAAAAAGTGAGAAAAGGGATTAAAAGTTGTCTGAGTACAGAGTGTGTACCATATCATACTGGCCATACTGTATCCAATTGGTAACGTATCAATATGATACTCAATTCCAAGATTATAGACCGTACTTGCATTCTTAACAAATCTTGGAAAAGAATTAGAGGATCAAACTCATTGTTGGATAAGTCTAACTCTCTTCCAATCTTTAACAGTGGCTATCAAAGAACTTCAGAAGTATCCAAGTGTAGACGCCTCCTAGCTGCAAAGGGTTTCCTTACACACTGGTAATAAATCCTAGTCTATTCGATCCAAATCCTAATCACCTGAGCTAAATCCTAAACCATCTGATCCAAACTATAGTTCACCTAATTTAAATCTCAGTCCATCCAATCTAAACCCTAGTTTGTTGGGCCAAAATCCTAGTCCACCAAATCTAAAGCCTAGTCCATCAAATCTAAACCCTAACCTACCCGACCTAAACCACAGTCCATTCAACCAAGACCTTAATCCATCCAAACCAAACAGCAGTCTATCCAATCTAACCCAATCCCAATCTTAACTAACCAAATCAACCATATCTTATCCAAATTTAGTCAAATCAACGCTCTTGAGTATACACAATCTTAACCAACCAAGTCTGATAATATACAACCATTAGTTCATGACAGGTCATGCCTAAATATTCTCAATCATATTTGATCAAATCCTATCCAAACTAATCCAACTCTTTTTTAACATTCTCCCTCACTAACTTGATTCCTCCCTGGTTCTTCTTTTTCCATGTGTCCACCCTCATCAAATTCTAACACATTCCCTACCTCACACTTAACCTTGACTATAGTAGATAACAAATCTAAAATTTTGCCTCATAACTGACCCTATCCATTTCAAAACAAAATTCTTAACATGCATTGGCCTGATGTTGGTAAACCATGTTTGGCTCTCATATATTTCCTAAAGAGCTAAATAATCCTAATCGTTCCTCCAAGGCCCAAAGAAATTCACAGCAAGGCCATCACTAATCAATATATTGGATGATTTGTACCTCTCTTACAACATCCTAGCCATCTATTTGAAAGGATTATGCCCTATAAGCCAATATTTGTATCTCCCAGACCATTGTAAATTGACAAGTTAATAAAGGTAATATTTTTTCATCATTCGCTGTGTCATTATATGATGAACCCCATAGGTTAGGGCTATGGTCCTAGGGCTATGATGAGATCATACCAGTGAGATCTAAGGCCTTAAAACCCTAATCTAGAATATTCCTAGTCATAGGAACCCTGAGTTGGGGATCAGGGTTTCCGGTAAGACTGGCACATCCTATGTATGCTGAAAAGGGTGACTGCTCTCGCAGTCACTTGTGTAGGACACTAATACAAGGATGTGGGTGCTCATTGGCGAATGAGTTCACTGAATAGATCCAGTTTGAGAACATCTAATGGAGCCTTAGCTGCATGTCAATAGATGTTTCTCATAGTGGGAGTTGTACAAGTAGTCCTATGACCTGAGACTACCATAATACCTTATGTACATGAACCCGTGCTTTGGTTCAATCTCATTCATGACACTGGGTCATGCACAAGGTTGATGCTGGGTGTGGTGAATTGTATATGAAGGAAATGAGTAGGTCAACAAGGAATTGATCACTCCTAGTAGGAGGAGATTGCATCCAGCCAAATTAGGTCAGATGATGATTCAGGAAATCTTTGATCAAAGTACAGATATTAGAAATGATTTCTAATATCGAATTAATTGAATCATTAGTGTATGACTGAGCTGGGAATGAGTATAAACTGGATTTGACATGATTCCATATCCATAGTTATATTCGGGATGCAAGATGATTGAAGGATCGAATTGTACGGGAACTTTCCACTGAAGGGTAGTTTTGGAATTTCACCAGAATTTCCATATCTTCCGGGTAGACATGACACGTTGCTAGACGTCAATCTTGTCTTGTGGGTTGATCAAATTAAATGGTTTAATTGGATCACTAATTAGGAGGAGTTCTAATTGACTGACTCGAGTTAGCTCGATTTGACCTAAAATCGATTAGAATGAGTTCTGATCAAATTAGGTCAACTTGCACTCGGACCCACTGCTGGCTAAGTATGGAACCCAATGGGTCACACACTTAGGATAGATAATCAAGGTTTTAATTTGGAATTAAATCTCGTTTGCAGATGAACACACTAGCATGTGTTGCAAACCATGGCTTCTACTTGAATCGGATTCGAGTTAGGGTTCCGATTTGGTTTTTTTTAGATCCAAATTCATTCCGGTTTGAATCTAATTGAAGATTCAAGACATTGGGCTAATAGTAGGCTAGAAATTGGGCTAACCTAAGAGGCTAAACCCCTTTCCCACATCGCCTAAGCCCTTTCCCCTCTTTTCCCACGCGCGCGCGCAAGGAGAAGAGTCCACGCGCGCGTGGACTCTCTCCAAGCGGCGTTTCTGCGTGAGAAAAGAAAGGAAGTCGGCGTTTTTGGCTGAAGAGGCGTGTAAGAGAGTCCACCTAGGCGTGGACTCTTCAAAAAAAAAGGAATTACCGTGAAAAAGAAAAAAAAAAAAACACCGAAGGGGCGCGACTCTTCTTTCTGCGCGCGCCCTTCTGTGTTTTTCGCGATTCTTCCTTGCGTCTTCCCATCCCAAAGGCCGTGAGATTAATCCCAAGGGCCGTGAGATAAAGGGAAAGGACGTGAGAAGGGAGAGAGGGACGTGAGAGGATGATTACAGATGAGAAGGCGCCTCTCTGTCGCCTATTTAAGGAGAAGACTTCACCGTAAAAATTATTCCAGATTTTCTACGGCGAAGCCTTGCTTCTTTTTCTTTCTCCCTCTCCAGAAGATTGTTTCCCCCTCCTCTCTTTCCTCTTTGATTCCTTTACAGAGCCTAGGCTCTGTCGAATCTCAGAACAGAAGGAGAGTCAGAGAGAAACTCTCCGACGGTAAAGGAAGAAGGCGCCTCTCCTTTCTTTCTTACATTAAGACAATCTTGTCTTAATTTTCTTCTCCCTCCAAGACAAGCCTTGTCCCATTTTAGGACAAGGGCTTATTCTTAAGACAAGAGTGTCTTAAGGGGCCAAAGTTACTAGAAGACGAGGTGAAGGGTAAGAGAGAAGGTTTAGTCCCAGTTTGACTAGAGGAGTCCTAGCCAATAGCCCATATATCAAGTTCTTAGGGTAGAACTTGTTTGGAAGGAACCCAATTAAGGAGTCAGTGTCTTGATCATCTGCCCGTGTGGATCACCATCGGAGGGCGGACAAGTGGACGCCTGGTGTGTTCAAGAGGCTACTCAATTTGGAGTTCATTTCTGCATCAGACTGGTAATAGCGATCTGAGGTTAGTATTTAAACAATGTTTAAATTTGGACATGCATATAGTCACAGTTTTAATTGCTAATAAGGAGATTTTGGGATTAGGGTTCGGACCTGATTTCATAAATTTTTGAAATCCACGCTTCCGCACTGGTTCCCGAACCCAACAGTGGTATCAGAGCCTCCTTATTAGGATTAAAACTTATGCAGTTCAATTCATGATGTAGTATCATGTTAAAGTTTTTATATTGATGCACAATGCATGTCTTTGATTGAACATGAGTTTGATGATTGCCACCAGTTAGGGTTTTCCACTGAAACCCTAATTGTCTTAGAGATATGATTAGCCCTAGAGCCATCATACTGAAATAAGGTTGCCCTGGCATAATGGTGTATCCATTATGTGGTAAATGGTTGTCCTAGTATGATGGCACACATTTCACATATTTGCTTAGTTTAAAGCATGTATTAATATATGTGATAGCTTTTAATTGAATGTGCTGGCATTGCATGAATCCCTCTTAAAATTATATTAAGTGGTAGTATAGTTAACCGATAAGCATTATTAGTCATGATGGATAATTAGTCATTTCGGTGTCTAGAAAGGTGGTTCTGGGAAGGTAAAGGGAATCGTGGTTTTTAATTGGTTCCGTTGACTGACCTGGCCAATTTTAAATTGGTGTCTAGGAAAGCAACGGGGGGACCCCCACATCTCTTCCACTAGCCTGGCCGATCTGATTGATTTAATTCTTGACTAACATGCTTGGTGTTAAAATACTATTATTGGCCTTCCTTCATGATAGGTCATTATTGTGTTACGATCTATACTAGGTTTGTTGTGTACACACAAGACCTAACATGGTGACTAACACAATTTTTGGCCTAATACAATTATTTGTTTATGGCATGATTTAAAGTAATATTTTGTTGTGTACACACAAGGGTATTACTATTAAAGTCATGACTATATGGCTATGAAGGGTCTTACTTAACTAAAATATTATAGTTTGTTGTGTATACACAAGGCTATTAATATTTTAGAGGCCGGGATAAGTTGAGAATTGTACGGGTTACAATTGGAAAGAGTTTTCCTACCTATGAACTTATATAAGATTTGTTGTGTACACACAAGGTCTTTTATAAGGGATTGGGATCTCAACCCTACTAAGAAAGACTAATTAGGGTTTTCTCGATCATCGTATAGAGGGTTATGATGCTCGATAAAATAGTGGGAGACATAATTAAATTAAAGTCCTAATTTAATTATGTGTTGTCATTTCATGGTTGTTTGCTTATGTATTGTTCTTGGTTTAAATGTAGATAAATGGCCTCTTCACTCTCACTCCGTAGTATTTTAGATGCCAACAAATTGACTGGGCCTAATTATGTTGATTGGCTGAGAAATTTAAAAATAGTACTCAGTCAAGAAAGAATTTCCTATATTCTTGATACCCCAATTTTGGAACCACCAAGGGAAGATGCCTTGCAAGAGGAGAAGACCACATATAATATGTGGCAAAATGACTCACTTACTGTCAAGTGCGTTATGCTTGCCTCTATGACTAATGAGTTGCAGAGGCAGCATGATAGCATGGATACTAACTCCATACTGCTCAATTTAAAAGAGCTTTATGGAGAACACAGTAGAACTGCTAGATATGAAATATCTAAGCAGTTGTTCCGTGCAAGGATGACAGAAGGTACATCAGTACAAGACCATGTATTAAAGGTAATTGATCTAATCACTCGATTAGGTCAATTAGGTTTTGTAATGGATAGGGAGTTGAATCAAGACTTGATCTTGCAATCACTCCCAGAGTCATTTTCACAGTTTGTTCTTAATTACCATATGAACAAACTTAATTCTTCCTTGCCTGAGCTGTTGAATATGTTGAAGACAGCAGAGAGCCATGTAAAGAAAAATAAGGCTCCAGTTCTTCTTGTGGATAAGAAGAAGACAGGCAAAAGGGGTTCCAGTAAGAGATGAATCCCAAAGGGGGCATTAAGAAGAAGAAAGGAAAGAAGGCCTCCGGACAGATGACCTGCTTTCATTGTGGCAAGCCGGGTCATTGGAAAAGGAACTGCAAGGTTTACCTTGCAAGTGTGAAGCCTGGTGCATCAGAGGCACCAAAAGGTATGAAAGAAGTTCATACTATTTTGTCATTGGATTCTTCCATTTCAAATACTTGGGTGTTGGATACCGCCTGTGGTCATAACATCTGCAAATCATTGCAGGGACTTCAGGGGCTTAAAGTATTGAAGGAAGGTAACTTTGAGCTCTACGGTGCTGGAGGGGACCCCATCCAAGCAGAAGCTGTAGGGACTTATATTTTGAAGTTACCTTCAGGGAAGATCTTGGAGCTAAGGAATTGTTACTATATGCCAAAAATCATTAGAAATATCATATCTGTACTCTTGTTACTTAAACAAGGATATACTATGAATGTAATGAGCAGTGGCTGCTCAATTTCTTTATCTAATGAAATTATATGTTATGGCATATTCTGCAATGGTCTATTAACTCTTTCCACTAATGACAATATTTTTCATGTTTCTAACAAACGGAAAAGAGATGATGTAAACAATACCTTACTTTGGCATTGTCGACTTAGACATATTAGTGAGACTAGGATTAACAAGTTATACAAAGAAAATTTCTTTGATCCTTATGACTATGAGTCATTAGGAACTTGTGAATCATGTCTCATGGGTAAGATGACCAAGACTCCGTTTAGTGGACATGGAGAAAGGACAAAAGAGTTATTGGGACTCATACACACAGATGTATGTGGGCCTATGACAACTCAAGCCTATGGTGGATACTCATACTTCATCACATTTACTGATGATTTTTCAAGGTATGGATTTGTGTATCTAATGAAACATAAGTCCGAGGCTTTTGAAAAATTTTTAGAGTATCAAAGTATGGTAGAGAAACAGACAGGAAAAAGTATAAAGATCCTCCGATCAGATAGAGGAGGTGAGTACTTATCCACTGAGTTTCTTGATCACCTTAAAGATAAGGGGATCATCTCTGAATGGACTCCTCCTTACACACCACAATTAAATGGTGTTGCTGAAAGGAGGAATCGTACTTTATTGGATATGGTACGGTCCATGATGTGCTTCACGGAGTTACCTTTTTCTTTCTGGGGATATGCTTTGGAAACAGCAACTTATATCTTGAATAGAGTACCATCTAAAACTGTCTCTAGCACTCCATATGAATTATGGAGAGGTAAGAAGCCCAATCTTAAGTATATTAAGATATGGGGATGTCCAGCCTATGTAAAAAGAAATTTTGGACATAAACTAGATGCTAGAGCAGACAAATGTCTATTTATGGGATATCCTAGAGATAGTATAGGATATCTGTTCTACCACCCTACTGAACAAAAGGTTTTGGTCAGTAGGCATGCCACTTTTATGGAAAAGGAATTCATCCTACAAAAGGGCACTGGTAGAAATATCGAACTTAATGAGATTCAACAAATAGACACTTCTCAGTCAAGTAACAACATAGTTAATATAGAACCTGAACACACTCCTATCCGTAGGTCTGATAGGGTGCGACAGGCACCTGAGAGGTATGGGTTCATAATTGAAAATAATGAAGCCCAAATCATTCAAAATGATGAGCCTCTAACCTATACGGAAGCAGTCATGAGTAGAGACTCAGACAGATGGCTGGAAGCCATGAGATCCGAGATGGACTCCATGTATGTCAACCAAGTATGGTCTTTGGTTGATGCACCAGAGGGTATTAACCCTATTGGGTGTAAATGGGTCTATAAAAGGAAGATTGGGGCAGATGGCCAAGTTGAAACTTATAAAGCCAGATTGGTGGCTAAGGGTTTCAGACAAAAACAGGGAATAGATTATGATGAAACATTTTCCCCTGTTGCCATGCTCAAATTTATTCGGATTATGCTTGCTATAGCAGCATATCATGATTATGAGATCTGGCAAATGGATGTAAAAACTGCATTCCTCAATGGTTTCCTTGAGGAAGAGGTTTATATGTCACAGCCAGAAGGTTTTGTCTTGGAGACTAAACCTAATCAGGTATGTAGGCTAAAGAAATCCATTTATGGATTAAAGCAAGCATCCAGGAGTTGGAACATCCGATTTGATAAAACAGTCAAAGAATTTGATTTTTTCAAAAATGATGATGAACCTTGTGTGTACAAGAAGACTAGTGGGAGTGCCATAGTTTTCTTAGTTCTATATGTTGATGATATACTTCTTATTGGGAATGATATCCCAATGTTACAATCAGTCAAAGTGTGGTTATCGAAACAGTTTTCCATGAAAGACTTGGGAGAAGCATCCTATATACTGGGTATAAAGATCTATAGAGAAAGATCAAGAAGGATGCTAGGCTTGTCCCAGTCTAGGTACATTGACCAGGTGCTAAAGAGATTTAGCATGGAGGAAAGTAAAAGAGGTTACTTACCTATTGGTCATGGCATACGTCTTTCTAAGAGGATGTCTCCTAAGACACCTGAAGAAAGAAATAGAATGAATTCTATACCTTATGCTTCGGCTATAGGGTCGATTATGTATGCTATGTTATGTACCAGGCCTGATGTGGCATATGCCTTGGGTGTAGCCAGTAGATTTCAGGCTGATCCAGGAGAGGATCACTGGAAGGCTGTGAAAAATATTCTTAAGTACCTGAGAAGGACTAAGGATATTTTTCTTATATACGGAGGATCTGATCTTAAACTAGAAGCCTATTCAGACTCTAGTTTTCAATCAGACCCAGATGATAGTAAATCCATTTCAGGGTATGTCTTTACCTTGAATGGTGGAGCAGTAAGTTGGAAGAGCACTAAACAGCATACTGTAGCTGACTCAACTACCGAGGCAGAGTACATAGCTGTCAGTGAAGCCGCTAAGGAAGCTGTCTGGATGAAGAAATTCATCACAGAGTTGGGAGTAGTTCCTGAGATTGAGAACCCGGTGCCACTCTATTGTGATAAAACTGGAGCAGTTGCTCAAGCTAAGGAACCGAGAGCCCATCACAAGTCCAAGCACATTCTGAGACGCTTCCATCTTGTCCGAGAGATAATCGAGAGACAAGAAGTCTGCATCAATAGAGTGGATACAAAGAACAACATAGCAGACCCGTTCACTAAGGCTCTACCACAGCGGGAGTTTGATCGCCACCTCGATTGTATGGGGTTAAAGAATAAGAGCGATTGGCTTTAGTGCAAGTGGGAGATTGAAAGGATTATGTCCTATAAGCCAATATTTGTATCTCCCAGACCATTGTAAATTGACAAGTTAATAAAGGCAATATTTTTTCATCATTCGCTGTGTCATTATATGATGAACCCCATAGGTTAGGGCTATGGTCCTAGGGCTATGATGAGATCATACCAGTGAGATCTAAGGCCTTAAAACCCTAATCTAGAATATTCCTAGTCATAGGAACCCTGAGTTGGGGATCAGGGTTTCCGGTAAGACTGGCACATCCTATGTATGCTGAAAAGGGTGACTGCTCTCACAGTCACTTGTGTAGGACACTAATACAAGGATGTGGGTGCTCATTGGCGAATGAGTTCACTGAATAGATCCAGTTTGAGAACATCTAATGGAGCCTTAGCTGCATGTCAATAGATGTTTCTCATAGTGGGAGTTGTACAAGTAGTCCTATGACCTGAGACTGCCATAATACCTTATGTACATGAACCCGTGCTTTGGTTCAATCTCATTCATGACATTGGGTCATGCACAAGGTTGATGCTGGGTGTGGTGAATTGTATATGAAGGAAATGAGTAGGTCAACAAGGAATTGATCACTCCTAGTAGGAGGAGATTGCATCCAGCCAAATTAGGTCAGATGATGATTCAGGAAATCTTTGATCAAAGTACAGATATTAGAAATGATTTCTAATATCGAATTAATTGAATCATTAGTGTATGACTGAGCTGGGAATGAGTATAAACTGGATTTGACATGATTCCATATCCATAGTTATATTCGGGATGCAAGATGATTGAAGGATCGAATTGTACGGGAACTTTCCACTGAAGGGTAGTTTTGGAATTTCACCAGAATTTCCATATCTTCCAGGTAGACATGACACGTTGCTAGACGTCAATCTTGTCTTGTGGGTTGATCAAATTAAATGGTTTAATTAGATCACTAATTAGGAGTTCTAATTGACTGACTCGAGTTAGCTCGATTTGACCTAAAATCGATTAGAATGAGTTCTGATCAAATTAGGTCAACTTGCACTCGGACCCACTGCTGGCTAAGTATGGAACCCAATGGGTCACACACTTAGGACAGATAATCAAGGTTTTAATTTGAAATTAAATCTCGTTTGCAGATGAACACACTAGCATGTGTTGCAAACCATGGCTTCTACTTGAATCGGATTCGAGTTAGGGTTCCGATTTGGTCTTTTTTAGATCCAAATTCATTCCGGTTTGAATCTAATTGAAGATTCAAGACATTGGGCTAATAGTAGGCTAGCAATTGGGCTAACCTAAGAGGCTAAACCCCTTTCCCACATCGCCTAAGCCCTTTCCCCTCTTTTCCCACGCGCGCGCGCAAGGAGAAGAGTCCACGCGCGCGTGGACTCTCTCCAAGCGGCGTTTCTGCGTGAGAAAAGAAAGGAAGTCGGCGTTTTTGGCTGAAGAGGCGTGGAAGAGAGTCCACCTAGGCGTGGACTCTTCAAAAAAAAAGGAATTACCGTGAAAAAGAAAAAAAAAAAACACCGAAGGGGCGCGACTCTTCTTTCTGCGCGCGCCCTTCTGTGTTTTTCGCGATTCTTCCTTGCGTCTTCCCATCCCAAAGGCCGTGAGATTAATCCCAAGGGCCGTGAGATAAAGGGAAAGGACGTGAGAAGGGAGAGAGGGACGTGAGAGGATGATTACAGATGAGAAGGCGCCTCTCTGTCGCCTATTTAAGGAGAAGACTTCACCGTAAAAATTATTCCAGATTTTCTACGGCGAAGCCTTGCTTCTTTTTCTTTCTCCCTCTCCAGAAGATTGTTTCCCCCTCCTCTCTTTCCTCTTTGATTCCTTTACAGAGCCTAGGCTCTGTCGAATCTCAGAACAGAAGGAGAGTCAGAGAGAAACTCTCCGACGGTAAAGGAAGAAGGCGCCTCTCCTTTCTTTCTTACATTAAGACAATCTTGTCTTAATTTTCTTCTCCCTCCAAGACAAGCCTTGTCCCATTTTAGGACAAGGGCTTATTCTTAAGACAAGAGTGTCTTAAGGGGCCAAAGTTACTAGAAGACGAGGTGAAGGGTAAGAGAGAAGGTTTAGTCCCAGTTTGGCTAGAGGAGTCCTAGCCAATAGCCCATATATCAAGTTCTTAGGGTAGAACTTGATTGGAAGGAACCCAATTAAGGAGTCAGTGTCTTGATCATCTGCCCGTGTGGATCACCATCGGAGGGCGGACAAGTGGACGCCTGGTGTGTTCAAGAGGCTACTCAATTTGGAGTTCATTTCTGCATCAGACTGGTAATAGCGATCTGAGGTTAGTATTTAAACAATGTTTAAATTTGGACATGCATGTAGTCACAGTTTTAATTGCTAATAAGGAGATTTTGGGATTAGGGTTCGGACCTGATTTCATAAATTTTTGAAATCCACGCTTCCGCACTGGTTCCCGAACCCAACACTATTCACCCCCTACATCACCTATACTTATAAGGAGAGGAAGACTCCATCAAATTCTTCCATCTAACTTCTCTCCTCACCCTTAAATTAAACCCTCTACATCTTAACACTTTCCCCTCTCCACTACTCAATAATCTTCCAAAGAAACACAAACAAACAAATATACCCTCCTTACATCCACATCCTTAATTCTCTATTCATACCCTTTAGCCTTAAACCTTGTCATCTCAAATCCATCATAATCCTTAGATCTCTTAGGATATAATCATGACCATCAAATCAAACCCCCTCCACTTCACACAATTCTAGCTCTCTAAAGAAATACACTCTCCTTCAATCCTTACCATCCACCTCTTCAATCCTCTCTTCATACTCATCATAACTCAGATCTCCTAGCACTAAATCATGGACATTGAACCCATCACTCCCCTTAGTATACAATCCTAGCCCTACAAAGAAAACACTCAACTATCATATCAACCCTCCATTTATGCCACCTCACCATATCTCCCCTTCAACCCAAGAGTTAACAAGAAGAAGCCAATTAATTCCCCTTTCCTAGCTTTAGGATTTGGGGTAACCTCACCCCTCAATAAATTCTAAACCTAGAACCACTCACCTCTATCTATAAATACCTCTCTCCTCTTCCAAAATCCAACAAGAAACTGTAACGAGAAATCATAGAAAAATTCATAGGAAAAATCTCTTAGAATTAGACCAAAATTAGGAAAATCTAGGTAAATTCCCTCTCCAAAACCCTAGCCTTTTCGCCATCCTTCCTTGCCACCATCCAAAAAACCTAACCTTAACCCTCTACTAGCCATTTGACAAGAAAGAAAGAAGCAACAATAAAACCTCATGCACTCCTCTTCTTCTCTTTTCTTTGCAATTTGCCATGCATGTATAGGAACCTAAGGATGAGTTAGGAAACTAGCTATCTCTAGGACCTCCCTATAGGAGGCTAGGGAGATGTGCTCATAAGCCCTTCCTCGCTATTAACTAGATCCCTGTCTATGCCTTGACTATTTGATAAGTTCCCAAAACCTTAGTTAGGTGGCAACTTCATAACAAATCCTAGGACAAGGGAGCCTCGAACACCAAGAATTTTATATGTTTCCAACATAGATTTTTGGAGCTCAAGGTGTGTGTCCACACAAAAACTGTCTGGAATGGTGATCAAGCCAAACCTTTTTGAACTAAAGAAATCCACCTCCTTTAAAACTTTCTTCTGAAAATAATCCTGACAAACAAACCCTCGAAACTAATGATAGAATAAATCAATGTTGACTAACAAACCATTGAGCATAGACCAAACTCCCAAGACATACTTATTTCAAGAAGCAAGCTAATATCAAGACCATGATTCCTTAAAATTTGCTTAAAATTATTTGAAAAGGGGGGTAGTAGTGCCTCTAAAAATTCCATGATAGGATTAACATTGAAAACTTTAGGTGGAACAGGAGGGTGGGATTTACCTTTGCACCATCTAAGGTGACTGCAATTGATTGGTGAGTCACTAGTGTAAGCTCTCAAGATAAGCCTTGATGGAGGTTAGAGCCACATGATTAATAGACCCAGCATGCTCCTCCCATCAGCTATTGATATGGAGCCAGAAGCCATGGCTTGAACAAGGTTGGAGAAAGAAGCTCGAGCTATCTATCCTTTTTCCATCTCAATGGCTTCAAGTCATGAAATAGTAAGAGTAGAGGATGATATGGACACTCGATAATCAACGTATGCCATCTCAATATTGGACCTCATATTAATGCCACCCTACAATTGTGTGGGTTGCACGGTAAGGGAGCTACTTTGGTGTACTGAGTGTTGGTATGACCCCTGTTGATGGAGAACCAAAAGCTATCCAATGACCCAAGAGCAAATCCGAGGAATCATTTGAGCCAACTCAACTTCTACTTTGAGCCGACTCAACTTTTCATCTTTGAGCCAACTCAACCTATTCTTCTTGAGCTGACTCAACCTATCTTGGGGGCCACTTCATCCTACTTGGACGCCACTTCATCAGCTCCAACCACTTCATCATCCACATAGGCGCCACATGTATTACAACTAATTCTAGTTTTTCATTACAACTCCCTAACTAAACTAGTTAGTAGTTAGAACTAGAAGTAGTTTCTAGTTACAACTCCCTAACTAAACTAGTTAGTAATTAGAACTAGTAGTTATTACAACTAATTCTTGTTTCTTATTATAACTCCCTTAGGTTAGTTACCCCATCCTTATCTCTTGATTGGGGCCTATAAATACCCCATCAACCTTTGTAAGAAGAATCATTCAATCAATGGAGATTTAAATCACCTTAAGTTTTTCTTTCTTGGTGAGGGTGTGATGCCCTTTTGTTTGTGTTGTGGAGAGGGTGTGATGCCCCTCTAGTTATCCCTTTCCCCTTTGATTCCACCTCCATGGCCTTTGAGATTTACCTTCATGAATCACGGCTCCGTTAGTAAGATGGGTGGGATGCCCTAAACTAACAGGTGAGGTGGGTAGGGTGCCCTAGAGATGAGATGCCTCTTCGTGAATGTGAGTCCCAAAGCTCATGAGAGTTTCCATCTTCTTTACCCCCTCCATGACCTTTGAGATTTACCTTCACAGCTCCGTTAGTGAGATGGGTAGGATGCCCTAGACTAACAGGTGAGGTGGGTAGGTGCCCTAGAGGTGAGATGCCTCTCCGTGAATGAGTCCTAAAGTCCATGAGAGTTCAAACTAATGTCTTCCATCTCCATTGTTTCCTTCACCACTTCTATAGAAGAAAATAATAAAAAAAGTAAAAAAAAATTTCTAGTGGTGCCCTAATCCTCAGTGACTTCTTAGCTCGCCAACGATCCTTCGCTCTTGTCCCGCATCAATTTTGGTACTAGAGCCACAGGTTGATTAGGGTATTCTATATTTTTCCCTTATTTCTCTCTCCTTCGCTTATTCCCCCTATTCTCATTATTCCTACTATCCCGACCTTATTCCTCCTCTATTCTGGACTTATTCCCGTCATCTTTTTCTTAAAATTGAAAGCCCAGAACACTTGATCCACCACCCATAGCCCGTCACCAAGCTCCCTCCGCCGTCGCCGCCACTCTCTGGTCGGGATCTCACCAGGAGTCCGCCGTAGTTTCCTCCCAACACTGCCCAGAAGCTTCTTCGGTCATCTTCCATCTCCCGTGTCGTCCCATCGTCGAATCCGACCATGGGAACCACTCTGCCGCCGACTGCTGCTTTTCCCTCCTCATATCCAAGGAGAACTCTATTGCTACTGGCCGTCCCGAGCATTCCCACAGCCACCGCTCGCGACCTCCACGGCCGCGGCTCCAAGTTCAAGATCGCCATCATCGGCTTTGGCAACTTCGGGCAATTCCTCGCCCACTCCCGCTCCGACTACTCCGACGCCGTCCGCTCCCTCGGCATCTCCTTTCGCGGTCCCACGATCTGTGTGAGGAGCACCCCGACATCGTCGTCCTCGCCACCTCACCTCCACCGCCGACGCAGTCGCAGTCTGTCCCGGAGCAGCAGATCACGACGTACCTCTCCAGGATCCAGCATGGCAGCCATATCCAGCCCTTCGGTGCCACCCTAGCCATTGACGAGTCATCCTTCCACCTCCTCGCCTTCTCTGAGAATGGCCTCGACCTCCTCGCCCCGGGCTCTGACGTCCGCTTGCTCTCCATTCCTTCCTCGGCCCTTCTCCTCGAATGCGCCGCCTCTGCCGGAGAGATCACCCTGCTCAACCCCCTCTGGATCCACTCCCGCACCTCTGGCAAACCCCGTGCCATTCGTGCTGTTGTCGTGCCATCGCCCACAACCCCTGTGCCGTAGATCCGCACGACGCCTCTCACCGAAACTCCACCCTGCTGCCATCGCCAGCCACCGTTGACTCCACCGAGACCACCGCCGTTTGTTCCACCATCTTTGCTCAGCACCGCTGCGGTGAAACCCCTCCGCAAGCCATCCCCTGTTCTTGATTTCAGTCCGTGGAGAAAAATGCCCATTAGCACAAACATGAAAGCAATTCACGTTCCTGTTGCCGACTTCAAGTCCCGCACGGTTCCCATGATTGCACGGATCTCAAAGCGATCCTAAAGATGGTGAAGCATGGATCTTCAATCTGCACAGATCTCAGAGCAGAGCCTTTTTTGATTTGATTGGATTTGATTTCATCAAAGTCACCGTTGATCCAAACTCGACGGGGTCGAGTTTTCCCCACTCTAGGGGAATGATGGGGAACCAAGAGCTATCCAATGAGCCAGGAGCAAATTCGAGGAAGCATTTGAGCCAACTCAACTTCTACTTTGAGCCAAATCAACCTTTCTTCTTTGAGCCAACTCAACCTATTCTTCTTGAGCCGACTCAACCTATCTTGGGGGCCACTTCATCCTACTTGGCACTTCATCAGCTCCAACCACTTCATCATCCACATAGACGCCACATGTATCACAACTAATTCTAGTTTTTTGTTACAACTCTTTAACTAAACTAGTTAGTAGTTAGAACTAGAAGTAGTTTCTTGTTACAACTCCCTAACTAAACTAGTTAGTAGTTAGAACTAGAAGTAGTTATTATAACTAATTCTTGTTTCGTGTTATAACTCCCTTAGGTTAGTTACCCCATCCTTATCTCTTGATTGGGGCCTATAAATACCCCATCAACCCTTGTAAGAAGAATCATTCAATCAATGGAGATTTAAATCAGCTTGAGTTTTTCTTTCTTGGTGAGGGTGTGATGCCCTTTTGTCTGTGTTGTGGAGAGGGTGTGATGCCCTTCTAGTTATCCCCTTCTCCTTTGATTCCACCTCCATGGTCTTTGAGATTTACCTTCACGGCTCTATTAGTGAGATGGGTGGGATGCCCTAGACTAATAGGTGAGGTGGGTAGGGTGCCCTAGAGGTGAGATACCTCTCCATGAATGTGAGTCTCAAAGTTCTTGAGAATCCAAACTTATGTCTTCCGTCTTCATTGTTTTCTTCACCACCTCCATAGAAGAAAAAAATAAAAAAAGTAAAAGAAAATCTCTAGTGGTACTCTAATCCTCGGTGACTTCTCAGCTCGTCGACGATCCTTCGCTCTTATCCCGCATCACTTGTATTGAATCTGAATTGGTACAATTCGGTAAGCTCCATACCATTAGGTTTGGTATGATATGGCATACCTTGCAATGGATGGCATCATGGAGAAGCATTAGATTGGAATGATGAATGCTTGGAGTGGACATGAGGCATAACCAAGGATTTCTTTAGAAAGTAAAGTTTCCTCCATAAATTAGAATAAACAATTTGAGATGACATGCTTCCCCACCCTCATGTCTTCCAAATGGCTCAGATTTGGATATGAGATAAACCTAAATTGCTAGGGCACGTTGAAATGGGCCATAATGGGTGGTTTTTTTCTTCTTTTAACTCACAGGCTCATTCTAGCACCCTATAGATTTTGGGCTTGAGCCTTCTTGGGCCATGGACTCCAAAAAGCAATCTACAATCAAAAGCTTAGGCTCTGGCTATGCAGGAGATCCACAGCTATCCTTGGACTTTTTTGAGGAGAGACCTTCTGCTTCTCCTTTTTACCTTGTTAGAGTGAGTATTCACCAGCAAACACATGGCCTCACATTCCGATTTCCATGAACTAAGCAACAACTTGATCATTATAAGGCCATCTTCTTTGCCATGATATCACTCATAAGTTTGTCCCCTACTATTGTGTAGTTACGTGGCACATTGTGATTTAAGGAGCCTCTAACCATCCACAAATCATAGTCATCCCCCTCCATGTTGAATAGGGTTGGCCTGGTTGCAGAAATTCTTGAGAGTCAGAAATTTTAAAAGAACACATGGTTATCCTTAAATGTGCTATCCTTCTTGTTCCCTTTATTTTGGGTTTTACTTTAGTTTCCTCTGAAGTTCTCTTGCTTTGAAGTTCGACCATTTTGACAATGCATAAGCAAGGTCCTATGGTTAATTATGAGCTAAAAAAGCTATGCACGCATCCCAACCTTACATACTCGGTTCTGTAATTCATGTTCAACGAATTGACCTTAGACCTGCAATAGCCCCAACAATAAGTTCATCTTGAATAGTCGATGTTTAGTTCCAACAAGTTTCAAATTCCTAATAATAAAATAATTGCATGTTATCATATCTTAAAACCAAGTTACATAAACTGTACAAAAGCTTATAATGAATGTGAATAATAATGGAAACCACAAAAGGTCGTAGTATTTGCTCACCAAGCTGAGCTACATAATATAATTTTTTTTTAAAAAAATCAATGAAAAATTGGAATGGCAAATGATGCATAAAAATTGATAAATACTATAGAAATGAATAAGGTGGGGCATGCTCCCATGGTCACACCCCTCTACTTAACGACTAGAGGTTCTAGATCCACAAAAATTTGGACTTGGATATTTAGTGCAAGTGGGTATTCCTCCCATTCTCTCTCTCTCTCAAAAAAAAAAAAAAAGTGAATAAGGACTCCCTGGGTGCAAATTAATCACAATACAAAAGAAACTTCTTCCTACTCAAGGTATGCCATTTTTTAACCAAGCCTTGTATTGGTGCTACCCTGTTATTGTGTCAGTACAGGACCAGTTCGGTATACCAAACATCAATACACTCTCCATATGGTATGCCCTACGCTGCCCGGTTTGGTACAATATGGCAAAACTTGTTCTTATTATCCAAGATTGACCAATAAAATCTAACATGCTCCCACCACCATGAACCCCCCAAACCCCAACTCTCAGAAACAAAGATCTTAAAGTAGTTGAATTGTAACTCTATTTTGCTCGAAGAGTTTCTGTTCAAATAACAATCATGGGTATAATTCAATATGTGGAAAAAAAAAATAGATACACCAAAAAGAAGATATCAAGATTTCATGGCACCTAATGACCAATAGCTATGCCTTGGCCAAAAGATATCCAGGTATCAACTTTTGCTGACATAATTAAAATGTCACATTATAACTGTTTCAAAGTTTTCTTCTTCATAGGAGATGGTCTTAATAAGATTTCATCTTGCAACTCTTTTTTCAAGGAAAAAGTGCATATGGATAGAAAAAATATCAACATATTTACATCCATGCTACATGGCCAACCTAACAAGAGTCTCATAAGTTAAAATGACTGCAAAAGCACCTCTCTTTTCTAACATTTTCAAATTCTAAAGTTATCAATGAAAACTGTTTCCTTACTCTTGTTTCTAGTAACCAAGGGTGGACAGAAAAATTCAGAACTGTTAATACTATACTGATATAGTCAATGTTAGACATTGGCACCTTTGACTTGATTAGCGAGACATGGAATATTAAGTACAAAGAAAAACTGTGTTAATCTAAGAGAAAATAACATAGAGAAGTGCTTTGCATGTCTCTGACAGACAGAAACTCAAGCTAAACTTGTAACTCATGAAAATTAAGAGCTGGCCAAGAAACAAGCAACAAAGTTTATCAACCTCACCTCACCCATTTCTAGTTTTCCTCCAGGCCTAGATGTGATTCTCCCAACCATCTGCTTGAGCATTTCATCATATTTTGGATCTCGTTCTTCCAGGGCACCATGGTAATCTTCATCCCTTGCAGTAACCTCTAGAACAAAAGGATATATGATGATGTCAATATAGATGCAGCTAGTTGACATTCTGAGGAGTTTAATCCAAATGACCTTAGATGGAATCTAAAGTCGTTCTCAAGTCAGTGTTAGGTGATATAGGGCCTTAAGTGTTGTTTAAGGGAAGCAGAGAAATCCTTTCAAGGTCAAGAAACTCAATACGCATAAAAAGATATTGGAAAAAAGATTAGTTGCACAAAATCATGTGAGCTGCATCAGACTGTAGAGCTAACTGATAACCTAAACTGACATTCATTTTGCAGATAATAGCATTGCTTTATCTTTCTTTGTTGGTAAATAATAGCATTCCATTGTTAAGTAGATTATACTACTCAGAAATAAAGGTTCCAAAAATATTAGGAAGTAAGCATACTTACAACCAAAAATAGATCTATGATTCATACACATAGGCAATGAGCCTTTTCTTAAAATTTGGAAATCCTCTTTGTATATGGGTTCCAAAAATATAGGAAGTAAACATAATTACAACCAAAACAAATCAAGCCATACCAACCCTTCCGACAAGCTTCATGAACCCTTCTTAAGCAATCATTCCTTATTATTATTATTTTTTGTATACAGTCATTCCTATTTCAAACTACATCAATTAACACAGCAAGCTTTTTCAAGGCCTTTATCACAAATTCCACCCATGTTATCTTAGATATAATATCTTGTCCATTATCCTTTAGCATGGATGGAGTCCCTCTCCTAATCAAAGAGTTCTTGAACTTTCCATCTGAATTAGAACTTCACTGTTGCTATTGATTAGTAAAAGTTCCACCATTCCTGTAATTTACTCATCCTTGCCTTGTCAATCTGCCATATCCACCCAATCATTATCACTTTTTTCACAATTCACTTGAGCCCATTTATTGTCTAGTATTTTGATTTGTTTGACACAGAGATCTTTTTTTTTAAGTTAGAGCATCCTGAAAGGCATGTGGCAGTCACATGAGACATCTAAATACCCACTGTGACACTATCAGATTCATCTTTCCATATATCCCCAATCTTGTATACAGATCTTATTTTTTTTCTTAAAAAAAAAGGGACATTGCATAGCCTTAAATTTTGATTTAAGAGGCTCAAATTCTTTATGATAATTGCATTTCACATAATTCCATTTAACTCTACAGACCATAGATCTTTATCTTTCATAGTTTCCACCCAGGATTTTGGTTGAACATTCAAATGTATCTTCCTCTTATCAAAGAAAGCCAAAGCAACAGATTGTGCCTTTCCCTGATCAATGAAGAATTTTATCATCAATAGATAACATTCAGTTCATCTATGAGATGCATACAGCTGCATGGGAAGGCACAGTCAAAATCGCATGGTACTGAGACTAATCCTTCCATGCTAAGACATTGCACATAAAAAAAATCAACAACAATTAATAATCAGAGTGCTTGCACATATGGCTCCATATAAAAAGATGACCATTTTGAAGTAGTAAAAGGAAGAAAGAAGAAAAGGAACATGACTATTAAGAGAAAGGGAAAAATGAAACGATGCTTTACAAGTCCTAGTAGTACAAAAGGTTCAACCAGTGATGGCATGACTCATACAATAAATTCATCTAAGGATGGGTACTGGAAGTTCATAAGCTTCTCACACATGGGCTGCAAGTGATACTCAGGTTCCTATTCTTGGGTCAAAGGGAAACCGGTCTCTCTTTTCATTTTACATCTTTAGTAGAAAAAGATGCAGACACTTATGAAAAATAAAATTTTCAATTAGAATATAACTTTTAGAAAGTAAGAGGATCCTAGAAATTTATTTTAACATTGAAATTTGTTGGCGTGGAGTCCCTGAATCGGCCGGTCGGAGCCGCTGCGCCGCAGGACCGCTCCCTGGTTCACCTGTAAAACAGGTCCCTTGCCGGGGTTGTTCCGACGGGGGACACTCCGATGCCTAAGTCAGTGACGGATCCCAGCCACAGAATGGAGAAGGGTATTGAGAGTATGAGAGAAAGAGCTCTTAGAATATGTGTGAGCGTATGTGTATGTACCTCTTCCTCCATCCTTCTTAACATTATTTAAAAGAAGGCTTCCGGTCTGTGGACCGCTCTTTTTCCAGTGATCATGAGAGTTAATTTCTTCCATGATTGGCGATCATGGGTTGTCACTGAGCGGTTCTGGCTAGATCGGAGGCGTGGCAGCTGGAGTTGCGCGCCATGATCGTGGCATGGAGAATGCTGATTGTAACCGTTGATTACAGTTGCCTATTTGGACCAGATTGTGGTCCAATCTTCGGGTTTCCCCTCGCGTGGACCGAAGACTGGTATTTCCCCCGGGGCCGGAGATCGTGTCTACGGCGGGGACCGAAGAGCGCGTCTTCGAAAGTCGATAAGAATTCTGGTCTTCGGTCAAAGCCGAAGATGTTATCTGTAGGACTGGCCTTTGAATGTTGTAGTCCGGTGAGAAGCAGTGAGCTGCTTGCAGTTGGCCCGGCCTCTTTCCTGGTCCGAAGTCCGTGGTCCGGAGAGAAGGGCTTCGTCCAGTTGAGCCGGAGTTCGGTTCGTAGCTGAACCGGGATATCCCAACAGTTGCCCCCATACTCTCAATTTTCGAAACGGAGATTTGCCTCGAGAAGTGAGAGTATTAGTGTTTTGTCGTTTTCTCCCAGGAGACAGTATAGTGATGATTACGAGATCTCTGATTGGACTGTCCATCATGATCTGGGAATCAAATGGTGGACAGCTGTCACTCCTAGGTTGGGGAAGAGGAAAAAAGTGGGCGGCCCTGGGGCTGTCTTTCCTTTTCCCGTTGCACGATGGTTAAGCCAATCTGTTGGTTGAGATTTGGATGGTTGTGGCGGCTCCCCCTGTCAGTTGGATAATGGGTGCGCCTCATCCTGGCAGTTGGTTGAAGGCGGGTTACCTCCCAGGGTAACCTTGGATCAAATCAACCCTGGCAGGGCTTCAGAGACCCTTGCTTTTCTTTTGGGGAAGGGCGAAGGTCTAGCTAAGGAAGCTTCTTCAACCTCGTCTCATCCTTCGTCCAACTTGTTCCGGACTACCAGTCTATTTCGCAGATAGAATCTTCCTCCTGCTCCCTTGCTTCATTCTTTTGTTATGGAAGAAACCGTAGAGAATCAGGGAGAACAGGTTGGGCTCTCGGGGACCGGTGACATAGTAGGTCCGGGATCGATTCCCAGCTCAGTTTCTCAGGGTAAGGCGGCCCTTCTCTGGAAACGCTATCGCGTTCCCGAGGAGTTCCCCTTCGTTCTCCCCGCACCCGAAGAACGGATGAACGAACCTCCCTGGGTGTCTAGCCGTGTATGAAGATCATCTGAAAGCTGGTCTTCGATTTCCCCTGCACCCCTTCTTCATCAAGATCTTTCGCTTGTACTAAGTGGTGCCGGCGCAGTTGATCCCGAACAGCATCCGGAACATCTGCGGGTTCCTGGTCATGTGCAGCATCGCAAACGTAGAATCTAGGACCAATTTGTTCACGGCCCTCTTTGTTCTCAAAAGGGATTTCCACAGCAATGGGTGGTGGGTGATTGGCCCTAGATTAGGCCGCAAGGTCATTAAGGACATGCCCAGCACCATCCACGGGTGGAAACCCGTCTTCGTGTTTGTGTTGTCTTTTGATCCGTGGGGCTTCGACACTGTGTGGAAGAAGCCTCGTCTAACTGCCAATGACGGGAAGAAGGTCTTGGCGACTGATCAGCCGAATTACGATCTTCTGGTCAACTCCGAAGTTGTCCCCATCCGGGAACTGTTAAAGGAGAGAAATCTCCATCGGGCAAGAATTAGCAGATTCCCCTCATTAGGTATAGCAATGGAAATTTCTGTTCCCCTTTCCCGGTTTCATTGTGGCTCAGTTAATTGAAGTGGACTCTTTTACTTGTAGGTGGCGGGATGAAGCCCGGTGTGAGCTGGCTCCGTCAGACTTCGGAGAAGAGGGTAGCGCAAGCCCCTCTCACCAGGTCTGCAGTTCGGAAGAGGGCTCGAAGGGATGGCCCCGAGGGGAACCAAAGTACTTCGTCTTCCCGGGGTACCTCAGGGGAAGACGCAACAGCCGCGGAGGGGGCTCCGTCGAGACCCTGCCCAGTCGAAACTCCGGCGGCTACCTCCCCGGTTCGCACAACGAGGAGTCCGCCTCAGGGAGTGAATGAGCCGCCGTTTTGCCCCCTGCAGTTGATAGGGGCAAAGCACGGCAAGTCGAGGGGGAGTTCGCCCGCGGGGCTTCTTCAGCTAAAGGCCGTTCAACGAACTCCTCGAAGCTTTCACCTACGGGGGGACTGCTGGTTCCGGCCGTAGCCAGGCAGGTGTTGAAGGATACGCTACTACCTCATGACTTGGCGGTTCTTCGAAATCGGAACCTTCCCAGGGTGTCCGATTCCGCCTTCTCCGCCCTGCAACAGGTATGATCCTCGTCATTCCCTTTGTCCTGAGAGTTGTTCGGTTCATGACCCCCTACTTTTGATGCAGTTGGTCTACGACCTTACCTTCATGGAGGAGGGCCTGAGAACGTCGACAGCCTCATCCATGGTCTCAAGGAGGAGCTTCATACTGCCATAGCTGCAAAGGAGGTTGCCGAAGAGCTGAGACAGTCTATGGAGGACTGCCTTGTCCGGGTGAACAATGAAGTTCGCGAACTGAAGGGCGAACTGAAAAGTGCCGATCTGACAATGGCAGGACAGGAGGCAGGGTGGAGAAGGAGCAGGAAACAAGTCGACTCCCTGGAGCAGGCTGCCAGGAAGGATCAGGAGAAGATAGAAAGCCTGACCAAGACGGTGGAGGAGGCTTCCAGAAGGGCCAAAGAGGCGATCCTGGAGTCTGAAGCCGCCAAGAGGGAGTCCGTTTCTTTGAGAAAGCGGGTAGACGATGCTGTGACAGACTTCAGAGCGTCTTCACAATTTCAGGTGGAGATCAATGAAGTATCATTATACGGCTACCAGCACGGCTTTAACGACGGACTCTCCAGGATAAAGGAGGCCATCCCTCAACTCGACCTTTCGGGTATTCCTCCCTTCGATATAGTTGGGGAAGAAGAGGTGGAGGAGGCCGAAGCCATAGTAGAGGCCGAGGAGGTGCCATGTCCGGATGAAGAGGCTGCTACCTCAGTCGAAAATCCGGAGGTGACCCCAATTCCGATTCCGGTCCAGGAAGAAGCTCAGGCTAGAGGAGTCCAAGCCTAAGGTTCTCCGGTCCCGGCCCAGATTGACGAAGTCCTCTCAGAACAGGTTCAGAAGTTGCTTCAGTCCTGTGGTGTAGAGTCTCCTCCTGTCGATGTTGAATGACTTGAGTCGCTTTGAATGTATTTTCTTTCTTTCTCCTTTGTATCATCAATGAATTTTGTATGATAACTTCTCCAGATTTTGAAATGAATTCTCCTTTGCATATGCAATGTTATGCTTCATTCGTAGCTTGAACTGGTTTTATCATTCTTTCTTCTGCTTGGTCGAACAGTCGTGGCTGAAGGCCGTTTAGTTGATAGTTGACAAAGACGGACTCTGGAACAGATTAGAACTCCGTTGCCGAAGACCGTCTACGACTGGTCAGGCCGGTGTCACCTTTCTTTTGATATTAAATTTGTCCGTTGGGGCGAACAAGCATCAACTCCTCGTCAGCCAGCGATCAGGGAAAGTTGATTATAATCTTTGTTGTCCACGTGGCACGTTGATATTCGTACAGTCGCAATTTCTTGCGCCCAATATGCCGCCAGGTCTTCCTTTTTCAAAAAGGAGCCATTAATGTTGCCGTCGCACGATGAGGATTTCTCCGGATTCGAAGCGATGCAGTTATTGTCCTGGGGATGGCTTCCGAGCGACTTTCTAGTTCTCAAAGCGTCGCCCGGACACGTGGCGCCTTCTGACGCGGCCGGGAAAGGACGTGGAGCATGCCTTCCCGCAGTCGGTCGTGGGTGCAGGGTCTCTATAAATAGGGCCCTGCCTTCTGCTGTCAAGGGCCATCGTTTTTGTAGGCTCCTTCCTTCCATTAGAAATGAGGTTCAGCACTTCTGAACTCTACCGAGCCGCAAAAAGAAGGGCCATTGATCCAAAAAGGAAGAGAAGTCCGGAGTCCTTTGGGCCGGGTGACGACGATGAGGAGCCTCTCGTGGACCGTCTTGAAAAGAGGGTTCACCTGTTGGAGGCCCAACTGAGGGAGGCTCGGGCCCAGGTCGCGGTGGCAACCACGGAGGCGGAGGAAGCAAGGAGGGAGGCGGCGAATGCCGTCTCAGATTTCAGGGCTTCTGCTGCCTTCAAGGAGGAAGTCACCAAGGCGGCTCTGGACTCCTTCCATCAGGGATTCCGGGAATGCAGGAGGAAGGCCTTCAAGTTTTATAACTTGAAGGGCCTGGACAACATCAAGCCCTCCGTTCCCTTTCCCGGACATGAATTTGATTTCGACTCCGATGAAAAGTCGGATTCTGGTTCGGATGGGAACCCCGGGGGCCCTTCGTCATCCCTCCAGATCTCCCTCCGTCAGTACGGGAAAAACCCAGCGGGAGGTTATTGAAAATTTCCCACATCTTTCTGATGCTACCGTCTTTTTTTTTTTGTATCTCTCTTTAAGAGAGTTTCTTTTTCTTTTTGTCCTCTATTCGTGAGAGTTTCCTCTTTCTTTTCTCTTTTTTTTTGCAAAAAATTGAAAAAAGAAATGAAGTGCCTTTCTGTTACCTCTTCCCATGCATTTTTTGCGATATGTTGTATCATTGCTTTGTCTGAAATGTAGACTCCACAGACCACTTTCGGTCTATAGGGAAGAAGTGAGGTCAGTTGGACCGTTCTTGGAATGTCCGTTGTCGACAGAAAGGATGACAGTGATCCTTTTAGGCACGTTTTCAGATTTTCCGTAGGGTAGGGTGTTTACACCGGCCTTGTGCACTTATGTCGTAATTTAGGTAGGCTGCTCAGGCCCACCTCGGCGCGTCTTCGGATTCACCGTAGGGTAGGTTACGAAAACCATCCTTGCGCCTTTGATCTTCTTGGTGGCCTGGCTAGGCCATCCATTGCGCTTGTCGGGCATACCGATAAGGTGAGTGGATCAGACTCTCCTTTGCGCAGTTGACCGATTTTTCAGATCGGGTCACTCAGGCTGTTGTCGTTCAGAAGATGCAACTAGTCATTCTAAGTTGAGTAGGGTTGAGTAACTTTGTACAGAAATTTTAGGAACTCATTTATTGATAATATTTGCGAAGGTTTTGTACATTCCATGGCCGGGATAGGGTCTTCCCCTCTAGGGACTTGAGTCGATATGTTTCTGGTCGAATGACTTCTTCGACTTGATATGGGCCTTCCAAGTTGGGGAAGAGTTTTTCCTGTTCCATTGGCCTGGATACCTCTGTCCTTCGCAATACCATGTCCCCTGTGCGGAAAGTTTGCTCTTTCATCCTTGAGTTGTAGTATTTGGCGACCTTTTGCTGGTACGCCGCCATCCTTATCTGGGCCTGGAGCCTGGTGCTTGATAACAAGTCCAGATCAATCCTTCTTCGATCGGAGTTCTCAGGCTCTTCATAGTTGTCAACTCTCAGGGATTGTAGGGAGACTTCAATAGGTAGCACGGCTTCGGTACCGTATGCCAGGTTGAACGAAGACTCGCCGGTGGCCGTTCTCAGGGTAGTTCGGTATGCCCAGAGAACGGAGGTCAGTTCTTCAGCCCAAAGCCCTTTGACGGCGTTCAACCTTGTCTTCAGACCATGGAGAATGGTCCGGTTAGTGACTTCGGCTTCTCCGTTGGACTGTGGATGAGCAACGGATGTCAGCCAATGCTGGATATGATACCGAGCGCAGAAGTCCTTGAAATTCGAATTGTCGAAATGTCTCCCGTTGTCCGTGATGATGACATGTGGGATGCCGAACCTGAATATGATGAAATTTTTTACAAAATTTTCCACCTTGCCTTCTGTAACCTGGGCCAGTGGTTCGGCTTCTACCCACTTCGTGAAGTAGTTGATGGCCACTAAGAGGAACTTCCTTTGCCCTGATGCTGGCGGGAATGGGCCAAGAATGTCTATTTCCCACTGGGCAAAAGGCCACAGGGCTGCCAGTTGAGTCAGATGACTCGCAGGCTGTCTCTATACATTGGCGTACCTCTGGCACTGGTCGCACTTTCGCACGAAATCAGCCGAGTCCTTCTGGATGGAGAGCCAGTAATACCCCTGTCGAATGATCTTGTACGCCAGAGATCTGCCTCCCAAGTGATCACCGCATATGCCCTCGTGAACCTCTCTCAGAGCATAATCCGCATCTGTGGATCCTAAGCATTTTAGCAGTGGCTGAGAGAACGATCTTTTGTAGAGGGTTCCGTCTAAGATGACGTACTGAGACGCCATCCAGCGAATCTTCTTGGCCTCTGTCTTATCTTCTGGTAGCTCCCCCTCATTCAGGAACTTGATGATCGGATCCATCCAACTTGGCTCAGCGTCGATCTGGCACACCTCTGTAGCCTCTTCGGCTATGCTTGGAGTTTCAAGATGTTCAACAAAAGTGCGTCCGAGAGATTCCGGTGCCGTAGTTGCCAGTCGAGACAGTGTATCCGCCCGGGAGTTCTCTGATCGTGGAACATGGATGATCTCAAAATATTCCAGTTGGGAGGATAAAGCCCGTACCTTCTCCAGGTACTGCACCATGGTTGGATCCTTTGCTGCATATTCTCCGTTAACTTGATTCACAGCCAACTGGGAGTCTGAGAAGGCTCGAAGTTGCTGGACTCTCAGATCCTTGGCGATCCGAAGTCTGGAGAGCAAGGCCTCGTATTCGGCCTGGTTATTAGAGGCATGGAAGGAGAACCGGAGTGCATACTCTATGGTGTGGCCATCAGGTTTGGCCAACATGAGTCCAGCCCCGCATCCAGTAGCATTGGAAGCTCCGTCTACATGAAGTACCCAGACGGACTTCGTCTCCTTCGGAACTTCGTCTTCTACCAAAGATGCTTCGTCTTCGGACTTCCAGGTACACTCAGCAAAAAAATCGGAGAGCACTTGGGCCTTCATAGCCGTTCGGGGCTAGAAGCTGATGTCAAATTCACTTAGCTTCACAGCCCACTTGGCTATCTTTCCAGAGGTATCCGGAGATCGAAGAACGGCCTTGAGAGGTTGATCGGTTAGCACCACAATAGCGTGGGCATGGAAATACGGCCGTAATCGCTTTGCCGCAACCACCAAATAGTATATCAGCTTCTGCATCCTTGCATATCGCGTCTTGGCGTCATGCAGGACCTTGCAGATATAGTAGATCGGCTTGTGGGATCCGTCTTTATCTCTCCGGACAAGAACTGAACTGATTGCTTCGTCTGAAGCAAAGAGATATAGGTAGGGGACCTCGCCTTCTTGTGGCTTGGAAAGAAATGGCGGGGTCTCCAGGTACTTCTTCAGCTCCTCAAAGGTAGTGCGTAGCCTTCGGACCATTCAAAGCCCTTTATCTGCCGGAGTACCTTGAAGAATGGAAGGCATTTCTCGGCTGACCGAGAAATGAATCTACTGAGGGAGGCAATCCTCCCTGTCAACTGCTGGACTTCCTTTTTGCAGGAGGGATGTCGCATATCTTTCAAAGCTTGAATCTTCTCAGGGTTCGCCTCAATCCCTCGTTTGGTGACAAGGAAGCCCAAGAACTTGCCCGAAGTGACCCCAAAGACATACTTTGCCGGGTTTAGCTTCATGCGGTAGCGCCGTAGAGCACTGAATGATTCCTCCAAGTCGCGGATGTGGTCTTTCCGGAGGAGGCTCTTGATGATCATGTCGTCAACATAGGCCTCCATGTTTCTCCCCAGTTGCTTTTCGAATACCTTGTTGATCAGCCTTTGAAACGTTGCTCAGACGTTCTTGAGGTCGAACGGCATCATCTTGTAGCAGTAGAGGCCTTTATCAATGATGAAAGCCGTCTTCTCCTCATCTTGTGGATCCATTCTAATTTGATTATAGCCGGAGAAAGCGTCCATGAAGCTCAGCAACTGGTGGCCGGCAGTAGCGTCGACCAGCTGATCAATCTTCGGGAGAGGGAAGCTATCTTGTGGGCAAGCCTTGTTGAGATCTGTATAGTCGATGCAGATCCTCCACTTGCCACTAGCTTTCTTGACCATTACCATATTGGACAACCACTCGGGTAGCGGGCCACTCGGATGAACCCTGCTTTAAGGAGCTTGCCAACTTCTTCGTCCATAGCTTGCTGTCTTTCAAGAGCAAAGCTCCTTTTCTTCTGCCGTACCGGCTTGTACGCAGGGATAACTTCCAGCCAATGAGTGATTACTTCGGCAGGAATCCCTGGCATATCCGAAGCCAACCAGGTGAAGACGTCGGCGTTTTCTCTGAGAAAACGGATCAACTCCGTTCTGGTTTCCTCATCAAGCATGCTCCCGATCTGCACAACTCTGGAGGGATCTTCCACTGTCAAAGGTACTGGGACGGTCTTCTCCATGGGCTCACCAAGGTTTGTGGCTGCGTCCCTCGGATCCAGCTGATCCAGAGTCAACGAATCATTGAAATGCCTGTCTTCGATCATCAGACACTGCCGTGCTGTCCTCTGGTCTCCTCTAACTTCTCCGACACCGTTCCTGGTGGGGAAGCGCACCAAGAGGTAGTGAGAGGAGATCACGGTTCGGAACTTGTTCAAGACAGGCCGCCCCAGAATAATATTGTATGCTGAGGGAATCCGGACCACCGTGAAGTTGATTGGCAGTGTCTTTTGTCGAGGTTCGGTGCCAAGGGTTACAGGCAACACTATTTCCCCTCGGCATAAACTTAGTTGCCCCCAAAACCAGAGAGCAGTATGGGGGATCTTCGCAGTTGATGTCTAGGCAAACACATTTTAGAGAATGCATCGTACATCAAGACATCAGTCGAACTTCCATTATCAACAAGGATTCGGTGTACATCATGATTGGCCACTACGGCCGAGATTACAAGGGGATCATCATGTAGGAACCGAACTCCCGCAAGGTCGTTGTCGGAGAAGAAGATAGAGTTGTTTTTAAGTCGCTTTGGAGCGTCGTCCCCATCCCTTCTCTAGTCGGTGGGTCGGTGTATCATCCCTACACCTCCATTGGTGGGCCTTTGATTTGGCAATTCGGCCTCTTCGGGAGGTGGCTGGGGAACAGTTGCTTCCGACCGAGGTCCTTGGCGGCCGATGTTCCGCCCCAAGTATACTCTCTTGATGAGATCCTCTATTGCATCCTTCAGCTGGATGCACTCTTCAGTGTTGTGGCCGTGGTCCCGGTGGAATCGGCAATATTTGTTCCTATTCCTTACGGAAGAGGAGGCCTTCATGGGAGGGGCCGTTGGAGATAGTTCTCTTTCTCTATCTCCATGAGTATCTTCTCTTGAGGGAGATTGAGGGGGATGTAGGAGTCGAATCTTCCTCCCGAAGCTCTAGGCCTGGGAGGACTTCTTCGGCGGTCTGTATATTTGCCGCCATTGTTATTGGAAGTTTGGGGACCTTGTCCCCTGTTATTCTTCTTTTTTGAAGGGGGTTTCCTTTCGATCAGTCGTCGATTTGCCGCTTGCTCTTCGGCATCGGCATATTTCTGAGCTCTTGACAAGAGCTCAGCGTAGCTTTTAGGGAACTTCTTATCCAGAAAAAAGTAAGCCTGGAGGTACGAAGCCCCTTCTTCAATGCAGACATGGCCACGTGCTCGTTGAGATCGGGGATCTCAAGCATGGCCGCATTAAACCTGGATATGTAATCTCGCAGGCTTTCTCCTTCATTCTGGTGAAGGAGGAACAGTGTGTCCGTATTCCGTGGAATCTTGCGACAGTCCTGAAATGCAAGACAAACAATTTTTCTAGCTCAGAAAAAAGAATCGATGGTACCTGGGTGCAGGCTCGAGTACCACATCCGAGCGGACTTCTTCAAAGTAGCCGGGAACGCTAGGCAGTACATCGCGTCCGAAGCTCCTTGGATCATTATATGGATCTTGAAACTATCCAAATGGTCGAGGGGGTCGGAGGTGCCGTCGTAGGATTCCATCTGGGGAATCCCGAAGTGCCGAGGAATGACTTCGGCCATGATACGATTAGTGTATGGTGGGCGTAGATCGCCCACAATCAAGTCGTCGGGATCCTTCAGATCCCGCATTCTCTGTTCTCGCGCCTTCGCCATCTCTGATTCGATGGCTCTGAATCTCCCGTCGTAATCAGGAGTCTGCTTCGGCGCTCTCTCCACAGAAGTAGAGTCTTTGCAGGAGGGCGAGGGAATTTGCCTAGACCTTTTTCCTTTTTGCGGAGAATTGGCAGACCTAGGCAACCTCGAAGTTCGGCCTTCGGGAGAAGGCCGAGAATGGGGGGAGGGATGCATGGAATCCTCCCGTGGGGCTCTCTTCCTTTGGGACCGAGAGCTATGTTTGGAGGCGGCCGATGGGTTTCCCACCGAAGAGGCTCTGTTTTGGAAGTCTTGAACCATGACCGTGAGATTGGTGACCTGGTTCACAAGGGCTTCGAATTGCTGTAGTCCCACGACAACCGAAGGAGGTGGGACATTGTTCTCTCCCGGGGGTGCGCCCCCCTAGGACGGAACACGACTTCGGCTTGTAGAAGCCACTTGAATCTTTCCTCTCGCTATCAAGAACTTCTTACTTCCCCTTGGTCTAGGAGGGAGCCTAAAAAGTGCTGATCCCCCCTTCCTGGCGCCAATCTGTTGGCGTGGAGTCCTTGAATCGGCCGGTCGGAGCCGCTGCGCCGCAGGACCGCTCCCTGGTTCATCTGCAAAACAGGTCCGATGCAGGGATTGTTCCGGTGGGGGACACTCCGATGCCTAAGTTAGTGGCGGATTCCAGCCACAGAATGGGGAAGGGTATCGAGAGTATGAGAGAAAGAGCTCTTAGAATATGTGTGAGCGTATGTGTGCGTACCTCTCCCTCCATCCTTCTTACCTTATTTAAAAGAAGGCCTCCGGTCTATGGCCCGCTCTTTTTCCGGTGATCATGGGAGTTAATTTCTTCCATGATTGGCGATCGTGGTTTGTCACTGAGCGGTTCCGGCCAGATCACAGGCGTGGTAGCTGAAGTTGTGCGCCATGATCGTGGCATGGAGAATGCTGATTGTAACCGTTGATTACAGTTGCATATTTGGACCAGATTGTGGTCCAATCTTCGGGTTTCCCCTTGCATGGGCCGAAGACTGGTATTTTCCCTGGGACCGGAGATCGTATCTACGGCGGGGATCGAAGAGCACATCTTCGGAAGTCGATAAGAAATCTGATCTTCGGTCAAAGCCGAAGACGTTATCCGTAGTACTGGCTTTTGGATGTTATAGTCCGGTGAGAAGTAGTGAGCTGCTTGCAGTTGGCCTGGCCTCTTTCCTGGTCCGAAGTCCGTGATCCAGAGAGAAGGGCTTCGTCCAGTTGAGCCGGAGTTCGGTTCGTAGCTGAACCAGGATATCCCAACAAAATTAGATTAACTTGTAAGCATTCTTTTCGTGTAGAAAGTTCCACGACTCCTAATTACCCTCCTTGTCACCTTCTTCTTTGCTCCTCTTCGTCCTCCTCCTTTCTTTACCTCTTGCTTTATAACAACCGCAACAACATTCGCAGAAATATCAAAAACTTATCAAAAGGGAGACCAAATCCTCCCATCAATCCTCAGGCTTCATACCAGACACAAATTTTCAAATTCAAGACCTTCCATTACGCGTCTTTCAATCCATATGTCTTTGAATCGTAAACCTCACCTCTGCTACTTCAAGAATTTTCTTTAAAAAAGAAACTTTTACACAAACAATAACGACAAATTGAACCCAGGAAAAAAATGGATTCAACCGTAGCTCCTAAGACCTTCACTTAAAAAAAAAAAAAACTGTAGCCCCCAGGACCCTCCCAAATTCGCCATTTAAGCTTCAAAACAACCCATTCGCGAATGGGTTCCCATGATGAAAAGAAATTGAACAATCAAAAGCAAAATTGCATACTAGCATAGACTTGTCATTCAAATCTCAATCAAGAAACAAAATAACATCATAAACATACGAATTTGCCGGGAAAAAAAATGAAGTATTCGCGTTTTGTCAGCTCAAAAAGCACATCAATAGAGTCGACTGCTGATCAGACCTGAATCGGAGATGCCCAGTCGATCCTGGCCACCCGTTGGGACGTCCAGCGGCTTCGCCGGGGCCGCGGCCGTCGGCGACGGCGGCGGCGGCGGCCGCTCGGGGTTCTTGATCGGCGGCCTCGCCGGGTGGTCGGGCCGCACCCTCCCCATGGCTCGCCGCAGGGCCTGCCCCATCCCCTCCCCACTTTTTTTCGTCCTTTCTATTCTACCCTAATTCCGATAGAAGCTTTCTTCAGCTATCCATCGTGCAGAGAGATGGAGATGGAACGACGATCCACGAGCCGGCTGCACCGAACGAAGGTTCCAGTTCGCGATAGCGCACGTGCCACGCCCCGTGCTTCTCTCCTCTTGAAGTGTGCCGGACACCAGACACTCGCGACTTTACCGTTTTGGTTCCGCGAAGAGGGGAAAGGTACCATCGTCGACAAGAAAAAATATGGAAATACCGCATATTTAGTTTGAGTTTAAAAAAGTAAAATTTATGTGAGATATAAAAATTACTTTTCCATTAGGTGAAAATTAAAATATATTTTTTATAAGCAGAACGAATGGAAGGGATAATAGCATAGCTATCTTTAATGTAATAATAAAATTACTGTTTTGCTGGAGAATATTTGATGTACAGTGGTAACAAATTATACCATTTTTTATCATGAATACATCTTCTCAACCTTATCAAAATATACCACATTCAATAGTCAATTTCACATGTCTATATGCTTTTATTTAATTGATTCCTATCATATTTCGAATCTTTAAATATTTTTTTCAAAAACATCTTTAAGCATTCTAATAAAATAAAATAAGATGTTTTCTTGTAATAAAGATATAACAAGTATTTTGCATAACCCTTTCAAAGAAGCGGGTGCTCAAATAAATAAACATTATTTTAAAATGTACCTGTTGACACTGATCCTTGCAGATCGGACGGAGTACCTGGGTTAACAGTTCACCTCCTTGGTTCCTGCAAAACAAATTTCTGATCGAATTTTCTTCGATGGGGATACTCCGATGCCGAAATCAGTAAAGTTCATGTAATAAAATGGAGAGCTCAAAGAAAGAAAACGAGATAAAATGAGTGGAGAGTCAGATGTGTATAGTACAAGCTAATCATAGACCGGCTTTGACTAGCATGGAATGGCTTATCTTGGAGGTCTTTCTTACCGCTTTTTATAGGTGTTGTTGTAATTGACAGTAGTTAAGCCTTCTTGATTTCTATTAGAAAAATTAATCAATATAACTTCCCTTCAACTAATTATAGTTACTGTCGGAGGTTAATTACATCGGTCTTACTGAAGCCGTGGCTGTCATACATATAATTAGTTGGTTACAACAACAAAGTCTGTTCTTGACGGCTTTAGTTTGAAGTAGATCGGCCATTCTTTTCGGAGTTGGCTGACAGTTATTTCATTGGCCGTAGATCAGCTATTTACTTCATAGTCGTCCTCTTCGGAGCGGGCTGACTGTAGATCAATCATTTACTTCGAAACTGTGTGGATCGACCATTTATTTCAGAGCAATTTGCTTTGAATCATGTATTATATTGTGGATCAGTTTTTGTTGATGGCCAATCTCAAGTTATGTGTCATTACTAGCTGAAACATAACATCGATTCGTTCTCCCATCAGAGATTGGGAGCATCGTCGTGTCAATCCATCTGGTCGACCGATCTGGATAGGATCAATCAAATTTTCAAACCGGCAATTATCTCTTCTAGCCGGTTTATCACAACAGTACCATTTTTTAATGATCAATTAAATATGTAAATATTTTTATCTTTTTAGAAAAAAAATATTTTATAAAAAAAAAACTTTTTTGCAAACCAAATGAGTGCTTAATGTTGAATTTTTTTTTTTTTTTCAATATTTGGTAGCAATCAAGAGCAAAGCTTTCATTACTCAATAAGCACCATACGGAATAAAGGATACAAGCCTACTAATGCATATAATTTAGCAAGAGCAACAAAATCATCCCTGATTTTAAACACAAGCCTGCAAATAAGACAATGTACATCATTTACATAACAGCAGAGATATAGTGAAATATGAAGGATGACATCCATGATCATTCCAACCATTGTAACATAATATACTACTTGGTGAAAAATAGTGTAATTTGGTTGCATTTCCAATCAAAACTGACCAAGTCTTCTAGTGCCCGGAAGTCCAGCAAAATGGAGTAGTATAAAACCTGGTGAATGAGATCGCCAGTGGTGTAAAAGAATTCCCCCTGAAATGCCAACTACTTGGCTGTAAAATTTGCAGTTTGTTGGCTTCTCTATAATATCGGGACACCATGAAACTTTAACAACCATCCTTCCACATAAGTATATTCCGCAGTAGCAGCGGCTTTGGATTCCTGTTCAAAGAAGAATCAGTTACTGAGGATATTTCATAGCATCACCTTCAGGCCAAATCTTCGATGCCTTCAATTTAACAATAGCAGTGCACATCCCAACCCAAGCTACAAATAATTCAGTATACTGGTGGCATCGAAGTTTACCTTCGAAGTTCCTTGGGATGGAGGGAACCAGAAGGTATTGTTAAAAGAGTTGCCACCAGGTCGGTGGGCAGAGACTTTGCCTCGTTATCAATAAATCATGGATTTGAGATGGGATCCCGTGAATGACTCGATTAAATAGAAATTATTATCTAGGATCCGTAATAGTTGGTGTAAGTAAGAGGTCAAGGTTTTCTTTTTTTATTTTTCTATTCTACTAGCCAGCAGCATCTTAATGATATTAGATTGATATACTCATCTTTTAGTGAGAAAAGGCTGCGAAAATTTAAGTATCTTGAATTGAATATTACTTAGTAGAATGGAGACCTGTGCGGGTAGCTATACCAGGTTTAACCTCCCTATCCCTTTCTCTTACCAAAAAAAAAAAAAAATGGGGACCTGTGGGGGTAGCTATACCTGGTTTAACCTGTAAGAATTACCTTAATTTGGGCTAACATTAATTGGAATTTTGTTTTATGAAATCCGGGTTGATTTTATGGTCCATGTTGATAGACATAGGTTGAGCCCATATTTATGTGATCATTGATTGGGCTAGGAGCACCTCATGTGATTTGGCGTGGTTGAGGCGGCATAGTGTAGGCCTTAGCCCAACTTGACTCGTGATGGGAGGGTCAGTTAGGGTATTTTTATTTTATTGGCTAGGTCCCCTCTCCGCTTCCTCTATTTATATATCACGTATACCGTGATTTTGTGGTACGGTGATTTTTCCCATCAAGAGCCGCCTTTTTCGAAGAAAACCGAAGAGAAAGACTCTGCCTGCGATGTTCATGTGAGCATCGAGATGAAGGATCAAGACCAGGATTATTGGCAAATATAGGTAAGTATTTATTATTCAGATCTAATATATGATTCTATATTTTGTTTGATCCTAAAAATTTAGGGATTATTTTTCCCACATTTGGTATCAGAGCCTGGGATTAGAATCATTTTTTTAATATTTTAGATCTGATAAAACCTCCTTACCGATCATCACGGATCTTAGCATGCAATGTTTCCCGCCGTTCTCTGTGACCGCAACCCTCCTCTTGTTCTCTTCCCGGCGGCGGCGATCCGTGGTCCTGGTAACCACCCATGGCCGATTGATTGAAACAAAAAAAAAAAAGGGTTAACGTCGAATGTATGAGGGCGGCGACAGTGGATGCCACGGTTGGCCATCCATGGGTCGTCATTCTCGGTCGCATTCCGACCGGTCTCCGTGACCGGAACCCCCCCTTCCCGCCTCCTTTTGCCGGCGGCGGCGACCGTGAGCCGCTATCTCACCTCACCAGTGGCCGACCGAACGATCAATAAAAAAAAAAAAATCACTTATCGATCTCTCTGTTGGGCACCGGTGATGCCACCGGAGGCCGCGACTAGCAGTTATAGGTCAACTGTCGTGGTCGTCCGGCCGGTCCGGCGCCGGCGATGGGGTGTTTTTGGAAGAGAGGGGCGGCGGATTCAATAAAAAAAAAAAATGTTGCCCTCTCACCGTAGGGCATGACCGGACGCCGGCAACACCGCACATGGCACGACACAATATGTTAGTACAGTGCACAGATGTGTTGATATGAAATGATTACCCAAGTTGGGTATGTAGGTATATGGTTACTATGATTTATCTCAAAAGGGGGAGATTATAGTGTAGCATCGGTTTAATCAGTGGAAATTGCATCAGTGAAGACTGTAGAGTGATAATAGAAAATTTTAAAATATAGTAATCTTTAAATGATCATATCTTTCAACATAGAGCTCAGTTTTAGCTGTTCTTAAGCTTTTTGGAAATCTCTTTCAAAGATCTACAACTTCTCTGTTGATTATAAGATCAAATTTTACTGACTTAGAAGGTGAATTGATGGTTAAAAGTAAATCAATTTTTTTCCACTGGTACATTTTGTTCCAGTTGCTGTCATCTTTAAATGATCATATCTTTCTGTATAGAGCTCTGTTTTTGCTGTTCTTAGGATTGTTGGAAAGCTCTTTCAAAGATCTATAAGTTCTCTATTGATAACAAGATCAATTTCGACTGTTTTAAAAGGTAAACTGATAGTTGAAGAAAAATATTTTTTTTTAGAACAGGGGATCCAGTCAGCTCGGTGAAATTCCAGTCAGCTGGATTTGACAGTCTGGAATCCTGTGGTCTGGAATAGTTGGCTAGGTGAAATTCCAGTCAGCTAGATTTGACAGTTTGGAATCCTGTGGTCTGGAAGAGTCGGCTCGGTGAAATTCCAGTCGGCTCGGATGACGGGTAGGCTATTTTAACGGTGCTAGCTGGAGGTAGTTTTATGGGGTTCTCGGTCACATGGGGCTGAAGTATATATATTGGAACTTCATAGAGAACGTCTAAGGTTGGAGAACGAACTCTTCTTAAGAATAAAAAAAAGGGAAGAAAAATAGCTGAGGAGAAGAAATGAAAAAAGGAGCTGGGCTGTGCTGAAAAAGAAGAGATTGAGCAGAATTCAGAAATGAGAGATGATATTGAAATTGCTGTTGATGAGAGCTGAGGGTGTGGTTTCTAGATTCAGCTTTAAAGATTGAAGAGATGATTTCCATTGATTGAGAAGAGATGCTTCAGTGAGGAGCAGATCAACGAAAATCTTTGGTGATTGCAAATCTGTTTCAGCAACAGCAAGTGTGTGGTATTCTTTCAGCAGTGATATGAAATTGGTAAGATCCCCTTCATCCATTTCTTTATAGTTCATTGGTTATGGGATGAATTATGTTGTTTGATCTGTGAGATCAAAGGAGGATATCTTGTTCTTGATTCTTGATCTGTCTTGAACGATGTTTCAATTGGTAAGACCTCAAATAAGAGGCAACTGTGTATGTATCAATGAGAAGTAAACTCTGTAAGATCAGTGAGATCAAAAGAACTCTAGTGAAGAGTAGATCTTGAAGATCATGAGCTTTAGTGAGGAGCAGATCTTCTAGATCATTTTTTTTGCTCAGTAAGAGCCACCCAGTGAGGGTGATCGTTTGTGGACGTAGGCTATAGCTGAACCACGGTAAAATTTTTGTTTGTATTATGATTGATCTATATCTGGAGATATGTTGTGTTGTGGAGAGCCTACAGGGTTGACTCCGCTTTCTTGAGATCAGTACAGGGAAGAGCAGAGGAGTGGTAGTGCTGTTGCTTGCAGGTTGTACAGTTTTTGTTATAGGTTCAGCGGTTATAATTTGATAAAAAGATTTGGGAGTCACTGATTCACCCCCCTTCTCAGTGCCCTGAAAATTTCACTCTATAAGAGATCGTTCACCCAACCTCTACTGAAGTGTTTGGGACCATCGGATGCCGACTATGCCCTAAGAGAAGTCCATGAAGGCATATGTGGAGACCACCTGGGGGGCAGGTCTCTGGCGTATAAAATAATATCCCAAGGATATTATTGGCCCACTATTCAAAAGGATTCAGCCGACGTTATCCGAAGATATGATCAGTGCCAGAGCTACGCCAATATTCAAAGACAACCAGCAAGCCAGTTGACTCAGCTGACGGCTCCCTGGCCCTTCGCTCAGTATGGCATGGACATCCTTGGCCCGTTTCCACTAGCGTCCGGACAAAGAAAATTTTTCATCGTTGCCATTGACTATTTTACCAAGTGGGTCGAGGCTAAACCACTGGCTCACATCACAGAAGGAAAAGTTGAAAGTTTCATCAGGAACTTCATTATATTCTGGTTCAAAATTCCGCACACTATAATCACCGACAATGGAAGGTAATTTGACAATCCCAAATTCAAAGATTTCTGCGCTCGGTACCATGTGCACCACAAGCTGACATCTATCGGCCACCCACAATCAACGGGGAAGCTGAAGTGACAAATCGGATCATTCTCCATGATCTGAAGATCCGACTGAACGACACCAAGGGACTTTGGGCAGAGGAGCTGACCTCCATTCTTTGGGCATACCGGACGACCCCTAGAACGGCCACTGGCGAGTCCCCATTCAATCTGGCATACGGTACCGAAGCAGTTCTCCCCATCGAAATTATCCTGCAGTCTTTGAGGATCGACAAGTATGAGGAACTTGGGAACTCTGAATGCAGGAGGGTGGACTTGGATCCACTACAAAGTACCCGACTCCAGGCTCAAATGAAAATGGTAGCATATCAACAAAAAGTTGCCAAGTATTATAACTCTAGGGTGAAAGAGCGGACCTTCCGCATCGGGGACATGGTGCTGCGAAGAACCGAAGTATCCAGGCCAATGGAGCAAGGAAAACTCTCCCCCAACTGGGAAGGACCATATCAAATCAAAGAAATTGGGCGTCCAGGAACATATCAACTCGAAACCTTAGATGGCGTCGTGCTACATCGTCCCTAGAATGTACAAAATCTTCGCAAGTATTACCAATAAACATGCCCAAAGATTTTCGTGGAACTTTGTTCGAGAATGAGTCTAAATAGCCCACCTTGCTGGTGGCACAACAATAGTCTCAATAGTCTGCTCGACAAAATCGACCAGAAGTGCAAAGATGAGTCGATCCACTCACCTTATCGGTATACCCGACGAGCACAAAGGAAAGCCCAACCAGGCTACCAAATGATCAAAAGAAGGTGCAGGGATGGTTCACATAACCTATCCTACGGTAAATCCGAAGACGCGCCGGGGCGGGCCTAATCAGTCTACCTTACTTCAAAAGAAGGCGCAGGGATGGTTCACGTAACCTACCCTATGATAAATCTGAAGACGCGCCGAGACGAGCCTAATCAGCCTACCTTACTCCAAAAGAAGGTACAGGGATGGTTCACACAACCTACCCTATGGTAAATCCGAAGACGCGCCGGGGCGGGCTTAATTAGCCTACCTTAACTTCGACAAGAAGGCACAGGCATGGTCTAGACACCTTATCCTACGGTAAATCTGAAGACGTACCGAAGTAAGCCCAAGTACTCATCCTATCAACAACAGACACCCTATGGGATGGCTTAATCGGGCCCGTCCTAATGGCAAATCCCAAATGGCCCTACAAGCTCATCACTCAGCTATCACACTAGAAAATCCACGCTCTGTGATGTTCTGGGATATGCCTTTCACAGGAAAAGAAAAAAGAGGATACTTTCATTTCATAGAGTGATCCTTACAAAAAAAAAGAAAAGAAAAGAAAAGAAAACATACAATGGAAAGGCAGATCCAAGGATTTAAAGACCACCCGCCGGCTCCTTTCCATGCCGGTTGGGGGTGTTAAGCCTTTGGGAGGTGCTAGGGGAGGCTATGGACTTCCCTTCTGATTCAAACTCTGACTCTTCTTCGAAGTCAGAATCATATTCATGCCCAGGGAAAAGGATAAAGGGCCTGATGTTCTCCAAGCCCTTCAAGTCGTAGTAACGAAAAGCCTTGTCCCTATTGTTGCCCAGATATGGTGCCCAAGAGGGGGGTGAATTGGGTATTTAAAAAATTAAAGCAATATATGTGCTATCAAGTTTTAAGGTGAAGAGTGATAGTGCTCAAATAATTGTGCAACGGAAGCAATGAAATAAATCAACAATTAAAGAGCAAAAGAAGAGCAATGCAAACACACAAGAAGTATAGTGGTTCGGTGCACCCAGCACCTACATCCACTCTCCAAGCTCCACTTGGGAATTTTCACTATAATCTTTAGATTACAGCCGACTTGTTTTACCAGGCTCACAAGTCAAAACCTTACACACTTGTTTTGGCTTCGGGCTAACAAGCAACCCTAGTTGGTTTTATCAATTGGATCACCAACAAACCTTACTCACTTGTTTTGGCTTCGGGCTAACAAGCAACCCTAGTTGGTTTTATCAATTGGCTCACCAACAAACCTCACTCACTTGTTTTGGCTTCGGGCTAACAAGCAACCCTAGTTGGTTTTATCAATTGGCTCACCAACAAACCTCACTCTAGTTTCAAATTCCCTTGAAACTAGCCTACCACAAATAGAATTTTAATACAATGAATAAAAACAATACAAACTCCTTTTTGAGCAATAAGAAATTCGTTGAAGCTTTTGATGGAGACTCTTCAAGCCTTTTCCCTTGGAATCTTTGACCTCACTAAATGCCAAACTCTTGAAAGTTGGATTCCTCAAAGATGGAAAGCTTTTGGCTAAGGAATCTCTTGGATTTCTCACTCTTTTTGGCTTGGAATTGCTTGAAGGCTTTTTACTTTCACTCTAATCCTTTTCACCTTGTCTCCATGTCTTTTTTGAAGTTTAGTGGAGGTTAAATACCTCATTCATGCTGAAACAACTCCACAAGACCGTTAGAATCAAAAATATGGCCGTTTATGGCCGTTAGAAATCAAATCAGAAGTTCAGAAAAACTAGCCGTTATACCATGAGTCGACCTCATGAGTCGACCTCTGGATCAAGTGTCGACCTCATGAGTCGACCTCCAGTTTATCTAAGGCAAAAATCCAGAAAACCATAGTTCTGCCCAGTTTGAATTCTCAGGCTATGAGTCGACCTCTGGTGTCGACCTCTGGACAGGTGTTGACCTCAGGTGTCGACCTCTGGACAGGTGTCGACCTCTGGTGTCGACCTCTGAAGCGTGCCACTGAAATTTTGCCGTGCCGGTTTTGCTGAACCATCTTCAAATCCTTTCATATTAATTCCAAAGTCCATATATTTGATTTTCCATTAATTTAAGGACTTTTTCAACTGAAATACAATCATTTCTTCATTCAACATGGTTGAGTACTAAGATCTAAGAAATACACTTAAAACACAATTAGTACTCATATATACTTAAACATTTTGTCAATCATCAAAATCAAGACTAGAGTCAACAATCTCCCCCTTTTTGATGATGACAAAACCTTTAAGTATATGAATAGGGTAAGCTTAAAAAGATTAACAATAAGATAAACATGTAAGCTCAAAACAATAAGCACCAAGCTCCCCCTCAAAATATGATCCAAAAAATCTTAAAAAAATATTTTTCAAAATATGCAAAATTTTCAAATTTCTTCTTACTAATTCTTTCCTTTAGTTAAAAACATTCTTCTCCCCCTTTTGCATTTTCTTTCATTTCTCAAAAGATTTTTCATGTTTATCCAATCTTCCCCTTTTCATACTTAATAATTTTCTCCCCCTTTTTGACATCATGAAAAAGGGTGAAAGGCAATACAAAGTGGGAATGAAGTTGGAAAGAATAGCAAGTAGGTCATCAAAATCAATGCATGAATTCAAGTAGGCAATTGAATATGATATAAATTGAACAAGATACCAAAGAATGTAAGCACATGCAAGAAATGATTTGATGTATATTATCCATTCGCCTTACTTGTTCATGGGATAAGGTCACAGCGGCACCCCTACACGTCATAAGAGAGCCCGTTGAATGGGAAGAGAGGGTCTTTAAGCCCTACTTATCTCCTATGACCGGACGGCCATGGTGACTAACCCAATCCGAAGCGGTTACTAGGAATTCTTATATAAAAAAAAATTGATGCCAATAGAATATGATACCATTTGAATGTAACTCCTCCAAAGAATTAGATTTGAAAACAAGAAGGAGTATCGGAGCAATATAAGCAAAGCATGATATCAACAAGATATTCAAAGCATCAAATATGATAACAAATCTTTGGATGCTCCCCCTGAATGTTATTCCTCCTTTAAAAATATGCATTTATTTCAGGAATAAAACATGAAAACTTATGCATCAAGATTTGAAGTTTTTTTTTTTTTTTTTTTTTTAAGATATTCATGATTTTCAAAATACAAAGCATTTATATCGCATAAAAACGTTTAGCATTATTTCAAATTCATTTTAAGATGATTTGATATCCATACAAATGCTAGAAGTAATATGATATCAAGTCTAGCTATTAGAGCAAGGGTTTGTCAATAAGCATACATTCTTCTTAAAAATAACCCTTAACTACTAGTTCTATACTTGATCCAAATCATTTCTAGATTATGCATAGATGCCAAAAATAAAAACATATAAATCATAGCATTTTACTTGAAATAATTTAGAAATTATATTAATCAAAATCAAGTGAAGATCTAATAATCACATGTTTGACCATGAGAGCTTGAAATCCATCAACATCAAAATGGTTATGATCACAACAAATGATTATTAGTCTAAGCTTGATTCTAATCAATCAATTAAAACATTTTTCAAATCAATATGCATCTTTAAAAGTATTTTTCATGAAATACATTAATCAAAATCAAGTGAAGGTCTTACAATCATAGATTTAATCATGATAGCATGAAATTCATCAGCACCAAAAAGTTCATGATCATAGCCAATGATGATAAGTTCAAACTTGATTCTAATTAACTATTTAAAACAATTTTTCAAAGTAATTGATGCAATAAAAATTAATCTACAATTTTAATTATGGAAGGCGATGTTTAGAATTTACCAATATACATAATCCTTCCTTTTACCATTTAGTCCAAAAAATAGCTTGTCCACTTCTTTAAATTGTCTTGTACAATCTCTTTTCAAGAACTTCCTTTCTTCATGCTGGGTTGCAAGACATTTCTGCAAAACAAATTAAGTGGACACTTTTGGTACCCAAACTTTCTTGGGTCCTTTATGATTAGTAATTATGGTTCCTTTTGGAACCCAAACTTTTCTTAATCTAGAAGGATAAGCATTGAAACCACATTTATAATAAGAATTGAAAGAAGCAGGAATATTGAAGTTCTTCAAGAGTTTTTGCTTTTTTTCCTCAATCAAAATATTTTTCACATTAAAAACTTTTTCACATAAATCTTTTGAAATAACATTTTCTTTTTCCAAAAATTCTTTTTCTTTAGAAAAATTATTCTTTTCATTTTTAAAAATATCAATCTTGGCATTTAAATCATCATTTTTATTTGCAAGATTGCTGTTGTCAAGAGAAAATGAATCTACATGCCTATTTAATTTCTTGTGCTCAATTTTTGGCAATCTGTATTCATGCACAAGATCATTAGATGCATCATGTGATTCTTTAAAGGTAAAATCATAATTATTTTTAGCACATACCTTTTTCTCATTTGCCATGAAACAAAGATGGGCAACTTCATAATCCGTACTTGAATCTTCGCTATCGCTCTAAGTTACCATCATTGCCTTGAATTTCCTTTTGGCCTTGAGAGCTATTATTTTATTTTCTGTATCAGCTTCCACTATCCTTTGCCATAAGTTCAACTCATAGGTCATGAGTGAACCGATAAGCTCTTCCAAAGGTAAGGTTTCTACATCTTTAGCTTCTTGGATCGCCGTCACCTTTGGATCCCATGATTTTGGCAAGGATCTAAGAATTTTGTTCACCAAATCAGCATTAGTATAGATTTTGCCAAGACTTTTTAATTCATTAATAATAGTCATAAATCTTGAAAACATATCAGATATAGATTCATAATGCATCATTTCAAAAGTTTCAAAAGAATGTATAAGCAAATTAATTTTAGTGTTCTTCACTTGAAGAGTACCCTCATGAGTAACTTCAAGTGTGTCCCATATTTCCTTCGCTGATGTGCATGTAGAAACTCTATTAAATTCATTTAAGTCCAATGCACAATAAAGCAAGTTCATTGCTTTAGCATTGAGTTCAATTTGTTTAATGTCATATTCATTCCAATCATCTTCGAGCTTTGGAATGGAAATGCCATTAACCAAAATGGAAGGAATATGAGGACCACTAATAATGGTTTTCCAAAGATGATAACTAATAGATTGAATATGGATGCGCATGCGAGTTTTCCAAAATAGGTAATTTATGCCATTGAAAAATGGTGGTCTAACACTAATACCTACAAGGGTTACCATAATCTTTAGCTCAAAATCGTTAGATTTTCAATCAGAGCACCGAGCTCTGATACCACTTGTTGCCCAGATATGGTGCCCAAGAGGGGGGTGAATTGGGTATTTAAAAAATTAAAGCAATATATGTGCTATCAAGTTTTAAGGTGAAGAGTGATAGTGCTCAAATAATTGTGCAACGGAAGCAATGAAATAAATCAACAATTAAAGAGCAAAAGAAGAGCAATGCAAACACACAAGAAGTATAGTGGTTCGGTGCACCCAGCACCTACATCCACTCTCCAAGCTCCACTTGGGAATTTTCACTATAATCTTTAGATTACAGCCGACTTGTTTTACCAGGCTCACAAGTCAAAACCTTACACACTTGTTTTGGCTTCGGGCTAACAAGCAACCCTAGTTGGTTTTATCAATTGGATCACCAACAAACCTTACTCACTTGTTTTGGCTTCGGGCTAACAAGCAACCCTAGTTGGTTTTATCAATTGGCTCACCAACAAACCTCACTCACTTGTTTTGGCTTCGGGCTAACAAGCAACCCTAGTTGGTTTTATCAATTGGCTCACCAACAAACCTCACTCTAGTTTCAAATTCCCTTGAAACTAGCCTACCACAAATAGAATTTTAATACAATGAATAAAAACAATACAAACTCCTTTTTGAGCAATAAGAAATTCGTTGAAGCTTTTGATGGAGACTCTTCAAGCCTTTTCCCTTGGAATCTTTGACCTCACTAAATGCCAAACTCTTGAAAGTTGGATTCCTCAAAGATGGAAAGCTTTTGGCTAAGGAATCTCTTGGATTTCTCACTCTTTTTGGCTTGGAATTGCTTGAAGGCTTTTTACTTTCACTCTAATCCTTTTCACCTTGTCTCCATGTCTTTTTTGAAGTTTAGTGGAGGTTAAATACCTCATTCATGCTGAAACAACTCCACAAGACCGTTAGAATCAAAAATATGGCCGTTTATGGCCGTTAGAAATCAAATCAGAAGTTCAGAAAAACTAGCCGTTATACCATGAGTCGACCTCATGAGTCGACCTCTGGATCAAGTGTCGACCTCATGAGTCGACCTCCAGTTTATCTAAGGCAAAAATCCAGAAAACCATAGTTCTGCCCAGTTTGAATTCTCAGGCTATGAGTCGACCTCTGGTGTCGACCTCTGGACAGGTGTTGACCTCAGGTGTCGACCTCTGGACAGGTGTCGACCTCTGGTGTCGACCTCTGAAGCGTGCCACTGAAATTTTGCCGTGCCGGTTTTGCTGAACCATCTTCAAATCCTTTCATATTAATTCCAAAGTCCATATATTTGATTTTCCATTAATTTAAGGACTTTTTCAACTGAAATACAATCATTTCTTCATTCAACATGGTTGAGTACTAAGATCTAAGAAATACACTTAAAACACAATTAGTACTCATATATACTTAAACATTTTGTCAATCATCAAAATCAAGACTAGAGTCAACACCTATGTTCCTGGAACCCCCGGTGGTAGGAGTCCAAGACCGCCTCGGCAACCTCATCTTTGAAGGCCGATGATGCTAAGAATTTTGCAACAGCCTCCGCCGCCTCTTTCTTTACCTCTTCTGCCTTCGCGACAGCCTCCGCAACTTGAGCCCTAGATTCCTCCAACTGGGCCTCCAGGACCCGTACCCTCCTCTCTAGGTGGGCCATGTCCCCAGGCCAGTGGTCATCGTCATCGCCTCAATGAGCCTTTCTGCTAGGCTCACCCTCCACTTTGGAACTGGAGGCCCTCTTTCGGGCCATTTTTCGGAGTTCCGTAACGTTAAACTTCATCTCCGTAATATACTAAGAAGAAGAGGAAAAACAACCTTTGGAATAAGGATTTGTCCCTCTGATATCTCGATGGTTTCCAAAAAGGAAAAATTGGGTCCTATTTAACGGGATCTCATGCCCACGGATGATCGCAGGAGACGTGCCCCACGCCTTTTCCCAAACTAGCCGGAGGGCGCCATGTGTCAAAATGACACGTCGAAACTCGAACGGCTGCTCTGGGGACGATATAGTCACCAATAATTACTCTCGGGGATAGGAGCCTGTGGCACTTCGAATCTGGAGTAATCTCTCTCCGACGGTTACAACATTAATGACCATTTTTCGGGAAAGGAGAGCTTGGCGGCACCCATGATGCACTGGGACGCGACCGTTCAAATACCAACACACTCAACACAGACAATAAACAAATATGCTCGATGTCCTCCAACCAGTCATCAATGACGAGATGACATCTGTCCACCACACGACCTCCAATGCAGAAAAGATAATTGAGGCGGATAATCGATACTGGCTCAACTGAGATTAACCCTGGTCCAAAGGACCGGTTAGGTCCTTTCTGAACCATTTGACTGTGCCAAAGAAATCAACGACGGTCCAACAACATTACAATTCTGCTTTGGAATTCATCTTCAATTAAATCCGAAGACATCGACTCTGAACCGGTCGATCTTCTGCATACCTACCGGAAGGGAATCAACTCAAAAGAGACTAGTTCAAAGAGAATTAGTCATTTATTTCAAAGAGGAAAAACCCTCGTTCAAAAAGGAGACACTACAGTTGGTTGACAAAAAAGAAAATATAACAGTTTTATCCTCTGTCAACCCCTTCGGCAGCCGAAACAGGAGTAGGGATCAAAGCTTCGCCAGTGGCCATTCCACTACCTTCAACAGGGTGGGCCGATGTTGCTTCGGCCTGAACCTCTAAGTCCTCAGCTCCGGCCCCCGGAACAGCGGCCAAAGAAAAGTCTAGGCTAGGATAAAGCTTTTTAACTTTACCCAGGCAGTCAGCATGACCTAGGAGGTAACTCTCCAGTGCAGCTTCGTGCACTTCATCTTTGAAGGCCTAAGAGCTTCTGTAAGCCTCGACGGCCTTGGAAGATCTCTCCTCGGCTTGCGCAGCCCTCTGGTTGGCCGCTGAAAGATCCATCTTCAATTCATCGATCCTCCTTTCCAATTCGGCCCGTTGGGACTTTAGTCCCTCAGCATCCCGAAGACACTACCTCAATAGTAGCTCGAGAGAGATCACCTTCCCTCTCTTCTTCTGCAAATCAATCACTGCATCAGCCGCCTGCGCCTAAAGCATCCTCAGTTGTCTTCTCAGGACGTCGTTGGAGGCAACAACCTTATCCAACTCCTCTTTTGCAGCAGTCCCAAGTCTTTCGGCAACATCTTTTTCAACTACAGCTGAAACCACTTGACTTCGGAGATCTTCACCAAAGCTGATGGACTCACAAGCACTTCTCTCCAGCAAAGAAAGGCCATGAGAAACCTATCAAAAGAGGAGCACGCGCAAGGTCAGTCTGGCCGATACGCACAGACAGGCAACACACATGCCGGAATAAACCTGTTGTATTCCAAGAAGGATGGCAGAAAAAGGATCCCCGGACTCCCGCCTCTCAGTTCCAGTGGCAGGAGTATCACACCCCACGGGACTCTTCTCTTTCACAACCAGAGCCGCAGGCTTGACATCTTCGACATACGAGGGAACCCCGCCAGTGTCTCGTGGGCTTGACCTCCCAGATGGCCCAGCCAGTACGGGTCTCCCAGGAGAGGCCGGCTCCTCCCTTGAGGAAGAACCTATTTCGATTGGGGGGCTACTCCCAACCTGAATGCATGGCAATGCCAACACACACCTCCGCCTCCGATCTGATCTCCTCACCTAAAAGCCCCTCATCGGCCTCCCCCTTGACACCCGTCTGAGCTGTGCTATGTCCGGCCTCATACCACAATAAGTTCTTCGAGTCACATGGAGATAAGGAGATGGAAATGGTGTTGGAAGCGACTTTGCCAAGAGCAGATAACATTCTATCCAAGAGAGCCCCCTTTGTTATATTAAGACTATCAAAACTCATGTCAAATGCCCTCATTTACAATAAGCCTCTGGGCACGCCACGTGCGCTTGCCCTAATTAACAAGGACCCCAACCTACGTGCTGGAGGGGACCATTGGAGAGAACTATTGCATGTTGGGAGGGACCACTAAAAGGCTGCAACCATGATGGTCTTTTTTTCCGAGCGCAGTCATTATGACTCTGATCGCCATTCTCTCTCCAGGTGACAGCATGATGACTGCCAAACCCCCGATGAACCAAAAGTTTTCCTCGCATAAAGGATTCCCTACAAATTCTAAGAGATGAGCCCACATTCAGAAAAGGGGAAAACATTCATTGATCCAGGAGAAACTGTCAATTACATACCGTCCCTCTTAACAAGAAAGGAAAAAGAAAGAGTACAAAGCTCGAAGCCTATCAAGCCCCTACAGATCAGCCAAGGAAGCCCCCGAGTCAGTAGAATGGAGGATTTCATCAACATGAGCAAGGAGGATCTCCTCAATCTGGGCCAAGGCCAAGGAGCCTTCAGCCTGAACCTCCTCTTCAATTTGAACTGAGACTGCCGGATCGGCCATGGCCAATTCCTCGGTTACGACCGGGACTTTTTCATTTTGGCTCGGCATCTCTTCAGCCTCAACAGGGGCCCTGATCTCTTCTTCTTTTTCCTCCTTCATATCATACGCGGGGACACCAGAAAGGTCAAGATCAGGGAAGGCCTCACCAACTTTAGCAAGTCCGTCGTTGAAGCCATACTGATAACTGAACAAGCTTGCTTCAGTTACTTCCATCTTGAACTGTGAAGACTTTTTAAAGTCTTCGACGGCTTTAGCTGCCTGCTCTCTCATGGCTTTAGACTCTCTCGTAGCCACTTCGGCCTTTAGAGTTGCCTCTTCGACCTTCGAAGATGTCTCTTCAGCCCTTTTGATCGCCTCCTCAGCCGTCCTAGCCAAGCCTTCGGCCTTCTCCTGGCTTTCCTTGATAAAATGATCCAAGAAATGGACCTGCTTCTTCTTCCTCAGCTTCACCTCCTGCTCAAAGATCTTTAAATGAGCGTTCTTCAATTCGCCCTTCAGACCCTGAACCTCGACATCCTTACGGGTGAGCTGATTCTCCATAGACAGCTTCAGTTCCTCGGCCACCTCCCTTTCGGCTTTGGCCACCTGAATCTCCTCCTTCAAACCATGAATGATGCTGTCGACGCTCCCCAGACCCTCTTCCAGGAAGGTGACATCGTAGAGCAGCTGTACCAATAAAATAAGGCATGAAATCGGTCATGAACTAAATGGCCCGTCGGACACAAAAGAAATGGTGAAAGCCCTACCTGTAACAAAGAGGAAAAAGCATAATCGAACACCTTGGCAAGGCTCCGACCTCGGATGACTGCCAAATCATGGGGTAGCAGAATGTCCTTCAGTACCCACCTAGCTACGGCAGGAACTGTAAGACTCCCCATGATGGAAAGCTCCGAGGGGTCCGCAGGACAGCCCCAACCTGGAGGAGCCCTCCAGACAGACTCCTCTTCGACTTGCAGTGCCTTGCCCCTGTCCGTCGCAGGGGGGCAAGGCGATGGTGCTTCGGCCGTCGGAGACGAACTCCCTTTAATCCGAATCGGAGAGTCAAACTTTAGCAAAGACTCAGCCGGTAGAGGCCCTTCCGAAGCCTCCATCAACGGTACCCCGTCCCCTCCAGACGTTCCTCTGGAGGACGAAGTGCTTCTACTAGGATCATCTCCCCGGACCTTCTTCCGGACTTCTGATCCTGAAGGGGGAGCCTGAGCTGCTTTCCTTTTGGAAGACTGATGAAGCCAGCCCAAGTCAGGCCTCATCCTGCCACTTGCAAACAAAAATATCTTTCAGAATCAACTGAACCACAGAGCTACTAAAAGAGGAAAGCCAAAAACCTCTATCGCTTATACCTAATACGGGGAACTCGCTGATCCCCACAAGGTGGAGATTCCTTTCCTCTAATAGTTCACGGATGGAAAAGGCCTCCAAATTGGACAGTAAGGCGTAATCATATTGATCGGCCGCCAGAATTTTGTTTCCAGCATTAGCATCTAGGCGTGGCTCCCTCCACTCACTATTGAAGCCCCATGATTGAGCGAAAGAGGCAAAAACAAAATTAGGCTTCCACCCATGGATGGCACTGGGCATGTCCCTCATAATTTTGCGACCAGGGCGAGGGCAAATAACCCATCATCCATGACTGTGGAAATCACTTTTGAGGGCAAAGAGAAAGGTGAATAAATTAGTCCCAGGCCTCACATTAGCTATGTGACACCGGACCAAGAACCCGCAGATATTTCAAATACTATTCGAAGTCAGTTGCGCGGCACAATCTGATACATATGAAAGACTTGACGAGGAAATGATACAGTGGAAAGCGAAGACCAGCCTTTAAATGATCTTCATACACAATAATGCACCCAGTGGGAGGCCTATTTACCCGCTCTTCAGACATCGGAAGTATCAGAAGAAATCCTTCGGGAACATGGTAGCGCTCCCGAAGGTGGGCTACCTTTCCTAGCAAAACAGAGCTAGAAACTAGCTCCGGACTCATCACATCACCAGTACCAGAAGGCCCAACCTCCCCCCCACTGGTAACTCGAACTCCTACGGACTCAGCCATGGTAGGAAAAAGAAACAAGGAAGGAATAGAAGGGTCCTACCTACGGAAAAGACTGATAGCCGGAAGCAAGAAAAGCTGGGCCAAAGGTAGAAGTAAATAAAGATAGAGATGCTTCCTCAGCTAGTCCTCTCCTTCCCCTCATAAAGGGATAAGAAGACTCCAGGATGCCACTTCAAAGGAAGAGATCATCTCTCTCTCTGAGTCCGCCACGGACACTGGAGACGGATACGAAATTCCAAAAAGCCCCAAGCTGATTTGACGCGAAAAGGACCGAAGGTCATAATCCGTGTGACACCAATCAACGACGAAGATGAAGCTCACGTCTTTTTCAAGGGATAGGAAGAGGCCACGACCTCCACCCAAATCCTAATAAAAAGATCGGCTAAACCACCACAAAGCAAAAAAAGGGGGAGGCGACCTCTTGATCGACCCGTTCTTTTTCCGCACTCCAATTAAGGAATGATAGCTATCCTCTACCTTATCCTTGAATCAATCGGCAGTTATGGCGAGCAACCAAACCAGAGATTTTACAATCATTAATCGCACCTCTCCCCAGAGGAAAATGATAATTCGGCGATACTCTCACTCTTTGAGGCAAATCGCTACTTCGAAAACTAAGAGTGGGGGGCAACTGTTAGGATATGTCAGTTCAAGCATAAATCAACCACCGGTTCGATCGCTCATGCACTCCCTCCCGAACCAGACAGCTCGAACCAAAGCATCCAGAAGAAGCCGAGTGACTAACGGGTAAGGCGACGATGTGATCTTCGGATTCAGCCGAAGACATAACCCTCGGCCCCAGCCGAAGACATAACCCTCGGCCCCAGTCGAAGACATAACCCTCGGCCCCAGCCGAAGACATAACCCCCAGCCGAAGACACGGTCTTCGGTCTCAGCCGTAGGTACCGGCCCGAAGGTAAATCAGAATGAAGACATCTCAGAGCGAATACATCTCTCAAATCCATCAACGGCCACTCTTGGAGAAGAGGCCCGAAGGCAGATCTCCGACCAACCTCAAATCCGCACGAACGTGGACGAAACGGTTACAATCAGCTGCCTAACGATCACTTCCAAAGTATAACTACGTCGAAGTGGCCACGTGGCTACTAACTCCAATCGTAACGCCTCTGGCTTGACCCGAACCGCTCAATAACCATCCACGATTACGGGCAGAGGGGAATCAATTAGCCCCCATCATAACCGTAGGAAAGAGGGCGAAGCCACAGGCCGAACCAGCCGATATAAATACTGGTAAGAGGGAACACTCGAGGTAAGGACAACGAGACCCTGAAAAAATTAGAGTTTCTTTCCTCACCATCTCCTTCTCAGAATCTTTTACATTCTGTTGCTGGAACCCGTCTCTGACTTAGGCATCGGAGTATCCCCGCCGGAGAATATCCGGCCAGGGATCTATTTTGCAGGTGAACCAGAGAAGCGAACCTGTAATCTGGCAGCTCTGCCCGGTCGGAAAAGAAATTCTATGCCAACATTATGGATTTATAGTTTCATAGATCTTTCTCAAGACAAAATATTGAGAAAATTTGTGCTCAAAGCTGGGATTAGTGGAGTAAAAAGTATTTCCCAAGGAAAGGGAAAGACAGAATAGTGGGTGAACGTGAGTTCAAAGGGGCATATACGAGCGGAACAAATGGACTGAAGCGAAAAGAATGGAGAGTAGGGGTAAAAAAAAAGTCAGACTTCAATTTGATCTTGAGCTGTCATACAACTCATCAAATTATCATTTCTTACTCCAGAAATAACAACAGTTTTTCCTTAAATCTTTGAGTTTATCATCCCTTGATATCTGTTTATGTGTAGATGTATTTTCTGATCTCTTTTGAGCTGCTGAGCCCAACTATTTAAGAACCATCATAAATTAATTCATGGACTTTTTATACTGTTTTCTGTATAAGACATTCGCACCTTCCAACTTTTACCCCCAAGTAGTTCCTTGACATTCTTTGAAACATGAGCTTTCGCTGTCAGCCTTCCACCACTAAAATTCTTACTGCATGTATCACTTACCTTCACTCTTTTTGGAATATCCATAAAAATGTTTGATACTTGAATATTTTACACCTTGTTACTTTCTGGTTTTTTATTGAATTTCTGTTACAGTTTACGTCCAAAACCATAATGCTAATGCTTTGGGTGACAGCTTTCACTTGGTTGGCATGGTCTTTCATTTTTAGTAACAGTGAAAATAATAGATCTAGATATCTTTCGGCTGATGTTTGCAACTGGGCCTGGTTTCAATTCATTGGTACATTAAACTGGGATATTAGCAATGTGGTTGGTTTTTCTTACTCTAGATGCTTTTGCTTCTAAGGTTTGCTTGTTATCACATTTTAACATTCTATGTAATTTTTCTCATCAATTAACATTGCAATAACCGGATTTATACATACAATTGCTTCCCGGTAAATTTATGATGCTGTAATTACTTGTGATTTTTTATGCATAAAAATAGGGAACGATAGGTCAAAGAATAAGAGAATTTTTAGTGCATTGAGACATACAATTCGCTTTGGGTGTCACTTTATTTTGTCAATATTGCCGATCCATGTCAACAGTTTTAGAGACTTGAAATAATTCCAAAATATGCCTGTTGGTTTCAATGTGAATATTTGGTTAGGCCCGTCTATGGTAATATTGTAAAATACATGAAAAAAATTAGTATTTAATTTTTTTAATTATTCTATCTTAGCAACCGTTTTTGTTATTGATTTTTAATTTTTTTACAAAAATTTATTAATTTGCAACTGATTTTTATTTTTATTTTTTTTCAAATTTTCATTAATTTGCAACGATTTTGCAACCGATTTTTATTTTTTTTTCAATTTTTATTAATTCACAATCGATTTTTAATTTTTTTCAAAATTTTTTTAATTTGCAATCGATTTTTATTTTTTTCAAATTTTCATTAATTTGCAACGATTTTGCAACCGATTTTTATTTTTTTTCAATTTTTTATTAATTCACAACCGATTTTTAATTTTTTTCAATTTTTTTTAATTTGCAATCGTTTTTTATTTTTTTCAGATTTTTATTAATTTGCAACCGATTTTGCAACCGATTTTTTTAAATATTTTAAAATAAAATTATTACTTAGCAACCGAATTTGCAACCGAATTTGTGACTTGAAAATCATTTCAAAAAAAAAATAAATTTTATAAATACATCAAAAAAAATAATTGGTCTCTAAATCGGTTGCTAAATTTTTGTAACCGAATAAAATCGATCACAAAATTTTGCAACATGTGTTTTTGCAACCGAGATCTTTCGGTTGCAAAATCGGTTGCAAATTAATTTTACAACCGATGTTCAATTATTAGCAACCGATTTTTCGGTTGCTATTTCTTCTAGTGCTACCTATAATTAGAATAGTGATATCTATTATTTGGTACTTGTATAATATATTTATATTATTAGACCCATGTCACTAAGTTACATAGCTGTAACTTGATATTGAGTTCAGTTATGAAAAATAATTATTTTTTAAAAAATATATATTATTTAAGATTCGTTTCTCCTAGCCAATATTATATGTTTATTTGCTTAGCATGTTTAAATTTCATTTTGATATGTTAGATTACTTATCATGCTAGTATGGTTTATTATTATTAGATTGCTTAGCATGTATAAATTCCATTTTGATATGTTAGATTACTTATTATATTAGTATAGTTTATTATTATTATTTTTTATTTTCCAGATTATAAATCATGATTGCTCTAAACTTGGAGAAGCATACTAGATTCTGTGAAGCAATTAATAGGTCAAACTATCTCGATCACCTATATTAATTAGTTTTTATTAATTTAGCTTAGATTTAAAAATTTTATATGAGTCAAGTATTATCATTGATAAGAATAATTTGATTGGATCCTTATAAAGATTGGCTTTAGAAGATTTTTTAAAAAAATATTTATTCTGAAACTATTATAATTTAATTTACAGCTTTATTTACTCTGCATATATACGGTGTCTGTCACTAACTCGGTTTGGTTCGAAAAGTGACATTTATTATGGACAAAAAGATTACTGAAAAAACTTGCTTTATAGTGGACTTTATCTGCGAGAAATTGTAGCACCCTTTTCTTTGACGAAGCTACCTCTATCATCTCATCAATGTAAGGCTGGAAATGGATTGGTCCAAAGCCATTGTCTGGAACTGGGCTGGGCCAACTCAATAAACTTTGGGCCGATTTGAAATTGGTTCAGACTTCGGACCAAATTTTAAGCATATCGGGTTAATCTTCGGGCTGTAAAATAGAGTCCATTTAATTTTTGGATCAAAAGGATGCTCGGATTTGGTCCAAAAAATTTTAAAATATAGTCTTTGGACCGGTCCATTTCCAGCCCTTGATCATTGCCATGATTTTTTTTTTTTTTTTTGAGCAAAGTCAATAGAAATTTTCTCGATCAAACGGTTAGAACTTATTTGACAGACTACTATGTCGGAATTTGGATTCTAACAAAATGCTCCGATCGACCAATTCTACCCAGCTCAAGAGTGGAGCGGAGAGGGGAGGGAGAGAGACTTTTTCTCAACATTTTCTGACTCAAACGTCCCACATGGCTTTCTCCATGGTAGCTTGTCCATGGCTTAGCTGCTGCTGCTGCTGCTGCTGCTGAAATGGGTGCAATACCTGAATCTCTGCTGACCAACTCCTCCGAACTCCATCCCTTGCTGCTGCTGCTGCTGCTGCTCATGTAATCCCAATGCTGCCACCGTCCTTGCTCTGCCGACCCCCAGGAAATCCACAGTCATCACGTCCCCTCCATAACTCAACCCTGACCCCCTACTCCCTCCATGCAAACCACCACCACCACCACCACCATTGTTCAACATTCCGGTGGCAGTCGAGGGAAACATTCCCATGTCACTCACCCCCGAGCCTTCACCCATTGTAGTATCGAAAAATTGATTCACAAACCTTCCATCGGCTCCCATCCCCCCATCGTATGACCCATAAGGCCTCATGGTGGAGTTCTGATCAGGCCCGGCCATCCCCGAGACGAAACTCCGGTGACTTAAAGGGGAGATCATGGCACCAGAGCCACAGGTGGCGGTTGCACCCATCTGTGCCGCCTTGTGAAGCAATGCAGTCGCCGACATGTCGGCCGACCCGAAGGCTGGCTGGCCCATCTTAGTGTTGTCGCCGAGCCCGGTGTAACCCAAGGGGAAGGTCCTCGAGCTGAAGAGAGTGGTGGCAGAGGTTGTGGAGAGCATGCTTCCAGCCATGGCATGGGAACGCAGTGAAGTGGGCATGAGGTCGTAGGGAAGGGCTTTGAGGGGGTTCTTGATGTCATGGTTATTGAACTCGGAGAGTCCAACCGCCGAGTCGGCAGTGCTGGTGCCGATGGGCATCATGAGCTCGGGGACTTGATGATGAGCTTGGAGGTTTGAGCTCATGGTGGGCATCAGGCCATTGTTGGCCTTGTTGTTCTCTTCGGCTAGAGCATCGCAGAAGGCTCTGTGGGTGATGAAGCTGTCTCTCCTGTGGACAAGCTATATTACGTTAATTGGAAGAGATAATTTATGTTTAGGACTTTTTTGGATTGAAAAGAACAAGACATATAGTTGACAAATTGATGCCAAAAGTTTTGCTTCGTACTTTTAAATTGCTGTTAAACAAAGGAACCGGTGTTGACAAACAATTAATGTGGTTGATGTGCGAGAAACCATTTTGCTTTTTTGAGCACAGTGAGACTGAGACTTTGTGAGTCATTTATAATCTCTCTCTCGCCTAGGGTTCGAAGCTCTTGCCTCCGCGGTTCCCTCTAGTCTTTACTAGCTTGTAGTAGCACTACTGTGAAGCACTTTTTTCCAAGCAAGGGTGCTCAACTTTTAGGGACAAAATTTGACTTTCATAAATTTTATCTCTTTGCCGGTTTCTTCTAGTGTTATTCAAACTGACCTTCAACCAAAAGATTCTTTTGCCTTCCATCTAGTCTCTACTAGCTACTTTTGATCAATGGATTTTTATGGCCCTTAAATACAAGTTCAAGTTCCTTAAAAACCTGAATATGATCATGTATGTATATATATATATATATAAAGCTTTCTTTGAAAGTGGCTAAGTAGCACTCGGGTGGTAAAAATATGCTATTCTGATTTAGATAAGACAATTCTACTAAAGGTGTTGCAATGAAACTTGATCATTCATGTTTTAAGAATCAAAGATAAGCTATGTACTTAAATAAAAGGTTGAACAAAAGGAAAAGAAACCATAGGATAGGAAACCATATAGCCAGCTGTATGCATCAATATTAAATTAATTATTAAATTTCAGCAGTATGGCAGGCTCAACAGGTACAACAAGGTAAGTCATGTCATGCGACTGGACCACACAACCCAAAAATCTGATTTGTAAAAGGTTTATATACTAATCTAGTACATGGGATCAACTAGCTACCTTGAGTTCGGTGCATTCTTGTGCCACAAGTCTTTCAAGAGAACAGTCCAGTGATTGATGATCCTGGTATATGTACGACAGAAATAGTCTTTGGTGAAATCATCATGTGTTTCCACAGTTCAGCATTCACCTCGTGACCTCATTGTGCACCAACAAGCTCAAACACCACAGTCCTAAGCTCCAGAAGGAATCCTAGGTATTCTGATCTTCCATACCTAACATGTATACTACCCACTCATCAAACTTAATTTTCTATTCGCACCATGGTTCTAAACAATGGTTCCAATTAAATATTGTATTATTGTCTTTGATCACCTCTGATGTTCTAAACATACAATATCTCCTATTTCATTTGTAATATGAAAGATATTGCCACAATTTGAAATGATTAAAATGGTAAGCTAAAATATCTTCCTTTCCACATAAACATTTATTATTTAAGCATACTCTTTAGACATAGGATATCCATTATGCTGGTTTTCAGTAAGATATGCTGACACTTATGTTTTGTTGTTGTAGGCCATTAATTATATGCCATTATAACACCTAAATATGTCTGATAAAATGCATGGATAAATTAATCTAAGGTTCATAACCCCACCTTTTTTTTATTTTTTAATTTTTTTTACAGCCATTGTGGTCATGTAATACCATGATTTATACTTATTATAATGTATTTCACAATCAAAGTGATCCTTCTAATTATTGACAACTCGGCATTAAAACAACAAATATAAGAAGTGAACCTGGAGAAGATGGTGCCACAGTCACACTTGTACTCCTTGGTGCCACAGATCTTGGTATGGGCTTTCCAATCTGATTGCACTGCATACTTCTTCGAGCACTTGTCACACTTCCACTTCTTCTCCCCATGCTTGCGGCAGAAGTGCTTCTTGATCCCTGTGAGGTCCCCCAGGGCTCGGCTCGGGTTGTGGTGAACACATGTTGTTTCAGGGCAAATGTACACCCTCTTTCGGACCTCTGTGCTCGTCCGTTGCCTCAATTTCCATGGGAGGTTGTGGCCTCTACGGTGCAATTGGAGGTTTTGGTCCCTTTGAAAGCCCTTGTTGCAGATTTCACACACAAAGCGATTTGTTGCCATTAGAGTTGTTGGCGATAGAGCAATCACTTCTGCCGTAGGGTCTGTGAACATTAACTCAATTAAATTATTAGCTTGATAATATAAAAATTGTTTTGCAGGTTGCACTATCATCTGATCCTGATTTGAGTAGGATTATTAAAATTCAAATTTTCTTGTGTCTATTACTTAGGAGAAATTTATCGATATATACAATATATCATAACCTAGCAAAAAATAAACTTTAATTTGCTATGCTCAGTTTCATCCTTTTTTTTTTTTTTTTTGTGATGTAAATGCTTGATTTCATCTTTGGCATGCCGTAACAATAAAAGAGTTCTCATATGAGATCAATGAGAGGATAACAAGGAAAAAATATTCAAACAAAAGCCCGCCAAATTATTAGTGCTCTAAGACTTAATAACTTTGGTATGCTGATAAATTTTGCAGTGAAATTATTATTCATAGAAGTTTACTTCGGTACATTTTCTTAAAAAAATTATATTGTCCAATGATAGTTCATAGATCATGTATTCAAATCAGACTAGATTAACAAACAACTCTTCTTCTAAGCTAATGAATGACTCTTGGGATGGCATAATTGCGTCCTACTTTAAGGATCACAGGGAAAAAGAAAATAGTCACACAACTAAAATCATTTCATATAGATTGATTCAGTGAGGAAATTAATGATCCAGAAATGGATTTGTCTTTGTTTTAACAGACAGATGAGCTGATCCATTGACTGCAGCGAGAATCCTCGTACTAAAGTTAGTTCTCATCAGTTAAGTACGAGATATAATCTATTCATGTCCTTATAAAACTAGATGGATATATAGTCATATGAGTTATTCTTAGTTATTTGTGTACACAGCAAAAGAAAAGTTCACATTTATTCTAATATTAGCTACCAAATACTTTTACTGAAATACTAGTTATCAACCACCAAAATAGTTTGTTACTTCTCTTTTATTTGCTTTTTAATCCTTAAAAAAACAGTGGAGAAGCAAACAGACAAGCTTCTCACCACCAATAATTGGACCTTCCAATCACTTCCGCACCCCCACCCACCCACCCACCCACCCACACACACACACACACACACACAAAAAAAAAAAAAAAAAAAAAAGAAGAAAAGAAAGAAGAAGAAGCATATACCCGGAGTCCCAGGGAGGTTCCTTTTCTTCTTGACCGGCGGTGCCGGTGTCTGTGAATTAGCCGTGGCTGCCATGGTTAGTGGATGTTGATATTGCTGCTGCTGGCTCTGGTGGACCTCCTCCTCTCCTGTGTGGTTCTCAGAGGAGAAGCTCCCACCATCTCCTGTTATGTTTGACATTTGGTGGCCACAACCTTTATTTCAACCACTTCTTTCTTCTCTCTTTTGCTTGCTTTGTTAATTTGCCTTCTTTCTCCTTTATTTCTCTCTCTTTTCCCTCTTCTTGGCAGTGATGCTGGGATGGTGATGGTGGCGAGGGGGAGGGGGAGGAGGAGGAGGAGGAGGAGGGAATGGAGAAGGGGGAAGCTATGGGGTAGTGGTCTCTTTCTTTTATGGTGGGAGGGGAGGGCATTGATGGAATAAGATATCGGAGCTCAATTTTTAAAATTGATATTATAATAGTGTCTATTATTAATAGTAGTGATTATTTGGTCTTGCGATCAACCAAAGACAGAAGGCAGAGAATTCTCCTCCAAATCTGGGATGGAAGACTTCTGCTGGCAATTCTTACAGCAACAGTAGTGGAACCGGGTCTCCTTCCTCTCCTCACCTTCCCCACAATTATTTTATTGGAATATTAATTTATTCGGAATAGGTGCTTGACCACAGCCTCCCTCTTGATTGCCTTTAAAACACTAGTTGAGTCAAGCCGGCCTACTAATAATACTTGGTTCGGTTTTTCTGAGTTTGCTCATCTCTTGATTCAGACTCATCCATGCTAAATCGAAAATTTGAAGCTTGATAAGTTACAAACCCATTCTTGAACAACAACAAGCTTAACTCCATGAGTCTCATGAAAAGTTAAGATTCAATTATATATTGTAACATATTTTTTTTCCTTGAGAAGTGTAATGAAATTAAAACACAACATTTGCAAATGTTTCTATTGTTTGTAGGTGGTCACCCTGAAGAATTAATGATACACTTGTAGATAGACAAATTATACTCAAGACTTGTCATATTCTTTTTAAGCACAATGGCAAATTTGTCACTTTGCAATACTAGACTGATATCTTGAAACACCTTAACAAGATCTGAGTCATGGCATCTTCAGGCTAAGGAAAATATCAAAGACTCTTGGTTGTTTCTGAGCAAAATTTGGTGGGTTAGTTTGGCTTTTACTTTCTATTGCAGTGTTGCCCTTTAGCCATTAAAAATGATATGTCATGTGATAATAACAAATCAACTATTGAAAGGAACGCATGCATCAAATGAAAAAAAAAAAAGAAATCTTTTCAAAAAAATCATCTTCTCCAAGAAATTAAACAAATAATTAACCTTTTCAGTTACGTATTGCTATACTAATAATCAATACATAAAAAATCCTATAGATACACAAAGTTACAAATGTCGTTATGTGTTTAGACTACATCAGCTTTCATAATCCAAGAAAATGCTTTTCTCCTCTTTATTGATGATGGGTTCGGTTCACCGTCCAGATGATGACACCTCCTTTAGATCGATCCATGCTTCTATCTATATATATATAAATACCATATGTATGCATTTATAATTTATGACGATGTTATTAACCATGCCCCTCGTCCAATGACTACACCTCATGTATACTTATAATAATTAACATGCGTGCCATAAAAGTTATCACCCAAGCTTAGGAAAGTCAACTGAGTTATTTGTTAGAAGAACAATAATAATTTCATATCTTTATTCATTGGAAACCTATCTCAGATGGTGGGCAGATGCTAGCTGTTGCAAAACTTGGAGATGAATATTTAAAATGAATCAGAAAAAATATTACATCCATGACATTGTTTAAAAATATTCAGACTGCCACTTTGCAAACAACCTCAGGACAAAGGCCGGCAGTCTCATTTCCTTCTCCCTTCTCTATTCGTTTTTTTCTTGCTGGAGAGTCTTGAAGATGGAAGGATCAATGAGAATAAAGAGGTTTTTTTTTTTAAAAAAAATTATAAATAAATAAATGACAAAGAGAGGAAGGGTTGTGTGGGTACTACCTAAGCTTTATTTATAATCTTCAGGTCCTTGTACAAGTCTAGGGTTACGGGAAAGTGATTTAAGAATGACGTGCCTTGTGTGGTCGATAACGTTGTGGTCCGTGCGGAAATATAATATAATGCATAGACTAAGAAAATTACAAGGAAGAGAGAGATATTATTAATTCTAGTTTGGCCTGCAGTATGCCTTCATTCTAAGACCAAATCCCTTTCCATGCTCCTATCGATGCCTCCAATCTTTATCCCCTCTCTCTAATAATAGTGTATTTTTAAAAGAAAACAATGCTGCATGTTTTTTTTTAATGTACTGAAGTGTATGAAACTATGTTGGTTGAGAAGTGAAAAGCTCAAAAAAGTGTAAGAAACTTTAAGTATTTTATAGCGAAGTTTGCAGCAATCACCCCCTTGGTTCCATGCATCCATGTGTCCGGCATTCTAAACCAGCAAATATCTCTAATCTTTGGATAGGCTGAGATCCATGCTCATGGTTTTGTTTGATTGCCTGAGTAGTTTGGATGAAAGGAGTTTGGTGCCATTCTTTATCTCAAAAAATTATATATAAATATAAATAAAAAATCAATCAATCAATTGGTGCCAATAAGAACGTTCTGATAATGCTGACAGAATTGAAGAGATCAAGCTTCCCCATTCAGATCATCAAGTAAAAGGCATTAGCTGGGGACAACATTACTAAATCACGTACACCTATTACCTACTATATTCTACAAAGGAGTCAAGAAGACCTCTGGCACCTCATTGTCAGCCATGGCCTTGAAATAAAACAATTTTTAGCATCACAGCCAGAAAACACGGCATCCGAAGTCAAGGTAATATAAAGATACATTCCAACAAGAACTTCTTCTGCAAACAATTCCAATGTGTAACAGCACAATTAGCTCATCATTTCATGGAACGACACCGAAGATCATCATAGCTGAAGGACAAAGCGATGCTTTCAGTCATTCCTTGTCACTCCTGATTTGGACAAGCCAATGGACTATATGAAAGGATGCCTTGTAGAGGCACATTGGTATGGTTGAATTTTGCTTCGCAAATGGGACAAGAAGACTCGAACTAATTGTTGCAATTCCCACCCAGAGTCAATTAATAAAGGTTTCCATTGACATAGCCATATTAAAACTGCCTTAGCTAGCTATAACATAGCATAAAAAATGTAATTAATGCTACTGTATTTTACTACCTAAAGAAGGTGGTCCCTTGGTAGATTAGCATTCTCCCTCATTTCTACTCCTCACTTTCTGTCTATGCCCTCAAGAGTGATAGCCCAGGTTATATAGCACATAATATACCACCAACACTTGCATAAAGATATATGCAAGAATTAATGCATCTGAATTTTTTATGTTGGGCGAGCATATAGTTATATCAGTACAATAAAAAAAATATTAGCTATGTGATATATATATATATATATATACAATCACAAGTTAGGCATTTGTAAGAAAACCTTTGAAAAATTAGGAAAACTTTGGGCAAAATGTTGAAACTTTAACAAGATATTGACAAGACACACTTATATTGTAGATTGGAGTTGTTGTTGTTGTTTTCTTTTTTTGATTTTTTTTGTGAACAGGATATAATTAAGTACTCCTACCATCTTATAACGATATTGGTTTTTTCTATGTTGCCTCCGAGAGAATCTTTTATTGCAATAGGAGGTAGCCATAATGCTAGACGGTGTTAATTAGATGTAGTTTAATATCGTTCTCCCTTAATTTCTTGCTCTGGCTGTCAAATGATTTAAGATTTATGATGTGTTTTGCTTTCTACACTATTATTAGCTGGTTAAGTGTGTTGATTTATATCCTGGGTTTCTATTTAGCTACCCTCAAATTTTCTCTCTTTGAAACTCGGCCAATCTTTGGGTGCATTTTTTAGGTCTTAGATATTTCTTCTACCTCATTAATACTCTATCAATGAACTGTACGTTAGGCGTGCATGCATGTAACCTTCATCCTCTGGATCGATTTCTTGTTTAAAAAAGCTAGGAAAAAAAATCATATGCACTAAAGAGGGAAAACAAGTCACATTAATTGTGCACGCAAAAACAACAACCATGCTTCAAGTTCATCACTCCATAATAGGCATATAAGGACATCCATTGTTATGGTGTAAATAGTAGTGTAATATTACATCATTACTTAATATTTTAGAACAACACCATTTTGATGTCATGGTTGGTTCATGACAATAATAATATATCATAGAAATGTTCATGAAAAGTTGAAATAATTCAAATGATTTTTTTAACCTATAATTAGGCACTTGAATAACTTGGAGAAATAATAACATTATGATGGTTGCATATATGAATTTCCTAGCTTGTAATCGGAGGCAAATATTGATTGCCAGTGAGCCACATGATGTGATAAATTTGAATTAACTTGCGGATTGTGGTGACTTGGTAGCAATTAAAGAAACTTCTAACCAGAAATGACTGCTAGGGCAAAAAAGTAGTCCTTTTTTTAAAAAAAAAACAAAAAGAAAGTGTTACAAAAAAAAAAAAAAATCTTATTTACAATATAACTTGAGAATATTTTCTTTCTTAGAACTGGTGTTATATGTGCCAAGAATTAAAGAAAATCTTTGCATATGGAAGAGGAAATATATACTATTTAGATCTTAAAATTCAAGTTCTTCACTCGTGTATATAAATCTTATGCATGCAACCCTCTTTTTAATCTATGCAATAAAGAATACCATTTCTAAATTCTTACCAGTTTTAGTTTCAATGAAAAAAGTATTCCTATTGTATGGAACCTCTAAAATTTTCTACTTTTTAATTTTATCCATGGATAAAACACCTAACTCCACGTACACGCATATATGAAGTTCCATGTTTTCAATTCTATTGTTTTAGATCTTATCCATAATTAAGTAAATTCATCATTTGGAGCTATTATATACTATGATAAATTTAGACTTTAAAATTTAATCTCCTTCGTATGCTAGCTGTATGTGAAAAATAAAGCTTTTATGCTTCAACGGTTCCAAGACCAGAACTGAAGAGTGACACCAACTACTTGGTAGCTACACACAGGAAAGCAATTAAATTAGCTACCATCAAACAAATGCTAGTAATATTGTTGCTATTCTTTCAACCTCCTCATCATGAATTCCCAAAGTGTCATGTAGTCTACTACATCATTCTTATTGACAAGAAATAAATGGAATTTAGGCAGAAACCACCTACCAAACAATAAAAAAGCCAAACCATGACTTATTTTATTGGCCATGAAAGAATTTTGGTCTCCTTGTACTCTATAAGAAACTATGACAAGGTCCAATTATACTTTTTAATTGAGAGGAATACTTAGTGATGGAAGCACAATAACCCACAAATGAATCCAATGAAAGGAGTCGGCCGAAGATTACATTCTCCATTCTTCATCCACATATTGCTTAGTATAACATCTTATTTGTAATTTTAAATGACATAACTTTCACTTGAGGCATCAAAACAAGGGAGAAAAATCAATCAAATGACAAGGACATCTTCGAAAAAAAAAGATATTGATTTGTTTGGACCTGGGTTTTGCCGTGTGGAATTTGTCATCTTGATGTCGAACCCATGAAATATACCTCCTTAAATATAGATTTTTTGAATGCCAAGTTTGGCATACTTAATTAAATGCAATTGTGACGTAAACGTAAGACTTGGTGACATTGAGGGCCCTAGTATTTGAAGGGAATGTTTGGATTCAAACACATATGCGGATGGTGGCAGTAAGTCCCCTACAAATAGAACCTTTGTATATATAAAAACCACGACTCTAACATAACTATGTATATGACTTTCCTTCTTGTGATATACTGATTGAATTCAGGAGATGATGAATGAAAGTCACGTAGGAGTTGATCACCAAGTAACCATGATTCAAGAAGATGAAGCTATCTTTCTTTTAACTTAAAGAATTAATGATTGAATTCATAATTTATAAATGAATTTTTAACTGTTAGTTTCGTACCTATGCTCAAATTCTAAGGTGCAGATTTCGGTGGACTGTGCAGCTTGCAATTGATCTATTGAATCTCCCAATCTATAGATGCCATGTTTGTTGGCATTCCATGCTAGCAAATGACACACTAAATGGGGTTGAGTCACCATGCCTTCTTCATTTAAATTTGCATGAACAATTAGCAGATATTGATTCAACGGATATAATCTTCCAGACCAAATTAGGAAAATGGAGCCTGCATGCCAACCAAAAGATCATCAGCTCAGGATGGTTTGAATTAGGTCAGGCTGACCTAAACTGCACTTAATTACCTCTTGATTCAATTTTTGACCTATTGTAATTCAGGTTTGATCTACGCGTCTATATGTTTTGATTGCTTGCATCGTAACGATGATTTCATCATTTCAAATTCAAACTAATTTCATTCGAATTTAATCGGATCGAGAGTGCTGCTGGAGGAATAGAAGCATGATTGTTTGCTTCCTGAGCCTGTATTCTAACTGAGGTAGGTTGATATTAACCCAACCTTGCCCTAAGCCAAGCTAATCCAAATTTCGGCTGCAACAAATCAGGTCCGGTTTAACCAGAGCTGATCCCAAACCATCCATGCAACAATACTCCTCTATGCTCCATAGACTAACATATAACACAAGATGCAAGTTAAAATTCTTTAAGAAACTTTGACATTTGGGAAATCCCATCCTTCGAGAAGTTGACCTAAAGTCCCCCCCCCCCCCATGTAGCTATGTAGACCTGAGTTCTATGAATCCTATGAACTGGAAAAGAAAATTTTAGACCATAAAAAATTAACCAGATTACTATATATAGCATAAGGAAAGAAAGTCTCAACCTAGGATATGGAATGGTTGGACTCTACAATTCTACAACTTTTGCTTTTTTTATACCCCAACAACAAGAACACTCAAAATTTCCCCAACTACATGCATGGATCCCAAGATCTCCACCGCATGATCTTCAGTCAACCCCTCAAATTTCTTAGATCACCTATGTATTAATTTATTCAAACTAATGGCGACCAAGTTGTGATTAAATAATTTGCATACCTAACCATGTTATAGGCATGGCAGAGGGTTGTTAGTTTATATATCATGGTCCATGCATTGAGGCATTTTGGGTGTCAATAATTCATGCTAGCTAGATACCAGGTTGAGTGCTGCAGGCATGGTGTAATAATTTCTTGTTTGGTCTGATATGATGGGTCTAATTTCTTGTTTGGTCTGATATGATGGGTCTAATTTCTTGTTTGGTATGATATGATAGGTTTAAGCATGAGTAAATATTAGTCCAGTTAAATTGCAAATTACAATTTTAAGCTCTGCAATGAGATCCTGTAATTGGCGTTGAAGTCTCCAATGAAAGCATAGATTTGTTCCAATTCTTTAATTTGTAGGGTGGATTGGGTTAAGAGTTAACCCAAGCCCAACATGATAAGCAACATAAATGATCAAATTCAACCAAACTTGATAACTTCAGACCTGAACATAAAGTATTCAATTCTAATATTACTTGCACTGAGTTATGTTAGACTGGGTCATATAGAATTCGATCATTCGATGACAGTTTAGATAAAAATATATGTTGGGAATTATACCATGGATGTATGGATTGATATTGATTTATGTCATGTTTGGTGAGTGAGAATTGTTCATGTTTATAATCGCAGCTTGATCCAAACAATGGGTTGGGTCGAGTTAGGTTTGATTCGAAGTAACTAGAACTGCACCCTAAATCATCACCCATAATTTCTTGGTCTTAGAAAGCCACCTTATTCCTCCCAGGAAGTAAAGCCGATAAAAATATTTTTACCGGTAATAATGATGACATACATGCGGTCTATTCACAATTTTTCCCCTTTTTTTCTAATCAGTCATTTTCCTATTTAATTAGCTAGAAATGGATTGGAGATATGATCGAGAAAAAGGAGAATTTTTTTCAGCCTATTTTACTTAAATTTCACAAAGAAAAAAAAAAAAAAAAAGAAAAATAAAAGAATTTTTGAAAATAAGTGATTTGGCAGAGAGCTGGCGTGTGACCCCTATCAAATGCCACATCAGAAAGGCTGCCACGATGGATACTCTATCTCGGACTTCTTTACCGAGCTGAGCTCCCTCGGTCCGTCGAAGCCGAGCTCCGTCCTCCGCCAGGTCGGCACCCGCAAACCCAAGACGCCTAGGCCAGAGCCGAGCGATCTCCTTCACTAGATCGAGCCCCTCCGAGGCTAAGCTCCCGGATCAGAGTCGAGCTCAGCCCTCCTCCGCCAGGTTGAGCCCCTCCGAGGTTGAGCCCTCTGGGCTGGATTCGTGTGCTAGCCTGCTCCGCCAGATCGAGCCCCTCTGAGGCTGAGCCCCCTGGACCGGAGTCGAGCTCAGCCCTCCTCCGCCAGGTCGAGCCCCTCCGAGGTCGAGTCCCCCAAGCCGGACCTGAGTCCTAGCTCGGCAACCACCTCGGACAACACCGCCGGCCACTAGAGGAGCGGAGCCACCTCCCCAAGGCACCAACGGGCCACCCGAGGATTATGAAGAAGCACCCATCAAATCATAATAACCGCCTGCGAATGCCACTTATACCATGAGAGGGAGAAGTTCCCCAATCAAGACACTGCCAGGCTTCCGGAATGGAGCAACCAGAAGGAATGTCATAACGCACAGAAGTTTCCCTTATCACAAACCAGGAAAGACGTCCCGTCCATGGCACGGAACACCACCGCACGCGCCTGACAGCATGAACCAAGAAGAGACGTCCCATCCGCGCATGGAACGCCGTCGCACGCGCCTGACAGTATGGGAGAAATCCCAAGGTAGGCATTCAACAATCACCCGGACTTAAAAGAACCTTCGATACTCTCGGCCCTATCAGTCTTCTCCCTGGCCTCAGCCACCAGCACCGTAATCTCCTGCTCCTTCAAATTCTTCCTTCTAGACCACTGAGAGCAGTAGTCATGGATGAGCAGAAGGTCCGTCCCGAGCTGCACCAACGAAGATGTCAACCATGCAAAAAAAAAGAGAAAAGAAAAAGAAAGAAGAAGAAGGGAAGGATCCTACCGTGAAGAGGTGAGGAAAGGTGCCGAGGAAGGCATCCGGCAGTGATCTCCCTCCCCTTTCGCGCTGGTCGTGCGACTGGATGGCGAAGTCCATCATGCATGCGGCCAGGGAAAGGTCCTGGATGATTGAGGAGTTTGGCACCACCTCGAGCGGCACCTTTCGGGCCCCAGTCCTCTGCTTCACCGAGACCACCACCGCGCCCCCGAGAGTGGCCGAGGATTTCTTCGAGCCCCTATTGGAGCTCGCCGCCACACCGGACGGTGTCGTCGACGGTGGCTCCCTCCTCTCGTCTCCTCGTGCTTCCACCTCAATGACTTCGGGAGGTGGGGCCACAGCAACAGCAGCGGGCCGAGCCCGTGCACCCGCATTGGACTCCAGGACCGGAGGCGAAATATGCTGCCTTGGCGATTCGGTGACCGGTCCGACCGCCCTTCCACTTGGGCCGGAGTCCGTAGCGAGCCCAGGCCTCGTACTGGGCTTATTCCGGACCCTCTTCGACAAGGACTCCCTAGGTCCCACCAGTGCGCTCCTCTTCTGGGAAGACTGGACGAGCTGCTCCATTGAGAGCTTCATGCTTAGAAGAAGAAGAAAGCCAAGGTCAGCCTCAAACCCGAAGAGACTTGCAGGAGAAGAAAGGAAGGTTTATACCGAACTCACCCAACTCCCGGATTGGGCTGACCCCAGCTTCGAATAGGTTCTGCTCCTATAGCAGAACCTCAAGAGAAGGAATTTGATCGGCAATGAGCTGGTCGTGAATCTCCTGATCAGCAGCTTTGACTTTAGAATTTTGATTCAAAGCCCGGTCCGGATCACTCCAGGCCCAGTTGACTCCTTGAATGGAAGCAATGAAGTATTTGCTCTTCCATCCTTTGATGGAAGAAGAGAGTTCAAATTTAATGCCTTCAGGCGGGGAGAGATGAACCACCACCCATCCTCGATCGGGTGGTGTTTCAGGATGAAAAAGGCCCTGAACAGAGAAAAACGGGCAACGATCCGTAAAAATGGCAGAAGACAATGAAGCAAAAAATGATCCTAACCACCTTCGGGACCAATTGAGTAGGGACAAGGCTATAGTTGCTGAGTACAAAAGAAAAAAATGATGGAAAGGAAAATGAAGACCCCCTACGAGTGATTCCTCGTAGAGGAAAATCCGGCCCAGGCCACTGGAGGTAACCCATTCCCCCGGTCTTGGGACCGAGAGCCGGATAGAGTCTGGGATGCCGATAGCTTCCCGGATTATCGAAAGGTCCTTCCCGGTCATCACCGAAGCGACATCGCCGAGCCTAGTCGAACGAGAAGGGTCGGAAGGGACTTCGAGAATAGAGGGAGGAGGAAGGCGAGCCCTGGGCTCCCCTATTACTATCCCAGTGGGACGAAGGCCTCTTCGAACATGGAGAGGAACTTCTTCCTTCTCATCAGAGGAAGGAGTCCTTGGTCGAGAAGGCCCAGCCTCGTTGGGGTTGCTAGAAGGACGATGTCTCCGACCCGAGCAGGTCATCCTAAGGCAGAACGAAGGAGGAAGGGAGGAAGAAGGAAAATGGGATCTAGAGAGGCCCTAAGGATGAACTCAACCTAGCCAAAGAAGAGAAAGGATTGAGGAGGACGAACCTGATGGCCTTGAAGGTAAGGGACACTCGGGGTAGAGGAGGAAGAAGGCTTTGGTCCATCGGCGGGCACGAAGAATTCGAAAGGAATGATGTTTCAGGAAACTTTCTTTCTTTTCGAAATGGCCAGACAGCAACCGTACCCCCCTCAAAACCGCCTCCATCAGATTGCTGCCACATGTCGAGATCAGCGAGGAGCGATGCTTTGGTTTGCCAGAAACTATTTCGGGTTCTACGTCGGTCATTATGCTTCCTTGGACATGCTGATATGTCGTCCCTGTATTGGACTCAAGGCCCATTTCGTGAAGCTGTGGCAATCGTGGCATTAATGGTGCCCGGTTTTTACCTTTCCACGTCAGCTCCGCATTTACTTCCTTCGCCCCAAACATGGCATGCCAGCGGGACTTAGGAGTGAGGGGGCAAATGATGTGACAAGATCGCTGACATGGAGTCCCTATCAGATCCAGTCGGATGCCATGTTGGCAGAAGCTGCCACGTTAGACTTTCTCTTCGGGCTCCTTCACCGGGCGGCTCCCTCGAGGTCGAGCCCGCCTTGGCCGGAGTCGAGCCCCCTCTCTATGGGCTCCTTCACCAGGTGGCTCCCTCGAGGTCGAGCCCGCCCTGGCCAGAGTCGAGCCCTCTCTCTTCGAGCTCCTTCATCGAGTGGCTCCATCGAGGTCGAGCCCGTCTTGGCTGAAGTTGAGTTCCTTCGCCCGGAGACTCCCCCGAGGTCGAGCCTGCCCTGGCCGAAGTCGAGCTCCCGCTCTTCGGGCTCCTTCACCGAGCGGCTCCCTCGAGGTTGAGCCTGCCCTGGCCGGAGTCGAGCTCCCGCTCTTCGAGCTCCTTCACCGGGCGGCTCCCTCGAGGTCGAGCCCACCTCGACCCAAGTCGAGCTCTTTCTCCTCGGACCAAGCTCTCTTCGAACGAGAGAACAAGCAACTGAAGGCCATCCCCATGGCCAAAGCCCACAGCGCTTCAGGGGATTCAGAAGCAGGAGGAAGAGGACGCCACCACCTCCCTTGGACGGCGATGCACCACCCAAGGACCATGGAGGGGCACCCCTAGGATGCCATAATTACTCCCGCTACTCTTTACACCAGATAGGAAAGGACGCCCTGGCCAAGGCACTGCACTTTCCAGCCGACTGCTTGCACCACCCGAAAGAGGAAACCATGCCAGAAGATTCAGACTAGGGGGTGGGCTGCTCCCAGATCAAGGCCTTGCTAAATTTTTCGAAGTAGAGTGACCAGTTGGGAGGTCAGAGCATGCGACATAACTCTCTATCATGGATGTGGAAAGGCACCCGAGCGCACGGCATGGAGAGCTACTAAACGTTGACCTTCCGGCACCTGCAGAGAGGGAGGAACCCGAGGTAGGTGGCTGGAGGGATCCATGGCCTAAAAGGAACTTCCAAAGGTCTTCGAAGGAGGTAAGCAAATGAGGACAAGCGAACGAGAAAGCAACCAAGAGGTAGAGCGCTCTGGGGCTACCGAAGACTCACCAAAAAAGTCTCGACGGACACAGCCACCATAGCTCAAGCTTTCCTCCACCGCTACCTCTCTCACTCTACTCTTTCTTTCCAAAGCAAAATCTCCTCTTAGCATGGAGTCCGACCAAGGGGCCTATAGGGGAGGATATGTTCTCCTAGATCACCACTGACTTTATCGTCGGAGTGCCCCTACTGGGATCCTCGACCCGAGTCTCCTCCTTTTTGTAGGTCTGGGTGCGTGGACTGGGTTTCGGACGACGAGGTCGGTAGCTGGCACCATCTCCAAGCTACAAGCCATGATGGTGTAGGCGGCAACAATGGATTTGTCTTCTACCATGTTATACCTAAGGAATGATGCAATGTTGAATCGTTTAACCCCAGCATCATCAAGGTTATACTTAAATTCTAAGATATCCCACAATTCCTTCGCACTCTTAGCAGACATGTAAATGTTATAAAGTGAGTCGGAAATGGCACTAAAGATTCTACCTTTATATATATAATCCTCTTCTGGAATAGTAAAGGTGGTTAAACTAGAAGAGCTAGTAGACTGGTCAATCACTGATCAAAGACCTAAAATAGTTAGCTAAAACTTCATTTAACGTTGCCACCTCTAAAATGGGATCAATCAAGTTTTTATGGTTTTAGGCTAATAGTCTTATCCTTAAGGGTTGCTATTAGATTCAAGTCAGATTTAGAGTAGAAGATCTAAAAAAATAATTTTATTAAAAATTTATTTAAATAATTTAATTTTTTTATATTATTTATTTTTATTTATTTATTATTATATATTTTAAAAATGCTACATGAATTATTTTTTAAAAAAATTATTTTTGTATTAAAATGATCACCAAAGTGATCGAATCTATAGTTTGTTAAATTTTTTATTTAACTTATTTATCTCTAAATCTTAAAAACTTTGATTAATTTGTTTATATTATTTTTTAATTTAATTTGACATGCTGTAATACAGGTTTGAAGGAATCTTTAATTAATTTCTTACATAAATAATTTATAATTAAACAAAACTAAAATAGATATAAATATATGAAATAAATATTATCTAATTTTAAAATTTTAAAATAATATAAATTTAACTATATAGGTAGTCAAACAATCATTGTATAAATATATTAAAACAAATAATATATATATATATGCTTGTACTACAAATAGGGTTGGAACTGGGTTGGCCGGTTCGGGCCATATCCCTACCCGAGCCCGGTCTGAAAAAAAATTTCAGGCTTCGGGCCGGGCTAAGGTCCAAGATTTTTTCAAAATATTAGCCCGAGCCCTAGCTTGAGCCCGAGCCGGCTTGAGCCTAATGGGCTAGCCCGAATCAAATCCATCCCAAATAGCACGATCAAAATCCAAAAAAAATAATAAAGCATCGAGTGCAATCACGGGGGCCGGAAGAGGACGATCGGAGCCGGGGGCTCGGTGTCTCATGGGGGAGGGCAGGGACGTCGCCGTATGGATGTGGGCACTAGGGCCGGGGGGGGAGATCGGAGCCGCGGGGGGAGGGGGCATCAACTACGTCCACCGAGGTCGAGGAAGAAGATCGAAGCCGAAGGGCTATGGGGTTGTGGAGGGGGAGGGGGCATCAAGCCCATGCATCGGGGCCAAGGGAGGGAGATCGGAGCCTGAGGTGGCGGTGGGGCCGCACGGAGCCGAGGGATGTGGCTAGCATCAAGGCCGGAAGGTTGATGCGAAGCCGATGGCACAAGGTGCACCACCGAGGCTGGGATAGGGGAGGTGGCGAGAAGTCAGAGAAAAGTAAGTGGGTGACTGGGCGAGAGGCCGAAAGCTTTTTTTTGGATTCGGACCGGTTTGGATGAGCCTATTGCCGGACCAGGTTTGGGCCAGATCGGGCCGGGCTAAAGGAGTACCCGAGCCTGGCCCGAAAACTGAATGGGCTTTGTTATATGGCCCGAAGCTTGACCCGAATTTCTTAGAGCCTGGCCTGAAGCCCGACCCAAATTTGGCCAGACTCGAAGCCCATCAGGCCAACTCGACCCATTTCCAGCCCTAATTACAAAACAGTACAACTCTCCTTTAGATTGTTATTTATATTATATAAAAAATATATACATTTATAAACTTTAAAAATTAGTTTTTCATGGTGTGTGTAATAAAATATTTTGGCATGATGAATAATAGAAAAATAAGGAATAAAACAAAGGTTTGGAATCCTGACATGAGCGGTGGATAAAACTACTATTCTAAAGAAGATTTAGCAACTTCTTATGCGAAGAATAACCGGACCTCGCTCTCTCCTCCAAGGTACAACCGAAAAACCAACATTCCAATATTTGTTGGTAGCATGATTTCGAATGAACGCCAATAAACCTATCATCGGTCCGAAATTATCAAAGAGGAAAATGGTATTATTATAAAAAGAGAAAGAGAAATTGAGAGATTTGAGAGAGGCTCTTAGAAATTTTTGATGGATTGTATGCGCCTATTTATAAATTCAAAATTTCAAAAAAAAAAAAAATCCTTATAAAATCCAAAAAAACCAGAATTAAATAAAAATAGAAAAATGGTAAAATTTTTAATTTTTTTTTTTTAAAAAAAGTCCACACGGGCCAATGCACGGTGTGCTGCGCATTATGGGCTGCTGGCCTGACCTACGTGCTGGGCCAGTGCACCGCGCTGCTCACGAGCGGCGCCCGCGTGCCGGGCCAGCACCTTCACCGCGCCCGTCCACGTGCGACGTGCACATGAATTGCATGCGCGTTCACGTGCATGGGGAGCGGGGGAGGGAGTTTTTTTTATTTATTTTAATACCCCCTATATTCTACAAATCTAAGGAGTCAGGAAGACCTCTGGAGCCAGAATCGTCAGCCATGACCTTGAAATAAAACAATTGGTAGCATCACAGCCAGAACACGCATTCGAATTCAAGGTAATAAATATAAAGCTACATTCCAGCAAGGACTTTTTCTGCAAACAATTCCAATGCGTAACAACACAATTAGCTCATCATGTCATGGAACAACACCAAAGCTTGCCATAGCTTGAGGACAAAGTGATGCTTTCGGTCATTCCTTGTCACTCCTAATTTGGACAATCTAATGGACCATATGAAAAAAGATGCCAAGTAGAAGCACATTGGTTTGGTATGGTTGGATCTTGCTTCGCAAATGGCACCCAGAGTCAATTACTGAAGGTTCCATTCACATATCCATATTAAAACCCCCTTAGCTATAACATAGCATCTAAGATGCAATGCTACCGTATTTTACTACCTATAGAAGCGGTCCCCTCTTGTTAGATTAGCCTTCTTCCTCTTTTCTACGCCTCACAGCTTTATGTCTATGACCTCAAGAGATAGCCCACGGCGAGCACATGATGCATCACTAACTCTTGCACAAAGAGTTACATTTGTAAGTAGTACGGCTAGTGACAAACACTGAACGATTAGAAAAACTTTGGACAAAATGTTAAAACGCTAGCAAGATACGTGGTGGGAGAGCACCGTCAATCCCATTTTGATCATGGGTCCAGGAAGGCTTAGCTTATAAGGAAGAAATCATTCTTTTTATGTGTTGTACCTTTTGGATCGTAATTCATAGAACAAAATCATGAGATCCACGGATCAAAATGGATAATACCTCATGTACGAGTCATGAGCTCTTGGCTACAACATTGACGGGCAGCCAGATAGGGGACAAACCTACGACTACGACGAACATAAACCATGATGCACCTTTGACTATATACAAATCCCTGAAAGACTATGGTGATAATAAGGAGGAGGGTACCTCATGCCCGTTCAAGAAGAATAGCTTATAAGGAAGAAATTATCTTTTGGATTGGAATCCAAAGGATAAAATCATAAAATCCACGGATTAGAGTAGACAATACCTCACGTACCGAGTCATGAACCATTGGCCACAACATTGACATGCCAGGTAGGGGACAAACTTACGGCTACGACAAACCTGTGACTATGATGCACCTCCAACCATACATAGATCCCCGGGATTGTGGTGATAATAAGGAGGAAGGCACCTTCTGTCCGTACATAGATCTTCCAAGAGACTGTGGTGATAATAAAGAGAAGCACACCTCCTGTCCATACATGCACTCTCCAAGAGACTATGGTAATAATCAGGGCCGCGCCTCCAACGGTTCATAGAGTACTCCCTCTTGATTTGAGAGATATATTATAGTGAGAGGGCATCATTAATCCCACATTGATTATGACATGAGTTAAGGAATGCTCTAGTTTATGATAAAAAAAATTATTCTTTTTATGTGAGGTACCTTTTGGATTGGAATTTAAGGATAATACCTCACGTGCCGCGGCATGAGCCCTTGGCCACCGCAACAATATTAATACAAAGCACTTATATCGTTAATTGGAGTTTTTTTTCTTTTCAGTTCTCTTCGTGAATAGGACCCAAGTACTCCTGCCATCTTACAAAGATGCTGCCTTTTTTTTATCTGTTGCCATGAGGATCTTTTATTGAAAGAGGAGGTAGCCGTAGTGCCAGTTGGAGTTGGATGCAGTTTATCCATCTTCCTTTTTGGCTCTGGTCTGTTAAATGGTTTTAAGATTGATGATGTCTTTTGCTTTGTGCACTGTTATTAGCTGCTTTACTGTGTCAATATAGGTCCTGGGTTTCTAGCCACCTCGCAACCTTTAAATTTTCTTGCTTCTCTTTCAAACTCAGTTAGTCTTTGGGTGCATTTTTTTTTGGTTTTAGAAATTTCTTCTGCTTCATTGATACTCTACCAGTGAACTGGTAGATGTCTGGCAACCCTCATCCCCTAGATTGATTTTTTATTAAAAAAGAAAAAAATTCATATGCACTAAAGAAGGTAAAGAAGACACGATAATTGTGCATGAAAAAGCAACAGCAATTTTTCAAGCTCAACATCCTTAATAGGCATATAAGGAAGCTTAAGGTTATGGTGTAAATATTGTAATATTACATCATTACTCGATATTTTAGAACTACATCATTTTGATGTCATGGTTAATTCATGACAATAATAATATGTCATGGTAAAATTCATAAAAAATTAAAATAATTCAAATAATTTTTTGACCTATAACTTCATACTTGAACGGTTAGAAGAAATAATAACATTATGAAGATGGCATGCATGAATTTGCTAATTTGTAATCGGTGGCGAACATTGATAGCTAATGAGCCACATGATGTGATAAATTTGAAACTTGCAGACGGTGGTGACTCGGTAGCAAAACAAACTTCTAGCTAAAAATGATTTCTGGGACAAAATATATATATATATATATATATATATATATATATATTTTATAAACAATAAATATAAAAAAAGAGTTACAAAAATGTGATCTTATTTGTAATATAAATTGACACTGATGTCTTTACAATAATTGATGAAAGTAATGAGCATGAAATATATGATCCAAAAAAATCATAAACATTAATAGATCTTTTCCAATTCTGGCACATAAATATACTAAATTAAAAATAGCCCCCTCACAAATGACAGGCATACCCTTATTAAGTAGTTGCACTAACTTTAATTGAAAGTATCTGTCCTAATAATTATCTTTTGCAGTATTAAATACAAGATAAATTGTGATATTGTATGTTCATTGATAAGAATATTTTCTTTCTTACAACTGGTGTCCTATGTACCAAGAATTCAAGAAAATCTTTGTATTTAGAAGTGAAAATATATGCTATTTAGATTTTAAAATTCAGGTTTTTCACTCTTGTAAATCTTATGCATGCAACCCTCTTTTTAACTATGCAATAAAGAATACCAATTCTAAACTTTTGCAGGTTTTAATTTTAATGAAAAAATTGTTCCTATTGTATATGTTGCCGCCATGACTACTTTTGGCCTGCAGCTTGGTGGGTCCCGGGGCCATGCAGGTTGCTTCGGGTGCTATCAGATGCCTTGTTAGTGTGCGCTCCCAGTCGCCAGACGATCCTATAAAGACAGGGAGACCCAGGCCAGGATCTCAGCGAGGACACTCTGATGGTCAAGTTAGTAGAGCGATCGAGGGCAACAGATCCTCAGTCACGAAGGCCTCGATGATTGCCGTGAAGAGGTCTTTTCGAAGAAGAAGATGATCTTTTTAGGGTTGCTTACCACCACTTTCTAAAGGGTTTATCTTATCTTGCTTACCTTCACCGGAGGTCCCTCTTATCGATATATATGGTAGTCGATGCTTGGGGAAAGGATGAGGCGTTCTGGCAGCGTATCCCTTTCTGAGAGGGGTGCAAGCCTAGTAGGACCCCGCGGGACAAAGACTGAAGTCCCAGTAGGGCCTCCTCTGCAGCGGGTGCAAGTAGTGTGATGTGGTGCATCCTTCTAGGAAAGGGTGCAGGCCCAGCAAGACCTTACGGGACAGAAACTAAAGTCCTGGCAAGGCCCCTCCTGCAACGGGTGCAGGCGGCGTGCCACAGGTTTGCTTCCTTGTGAAAGGTGCAGATCTCATGGAGCTTGGAGTCCTGATAGGATCTTCTAAAAGGGAGAGGGACGGTGTGCTACGCGGTTTCCTATTCTGGTAGTGCACATCGCTATGGGGGGTGCAGGGCAGGTGTGGTGCCGTTCTTCTCCCACGACATGTCACGACAAGGCCGACGGGGGCAGTGACCCCGCCCTCTCCAGTCACCATCTAGCTTCGTAGGGGCCAAACATGGCACACTACTTGTTTGGGATAGCTGCATCCTTTGGCATTTTCTTCCTTCCTTGACATGCAGGGGCCACTTCCGATCGAGATTCAGATCAACCCGGAGCTCTACTCGACCAAGAGCTCTACTCGGCCAGGGGCTCTACTTAGCCAAGAGCTCGATCTGCGGGTGCCATGCTAGTAGTCTGCCATGTCGGATGCGTGTGCTACATTGTTGCTTGGGTGCCACATCAATCTTAGCCACATCAGATGCCCCCCACTCTCGAGTCCAGAGCGCATCATGACTTCTTGGGTTCTGGACGAAGGGAGTAATGATGTCGCTGACATGGAGGGTCGTCATGCCTATATCATTAAATATCGCAGCCTCTGATGATTCAAGGATCGTGCCCATGCCAATCAGGGGGCGTCGTGTCAGTAGGGGTGGCATTCTGAAGTGACATCTTTATATCTCCCGATGTGGCATTTCATGAGTCAAAACATCTCAGATAGTGGAGATCGACACACATCCGAATCCCGTTAGCTGGCAGAGCGGAGGGGGGCATCGATTGGCCGGTTCAGCTTGGAAGGGGGTTTTGCCATCTCTTTCAGATAAGTAGCTCGTCCCTTCATGCCTTTTCAAAGATCTTCAAGCAAAAAAGGAGGAACAAAGAAGAAAGAGGGGAGCTCCTCACCCATTCTTGGAACCTCGACCCATAGTCCCTTGCAGGTTAGTCTTCCTCCTTTATTTTCTTTCCTTCCAGATTACACCAAGGGAACGTTCCCCGTCCTTAGGTTTTCCTTCTCTCCCTTGTTCTTTCCTCCCTCATGAGTTCTTCTAGAGGTGAACGCCGTCCCCCGGAGCGTCCCCCGGTTTGCCCCAGCATAGCGGAGCCATCCCGAGCGAGGCCTCCTTCCTCGGATAATGAGGAGGAGGATGTTCCTTTCAGAGTCTTCGAGGGTTCCCGTCGGATGGTGGATGATGGGGGACAGAGATGGGTAGGATCGTTGGCGAGCCTAGAAGTCACCTAAATTAGGGTACTATTTTTTTTGATATTTTTTTCTCTAGGGGTGGCGAAGGAATAGTGGGGATGTAGGATAGGGATCTGGATCTCATGGACTTTGGGACTCACCCTAACGAAGAAACCTCTCACCTCTAGGGCATTACACCCTCCTCGATACTTGGAGGTGCTAGGATGGATCTCAAAGGCCACGAGGGGATAGAGAAGATGGAATGGGAAGGGGATAACTGGGCATGACCTCACATCATGTCCTGGGGTTGGGCCTCACACCCTCTCCTGACGGAGTGAAATAAAAAAATCACTCTTTTCTAAAACTCATTTTCATTCCCAAAACTTGACTAAACTCCAAAAACTATTTTTTTACAAAGGACTGAGGGTGGTATTTATAGACCTATCCAACCCTCATTTAAATTTGATACAAGATAAAAAGATAGGAATGATTCAAATTCAAATACAAGATATGATAAGATAAGCCTATCCATATCTAAATCCTAACCAACCAAATCCTAATTCAAATTTCAAATAAAAGATAAATCCTAAATTTATTCTGGATATGTTACGAGATTCGTGCGGCTCTAAGATTCGTGCTTGCTTCGGGATTCGTGCTGGTGAGGTCCCCATCATTCCCCTGAGGTGGGAAGAACTCAACTCCATCGAGTTAGGCTGGCTCTAGGATGCACATGACCTGTAGAATGATTTTTTTTTTAAATTTTAAACTCAACCCAAATTTAAAAAAGGGCTTATTCCAATCTGGGATAAGTGCGGAATAGCAGGAATAGCAGGAATAGCTATTCTCGTCTTCTTTCAACAGCAGATCATCGAATTTTCTTCTTGCACGCTTCTTGGAACAGGAGATTTGCACCGGATGGAAGCTTCTTGGTGGTGAAGACGGCGTCGGGGCGGATCGGAGAAGGGAGATCGGCGTTGGGAGGACCGGAAGAGGGCGTCCGATGAGGCGAGCCTGGGCTGTCTTCTTTGATGGAGGAATAGCGGCTTCGTGGAACAGGGGAGCTGGGAGGCTGGGCGGAGGCTTCGCGGGCGATGAACCGGAGAAGGTGGCGTTGGACAATCCCGAAGGAAAACAAGGGCTTCGTTCTCCAAGGAGGGGAAACTGGCCTTCGGAGGTAGGATGGCAACAGGCATCGGAAGTGTGGCCGAGTGCACGAGATGTCCGGAAGCAAGGAATGGGAAGATGTGCCGGGCCGGAAGGATCGGAGGTGGACGGTCGTTGATGGAGGACCGAAAGGAGGGATCGAGCGTTGGGATCTGGCGGAGGGATGCGTGGGCGATTGAGGCTGGAAGCGTCATCGTCGGAGGCCATGGAGGAGGGGTAGGGGGTTGCAGTGGCGGATGTTGGGTGATGCTTTCCATATGAAACGGAGAGGCGGTGATGAAGGAGGGTCCGTGCAAAGGCCTGATTCCGGGGAGGAGGGTCACCGGATCCGGTGGAGATCGGCCAGGCGGACGTCCGGCACGGTCATTGAGACCCGAGGAGCAGGGGGCGGGAATATGCGCCTGTTCGGGCAAGCGCTCCGTGGAGGGAAGCTGGGGCTGTTGATAGCATCGCGGCGGACCAGATGAGGGATGCCTGGCGACGGGAGGCCGGAGGAGGGGGTTCGGACGACGGAGAGGGTGGTCGAGGCGCTGGCGGAGAAGGGCGATCACGGTGGAGAGGGAGACGGTGGGGAGAATGGACATCGCAGGCGTGGCGATGGAGCTTGGATCTGAGCTTCAGGGAAGACCTTGCGGAGTGAAACAGAGGGGGGATGCTCTGGCGATGGGAGATGGGGAAGGGAGGTATGGCAGCTCGGGGTCGTCGGAGTGGGATCTTGGCGACGGGAGGATCGTCGGCTGTCTTCTTTGAAGACATGGAGGTGGGTTGGAACACGGGCTTTTGGGAAGACGGGGAGGGCAGTGATCGACGGAGACGGTCATGGAATGGGCGGTGCAGCGGTCGGAGACGGCGTGGAAGAGGGAGCTCGGACGGATAAAATCGGAAGAGGCTTATGGATGATAGGGTGGCTGGAGGAAACTTACGGACGACGAGAGGCTTGGGCCATGGCGGATGCGAGTGGACGGGCGTGGGTTTGAGGAAGACGATGTCTGCAACAGACAGTCGTGGTCCGATGAAACAGCAACGGAACAATGGCGATCGATGGGAAGGAAAGGAGGTAGATGGGGAGGCGACCAAGGGGTGTTGGACCGGGTGGAAGATGGAGGAACACCATGTATTTACCTTCCCCCTCCTTCATCTTCAACCTAGGATATGGCTAGTTCATCTGGGGTCGCTTCGATAATAACCAAGGTGGATGGCCTCCATCTCTGGAACACTTACGGGATCTCGGGTTTCATTCGGATCATAACCCCGGACACGGGAGAGCAGGTTACCTCAAGTGGACTTGGCTGGATTGCCCTGTAAGAAGACTTTTTCCTTGCCAGCTTCTAGCTCCCTCTTCATCCTTTTATTTTATCTTTCCTGGACAACTATAGGTTAGTTTTGGTCCAGCTTATCCCAAACTCCTTCAGGGTCATCTCTTCCTTCATAGTTCTGTGCCACTTCCATAGTATATTTACCTAGTTTTCTCTTTTTAGGGCTCTCTTTCCTTTGAAATGCCACTCCATAGATAGGGGGTGGTGATTCGTACCACCCCATCTCAAAATGCTTAGGTTCGACCTGCCCACTTCCATCAAGCGATGGAAGAGCAGGTTCCTCTTTGCCTCGATCGAGGGGATCAATTGGTTTGGAGCAACCCTGGTCGGTTCCCTAATCAGAACACCACAATGGAGCCTGCTAATCAAGAGGTGTACGATCAACTCATCACCTCGAGGGTTCCTCGTGGGCAAGACCTCCTCTCCAAGCAGAACCTGTTCGATGCTAGTATCAGCCCAGTCCAATCTTTAGGTAAGATTTGAAATCTGTATCCTTCGATAATTTCTGGCGACTAATTGAATCCTTCTTGTTGATGTAAATATGAAATTCTCTATCCATAAAATCAAGCAGATGACCCACAAGCAGTCATCGTCAATGAGGTCCCGAGAGGAGTCGATGAAGAGGCCCCACGGGGAGCCGGAGCAAAGGTCTCGTGGGGAGCCGTTAGGCCACCCCCAAGAAAAGAGGGCCCAGGATGCCCTGACGCCAGTTATAGAGGTGACCAGGGGTGCGGCCTCGGGATCAAGTGAGAGCACTAAGCCAGGGGAGGGGACACCTCAGGCCCCTCCAGAGGCTCCTGAGATCGATCCCACTGTCCCTAAAGTGACCACCATGCCTGAGCCGGAGGGTGGTCCGACTCCACCTATGGTCGCTGCAGTGGCAGAGTCCTATCTGGTGGACTCGACACCAACGGGGCCTTCATCATTCATGGCCCCAACCCCTAGGGTGGCCAGGGTGTCCATGCTGGTGCCGCCTCAAGCGTTGGTTACCCTCGATACAGGCCTAGCTAAGAGGTTGTTGGGGTTTATCCTACAGCCCCGGGACTATCGAGAGAGGGTCGACCGCTCGCTGGGGGACACCATTACCAGAATCTTCCCCCAACTTCTCACAATAAGCTTTATCTTCTTTTCTTCTCCCTTTTTTTGCTGGGCTCATGGCTATTCCTTGGTTCCTACCTCAGCTCATCCAGGATGCGTTCCTAGTCAAGGACACATGCCGGGCGCTACTTCGACATGACACGGAGTCCCGTAGCAGGGCCGATGCCACTGAAGTGAAGGCTAAGGTCCTGGCGAAGCAATTATTGGCCCTGGAGGCTCAAGTAAAGGAATTGGAGATCGAGCTCGAGCAGACTCGGGACTCCGTTACTGACCTTGAGCTGTGCGTAGAAGACCATGAGACCATGCTCACGGAGAAGGGGGAGTACATCACCACTTGGAGGAGAACCTTGTCAAGTCCACCTCTACATCCCTCTGCCTAGAGGGGCAACTGCAGGGCCTCCAGGTGTGGCTGAATCTAGCAGAGGAGCAAGCCACGGAGATCGAGGAGAAGGCTATCGTCACTACGGTGGTGATGGAGGCCATGAAGAGGGAAGCGATTGAGTCCACCATGTGATACAAGGCCTCTGCGGAGTTCGAGGATGAAGTAAGGGAGGCCATCTATGATGCATTCTTCAAAGACTTTGAAGGGTGCAAGAAGAAGATGGAGTAGCTCTTCCACCTCCTGGACTTGCACGACATTGTCCTGGACGGGTCCGAGGGAGACATGGGCGAGGCATACCCGCCCGTAAAAGCTACCCTAGCAAAACCTGCCAAACCCAAAGCCAACTCAGCTTCGCCTCAAGTGTCCCAGGCGGTCACGACTGCCATGACATCGGCCCGGTGGAGCTTGGTGAGGTCCCAGGCAGTCATGACTACCATGACATCGGCCTGGTGGAGCTTGGTGAGGGAGGTCGTCAAGCAGACAATGGCCAAGGCGGGGGCGATGATAGAAGCCATTATGGAGGCCATCAAGTCCGGTAGTGTTCCGGCATTGATTTTCGGACCGCGACCAGTCTAGGGCTCTTCTGATGCTTCCTCTCCCTTTTTCTTTTCTTTTCTATACTTGGAATACTCTGTTGAACTCCTCGGCCTGTCGAGTTCTTCTTTTGTAAACCAATTTCAAGTAATGAATTGCATTTCTTGCCGATCTAATCTTCTTTCCTTACTCCCTCTTCTCTTCTTTTTCTTCTTCTTTTGGTGCCAGTCGTATGCCTACCCACCAAGCAGTGGGGTAGTTGGGTGAACCATCGGAGATGGTAGTGCTAGGCAACATTCTACCCATCCTCAAGCCAGTAAAGGTTGGCCTGGGACAAGGGAGGCAGACACGGGCATTATGGTGCAGGTCACCGGTAAGGATGGTAAGGATGGTGCTATGGGGTGCCTTGTCCTCTCTTTAGCTGGGTGTAGAGTTTGAGGAGTGAGTGCAGAGCTGAGGGACGGGCTCCCAGAGTGGTGGTGCTGCAAGGCTTCTTGTCTTTCTCTACCGGACCTGGGGGGTAGTGGATGAGTATGGGACCATAGAGCTTTTCGGCTTTCTTCATCGGACCTAGGATCCGACAGACAGGTGCAGGGCTTTGGAGCTCCTGGCTTTCTTTGCCGGACCTGGGGTCCGACGGATAGGTGTGGGGCTTTAGAGCTTCCGACTTTATTCGTCGGACCTCGGGTCCGATGGATAGGTGCAAGGCTTTACAGCTCCTAGCTTTCTTTGCCATACCTGGGGTCCGACGGATAGGTGCAGAGCTTTGGAGCTCCCGGATTTTTCACTAAACCTGGGGTCCGATGGATAGGTGCGGGGCTTTGGAGCTCCCAGCTTTCTTCATCAGACCTAGGGTCCGACGAATAGGTACTCTTCGAAGAGGCGAAGACAAACCATGTCGACAAAGAGGCATTCCATTCCATCCTTGAGTAGGGGGCTTACATCATTGGTAATACATCCTCAGATTCTTCATATTCCATGTTCACGAGATCTGGGTGCCATTAAGCTCAACATCCTATAGGCTCCTTGGTGCAGGGCTTCGATTACCCTATAAGGGCCTTTCCAATTGGGTGACAGCTTCCCACCTTCGCTAGGCTATGACACTTCTACCAACCTCAGGACAAGGTCCCCCGGGTGAAAGGCTTTCAACTTCACTCGGGAGTTATAATACCGGCCACCTGTTGGTGATACACGGTCAAGTAGAGTCGGGCCTCATCCCTTGTCTCATCCAGCAGATCAAGGTTGACTAGGAGATATGACATATTGCTTATCTCGTCGAACTGCTCTATCCTTAGCATTAGCAGATCGATTTTCACTAGTAGCATCACCTCAGTACCGAAGACCAGATTGAATGGTGTCTGGTTTGACGCAGATCGAGGGGTGGTGTGGTAGGCCCATAGCATGCTGGGGAGTTCTTCCATCCACCGGCCTTTCACTTCATCTAGACGGGTGTGGAGTCCCTGGAGGATGGTGCAGTTGGTCATCTCCACCTCCTCGTTAGTCTGTGGGTGGCCCACCAACATGAAGCGATGGTAGATGCCCAACTTGGCATAGAACTCATTGAATGCCTGGTTGTCGAATTATTGTCCATTATCGATGATGACAATATGGGGGAGACCAAAACGGTAGATGACCGACTTCCACAAGAATGCTCTAGCTTTGGCCTCAGTGATCGATGCTAGGGGCTCGGCCTCCACCCATTTGGTGAAGTAGTCGATGGTGACATACAGATATCTTCGCTAGTTGGATGCCGAGAAAAATGGTCCCAATATATCCATTTCCCATTGGGCGAACGGCCAGGAAGAGAAAAGTTAGCATAGTGATGAAACCAGCTACCGTTGGATGTGTGCATGCCACTAGCAGCGATCGCACCTTCGCATGAACTCGACTGCATCTTCTCATGTGGTATTCTAGTAATACCCCTACCTCAAAGCCTTGTAAGCTAGTGCTCTGCCCCCCGCATGATTTCCACAGATGCCTTCATGAATCTCCTGGAGGATGTAGGTGGCTTTAGAAAGTCTCAGGCACTTCAACAAGGGATTAGAGTAGGATCTCCGATAGAGTTGTCTGTTCATCAGCACGAAATGGTTCACCTTCCACTTCAAGAGGTTGGCTTATGTGCGATCTTCAGGCAAAACGCCTTCGACTATGTAATTGATGTAGGAATCCATCCAGCTTGGCTCATGACTCACTTACTGGACCTCGTCCAGATAGTTCGTCATATGGGAGTGCGCCTCATGAGTGACTATGGTTCGCCGTATGGTAGCGCGCCTCGTCTAGGTACTTCGCCATGAGGGTATCCTGAGCCTAGAACTCACCTATGAATTGCCCAGCCATGAGTTGTGAATCAGTGAGGACCCTTAGGCTCGTGACCCCCAGCTCATGGGATACCCTCAACCCTGCCAAGAGGGCCTCATACTCGGCTTCGTTGTTGGTTGCTTTAAAGAGAAAATATAGGGTATACTCAGCCACCACCCCTTCCTGGTTGGCGAGGATGAGGCCAGCTCCGCTCCCCCCTGAGTTTGATGCACCATCGACATGGAGTATCCACCCATCTTCCCTTCGGTTGGATGTCGCCAGCTAAGGCGGTGCCTCCTCCGGGTCATCATCCTTCCATGAGCACTCCACCAGGAAGTTAGCTAGGATCTAGGCCTTCTGAGATGGTCTTCAGTGATATGAGATGTTAAACTCGCTAAGCTTCATCACCCACTTGGCCAGGCATCCCAAGATATCCGGTCAGCTTATAATGGCTCTCAAAGGTTGATATATGAGGATCGCAATCAGATGGGCTTGGAAGTAGGACCTGAAACGCTGAGTAGACATAATTAGCATAAAAATAACTCTCTTGAATTGAGTGTACCTAAGTTTTGCATCATGCAGTGCCTTGCTAGTGTAGTAGACTGGCTTCTAGTGCCATCCTTGTCAATTCAAACCAACAATGAGCTGACGATGCCTAAGGAAATGGCCAGGTAGAGAATGAGTCCCTCTCTGGTTCAGATCTGGAGAGCAAGGGGGGCAAGGTGAGGAACTTCTTCAGCCCTTCAAAAGCCTCCATGCACTCTTCGAACCAGATGAAGTCGTGCATCTTGTGCAGCACCTTAAAGATTAGTAAGCAGAGCTCAGTCGAGCACGAGATAAATCAGCTGAGTGTAGCGACACGACCGGTCAAGTGCTAGACCTCCTTCTTCGAGGTCAAGTGTTTCATGTCTGCAATAGCCTAGATCTTCTCAGGATTAGCCTCAATCCTGTACTGAGTGACCATGAAGCTCAGGAACTTCCCAATCACAATGCCAAATACGTACTTCGTCGGGTTCAACTTCATCCGATGAAGGTGTAGGTTGTTGAAAGCTTCCGTCAAGTCTGTAACATGATTCGATTCTTGGCCACTCATAATGAGCATATCGTCCATGTAGACTTGCATGTTACGGCCTATCTGGTCATTGAAGACCTTGCTGACCAGGCATTGGTAGGTTGCTCCCGCATTCTTCAAGCCGAACGGCATCACCTTGTAATAGAATGTTCCACCATCGATCACAAACATGGTGTGCTCCTTATCCTTAGGATCCATACGGATCTGGTTGTACCCCAAGAATGCATCCATGAAGCTGAATAGCCGGTGTTCCGATATTGCTTCCACAAGCTGGTCGATCTTAGGCAGCAAAAAACTATCCTTTAGATGCGTCCGATTAAGATCAATGTAGTCCACACAGATTCTCCATTTCCTGCTCACCTTCTTGACCATAACTATATTAGCGAACCATTGAGAGTAACATGGCTCTTGGATAAAGCCCGCAGCAAGTAGTTTCTCGACCTCCTCACTTATCGCCCTCTATCGTTTTGGTGCAAAACTCCTCTTCTCCTACTGAACCGGTCGGCACTTTGGATCGATATTCAGCCTGTGGGTGATCACGTTAGGGGGAATCCCGAGCATATCCAAGGTGAACTAGGCGAAGACATCTGCATTTGCCCGTAAGAAGCCTAGCAGTCGGGCTCTTTCTTCATCGAACAAGAGGGCTCCCACTTGCACTATCTTTGTGGGGTTCTCTCTAAGAGGGAATGATAGTGGGCACTCAACAGGTCTTCCTCTCACCTCATGTTCCCTCTGGTCCAGTTAGTCCACGTCGAGGCTCTCCTTGACCTTCTAAACTTTGAGAACGGTCTACAGGCAATACGGGCCATCCATCAATCACCTCTCATTTTTTTGATCCCATGTGGGATCAAGAATTGCACAAGGAGGTGCCTGATCGAGATGAATGCGTCAAGCTAGTTCAGCCCGGGATGCTTCAAGATCATGTTATAGGCCAAAGGAAGCTTGACCACAGTAAAAGTCATCAGGACCGTACTTTATCGAGATGGCGACCCAGCCGTGACCGGGAGTGTGATCTCCCTCTTCAAGTGACTGCAGTCCTCAGTGTCGTGGCCATGGTCCCTATGAAATTGGCAATACTTGGACTTGTTATGGCCATTGGATGGCTTCAGTGAAGGTGGACGATGTAGAAAGTGCTCGTCCTTGATTTCCATTAGGATCTTAGTTCTTGGGTGAGGAGAGAAGAATACCCCCTATCCTTATCAAAAGTGTTCTTTAGCTTGGAGTTGGTTTGAGGAGTTGGAGCAAACTTTTGCTCTCGAGATCTGCCCTGCTCCTCACGGGCTTGCCTATTCAAAGGCCTCCCATCTAACTCTTTCCGAGTGTGGTCAGCTGCTTCCATGCGGATGTACTTCTTGGCACAGAGCAGAAGCTTTGAGTAGGACTTGGAGGGCTTCTTGTCGAGGGAGTAGGTGAATCAAGAGATTTTAAGTCCTCTCTTTAGGGCCAACATAGCAACAAGCCCATCCAAGTTATAGATTTCTAGGATAGCCACTTTGAAACGGGTCACATAGTCCTTGAGGGCTCGTGATCCTATTGGCGGACCAAGAAGAGGTTGTCAGCTTCTCATGGCACCTTGCGACAGGCATCAAAGTATGACATGAACTTTCTCTCCAACTGCTCAAAGGAGTTAATGCTCCCTGGCTCAAGGTGGGAGTACCAAACTCGAGCCATCCTGTAGAGCGTAGCTGGGAAGGCAGTGAAGAGGAGGGTGTCGGTTGCCCTCGGGCCTGCATGAGGGCCTTGTAGCGCTCAAGATGATCTAGGGGGTCAATGGTCCCATCGTAGAGATCCAGTTGGGGCATGCGAAATCGATGGGGGATCTATTTCTCTTGGATCTGGTGGAAAAGAAGAGGGCAGGTGTTATAGCCCGCCGGCTCAAGGGAAGCACCTTGGAGGTCAATGAACTATTAGGCAAGGTCGGCCAACCTGCGCTCGTGCTCCTCCAGGCGCTCCTCAACCTGCTATCAGATGGCCTCGTCGGTGGATCCCTTGATCGAGGCCATCGGTGGGGAAGAAGGTGGAGCTTGGTAGAGCTCATGCTTGAGCCCCCGATCGTGCCTCCATTGTCAGTGCGAGGGGCTGTTGTAGTTCGAGACGAGCTATTCCAGCACCCACTGCCCAGCGCACGCTAGCCTTTCCACGGGTGAGGTGGGGAGCATGGATATGTGGCAGCCTGTGGCCTTATGGGGGCCATTATGATGGGGGCCGTAAGGGTCCCTGGCTGCTGCTGCATCTCCATGGACCGGTGTTGGTACTGCAGACGCCGCACCACTGTGGTCAATAATTGGACCTGCTGTGCTAGTGCAATGACTTGCACTAGCTGGTTTACCAGTGGCGAAGGTGCCGAAGTCGGAGGCTCCACCTCCTGACTATGCCGGTCTTCATGGCATGATGGATTTCCGACATGGTAGGCGGAAGCTTCGCACACGCATCATAACCATCGGGTCATTGCAATAGGGTGGCGGTATGTCTACGCGGATCCTTGTTTCCCTTACCTGGCACGCTAATCTGTTGCTGCCATGACCGCCTTTGGCCTGTAGCTTGGTGGGTCCTGGGACCACGTAGGTCACTCCGGGTGCTGTTAGATGCATCATCAGTATGCGCTCTCGATCGCCGGATGATCCTACAAAAATGGGAAGACTTGGGTCGAGGATCTGGGTGGGGACATTCCAACGGTCAAGTTAGTAGGGCGATCGAGAGCAACGGGTCCTCAGTCATGGAGACCTCGATGACTGCCATGAAGAGGTCTTTTCAAAGAAGAAGATGATATTTCTAGGGTTGCTTGCCACCACTTTCTAATGGGTTTACCTTCCTTGTTTTGTTTACCTTCGCTGGAGGTCTCTCTTACCGATATATATATGGTAGTCAATACTCGTGAAATGGATGATATATTCTGGCCATGTATACCTTTCTGAGAGGGGTGTAGGCCTAGCAAGATCCTGTGGGACAGAGATTGGAGTCCTAGCAGTGCCTCCTCTGTAGCGGGTATAGGTAGTAGGAACTGAAGTCCTAGCAGGGCCCCTTCTGCAACGGGTGCAGGCGGCATGTCGCAGGATTTGCTTCCTTGTGAAGGGTGCAGATCCCGTGGTGATCGGAGTCCCGATAGGATCTTCTGCGAGGGAGAGGGACGGCGTGCTGCATGGTTCCCTATTCTGGCAATGCACGTCACTACGGGGGTTGCAGGGCAGGTGTGGCACTATTCTTTCCCCATGGTGTGTCGTGACAAGGCCGGTGGGGGCAGTGACCCCGCCCTCTAAAGTTACCGTCCGGCTTCGTAGGGGTCAAACATGGCATGCATACTTGTTTGGGATAACTGCATCCTTATTCCTTTTCTTCCTTCCCCAGCGCGCGGGGGCCACTTTCGATCGAGGTTCAGGTCGGCTCGGGGCTTTACCGGTCAAGAGCTCGATCTGCGAGTACCATGCTAGCAATCTGTCATGTCGGATGCATGCACCAAATTGGCCACCCGGGTGCCACTTCAGCACTTAACCGCATCGATATGGAACCTCTAAAATTTTCTACTTTTTTTTTCCCAATGACAGAACACCTACCTCCACATGCACACATATATGAAGTTGCATGTTTTCAATTTTGTTGTTTTATATCTTATCTATAATTAAGTAAATTCAGCTTATGGACCTATTATATAATATGAAAAATTTAGAGTTTATAATTCAATCTCCTTCATGTGCTATATGTGAAAAATAAAGCTTTCATGCTTCAAGGGTTCCTAGACCAGAAGTGAGGAGTGATAATAACTTGGTAGCTGAACACAGGAAAGCAATTAAATTAGCTGCCATCAAACAAATGCATGTAATATTGCTACGATATATCCTTTCAACCTTCCCGTCATGAATTCACAAAAGTGTCACGTAGTGCACTACATCATTCTTACTGACAAGAAATCAATGGAATTTAGGCAGAAAACAACTACCGAACAATAAAAAAGCCAAACCATGACTTATTTTATTGGCCATGAAAGAATTTTGGTCTCCTCGAACTCTAGAAGAAACTATGACAAGATCTAATTATACCTTTTAATCGAGAGGAGTATTTGGTGATGTAAGCAAAAAAAAAAAAACCCATAAATGAATCCACCGAAATGAGTCGGCCAAAGATTACATTCTCCATTCTTCACCCATATATTGCTTAGTATAACATCTTGTGTATAGTTTTAAATGACATAACTCTCACTCGAGACATGAAAACAAGGGAGAAAAATCAATCAAACGACAAGGACATCTTCAAAAAAAGATATTGATATGTTTGGACCTAGGTTTTGCCGTGTGGAATTTGTCATCATGGATGTCGAACTCATGAAATATACCTCTTTAAATATGAATTTTTTGAAGGCAAAGTTTGGAATATTTAAATGCAATTGTGAAGCTATTGAGGGCCCTAGTATTTGAAGGAAATGCTTGAATTCAAACAAATATGCAGACGGTGGCAGTAATTCCCCTACCAATAGAATATTCGGGGAAACCACAACTCTAACAAAACCATATACAAGACTTTCCTAGTTGATATACTGATCAAATTCAGGAGATGATGAAGGAGAGTCACGTAAGGGTCGATCACCAAGCAACCATGATTCAAGAAGATGAAGCCTCTTTTTTTCTTTCGAATTAAAGAATTAATGAACAAATTATTAATTTGTCGATGAATTTTTAACTGTGAAGGCTCAAATTCTGAGTTGCGGATTTCGGTCTATTTTATGATGTCTTCTTTATTTAAATTTGCACGACAAATTAGCAGATTCTGATTCAACATATATAATCATCTAGATCAAATTAGAAAAATTGAGCCGGCTGACCTAGAGATCATCAACTCAGGGCAGTTCGAATTAGGTCAGACTAACCCGAACTGCACTTATCCCTTGATTCAATTTTGAAACTATTGTAATTCGGGTTCGGTCCACAGGTCTATATGCTTTGACTTTTTGAATCCGTTACGGCGATTTTACCGTTTCAAATTCCAACTAATTTCATTCAGGTCGGATCAGATTGCAAGTGCTGCTAGAAGAATAGAAGCATGATCGATTGCCTATACCTAGTATTCTAACTTAGATAGGTCGATATTAACCCAACCTGTCCCTGATCCAAGTAAATCAAAATTACAGCTGCAACAAATCAAGTTCGATAAAGCTGCGTTCCCAAACCATCCATGCAACAATACTCCTCCGTGCCCTACAGAGACTAACATAACCCAAGCTGCAAGTTGAAGTTGTTCAAGAAACTTTGACATTTGGGAAATCCCTTCCTTCGAGAAGTTGACCTGAAGTCACCCTCCATGCAGCTAAACAGACCGGAGTTCCATGGATCCTATGAACCAGAGACCGATAAAAGAATGATAACTGGTGTAAAGAAAGCAAGTACTCGACCTAAGATATGTCATGGTTAGAGTCTGCAATTCTATAAGTCTCTGTTTTTTTGTAACCCAACGATAAGGCCACTTAAAATTTCCCAAGATCTTCTGTCAACCCTCTCAATTTCCTATATCACCTATGCGTTAATTTAGTTGGACTAACGGTGACCAAGTTGTGATTAAATAATAGCTAACCTAACCTCGATTCATCGTTGGACACCTTGGTTGAGTGCTAGAGGTATGGGTGTGATAATTTGTTGTTTGGTCCGATATGACAGGTTTAAGCGTGACAAACTAAGCTAGTTTAAACCGCAGGGCACGGTTTTAAGCTCTGCAATGAGATCCTGTAATTGGTGTGGAAGTCTCTGATGAAAGCATGGATATACGTTCCAATCTTTTGTTGGGTGGACTGGGTTCGGAGTTAACCAAAGCCAACAAGAGAAACTAAATAAATGATCGCATTCAATCAAACTCGATAATTTCAAACCTAAATATAAATAATTCGATTCAAATATTACTTGGGTTGAGTCATGTTAGATGGGATCGTATAGAATCTGGTCATTTGAGGGGGGGTTCAAATCGAAAATATGCCGGGAATCATGCTGCACATATATGGATTGGGTTTGGTTTATGTCATGTTTGACGAGTGAGAGAATCCATCTAGTTTATATTCCCAGCTCAATCTTAGGCTGAGTTAGGTTTAGTTAAACTAACTAGAATTGCACCCTAAACTGTCGCCCATAATTTCCTGGTCCTGGATAGCCCACCTTAATCCTCCAACAGTAAAAATATTTTTACCGGTAATGATATAATATTTTGGTGGTCTGTTAACCGTTTTCCCCATTAATTAGCAGCAAATGGCTTGGACACAAAATGAACAGTTGGGAAAGATGAGGGAAACTATTTGACTCGAGCTCAATGGGAAATGCCACGATTATGTTCTCCTTCAACCTGTCAAATGAAGCATCGAAGACAGTTAACACTAACTCACTACCAGAAATGAAAATTCAAACCTATCTGGAATTTTTTAAAGATGCTTCGTTCCTTCATGAGCACGCCAGAATTGTGTGACAACAGAAGAAGTTGATAGATTTCCGAAAAGTTATGTTCTTTGCTGTTCATTATTCTAACGCTATCATGTGGTGAATTTATAAGATCAAAATGATCAGAAAGTCATATATTAATGATATATGTACCAAGCTTATCTCATTTTTTCAGGTTCTAAATGCTATCAAGGAAAAAAGACAATACAGGGAGAAATTGGAAAGATTTTTCACTGCAATGGCTCTAATTGGGGGTAAATACTCAAGAAAATTAACTACCATCAAAGAGAATATAGAAACTGCTCTATATTTCTGTGTGAAGCTAAGTTTTGTATTGGCAGACAAACAAATGAGACATTTACTGAAATCATTTATAAAATAAGATGACCAGGAAGTATTTTGAGTAAAGACGAGTGCTTTATTTGAACTGAATCAAGACCTTTGCTTTTTTAAGATTTTTTATAGCCTTGATAATCATGCAATCCTGAAAAATCAAATAAGCACAAACTATTCATCAATTAACATATTTAAACACAATAATTTGAGTCTTATTTTAAATGTACGAATACATATTATATTTTACATCATTGTTTGTTCTTCATTTCGTAACTCCAAACATCCTCTTTTAAATATATAATTTTCTTTAGCAACTGGCTAAAAATCTATTGCATGATTAGAAAGTACCGCAAGTCGTTCAAGTTTGAGTGCAGTGAACGAGCATTTTAAGTTTGTCCTTCATTAGTTCTACAATCATACGAACAATGCATCAAATAAAACATATAGGTTACGTTTGATAGACGGTAATCTATCTAGATTACCGATAATTTTAAATTAGACCCACCAGATAACCTTATTTAATATTTTTTAAAACCGGTAATCTATGTTGTAGTGGTAATCTGGATTATCTCTCATGTGACAATCCAGATTACCTCAGGAAGAGGTGGTTATCCAGATTACCGGAAATATAATATGATAATCTGGTATTTTTTATTTTTATAAAATTATCTCGTCCCTTTCGCTTCGGTGAAAACGAAACATTTCCCTTCTCCCTCTTATCTAGGTCCTCTAGGTATTGGTCGGGATCTCTTCTTAAATCTATATTTTATTTATAAAAATATAATTTTTACATTTTAACTATTTATTAAAAATATAATTTTTAAATATTTAATATTTTATATTAAAATTGAAAAATTGAAAAATTATTTTTTATACTAAATAAATATTAAAAAATTATATATAATATTTTAAATATACTAAATAATATATTAAATTTTTATATTATATTATTAAATTTAAAATAATATATTTATATTCTACATAAATACATAATTTAAATATATTTATATTATATATAAATATATAAATATATTTCAAATAAATATACTATGTTATATAAATATATTATATTATTTTAAATATGATATAATCTAATATATTTTTTATAATAAAATATAAAACAAAATGTACTACAATATTATAGTATATATAATGATATTATTATAAATTACATTAATATATTTTATTTTATTTTATTTGTAATATTAGAAAGTAAAATATTTTAAAATATATATTATATAACAATAAAGTGTAATATAATATAATTTAAATTATATATTACATTTTATAACATAACATAACATAAATTATATTATATTAAATACAGTATAATATATTTAATATAATATAATATATAATATTATTATATAATATATTATTAACTATATAATTTTATAAATAGTTACATTATAAAATATCAAATAAAATAATACTATATTACATTATAAAATATCAAATAATATATTATATTAATATAATATTAGATTACATTACTATATTATATTATAATATATTTTTAATAAATTTGACTTAGGGATATTTTGAAAATTTGAGCTTAGATTACTGGTAATCTATTTATCATATCAAATACAATAATCAATCTTACCAATAAATTATCTATGTATACCAAACATAGTAATCAGCATTACTGACAATCTATCCCGTGATAATCTATCTTGCAAGTAATTCAGATTACCATTCAGGATTCCCTGGCGATCCATCAAACGCAAACATAGATCGAATTGTGCAGGAAGAATTGATATACAGAATGAAATTGAGGTGTAAAATATTTGACGATAGATGCAAGTAGCCTGATATTTATTAAAGACCAGATTCAGAGACAATGAACAAAATGAATCTACCATCCTGGTATGTCAACAAGCTTGCCAGAATAAATGTAATAGTGCATGACTTAACATAGATCTCATTCATTTTGGTCGGTCCATTTTCTTGTAATAAAAAGCATCCTATATATATTGAGCAACAAGAACAGCAAAGAGTCATAGATAAACATCATATGGCAGACATGCAAGCCTTAACCAACCCCACCATTCACTGGTCAAAGGCCAGCAAAAGAAAGAGAATCAAGTCCTTTAAGTTTGGAGGCTTCAACATACACAAACCTGAAAATCTAGCCCCACATCTGAAAGGAGGAGACCCAGCTCTAATATAATTTGTCATCCACAAATGTAATCCAAAAAGCATGTTGCCTCCTTATATTAATTAAACATTCATACATGATTGATTATAAATGCAATTGCAATAATCAATTTAAGTCAACAAGTTGATAGGTTTCTTCAGATTTGTTGCGGGAGTCCTTCCCAGGTAAAGGTGCACTTCATAGCTTACCTTCATAGCAGTGCATAAGTTTCCTCAGAAAGGTTGTTGCTGTTGCTTTGTCATTTATTTGATCAGGACCCATAAACATGAACAGAGGAATTTCTCTGTAGGTTAGTAGACATGAAGTTGAAGAATCTGTCAAGTACACAGATGCGCTGTTTAAGAATCAGTATACCTTTCTAATTGAAAGAATTACTTATATGATGCTCTGAAGACCTCAGGACCAATGAATCTGCTAAGACAAACCAAATCACTTTGATAACACAGATGAACAGAATATCCTCGTAACCACGTCAATAACTTGTGTGCAACATCAGAAAAGTATAAACCAAAGAAGTTTTCCATGATATATAAACAGAAACTTGTTTCAAGCAAGCAGTGGAATAATTTGAACGACCATTCCCTCCACCCAACCTCAGCATTTATACACCCAAGATATGCCAACTCCTCAGTCTCTTTCCTCTCAGGCTGAATAAGAGTCCTATTCAAACGCTTAGGTAATTTTTTTGAATGCTGTACTCTTCATTGTTATCAACATTAGAGGCTGTAATGTTGGGGCTAATACTATCAAGATTAGAAGAAGCAGACCTAGGAGCTCCAACAGATTTTTGTGCTTGGTGTGACAAGCTGGATGTCGAAGTACTTGATGCTGGGGCCTTTGTAGCCCTCCCCTTGCACTTGGTGCCAAGGAATCCGCAAGCAAGAGCTTCCAGTGCTTTTGTGGTAGGTGGCTAGTTTCCAGCACACTGCCTTCAAAAGTTCAAAAAGTAGGATCCTTCTCGCTAGGCTTGCCATCAATCCCCACTGTTAAATCATCAATCAACTGCTTTTCTTCTATATGCATAGACTTTTTTTTTTTTATTCATAGCTTTTTTTTGTTGAAATTCATCAAAAATAGATACCACAATTTTCGGTGATACACTGGAAATATTACGCTGTATCCTGCTCCATGGTTTATTGAGTTCTTAGACGTTATGTGGAGGAAAATCATATCCATTTGGCCCTGTCCCAACCATGTTGGAGGGGTAAACTAATCCTCATTCTCTATTTTTTCCTGTGTAAAACTGCCACCCTTTTTCCTGGCTTGGCAATAACCAAGTCTAATTGGTTGAGAGAAAAAAAGGAAAAACCCTCACCGAGATTATTCAACAAAAGAGATCTCAGACTGCAAGAAAAATTCAGAGCGAAGCATGATGCTCAGAACATATGTAGAGCTGCTTCTGAATAATTTCATAGTAGGCATTGCTTCTGTATGATAAAAGGGTGCAAACATAGCAATCACCAATAATCCCCACAAGTGCAAAACCCATGCCTGAAGTGGTGAAACCTATTCAAGTCCCTCACCACGAAATCCCTCCTGACAAGGTCACTGATCAGCTTGAATGCCTCATGACAGTCCTTACACATCCTCAAGTTCTTCATCACCCTGATAGTTACACCTGGGGGAGCAGCTATCAGCCCAAACCCTAGAGCAAGCATTTCACTGTGCACTCTGACCATCAATCTCTTTCCCTCCCCTCCAACCATTTCATTAGACACCCATCCATTACCTTCACGAACATACCCCCTCTCTCTCATCCTCTCCTTCAACTCCCTCAATATTTCCATCACCTCCCATTCCCTCTCACCAGCTGCTGAGGCCTGCCCGGCATAGAACACAAAAGCAGCATCCTTTATCTCCACCCAACTGCACCCAGGTTCCTTGCGAATACCTCGCTGCCTCATCTCGTTCCAAACCTTCTCTGCCCTTTTCCACTGCCCAACTGAAACATAAGCATTTGACATTGCAACATAGGCACCTGCGACATCCCGGTCAAACCCTGCCAGCCTCTTGCTGGCCTCAACTGCGAGGTCTAACTTCCCATGCATCCTGCTTGCTGAGAGCAATGTGCTCCACAACATCAATGCATCATCACCCTCTGCTTGAACTTCTTTCAGCAGCTCATAGGCCTCATCAAGACGGCCAGCACGGCCAAGCATGTCAACAGCGCAGGTATAGTGCTTCACACTTGGTGTTATGTTATAACTATTGCTCATCAAATTCAGGTACCGGAGTCCAGTGTCAACGAGACCAGAGTGGCTACAAGCATGGAGGATGCCGAGGAGAGTGATGCTATTGGGCATCACCCCTTGTCTGACCATCTCATTGAACAAGTCCAGTGAGTATTTCCCAAGCCCATACTTTGCTGTAGTCACAATCATGGAGGTGTATGGAACCAGTGAAGGACATGCAATACCATCAAACACCTTTTTCGATGAATCGATGCATCCACACTTCCCATACATGTCAATCAGCGCCCCTGCGATCACATCATTTCCATCATAGCAATGTCGGATTACAGCTGCATGCGTCGATCTTCCCATGCCTAGCCTACCCACGCTAGCACAAGCATTAATGACACTCGAAAACATGAAGTGGTTGGGAGCTAAGTTCGCTGATAAGCCTTCCTGGAGGAATGCAGCAAAGAGAGCAATCGCCTCGTAGCCACAAGCATTCTGAGTGTAAGCTGAGATCATCGAGCCCCAAGAAATGACATTCTTATCGATCATGCCATCAAAGACCTTACGGGCATCGGTGATGCTATTGGATTTTCCATACATGTTAATGAGAGCAGTCGAGACTACAAGATCAGACCGCATGCCAAAAGTCTCGACCCGAGCATGGACTTGTCGGCCTAATTTAAGGTCGGCAAGGCGGGAGCAGGCATCAATGGCTGTGGCGAGAGTGAAAGAATTTGGAAGGACTTGATGGTCGTCCATCAAATGGAAGAGAAAGACGGCGCGGTCGGGCTGGCCGGCATTGACGTAGCCGGTCATGAGTGACGTCCAGGACACAACGTTCGGCTCGGGCATTTCGTCAAACACCTTCTGCGCGTTTGGGAGGGCCAGGCAGCGGATGTAGGCGTTAACGAGGTGGTTGGCGGCGGAGGTGGCGGAGGAGCCGCCGGACTTGAGGAGTTTGGAATGGGTGGACGCTACGATGTCGAGGTCCAGCGAGGCTCGGAGGCGGCGAAAGAGGAAAGGAGTATAGTCGGGAAAGGGAGAAGATGGAAGTTTCTTCATGGCGGGGGATGGTGGAGCCAAAGTGAGGGCCATGCCCCTTCCTCATCGAGAGCCCTCACTTTAGAGCCTTCCCTCCATCGCTTACCATGTTCCTGCCACCGCTCGCGGCTTCCCCGTCATTCCACGGCCGCAAACCTCGACCACGGTCAACATTTGGCAATGGGTCGGGTCCGGGTGAAGTCACCCAAAACCCATAACCTCCCTGCAAAAATAATTCTTCATCCCGAATCCATTCCCGATAGGATAGAATTGGATTAAAAAAAAATCATATTTAGATTAGACCGGGATGAATATATCTATTATCATCAAGATCGTCATGATTCATAACTGCTGTCCACATCGGATCGCCCATCGTCTCTTCGAGAAAGACCTGCACTTCGGGAACTGCAAAGGGTTAGAAACCCGGGCCAGGAATTCCAGCAGGGATACTCCGACGATCAAGTCAGTAACGATCCAGGAGAACAAGTCTTCCTTGTCGAGCTCCTAAGATTGACTCAATGCAAGGAGGAGTGAGTGGTGTGAGAGTGGGAGTGCAAGTATGTTGGGAAAGATGGTGGCCAAGGTGGATCGGTCCTCCTGTATGGCCTCTTCTCCCTTACTTGCTTGGAAGAATGTTCTTTGCTTACTCTCTTCTGGCCTCTCCCCTCGCTAGAGGTGTCGATGGCTCTTTTAAGTCCAGATGGTTGTTGAACGCCTACCTCGGGATCTCCCCGGTGCCAGCAGGCGTGTGCGGCGGTGTTCCGTGCCGTGGACGAGACGTCTTTCCTGATTCGTGATAGAGAAAGCTGCCATGCACTCTGACATTCCTTTGGGTCGCTCCACTCCTGGAAACCTGGCCGGGCCTTGATTGAGGGGCCGCCGCCCCTGGGATTTGAATCGCCTGGTTGACTTCCTCTTCTGGGTGGTGCAGGCGGTTGGTAAAGAGCGTGGCATCTCGGTCAGGGAGCTTCCTCCCTTTCTGGTGTAAGTGGTGGCTGCAGTCAGTTATTGCGGCTTGGGGGATGCTTCATTGCAGTCTTCGGGCGACTCGCTGGCGTCCTGGGGGACGGCATCGCTCCCTCGGCGGCTAGCGCTTTTTGTCCGAGGTGGAGCCGAACTGAAGAGCGGGGGTTCGACTCCAAGGGCTCGACCTTGAAGGGGCTCCGCTTGGCGGAGAAGGGCTGGGCTCGACTCCGAATCGAGGGGCTCGACCTGAAGGAGGAAGGCTGGGCTCGATTCCTGCGCAGAGGGCTCGACCTAGCGGAGGAGGGCTGAGCTCAACCCGGTCCAAGGGGCTCGACCTCGGAGGGGCTCAATCTGGCGAGGGAGGCCGCTCGGCTCCGGCCTAGGCATCTCGGGCTCGCGGGTGCCGACCTAGCAGAGGATGGAACTCGGCTTCGACGAGGCCACCTCGTCATCCTAGGGGAGCTCGGCCTGGCCAAGGAGTCCGAGGTGGATCGTCCATCGTGGCAGCTTTTCTGACATGGCATCTGACAGGAATTATATGTCAGCTTCTTGCCACATCATTTGCCCCTCACTCCCGAGTCCCGTTGGCACGAGGTGTTTGGGGTGAAGGGAGTAAATGCATTGCTGACATGGAAAGGTGAAAATCTGGCGCAATTATGGCCGCGATCGATGGTGCTTTGGGAAACGATTTTTTCAGCCTACCCAGGAGAGTCACGTGGGCATGTCCGAGGAGCAGTTATTATGGACACAGAATTCGGAGCGATTGCAGTAGAAGCCAGATGCCAGCCTTGCCGATCGATGACATGTGGCGTGGATCTGAGGTAGGGATTTGTAACGGTATGGTCGGGCACCGATCATTTTGAAAGGAAAAGTAGCCTTTCCCAAAATGCACCTTCTTTCAAATCCTGTGTGCCCGCCATCGTATCGAGGTTCTCCTTTCGTCCTCCCGGCCATTTTTGTCTCCCAAAGTTTATAGCAGGTTAGTCTCCTTCCTCCTCGTTCCGGTTAAGTAGGATCTACCTTCTAGGGTCAGGTTCTTCCCCGGATCCTCGTCTGCCTTCTACTTCTTTCTTTCACCTTCTTCTCCATATCTCGCTTTGGATCGAACTTCCATCCCACAACCAACCAGGGTGAGGCTGGGCCCTCTAGGTCTGGACCGACATCTTCTTCTTCCGATGAGGAGGGGGAAGAGGTGCGCTTCAAGTTTAGTAGAAGGCGTCCCCCTGGTGGCATAGTTATTAGGGAACCTGGATCAATCCCCGCTTCTCCTTCTCCAGCCAAACCCGCCTCTGACCGTGCTCGGTCCACAAATCCCGGCGAGATTGCTTCGACAATCTCGGCTGAGAAACTGGGGACCGTCTGGGATGTTTATGGCATCCCTCATTCTGTCCGGCTCTTGATCCCTCGATCGGGAGATCGGGTTACTTCCAGTAGCCCGAGCCGGATCACCTTTTATGAGGAGACCTTCTCAGGAGGTCTCCGTTTTCCTTTCCACCCTTTCTTCTTGTCGGTGTTGAGCAACTACCATTTGGTCCCTACTCAACTCATCCCAAACGCCATAAGGATTATCTTCTGCTTCATAGTACTCTGCCATTTCCACGGGATTGTCGTCCGTTTTTCCTTGTTTAGAGCCTTTTTCACTCTGAAGCACCACCCTACCGAGGACGGGTGGTGGTCAATCTCTTCTCGCCCAAAAAGCATCAAATTTGATCTCCCCTCTTCCATCAAAGGATGGAAGAGCAAATTTTTCTTTGCTACTGTTGAGGGGATCGACTAGGTGTGGAGTGACCCAGATCGGTCTCCTAACCGAAACTCTATGGTCAAAGCAGCTGACTTGGATGTCCACGAGCAGCTCTTCATCGTCTGGATTCCTTCTCTCGAGGTTCTGTTGTCATAGCAGAACCTCGCTGATGCCAGGATCGACCCAACGAGAGAGTTGGGTAAGTTCGGCTCGAGTCCTTCTCTTTGCTCCTCTTACTCTATTTCTCCAAATTCAGAACTGACATTGCATCCTCCATGTGCATGTATGAAGTTTTCGTTGGACGACTTGCTTTCGATCACTAAAAAGAGGCCTCCATCGGGATTGGTAGAAGAATCCTCCTCGAAAAGGGCTCGCGACGAGGGCGGGTCGGCGGGCGCTCCCATTGCGTTGATTGAGCCAAGCAGGAGGGAGACCAAGGCCACCCCCGTACAAGGAAGGAGGGAGGTCACCGTGGTGTTGGAACCAGGTCAGAGGGTGACCAGGCCCGTGCCGGAGCGTTCGAGGCGACGAGAGCCGGCAACCGCCCCGGAACCTGTGGTGGTTGTCCGGGCCATGGTCGCAACTGCAGCCGTCGCCATCATGTCTCCTCCTTCCCTGGAGCTTGTTGTGATCGAGGGGGAGGAGGCGCGAGGAGGTGCAAAGCCGGCGCCGGCGGTGCCGCTTGAAGGGACGCCGAGTTCCCATCCTGCCCCCGAGGTCCCTTCCGACGGTGGAGTAGGCAATTTCGCCCCGAGGGCAAGCAGGAGGGAGAGGGACTACCGTCGAGTCCCATTCAGACTAGTGCCCGACGTCTCGCTACTTCGGGATCGGAAGCTGGCCGAGGCATTGATGGATTTTTCTATCCAGTCATGCGACCGGCGGGAGATAGCCGGGAAGGTGCTGGGGGATGCGATTAGTAGCATCTTCCCCCTACTCTTTTCGGCAAGTGACTTTGCCTCATTGATTTCTTTTCTCTCTCTCTTTTTTTTTGCTGATGTCTGGCTTGGTGCAAATCGGTGCCGAGACCCTCCTGATCAGAGATTGCTACCAGAACTGGCTGAAGAACGACCAGCAACGAGCAGTGGAGGTCGAGGCCTTGAGGACCGAGCTAAAGGAGAAGTCCAACACCTCCCAAGAGCTCGGCCTGAAGAATGAGGAGCTCCAAAAAGAACTTGCCAGTGCCGGGAGGCACTCGAAAAAGCTCTAGGAGAACCTCGACCAGGAGTGGAGCCAGTCGAGGAAGAAAGCTGAGGAGCTTATGGCGAACAAGGGGAGGCTAACAGAATTCAACACCGAGGCAGTCTGGCAGAAGGGGCATGCTCTGTCCCTCTAGGCCAAACTAGATGCGACGAAGGAGAAGTTGGTCGCTGCAGAGGAGAGGGCCACGGCTGCTGAGAAGGAGGCAGTGGCGTCGGCCAAATCGGTAGAGGCGGCAAAGGAGCAAGCCGCCGAGGTGAGGAAGGGGACTGAAGAGGCCGTGGCGAGGTACAAGACCTCAGAGGAGTTCGCCGTCGAGTTCCATGAAACAACGTCGGACTCCTTTTTTAAAGGTTTCATGTACCTGCGCTCTAGGGTCCAGGGGTATGTTTCTGACAAGGTCCATCCTTTCCTCATATACCCCACTGCTTCTAGCATGGAGTCGGCCCCCGGATTGGGCGACATAGAGGAGTCGGCGAACGCTTTCGAATCTTCCCCGCCGGCGACGGTTGCTGAAGCCGGAGTTGCATGGTCTAGGACTCCTGGAAATGATGCCTCGCAGGCATGGAGCCCTGGCGGGGAGCCGCCTAAGTAGGGTAGATTCATTTTCTGTTTTTCTTTTCTTTTGTTCTTAACCTGGGCTGCCCGGCATGTCGGGGGCCTGGGGACACTTGTAATGAACCAAAGAATTTTCAATGAAGTGAAAAATTCCTGATTATCTTGGCTTGCAGGTACTCTACTTCTACCCTCTCTTTTTCTCTTCTTTTTTTTTTTGTACATGTGATGAGATCAGAGAGGAGGCTTCCACTTTGTTTCTGAGTGTTCCAAGCTTCAATGCCATAGAGCTAGGCTCCGGGCTTGATGGCCTGAGAGCTGGGTTCGAAGACTTGGTGGTCGGATAGCCGGGCTCTAGGCTTTGATGTCTTGGAGCTGGGCTCGAAGACTTGGTGGCCGGAGATTTTGGCTCCGGGTTTTAATGTCTTGGAGCTAGGCTCGAAGACTTGGTGGCCAGAGAGCTTGGCTCCGGGCTCTGATATCTTGGAGCTGGGCTCGAAGACTTGGTGGCTGGAGAGCTCGCTCCGGGCTTTGATATCTTGGAGCTGGGCTCGAAGGCTTGGTGGTCGGAGAGCTTGGCTCCGGGATTTGATGTCTTGGAGCTGGGCTCGAAGGCTTGGTGGCCGGAGAGCTTGGTTCCGGGCTCTGATGTCTTGAAGTTGGGCACAAAGACTTGGTGGCCAGAGAGCTGGGCTCCGGGCTTGAGCGTGCCGGGCCTTGGGCATGGTAGTGTCATTCCTGCAAGGCAGAGAGTAGTTTGTGCAAAAGGAAACCTTTATTATTATTATTGGAGGGAAGCCTTACACTATTAATAGTATCTTCTCATGTTGCAGGCATTCCATGTTCACGGGAACCTGACACCATCCAGATTCTCGAGATAGTAGGCTCCTTGTGGAAGAGCTTCGACCACTTTGTAGGGGCCTTCCCAGTTCGGTGAGAGCTTGCCGTACTCCCGGGGTTGAGATGCTTCGACTCGACATAGTACCAGGTCGCCAGGTCAGAAGACCTTGGGCCTTACCCGCGCGTTGTAGTACCGGGGCACTCGTTGCTGGTATGCTGCCATCCAGAGCCGAGCTTTGTCTCTGGTTTCCTCGAGGAGGTCCAAGTTGAGTAGAAGGTGCACCGAGTTCTGCACTCCGTCATATTGCTGCACCCGCATTGTGGGCATGCCGAGCTCACTGGAATGATGGCCTCAGCATCGAAAACAAGGTTTAAGGGCATTTCGTCCGTGGCCGTTATGGGAGTTGCGTGGTAGGCCCACAGAACGCTTGGGAGTTCCTCCGCCCATCTGCCCTTGGCTTGGTCTAGCCTAGTTCTGAGTCCTTGGAGGATAGTTCGATTGGTTACCTCGGCTTTCCCGTTTGTTTGGGGGTGCGCCACCGAGATGAAGTGGTGCCGAATGCCATGCTCGACAAAGAATTCTTTAAACTCCCGATTATCAAACTGCCGTCCATTATCGGTGATGATGCAGTGGGGGAGTCCAAAACGATAAATAATTGATTTTCAAAAGAATTGGCAGACCTTAGCCTCTGTGATCCATGCTAGTGGCTCCGCTTCCATCCATTTGGTAAAGTAGTCGATGGTCACCAGTAAAAACCTCCGTTGCCCCAGTGCAGAGAGAAATGGCCCTAAGATGTTGATGCGGACATCGAGATGAATATTGAACCTGATCAGTTGACTCATATAACAGGATAGTCCGGTGATAGTTTGGCAAAGCCCAACCCAGACGTTTCGGTTCAGCTTCCGGCCCATGATGATTTGGGGCCGCCAGCCTCGCCAGCAGGAAATGTGCGTAGGTCCAGACGCCTTCAAGGGAAGCAAGTTTCAAATCTGACCCATTTTTGGGATGAAAATAATTAATTAGGAATTGGGCCAAAGGCCCAATACACTAATTGCATCCGTGAAGTTTCGGATCCGGGAAAACACCGGAGTCTCTAATCTTATTATTATTATTATAATTTTATTAGTGGCGTGATCTCTTGATTTTTTTTTTAAAAAAAAAAAAATCTGTTTGAAGAGTTTCACGCAAGAGTCAGCGTTTGGATTGTTTACATTAGTTGTTTTGTTTTTTTTCTCTCCCTCCCTGTTAGTCATGTGGGGGATTATAATTGGTATGGTTGTTTCTTAAAACCCGAACCAAGGAAAACGAGAAGTTTTTTTTTGGTTTTGGTTTTTACCCATTGGACGTTGAATTGTTTTGTTTTGGGAAGAAGATATCTCCATTGCACGGACGTTGTTGGTGTTTTGGGCGTCTTCTTTCCGTGGAAGGCCGTCGGTAATCTGTTTTTCCCCCTTGCGCACACCAGGCCGAAAGCCTGGTTGGGAGAAGACAATTCCGTAAGGAATCTCTTCCTTCCATTCCAAGTTCCTGATAAAAAAAAAAGAAGAAGAAACAGGGACTCACGATGAGAAACCCATCGTTCGTCCCTTCCAATCTTGAAGACCCGGATTGAAATCCGGTAGAGAGCTGGCAACATGAGGAATCACGCGGCTCTTCCAGCGCTTGATCGTTGCAGGTTTCAAAGGATCTTCCCCATCTTGCTCAATCCTAGCATCCAAGAATTCCCAGAACCTGTTCTCGCTGATTTGGGGTTTTGGTCGCTGCAGGCGTTTGACAACCGCCCTGCACCAGCTTGGTATCAGAGCCTTGATCCGTTCTTGATCAGAGCCTTGATCCGTTCTTGATCTGTCCCTGATCCGTTCTTGATCTGTCCCTGATCCGTTCTTGATCTATCCTTGATTAAAAAAAAAAAAAATTTCTGCCGGCAACCATGGAGCGAAACAACGGGGAGCCTTCTCTTCGTGACGTTGTGGAGACCCAGCAGCAGATGATGGTTGTTTTGCAAGTAATGATGGCACGGTTGGAGGCGCAAGATCGTGCTATACCTCATCAAGATCGCAATGTACCTAAAGATCATCGAGAAGGTGATGCCGACCCTTTCCAGAATATTGAAGATCCTCCATCATTGCAAAGAGGGCAGCAACCGCGGTGTGATGTAGCGCTTCCCAGGGACTTCGAACCGCCGCCTATGCATGACAATCAGACTCGTTGGGAGTCTGGGTTTCAGATTGAGATATCGGAGTTCAGAGGTGGTTTGAATCCTGATGAGTATGTGGATTGGACCCTACAGGTTGATGATGTTTTCCGGCTGAAAGAAGTGCCTTTGGACAAGCAAGTGCCGCTTATCACAATCCGATTCCGAGATCGAGCAGCGGCTTGGTGGCATGCATAGCACTACCGGAGGTATATGGATGGGAGGCCATCAATTGCATCATGGGCAGCCTTGAAGCAGGAGATGAATCGGGAGTTCCTTTCTCCGAACCATGAACAGGTTCTTTATTCTAAATTGCATAGTTTAACACAAGGAAATCGAAGCGTGGAAAATTATACTACAGAGTTCTACCGACTGGTGGCTCGAAACTGATTGATGGAGTCAGAACCGAGGTTGGTAGCTATGTATTTGCTTGGACTGCGATTCCCGATCCAGGATGCGTTGGCTCTGCATCGGATTGACAGTGTTGGTGATGCGCGCACATGCGGGTGCAAGCAGTGGAGCGGAGCTTGATGCGGAATAGAGGGTTCCAGAGTAGAGGAAAATTATCTGGTCAGTCTTCGGGGCAGAGTTCTGGTAGTAGGAGTGCACCTCCTGTGGTGAGGCAACAAACTTCGACAGTTCCTCCGAGACCTACAGTGCCGAGTGGGGCTTCAGGTACCTAGCAGAGGGTGGGTAGCAATCAAGCCAATGTTCGCTGCCATCGATGTCATGACTTAGGACATTATGCCAATGAGTGCCCCAAGGCGCGCACCCAGTTACTTATGGAGGAGGAGCAGGAAGTTTAATTTCCCGAGGATGAGGAGTTCAAGGATGAGATGTATGTGATTGACCCAGACCACATCCAGGGAGAGAGTCTGATCATTAGAAGGATGTGTCTTGTACCAAGAGCTAGTGGAGATTGGTGTCGGCACGATATTTTCTCAACAAAGTGCACTGTAGCTGGTAAAACTTGCAAGGTAATTATTGATTCTGAAAGTTGGGAGAATGTGATTGCTGAGGAAGTTGTGAAGAAATTGGGATTGATGATAGAGCCCCATCCTCAACCATACAAGCTCGGCTGGGTGAATCGGGATGCAGATATTCAGGTCAATCGATGATGTAGGTTGGCCTTGTCTTTTGGTCCTCAGCTTGAAACGTCAATTGTAGCTGATGTTGTATCGATGGATGCGACACACATCATTTTGGGATGACCATGGTAGTTTGATAATAAAGCAGTGTATAATGGTTACACTCATACTTATATGCTGCGATCAGATGGGAGAAAAGTGATCTTGAAACTGCTACAGGACATGGCTGAACAGAAGGTGGTAATTTGTTTGCCAAGCAGGGAGTTTGAGGCGAGTTTAGATGGAGAAGATTTCTGTTTTGCCCTGATTAGTAAGCCAGAGGAGTTTGGCCAGAATGGGGAACAGGAGCTACATGATCTTCCTCAGGAGTTGGTGTCAGTTTTGGAGGAATTTCGGGATGTTGTACGGAGTGAGCTTCTTGCGGGTTTGCCACCACTTCGAGATATTCAGTATGAGATTGATCTGATTCCGGGTTCTGTGTTGCCGAATAAGGCTCATTATCGAATAACCCCATAGCAGCATGAGGAGCTGAAGAGGCAGGTTCAAGATCTTTTAGACAAAGGCTTTGTACGAGAAAGCATTAGCCCGTGCGCGGTACCAGCACTTTTGGTGCCGAAAAAGGATGGTTCATGGCGTATGTATGTTGACAGCCGGGCAATAAACAGAATTACTGTGAAGTATAGATTTCCAATACCGAGGCTGGATGATATGCTAGATCAGTTGAGTGGTGCCGTGTTCTTTACTGAGATTGATTTGAAAAGTGGGTACCATCAGATCAGAATGAAGCCAGGTGATGAATGGAAGACAGCCTTCAAGACAAAGGAAGGCCTGTATGAATGGTTGGTGATGCCATTCGGGCTATCTAATGCTCCTAATATGTTCATGCGAGTAATGAACCAGGTTTTGCGTCCATTCCTTAGTTCTTTTGTTGTTGCATACTTTGATGATATATTGATATACAGTAAGACAGCACAAGAGCATGTTGAGCATGTTTCACAAGTTCTAACAGTATTACGTGAAAACCAGCTTTTTGCTAACCCAGAGAAGTGTATTTGGATGGTAGATAAATTAATTTTTCCGGGATATATTGTTACTGGTGATGGGATTCTTCCAGATGAAAGTAAAGTGCAAGCGATAGTGGACTGGCCAGCACCTACAACTTTAACTGAATTGAGATCCTTTTTGGGTCTTACGGGTTTTTACAGAAGGTTTATGAAGAGGTATAGTGAGATTGCTGCACCCTTAACAGACTTGTTGAAATTAAATCAGTTTGGATGAAATGACACTGCTCAGGCAGCATTTGATGAGATGAAAGTCAAGTTGACCCAAGCACCACTATTGGTTCTTCCAGATTTTGACAAGGTATTCGAAGTGGATTGTGATGCTTCGAAGACTGGGATTGGCGCAGTACTCAGCCAAGATGGGAGACCTGTTGCTTTCTACAGTGAGAAGCTTGGAGGTGCCAAACTGATGTATTCGGTTTATGATTTGGAGCTATACGTCATTGTGAGGTCATTGCAACATTGGCGACATTACTTGATCCAGCGAGAATTTGTGCTGTACTCAGATCATCAAGCATTAAAATTTCTACAGGGACAGCATAAGTTGAGCTCCAGACATGCAAAATGGATAAGTACTCTACAGGAGTATACTTTCAGCATCAAACATAAGTCAGGCACTTTGAACAAAGTAGCAGATGCTTTAAGTAGACGGAGTTTATTGATTGGTGCTATGCAAGTATATACCCTTGGGTTTGAAAGCATGAAGGATGATATCCGTGCAGATGAACATTTCCAGAGCATTGTGACTGAATTGAAAGCTGGAGGTCGATCTGACTTCGTCCTACATGATGGATATTTGTTTCGTGGTAATTGTCTCTGTATTCCTAACACTTCACTGCATATATTGATTATTCAGGAGCTGCATAATCAAGGACATTTTGGAAGAGACAAAACTGCATGGTTAATTCGTCAACGGTTTTATTGGCCTGGGCTTGATCGAGATGTCAAAACCTTTGTAAAGAGATGCCGTTTGTGTCAGGAATCCAAAGGAACAGATACAAATCAAGGTTTATATACCCCTTTACCGATTCCAGATGAGCCGTGGCGAGAGGTATCTATGGATTTTGTTGTAGGTTTACCACGGACAGTGAGAGGTCTAGATTCAATTATGGTAGGCGTAGATCGGTTCAGCAAGATGGCTTGTTTCTTGCCATGCAAAACAATATTTAATGCATCGAAAATAGCTGATCTTTATTTTTCTGCGATTGTTCGACATTATGGGTCACCATCATCGATAGTTTCGGACCGAGATAGCAAGTTTATGGGACATTTCTGGCATGAATTATGGGAAAAATTGGGTACAAAATTAAAATTCAGTAGTCCCTATCATCCTCAGACCGATGGGCAAACCGAGACTGTCAACCGAAGTCTTGGTAACTTGTTGAGAGCCAATGTTCAAGAATTTAAAAACTGGGATGTATGTTTGCCAAAGATTGAGTTTGAGTTCAATTCTTCGGGTGAACCGTTCTACTGGTTTTGCATCCTTTCAGGTATTGTATGGATTTCTGCCAAGAGGACCACTTGATATTTTACCTGTTGATGTGCCAAACAAATCAAGTAAGAAAATTGAAGATCGAGTGGCTGATCTCCGTGAGGTGCACGCAACTGTTAAAGCCAATCTAGAGCAAAATTATGCCAAATATAAGGCTAAGGCTAATCAGACGCGTCGACAGCAGACTTTTGAGGTTGATGATTTGGTATGGGTCTTCTTGCCAAGAGAACGATATCCACAGGGGGCCTACACCAAACTCAAGCCAAAGAAAATTGGTCCTTGTCAGGTGTTGGAGAAATTTAGTGACAATGCCTACCGAGTTGAATTACCAGACGATGTCCTTATTTCTGATGTATTCAATATTCGACATCTAACCCCTTATGCAGGTGATAATTCAAGCTTGAGGACAAGCTTTTCAGAGGAAGGGGAGAGTGATGCGGACATCGAGATGAATATTGAACCTGATCAGTTGACTCATATAACAGGACAGCCCGATGATAGTTCGGCGAAGCCCAACCCAGACGTTTCGGTTCAGCTTCCGGCCCATGATGATTTGGGGCCGCCAGCCTCACCAGCAGGAAACGTGCGTAGGTCCAGACGCCTTCAAGGGAAGCAAGTTTCAAATCTGACCCGTTTTTGGGATGAAAACAATTAATTGGGAATTGGGCCAAAAGCCCAATACACTAATTGCGTCCGTGAAGTTTCGGATCCGGGAAAACACCGGAGTCTTTAGTCTTATTATTATTATTATAATTTTATTTGTGGCGTGATCTCTTGATTTTTTTTTTTAAAAAAAAAAAATCCGTTTGAAGAGTTTCACGCAAGAGTCAGCATTTGGATTGTTTACATTAATTGTTTTGTTTTTTTTTCTCTCCCTCCCTGTTAGTCACGTGGGGGATTACAATTGGTATGGTTGTTTCTTAAAACCCGAACCAAGGAAAACGAGAAGTTTTTTTTTGGTTTTGGTTTTTACCCATTGGACGTTGAATTGTTTTGTTTTGGGAAGAAGATATCTCCATTGCACGGACGTTGTTGGTGTTTTGGGCGTCTTCTTTCCGCGGAAGGCCGCCGGCAATCTGTTTTTCCCCCTTGCGCACACCAGGCTGAAAGCCTGGTTGGGAGAAGACAATTCCGTGAGGAATCTCTTCCTTCCATTCCAAGTTCCTGATAAAAAAAAAAAGAAGAAACAGGGACTCACGGTGAGAAACCCATCGTTCGTCCCTTCCAATCTTGAAGACCCGGATTGAAATCCGGTAGAGGGCTAGCAACGTGAGGAATCACGCGGCCCTTCCAGCGCTTGATCGTTGCAGGTTTCAAAGGATCTTCCCTATCTTGCTCAATCCTAGCATCCAAGAATTCCCAGAACCCGTTCTCGCTGATTTGGGGTTTTGATCGCTGCAGGCGTTTGACAACCGCCCTGCACCAGATATCCATTCCCCACTGGACGAATGGCCAAGGGGCAGAGAGCTATGAGATCGGCGCCACTGGTTGACGTTGTATGTGGGCATGGTGCTGGCATTTGTCACACCTCTTCACAAAATCGATGACGTCCTCCCTCATGGTCTCCTAAAAGTATCCCTAGTGGAGAGCTTTGTACGCCAACGTCCTTCCCCCATGTGGTTCCCGAACAATCCTTCATGTATATCCTGGAGAACGAAGGCTGCTTCCACGAGTCTCAGGCACTTCAGGAGCGGGTAGTAGGATTGGCGGTAAAGCTATCTTTCCATCAGGACAAATCGAGAGGCTTTCTTTTTTATGAGGCTGGCTTACGCACGGTCCTCGGGCAAGGTGCCATCAGTGATGTATTTGATGTACCTATCCATCTAGCTCGGCTCTGGGGTGACTTGCTGCACCTCCTCCAAGGCTTCGTAGCTTGGAATTTCGAGGTACTCGATATATGCACGCCCCAGTGACGAGTATGGTAGGGTTGCGAGTCTCGACAGTTCATCCACACGAGCATTCTCTCCGCAAGGGATATGGAAGATGTTGAAGCATCGGAAATCTGTCGTGCATGAGCGGACTCGCTCCAGGTACTTCATCATTTGGGGATCTCTGGCTTCATATTCTCTAAAGACTTGTCCAGTCACTAGTTGGGAGTCGGTAAAGACCTTCAAGCTTTGTACGCCCAACTCGTGGGAGACCTTTAGGCCCGCTAGGAGTTCCTCGTACTCCGCCAGGTTATTTGTCATGGCGAACTTGAAACGGAGAGCACAATCCTCCATCATCCTGCCACTATTTACGAGAATGAGGCCTGCTTTGCTACCGCCAGAGTTGGATGCACTGTCCATGTGGAGGATCCAGGGCTCCTCCTCTATTTCGGGCTCAACTTGATGCTTCGGGGATGTCTGCTCTAGCTCCTCGACGAGTCCCGTGCATTCGACCAGGAAGTTGGCTAGGACATGGGCCTTCTGCGATGACTTCGACTGATATGCAATATCGAACTCGCTCAGCATCAGAGACCACTTGGCCAAATGCCCGGATGTTTCGGGGTGGCTGAGTATGGTCCTCAGTGGCTGATCCATCACAACCATAATGGGATGTGCTTGGAAATAGGGCTTGAGGCACTTAGCAGACATTATTAGACTAAAAATAAGTTTCTAGGAGCGGGTATACCTGATCTCCGTGTCGCAGAGGATTTTGCTGGTGTAGTATACCGGCTTCTGAGATTCGTCCTCGCCTGTACGGACGAGGACCGAGCTGACAGCTCCGAGTGTGACCGCCAGGTAAAGCAGAAGCTCCTCTCCTTCCTCCGATCTGGAGAGCAGCGGAGGAGAAGCCAGGAACTCCTTCAGTTTATCAAAGGCTGTTCGACATTCCTCCATCCAGGTGAAGTCATGCATCTTGCGCAGTGCCTTGAAAAAGGAAAGGCAGCGGTCAGCCGACCTCGAGATGAACCGACTCAGAGCTGCGATATGTCCTGTCAGGTGCTGGACCTACTTCTTGGACATCGGGTGTTCCATGTCGACGATCACCTGGACCTTCTTCGGGTTCGCTTCAATGCCCCTCTGGGTGATCATGAAGCCGAGAAACTTTCCTACTGCCACTCCGAAGGTGCACTTTTCTGGGTTTAGCTTTATCTGGTGCTTTCAGAGGTTGTTGAAGGCTTCGGCAAGGTCGGTGATGTGGTCCGAGCTCGGCTTGCTCATGACGAGCATGTCATCCACGTACACCTGTATGTTCTGGCCAACTGGTCTTTGAAGACCTTGTTGACCAGACATTGGTATGTGACCCTAGCATTCTTCAAACCGAAGGGCATCATCTTGTAGCAGTACGTCCCTTGGTCGGTAATAAAGGCGGTGTGCTCCTCGTCCTCTGGGTGCATCCGGATCTGATTGTATCTAGAGAATGCATCCATGAAGGAGAGCAGCCGATGACCCGAGGTGGGTCACCAGTTGGTCAATCTTCGATAGAGGAAAGCTATCCTTCGAGCACGCTTTGTTGAGGTCGGTGTAGTCCACACAAATCTTCCATTTGCTATTACTCTTCTTCACCATCACCACATTCGCCAGCCAGCTTGGGTATTGTACCTCCAGGACGAAGCCGGCAATGAGAAGTTTATCGACTTCCCCATTGATTGCCGCCTACCTCTCCGGGATAAACTTCTCTTCTTCTGCCAAACTGGCATGTATTTTGGGTCAATGCTTAGCTTGTGGGTGATGATGTCAGAGAGGATACCTGGCATATCGGCCACCATCCAGGCGAATACATCTGCATTCTCCCATAAGAACTCCAACAGGTGGGCCCTTTTCTTATCTTGCAGCTAGGCCCCAATCTATACCGTCTTCTCTTGGTCAGCTCCGAGCGCAAAAGACAGTAGGCGTTCGATCGGGCCACCCATGGGGTCTTGCACCATTTGGTCGAGATCGTCCACCCTGGGATCGTCCTCGGGGGCTTTGGTTCCAGGGAGAGTCTAGAAACAGTGTTGAATCGGCTGAGGTGTACCTCTCATCTCGTCGATTCCATAGGGAGTTGGGAGCTGCACCAGCAGCCGCTTTATGAAAACGACTACATCGAGCATATTGAGTCCGGGTTAGCCTAGGATCATGTTGTAGGCCGAAGGAAGCCTAACCATTGTGAAGGTCATTATAACAGTGCTTTACCGAGGTGGGATCCCAGCGGTGATTGGAAGAGTGATCTCTCCTTCAACCCTCACAGAATCTCTCATGAAACCGCCAAGAAATGTGTGCATGGGTTTGATTTGAGCGGAGGGCAAGTTCATTCTGGAGAAGGTATCATAAAAAAGCACATCTGTGGAGCTTCCACTATCAACCATGATACGTTTTACAGGATGCTTCGCGATCGTCATCTCGACGACTACAGCATCGTTATTTATATTTTTTCCCCCATCTCCCCCTTCCCTCATAAAGGGGAGTACATCTTCAAAATACCCTGCCCCCCGGGCCTTATTAGATGTGCACTCGGCTCCCTAGCATATTATCCCCACTAGCTTTTCGGTAGGGCGGTTTCGACCGCAGGAACTAGCAAGAGAGTGACGAGCGCCTGAGGTTCTACCGGAGATCTGCCCCCCATGAACCTCCCGAGGTAGCCTCTCTTGATGAGTTCTTCAATCTCCTTCTTGAGATTGCGGCATTCCTCGGTGTCGTGGTCGTGGTCACAGTGGTAGCGACAGTACTTTGTCTTGTCATGGCCCGTGGACAGCCTCATCGGAGGTGGGGGCTTCAAGTAGGGCTCACCTTCAATCTCTATAAGGATATTCATCCTCGGGGCGAGGAGAGGGGTGTACCTCTCCTTCGGAATGGGCACGCTCCTCGATCTCGGCCCCTACCGAAAGTTCGGAGCTAGGGGTCCCGGCTTCCGGGTCCCTGGGGCCTCGGCGGGAGTCGGCTTCTTCTGCGGCTTCCCGTTGAGCTCCCATCTTATACGATCTGCCTCCTCGGTATGGATGTACTTCTGGGCTCAGAGTAGGAGCTCGGAGTAAGTCTTGGGGGATTTCTTGTCGAGTGAGTATGTCAGGCGGGAGGTCCTGAGCCCTTGCTTTAGTGCTAGCATGGTGACTGGCTCATCAAGATTGTAAACCTTCAAGGTGGCAACCTTGAAGCGGGCCACGTAGTCTCGTAGGGGCTCGCAATCCTGTTGCCGGATGGAGAAGAGGCTGTCCGCCTCTCGTAGCACCTTTCGACAGGTGTCGAAGTGGGCCATGAACTTCCACTCCAGCTGAGCAAAAGAGTTGATGCTTTTGGGCTTGAGGCGGGTGAACCAAATCCGAGCCACCTTCTGAAGGGTTGCTGGGAAGGCAATACAAAAAAGGATGTCGGTGGCCCCTTGGACCCTCATAAGGGCCTTGTACCTTTCCAGGTGGTCCAGGGGGTCGGTGGTCCCATCGTAGGGATCCACTTGCGGCATGCGAAATCGATTAGGGACTGGTTCCTCTTGGATTTCTTGGAAGAAGGGGGGACGGGCATCGTAGCCCGCTGGCTTGTCAGTAGAGCCCTACATGTTCGTGAACTGGTGGGACAGCTTCGCCAGCTTGTGGTCATGCTCTTCCAGGCGCTTCTCGGCTGTGCACCTGATGGCCTCATCAGTGGAGCTTTCCGTGAAGGCCGAAGGAGATGGAGAATGTGACGTGGGACAGTGTCCCTGAAGGGGGGCTTTGTCTTTTCAACCTCGATGGGATTTGACCGCTACCCGCTTGAGGGTTGGGGACCGGCTCTCCCTATTGGGAGATCCGGCCCGTTGTCTCTTCGCCAGAGTTTGGTGACTACCTCGGTGGTCAATGATGGCCTGCGGCAACTAAGGCCTTCCTTGGAAGGAACGCAAGCTGTTGCGGGGTGCTGTGGCATGGACCGCGGGGGTTTCTGGCTACTGATGGGTAGCCAAGGACCGTTGCTGGTGCTAGAGCTGGCGCACTGTCGTAGCAAGGATTTGCATCTGTTAGGTGAGTGCAGCCAGCTGAGATTCCGTCGGAGGTGGTTGAGCTCGAGTAGGCAGCTCCACTTCTGGATTGTGTGGGTTCCCTTGAGAAGGAGAGTCTCCCATACGACTGGTGGAAGCTTTTCTCGCTCGCGTTGTCACCATCTTCCTGATGGACCTACTTGCAGAGGGACTGGCTTTTGGAACAAAGGAACTATGTCCGTCCCCCCTACCTGGCGCACCAATCAATCTATTGCTGCCAAGATCGTCGTGGCCCGTAGCTGCTGTCCATGTCGGATCGTCCCTTGTCTCTTCGGGAAAGATCTATGCTTCGGGACCTGCAAAACAAGGGTTAGAGACCTGGGTCAGGGATTCCGGTGGGAGCACTCCGACGATCAAGTCAGTGACGATCCAGGGGAACAGGTCCTCCTCGTCGAGTTCCTAAGGTGGACTCCATGCAAGGAGGAGTGAGTAGTGTGAGAGTGGGAGTGGAAGTGTGTTGGGAAAGATGGTGGTCGAGGTGGATTGGTCCTCCTGTGTGGCCTCTTCTCCCTTACATGCTTGGTAGAATGTTCTGTGCTTACTCTCTTCTAGCCTCTCCCCTCACTGGGGGCGTCGATGGCTCTTTTAAGTCCAGGTGGTTGTTGAACGCCTACCTTGGGATCTCCCCCGTGCCAGTAGGCACGTGCAGCGATGTTTCGCACCGTGGACAGGACATCTTTCCTGATTCGTGATAGAGGAAGTTGCCATGCGCTCTGACATTCCTTTGGGTCACTCCACTCTGGAAAACCTGGCAGGGTCTCGATTGAGGGACTGCCACCCCTGGGATTCGAATCCCCTGGTTGACTTCCTCTTCTGGGTGGTGCAGGCAGTTGGTAGAGAGCATGGTGTCTCGGTCAGGGAGCTTCCTCCCTTTCTGGTGTAAGTGGTGGCTGCGGACAGTTATTGCGGCTTGGGGGATGCTTCATTGAGTCTTCGGGCGGCTCGCTGGCATCCTGGGGGACGGCATCGCTCCCTCGGTGGCTAGCACTTTTTGTCCGAGGTGGAGGCCGTACTGAAGAGCTGGGGCTCGACTCCAAGGGCTCGACCTCGAAAGGGCTCTGCTTGGCAGAGGAGGGCTGGGCTTGACTCCAAACCGAGGGGCTCTACTTCGAGGGGCTCGACCTGGAGGAGGAAGGCTGGGCTCGATTCCTACGTAGACGGCTCAACCTTGTAGGGGCTTGACCTAGCAGAGGAGGGCTGAGCTCGACCTTGGTCCAGGGGGCACGACCTCGAAAGGGCTCAATATAGCGAGGGAGGCTGCTCGGCTCCGGCCTAGGCATCTCGGGCTCGTGGGTGCGAACCTGGTGGAGGACGGAACTCAGCTTCGATGGGGCCACCTCGTCATCTTCGGAGAGCTCGGCCCGGCCGAGGAGTCCAAGGTGGATCGTCCATCGTGGCCATTTTTCTGACATGGCGTCTGACAAGAATTACACGTCAGCTTCTTGCCATATCAATACCCAATCTCATAAAATCTTTTTTATCTAAAATCTAAATGGATCAGGTCGAATCGGGTATATCTATCCCATATCCAATTAACTTAAATATTTTATAAACATAACTTTTTTTATATATAAATGGATCGGATTTGGGTCAGGACGTATTACTACCTATATCCGATATGAATTTGAGTTACAATTTTTTTTATATAATCCATATCTATTTATAAATTAGACAGGTTGGATTTTACCTGCTCCATTAGGATCGGATATCCACCGGATCAATAAAAATTGCTATCTCTAATCAGCAATGTGAGATTTGCTCGTCGAAGCGGCCACTGACCGTGAAGAAGCCAATAACGGTCCGAAAAGTAGTTGGCTTCCCGAATCTAGAGGGGCTCGAACCCGGTTGCCACGATTCGGATGAGCTCTAGAATTTAGGGTTCTGGTTTAATTCCATCCCTTCTTTTTATTTTTAATTTTTTAATCCCTTCCTCTTCTTGCAATCTTTAAGATCCGAAGAGCTAGGTTGCTACAATTGATGGACACTTTAATCATGATAATCAAAAATCACCGATGATCTAAATTCTAGGATGATCTGATCATGATGATCTAAAATTATTATGTTTGGTTGGTCATAGTACAATGATCTTTAGAAATGATGTTTCAATTAAATACATCATGTAAAAAATTATCATAATAAAAAAATTCTCTGAAATTTGTAATTACAAGAGAGATATTTTGATTAATATATTTTATCTACGATCATCGTGATACGGTGGTATTAGATGCCTGGTGGTATTAGATGCCTATCCTCAAAAATAGATTTTTTCAATCACATAAAATTACTAAGATGCAACTAAACAACATAACCCTATCATCTTTTCAAGGAACACACTCGATCTTGGAATCATCACTATATACCAACCGCCCCTTAAAAGGGTTTAGTTTTTTATCTCTTTTTGGTTATATTTATCAGTTGTTGTTGGGATATAAAGTGCTCGACATTCAGCAGACGAGGTTCTATTTGATGTTGCCGTACTATACTTTTAAGTAAAATAGCCACCGTACAAGCATACTTGATTTTGCTATACTTTATATTTGATGAAAACTGTTATACTGTAAAGTTAGGTAAATGAAAATAATTAATTATTTTGTAATAGGTTTTGTGCTATGTTGTTCTAATTTTTGAAAAGATATTATAGCTCGCTTTGGCGGTCGGAGTCTCTTGATTTCCGCACCATCGTCCCCATGGGTTTCAACTGGATTTTGTGGGTTTTGAGAGTTTCGCTGGTTCTGCTTGGTTCCTCCCAGTCGACTGCTGCCTGATGGCGGAGCAGGGAGACGGAAGAGCCTCCGGCTCTGATGGGAAGGAAGATACCACCCATACATGGGCAGATGTGGTGCATGGACCGTCTCGTGCACTAGTGTGGACGTCATACAAGCTCACTGAAGAGGAGATGGAGAGGCTACAGTATAACTTCTCCAAAGTACTGATCATGTCGGAGACCTTGATAGAAGATGAAAGGAAGAAATGGGAGGGCCTTGCGATCACTTTCCGGAGCCTTGGTCACCGGGTTTAAGCTCTTCAGCTGGTGAAAGAGATCCGGTTGAGGCTGCAGCTGACCTCAGACCCTGAGGTATTTCCGGTAGAAGATGATCACTTGGTAGTTCGGATGGCTACCAAGGAGGACTGCAATCGGGTGATTGCTGCTGGGTCGTGATACATCACCGGCCAGCTCATGGTGCTTGCGCCCTAGCAATCCAACTTCTTACCGAGAAAAAGCCCGGTTAATCGCACAGTTGTGGATGAGGTTGCCTGCACTTCCCTTGGAATACTAGGAGCCAGCGGCCATTATGGCTATCGCCGGAGAGGCAGGTAAGCCTCTCTCTCAGGATACTTTTACTGATCTCATGCAAAAAACCGGCTTTGCTCGAATCCGTATGGAGATTGATGCATCCAAACCCTTGCTGCCTGGAGTCTTGATCCAGGGGAGAACCGAAGTGTTCTGGCAGCAGTTTGTGTACGAGAGCCTACCTCCGGTATGCTTTCGGTGTGGATGAATGGGCCACGAGGTGGCCGGCTGCCAATTTCGGGTGGAACAGGGGAAGTTGAATCCTCTACTCCAAGGCTCTGCGTGGGGAACTTTGTGGATGCTCAAGGAGATCAGACCTCTGAAGGTCAGGGCCCTAATGCTTCAAGGGAGGGGGAAGTCCTGACTTTTGGTCCCTGGATTACAATGGCTAGGTTGCACCCCGCTCGGTTGGGAGGGACCTCCACTACACCGGTGGCCTTGCCAGTCTGACGTAAGGCCCCGGCTTCATCTCCTGATCCGCCATCTTCCTCTCCTTCAAGATCCTCCTCCAATCGGCATTCTTCTACCCCCACCTCGCCTCTCGAAGCTGATGGCTGGCAAAAGCCGACAAAGGTAGCCAGGCGGAAGTCTCCGGCTGCCTCAGAATCGGAGCAAACTGATGGTGGTAGTTCTGTGAAGGAGGTAGGGGAAAACTTCTTTGCACCTCTGATGGACACAATGCAGATCATTCCTCCTGAACAAGGCAACCAAGACTTTCAAATGGTGGAATACGGTACCGTTTCATTGAAACGGACCCGAAGTCGTTCCAGATCCTCTTCCCCATCTTCCTCAAAGTCCACCCCGTCTTCCTCAAAGTCCACAGTTGCTCCACTGAACCAGGTATGCCACTCTAAACCCATTGTGAATGTTTCGGAGGGTGCAACACTGGGTGGTGCTACTTCTTCTTCTTTGATGGGGTTACAAGAGGGTAGGAGGAGGTAAAAGAAGGAATGGCGGAGAGTGGAGGGTAAGCAGGAGTTGCACCAGGAGGAGGTAGGCCATGGGGGACAATGTTCAGGGGAGGGAAGGGGTGCTCGCTCTAAGGGTGATCCTGTTCTAGCTGCCTCCCAATCTGGGAAGGTTGGGGGTGGGAGTAGGTCGGATCGGGTTCCATTGTCCCCCTCTCAGTCCAGGGGGAGGGTGCTAGTACAGAGGGGGAGAAAGAGTTGGCGAGGGAAGAAGGGCCAATGGGAGAGAGGGGGTACGCAGGGAGTGAGCAATGGGACAAACTGGAGATGAGGGTTAGGCCTCTTCAGAGGGTAGACATGAAGGGAGTGCATGTTCTGGGGGGTACTGGGAAGACCCCTCGATTGAAATCACTTGCATGAATGTCGGCAACTGAGCTGCAGGTTTTATCAGGCAATCAATTTCAACAGACCGAGGCTGCCATGACCCTTCTCAACTAGCCAACTCCAGTGGATTATGATGTCTCAGCCCATTTTCAAGTAGAAAAGGGCGCTGCTGAATCTTTGGAAGCTGGTCCTCAGGCTGCCCAATTGCATCCACTTAAACCAATATCAGATCAGAGAGGGCATGAACTAGTGTATGACAAGGTCAGGCTGGCCCTTTGTCTGACCGGAGAAACAAGTGGGCGGAAGGAACTGGTTAATATTTCTGTAAAACAAGTTGCTATGTTAAAACGAGTTGAGAGCGGACAGGGATCCAACCCTCAGCTCTGACTTGCTTCCATGAAAACCTTTATCTGGAATGTCAGGGGGGCAAAAAAACCCTCCTTTTTATCTACCTATCATAGGTATCTGCAAATTTATCACCCTCACATTTGTGTATTGTTGGAGACAGGTTATCTAGTCCTACTCTTGACAGTTTGAGGCGTCGCCTTCCTAGGTACTGGGGTTTCTACTCGGTTCCCTCCCAGGATTTGGCGGGAGGCATTATTATTAACTGGGATATTACGGCTGCCAGGATTGATGTTTTTCACAAATCTTCTCAGCTGGTGGCCATCGTTATCTCTGAACCAGACCGTCCTTCCTGGCTCCTCTGTGCTATATATGATAGCACTCCTACAAGGAGCGTAGATTGGTCTGGGAAGAGACATCTGCCTTGATTGATCAGGGAGTCCCTACTGTTGTTGCGGGGGACTTCAACACTATTCTCAGGCAGGAGGACAAGCGGGGAGGTAAACCTTTCCATCCGGATGTTGGCACAAGAGAATTTTCCACCTTCATCCTGGAGAATGGCCTCATTGACTTAGGGTTTGTGGGTCCTTGTCATACTTGGTGCAACAACCATACTGGGCATGCTAGAGTTTGGGAGAGGTTGGACAGATACTTTGCTACACCTTCTTGGCTGTCCCTTTATCCTGATCACACTGTGACCCATCTGAGCAGGATAGCCTCTGATCATGCACCCATTCTTCTTTCCATGACGGTCCCCCCTATCAGATCCAAGCCTTTCAGATTTGAGAAATTTTGGTTGTCCTATCCTAAAGCCAAGCAGATTGCTAAGGAAGTCTGGAGAACGCTGGTTCAGGGGGATGCGGATTATAGGATATCCAGAAAATTGGAGCTCCTGAGGAAACGCCTCCTTTGGTGGAACAGGGTGGAGGTTGGCAACCTTCTCCACCAAATCAAGAAGGTTGAAGCTTCTATTCACGCGTTGCAGATCAAGGAAGATGCCCAAGGCTACTTATCAGATGATGACCTACATGCTCTTCGCACTGCTCTTACTACTCACCACACCCTCCTTCAGAATCAAGAAATCCTCTAGAGACAAAAATCCAGGGTTCAGTGGCTGCGGGAGGGAGACAGGAATACCCGATTTTTCATCATACCACTATTATTAGAAGACATACCAACACAATCCGGGCTCTTCATTCCGACCAGGAGGGTTGGTTGGAGGAGGTAGCTGATATCTGGAGGGAATTCATCCAGTACTTCACAACCAGGTAGACTGTTCCTAATACTACTATTCCTAATATTTCTTCTGTTCCTTCCCAGATTTCAGTTTCTACTCTTCATAATTGTGCACTTCTGAATTAGGTAACTGAAGAGGAAGTCAAATCTACTCTATGGTCTTTGACGGAGGATAAAGCTCTTGGTCCTGATGGCTACCCTTCTTTCTTCTTCCGCTCTGTCTGGAAGATTGTCAGGGTTGACATGGTTGCGGCTGTTTAACTCTTTTTCAACACGGCCACCATGCCCTCTGACTGGAAGCAGACTTACATAGTTCTTATTCCAAAGTGTCAGGATCCATTCTTACCTTCACATTACAGACCTATCAGTCTTTGTAACACTCTTTACAAAGTTTGTGTCAAACTCTTGGCAAACAGGATGAGGCTGATTCTTCCGAAGCTCATTAGTCCTGAACAAGGAGCTTTTATTGGTAGCCGCAATATCACTGACAATATTCTTATTGCTTAGGAATTTATGCATGATCTACATCGAGCATCCCGGCGGCATAGTCTCATGGCTATTAAGCTCGATATAGAGAGGGCCTATGATTGTGTCAACTGGTCTTTTCTTATTAAAGCTCTGCAAGATTTTGGCTTTCACTCATCTTGGATCTCTAAAATTATGGCTTGCATTAAGGCCCCTGCCTTCTCTATTCTAATCAATGGATCCCCTACGAAGTTCTATCATTCTTCCCATGGCCTCCGGCAAGGTTGTTCTCTGTCCCGCTATTTATTTATTGTTTGGGCTGACTTCCTTTCCAGAGCCCTTTCTCAGGCAGTGCGGGATTCTCAGTTCCACCCATATACTGTTGGCCCGGGAGCCTTCCCGATCTCCCATCTCCTATTTCCAGATGACTGTCTATTACTTGGCCAGGCTTCCCTAGCTAATGCTAGGGGTATCAAGAGCATTGTCGAGCACTACTGTTATGCATCGGGACAGAGGGTAAATTTCTGCAAGTCCGGGATCTATTTCAGCCTAAAACTGCTCTGACTATCTGGTGCAGGATTATTGATATGCTGGGTATTCAGGAGCGTCAGGGCAATCTACATTATCTTGGTATTCCCATCTCTGGTACCAGACTTGCCACGCAAGATTGTGCCCCATTATTAGCTTCAGTGACGGACAGGATTGGGGGGTGGCAGGCCAGATCGCTCTTTACGATGGGCAGACTTACTCTTATTCGATCGGTGCTTGCTTCTCTTCCGGTTTATATGCTCTCTAATACTTTTATACCCAGGGGGTTATTACCAAGATTGAACAGTTGATCCGTTCCTCTCTCTGGAACTCCTCTTCCAATCGGAGGAGGATACATCTTATGTGCTGGGATAATGTCTGTCAACCGACGCATTATGGGGGCTTGGGCATCACTTCTCTTCTTGCAAGGAGAGAAGCTTTTATGACCCGACATGCGGCCAGATTTTTCTTATGTCCGGACACTATGTGGGCTTCTTTCATGAGGGCTAAATATGGTGATATTCCTTTGCACCCAGGTGACTCTCGTGCCACCAGACATGCATCGGTCCTCTGGAGGGAGATGCTTGTCAGGGCCCCGACCATCTATCCCCAGCTTTCTTGGGTGATCGGAGATGGCTGCTCTATTAGCTTCATGAATGATCCCTGGATTTCGGACATTCCCTTGATTAGATGGCCCACCTTCATCTCGGTTCTAACGCCTCCTTCGATTACTGTTGCTGATCTTCGATGGCCAGGATTGGCCTCTTGGGATACGGATAGGGTTCTGGACATCTTTGGGGACATCCTCGGTTTCAGAGTTTTGTCCATTCCCCTTCCGACTTATCAGTGCTCAAATATCAGAGTATGGAGACACACGACGTCCACACATGTGCCCATCTCTGATCTTATCCCTAGGCCTGCTTTGGACCATTACTTATCCAGGAGCTATCATTGGATCTGGACCTTGCCGGTGCATCCCAGGGTTTCTCTCTTTATCTGGAAACTCGCTTGGCATCGCCTCCCCATGCGAGAGCTTATTGTTTCTAGGAGGATCCATATCATTCCTGACTGTCCCTTTTGTGGGATTCAACCCGAGACGCAGACTCATGCCATCTTCCTTTGTGATCGTGCCACTCGGATTTGGGCCCTGGCGGGTTTTCATGGTATAGCAACCCAGTCTGATCACATCCTTGATGTCTTTTACCTCCTCTTGTGGACGGCTCCTATTACCCAGGTATCCTTTATTGCTTATCTCGCATATCATATCTGGATCTCTTGAAATGACCGGATCTTTTCATCCATGAGGTCTTCACCCATGATGCTGGTTGAGAGGGACAGGGTTGCCGCGATAGAGTTTTGTAGGGCTACAATGATGCCGGCTGGGATCTGGGGCTCCCCTCTCGCTCGTCGAGCGACCCGGAGGATTTATATTACCTAGGAACCCCCTCTTTAGCCCTTCTTCACTGTCAGCTTTGATGGGAGTCTCCGCGGTAGGATGGGTGGAGCTGGTTTCATTATCAGGGACTCTTCGTTGGGTTTCCTTGTGGCTGAAGGTATCCCCATTCTCGACTCCTTTGTTCCGGCTCTTGAGCTTTACGCTGCTTGGGCTAGTATTCGATATGCTCGGCGGGTTCTCCACCTTGATCATTTCATTATTGAGGGAGACTCTGCCACCATCATATCTTGGATCTCACAGACTTCGTCCACGCATGCGGCTCATCCTATAGTCAGGGATATTAGACTCATGCTGTAAGATTGTTATTCCCTGACTATCAGACACATTTTCAGGGAGGCCAACTCAGCTATTGACTGGGTAGCCTCTTATGTTGCCCAGCATTTAGGTCCAATTTTGTGGACTGATTGGCATACAGCCCCTGTACATCTTAGAAATATTACTCTTGCTGACTCTTTAGGTTGTATTATCTCCGTTCAATTTAATGAATACACCGCTTTATCAATATATATATATATGAGTTTGATTCGAATCGAATATAGTCCGGCGAGGTTCGAGCCGGTTGGGAATAGCTATGCCCAGGGGTATCCCCTTTCCTTTTTTCATCAAAAAAAAAATAAATTATATGAGTTTGTTTAAAATAAATAATTTATTTGATCTAATCGTGGAATCCTGTTACGAATATCATCAATACTTGATGTAGGATTTTCATCCTCATTATATATATATATATATATATATATATATATATATATATATATATATATATATATATATATATATTTGACTCTTCTTGATGTACGGAATCAATCAGGATTAGCATCAATAATTGAAAAGTCTATGTCACCAAATATCGTCCTCTGAATATAATTGTGTAATGCCATTGATATTGCCACCATGTCAACCTGTCTCTCAAACTGACAGTTTGGCATTCTATTTAACAACTTCCATCTTGCTTTCCAAATATCAAAAGTTCATTCTATGCAACTTCGAAAAGATGGGTGCCACCGATTGAATTTTTCTTTATAACGCCTCGGTCCATGTCGAAATTCAAGAATGTGATATCTGACTCTCTTATACGGTCCTAAAAATCCATTAATCTAAGAATATCCGGCATCCATTGAGCAGTACTTAGCTACATTATTGCTTTCACAATATATATATATATATATATATATATATATATATATATATATATATATATAACATATATTTGAAGATAATTTCAAATTTGTATAAACAAAATATGTGTGTATATATATATATATATTTGTTATGCATGTTGATGGCATTGGAAAGCCGTATCATGGACTCCTAATGAAATTGTTAATTGTTAAAAATATATGAATCATGAGCTGATCCCTCCCACCCGGCTACCACGAAGGTAAATTGCATGTCAAAACTATATGCCAACATGATGTTTAGTGCGGAAATTCTCTTTTCTCTAATTAGGATTAGAACTGGGCTCGGACCAGTTTGATGGACTTTGAACTGATCCAAAATCGTGCCAGATCCAAAGTAGATCAAGCCGGGCTTAAATCTAAAAATAGAATATATTTAATTTTCAGGTTAGGCTCGGGCTTTCCTTTGACTCAGCCTAGCTTGGCCCGAAAAAGACCCGACCTGCCAGCCCGATAGGTTTTAGAATTTTAATCTTTTAAATTTTTTTTATAATTTATACTAGTAATTAAAAAAAAATTATTTTAACATTTCATCTATAGTTTAATAATCTCAATCGGGTTTTAATTTGGACCGGCCCGAATCAAAACTTAATTCGGGCCAACCCAATCAAGTTCGGACTAGGTTTGAATTCGGGCTCGGGCCTGATTTTTTAAAAATAAATCAGATCTAAGCCCAATCCGAAGCCCGAATCTTTTTTGGAGCCAGGCTTGAGTAAGAGTATAGCCTGGCTTAGCCCGGCCCACTTCCGGTCCTAATTCTAATAAAGTGGACTTTACCATATTTAGGTATACATGCATATACATAAGTTTCATCAATTATACTTGTTGCCGTCAAGATCGTCGTGGCCTATAGCTGCTGTCGAGGTCGGATCGTCCCTCTTGAACTCTTAGGATGTCCTGCTCTCTCAAACCTGCAAAAAAGAAGGGTTAGTGACCCGGGCTGGGGGTTCCGACGGGGGCACTCTAACGGTCAAGTCAATAACGATCCAGGGGAACAGATCCTCCTGGTCGAGCCCCTCTCGATGAGCTCCACACTAGGAGGAGTGAGTAATGTGAAAATGGGGCGCAAGTGTGTCGGGAGGATGGTAGCCGAGCTAGAGGGATTCTCTGCATGGCCTTCTCCTCTGCGACCTACTTGAGGTTTTTTTTTTTTTATCTTTGGTGGTAGTTGCGATTGTTACCCCCTTCTTCCGAACGTGTCGAAGGTTCTTTTTAATCGAGGCAGTCGCTGGGCGCCTACCTCGGGATCTCTCCTGTACTGTCGGGCACGTGTGGCGGCATTCCACACTGCGGATGGGACGTCTCTCCCGATGCGTACTGTCAGGAGCATGTGGTGGCGTTCCGTGCCATGGACGGAACATCTTTCTTGGTTGGTGGTGAGGAAATTGCTGTGCGTTCTGACATTCCTTCCGGTTGTTCCATTCCGGGAAGCCTGGCAGTAACTTAATTAGGGAGAACTCCTCCATCTTCTAGTGTAAGCGACACCCACAGGCAGTTATTATGATTTGACAGGTGCTTCTTCATGGTCCTCGGATGGCCTGCCGGTGCCCTGGGGAGGTGGCTCCGCTCTCTTGGAGACCAGCGGCGCTGTCTGAGGCGTTCACTGAGCTGGAGAGCTGGAACTCGGCTCTGGCCCGGAGGGGGCCTGACCACGACTTCGGAGAAGCTTGGGTCAGAGGAGGAAGGCTTGACTCTTGCTCAAAGAGTGCAACTTGGGAGGGGCCCGCTCTGGTAAAGGGGATCATGTGGCTCTGGCCTAGGCGACCCGGGCTTACGGGCGCCGACCTGGCGAAGGAGGTCAGCACGTGACCCCCGCCTAGAGGGATCGACATCGAAGGGGCTCGCTCTAGTGAGGGGGGTCGCTTGGCTTTGGCCTAGGCGACCCGGGCTTACAAGCGCCGACCTGGTGAAGGAGGTCAGTACGTGACCCCCGCCCAGAGGGCTCGACCTCGAAGGGGGCAGCTTTGGTGAGGGGGGTCGCTTGGCTCCGGCCTAAGTGGCCCAAGCTCGCGGGCATCGACCTGGCGGAGGACGGAGCTCGGCTTCGATGGATCAGGAGAGCCCGACTCGGCGAAGGAATCCGAGGCGGGGTGTCCACCATGACAGCTTTCTTGACATGGCACTTGTTGTGGGTCACACGTCAGCCTTCAACAGTATCATTTGCCCCTACTCCCGAGTCTCGTTGGCGCGAAGCGCTCGGGCCGAAGGAAGTAAATGCTGTGCTAACATGGATAGGCGAGAATCCAATACAATGATGGCCACGATCGCCGGTGCTTCGGGGACCGGTTTCTTCGGCCTATCTGACGGAGCCACGTGGGCACGTTCGAGGAGTGGTTATTACGGGCGCAGAATCCCGGGCGGCCACAGTCGAAATCAGATGCCAGCCCTATCGATGGCTGACACGTGGCATGGATCCAATGGTGGGGAGCTGTAATGGTGCGGTCGGACGCTCGTCACTTCGAAAGGAAAAGTGACCCTTCCCGAACTGTACCTTCTTTCAAACTTCACGTGCCCGTCTTGGTGCCAGGTCTTTCCTTCATTCTCCAGGCCACTTCTACTTTCCCAAGTCCCGAGCAGGTAAGTCTCCTTTCTTGCACTGGTCGGGTAGGGACTCCTTTAGGGTTAGGTTCCCCTTTTGGGTCTTCAACTACCTCCTCCCCCTTTCTGCTCTTCCAAGCTCTCGACCTTCATGTCCCGTTTCGGACCAAATTTTTGTCCCACCATTGACCAAGGTGAGGCCGGGCCTTCGAGACCGAGGCCGCCTTCTTCTTCTTTCGATGAGGGGGAAGATGCGGCATGCTTCGAAGTTAGCCGAAGGCCTGCACTTGGGGGAATAGTGATTAGGGAGCCCGCATCTTCTCCCCCACATCGTCTTCTTCTTTTGCCTTCCGCGCCTGCTCCCGAACCTTCTCGGTCAACAGGTCCTAGGGGGATCGCTTCGGTGATCACGGTTGTGGACCTTGCGACCATTCGAGACACCTATGGTATCCCGGACGGCATCCGACTCTCGGTCCCTCGACCTAGGGAGCGGGTCACCTCCAGTGGCCCATGCCGGATAGCTTTCTACGAGGAAACCTTTGTGGGTGGCCTCTGACTCTCGTTCCACCCTTTCTTCCTTTCTGTCTTGAGCCATTATCGTCTTGTCCCCGCCCAACTTGTCCCGAATGCTATCAGGACCATCTTTTCCTTCATCGTCTTGTGCCACTTCCACGGGATTGTTGCCCGCTTTTTCTTGTTCAAGGCTTTCTTCACCCTGAAACGCCACCCCACCGAGGAGGGGTGGTGGTCCCTTTCCTCCCGCCCTAGGAGGATTAGGTTTAAACTTCCCTCTTCCATCAAAGGATGGAAGAGTAGGTATTTTTTGCCTCGGTCGAGGGGGTCGAGTGGGTCTGGAGCGACCCGGATCGGTCCCCCAACCGAGACTCCACGATCAACGCAGCCGATTCGGAGGTGTACTACCAGCTCTGCTCCGTCGAGGTCCCTTCGCTCGAGGTCCTGCTATCGGAGCAGAATCTCCACGAGGCCGGGGTTGGCCCAACACAAGAGTTGGGTGAGTTCGGTTTAATAATCTTTTTGTCCTTTTCCTCTTTGTTCTTTCTCCTTCTCTTTCTTCTTTCTTCTTTTCTTCTTTTTCTTTCTTCTTTTTTTTTTTAGCTGACATCTTCTGACTTGGTGCAGCCATGAAGTTCTCCGTAGAAGAACTCCTCTCGTTCTCTGAGGAGAGGAATCAGGCGGAGGGTACCAGCGAGCCCACTCCAAAGAGAGCTCGGGTAGATGGGCGAGCACAGTACCGGTCGAGCCCGTTGTCGAGCCAAGGAGGAGGAGGGCTGCCGAACTCGCCCCCAAGCCTCCAAGGTGGTATAGTTCGGCTCCTGCATCGGAGCCCGAGGTGGTAGTTCGGGCGAGATCTGCACCGCTGCTATCACGATGGTGTCGCCTCCTCCAGAGATTGTCGAGGTCGAGGAGGACAAGGAGCCAAGGGGTGCGGGGCCATCCTCCATGGCTCCGTCTGAGGTGGTGCCGAGCTCCCAGCCTGCACCAACGGCTTCCACTGTTGATGGGGCAGGCGGCTCTCAGTTGATGATGGGTAAGAGAGATAGGGACTACCATTGGGTCCCCTTCAGATTGGGGCCCAACGTCTCTCTCATGAAGGATCCGGCGCTTGCCGAGTGGATGATGGATTTTTCAGTCCAGTCCTACGACTGGTTGGAGAGGAGCGGGAAATACCTGACCAACACCATCAACGCATCCTTCTCCAACATCTATGCTGTTAGTCCATTTCTGTCATGCATTGTTCTCTCTTTCTCTCATTTCCTTTTTGACCGACATCATTCTTAATACAGCAAGGCGCCAAACTCCTGCTGATCTGGGATTATTGCCGCAACAGGGTCAAAAGGGATAAGGAGCGCGAGGCAGAGTTTGAGTCTTCGAAGACCGAATTGAGGAGAAAAAGCGATGACCTCTGGGAGGCTAACATGACGATCAAGAACCTCCGGGGTGAAGTCGCCAACGCCGGGCGATTCTCGAGGGAGTTCGAGGAAGAGCTCAAATCAAAAGGCGCTCAGCTGAAGGAGCTTCAGTCCGAGCTGGAGGTAGTGAAAGGGTGAGCTGCCTCCTTTGAGAAGAAGGCTACGGTCACCAATCAGAAGCCCGCCGAGGCGGAGAGGAGGTCCTCCGCTGCCGTTAGTTTAGCTGAGGTCGCGAAGAAGGAGGCTACCGAGGCTGTCCGCAGAGTTGTGGACGCGGACAGGAGGGCGGCAGAGGTGGTTGCGGATTATAAGGCCTCTGAGGAGTTCAAGCTGGACTTCAAGGAGGCAGCGACGGACTCCTTTTTTAAGGAGTTTGCTTACTGCCGATCGCAGCTACGCGGCATCCTCTCGGAAGAGAGGATGGCCGCCCTCCAACTCCCGGCTCCAAGGGTGCGAAGGGCCTAGAACCTGCACCAGTTATAAAGGAAGAGCACCCTACTGTGGTCGTGCTGGCTCCTCGGGCAACAGTGGTGGATCCGGCCCTGCATGTGGTGGTGGACGAACCGACTCCACCGGCGACATCAGTCGAACCCGCGCCTCTGGTGGCGGCAACTGATGGAGGGGCCCTAGCTTCGGAGGTCGAGGGTAGCGGAGCTTCAATGGCGTGCCGCCCTGGGAAGGCGCCGGCGGAGTAGAGTAGGGTCTCTTTTTCGATTGTAGCCTTATGTTGTTTTCCTCTCTGGGCTGCCCGGCATGTCGGGCCCCAGAAGTATTGTAACTCTTTTTATTGAGTAATGAAAATACATTTCGTCAAACATTTTTTTTCCCTCTTTCTTTCTTTTTGTGCATGTGACAAGATCAAAGGGAAGAATCCTTCATTTCTGGGTGCCCCGGACTTGGTGGCCGGAAAGCTGAGCTCTCGGGGTCGGGGACCCGTTGGCTGAAGAGCTGGGCCCCGGGCTTGGTTGCCTGAGAGCTGGGCCCCGGGCTTGGTTGCCTGAGAGCTGGGCTCGAAGACTTGTGGTTCGGAGAGTTGGGCTCCGAGCTGAGGTTGCTTGAGAGCTGGGCTCAGATCTTGTTGGTCGGAGAGGTGGGCTCCGGGACTCGATTGCCTGAGAGCTGGGCTCAGGTCTTGGTATCTTGGAGCTGGGCTCGAAGACGTGCTATCCGGAGGGCTGGGCTCCGGGACTTGATTGCCTAAGAGCTGGGCTCAGGTCTTGGTGTCTTGGAGTTGGGCTCGAAGACATGCTGTCCGGAGGGTTGGGCTCCGGGACTTGATTGTCTAAGAGCTGGGCTCAGGTCTTGGTGTCTTGGAGCTGGGCTCGAAGACTTGTTGTCCGGAGGGCTGGGCTCCTGGACTTGATTGCCTGAGAGCTGGGCTCAAGTCTTGGTGTCTTGGAGTTGGGCTCAAAGACATGCTGTTCGGAGGGCTGGGCTCTGGGACTTGATTGCTTGAGAGCTTGGCTCAGGTCTTGGTGTATTGGAGCTGGGCTCGAAGACTTGTTGTCCGGAGGGCTGGGCTCTGGGACTTGATTGCCTGAGAGCTAGGCTTAGGTCTTGGTGTCTTGGAGCTGGGCTCGAAGACATGCTATCCGGAGGGCTAGGCTCTGGGACTTGATTGCCTAAAAGCTGGGCTCAGGTCTTGGTGTCTTGGAGCTGGGCTCGAAGACTTGTCGTCCGGAGGGCTGGACTACAGGACTTGATTGCCTGAGAGCTAGGCTCAGGTCTTGGTGTCCTGGAGCTGGGCTCGAAGACGTGCTATCTGGAGGGCTGGGCTCTGGGACTTGATTGCCTGAGAGCTGGGCTTAGGTCTTGGTGTCTTGGAGCTGGGCTCGAAGACGTGCTGTCCGGAGGGCTGGGCTCTGGAATTTGATTGCTTGAGAGCTAGGCTCAGGTCTTGTTGGCCGGAGAGCTGGGCTCCGGGACTTGATTGCCTGAGAGATGGGCTCAGGTCTTGTTGGCTGGCGAGCTGGGCTTCGGGTCTTGATTGCCTGAGAGCTGGGCTCGGGTCTTGTTGGCCGGAGAGCTGGGCTCCGGGACTTGATAACCTGAGAGCTGGGCTCAGGTCTCGTTGGCCGGAGAGCTTGGCTCCGGGACTTGATTGCCTGAGAGCTGGGCTCAGGTCTCGTTGGCTGGAGAGCTAGGCTCCGGGACTTGATTGCCTGAGAGCTGGGCTCAGGTCTCGTTGGCCAGAGAGCTAGGCTCCGGGACTTGATTGCCTGAGAGCTGGGCTCAGGTCTCGTTGGCCAGAGAGCTGGGCTCCAGGACTTGATTGCCTGAGAGCTGGGCTCAGGTCTTGTTGGCCGGAGAGCTGGGCTCCAGGACTTGATTGCCTAAGAGCTGGGCTCAGGTCTTGTTGGCCAGAGAGCTGGGCTCCAGGACTTGATTGCCTAAGAGCTGGGCTCAGGCCTCGTTGGCTGGAGAGCTGGTCTTCGAGGCTTGATTGCCTGAGAGCTGGGCTTAGGCCTCGTTGGCTGGAGAGCTGGTCTTCGAGGCTTGATTGCCTGAGAGCTGGGCTCAGATCTTGTATTGAGCGGTGATATTCCTGCAAGGCAAATAACCCTTCGTGCAAAAGAAAATCTTTATTATTAATGAGAGAAAGCCTTACACTACTGATAGTATCTTCTCAGATTGCAGGCATTCCATGTTTGGGAGAACCTGACACTGTCAAGATCCTCGAGGTAGTAGGCCCAATATGAAAGGGCTTCGGCCATTTTGTAGGGGCCTTCCCAATTTGGTGAGAGCTTGCCGCACTCCCAGGGTTGAGATGCTTCAGCTTGGCATAGCACCATATCTCCGGGTCTAAAGACTTTAGGTCTCACTCGCGCATTGTAGTATCGGGCCACCCGCTGCTGGTATGCTGTCATCCGAAGCCGAGCTTTGTCTCATGTTTCTTCGAGGAGGTCTAAGTTGAGCAGAAGGTGTGCCGAGTTCTGTGCCTCATCATACTGCTGTACTCGTAGTGTGGGCACACCGAGCTCAATCGGGATGACTGCCATGGCACCGAAGACGAGGTTGAAAGGCATTTCGTCAGTTGGCATTCTAGGCATTGTGTGGTAGGCCCATAGAACACTTGGGAGTTCTTTTGCCCATCTGCCATTGGCAAGGTCTAGCCTGGTTCTGAGTCCTTAGAGGATGGCCCGATTAGTCACCTCGACCTCTCCGTTTGTTTGAGAGTGGGCTATTAAGGTAAAGCGGTGCTGGATGCATTGCTCAGTGTAGAATCCTTCAAACTCTCAGTTGTCGAATTTCCACCCATTGTCGATGATGATACAGCGAGGAAGTCCGAAGCAGCAGATAACTGCCTTCCAAAAGAATTGATGGATATTGGCTTTGGTGATCCGAGCTAGCGGTTCTGCTTCGACCCACTTGATAAAGTAGTCAATTGCCACTAGTAGAAACCTTCATTATCCCGGTGCAGGGGGGAATGGCCCGAGGATGTCCATTCCCCACTGAGCGAAGGGCCAAGGAGATGAGAGCTGGGAGATCGGCGATGCTGGCTAGCACTGTATCTGGGCATGCTCTGGCATTTGTCACATCTCTTGACGAAGTCGGTGGCGTCCTCCCTCATGGTCTCCCAAAAGTATCCCTAGCGGAGAGCTTTGTATGCTAGTGTTCTCCCTCCCACATGGTTCCCACAGAGGCCCTCGTGTATTTCCCGGAGTACGAAGGCTGCCTCCGTGGGTCTGAGGCACCTCAGGAGCAGATAGCAGTAAGATCGACGGTAGAGTTGGCCTTCCATCAAAACAAACCAGGAGGCCTTCTTCTTGACGAGGCCGGCTTCCATGCGGTCATCTAGCAAAGTGCCATTAGTGATGTACCTGACGTACCTATCCATCCAACTCGGCTCCGGGGTGACTTGTTGCACCTCCTCTAGGTCTTCGTAGCTTGGATTCTCGAGGTACTCAATATAGGCGCATCCCAGCGATGAGTCCGATAAGGTTGCGAGCCTCGACAGTGCATTTGCGCATGCATTCTCCCCTCTAGGGATGTGAAAAATGCTGAAGCGTCGAAAGCTTGTCACGCTTGTGCGGACTCGTTCTAGGTACTTCATCATCTGGAGATCTCTGGCCTCATATTCTCCGGATACTTGCCCGGCAACCAATTGGAAGTCGGTGAAGACTTTCAGGCTCTGCACGCCCAACTCGCGAGAGACTTTTAAACTCACAAGGAGTGTTTTGTACTCCGCCTGGTTGTTTGTCGCAGCGAACATGAAGTGGAGAGCGCACTCCGCCACCACCCCGTCGTTATTGGCGAAGATGAGGCCTGCTCTGCTTTCATCGAAATTGGACGCACCATCCACGTGGAGAATCCAGGGCTCCTCCTCGGGTCCGAGCTCCGCTTGGGGCTCCGTCATTGTTTGCTTTGGATCCTCAGCAAGCCCTGTGCATTCGACCACGAAGTTGGCTAGGACTTGAGCCTTCTGCGAAGACCTCAATCGATATGCTATATCGAACTCGCTCAGGAGCAGGGACCACTTGGCCAATCTCCCGGAGGTCTCGGGGTGGCTAAGGATGTTCCTTAGCGGCTGGTCTATCATGACCACGATGGGGTGTGCTAGGAATAGGGCCTAAGGTGCTTAGCAGATATTATTAGTGCAAAAATGAGTTTCTCGGAAGCGAGTATACCTGATCTCCATGTCACGGAGGATTTTACTGGTGTAGTACACTGGCTTCTGGGATCCATCCTCGTCTATGCGGACGAGAACCGAGCTAACGGCTCCAGGTGTGACCGCTAAATAGAGTAGGAGCTCCTCCCCTTCTTCTGGTCTAGAGAGCAGAGGAGAGAAGCCAGGAATTTCTTCAGCTCCCCGAAGGCCATCCTGTACTCCTCCGTCCAGGTGAAGCCATGCATCTTGCACAGCACCTTGAAGAAAGGGAGGCAGCGATCGGCTGACCTCGAGATGAACCGGCTTAGCGCTGCGATCCGCCCCATCAAGCGCTGGATCTGCTTCTTGGATACTGGGTGTTCCATGTCAATGATCGCCTGGACCTTCTTCGGGTTGGCTTCGATCCCCCTCTGAGTGACTATGAAGCTAAGAAACTTTCCCGCCATGACTCCGAAGGCACACTTCACGGGGTTCAATTTCATTTGGTGCTCTCGGAAGTTGTGGAAGGCTTCGACGAGGTCGGTGATGTGGTCCGAGCTCGGCCTGCTCATGACAAGCATGTCATCCACGTACACTTGCATGCTCTGGCCGATCTGATCCTTGAAGATCCTATTGACCAGATGCTGGTATGTGGCCCCAGTATTTTTCAGGCCAAAGGGCATCATCCTATAGTAATATGTTCCTTGGTCGGTGATGAAGGCAGTGTGCTCCTCGTCTTCTAAGTACATCCAGATCTGATTGTATCCGGAGAATGCATCCATGAAGGAGAGGAGCCTATGCCCTGAGGTGGCGTCCACCAACTGGTCGATCTTTGGCAGGAAGAAACTGTCCTTCAAGCATGCCTTATTGAGGTTGGTGTAGTCCACACAGATCCTCCATCTGCCATTGCTCTTCTTTACCATCACCATGTTCGCCAACCAGCTCGGATATTGAACCTCCCAAATGAAGTTGGCAGAGAGGAGTTTGTCCACCTCCTCATTGATGGCCGCCTACCTCTCCGGGGCGAAGCTTCTCTTCTTTTGCCGAACCGGTCGGTGCTTTAGGTCAATGCTTAGCTTGTGGGTGATGATGTCGGGGGGATATCTGGCATGTCTGCCACTGTCCAAGCGAACACATCCGCATTCGTTCGCAGGAACTCCAAAAGGTGTGCCCTCTCCTCATCTGACAGCTGGGCCCCGATTTGCACCGTCTTCGCAGGATCGTCTCCGAGAGGGTAGGAGAGCAGCTGTTCAGCCGGGCCTCTCCTTGGGTCTTGGGCCCTTTGGTCGAGCTCATCCTCCTCGGGATCGTCCTCGGGGCCTTGGCCCCAGTGAGGGTTTGGAAGCATTGCTGCACCGGCTGGAGTGTTCCCCTCATCTTCTCGATGCCGTAAGGAGTTGGGAACTGTACGAGCAGTCTCTTGGTGGAGACGACGGCGTCGAGCAGGTTGAGCCCGGGTCGGCCAAGGATCGCATTATAGGCTGAAGGGAGCCTGACAACCGTGAAGGTCATCATGACGGTGCTCAGCCAAGGTGGGGTCCCGATGGTAACCGGGAAAGTAATTTCTCCCTCCATCCCTATAGAGTCACCCGTGAAACCAACAAGGGGGGTGTGCACAGGCCTGAGCTGAGTGGGGGAAAGGTTCATTCTGGAGAAAACATCATAGAAAAGCATATCTGTGGAGCTTCCACTATCAACCATGATGCGTTTTACAGGATGCTTCGTGATCGTCATCTCGACGACCACGGCATCATTATTTACATTTTTCCCCCGATCTCCCCCTCCCTCATAAAGGGGAGTACATTTTCAGGATGCCCTGCCCCCTGAGCCTTCTTGGGTGCGCGCTCGGCCCCCCAGCATATCATCCCAACCGGCTTCTCGATAGGGGTATTATCAACCACTAGAGCTGGTGGGAGAGCAACGAGCGCTTGAGATTCTGCTTGAGGTATGCCCCCCACAAACCTTTTAAGGTAACCCCTCCTAATGAGTTCTTCAATTTTCCATTTGACATTACGGCATTCCTCGATGTCATGGCCATGGTCGCGATGGAAACGACAATACTTCGCTTTATCATGACCAGCGGATGGTTTCATCGGAGGTGGGCGCTTCAGGTAGGGCTCGCCTTCAATCTCCATGAGGATATTCGTCCTTGGGGAAATAAGGGGGTTGTAACTCCCCTCAGTAACAGGAACGCTTCTTGTCCTCATTCCCTGCCAGAAGCTCGGAGCTGGAGGCCTCGGCTTCCGCGTGCCGGATGCCTCGGTGGGAGTCAGCTTCTTCAGTGGCTTCCCGTCGATCTCCTGCCTCATACGATCCGCCTCCTCGATACGGATATACTTTTGGGCTCGGAGGAGGAGCTCGGAGTAGCTCTTCGGGGGCTTCTTGTTGAGCGAGTAAGTCAGGCGGGAGGTCCTGAGTCCTCGCTTCAGAGCCAACATGGCGATGGGCTCTTCGAGATTATAGATCTCCAATGTGGTAGCCTTAAAATGGGCCACGTAGTCCCGTAGGGGTTCGTAGTCCTGCTGCTTGATGGAGAAGAGGCTGTTTGCCTCCTGTGGCACCTTTCGACAGGCGTCAAAGTGGGCCACGAACTTTTGTCCCAGCTGGACGTAGGAGTTGATGCTCTTCGATTCCAGACGGGTGAACCACACCTGGGCTGCCTTCCGGAGGATGGTAGGAAAGGCAATGTAGAGGAGAGCATCGGTGGCCCCCTGGACCCTCATGAGGGTCCTGAAGCTTTCCAGATGGTCCAGGGGATCCGTGGTACCATCATAAGGTTCCACCTGGGGCATACGGAACCAATCCGGGATCGCCTCTTCTTGGACTTCTCAGGAGAAAGGGGGACGGGCGTCGTAACCCGCTAACTCGCTAATGGAGTCCGGTTGATTGGCAAACCGGTGGGATAGCTCCGCCAGCCTACGGTCATTCTCCTCCAGGAACTTCTCTACCATGCGCCTGATGGCTTCGTCAGTGGATCCCTCCGCCGAAGGAGACGGAGAAGGTGGCATGGGTGTGTGATGCCCGTAGTGGGGGATCTTGCTCTTTCTACCTCGACGGGGCTTGGACACTACCCGTTCAAGGTTTGGTGAGCGGCTCTCCCTCTCGGCAGACCTAGCTCGTTATCTTTTCGCCAGAGTTTGCTAGCTACTCTGGTTGCTAGTGAAGGCTCATGGCTGCGAGGCCTTCCTTGGAAGGAACTCAAGAATTAGGATTTTTCTGGTTTGTAATAAGGGTTGACTTGATCAACTCAATTTTAGCTTGAGTCTGTATTTCCCTGTAATTTAATTTTGTTGAGTCATGTTGACTCAGTAGTGGTCTAGGACTTCTCCAGGGTGTCACATTTTCTCCCAAGGCCAAGCAAGTGGGCGCCACACTCCCAGCCACACTCCCAGCCACACGCTTGAGTCCAGGGGGCACCACATCTCCATCCAGTATGCTCTGGTCCCCACACCACAAGATAGCAGGTCCCTTCTCTCATGCGCCACTTGAGGAGAAAACAATCTGGGATCCACAATTCAAGGGGGCGGCCAAAGTGTTTCCATAAGATCCAAGCTATGAAAAGAAAGGAGCAAAGCTTGGGGAGCAAGACTAGGAGGCGCCCAAATACTTCCAAATAAAACCAAGCATGGAAGGAAAATATTTTTTCTTGAAGAGCAAGGCTAGGAGGCGCCACCTACTTACCTTTTGAAGCCACCAATCAGCATTTTTGGAAACTCTTGGCCGGCCATATGTGTGGGAATTGATCCTACAAACCTAATTTGAAGATCCACCCTATTAGTCCCACATGGGAAGATGTAAAACCCTGCTCTCTTGTAAAGTCCTATAAATTAAACCCCTCTTGTAAATTTAAAGTTATCTGATGAATGAATCCAATTTATGTGTGAGCAAACTCTGTGTTTCTCTCTTCCGCACTTGCATCCAGGTGTTGAGCTCCGTGAGGGAGTAAATCCGGGTTCCCCAGGAACCTTGAGGAGGTGTGAGATCTCCAAACCCAAAACCCTAGGTTAGCCACTTCACTTCCAAACCCTAGCCGCCCTTCATCCTCTTCTTTCCACCAAACCCTAGCCTACCCCCCCTCTCACGGCCACTCTCTCCAAGTCAAGGCCGACCACCAGCATCCAGGTCCAGTCCGGATACTTCAGATTCAGAGCAATTCCCAGAGGAAGTCAGATCAGCCTTCAGGAGAATCCGGATTTCAGCAACATCAAATTTCAAGTTCTTCTAACTGGTAAATCCTTCCTTGAGTATCTGATTCCATAAATTGTTCTTCTTCTTTCCCAGATCTTGAGTTCAGGAGAAGCCAACTCTGCCAAAGGATCAGTATTGGAGGATCCATTACGAAGATATCTGAATCCGGGGATCCAACAATCTGCTCAAGAGAGTCCTTCCACCAAACTCCGTGAAGATCACTATCTGGTCTGTAACCCTTCTCTTCTCTTTACTTCTGTCCTGTTGAAAGTTCAGAGCAAAACCCTAGGTCTGGGAGTTTCTCAACCCCCAGCGATCCGTTACTTCTGAACTACTCTGATAACCCAGTCTCTTTTAAATTGTGCTTTCAATTATTACCTAGTTTCTTTCAATTTAGTTTAGCTTTCCTTTGAGTCAAAGCCGACTTCTGAAAATATATATAAAAAAAAGAATTAGTCTCAATTTATTTCCGCATCGCTGCATCATCTCTTTTGTTCTGCATCATTTTTGGTATCAGAGCCATGTCTAGGATTTATGTTTTGCTTGCTTGTTTTGAGTCTCTCTCTTTTTACTTTGTCTGCTCGAAGTAGACTCCCCAGGACGTCCGGTGCTAGGAATGAAGCGAGGTGCAAACCTCCTCTTCCCATTCCATGGGGTGTTCCTAGGGCGTGTAGGGGATCCGTTGGGTTACAACTTCGTAGCAGGAATTGTAAACGGGGGAAGCACTCTATTTTCAGTCAGTAACTATCCTGTTGCAGGAATTGTTTCTCATTGCAGGTAACTCTAAATTATAGGATTTTTTTTTGCTGGAACCAGTATAATTGAAACTATTTTACATAATTTTCCTGTGATTTATTGGTTTCCGTGAAATTTCTGAGAGTTAAATTACTGCAACTCTATTTCTATATTTCTGTAATTCAATTATTTTGAGTGATCATCTCCTAATTCATCTTAAGGGCATTTGAGCATCTAAGATAAGGGGAGGAGTTGATAACCTCTCCTTAGCCCAAAACCACCCCCACTCATTCGATCCTAAGCCTAATTTTAAAATTTATTAGACTTAATTTGCCCTAGTGGGCTAGGGACATCAACAAGTCGGGTCAAGGCTAGTGTTGAGTCAGTTTGTCTAGTTACTCTGTGTGTGCTTTGTACTCAGTGTCTAGAACGGTGGTTCAGGGATTCTATCCCGAAGGGCTTGTGTGCTGGTCCACCTACCTGGCCAATCACTGATTGGTGTCTAGGATTGGCATCTAGGGACCTAACACTCCCCTTACACCTGCCTGGCTGAGTCCCGAGTTACTACAGGCTAGCTTGCCACTCTGATTGAGCATCTAGTTTGGGTTCTAGGTCTAGTTAGCCCGTAGTCGTTTTAGTTGAGTCTCATTTTGTGTGTTTGCTTGCATCATCATGTCTACCCGGAATGGAGTACCCTACCAACCTGGTCAAACCCAACCTGATTTAGAGGCCATGGTTAGAGCTCTTACTGAGAGTATGAACAAATTGAGTCAGGATGTGACTGCTACTGTTGCCCAATTTAAAGAACCGGTCCATGAGAATTTTGCCCAGCTTAGGGATCGAGTCCAAGTACTTGAGGAACCTAGGCACAGAATTGGACTCCTGACCCAGATTTTAATGTGTCTCAACCTCACCCACACCAAGAGCCTAGAAGACCTTTATACAGAGATCCTGAACCTAATCATAGGAGGCCTGACCCAGAACCTGAAGATAGAGATGATAGGTTCATTCAGAACATCAAATTAGATGCACCCACTTTTGATGGTAGCTTAAACCCTAAGGTGTATTCTGATTGGGAGGGTGAGATGGACCAGTACTTTGAGTGGTATGCCATGTTTGAGGAAAGGAAGTTCAAGTTTGCTAAGATGAAGTTAGTACGTCAAGCTAGGTTATACTGGGAGAATATTGAGCTAACCACTAGAAGATGAAATGTAGAGCCCATAACCACTTGATAGGGTATGAAAGAAAAGCTTAGAGATAAGTATCTACCCATTTCATACCAGCAGAATCTGTTAGACCAATGACAGACTTTGAAATAAGGGAACCGATCTGTATCAGACTACATAACCACCTTTGATGAATACCTGATGAGATGTGATGTGAGTGAAGCCCATAAGGTCACTTTGTCTAGGTTTAGGACTGGACTTAGGGAAGATATTAAGATGGAGTTGTTTCTGAGAGAGGTTACTGACCTAGACCAAGCCTATCAGATTGCACTGAGCACTGAGAAGTTTCAAAGAGGACCCATGCCTTTTAGGGTTAGTGCCCCAATCCCAAGAAATGGACCTAGCCAAGTTACCCCTAGCAAGCCTAATCAGGGTATTCCCACCCCTAGGCCCATGGATAAAGGTAAGGCACCTGACACCCAGAGAACCCCTAGTATCATCTGTTTTAAGTGCCAGAAGCCCGGTCATATCTCCAACCAGTGCACAGCCATAGCTTGTTTTAAGGGCCATAAGGTAGGTCATGTTTCTAGCCAGTGCCCTCGTAGATCCCTTTACATAGAAGAAGGAGAAGAAGAGAATTCCGGGCCCAATGAAGAGTTTGAAGAAGAAGTTTATGAGGTTGGAATGAATTTGGTCGATGAGTATGAAGGAGAGGAGGAATCCACAGAGTCTGACCAATTAGGGGTTGTGAGATGCATCCTGTCCCAGAATAGAGTTCAGGAAGATTGGCATAGGACTAACATCCTACAGACTTTCCTTAAACTAGGGGATAAGGTATGTAAAATCATCATAGATAGTGGGAGCTGTGTGAATGCCATTTCTGCTAGCACTGTCAAAATGTTAGGTTTAACCCCAATCCCCCACCCCAACCCCTATAAGGTTTCTTGGGTAGACTCTACCTCTATACCCATCCAGTCTAGATGTTAGGTCCAAATCCAAATGCAATCCTATCAAGAGAAGATTTGGTGTGATGTCTTGCCCATGGGGGTGAGCAGTATAATTCTTGGAAGACCTTGGTTATATGATCATGATGCCACCCTCTTAGGAAAATCCAACACCTGTGTCTTTAGTTTTAATGGGAAGAAAATCAAAATCCATTCAGTCCCTCCTAAGGACAAGGTAGCTAAAGGACCCAATAAGGTCAGAGAGATGAAGACTGGGATGAACCTAATTAGTGCTAAGGATCTAGAACAAGAAATTCATAGTGGTTCACCTATTTGGATGTTGACTGCTAAGGAACTTAGGACTCCTACACCCTCAAAGCCTCCCCAGGAAGTTAAACCTTTGTTAGAAGAATTTGAGGATGTTTTTCTCGAGGATCTGCCAGACCACCTTCCACCTCTTAGAGATATCCAGCATTCCATAGATTTAGTCCCAGGAGCTACTTTACCCAACTTGCCCCATTATAGGATGAATCCATCTGAGCATAAGGAACTGCAAAAGCAGGTTGGAGAATTATTGAGGAAGGGGTTCATTAGAGAGAGTCTTAGCCCTTGTGCAGTCCCTACACTTCTGACCCCAAAGAAGGATGGCACGTGGAGGATGTGTGTTGATAGTCGTGCCATCAACAAAATCACAATCAAGTATAGGTTCCCCATCCCTAGACTAGATGACATGCTAGATATGATGGCCGGTGCAATAGTTTTTTCTAAAATTGATCTCAAGAGCGGCTATCATCAGGTTAGGATTAAACCAGGGGATGAGTGGAAAACCGCTTTCAAAACTAAGGATGGTCTCTATGAATGGGTTGTTATGCCTTTTGGGTTGTCCAATGCCCCTAGTACTTTCATGAGGATTATGACCCAGGTGCTTAGAGCTTTCATAGGAAAGTTTGTAGTGGTCTATTTTGATGACATCCTGATCTATAGTAAGACCCCTGCAGATCACCTAGGCCACCTTAGACAAGTCTGCCAAGTTTTGAGGAATGATAGTCTCTACGGTAATCTCAAAAAGTATGAATTCTTGACCAATAGAGTTATCTTCCTTGGTTTTGTAGTAACCCCTGACGGCGTGGCTACCGATCCAGAAAAGATTAGGTCCATAGTAGAATGGCCTGAGCCAACCAGTGTGCATAAAGTCAGAAGTTTCCACGGCTTGGCTACCTTCTATAGGCGATTCATCAAGGGGTTTAGTACTGTAGTTGCTCCTATCACAGACTATATTAGGAAGGAAGAATTCCAGTGGACTAAAGCAGCCCATAAAGCCTTCCTAGATCTTAAGGATAGGATGACCTAGGCACCCATTTTGAGGTTACCCGACTTTTCAAAGGTATTTGAGGTTGCCTGTGATGCTTCAGGAGTAGGTATAGGTGGAGTCCTAAGCCAAGAGAACCATCCCGTAGCATTCTTTAGTGAAAAACTTAATGATGCTAAGCTTAGGTATTCTACCTATGATAAGGAATTTTATGCGGTAGTGCAAGCTTTGCGTTACTGGAGACATTATTTGCTACCGCAAGAATTTGTGCTATTTTCGGACCATGAGGCTCTTAGATTCTTGAATTCCTAGAAGAAGCTTAACCCTAGGCATGCTAAGTGGGTAGAGTATATCCAGTCCTATACTTTTGTTTTGAAACATAAGGCTGGGTCTGAAAATAAGGTAGCTGATGCCCTTAGTCATCGATCTTAGTTATTGAATTCTGTTAGGGCTGAAGTCATAGGGTTTGAGCAGATCAAAGAGGAATATGAGTCGTGTCCGGATTTTAAGACTGTGTACCAGGATCTAACTCAAGGACCATCTAGTGATTATAAGGATTATACCCTTTTAGATGGCTTTCTGTTCTTCAAGAATAGGCTTTGCATCCCTAGAACTTCTCTTAGAAAATTTTTGATTTGGGAAATTCATGCTGGAGGTTTAGCTGGCCATTTTGGAAAAGACAGGACCACCCTGGCTATTGAAGACCACTTTTTCTGGCCTAGCTTAAAAAGAGATGTAGCACACATTGTGGCTAGGTGTCGGACCTGCGCTGTTGCCAAACAGCGAAAACAGAACACCGACCTTTATACCCCACTCCCTGTCCCAGATCGTCCTTGGCAAGATGTGAGCATGGACTTTGTGTTAGGTTTGCCTAAGACCCAGAGGAGGCATGACTCTATCTGTGTTGTAGTCGACCGATTTTCCAAGATAGCCCATTTCTTGCCTTGTTCCCAAATATTTGATGCGTCTAAGGTAGCCACCCTGTTCTTTAATGAGATAGTTCGACTCCATGGCCTACCTAAGACAATTGTTTCCGATAAGGATGTCCGGTTCACCAGCTATTTCTGGAAAACCCTTTGGCAAAGTTAGGGACAAAACTTAAGTTTTCAACTGCCTATCATCCCCAGACTGATGGCCAAACCGAAGTAGTGAACCATAGTTTAGGCAATCTGTTAAGGTGTCTTGTTGGTGAAAATATTAGGAACTGGGATTTGTACTTACCTAGAGCTGAATTTGCATACAATGATTCGGTCAATAGGTCTACGGGTAAGAGTCCATTTGAAATTGTGCATGGTTACAAACCTCACACACCTCTTGACCTAGCTCCTTTACTAGTCCACACACGAGTCTCCGAGTCTGCCGAAGTTTTTGCACAGCATATAAAAGACTTGCATAAAGAAATTCATGCCAAAATAAATTTAAGTAATGAAACTTATAAGAAGTTGGCTGATTCTCAAAGGCGAGTCAAAACTTTTGATGAGGGAGACTATGTAATGATTAGGTTAAGGCCTGAATGGTTTCCTCCTGGAACCGTTAGAAAGTTACACGCTAGAGGAGCTGGACCATTTAGAGTGGTGAAGAGAGTAGGATCCAATGCCTATGTGCTTGAGTTGCCTCCAGAACTAGGCATTAGCTCCACTTTCAACATTACATACCTAGTAGAGTATAGAGAGCCAGCTGTGATTCCCAGTGAGCCTTTTGAACCTAATCCTGCTCTTGAGAGTGAACCCAACCCTGTGTGTCCACCAACAAACTGGCCTATGAGGAAAGAGCAGATTGAAAAGATCCTGGATGATCAGGTTATCTCTACTCGTAATCGAGGATACCAAAGATACCTGGTCCGCTGGCAATGAAGGCCAGATTCTGATGACTCTTGGATCTCCCGAGAAAAATTACAAGAATTGGACCCAGACCACTTGGAGAGATATCAGAGCCAACTTGATCCATACTCGACAGGGTCGAGTTCCTCCCACCCTGGGAGAATTGGTGCGGGCACCAGACTCAGAAGAAGACTTCAGGGCTCCATCTGGATCTCTGATTGACCTTGCCCAAAGAATTAGGATTTTTCTGGTTTGTAATAAGGGTTGACTTGATCAACTCAATTTTAGCTTGAGTTTGTATTTCCCTGTAATTTAATTTTGTTGAGTCATGTTGACTCAGTAGTGGTCTAGGACTTCTCCAGGGTGTCACATTTTCTCCCAAGGCCAAGCAAGTGGGCGCCACACTCCCAGCCACACGCTTGAGTCCAGGGGGCGCCACATCTCCATCCAGTATGCTCTGGTCCCCACACCACAAGATAGCAGGTCCCTTCTCTCATGTGCCACTTGAGGAGAAAACAATCTGGGATCCACAATTCAAGGGGGCGGCCAAAGTGTTTCCATAAGATCCAAGCTATGAAAAGAAAGGAGCAAAGCTTGGGGAGCAAGACTAGGAGGCGCCCAAATACTTCCAAATAAAACCAAGCATGGAAGGAAAAATATTTTTTCTTGAAGAGCAAGGCTAGGAGGCGCCACCTACTTACCTTTTGAAGCCACCAATCAGCATTTTTGGAAACTCTTGGCCGGCCATATGTGTGGGAATTGATCCTACAAACCTAATTTGAAGATCCACCCTATTAGTCCCACATGGGAAGATGTAAAACCCTGCTCTCTTGTAAAGTCCTATAAATTAAACCCCTCTTGTAAATTTAAAGTTATCTGATGAATGAATCCAATTTATGTGTGAGCAAACTCTGTGTTTCTCTCTTTCGCACTTGCACCAGGTGTTGAGCTCCGTGAGGGAGTAAATCCGGGTTCCCCAAGAACCTTGAGGAGGTGTGAGATCTCCAAACCCAAAACCCTAGGTTAGCCACTTCACTTCCAAACCCTAGCCGCCCTTCATCCTCTTCTTTCCACCAAACCCTAGCCTACCCCCCCCTCTCACGACCACTCTCTCCAAGTCAAGGCCGACCACCAGCATCCAGGTCCAGTCCGGATACTTCAGATTCAGAGCAATTCCCAGAGGAAGTCAGATCAGCCTTCAGGAGAATCTAGATTTTAGCAACATCAGATTTCAAGTTCTTCTAACTGGTAAATCCTTCCTTAAGTATCTGATTCCATAAATTGTTCTTCTTCTTTCCCAGATCTTGAGTTCAGGAGAAGCCAACCCTGCCAAAGGATCAGTATTGGAGGATCCATTGCGAAGATATCTGAATCCGGGGATCCAACAATCTGCTCAAGAGAGTCCTTCCACCAAACTCCGTGAAGATCACGATCTGGCATGTAACCCTTCTATTCTCTTTACTTCTGTCCTGTTGAAAGTTCAGAACGAAATCCTAGGTCTGGGAGTTTCTCAACCCCCAGCGATCCGTTACTTCTGAACTACTCTGATAACCCAGTCTCTTTTAAATTGTGCTTTCAATTATTACCAGTTTCTTTCAATTTAGTTTAGCTTTCCTTTGAGTCAAAGCCGACTTCTAAAAAAAAAAAAAAAAAAAAGAATTAGTCTCAATTTACTTCCACATCGCATCATCATCTCTTTTGTTCTGCATCAAGATACCATCACATGCTCAGAACAGGTACTTCATCTTGTTTATTGATGATTATTCCCGTATGACTTGGGTCTATTTCATGAGGCAAAAATCTGAAGTTTTTAGTATTTTTCAAAAGTTTAAAAGACTTGTTAAAAATCAAAGTGGCAATACAATTAAGGTGCTTCGCAGTGACAATGGGAAAGAATATAATTCTAATGATTTTAATAAGTTTTGTGAGAATGAAGGCATTGACAGGCATCTTACACTTGGGTACTCTCCACAACAAAATGAAGTTTGTGAACGAAAGAATCAAACAGTGATAGAGATTTCCAAGGAAATGCTATATGACAAAGGCATGCCAAAGAGTTTTTGGGCTGAAGCTGTATACACTGCTGTGTACCTTCTCAATCGATGTCCAACGAAGGTATTGAAGAATTTAACACCAATTGAGGCTTGGAGTGGAAGAAAACCATCCATACGGTACTTGAACGTCTTTGGTTCAGTTTGTTATGCTCAAATTCTGAAGGAGAAAAGAAGGAAGCTAGATGAAACAAGTGAGAAATGCATCTTCGTCGGCTATAGCTCAAAATCAAAGGGCTATAGGTTATATAATCTTGAAAAGAAGAAGATTATCATTAGCCGGGATGTTATTTTCAATAAAGAAACTTCAATTGAGTGGAAGGATGGCAATGACAATAGCAAGTGTGTCATAATTGATGATTTTGGCATAAAATCAATACATTCAAATGAAAATGGTGAGAGTTCTTCATCAACTTCCGACCTTCCACTGTCTCCAAGTTCAAATTCCTCCACTCCTACTTCAATACCAAAGAAATTGAAAAGTTTGGATGATATTTATCAAATATGCAATTTTTGTGCACTTGAACCTAAAAATTTTGAAAAAGCTATCAAAGTAGAAGCTTGGAAGAAGGCTATGGAAGAAGAAATTTCAGTCATCAAGAAGAACAATACATGGGAGCTTGTTGACAAACCAAAAGATAAGGATATTGTAGGAGTCAAATGGATCTACAAGATCAAGTATAATGCCGATGGTTCCATTTAAAGAAATAAGGCAAGATTGGTGGTAAAAGGATATTCACAACAGCCTGGCATTGACTATGAAAAAATATTTGCACCGATTGGTTGCTATACCAACTTGATATTAAATCAGCTTTTTTGAATGGAGAATTGAAGGAAGATATCTATGTTGAACAACCACAAGGATTCATCATCAAAGGCAAGGAGGACATGGTGTACAAACTCAAGAAAGCTCTCTATGGGCTGAAACAAACACCGAGAGCATGGTATGGAGAGTTTGATGGTTACTTCAATCAAAGAGGCTTTGAAAGAAGCAAAAGTGAGCCTACCTTCTATGTCAAGAAGCAAGGTGATTCTAATATCCTTATTGTTGTATTATATGTCGATAACTTGGTGTTTACAGGAAATAATAAAAAGATGATTGAAGATTTCAAAAATGAGATGATGAAGAAATATGACATGAGTGATATGGGTCTTCTAATCATTTCCCCGGCATGGAGATTTATCAAGCTGAAGATGAAATTTTTCTTTGTCAAAGAAAATATATAATTAATATTCTCAAGAAGTTTGGTATGTTTGGCTGTAAATCAGTAGCAAATTCACTTGTTGTGAATGAAAAATTAAAAAAAGATGATATTGAAAAGAAGATAGATGCAGCTCTCTACAGAAGTTTGGTCGGAAAGCTATTATTCTCACAACTACAAGATCGGATATTATGTTTGTAGTAAATTTACTCTCAAGATTCATGACCAGTCTAAGTCGCATTCATCTTGGAGTAGCTAAAAGGGTCCTAAGATACTTGCAAGGGACTTTGGATTATGGAATTAATTTTTTTAGTATTACTAATATGAAGTTAATTAGCTTTTGTGATAGTGATTAGGGAGGATGCTTTGATGATATGAAGAGCACCTCTGGCTATGTATTTTCACTTGGTTCGGGTGTATTCTCATGGAGTTCAAAGAAGCAAAAATCAGTTGCACAATCTTCTGCTAAAGCCGAATATATTTCAGCTTCTATGGCTACTTCATAAGCAATTTGGTTAAGAAGAATTCTTGAAGACATTGGTGAAAAGCAAGAGAAAGCTACTGAACTATTTTGTGACAACAAATCAGCAATATCTATGGCAAAGAATCCAACATTTCATAGTCGTACTCGGTATATTGCAATCAAGCATCATTTCATCCGAGAAGCAATTGAAGAAGGTAAAGTTCAAGTTCAGTTTTGCAAGACAAGTGAGCAACTAGCTGATATTTTTACAAAAGCTCTACCATTAGAAAAATTTAAGCAGCTTAGAGAATTTTTGGGAGTTCAAGGTCGGCACATTAAGGGGGGGAATGTTGAGAGTTAATGTGCTGGGTTTCATAAGCACAATATCTATTTCCTATATTGGGAGTTAATGTGCTGGGTCTTCTAAGCACAATATCTACTTCCTATGTAATTAATTAGTGTATGTGTAGTTTCCTATAAAATGTATTGGGAAGAGGAAGAGTTGAATTAATGATGGGAGTGCAGTTTCCTATAAGATGTATTGGGAAGATGAAGAGTTGAATTAATGATGGGAGTTCAAGAGACATTTTATAATTTAAATAGATGAGACTGCTATCGTATAAAAATGATAAAAGAGAATGAAATGAAATTAGTTCTTCCTCTCATATAAAAATCTTGATCTCCAATATTTTCTTGATCTCCAACAGAGTTCATAAACAAAAAGTACTGCAAGTTTATATAATTAGAAGAAATAGAGTTCTTATAGCTATCAAAATACTAAAGCATTCAACTCCACTCTCTAAAAATGAAACTACAACCATCCTAACTTGAACTCTAGAGTTTTGAGAGCCATGTAAACCCTTCTATTGGTGTTATCTTCAAACAAAGCTATGGCTTTATACAACATAACACTAATTTTCAAGGTCATCTGGCATAACCAGGGTAGCTTCATTAGATTATCTAAGACAAGTTCAGTGGATGAAAACTCATCTCCTGATTAAATCCAACCGGTCGTGGGTTCGAGGCATGATCCATACATGGTGACTCGATTAAATTCAGGAACTATTCCCTGGAACCTATGATGGGTTGGATTGGATGAGAGGTCAGGGTTCTCTCTCTTTGGCCCTGTTCTACTAGCCGGCATCTTAATGGTATCAGGTTGACGTACTCACCTATAAATAGAAAAAAGCTACGAAAATCTAAGTGCCTTGCATCGAACATTACCTGGCGGGACAGGGGCCTACGGGGGTAGCTACACCGGGTTTAACCCCCTATCCTTTTTCTCAATCAAAAAAAAAAAAACTCATCTCCTGATTGTACATATTTCATACTAATACAACCACTGTTCCTTGATGCAATGCTATGCACCAACTTGTGAATATCTGGACCCCTTTTTCTCTCTTTTCATACATTTTTCCCTTCTTTGCATTGAGTCCATTAGCTCTCTTTTCTCTAATACCACATTGTCATTCATTGCACCCTCTATATTCCCTTTCATTCGTGACATATTAGCCGTCACACCATTGATCCAATTCCCCATGTCCCTTTGAAAACTATCATCTTTAGGATCTCCACTATCCTCCACATAGGCACATTAGGGTCATTCTAATCAATAGGATCTTGGCTAGATATCCATGCATAGTCTTCTATGACTGAAATGTTGCTAAACATCTAAACACAACAGTCCTCAATCTTAGAAAGTATATCACTCATAAATTTTGCCAACCTTGGATTACCCTACGTTATAAATAAAAATATTAGTAAAATTTTACAATTTTTTTTTACTAGAAAATATTATGAAAAACTAACCTAGATCTTCTCTGCCCACCAATGATCAGGGGCATCAATATTTCTTTGATCATTATTATAGTCACACCCACTTTTTTCTTTGAACAAGTTCACAATATGAACCCATGCAGCTAGAGTAAAATGAGTGGTTGGTCTCATTCCTTTGAGAACCACATGAACACATACTTCAGAAAATATAAGAGTATTTTGTTGATTCCATTCAGCCATAGACCCATTCTATTTTCTTCCATTTAATGATGAGTCATCTATAATAGTGCTTTATTAACCTATAGATCAAATAATATAGCATACTTTGGCATTTAACACATCAAATATACACAGGTTTTAACCCACATATCAAGAGAAAAGTAGAGAAATACACACAAATTTTAATCTCAGATTTAGGAAATTATACAACTCATAACAAATCTTGAAAGAAAAAAAAGTACCTGTTGAGATTAGTAAAGGTACCCTTGGAGATGAGCGGAGGATAGGAGGTTGCTACAATAGCTTTCTCATGATGAAGAAAAATAGCATAGCTTAATGGAAAAAAAATTTTGGTATTAAATTTTGGTTGTTGCAATGTTGCAACATTACCAATTCTCATTGAATCACTTTAATTAATGTTATTCTTTTTATTAATGGTAACAAAAATATTAAAGAATAACAAGTAAAGCCATTGATGAAATCAATGGCTTTGTTACAATTTTTTGCTCAATTAGTGGCTTCATTTATTATAAAATATTTCAATACCTTATTTATTACAAAATTGGCTTTCTATTCACTTTCTCAAACTTACAAAGATAGACAATAGCATATTCCAATTGTAATAAATAAAGCTATAAATAAAATTTTATAAAGTTAATATGGACAATTTTATCTTTTAACATAACAAAGCATCTTTTGCTTGAGACAAAGTATCTCATCTCCTAAGGTGCTTTATAGAGTGGATGGTAATATACCTGAAATCAAAGCATCACGATTAATCTTATAGCAAAATACTTAAAAAAAGTTTTTAGTTACCAAATACCTCAATCTTAACTTTTATCTGCTTTACTTTGAAGCAAAGCATCTAAAGCAGGAAAAAAAATAGTAAGGCCAAACATGCTCTAAATCATCTATATCTTGTGATCATGAAAGTCATAAAAAAATATTTTTTTATTATTTTTAATTAAATAATAGATTATCTTGTAATTAGGCAAAAGAGCATTGCCATTAGGGCTTAAGCCCCCTACTTACCAAAAAATAAAAAAAAGGAATATTGACATTTTTTTTGGTAATTTTTTTAATTTGTTTTGGTTAAAGAAAGGAGTATTGCTATTGTAGATAATGACAGAGACCATACGGGGCATGGGAATTGCAAAGCCTACACAAAAAAAATTATATCCTATATCTGATGCACTCCATGCTAATCAAATGTCTCATTTTTTTAAGTTCCATTCATCATGCAGCTAGTTTGGAATTATTGCCCCTCTCAACTTGTCTCAAATTATTCCTTTGGTACACTACTAACATGATGCATATGGTGTAGGATATAATTTCACTCATCCCAAAGGATGCAGTTAGTCAAATAGTATAAAGGTGTTATGGCTCTCCTCTTACTTGATTAGGTATGGAGGGCTTGAAAGATTACCATGTGTACATATCTTTAAAGATTCGTTTCTTTCCTTGCAAAGGTTAATAGGCAAAAAAATATATTACAATTTCTATCCCTTTCATTCCATTGATCTTTTTGGAAGTCAGGGGTTTTGCTAACCAATTCCTTTCCTTCCATCTTATATTCTAATTGCTCTATCAAAAGCCCACATAGATGCATAGAAGAAAAAAATAATCAACATATAATTATGTTGTATTATTGTTTCTCATTAGTGAGATATGAATATAGGCAATTAGGATGTAAGTGATGATGTACACTAAATCAGGGATTGTAGTTGAGTGAGTGGAATACCAATATTAGGACTTACTTATCCTAGGGCTCCAGGCACTCATCATTGCCACTATCATTATCAACATGATGATCATACATATATGTTATGTTGATAGCAACAATAGTGATTCTGCATCTCAAGTTATCACACAAGAAAGCAAAATTTTGATTATGATTAATTTTGGAGAGGGTTGTCATTCGAATTAGATTTGGAGGCGGCTCTAGTCAAGTGCATTTTAGTTATTAGACAATCTAAGCCAACGTTAACCAAGCTTCGGTTAAATAACATTAGCAAAAGGATTGATCTGCACAAATAAATAATTTTATAGGACTTTACGTATAATATTGCAAGTATAGGAATTAATATGAAAATATAAAAAAGGTAAAAAGGATGAGTCTAAAAAAACTTCGCTTTAACAACATTTTTAAACATATTTTTAATGTTGCAATCAAGTTTAAGCCATAAATTAAGGATGTCGTTTACTTCAAAGCATTTATTTTGCCCGATGCATGGTGCAAGACAATGATAATTTCTCTTTAAATTCTTGTTCATAACCTAAATTAATTATCTTTAGATTTTCTTTATCCTGATATATGGTGGTTTGATTTAACTTGTTGATTGATAGCATTATTTTAGAAAGCCCAATTTTGGCTTTTAGATTTTATATTGTATATTAAATACATAATAATTATTACTAAAACTAAAGAAACTATTGATAAGGTGTTTGATGCCATGCTTGTTTTTTTTATCTCACAAAATTAGTGCATATCATGGAATCATTCAGGAACAATTCTATAGACATCTCAACATCATGATTTACTTTGATTTTGTTATTGCAATCTATGATATTTTGTTTAATAATTTTTTTATCTCACAAAATTAGTGCATATCATGGAATCATCCAGGAACAATTCTATAGACATCTCAACATCATGATTTACTTTGATTTTGTTATTGCAATCTATGATATTTTTGTTTAATAATTTTTTTATCTCACAAAATTAGTGCATATCATGGAATCATTCAGGAACAATTCTATAGACATCTCAACATCATGATTTACTTTGATTTTGTTATTGCAATCTATGATATTTTTGTTTAATAATATTAATGGAAATTTCTCTTCCCTCTCAACCAATTAGACTTGGTTGTTGCCAAGTTGGGAAAAGGATAGTGATCGTATGCACGAGAAAAATAAAAGATTGAGGATTAGTTAGCCTTTCCAAAATGGTTGGGATGGGGCCAAAATTATTAGGATTTTTCCTCTGCATGATATCCAAGAACTTGATAAACTATGGAGCATGATACAACATGATTGTTCAAATGTACTATTGAAAATTATGGTCTTTTTAGCAAAAAAACTATGAATTAAAAAAAAAAAAAAAAGAAGTAAAGTATACAATCAAGTTCTATGCTTCCCATGTTCTTTCTCCTATGATTTTCCTACCTTGATGATGTTGGTGAGTACTTACCAAGTCAAAACGTAGGACAAAATGAAATAAATTATGTTTATAATAAAAATGCTACTACAAGTATGAAAGTGCCTAATTTGAATATTTGCTATTCAAAGATGAAGAGCAGCATATGCTCCTGTTGATTTTGTTGCATAGTAATATCAAAACGTAGCTTTGTAAGCAGAGATATAATTTATCCTTCACCAAAGCATCTGGAAATTGTAATGATATAAATTTTTAAATTTAAAATATATAAACGTATCATGTCACAGAACGAGAAAAAATTTATTATAAGTGCTTTTTTTTTTTTTTGGGAACCTCATGATGCCTACGGATGCCTAAGTGATCATAGAACATTTGTTTGAGGATTTTGATTCTACCCGAAGCCAACCACCATGTGTCATGTTTCACAAAAATTAAGGCTAACGTGTCCAATTATAATTAATTTTAATTATTTTGGATCCTATATACAAGCAATGCTAGGAAGTTCCCGTGCCGAGTAATTAAAATTATTTATATTATATATATATATATATATATATATATATATATATATAAAAGAAAGCATCATGAGGTCCCTTTTGCCCCGCCTCCCCAACAAAAAAAAAAAAAAAAAACGAAAAAAAAAGAAGGTGTTATATACCCAATCAGCTTTTCTCTGAACCGGACCAGAGATCCGACCGACCCACTCCACCAGAGGTCCGAACAACCCGTTTCAGTGGAGGTCCGATCGACCCGTTTCAGCAGAGGTCCGAACGACTCGCTTCAGCAGTGGTTCGAACGACCCTTTCTAGCGGAGGTTAGATTGACCCGTTTCAGCAGAGGTCCGAACGACCCTTTCCAGCAGAGGTCTGATCGACCCATTCCAGTGGAGGTCCGAACGACCCATATTACTGGAGGGCTGACCGAACCTCTCCAGTAGAGGTCCGACCAACCCACTTCATCAGTATACCGACCGATCTGCTTCAGCAGAGGTCCAAACGATCCGCTTCAGTGGCAGTCCACTAATCTACTTCAGCCAAGTCTATGTTGAGTCTCAGGTGGTGCATTTATGGCTAGTCGGGTCAATGTACATGAGTTGATCTGGTCTATCATGGTTTTCCATGATGTGACTAGGGCTAGGGTTGAGTCCGGTATGAGTCATAGGTGTTTTGGCTCATTTTGGTCAGTCTAGGTCTTTGGGTCGGCTCTTCTGTTATAAGAGTCGACTCTGTTGGTTGGCACGTCTCAAAACAGGTGATTGTTGTCTGGAAGAGTCAGCTCGGATGGATTAGAGTTGACTTGGATGCACAGTCAGAAATCTACAGTCTGGACGAGTCGGCTCGGATGCACAATCAGGAAACCTATTGTCTGGACAGGTCGGCTCGGATGTATTAGAGTCGGCTCGGTTGGATTCGAGTCAGCTCGGATATATTAGAGTCAGCTTGGATGAACAGTCAGGAAATTTGTTCTGTACGAGTCGACTCGAATGATTTTGAGTCGGCTTGGATGACAGGTGACCTGTTTTGAACGGTGCTAGCTGGGGGAGTTTTTTGGGATCTCAGGCATGTGTGACCGATGTATATATATTGTATTCTCGTAAGAGGATGTGTGTGTGGTGTAACAAACTTCTTGGAAGTGGAAATCCCTTTCTCCCGTGAAAACTCCTCTGTTCTTCTTCTTCTTTCCTCTTCTCCCATTCTTGTTGTTCTTGATCTTCATAGACCTGAATCCTACCATGATCTTCAATGAAGATTGCTGGCTGATGGTCATCCACAACCTGGTGATACGCTTCCGCGATTGCTTTGTTGATCAGGGCATTCGTTCTTGATCGGGAACAAGGCTGTTCTAGAAGATTTGGTTCGTGAGATTTAGTTGGGTTTAGAATCAAATTCTCTATATTTGGTATCAGAGCAAGGTTCGTGAAAAAAAGATCTCAAGATCAGAGGGTTGGAAGTAAGGCTTCTTGCAGGTACGGTTTTTCATATCTCTTGAATTCTTGATTGTGGTAATGGCTTCAAGTGGATTCAAAGTAGATTTTGAGAAGTACGATGGCAAGGGAAACTTCACCCTATGGCAGCAAAGGGTTAAAGATTTCCTGGTTCAACAGAGAATCTACAAGGTCTTGGTGAAAAGATTAGTGTTGAAGAATGGGAAGAGTTATAAGAGATTGCTTTTAGCACCATAAGGATGTGTTTGGCTGATCAGGTTTTACCTGAGGTGTGTTCAGAGACTACTGCAAAAGGTCTTTGGAGAAGACTGGAGAACACATACATGGGAAAGAACATGACGAACAAGCTATGGATAAAGAAGCAACTGTATAGCTTGAGAATGCCTGAAGGAGGAGATCTTGTTGCACATATTGGAGGTTCAATCAGGTTTGTTTTGAGGTGATGAGTCTAGATGTAAAGATTGATGAAGAAGATCGGGCATTGTTGCTGTTGTGTTCACTTCCTGGATCGTATGATGGTCTCATAATAACTTTAGTTTATGGGAAGGAAACCCTAAACTATGAAGAGGTTGTTGGTGTGCTCAGATCCAATGAGTAATGGAAAAGATTTGCAAATGTAATCCTAACTCAGAGGTTCTTGCTGTAAATAAGAGGCGAGGAAGATCTAAAGAAAGAGCTAGGGGAAAGTCCAAGGGCAGATATCAGTCTCGGAACCACAAGAATGCGAAATGCTACAAGTGTCGTCAGCTTGGGCATATCAGGAAGAATGTCCTCCTTGGAAGACAGAAAAGGGAAGTGCTAACACTAGTGGTGCAAATAAATTGAAAAGCAATGGAGAAGGAGTACTAGTTGTATCAGATGGATCAGTGGATTAGGAGAATACATGGATTCTGGATTCTGCATGCTCATACCACTATACCTCACATTGGGATTGGTTTTACACCTATGACAGGTCAGATGGAGGTAGTGTAAGTCTTGGTGATGATCACCCTTGTATGGTAGCTGGAATAGGCACTATTAGGGTGAGGATGTATGATGGAGTGATAAGGACTCTATCTAATGTCAAACATGTACCAGAATTGAAAAAGAATTTGATTTCTTTGGGCTACTTGGAAGAGCAAGGATATGCTTTGAATTGCCAATCTAGTAGTGGATGTTTGAGAATTACCAAGGGAGCATTGGTGGTAATGAGAGGAAGAAGACTGAGCAACAATCTATATAGGATGGAAGGCTCAGTGATAAGTGATAGTGCTGAAGTGCTTGCAGCGGCACAGGAGGAATATTTGAAATATAAACTGTGGCACTATCGAATGGATCATATGAGTGACCAAGGGCTCACGGAGTTAAGCAGAAGAGGGAACATCCCAGCTTTGAAAAAGGATGGAAATGACCTGTGTAAGCCGTGCATCTTTGGTAAATAGCATAGAGTTAAATTTGCTGTTTGTACCAAGCCAAGTGAAGGAGTGCTGGATTTGGTGCACTCGGATGTATGGGGACCAGCACCTATTTTATCCAGAGGTGGAGCAAGGTATTTTGTTACCTTCATTGATGACTTCTCTAGGAAACCGTGGGTGTATCTGATAAGGAAAAAATCAGATGTATTTGCCCGGTTTAAAGCTTGGAGAGGTGAGGTAGAGAAGGAGATAGGAAGACATGTAAAGTACCTTCGAACTGATAATGGTGGGGAGTACTCTAATACAGAGTTTAGAAGTTACTATGAGGAAATGGTATCAAATGCCATTACACAGTAAGAATGACTCCACAGTAGAATGGTGTCGCGGAAAGGTTGAACCGGACACTATTGGAGAGGGCAAGGAGTATGAGGCTGCAGTCATCACTGCCGAAAATTTTTTGGGGTGATGCTATTACTCAGGCATGTTTTCTCATAAACTGGTCCCCTCACTTTAAGTTGGATGGTGGACTTCCAGAAGAAGCTTGGAGTGGGAAGAAGGTGGAGCTTGGTCACCTGAAAGTTTTTAGTTAACCAGCTTATGTTCATGTGGAGGCAACTGAAAGAAGCAAGCTGGATCCTAAGTCAAAGAAGATGATCTTTATAAGGTATCCACAAGGAGTCAAAGGTTACCTACTGTGAGATTCACAGTCTCAAAAGGTTGTGATCAGTAGAGATGTTATTTTTTATGATAGGAGCATCTTGGTGAAACCGGGGACTGCAACAGGAAATGCAGTCAATAAGATGAACAGCAGTGAGAGCCCATCACAGGTGGAGGATAAGTCTTCAACATCAGCTGGAAATGGAGTTTTAGTTGAGGTAGAGTTGGACAGGAAAGATTCTCCAGGGGTGAAGGAGAGGCAAGAAGAATCAGCTATTCAAAGGGAAGTGCTGGAGGAGCCACAGACAGTAGACTTGCAGGACAGTGCAAGGGGAGTGGCATTGCATAAGCCTCAATGCACAATCCGGAAGCCGGTTAGATATAGCATGGGTGAAGCAATTTCATATGCTCTTATATCTGTGAATGGAGATCCAGAAAGTTTTGTAGAGACCATGGAAAGTCTTGATAAAGAGTCATGGATGCAGGCATGATGGAAGAGATGGAATCTCTCAGGAGGAATCAAACATGGCAGCTAGTGGTCTACCTAGAGATGCTCATGCTATTGGCTCCAAATGGGTGTTCACTAAGAAATCATTACCTTCAGAGCAAGGTGGAGTAAGATACAAGGCAAGATTGGTAGCAAAGGGATACTCACAGAGGGAAGGAGTTGACTACACTTAAGTGTTTTCTCCTGTGATACGCCATACTTCAATTCGGGTGTTGTTGTCTTTGGTGGCAAAACATAATTTGGAATTGGAATAGATGGATGTGAGATAGCTTTTCTACATGGAAGACTAGAAGAAAAAATCTATATAAAGCAACATGATGGCTTCATTGAGATTGGACAGGAGAACAAGGTATGTCTACTTCAGAGGTCATTGTATGGATTGAAATAATCACCTCATCAGTGGTATCACAAATTTGATACATTTATCTTGAAACTTGGATTTCTTAGATGTGAACATGATCATTGTGTCTATATGAAGGATGTGGATACTAAGGATGCTTTGTATTTACTTCTGTATGTGGATGATATGTTAATAGCCAGCAGAAGTATGACAGCTATGAAATGGCTGAAGAGAGTATTATCTCAGGAATTTGAGATGAAGGACTTGGGATCAGCTTAGAAAATCCTTGGAATGGAGATTTGCATAGATAGGTGCAAAGAAATACTCCATTTGTCACAAGGTGGGTACATTAAAAAGGTACTCGAGAGGTTTGGGATGGATATGGCCAAACCTGTGGAAACACCATTACCAGGGCATTTTTCTCTCTTGAAAAAATAGTGCCCCCAAATAGTGGAGAAGAGAGAGTACATGGAAAGAGTTCCATATACCAATGCAGTGGACAGTTTGATGTATGCTATGATTTGTTGCAAGCCGGACATAGCATATGCTGTAAGCTAGGTGAGCAGGTACATGGCTAATCCTGGGAAGGAACACTGGAAGGCATTGAAGTGGATTTTGAAATATTTGCAAGGGACTCAAAGACATGGACTGGTATTTGGTGGGCAGCTTGAAGGACAAGGATGGAACTCCATAGAATCATGTGAGGATTCAGGTCCTTTGGAAGGGTTTGTTGATGCAAGCTATGCAGATGATCTTGATACAAGGAGGTCTACAACAGGTTATCTCTTCTGCATGTATGGTGGACCGGTTTCTTGGAGATCAACCCTTCAACCTATTATTGCTTTGTCTGCAACAGAAGCTGAGTATATAGGAATTACTGAAGCTGCAAAAGAAGCACTATGGCTGAGAAGGCTAGTGTCTGAAATGGGGATGAAATAGTGTATGGTGGTCCTGCACAGTGATAGCCAGAGTGCCATATACTTGACACAAAACCCAGTCTATCATGCTAGGACCAAGCATATAGATGTGAGGTACCACAGAGTCAGAGAGCTGGTGGAGGAAGGAGAAGTGGCGCTGGTGAAGGTTCATACAACGGAGAACCAGGCGGATGCACTTACAAAGGCTTTACCAAGGGATAGCTTCTATTCTTGTATGTGGTTAATGGGTTTGAGGAGTCTGGCATATGTAGCCTTGAAGCACCAAGGTGGAGATTATTGAGTCTCAGGTGGTGCATTCATGGTTAGTCGGGTCAATGTACATGAGTTGATCTAGTCTATCATGGTTTTCCATGATGTGTCTAGGGCTAGGGTTGAGTCCGGTATAAGTCCTAAGTGTTTAGGCTCAGTTTTGGTCAGTCTGGGTCTTTGGGTCGGCTCTTCTGTTGTAAGAGTCGACTCTGTTGGTTGGCGCATCTCAAAATAGGTGATTGTTGTCTGGAAGAGTCGGCTCAGATGAATTAGAGTCGACTCGGATGCACAATCAAAAAATCTGCAGTCTGGACGGGTCGGCTCAGATGGATTCGGGTCAGCTCGGATGCACAATCAGGAAACCTGTTGTCTGGACAGGTCGGCTCGGATGTATTAGAGTCGGCTCGGTTGGATTCGAGTCAGCTCGGATATATTAGAGTCAGCTCGGATGAATAGTTAGGAAATTTGTTCTGTACGAGTCGACTCGAATGATTCTGAGTTAGCTCGGATGACGGGTGAACTATTTTGAACGGTGCCAGCTGGGAGAGTTTTTTGGGATCTCGGGCATGTGTGACCGAGATATATATATTGTATTCTCGTAAGAGGATGTGTGTGTGGTGTAACGAACTTCTTGGAAGAGGAAATCCCTTTCTCCCGTGAAAACTCCTCTGTTCTTCTTCTTCTTTCCTCTTCTCCCGTTCTTGTTGTTCTTGATCTTCATAGACCTGAATCCTATCGTGATCTTCAATGAAGATTGCTGGCAAATGGTCATCCACAACCTGGTGATACGCTTCCGCGATTGCTTTGTTGATCAGGGCATTCATTCTTGATCGGGAACAAGGCTGTTCTAGAAGATTTGGTTCGTGAAATCTAGTTGGGTTTGGAATCGAATTCTCTATAGTCTATACCAATCAGAAGACTCTAGAAGCCCCTTCCAGCTGGTACCAGAATTCTGTTATAACAGATCCCACGACGTGGCCACGTCCTGGTGCTACCTGGCCACCACCCTGATTCTCCTAGGGGCAAATCGGATATTCCCAGCCTAGCCCCTAACAGAATCTGATAGTATTCCGCACCTATATAAGGTAAATGTGGAACTTCGAATGGTAAGGGCACTTCTCCTTCTCCACGAGCAATCTTCTTCTTGATTCCTCCATTCTGTTGCTCTGAGCCCCCGCTTACTTAGCCATCGGAGTGTCCCCCACCGGAATACCACCGGCTCGTAGGACTTCTTTGCAGGAACCAGGAGAGGAACGCTCCAACTAAACCGAGAAGAACCAGGTCTGGGAGAGGAGCGCTCCAGCTAAACCGAGAAGAACCCGGTCCGGGAGATTTGGTAGCAATAGATTGGTATGAGAGGAAAGGTCCCCCTCGAACCTCCGTTCTAGTTTCCTTTCTCTAAAAGGAGGAATCCGCTGCTAAGTGAAGCAATGGTGAAAGGAAGAGCCCAGAACGCCTCCATCAGGAGAGGCCATTCACCATCGAGATCAGAAGATCCTTCCAGGGAGAATGACGCCACTCAACCTACCATTACCCTGGGGCAACATCAGTTTTAAACCCTTCTGAACTGCATCGACACCCTTGCTGCCGCAGTATAGAACCTCCAGGATGCAACCAACGACAGGCAGCAGCCCCTTGCGGCGTCCCAAACCAATCACCTGCCTACTACCGAGGGAAGTCGACAGCAGGGAGCACCTCAATTCTGCTCCCACTTAGCACCAAAGCCCCGAAGGTCTCAAGAAGCTCACGGTGATGGAAAGAGAGCGAGGTCTGCCTCCCTCTCCTCCGCAGACTCGGTTCCTGATAGCGATCAGCGTCGCAGTGAGGACCCGAGGGACTACACCAGCAAGCTCCAGCATATGGAAGAGCATATCGCTGAGCTAGTTGATCAGCAAAAAGTCAATGGGGCGTAGGTGTACGACTCCCACCCACCTTTCTCTGCCAGAATCATGGGGGAGGCTATCCCCCACCACTTCAAGATTCCTCAGGTGGATGCCTACGATGGCACCACCGACCCACTGGATCATCTAGGCACTTACAAGGCCCACATTATGGTACAGGGCACCTCCGACGCCCTCCATTGTATTGCCTTCCCTGCGATGCTCAAGAAGGTAGCTCGGATGTGGTCTCTGCCATTCGACCAGGTACGATTCACTTCTTTCCCTAGCTGGAAAAGTTTTTTCTGTCCCATTTCAGGACTTGCAGCCGAGTGCCGAGGAACACGAATTGCCTATTTCTCATGCAGCAAAAGGAAGGAAAAACCCTCCAGGACTACATGGCCCAATTCAATTCAACGGCCATGGAGGTCCCGGACCTTAATGAAGACGTAGCCATGTCGGCCTTCAAGAAGAGACTGCCATCATCCAGGCTCACTTTCTTCCTGGACAAAGAATCTTGACAAGCTACTTTGAACTGCTGGCCCGGGCACAAAAATATGCCCTAGCAGAAGAACAAGCGGCAAGTTGACGCCAGGCTAAAGGAAGGCCAAGTCCCAAGAAGCGGAGCAACAAGGTTCCCGAAGTCCGACCTCCCAGCGGTGGCATCAACTCGGCCCGACGCCGCAGCCCTAAGCCGAAGGACTTCCCTAGGAAGTTCGAGACTTATGCCCCTCTCTCCCTCCCAAGGGAGAAAATTCTCATGGAGATAGAGAATAAGACATTCTTACAAAGGCCTCATCTGATGAGGAGTCCCTCTGCATCAAGGAACAGGGATAAGTACTGTCGGTTCCACCGTGACCATGGGCATAGTACTGAAGACTGTCTCCAGCTGAAGGATGCAATTGAAGATCTGATCAGGCGGGGGTACCTGCACAAATACATCCGACCTCAGAGGAATCGGGCCGAAACCTTTACTACCAGGGACCCCCGAAAGAAATAGAGCTGCCCAACCAGCGCCCCACTGATGGAAACGTGGGTATGCTACACCGATGGTCCAACTAGAGGAATGAAGAAGACCGAGACATTGTCAAGAGGCCTCGGAATTACAATGTAATTAGTTTCTCCGACGAAGACCTCTTAGAGGCCCAGATTCCTGGGAATGACCCTGTGGTTGTGTCGGCAGTGATTGCCAACTATGATGTAAGAAAGATCCTCATAGATAATGGAAGCACCATGGAGATTTTATTGTATGATGCTTTTGTCAGGATGAATTTGTTTAGAGCTAGATGCAGGAATCTCCAATGCCGTTGATAGGGTTCAGAGTGAACTCCATCGATGTGGAAGGATAAATAACTCTACCCGTTACAATCGAGTCAGAGCCTTTTCAAAAGACTCTCCCAATCAATTTTGTGGTCGTACATACGATCTCAACCTACAACGCCATCTTGGGACGGCCAGCACTTAATAAATTTCGGGCCATCGTGTCTACTTACCACATGCTGGCAAAATTTTTGACCCGAAATGGAGTCGGGGTAATGAGGGGAGACCGTAGGATGGCCAGGTAGTGTCTGACCATCCAGGATAGGTAATCAGAAGACCGTTCCACCTTGGAACAGCTTGATCCCAGAGCTGAAGCCGACCGTTATGGACAACCGGTCGATAAGATCCTGTTCGTGCCCCTTCGGGAAGACGATCCCACTAAAGTCTTGCAGAGTGGAAGCACACTCAGTGAAGAGGTCAAGTCAGAGCTAGTCAGCTTTTTATAGGATAATGCCGATGTCTTCGCCTAGTCGGTGTTGGACATGCCAAGTATCCCGTCGGAGGTCATAACCCACCAGCTCAAGGTGGACCCTGCTTACAAGCCCGTTAGGCAGAAGAAGAGGAGCTTCGCCTCCAAAAGATAGAGAGCGATTGATGAAGAAGTCAAGAAGCTCTCCGATGCTGGCTTCATTAGAGATGCCCATTATCCTGACTGGCTAGCAAATGTTGTAATGGTAAGGAAAGTTAATGAAAAATGGAGGATATGTGTGGACTACACCGACCTCAACAAAGCTTATCAGACTGATAGCTTTTCCTTACCAAAAATTGATCAACTGGTGGACACCACTGCCGGTCACCAACTCCTGAGCTTTATGGATGCCTTCTCTGGGTGCAACCAAATTAGAATGCACCCAAACAATGAGGAGAAGATAGCCTTTATCACTGATAAAGGACTGTACAGCTACAAAATGATGCCCTTCGGTCTGAAGAATGCCGGAGCCACCTTTCAAATACTGATTAACCGAATTTTCGAAGGGCAACTTGGAAGTAACATGGAGGCATATATTGACGACATGATAGTCAAGAGCCTTCAAAGAGCCAACCACATCAAGGATCTGCAAGAGTCCTTTGATGCCTTGAGGCGTCATCAGATGAAGCTGAACCCCGCCAAGTGCACTTTTGGGGTGACCTCCAGAAAATTTCTTGGCTTGTTGGTTATGTAGAGAGGAATCGAGGTTAACCCTGATAAGGTCAAGGCCGTCATCGACATGGAGCATCCGACCAATAAGAAGCAAGTATAGGAACTTACAGGTCGAATAGCCTCTCTCAACCGCTTCATCTCCAAGTCGGCTGAGAAGTGTCTTCCTTTTTTCAAAACCCTATGGCAGTCGGATCGCTTCTAGTAGTCCGACAAGTGTCGGTCGACCTTTGAAGCATTGAAAGAGTACTTGAAGACCCCTCCCTTACTTGCTAAGCGTGTGAAGGGAGAACCCCTATACTTGTATCTGTCGGTGTCAGACGAGACAATGAGCTTCGTCCTTAACCGAAATGGGGAGAACGACCAACAAAGGCCTATCTACTATATCAGCAAAGTTCTCCATGACACCAAAACAAGATTACCCCAAGATGCAGAAGCTTGTTTATTCTCTGATCATAGCAGCCAAGCGGTTGCACCCATACTTTCAAGTGCATCCGATCGTTGTCCTGACTGATAACCTCTCAGGGCAATCCTTAGAAGTCCCGACATCTCTGGTCGGCTTGCCAAGTGGGCCGTCAAGCTGGATGAATTTGACATTTCTTTTCAATCCCGGTCGATTATGAAGGCTCAGGTAATCACCAATTTCATAGTGGAGTGTACCTGGAAACAGGGCGCACCTCCTCAACCGATCGACGCACCTGAGGAAGACACTGCTGAAGAAGCTGAGCCCACCTGGATACTTCATGTGGATGGAGCATCCAACCTGGCTGGGTGCAGAGAAGGTTTGTCCTGGTCGACCTCGATGGACAGAGCCTGGAGTATGCCTTGCATTTTGCATTTCAGGTATCTAATAACCAAGCAGAATATGAAGCCCTCCTTGCAGGACTGAGAATAGCCAGCAAGCTGGGCATCGATCGGATTAGGGCTTTCTTCGACTCCCAATTGGTGGTGAACCAAGTGAAGGGTGAATTCGAGATGAGAGACCCGACCCTAGCCAAATACTTGGGCAAGGTACAAAGTCTCATGACCCGACTTAAATTCTTCGAGATTTTTCATATACCTCGAATGCAAAACTCTCGGGCGAATGCCTTGTCATGGCTAGCTACTGCCATCACCAATTTGATCGATCGAACCTTTGTGGAATACCTGCAATGCCCAACCATTGCTAAGGAGACGGTCGGAATCCATCAAGTGGATCGGGAAGCCTCTTGGATGGACCCCATCCTAGCATTCCTCATCGAAGGAACCCTACCGAAGGATAAGATTGAAGCCAAGCGTGCATGCTGAACTGCCTCGAAGTATGTCATCCTCGATGGAATTTGTACAAATGATCGTTCATGCAACCAATACTCAAGTGCCTGGGGTCGTCGGATGCCGACTACGCACTCAGAAAGGTACACGAAGGCATATATGGTGATCACCTGGGAGGGAGATCCTTGGCCTACAAAATCATTCAACATGGTTATTATTGGCCAACCATCCAGAAGGATGTGTCGGACTTTGTCAGAAAGTGCGATGCATGCCAAAGGTATTCCAATTTTCAGAAATGACCGGCCAGTCAGCTAATCCCACTGACCACCCCCTGGCCGTTCGCATAGTGGGGAATGGACATCCTTGGACCGTTCCCGCCAGCTTTCGGACAACGAAAGTTCTTGATTGTGGCCATCGATTACTTCACCAAATATATGGAAGCCGAGCCGCTGGCGCAAATCACATAAACCAAAGTAAAAAACTTTATCCAGAATTACATTATCTTTCGGTTCAACATTCCACAGGCCATCATCACTGACAACGGAAGACAGTTTGACAACCCGAAATTTTGGGAGTTCTGCCAGCAATATCATATTTTTCATCGGCTAACTTCAGTCGGCCATCCCCAATCCAATGAAGAAGCCAAAATTACCAATCGAACGATCCTGCACGGGTTGAAGACATGACTGAATGATGCCAAAGGACTATTGGCAGAAGAACTCCATTCGATGCTCTAGGCCTATCGGACCACCTCCCGGACGGCAACTAGAGAAACTCCATTCAATCTGACCTATGGGAGCGAGGCAGTCATACCTATGGAAATCTCCATGCAGTCCTTTCGGATTGACCATTTTGCCGAACCATCCAACTCTGAGCAAAGAAGGACTGATCTAAACCTGCTTGAGGAAACTAAACTCCAAGCCGATCTGAAGATGGCGACATATCGCCGAAGGATGGCTAAGTATTACAATAGCCAAGTGAAGGCACGAAGCTTCAAGGTCAGAGACTTGGTTCTACGGAGGACTGAAATATCCAAGTCGACCGAACAAGAAAAACTCTCCCCCAACTGCGAAGGCCCCTATAGGATAATTGAAGTAATCCGAGCCTGAACCTATTGACTCGAATATATGGATGGACGTCAACTAGCGCATCCTTAGAATGTAGGCAACCTTCGCAAGTATTATCAATTAAGGCAACAGTTCATTCCACTCCAAAAATCCAACCCCGATCGGCAAAGGCTCTAAGGCAACCCAATCCAAAAGTCCGACTCTGGTCGGTAGAGGCTCTAAGGTAGTCAAATCCGAAAGTCCGACTCTGGTCAACAGAGGCTCTAGGACAGCCCAATCTAAAAGTCCGACTTCGGTCGATAAAGGCTCTAAGACAGCCCAATCCGAAAGTCCGACTCCGGTCGACAGAGGCTCTAGGGCATCCCAATCCAAAAGTCCGACTCTGATCGGCAAAGGCTCTAAGGCAGCTCAATCCAAAAGTCCGACTCCGGTCGACAAAGGCTTTAAGGTAATCCAATCTGAAAGTCCGACCCCGGTCGGCAAAGGCTTTAGGGTAGCCCAATCCGAAAGTCCGACCCCAATCGGCAAAGGCTTTAGGACAGCCCAATCCGAAAGTCCGATTCTGGTCGGCAAAGGCTTTAGGGCAGTCCAATCTAAAAGTCTGACCTCGGTCGATAAAGGCTCTAAGGCAGTCCAATCCGAAAGTCCAACTCCGGTCGGCAGAGATTCTAGGGCAGCCCAATCCAAAAGTCCGACTCCAGTCGGCAAAGGCTCTAGGGCAGTCCAATCCGAAAGTTCGATTCCGATCGACAAAAGCTCTAAGGCAGCCCAATCCAAAAGTCCAACTCTGATCGACAAAGGCTCTAAGGTAGCCCAATATGAAAGTCTGACTTCGGTCGATAGAGGCTCTAAGGCAGTCTAATCCGGAAGTTCGATCCCGGTCGACAAAGGCTCTAGGGCAACCCAATCCGAAAGTTCGATTTCACTCGACAAAGGCTCTAGGATAGCCTAATCCGAAAGTCTGATTCCGGTTGGTAAAGGTTCTAGGACAGCCCAATCCGAAAGTCCAACTCCGGTCGATAGAGGCTCTAAGGCAGCCCACTCCGAAAATCTGACTCCGGTCGACAAAGGCTCCATGGTAGCCTGTTCAAAAATCTGACCTCGCTCAGGAAATTCTACTTGGAATCCTTAAGTATTTGAGGAACTACCCTATAAGCAGTCAGCTTGAAGGTTCAAACCAAACTGATCCTTCTATACTTAGAAATATTTCTAAGAACTTGGGTTCGGACTGAGCAACTGTTCAATACTTAGAAACATTTCTAAGAATTTGAATTCAGATTGAGCCAACTATCCAACACCTAGAAATATTTTCAAGAAAAAAGAAGAGTTCGGACCAATCCGACCACCTCATATTCAGAAGAAAGAACACTAAAGACATCAAAAGAAGAAATATTTTTTATTTCTCAGCAAATGTTTTTACAAAGAGCAGGGCAGACTTTTACAAGTGACCTAAGTCTAGCCCTATGAGTACATGGGAGGAACTCCGGCTTCGGCCTTCTGCGCCGCACCCAAAGTTTTGATCGGGGCATCTGTCGGTACCGCATTGGCAACAGCTTGGACATCAGCTCCGGTATCCGATGGCTCCCCTGTCCCTCCTGTCTCGGCCACAATCTGGGTGTTGGCCCTGGCATCGTTTGGGCCCGTTCCTTCTTCCGCCCCTTTTTCTATTGGCTTCGGCAACTGCAAGGCAGACATATCCAGCTTTGGAAAGGCATCGGCCACCTTCTTCAGGCAGTCCTCGTAGCCATAGTCGAAGCTGGCCACCCCAGCCTCCTCCATCTCATCCTCGAAGGCGACGGAAGCCTTGTACTCTATTATGGCATTACCGATTGTTGCCCAAAAATGGAGTCCAAGAGGGGGGATAAATTGGGTCTTTTAAAAAATTAAAACAATAATATGAAGGTCTAGTGGTGCTTGTGAATAATAATAAATTCAATACAAGAGATTGAATGCAGCGAAAAATAATAAGTGAGTAGCAATAACCAAAGAGCAAGAGAGAAAGAGGGCAATCACACACAAACACAAGGTTTATAGTGGTTCGGTGCAAACCTAGCACCTACATCCACTTCCCAAGCCATCCTTGGAAATTTTACTATAATCCAAACAAGATTATAGCTGACTTGTTTTTCACAAGGCTCACAAGTCAAAACCTAAGTTGGTTTTGTCACCTAGGCTTACCAATAAACTTTAACACTTGTTTTTTCTTCGGGCTCACAAGTTAACCCTAGTTGGTTTTATTCCTTTGGCTCACCAACAAACTATATCAACCTTCTTTCAAGACATCCTTGAAAGCAAGGTCAAATCACAAGATAAAAATAGATATATAATTTTAAAACTAAAACACACTCTCTTCAAGAGTAGAATAGAATCTTTGAAGCTCAAGTTGATGCTTTGTCTTGACTCTTCCTTGGAATATCCTTCAAAATGCCTCTTTTGGAATGATGTAAGAATGAGCTTGTAGGCTTTTTCAGGGAATCAAACTATAAAAGGCTTTTGATGTGAAGTACTTGAGAGAATATGGGCTTTTTGGCTTTTGAATGGACTTCAATATACTTTAATGCCTTTAGAATGAGGTTGGTGGAGGTTAAATACATCAAGAAACTTCCAAAAAATGGTTTGTGACTGTTGGAGCCTCGGATCTAGCCATTGGGATCTTGAAAAGCAAGTTCTGCAAGTCAGAAAAATAGATCCGTTAGAGCTGTCAGGCTTCAGGTGTCGACACTTGGCTGTCAGGTGTCGACACTTGGCTCTCAGCTATCGACACTTGATCTCTAGGTGTCGACACTTGAACTTTCAAATATCGATACTTGAACTTTTAAGTGTCGACACTTGATGCACGTGTCGATACTTGACACAAAAATCCTCAAATGATAAAGTTTTGTATTTTCAAAATTCTCGGGCCTTGAGTCGACACTTGGAAACCTAAGTGTAGACACTTGGTGTCGACACTTGAGTTCTGGGTGTCGATACTTGGCGTGCCAAGGATTTTTGTTCGTGCCAAATGCTGAAGTGTCGACACTTGGCTTCTCAAGTGTCGACACTTGAGACTGAAAAGCTCAGATTCAAGTATAAATTACCTCAAAAACATAAATATAAATTTTGAAACTTAAATGAATCGTAAACACATAATAATTAAACATGTAGATGCCCTTTTTTCATGAAGAGGATGTCCAGATTTGCGAAAAATGCTCCGTGCCATGATACATAAGTTTTTGAAATTTTGAGGTGCTTTCTTCCTGAAAACTCATAACTTGAAATACACATTAGTATACAATATGCACTCAATATTTTGTTATTCATCAAAATCACTAGGTGGAGCCAACAATCTTCCCCTTTTTGATGATGACAAACAAAACCTTGAGTAAAATAGCATTACGTTTCAAATTTCAACTGTTATAATTCATGAATATGAATGTAAGTCCATATGAGGCATGATCTTCATAGTTAGGAAGAATCAATCTCCCCCTCAATTAGATATTTCTAATTAGAACAAATAATATGTTATTTCAGGATAAATTAGATCAGATTTGAAGGTTCTCACACACAAGGTGGAACCACAACAATTTATGCATCTATATAATCAATACTATTACTCTCCCTTTTTGTCAATCATTAGAAAGGGGAATAACCTCCCCCTCACAATGAGCATGGAGACAAAAAGATGGTAGAGTACCAAATATGACAGGTATCAGAGCCAAAAAAATCTAAAGAGAGAATCAGAGCTGAAGAAGGTAAATTTAACCAATCAAACACAAATAATAAGCACTAAACTGAAATATATAACAGATAAGAGAAGTTTTCAGTACAAAAATTTGCTGAGACATCAGCAAGAAATGAAACATATAGAAAGCATCAGAGTCATACAATAATCATAAACATACAAATATGAATTATAAAAGACATACAACAGACATCTATGAGGCTAATCCTCATCAGATGGAATCTCAAGACTAAAAGGAGCACTGATCCTAGATCTAGAGGCTAGGCCCTAGGAGGTACTAAAGCTCGACAACTCCTATGCGGCCAAGAAGGACCAAAAGTAGGTACAACCCTAGATGATCTGGTGGAAGGGGGGAGAGAAGATCAGCTGGTGTAACAAAGTCCGGTGTGGAATCAACCAAGTTAGTAGGAGCAGCTGGGGTAGTGGGAGGATCGCGACTGACCACCTCAAAACCATTTGCACTGCCATCACTGTCACTACCACTGCCCATGATCTCTATAGCTCTGTCCTCATCCATATCTGCCTGATCACCACCATCAACTGTATCAGCATGGTTGCTCTGGTGATCATCACCATCATCATCATCATCAAAGAAGAAGATACAACTGCAGGGGCTGCTGGAGATATAAGGATCTCAATAAATCCTCAATACGAGTGAAGCCCTCCTCCATAGTCCTACGGATCTCAGCATGCTCCGAGGTAGTATGTGCTCGAAGAGTCTCAACCTCGCTGCGTAGCTGAGTCAACTCACCCCTGATCTTAGTAACTGCTCTCTGGCATGCTCCTCAAAGGGTAATCTAGTAGTAGGTGTGGAGGCTGAAGTACCAGGAGTCGAATGCTCTGCCTGTGTCGATGGAATATCAATGGGAGGAAAACCTGCTGGCTCAGATGGACCTGCTCCTGCCTCTCGAAGCTCGTCCTCCTCATCTGGCTCCTGGCCAGACTCTCTGCGCACCCCCATCGACCTTGACTAGTCTATACCCCATGGTGCAAAGACCTCTCATCATAGACATCTGTGTGTAGTATCTCCTTGGGATCTCCCCTCCAGTGATACTCCACATGCTCTAAATAACCTGGTCAGTGCCATGCCGTAGGGTAAACAATGACGAGCTGAGTCGCGGCATCGTGCATCTATACTAACATCAAGATGGAAGGTCGATCTGCCTCCTCTCTGTCAGACTCGTCATCACCATCAGCTCTCTCTCAGTGATGAAGTCGAACTTCCCAGTCTTCGCAGAAGTATAATATGCCGTGATGTGGTGCAACAGGCACATCTCCAGAGATAACTGGTTCTCGGTGACTATAGATACACCACGAACATCCTCTCGCTCGAGGATACACCTAAATGCAGCCTCCCTGTCATCCACCGTAAAAACACTGACTCCCCAATGGGGATCTCCCAAACTCTGCTCATAGCTCTGCAGAAGGTGAAATCTGAACACCTCTCACGGTCGTAGTCCATAGAAGTCGTCGACAGTCCATCGCACCGTAGAACTCCCTCACTAGATGAGGGTAGTACCTCTCCTGCATAGTACAAAAGGGTACTAAACCTGCATCAGTGAGCACCTGTCGCAAGAGAAAGTGGTGCCTATCAAACACTCTAGGTCGACTCTCTCTCCCAGAGGCTACTAACTTCCCTGCCATCCTCTCTGCAGGGGGAAACTCGGTGTGGCAGAACTACTAGCCTGTGCAGAATCAAATCTGGCCTTCGATCTTCTCTCTCACCCCACGACTAGATCTCTCCTAACTGCAAGTCTCTTCCTGGGACCCATTACAGCAAGCTGACCAAGAGAGTTTTAAAGAAGATAAGCTAAGGGGGATTCACTCAGACTAGGAGCAAGGGACTGGTTAAAATCATTTTATAAGATAGTTTGAAACAAACTTAGAGTTATAAAATACCAAGATAATTTTGAAAAACCATAAACATTTTGAAGTGAGGATTTTATAAGCTAGATAAAGTTTTTGGCTGGAAATTTTATAAAGAGTTATTTTTGTAATACCAAAATACCAAAGTACCTGGGTTTTGGGCTTAGGACATTTAGGGTTCTACCAAAAAAAATAATGTGGCAAAAGCATTATGATAAATTATGGTAAATCACTGAAATATATATTAAATACTAGTTTTTAGGTGAATACTCAAATTTTTGGCTAAAAACCAATCAAACAGTGATTTAACCCAAATTTGGATGAAATGTGTGTGGAGAACGACCTAATCGTGAGAAAACCATGAAAAATACCGTGTAAATCACTATACCTTCAAACGGAGTTTTGGAAAACCACTAAAACTCGAGAAAATCCGGTCGTAATCCAAATAAAATCGGCAAATCCTAATTTAGGTCAAACGATTTTTAACGGTGAGGAAAAGAAAATTTGAAATAAAGTGGAATAAAGAAAAATTGGAAGAGGGAATACCTGATTTGTGTGGGGTTAAACGGGAAGAAGAGAGATTTGGATAGAGGGGACCACTGTTGCTTGAAATCGACGGGAGAAATAAAAACAAAAACCCTCGGTCGTATCTTTTAAAACAGATTTTGTTTCGCAAGTGTCGACACTTAGTATTTGTCAAGTGTCGACACTTGGTCAGGTGTCGACACTTGACAATATCAGGTGTCGACATTGGCCAAGAAAAATTAAAAAAAATCAAAAAATTTTTTAAAAAATCTAAGAAAATATTTAACAACTTTGGGACTCAAAGCAAGTGATTTTTTGAGTGAAATGTCTTAGGTATTATAAAACTATGAGAGTTCTAGGAGAATGGATCAATGACACCTAACTCTCTTCTAATCAGACAGAACCTATCCTCACTCAAGGTTTGGTATACACATCTGCTAACTGATCATCAGTACATCAAAATCAAGAATAACATTAGAGTTTTGTACATGATCTCTTATGAAATGATGTCTTATTTCAATGTGTTTACTTCTTGAATGTTGCACAGGATTCTTAGTTAGATTGATTGCACTAGTATTGTCACATCTTATGGGTGTCTTAGTTAGTTTAATGCCAAAATCTTCGAGTTGTTGTTTGATCCAAATAATTGAGCACAACAGCTTCCAGCTGCTATATATTCGGCTTCCGTCTTTGATAAAGCAACTGAATTCTGTTTCTTGCTACTCCAAGAGATCAAATTTACTCCAAGAACTGACAAGTTCAACTAGTACTTTTACGATCAAGTTTACACCCAGCAAAGTCAGCATCAGAATAAGCAATCAATTCAAATGAAGAATCTCTAGAGTACCATAAACCAATTTCAATTGAGCCAGATAGTATCTAAGTATGTTTAACAGCCAAAAGATGAGACTCTTTAGGATTAGACTGATATCTAGCACACATATAGATGCTAAACATGATATCTGGCCTACTGGCAGTAAGATATAACAATGAACCGATCATGCCACGATATAATTTTTGGTCAATAGATTACCTGATTCATCCTTGTCAAGTCTACAAGTAGAGCTCATAGGGGTACCTAAAGGCTTAGTGTTCTCCATCCCAAACTTCTTGAGTATTTCTTTTATGTACTTTGCTTGGTTGATGAAGATCCCCTCTTTGGTTTGCTTTATTTGGAGTCCGAGAAAGAAATTTAGTTCTCCCATCATGCTCATCTCGAGTTCATCCTGCATTAACTTTGTAAAATCTTGACAAAGAGATTCATTAGTAGCACCAAATATTATATCATCTACATAGATTTGTACTACTAAGAGATCATCAATCTTTTCTTTAAAAACAAAGTTTTGTCTACATTACCTCTAGCAAAATCATTTTTAAGCAAGAAAGAGCTTAACGATCATACCAAGCTCTAGGAGCTTGTTTCAATCCATACAAAGCTTTATGAAGTTTGTAAACATGATTTGAAAATTCAGAATTTTCAAAACCAGAGGTTGTTCAACGTAAACCTCCTCTTCAATTAGACCATTTAAAAATGTACTTTTAACATCCATTTGAAATAATTTAAAATTCATAAAGCAAGCAAAAGCCAACAATAGCCTAATTGCCTCAAGTCTAGCCACAGGAGCAAAGGTTTCATCAAAATCTATCCATTCCTCCTGATTGTATCCTTTGGCAACTAGTATAGCCTTATTTCTAGTAACTACACCATTTTCATCAAGTTTATTTCGAAAAACCCACTTTGTACCAATAATTGAAGTGTTTGAGGCCTATTTACTAATATCCAAACATTGTTCCTTTTGAATTGGTTAAGTTCATCTTGCATAGCATTTATCCAATTACTATCACATTCAGCTTCCTCAATAGTTTTAGGTTCAATTTGAGAAACAAAAGCTAAGTAATCACAGATATTTCTAAGGGATGATCGAGTACTTACACCTTTAGATGGATCACCGATAATTAGTTCTTTTGGGTGTCCATGAGCATACCTCCATTATTTTGGTAATGGATCAACTGTTGATATGTTTTCATCACCTTGTACTTGATCTCCTTCAGTGTTTTGATCATCGTTCTGTTCCTTGGTAAGCCCTTCATTGTTGTTTACACTTTCAGTTTTCTTGCTACCTGTTTCATCAGAGAGTACATCTTCTTTTCTTGAAGATTTTTGGTTAGATTCATCAAATACCACATGTATGGATTCTTCAACAATAAGTGTTCTTCTGTTGAAGACCTTGTATGCCTTACTAGATATGGAGTAGCCTAGAAAGACTCCCTCATCTGATTTGGCATCAAATTTACTTAAATTATCCTTACCATTGTTTAAGATGAAACAACGGCATCCAAAGATACGAAAATAATGAATTGAGGGTTTTCGACCCTTCCAAAGCTCATAAGGTGTTTTCTTTAGAATCGGTCGAATTAAACTCGATTTAAACATAGCATGCAGTATTTATGGCTTCCACCCAAAAATATCTAGGTAAGTCATTTTCACAAAGCATGGTGCGTGCCATTTCTTCAAAAGTTCTATTTTTTCTTTCTACTATCCCATTTTGTTGAGGTGTCCTAGGTACAGAAAAATTGTGATGAATGCCATTTTCAATACAAAATTTATCAAAATCAGCATTTTCAAATTCGGTTTCATGATCACTTCTTAAAGATACGACTGAAACATCTTTTTCATTTGAAACTCGTTTATGAAATCTAATGAATTCAAAAAAAGTTTCATCTTTATGTGCTAAAAACATGACCCATGTAAATCGTGAGAAATCATCTACAATAACTAGACCTACTTCTTACCTCCCAAACTAGATGTTCTAGTTGGCCCAAAGAGGTCCATGTGAAGCAAATCCAATGGTCTAGATGTAGAGATTACTCCTTTTGGTTTGAAAGAGGATTTGGTTTGTTTTCCAAGTTGACATGCACTGCAAATATTGTCTTTTTCAAAATTGAGTTTAGGCAAATCCTTTATTAGGTTCTTTTTGCTAAGTTTTGAAATAAAATGCATGCTTGCATGTCCTAGTTTGCGATGCCAAAGTCAACTAGTTTCATCGATCTTGGCTTTCATTGCCACTAGGCATTGACCATTTTGAATAGGGAGATCATCAAGATCAACCATATAAATATTGCCATGCCTATGACCAATGAACTTGATGCCATTGTCATCTAAACTAGAAACAATGCACAAAGAAGATTCAAAAACAACTTTAAAATCCTTGTCGCAAAACTGGCTAATACTAAGCAAGTTATGTTTCAAACCATCAACATATAAGACATTATCAATATAAGAAGAAGGGGTGATATGGACTTTACCAATACCAATAATTTTACCCTTTCCATTATCACCAAAAGTTACATTGCCACCATTTTGATATTCGAGCGATGAGAACTGCTCCACATCTCCTGTCATATGCCTTGAGCAACCGCTATCAAGGTACCACATTCTTTTCTTATTGGTTGCAAGGCATACCTGCAATAAAGATCAAGTGGAGACTTTAGGTACCCAAGCCATCTTGGGTCCTTTTAGGTTACTGGCATTGGTTCCTTTTGGAACCCAAACTTTCTGAATGTTACTTAATCTTCTTTTGTTGCACATATAAGATTTATGCCCTTTAGTACCACATGTATAGTAAGTAATGGATGAAGATGCAGGCACAAAAAAATTTTTAAAAAGTTTTTGTTTCTTATGAGTTCTGAATCCTAAACCTGCTTTATCAAAAATTGCTCTTTGGTTGTTCAAAAGCAAATTCAATTTTTCAGAACTATAAGTAAATCTTTCTACAAAAGGTTTTAATTTTTCAATTTATTCTTTATATCTTTAATTTTCATCCAGAATTTCTTTGCTTTGTTTTGAAAAAATTTTATTTGAAAGTGAAGAACTTTTCTTTTTCAAGACTTCTTTTTCTTTTTCAAGTGCTACAATCTTATCATTTAATTTTCTATTTTGAAGAAGAAGGTATTCATTTTCACCTGAAAGCTTGTCATTTGTTTTGGCTAAATCCAAATTTTGCTTCTTTAAATCTTTATATTTTGATTTTAGTTTCTGAAATTCTATGACTAATTCATCAAAAACTTCATGAAGCTCATCAATATAAATTCATTTTTTGTTTCAGAACATACCTCATCATGATCAGCTATCAAACAGAAGTTTGCCATCTCCTGCTGTTCTTCCTCAGAACTGGAGTCCTCACTTTCACTCCAGGTTGCCATCATAGCTTTCTTTCTCAGCTTTTTTCTGCTTTTCTTGAGCAAGGAGCAGTCTACCTTAAAATGGCCGGGTTTCTTACATTCAAAACAAGTGGGCTGCTCTTTCTCCTTTTCTTTGTCCTTCTCTTTACTTGGCTCACCTTTCAGAGGTTTCTTCTTGAAGTTGAACCTTTTCTTCCTCATGAACCTTCTGAATTTTCTTGCCATTAGAGCCATCTCATCTTCTTCATCATCTTCTTCGGAGTCATCGCTTGATTCTTCTCTCGCAGTAGATTTGAAGGCGATTACTTTCTTCTTTTTGTCGACTTCCACATTCTTTTGTTTGAGGGAGAACTCATAGGTCATCAGTGAGCCCAATAGTTGTTCAAGTGGAAGAGTGTTGACATCATTGGCTTTTTCAATAGCTGTTACTTTTGCATCCCAAGAAGCCGGTAGAGACTTGAGAAGTTTGTTCACAAGTTCACCATTAGAAATAATTTTTTCTAGGCTTTTCATACCATTCACAATATTTGTGAACCTAGTATACATCTCACTAATAGACTCAGTATGTTCCATTTTAAACATTTCATACGTATGAATAAGCATGTTAACCTTGGTAGTTTTCACTTGGTGTGTACCCTCATGGATAACCTCAAGTGTATCCCAAATCTCCTTGGTGGAGAGACAATTAGATATTCTATTAAATTCACTTGGATCAAGAGAGCAAAATAATAGATTCATAGCCTTAGCATTGAGCTCGATTTGCTTAATATTTTCTCATCCCAATCATCTTCCATCTTTGGAGTGAGAATGCCATTAACCAACATTGTAGGCTGATGAGGACCTTTTACAATTGTCCTCCACAAATTATAATCAAGAGCTTGAATAAAGATGCGCATACATGTTTTCCAATATGTGTAATTTGTGCCATTGAAAAGTGGGGGACGATTTGAAGCTTGACCTTCAACTATATCTATTCCTATTGGGGCTGCCATGATCTTTTACTCAAGATCCTTGGACCTACAAGGGAGTACCGGTGCTCTGATACCACTTGTTGTCCAGAAATGTAGCCCAAGAGGGGGGTGAGTTGGATCTTTTAAAAAATTAAAACAATAATGTGAAGGTCTAGTGGTGCTTGTGAATAATAATAAATTCAATGCAAGAGATTGAATGCAGCGGAAAATAATAAGTGAGTAGCAATAACCAAAGAGCAAGAGAGAAATAGGGCAATCACACACAAACACAAGGTTTATAGTAGTTCGGTGCAAACCTAGCACCTACATCCACTCCCCAAGCCACCCTTGGGAATTTCACTATAATCCAAATAATATTACAGTTGAGTTATTTTTCACAAGGCTCACAAGTCAAAATCTAAGTTGGTTTTGTCACCTAGGCTTACCAACAAATCTTAACACTTGTTTTGTCTTCGGGCTCACAAGTTAATCCTAGTTGGTTTTATCCCTTTGGCTCACCAACAAACCACATCAACCTTCTTTCAAGACACCCTTGAAAGCAAGGTCAAATCACAAGATAAAAACAAATATACAATTTTAAAACTAAAACAACTCTCTTCAAGAGTAGAATGGAATCTTTGAAGCTCAAGTTGATGCTTTATCTTGACTCTTTCTTGGAATATCCTTCAAAATGCCTCTTTTGGAATGATGTAAGAATGAGCTTGTAGGCTTTTTCAGGGAATCAAACTATAAAAGGCTTTTGATATGAAGTACTTGAGAGAATATAGGCTTTTTGGCTTTTGAATGGACTTCAATACACTTCAATGCCTTTAGAATGAGGTTGGTGGATGTTAAATACACCAAGAAACTTCCAAAAAATGGTTTGTGACCGTTGGAGCCTCGGATCTAGCTGTTGGGAGCTTGAAAAGCAAGTTCTGTAAGTTAGAAAAATAGATCCGTTAGAGCTGTCAGGCTTCAAGTATCGACACTTGGCTGTCAAGTGTCGACACTTGGCTGTCAGGTGTCGACACTTGATCTCTAGGTATCGATACTTGAACTTTCAAGTGTCGACACTTGATGCACAGGTGTCGACACTTGACACAAAAATCTTCAAATGACAAAGTTCTGTATTTTCAAAATTCTCAGGCCTTGAGTCGATACTTGAAAACCTAAGTGTCGACACTTGGTGTCGACACTTGAGTTCTGGGTGTCGACACTTGGCATGCCAAGGATTTTTGTTCTACCAAATGCTGAAGTGTCGACACTTGGCTTCCCAGGTGTCGACACTTGAGACTGAAAAGCTCATATTCAAGTGTAAATTATCCCAAAAACATAAATATAAATTTTGAAACTTAAATGAATCGTAAACACATAATAAGTAAACATGTAGATGCCCTTTTTTTATGAAGAGGATGTCCAGATTTGCGAAAAATACTCCGTGCCACGATACATAAGTTTTTAAAATTTTGAGATGCTTTCTCCCTGAAAACTCATAACTTGAAATACACATTAGTATACAATATGCACTCAATGTTTTGTTATTCATCAAAATCACTGGGTGGAGCCAACACCGATCGTCTCTGCTGTCTGCTCCTTGGCCTCCTTCAGCAAGTCCATGTACTTCGCAGCCATAGATTGGTGGCTTCGTGAGTGCCTCTCATCTTCAGCTGACCGTTCCTCCTCTTCGGTCAGCTGACGGGCAAGAGAACTCACCTTCTTCTTCTTTTTCTTTAGTCTGGTCTCCCAATTGGCCAGCTAGCTCTGCAGGTGTTCTACCTGCCTCTTTAAAGAGTCGATTTCGGCCCGACTGGCCAATAGCTCTTCTTCCGTGACCTTTTGTGACGCCTCCATCATCGCTCTGGCCTCCTCTAATCCCTCGACCTTCTTGGCCGAGAGCTCCCTTGCGAAGCACATCTCACCGAGGCCCTCATCTATCAGCGTGATGTCGTGAAGAAGCTGCTAGCAAAGAAACACTGTCAGTCACATATAAGGCAAAAAGCACAGAAGTTAGAAAGCAGATGGCTTACCTTCAGCAAGTTGAGGTAAGAGCTCCCTGCCACCTCGTTCAGGCTCCGCCGACTCGAGTTCTCCTAGTCGGTCTCTGTGACCACCCCCTTGAGCAGGTCCTTGGCCTGATCAGGGTCGTGGAAGGCATCCCAGCATCGGAATGTCTCGTGGCTGACTCCGCTTGCCTCTGCTCCTTCAACCACTCTCTTCCCCTTGTCTGTGGGGAGAACTACTTCTATTGACTCAGCGGGCGGTGAGGCTGGGACCGTCACCCCATCGGTCAGCTCAAACAATCCCTGTGTCGGTTGGGCAGCTGACTACCCAACTAAAGGTGAAGGTCCCGAAGCCTTCACTGCCAGTCGCTTCGACAAAGGAACGTCGTCCTCGTCGGAGTCTACCGACACAACTGCTGCGGGCCACTCTTCCACTCGCTGCCTCTTCGGCTGCTCCGCGGTCAGCCTCGTGGGCTGGGCAGTCCTCCTCTTCGCCGCTCGCTCTGCCAACTTGGCCCTATCGGGCTTCATTTTATCTCCTGTTGCAGGAATAAGAACAAAGTCAGTACTGAAGAAGATAAAGACTGCAAAGTGCAAAGGGACCGACGACAGAGACTTCTATCTTACCTACGTGCCCGTGGCAGCTAACCCCAGCCATCTGAAGATTGTCCTCTCGGAGCAAGAAGTGTACCATGGTGGGGCCGACCCCCTCTATCTCATTAAAGTCGGCCCAGTTGGCCATAAGCATCGCCCTCCCATTGACAGCCTTCGACCTTGGCTTTCTCCACAGCACTTCGAAACCCCAGGGTCGGAGGCTATCTACATAGAAGAACCGGGACTTCCACCCGTGAATAACAAATGGAAGACCCCCTAAAATCCTTCGCCCAGGATGGGGATTGAACATCCACCATTCCCGGTTCCTGAAGTCCCTCTTCAGGAGGAAGAAAATGGCTAAGAGAGAAATCCTGGGTTCGTCCCCAGCTTTACAGCACAAGACCATAAAACAGCTGATCGCCCAAATGCTATTCGGGGTCAGCTGCGTAGGGGAGATCCTATAGAGGTTGAAGATCTTTACGAAGAAGTCGGGTAGGGGGAACCTAAGCCCTGCCTTAAATGGTCCTCGTACATCGAAAGGGTCCTTGGATTCAGTGGTCCGATCACCCTTCCTTCTCGATTTGGAACTGTGAGATGCAGGGTGGAGGGGATGTTGAATCTAATCCTAAGGGCTTCTACCCTCTCTTGAGTCATCTCTGACTGAATCTCACTGGGACTTGGTTCCCTGTCCCTATGAATAGAGCTACGACTATCGGAAGCCATTCTAATGGAGGTTAAAAAGCGGGGGAAGGACTAAGTTGAAAGTAGGTCTCTAAGAAGATGGGAGCGGGAGGCAGAAGGCGCACTCTCTCTCTTCAAGCACAGATGCAGCGGGAAACTCTCCCCGGGCTCTCAACGCTTCCATTTATAGCCCTGGAGGGACCGTTTCCTTCCATCCCTCGAGCACCACAATCCAGCCATTAAGCGGTGCGCCTCCCCATGTAGTGGAAGTCGATGCGACGCGGAGCACATTCAGGCCATGATCCGCGTGGTCGCCAGATCAGCAGCTGAGAGACCATCCCAAGCGCGGCACGACCGCCAAGATGTCGCCACGTCGCACTAGTCACATTCGAAGCCCGACGGTCGGGCGTGCCAGGTAGGCCGCTCATCATTGCACCCCATCATAAAAGTAATAATTATTTTTTTAAAAAATATCTAACCGAATAAAGTTTTTTTATTTTATAATTTTAAAATATACTTTGAAATAAAATATTAATGAACTTGTCGAACAACCAATAGATTACGGATTAAACTTTTATGATGGTTGAGTAAGTGAAAGATCAGGATTTTTCTTCTTTTATATTTTGATGAATAAGAATTAAACATTTTTCCAGTGAAATGGGAGCATGCAGGATAGTTACACCGGATTTATTTCCGTATCTCTTTTATATATTAAAAACAATAAATTGAATACAAAGAATTTAAAATTTTTAAATGAGATTGTGAGAGCCGTGCATGAGCCAGCCCGGCCCGGCCCGGCCGGGTTCGCGACCCATCTGCCCGGGAATCTCGGTCACCTCCGTGCGGTCACCTGCCCGGGAGCTCGTGATCGGGGGGGCCACAGACTAGCGGTATTTGCCGTACGATTAGAAATTCGCGGCCCTGATCTCCCCGCCACGGCTGCTGCCCATCGGCCCTTATTTATCCCCTCTCCTGCCCGTTTCCATCCAAGTTTTAACCCTCAGAAAATGTCGGGAATATAGTTTTGTTGGTAGTTTCGCTTTTTATTCTCCTCCTCTCCCCGTTCTATGTTTTTTCCTGCACCCTTTTCGTCTCACATCCACTCTCTTCCTCCACTCCTCTCGTCTCCTCTCCTCTCCTCTTGTGGCTTTGCGATCTCGGATCCGAAAGGAGAGAAGCATCTACAGTAAGATCTCTCTTCTCACTCGCTTCCCAGGGTTTAGGGTTCTGGATTTGGCCTCTGACCGCTCGTGGAATCTCTCGTACTGCTGGAAATCAGGATCTCGAGATTCTTCTCCTGTTTTTTTTTTTTCCTTCGGTCAGGGATTGAATTGGATTTGTTTGTTTTTTTTGGTGTTTTTGGATTGATTATGGCGAAATTGCAGGGCCCGCTGACGGGGATTTTGGATTAGCGTTGCTTTGTGATCCAGGAGGTGCGAGGACGTGGAGATTGGAGTACTTGGAGGCGGTGATTCTCGTGGTGCTGTAGAATTCGAGATTTTCTCGTAGACTGATCGGGGGTGTGGGGTGTGAGATTTAGGTGGAAAAACATACCACGAAGTACTTGGAGGTGGTGATTCTCGTGGTTCTGTAGAATTCGAGATTTTCTTGTAGACTGATCGGGGGTGTGGGGTGTGAGATTTAGGTGGAAAAACATACCTTTTTGAAGGGAATTTGTGGTGATCTCATGCTTTGTTGGGCTGTTTACTACCTCCTTGTTCGGAATGTGTGATCGCTGAGGGGTCCTCTGCTCATGCTGTGGAGGATCCCGTTGCAGGAAGAAGCTTAAATTAATGATTGGATTTTCTTTTTTTTTTATCCTTTTTTGTTGGTGGTGTGTTTTCGGTGGGACATACTCTCTTGCTTCCATGACTTCCATGAGCTTTGTTGGTGAAGGGAAATATTGGAGTGTAAGATCGTTAGTTAAGGGCTAGAGATGGAACTCTTGGTTGAGTGTTGGAAGTGACTGAAGAAAATTGTTAGCAATCTTTTTTGGGGTAGGTCTTTCAAAGGATTTAGACAAAATGTTTTCTTCAGGGATTGATTCTCCACAAGAGCCCAGTGGACTTGCAGGGACCGTGCTGGTTCCGACACGGTTTGTGTGGCCGTATGGTGGGAAAAGGGTCTCTGTAACTGGCTCTTTCACAGAGTATGTTAAGTTGTTTTGTTTTCTTTATCTTCATTTTCCTTTCATCCATGCTCTGTTCACTTCATATATGACAGTCTTGTTTGTTTCCTTTTACATATTTCAGTTATATCTTCATTCAAACGTTTATAAGTTGTCTTTCCTCTTATATTGTGTATCTTTGAATTGCACAAAGTGTAAGTTTATTTCATGTAAGAGCCATGTTTTAAATTATACATGCATTTTTTGAAATCATTTGAAAGTTTTATTCTGAGATAAATGTTATAACGTGAAATAACACTGAGCTAAAATTTAACTACCGTACATGTCCATGACAAACGGTTGATTAACACAATCGTCAATGCTCTGTCACTAATAAAAGTGCAATATATGAGAAGGTCAGTACTAAGCATCTGGTGCAAGTACCACCAACTACGACCAATATTTTGCATATGTTATTCACAAAATCTGCTTATTCCCAGAGTGTTTGACCAAGGCTTAATGTTGGTGATTAATAGCTGCATGAATTGAATCAGCAGGCAACTATTGGAATAAGCTGACAAGGAAATTTATGATTCGCTGATGTTGATAGTTCATCACTTTGTCAGGACACTAGATTGATGACTATGTGACCCCCTTTCTAGTTTGAGTAGCAATATTTGTGATTTACCCCTCTAGGAGTAAGTTTTCTTAAAGACTGTTAGATTCTTTCAGCTAAAAGAACCTCCTTACTCCATAGAATGTGGGTGGCCCTTGAAGCCTTTTATCTGGATTAAAATGTTTGAAAATGACTCAGGTATTTGCAATTTTACCCTCACTTTAGCTACCTATTTTAAGTTACATGGCCTCAAAAGATATATTGGTTATTCCATCTATGGTCTGGATAAATTGTTCACAGCATTTAATGCACTCCCTCTCCCTTTTTCCCTCTATCTCACTCCCCTATCCCCCCTTGCAAGCTGTGCGCCTGTCTCTATCGCAAGTTATTATGAGCTTTTGTTAGTTCTAGAGAAATAAGATTAAATATATCTGGACTATATACCCAAAAGAGAAAATAAAGCATCCAAAACTTTACATTTGTTTTTAAATCTCCCATCCCGATCACTCTCTTTGATCTCTCTTGTCCTTCTCCCTTCCCTCTCCATTGTGATGGACCCACTGATGCCTCTTCTTCTTGGTCACGGCCCACCCTATGCGAACCATGTCCAAGCCACCAACCCTCTCATTGACCTTGTTGCTGATAAAAACCGCATCATTGCCGGCAACATCCCTTGCTTCATTCCCTTTCCTTCCTTAGCTGCACTCTCCAACATCCCCATCACCACCAACAATGTTGCCATCTCCAACCTTGCACCATTGTTGCCTTCTCCAAACTCATCATCATTGTTGCCCTCTCCAACATTGGCACTGCCATCAACCATGCCATCGTCTTCAAACTTGCCACTTTCCTTGCACTCTCCAAACCATATTTACTTGAAATGGGTTTCCCACTTGCTTGGAGTTTTCTTGGAAATGGAATCGGAAAATGGATTCGGTTATTGATGATATATAATACTCCAAAGCATGTATCAAGTGTCCAAGGAAACTTTGTGAGAATAAAGAGGGGGGAAAAATCACTGGAACAAGGACTTCAACTTGATAAAGAGTTCAAATAATCTCTTTGGTGGATTTGATAAAATCATTCCCTTACAATGGCATGTTATATCCTTTTTGTCTCTTATAAAAGGATGAAAATAGCAAATATAAATGAAAAAAAAGAGTGGGGTTCTATATATTAATTTCATGATTCTTTTAGTCGCCCCATGTTTGAGAAACTATTGCGAAACTAATGGAATCTAGAATGTGATTCCTTGTAGTGATTTTCATGAAATTTTTATATTTTTTGCATATAAACATATTATATCATATAAATTTAATATTTTTTTTTTATAATTACATTTCTTGCTTCCCAAATTAGGAAATTTTCGTAGCCATTGTTTCCCATTTTGCACTTAGTTAATTTTTTTCGCATCAGTTTCCCCTCATGGCAGCTGTGTTTCAAACTCCCCTATGTTGTCCCCTTGCCAATTTCCAACATCAACACCATAGCTACCTTCTCCAATCTCGCTGTTGTCACGACCATGCATGTGTCTCCAACTTTGCTGTCATCACCACACTCTTCAAACTAGCTACCGCCATAATCACCCTCTCCAAACTTGCCATCATTGCTTTTGTCTTAGAAAGGGAGGGAGGGGCCAATATGAGAGAGAGAGTTAGAGAGAGAGAGAGAGAAAGAGAAGGATATGGTTTTCAATTCCAGACCATGTTGATTTGTATTGGGTGTACTGATTCCTATTGGTAGGGAATCGATGCGTGGTATGCCCCTTTGACCAAGTATTGATACCAAGAACCAGACCATACCAGTATTGTACCAGCTGGCTATTGGTATGGTTACTGAAATCAGCATCAAAAACCTTGTATAATAGTGAAGTAAACCTTTAGCTCTAAAAGTATAAAGATATTTACATGCTCTAGCATTATCGTATCTTTTAAAGGAGATACTCTCATGTTCAAAGAAGTATGTAAGGCTCCAATTAGCTAGATTATTGCAACTTATTAAGATAAAAAAATAAAAGGGCGGCCTAGTGCATGAGGCTCCCACCATTGTAAGGTCTTTGGAAGGGTTAGATGTATGTAGCCTTAACTTTGTGTGTGGGGAGGTTGTTTTTGTGTTTCGAACCTGTGACCCTTCATGTCACAATGGAGCAACTTTGCCATTGCTCCAAGGCTTACCCTTTTATTAGGAGGAGAAAAAAAGAAGAGAGATAAATTGAGAGAGAGCTGCATTGGGTTTACCTCTTTTCTTAGGGTTAGCTAGTACTGCATATGCTGCATGGCACCTGGTGTATATATTATTCTCACATTAGACAAACTAATCAACATTGGTAAGTGCTTTTAATGTAAAAATGTAATTTCATAGTCTTGGGGAGCAACTTACGGGCCTCAATGTCTTTTAACTGCTTCTTGTGAGACTAGATATCATCATAGGATAGGCCAAGGAGCTTCGCTTTTCTTTTCTCCATCTCTTGGATATATGCCATCTTCTCTAGCTCCATCATGCACAAGATCATGAAACCCCCTACACGCACAGCCAAGTAAATGTCAAAATGGAAGTAAAGCCTTATATCTCTAACAGTGTGAAGGTGTGGCAAAGGTTTTGACAACCCAAAGATGGAGAGTCTTAATCCTTTTTCCCCCCAAACAATGGTCTCTTCATCATCGTCTTCCACCAATGCTCTCACCACTCCATTTTCCCTCCAACCTCCTCCATAACTATTCCTAATGTCACTAGCCTTTGTAAAACAACCAAACTCCTCAAAATCATTCATTAGCTTTCCTTATAATGGAAACAACAATTGCTACTTATCTAGAGCAGGAAACATCTAAATGTAAAACAATAATTGCAAAAGTGGGTGTTGCCAATGGTTAAAATGAAAAATGATGAAGAATAATAAAAATAAATAAAATCATCTCATTATTTAGTAAATCCTATATTTGTTAAGTTTTTTTTTTAATTAGAATGAAGGTTTGAAATTTTTTTTAAAAAAAATTAGGTAAAAATGAATATATGAAATAGCAGTTTTTCTTAAATGACCAAATATACTGCCTTCATCTTCCAGGCCATTATCTACCCAAAACAATGTTGTGTTCTTGCAAATAAGTTTTAATAAAAATATAAAAAATATATTTAGCAATAATATATGTCTAAAATAATAACTGTTGTGAGGCTATATTGGCATTACAACAGCTTTAAAGGCTTCCAATTATGATACTCATATAAATAGTAGACTCTTAAATGGTGATTGTTATATAGCTGTCATCTGTCTATGCCAACAAATATGTAATGGGAGCAATGGCCATCATTTGTCATTTTCACTATACATCTATATGAAGTAATTATCTTAAGTTTCAATCTTCTTTGCCAGAATAAATATGTTTATTTGATAAAAAATTGTGATCAGATGACAACATTACCTTCGCTTATGTTCGTAATTTTCTTTATAACAGGTAATAATAGTGCTGATAAGTTATGACAAATTTGTTAAATGGAACATACCAAATGATGTGTTCTTTGCATGCACATTAATTACCCAGTCTCTATGAGTAAGAAGGTAGCTATCTCATGATTGGTACAAGTACTCAGCTGATGAGACAAAGCCTACTCATCTTTGTTCCTCTCAGGGATACACAAACAACAAATGTGTGCTAGCTAACTGATATGCTTTAATGCTATTGTGGAACTTTCCGGCCATAGAATTTGAGCGTATGTGATTTTATTTTTTTTGTGATATTTCTATTGTTCTTCATCTGATAATTCTGTTCAAATGCATGCCTCAGGTGGTCTGAACATTTACCAATGTCCCCTGTAGAGGGTTGTCCTACGGTGTTTCAGGCTATTTGCAGTTTGACACCTGGTTTTCATCAGGTAATCTGACAATTCATTTCCATTTTTATTGTTTGTTTGTTGCTGTTGTCAGTATCATTATTACTAGTAAGTAATGCTTCTTTCCATGAAATTGCTCCATTTCTGCATTTTATATCTCAAATAATAGACTTGTATTGAGCCATGTAACTTAGGCTGATTATTTGTTTGATATCCTAGGTTATTATTCTTGGTTGTTTATGTGGACAACCCAATTAATTTTGTTGCAATTTTCACATAGACTGTGCACATGCTCATGCTTGAACCACATGATTGTTAGGTACAAATTCAGAAGCCCACATTCTTATATGCATTTATATGTATTTGCATATAAAATTTCTGTGCAATTCAAATTTTTGCAACTCATTGTTCGGTAAATAGTATCGTGCAATCTATAATATCATGATCTAATTTCCACTGTGTTCTGTAACATGCAGTACAAGTTCTATGTTGATGGAGAATGGCGGCATGATGAACAGCAAGCTTTTGTGACAGGGGACTATGGGATAGTGAACACTTTGTTCGTAAGTAGGGAGCCTGATCCTATACCTGCAATATTGAGCCCAGGAATGCCTGCCAACGGAATGAACATGGATGTAGACATTGATGCCTTTCAGCAGGTGGCAAGGGCGTAGTTTGTTTTCACCTATGCTTATTTGCACACAAGTAAAACTTATAGAACACAAAGAGTGCTTATAATGCAAAAGTAACTGACATTTTTTCTATCTTCTTCTTCTTTAAATCCAAAGTACAAACACTAATTTTTTTAATGTCAAATATCAGAGCCTTGTGACGTTCTTAATTTTTTAAAATATGGCCTTTTTTTATTCAAGGGAGAGGATATTTGTGAAGCTTAATTTACTATTTCAGAACATCATTCACACATAAGTGCATATATTTTTTCATCATATGTATCTTCATTTCATATCTATATATCTATGTATTTGTGCACCTTTTGACATATTATGTACACATCTATATATCTGTACGTATAATCTGTGAATGCATATGTTTATTTATATACATATACATAAGTGTAGATAGATATACACTCATGCATTATTTTTGTGAGCATATGCATCTGTGAGTGGGTGATAGAAGCAATACAGAATTTGAGACATTTTTTATATAATTTAGTTTTTTATCTTTATTTTCTTTGCCGTAAGCTTAAACCTGGAACAAGTGTTTATAGTAGGCATTTACATAACCTAGCCATATTTGGGAAGTTTATTCTGATTATTAGGGATTTTCTTTAACAGATACATCTATATCTTCCAGGACAATGAACGATCATCTGACATGAGCTATCTTATTCTCCCCCTTTTGCCTTACTTTCTAAACACTACGTTGTGTTTGACTGCTATTACTTGTTGGGGTTTCTGTAGAGTTGCTGGCATTTGATTATATTATTCTTTCCTGTCTTTTACCATGCAGTCCAAAGTATTGAGTGCCCTAACTGATTGGCATGGTCGGCAAACCCCAAACTAGTGATTAAGTAAAATCAAATGGGATCTTTTGCTTGACTAAAGTACCAATATGAAAACTATTGCTTGTCATGTGGTTCTGTTATTGTACCTTTTTTTTCTGGAACTGCGATGGTTGTATGATGGAAGTAAGCCTGGTACGATGTTTGTGGATTCAATTTAAGCTTGACTTATTTCTATTCAAAAGCAATGGTTGCAAGTTACTGCAAGGGGCTTGTTATGGGGCAGAGTTTGGCAGACCTTGGTTGTGGGGCTTGTTAAATTATGTTAATCTAAACCTTATCCACATATCTAAATTTGAATTTGTATTGATTTTACTTTAACATCCGTTTGTCAATATGTGTTCCATGATAATGTTCTATTGCTAACCTTTTCTTCTTTCCATCTGCTTCTGTATATCACTCTGGACTAGTGTCACAATCATTTTCAGTGGCTACTTTATTTATAAAGGACGTGCTTGGAAATTTAGAAAAGGACATGTTTCAACATGACAAAGTTGGTTAATCTATGTAGTATCTCTATCAGTCTCTCTAACCTACCCAGGACAATCTCTAATCTACCACTAGTTGCTCATAATATTCAATGTTCTTCCTCTGTGCCTGGAAAATAATATTGATCATCTATTTGTTCAATTTAGCCTGGCGGTCATTCTACTCTAAAGACTCATCAATTGATTTAAGTGGGTGTCACCAATATATAGTTCACCCCAGAAAAATCTTTTGTATTGCTCATAAGACTCATTTTTTTCACCTAAACGGATTATCCCATTTAAAATGCGAAACTATTGTGAATAAGTGTATAGCACTTGAAATTCTGGATGATTTTGTCTTGAACACATGAATTTAGATGGGCACTTGGATATGATTTTTTATGTACTAAACTGAAGTCAGTCATCACATACACTAGATCACATTCCTTCTTTGGGCCATCTTATTGGATTCAAAATGGTAGAAAATGTTTTGTCCTGTCTTGGTTTAGAGCATGCTTTGAGAGTTAATTGTAAGTCTATCCACTAAAGTACCTTTTAATTTCAAATGTGTGATAATATTCCGTGCCTATCCTTGTTATCCCATCTACTTGTTTTTTTTTTTATGTAAATCTACTTTGATTATACTTAACTTTTCAACCATTTCAATCAACATTATAAACATGAAGAAATGAATCTAGCTAGCCATAATTCAGTAATGGCATTTTAATCATCACGAGGCAATCATGTTACTATTCTCCTTGGAATTGAAGCTCTCCAATACAATTCTAATAATGATGTTTTCTTATGTGTCCAATTGTAAGAAGCCCCTGTGCTTGGTAAAATTTTCTTCCACATGCAGCCTAAATAGTCCAACATGTTTCTATTTTTTTTTATTTTTTTAAAAAAAGAGTCTGGGAGTTGAGGTAGTTATAGTAAGATAAAGCATTTGTTGCTAATAGACAAGGAAATAGGGAATACATACCCAAAAAATAGACAATATACAAACAATTGTATACCCAAAGAAAAGAAGACAATAAGTTAAGGTAAAGATTTTATTACTAATAGCCAGGAAAATACGAGGCCTATTATTTGATTCTTTTTGAATTGGAATGTCAAATTCTTTGGGACTTATTTTTTCAGTAAAGATTCTTTGTTGGAGCTGAAGCCATGAATTTCGAGTTCTTGGAACTTTTTAGTCTATTCATGGTGAAAATTTTCTTGCTTAACTGGATATTACCTCTCTTAATGTTATTGTATATTACCTCTCTTAATCTTTTTAGCAATTTCATGTTTGCTATACCAACCAGGTGACATTGTCAGATGGTGCCTTGCAGGAGGCAACTCATAGGATTTCAGAGACCGATATACAGATTTCTCGCCGTCGCATTTCTTTATTCTTGTCTACGCATACTGCTTATGACTTGCTTCCAGAGTCGGGCAAAGTAAGAATGCTTTACCTTTTCCAAGGAACCTAAACATTATCAGAGAATATATTTTGTTTGGTGGCATTTTTCCACTGATTCAACATGCATGTAAGATTTCAGGTTATTGCTCTTGATGTTAATTTGCCTGTGAAGCAAGCTTTTCATATCCTCTACGAGCAGGTATTTTCACTTTAAAATTTTCATGTACATTTTTTTTCTTTCTTGAAAGAAGGCAACCTGTAGCAGATTCTTTTAATGCACCATAGCATTTTGAAATGAAAGAGTTCTGGCAAGTGTTATTCTAGAACTGGGTAAAATTCGAAGTCTCTGATGGTTTTCACTCTATATCAGATGGCACATACCTTGATCTGCATGCTGATGATCTGTTGATTGACTTGATTTTACTGACATATGGCCCCATTTCCAGACCGGTGTTATGCAAGAGACATTTCGACGATTTTATTCCCTGGGGTGCTTTGAGATGACAATAAGTGTTGATAGAAACAACCTGTTATGGCCTCTTTATAAATGAGTGAAGTTGACTTGTCAGGATTTTTCTATGACCCCATAGAGACTTCTCATGCTTCCTTGTATATTTACCTTGTTGAATCCTTCGCAAAAAGCTTTTTCATGTTCCTAATCTTTCCAAAGCATGATTGTACGTAGATGGTGCACTGATGCTTGTTAACGTTTAGGTATATATGTTTCTAGAGAACCATTTTGACATCAAGCAAAATTCCTTTAATGCTATAAACTAGAAATGTGAAATTATGTATATGCCTTTCTGTCTTTCATGCCAATGCTTATATGTTGATTATTGGGCATATTTATTTGTCTGAAACAAAGACATTTTCAGGGAATTCCTGTGGCTCCTTTATGGGACTCTTACAAGGGTCAATTTGTTGGTGTGCTCAGTGCATTGGATTTCATATTAATTCTGAGAGAGGTTTGTATGCAACATTTTCAACTTGAATGTATATTCACATCCTATTTTCAACTATGTTCTGAATGTACGAGAATGGAGTAATTATGGAATAGTAGCATCTGTTTCTTGGTTATTGTCTTTATCATGTAACCCCAAGGAAGTTATTTAGTGGCTGAGCGAGATATCATTTTTGCCTAGTAATTTGCTTGTCAGCAGATGATGCTTTCCCTCTTTATGAGAGCATCAAATTTGTAATGTATGTTTGCCTATGGTTGAACAAATCATGGGGTTGGCAAATACTAGTTTGATTGGTTTAAATTCTACATATGGGAACAGTTATCCTTTCTTCTTTTAAGTACTTTTACATTCAAACCCCGAATGTGGGGGTTACTATTGTTTTTGTCAAGTAAATGCATGCTTCTGTGAAGATGAAAGATCTTGTTCGCTACAATTGAAAGTAATGCCCGTTTTATATTGTACGTTTAGTATGAACAGAGAGGAAAGCAAGTTTTTGTAATCTTTTTACTTTTTTTTTTTTCCTGTTTGTTTCTTCTTTTCTATTCTCTGTATTGTGTGTGTTAATGTGTTGCCTATTGCAGCTTGGCAATCATGGCTCAAATCTTACTGAGGAAGAGTTGGAGAAACACACAATATCTGCTTGGAAAGAAGGAAAACAACAACTTTACAGGCAAAGTGGACATGGGAGACCATTTCAACGGTGCCTGATACATGTAGGCTCTAACATGATTTTTAATGTGGTTATGCCTCTCTAGCTTGTTGATTTTTAATTAATATAGTTGCCTGGCAATTTGATGTGCATGTCAAGGAGTGAAACAAAGTTGGGAAGCATATAGAGATTAATTTTTTAAAAAATTATCTTTAAAATCAAATTGAAAAAAGTGAAGAGAGAAAAGATAGATTTGATCAAATTTGTGATCATGGGGAAATTCTTCAAGTTTGAGACTGCTTGGATTTAAATTCAGTCTTTCATGCAGGAGAAAGGAAGGGAAAATTAAATAAAGATGAATTTTATCAAATCATTTTGAGTCTTTCAGATGACCTTACCTTTACATAATGTCTGTAATGACTTGAACGCTAAGAAACTTAGAGTCACATTTGTTTTCATGTAGATTTTTTTGCCCACCACACTGAGATTCCTCCCTTGGGGTTGGTCTGTTTAAGATACAGACCTATACCCCTTTCAGTCAAAAAAGGCCATCGATTTGTGAGTCTGAAGTTGATTGTTTAGATGAAGAATACATAGAATAATGTTTGGGAGAGATAGTAGGACAACAGAAGATGAAATAATTAGTGGCCTGATTTCTGAGGAAAATGAAACTCTTTACACATGATGATGATGATCCTTGTTTCTTGTGCAGAATGTCATGATCCAACCATGAATCTTTTGTCAGTGTAACAGTAACTTATGGATGATTCTTACTGCTGTTTACTGCATTTTTTCCTTGATTTTTTTGAATGGTTCATCTCGTTGTAGTAAATTGCTGTTTCAGGTACTTGATTATGCTAGTGTCCTACTTTTTTGCTATTGTCATTTTTCATTTTGAAATGACATTTCAAAAACTCATCATGGACGTTTGGCTTGTGCAGGCATGTCCTTATGACTCTCTGAAAGATGTAGCTTTAAAGATTTTGCAAAATGAAGTAGCTACAGTTCCAATTATCCGTTCATCATCACAGGATGGATCATTTCCGCAATTGTTGCATCTTGCATCCCTTTCTGGAATTCTAAAATGTAAGTTGTATGCTTTCTTGCTTGACCATTCTCATGACTTGGCATTCCGGTAGCACTATTATGCTATAATGTTAGTCATTTTATGTGTGCTTAGCAGTTCTCTTTTGCATTTCCAGGCATCTGCAGGCACTTTAGACACTCTTCTAGTTCTTTGCCTATTCTGCAGGAACCAGTTTGCAAAATTCCCTTGGGTACATGGGTTCCAAAAATTGGTGATCCAAATGGGCATCCACTGGCAATGTTGAGACCGAATGCATCACTAAGCTCTGCCCTCTCTTTGTTGGTTGAAGGTGGACTAACAGTTTCTTACTGACCGACTGCTGTAAACTTCTTTTACAATCTACCATTCTAATAGATTATTGATTCTGTTTGTTTTATGTGTCATTTTGTGCCTGGATGTAATCTATGCTTTTGTGTGTTTGCACTGTTATTGCCATTTACACTGAAAAGATATTTTAGGACATGTTGTTGCATTATACATGTTATTACAATGTGATGGATTACGGCTCTTATTTGGTTTATCATGGCATTGTTGACCTCTATTCTATTTGTGTTTCTCATTGCATTAAGTGATGTTTGATGAAAAGATTTCAGTCATGTCCATTGCATCACGAATCCACCTGGTCATATATGATTAAAACCATGACATTTGCATGATGACTGTTGCAACTACATCACATGCCTCCATTTTGCCCTCTATATGACCTTCCTACCATCTATTGCTCATATGTAATTCTAATCTTAAATTGTTTTTTATATGTATGAAATATTTTAACTTTTTGTGAAATATTATCAGACAGTTACAACATCATTATGTGCTCTTATGATGGCTAATGGTGGTGGTTCGTATAATAGCATTCTAGTTCACTACCATATATTATAACAGTGTTGGCTAACTATTTATTTATTACTGTGGCTTATACATTTTTTTGGTTGTTGATACAAGTTTATTTTTTCCTGGTAGATACACAAGAAAACAGGATATACCGTATTTCTTGAGTTGTTTAGGACTAAATTTTGGGGGATGGGTGAAAATGTTATCTGTGGCCCTTTTTTGGTAGAATCAAATTTTAGCAGGATTATCAATGGGCATGTTCAAAACATACACGGGCCACTCATCTGAAAAAAATGTTCGGGCTGTGCTGTGTGCTCAACCTCTTGGTTCACTGTTTTTTAGATTTGACTTTTAGAGATGGACCATGTTTGTCGCAGATTCTTGAATCTAATTCTCAATATACGGTTTTTGATTGCTTTGAATGAGGCATGGGTTGATGTAGGATCTCACTCACTATATTAACACCGAATGTACTTAATGAATCTACAAGCCAGTATATTGCATTGTTACCTAGTGTGCTGATATCATCATTGTGTTTTTGTGCTCAGATTTGTCCCTAGGACAAAATTGTGCAGCTTGAGTTGATGCGAGTTGATCTTAGTGGACAAACCACAAATGGTTGGTCCTGATTTGTCGATCAATTCTAAACAAAATCATGGACTGATGATTTGGTTGAGTTTATTATTTAAGGTAGGGTCAAATTCTCAAGCCATAAATCCTACTTTTCTAACAAATATAGAGATCCAGAGCACCATACTCGGAATGAAAAAAAGAGAAGATATACATGATACTTTTATATTTCGTTCTTCTCCAATTTCTTGCGTCGGCATTGCTGCTAACATAATGGCTACAATGACTTAAAATTGAGAGAATATAAAGTTATAAACCATTTATTAAACTAACTACATTACCTGTGAAATAAAGTCAAATAGATATTTATGTCCTCAATTCTGTAACACCACCTTTAGACTATTACAACTTGCTTGAAAACTGTCGATGAGGAGTTTCTAACACATTCAAATGATGTGTTTCTCCGAGTCATTTGACAATCATTTGCTAGGAAGCTGATAGACTGGATATCAGACTGACCCTTGTAAAGTGTAACTATCGTTAAATCTTAGAAAATATATAACTTTCTGAAGCTAGGCTCTGTTTCTTTGTTGAGGAAGTAAAAGATGAGGAAGTTTGTTAGGGAGGGAAGTTGTTTTCTGTTGTTTGGTGCTAAAAAGAAAATTCAGTGAGAGAAAATAAAGGTCAAAATTTTCTCCAATGCTATTAAAGTTTTCCTACTCCAAAAGGTAGTGATTTTGAGAGAAGAATGACAAGTAGGCTAATGGTTCAAGATAATCATATCTTATCCACTTCATCAACAATTTTCTTTGCAATTTTATGACTTAACCAACTATGAGAATACTTAATTTTCATTTCTTCCACTAATTTGTCTTTCTTGTATTCCATTTTCATGCAACCAAGCAGAGGTTAATGTTTCATTTGACCATAGACTGAATTCAGAGGCTAATCTGTGTTGTTGTAAGCATGTTGGACTTTGGGCCTGTGCTGGCTAGTGGCTATTGAGAGTTCCTAGATGGAGTGATGATGACAATGGGATGGAGCTTTTTATTAGGTTTTCCTTTCTGGATTAATGAAGATATTATCTTTTCACTACTGGGTAGATCAATATTGTTCTACAACTTCTATGTTGATAAATCTTGATTAATCTTAATTTTACATATTTAATTGAAGCATGTCCAATTTCTCTCTTTCATGCTTCTGAGCAGCGATTGAGAATTTAATGATGCATATATTAATTGGCTTCATTAGTTTGTTCTGTGGAATTAATCAATTCTTCTATGAGGTATCTCACACATGTTGTTGTATCGATTGCCCTCAGCCCGAGTTAGTTCAATACCGATAGTTGATGACAATGACTCATTGCTGGATACATATTCAAGAAGGTATGTAATGTTTCCATTTTTGTTATATGCTTGAAACTGCTTTAGATGTTCTTCATATCTGGTTTTTGAGGATGGTTCTGTTGCTTCCATCTATAGTGACATCACAGCTTTGGCTAAAGACAGAGCTTATGCACTGATTCGCCTTGATGACATGAGTATTCATCGGGTAAAAATAAAGCTCTTTTTTTATATTAATTCCATAAGAAGTTGCATACAGGGCATTAGTTTGCATGTAAGGCACTCTTTTATTATTTTTTGGGTACAAAGGCACTCTTTTATTATTTATTATTTGATTTTGTAGATGGCCTATTCTCATTAAATGATCATACAGTATATATATCTTTATTGGGCCATCAATCAGAAAGTTCTATAGTATCTTTTACTATCAAGGCAAAAGGACGGATTATAACTTATAAGTCCTAAATTTTAGAAGAGGATGGACATTCAATAAAATTGGGATAGCAGGATCCTCGAACAGGAGATCTCTCTATCATAACCTACATCTCATGTCTCAACAGACTCCTAATCACATCCATCTCTCCCCCCCTTCTCCATCACTTGTTCTGCCCAATGAACAAACCCTTCACTTGTATTAACTACTTTGTTGTTATCACCAGGTGTATCTTACTGCAAAATGCTGAGATGATTCATCATAACTTTGTTTGATTAAAAATTTCAAATGAACCACAAGAGTTCTATTGCCCATCTATTAAAAGAATGTACACGTATGAAACGATCTTTTAATTAGTTTGGGATTGTGATATGGATCCTACATTGCCATCAGTTATTATTGTGGCCAGGTCTGCTGAAATGAAAATTTTCTTCAAATTAGTCATCACTATTTCTGACCAAATCTTTGTTGGTCTTCCCTGCTCCTTTTTGGTCTTCTGGCCCACACTCAAGATCCTGTTATAGATAAATGGTTGTGACTGGGATGTATATCGCCAAACAACTTTTTTGATCTCTTATTGCTTTTGCCAATCTCATCCTCCTTTTTCCACTCACTTCTTACAAGGTTCTCCTAACTATACCAAACTTTTGTTAAAACATATTCGTCTTTAACATGCTCATGTTAACAGACACGACTGGCTACTCAACATTCTGAACTAGGTGTCTTACAGAGACGTCATCCACATGACACATTCTAGGCGCATATCGTGGTCTGCCTGGCTTTAATCCTAATTGCAGGAACTTTCTTGTATCTTTTGAATTATTAGAGGAATTTTATTCATTGCAGTTCTGAGACCTTGGTTGCTTGAGAATTCTTTCATCCCTCGATTTTGATTAGACCCTTGACTTTGATATTCCAGCTAAATTACAATCCTTATGCTTAATTTTGATCCTCTGTGTTTATTTTTCTATAGTACTGCATCATGTTATATATCCCTCTTATATTCACTCTAGTTTCGTTAATCAACATTGCATATCTGCATATAACTCGTGTCAACAGGTTTTCTTTCAGTTATCAGCAATTTATGTTGTGTATGTTTCTGTGTTTTGACATGTGCATTTATAAATGTACCAAGTAAGCTCTCTTTGTTATAAATTGCATTTTTCACAAATCAAGAAAAAAACTGTATAGGTGCTTCTACACTCAGAAAACTCCTCGATCTTTCTTTAAAGGTTAGTTAATCATATGCAAAGTTATACTGATGTGTTTGTTACTATAATTAGTTCACTTGTCACTTTGTCAGTCACCATGATTTGCTACGATTACACAATTGTGAAAGGCTGACTCCATACAGGCTCAGTCACCAGCATAGGGAGTTCAATATGGTTAGATTTGCGACAATTCCATACTATTGCTAGAACCATCTCTGTGTGTGTGTGTGGTTAGAAACAACCAACTCTTATAGAAAATTATGTTCTCAGGAGGTAGTGACTTATCTTTTCTATAAGATTGAAGAATGAATATAACGCAAGGATATATAAAATTGTTTGCCAAAATGTGGAGAAACTGATGGTTGTGAGTATTAGTGTTGAACACTTTTATTGTCCTGAAAAATGATTTTTGTTGCATTGCTTCAAATCAGTACTCGCTGCACTTAACTATTGTTGCATATTACACGTCACTTATTCAATATCATACATCACTTCTTTTTACCATTGTTTTTGTCATTAATTTCCTAAGGATAAAAAAAAAACATGTTGGAATTTTCTACTGGCAACATGAAAGAAATGTGTGAAGGGGCAGTTGATTTGAAAAGGTTCTTCAAGATGCTGGCTGAGGTCCTATCATGCTTGTATGTGGGTTCTGTTAGGGTGGTGATGAATTCTAAACCAGAATATGGAGGAGAATATGGAATGAAAAATGAATACATGGAATGCAATTTAGCGGGAATTTGTTTGGAGAGAAGTTAAGAGATATGGAGTGATCATCTTTTTTATCTTTGATCTATTGCTTAGAAACATCGAAGATGGCTGAAAACATTTCTGGAGTGGGTTTCATGGAGGGAGGGTGCTTTGAAAATTGAAACAGTATGTGATTGCCACAGACAGGTGAAACTTGAGAGCCGACCGTGCAAGACTGAAATCAGGCTAGCAGTTGTCTCGGACCTGTGGAAGTTCAAGGAAAACAAAGTGTAGGAACATTAGCAAAAATTACGTTTCTTTACAATGCTTATTGGCTCAACCTTTGGCTTGACACTTCATGAACTACCTCAGAACATACCTGGCAATCAAATATACCAAGATATTGTAGCCAGGTATTTCAGTAATTAATTATTGGTTCTGCCTCTTGACATACCTAATCATGGTCCGGCTAGCGTGCGAGAGATTTCAACGGCAATTTTGTTCTCAATGCTATTTTAGATATCTTCATCACTTGAATGAATAGGACAGTCTAGAAACTGCATTGTTCATTCAGTTGGGTGCTTGAACTAGTATTTGCTAGGAGAGCTTGCTACAGGGAGCTCAGAAGTTGCTGTGGAAGAGGATAAAGTTTTACGATGAACACCTTATGAGGTCCGCTTAGCAGATAGAAAATATAGAAATGACTTGATATGGATACATTGATATGGCAATTTTGATAGATTACTATTCTATACAACTGGGACATGACAGCAAAGAAATTTGTGAGTACAATAATATAGCTCTCTCTCCAATATAACATGGATATCCAAACATGATTTGGTCATCATAGGGGAAGGAGTTAAGGTCTCAAAGTGTGGCACTAATCAATCTCGTCGGAACGTTGCAACTTGCAACCATCATCCTTGGAACCAGAATGTAGAGCTCTTCCCTACAAACTTGAGGATGGAGACGAGCAGTTTTGTACGTTATAGACCATAGACTAAACTTCATAGAATAACATAAACATCACATATTTGATGCATCATGTGCGCTAATGGTAAACAACAAAGGAAAATTAAAACCTTCCCCTGATCCCCAACATATCTGAGATGTTTCGTCTATCCAAAACTTTCTTTTTTAAAATTATTTTTTGAATTTTTAAAGGATTAGAATAAATATCTGACATGTATCTTACTGTATCTGATTCTTCTCTCCGATATGCATCGAACATTGCCACAGCATGTGATTTGGAGCATGTGCATATTCTAGTGAACTAAATAGCAGTTACTCAACGCTCGTCTTCTTTTTCCTTGGAGACCAATCTTATGCTCTGCTAAATTTAGGCACTTCAACTTGGGCAAGATGCAAATTTTCCATATGGGTTTTTCAATGGGCAGAGATGCCAGATGTGTCTCCGCTCTGATTCTCTGCAGAAAGTGTTGGAGCGGTTGGCAAATCCTGGTAACATTTAAGTACTTCTCATGCTAGTTGTCTTATTTAGAATTCTCATGGCCTAGTTCCATATGTTACATGATTTCAGGGGTGCGGCGCATCATCATTGTCGAGGCCGGAAGCAAGCATGTTGAAGGCATAATTTCACTGAGTGATGTATTCAGGTTTCTTCTTGGTTAGCCTGATGCGTCAACACATGCTTGTATGCAATTCGGGCTAGTGGAACCTTTCACTTTTTTTGTGAACAGGTTTGTCAGCCTACGTTTTTTTGGCTGATGGTGTCGTGATGTTTTTCTTTAGTAGGCCTCAGAGGTTTAGAGCCTGTTCTTTTTTTTTCAAGATGCAAGGCCACCGGGGGTCTGTAAATGTCAGGATTTTTTTCCTTTTCTAATTCATTTTGCTCAATTTAATACCCTGATCTCCTGATTGATGTTTGTGATTGTCCTGCATGAGTAATTCTTTGTGCAACGCGTGCGGTACAGTAAATCCAGCGCGGCCTGTATTACACGTGTCTATTGGTCCAAATATATGGCATGATGAGACAGGAGGAAGTGAATAACATTAATTACTGTTCAGTTTTTATTTGAAATTTTTGTCCAGGTCAAAATATCTCTACGACATCTTAGTTCAAAAATTGACATTCCAGTTCAAAATCTACAACATTCTAGTTCGATATGAAATAGTATTACGATATCCTAGTTCAAAATATACGGCATTCTTGTTAAAAAATGATCTGAAACAGTATTTCGATATCCTATTTAAAATTTACGACATTCTAGTTTAAAATCTATAAAAATTTAATTTAAAAATGATCTGGAACAGTATTATGATATTATAGTTTAAAATCTACGGCATTCTAGTTTAAAATCTACGGCATTCTAGTTTAAAATTTAAGATATTCTAGTTCAAAAATAATCTAAAATAGTATTACAATATTCTAGTTCAAAATTTATGATATTCTAGTTTAAAATCTACAACATCCTAGTTCAAAAATGATCTGAAACAGTATTACGATATTCTAGTTTAAAATCTATGACATCCTAGTTTAAAAATGATAATCATGTAGAAAATATAAATTAAAATCTAAACAGTATTACGACATCCTAGTTCAAAATCTACGACACTCCAGTTTAAGAGACCGGAGAGAAGGATATTTTGATCTGGATAAAAATTTTAAATAAAAGTTGAATGATAATTAATGCTAGTTATGCTCAGCTCCCATCCCGTCATATTATAGTGGATATATTTGGATCAATAAAAAAAATATAATACGGGTTATGTTGAATTTACTGTATCATACGCGGTGCACAGATACTTTTCCGTCCTGGCATATTGCCATATTTTTCATGGCGTATCGGAGCATGATCAAAGTACATCACAAGCTACTAAAAAAACGAGCATAAATGAAAATGATTTGAAAGGGTATAAGCAAAATTGGTTTTATCTCTGCGCGAGATGATGCTGGCTTCATCTAATGCAATCATTGGTGGTGGGGCAGGATATGTACGTACAGTATAAACTTGAAGCAAATATTTTGTACTGCCTGCGGCTTTGTAGTTAACAGCTTTTAACAAATGCCGAACAGGTTTAAGATGAAGGTATATAAAGTTGGCTATGCAGGTAAAGAAGCTGTTGTACCCGATCAATTTTTCTCTGGACTGAATTAAAAGTTTGACGAACCGATTTAAGAGTCGATCGATCCATTCCAGTAGAGATCTGAACGATCCATTCCAGTAAAGATCTGAACGATCCATTTTATTGGAGGTCCGATCGATCCGTTTCAGTAGTGGTATGATCGATCCGCTTCAGCAGAGATCCGAACGATCAATTTCAGCAAAGATTTGAAACCATCCGTTTCAACAAAAATCCGAATGACCCGTTTCAGTAGAGATCCGAACGACCCGTTCCAGTAGAGATCCGATCGACCCATTCCATCAGTAGTTCGACCGACCCATTTCAATCAGGTCCATACTAAACAGAAGGCTCCAGAAGCCCTTTCCAACTGAACAGAAGGCTCCGTAAGTCCTTTCCAACTGGTACCAGAATTCTGTTATAACAGATCTCACTATGTGATCACGTCCTGGTGCCACCTAGCCACCATCCTGATTCTTCCATGGATAGATCGGACATTTCCAGTCTAGGTCTTAACAGAATCTGGTAGCGTTCCATGCCTATATAAGGTAAATGGGAACTTCGAATGGTAGGGACACTTCTTCTCCATAAACTATCTCCTTCTTGATTCCTCCATTCTGTTGCTCTAAGACTCCCGCTAATTTAACCATCGTAGTGTCCCCGCCGGAATACCACCGATCCGTAGAACTTTTTTGCAATAACCGTAAGAGAAGATCTCCGGCCAAAGCGACAAGAATCCGGTTTGGAAGATTTGGCAGCGACAGAAGCATTTATCACTGAATTGCTTGCACAGTGCAGTTTTTTTTTTTATTTTATTTTTCCATACTTATTTTATTGGATGGAACAGAGCTTGGGAATGTTACCAGGGAGAGGAAACAGCTTCCAAAATGGTTCTCGTTAGGAAGATTTCTATGCAGCCCCGTTAGGTGGGAATGTAAAATCATTTGAAAGAGAGAACCATGGAAAAATAGAAAGGAAGATCTCTTGGATGTGTAGCATTGCTGGGGGCTTCATCTTGCCAAACTGATCCAAGTAATTCCCTGAAATTATTTGCAATGCAGTAAGAGATATCTCCACTGGCAGTAAAGTGTTCGGTGGCGAAGGTGCTGTGTCCGTACGTACCTTACAAATATATTCTATTCTCAACCTATTCGTCACTTGACTCACATCTGTGATGCCTCTGAAACCTTTGTTCATGCTTAAATATCTGTTCCATCCTCATCTTGTCTGCATTTTGTGCCTCCGAGATCCTTGTTTGATGATTAAATACCGAGTCCATCCTCATTTATTTAATGCCGGAATCCATGGTTTGTCTCGATGGCAATGTGAAAAATCAAAGTGTTTAGATGCACTTGATGGGAATTTAACCTGATCATGAGAAGCAAGCAAACCCTCGAGGCTTTGTATCTCTCGCTAATGAGAAGAGGGGCTGCTTTCTGCCTGCCTTTTCCTCTTTCACGCTGTCAGAAGAAAAAGCCTGTATATGCTGCTCTTGAAAAACCGTTGTGTTGTGACTCTCTCTTTCAGGAAGCCATACATCTTGGATTATCAAACAAGCTGCTGCTTCCATCGTCCACCATACTGGTTTTTGGAATCTCTTAGGACCAAATCGGAAATAAAAAAAGGCATCAGAATCTAGTCGAACATTTTTTTTTTTTTTTGGTAAACCGAAAATGGAGGAGTAGAGTTAGATCCCAGGTCGTGGCCATCCCCAGATGTTCCCCATCTCAACCAGAAAATGTTCGATACACGTCGCATATTAATTTTTTCGCAACCGTTTTCATATGAGTACGTCAACTTGAGTACGCCGAGTAAACGGGATTTATTATATATATACTTAATTTTTTTTACTATCACCAACCAACAAAATTTCAGGATTATTGATCGTGAAAAAAGTCTCTCGACTGCACCGCCCATCAGTGATAGCCGAACAATCTTTTACCACGCTTAAAAGGTGTAAAACAGCAGCTAACCCAACAACCGATGGCTGACAATTTTTTAAAGCAGAAACCGAAGAGAAAAAACCAAAGGAGTTCAAGTTTCCAGCCCAAACCCCAGTTTTATTGGTAAAAATATTAAAAACTTGAAGCTAAGTCTTCCTAACTGCCTGGCATCCATACTACATCCGAGGATTCGACCTTCGATTCATCCGGTAAGTAGATCCTGTCCACTTCAATCGTTGCAACAGGAAGGATCGGAGACGACATCGATACATGCTTTACCTCCACAAGCTCCGTAAGCCCTTCCCTCAGGCCGTGGATTTACGTAGCCCGATTTCTCCGGCTCATGTTTGGCGAGTTTTTTTAATACAAAATATGCGAACTTTGAAGCGTTTTTGACTCGCAGGATCCTCTGCCTCGATCTCGCCAGCATCCGTCATATCACGAGTCCGGAGGACTGCCATCCTTCCACCGAGTGATGCCTCCCTGCTATCCATCTGAATGAACTCGGCAATGCTAAATATCAGCAGCCTCTCAAAGTGCAACCGTACATTGGGCAGGCTCTAGAGCCAATCCTGCCTTCATGTTGTCGCACGTCTCTCTCTCTCTCTCTCTAAAACGTCCGCGCGATCAGGGGCGCATTCCATGCATGGCCGTCCACCTATTTGCATCTTTTTTTTTTTATTATTTTTTTTAATTATTTTTAAAATATTTAATGATTATTTTTTATTTAACGTAATAACGATTATTTAAAAAAAATTTCTAATTTTTTTATTTAGATTTTGAACTTATAAATACGTCGCTACCTCATCCTTTCGATGTATCGAAGAATTCCAATTTCTCCATCCCATATTTCTCTTTCAAAAATTTGAAAAATTTTCTATTTCTCTACGATAATTCTTTTATTTTGGACCAAAGATTTATCGGCAAATATTGATTTTCGGTTTGTACGGTTGGAGAAGAGTATATGGTCCAATTATTTTTTGCACGAAAAGAGAGCTAAATTTCTTTTAGAGCAGTGGTTCTAATTACCTCCAAGCCAGACTTTTAAATATTATTTTATTTTTAATATATTTAAATTATTTATCATACCAAAATTATTTCACCACACATACCATAAAAAACTATTTTTAAATATTTTAAAATTATATAAATATATATTTATTTTTCATATATTATAACTAACAATCTAGAGGTGATTTAAAAATAGTTTGTAGTACTTACATATAAATATAATTATTTATACTTAATTATAGTTTATTTACATTGCATATTTTATATTTATATATATATAATATTTTTTTCATTGTCTTTCTTTGGTTATTTATAGCGTCATATATATATTTTTTTTATATTATACAAAATTAATTGAAGGTCATCGCTAAACTTGTATTGCAACATGCAAATTAAATTTTAAAAGATTATACAAATAAATTAATCAAAGTCTTTAAAATTTAGAGATAAATAATTTAAATAAAAATCTTAACAAACCACAGGTCCAATCATATTGATGATCATTTTAATAAAACTTTAATTTCTAAAAAAATAGAAGAAATTTTTAGAAACATATACAAGAAAAATAAAATAATAAATAAAATAATAATAATAAATTATTTAAATTATTTAAACAAATTTTTAATAAAATTATTTTTATTTTCTATATCTTCTTTTCTAAACTTGACCTGGACCTAGTGGTAACCCTTAAGGATGACATCATTAGTCTAAAACTCAAAAAATTTGATGGATCCCATTTTAGAAGGTGACAAAGTCAAATGAAGTTTTGGCTAACCATATTAGGACTTTGGTCTATGATCGACCAGTCCACCAGTTTTTCTAGTTCAACCACACCTACTATCCCAGAAGAGGATTATCTATGTAAAGATAGAATCCTTAGTACCCTTTCCGACTTACTCTATAACATTTACCTGTCAGCTAAGAGTATAAAGAAATTATGGGATATCCTAGAGTCTAAGTATGGCCTTGATGATGCTGGGGTTGAATGATTTAATACTGCATCATTTTTTAGGTATAATATGTTAGAAGACAAATCCATCAATGACTAACTTTACCAATTCTAAGAGTATCTTAGGAAACTTCAAGCCAATGGAGATAAATTCTTAGAAGGATATAAGATTTATAGCCTTCTAAATAAAATGCCTCATTCCTGGAATGGCTTTGTCAAAGGTCAGCTCCAAAAGCAAGGAGAACTAATCCTAGCTAAACTTTTAAACTCAATTAGGATGAAAGACTAACATAGATCTAAAATCTAGCAAACTAGAATTCCAAGTATCCAAGCTAACCTAACCTAATAATATCAGACCAACAACAATATCAAATCAAAATCAAAGCTTAGATTTCAATCAAATCAACAATGCTAGTCAAACCAACCTTACCATCCTAACCTAAATAAGTTCAAATCCAAGGATAAAGCCTTTAAAGCCAATAATATTAGATCCAGCAAGCCTATCCAAGATCCAAGTGAAAGGTTCTATTTTGTATACGGAAGAACAAACCATTTTGTGAGAGACTACTTTTATAGGAAGAATGTGCCTTTTTGTAAACCTTCTGGTTCCTCCAGATCCCAAGCTCATGTAGTTGAAGGCCTAGAAGACTCTACCTTTATGTTAGTAAACTTAAATCCTGAAATTAATATTACTTCTTCCAATCTTAATTGATGGTTGGATTCAAGAGCCAATGTTCATATTCATTTTAATTGTTCTTGGTTCACTACTTTTCAGGACTCAAGTGGAAGAGGTATAACCCTAGGAAATAACATAGCTACCAGGATTATGGGACAAGGTCGAGTTAACCTGATAATATCAAAAAAAGTTTTAACCCTAACAGATATGCTATATATTATAGATCTTAGGAAGAATCTTGTTAGTGGATCTCAGCTGATTCAGATGGGGTATAAAATTATTCTTGATTGTAATAAAGTTGTAATAACTAAGAATAATACCTTTATGAAAAAAGGATATGTAAGTGAAGGCTTTTTCAAATTGAATGTAATAAATCATTTCATTAATAAAGCTAAGAATCAAATTTATTTTGTAAATAAATCTAAACAAAACCTGTGGCATGACAAGTTGGATCATGTATACTTAGAAAAAGTCAAATATATAATGGACTAATTCCTAAATCAAACTTAGATATATCTAAGTATAAAATATATGTTAAATCTAAACAACCAAGAAAACTATTCAAATCAATTAAAAGAAAATTTTCAATCTTGGATTTAATACATAGTAATGTTTGACTCCATCAAGATTACAATTCATGGTGGTAATAAATACATAGTGACCTTTATAAATGATTTTTTCAGATATTACTATTGTTGCATAATTAAATCTAAAAATGACACTTTCAATAAGTTTAAAATTTATAAGAGTGAAGTAAAAATCAACAAGAAAAGAAAATTAAAATTCTTAGATCTGATAAAGGAGGGGAGTATATCTTGAATGAATTCTTCTAGTTCTACTAAGAATATGGTATAATTTATCAAGTGACTGCTCTTTACTCTTCACAGTCCAATGATGTAGTTGAGCATAAAAATCGTACCCTTATGGATATGGTAAACGCTATGCTTATCAATTTCGACTTACCGGAGAACTTGTAGAGGGAAGTTCTTTCTTCTTGCTTCATCCTAAATAAGATATATATTAAGGATAGTGGCAAAACTCCTTATAAATTTTAGAAATGGAGGATTCTTAACCTAGATTTTCTTAAAAAGTTAGGATGCCTAGCTAAGGTTAATATCCTTAAATTCAAAAAGACAAAACTATGATCTAAGATCATAGATATTGTATTTATAAGCTATGCCCAAAATAGTAATGCCTATATATTCTTAGTAATAAAATTAAAGGTTAGTAATATAGCAGACAACTTAATTTTAGAAGCTATAGATGCCTCTTTCTTAAGGATATATTTCTTGTTGTTGCCAAACCAAAGTGACATTTCTTCAACTTCTTGATTTGCCCAATCAGGTTCCTTGCGATCCTGCAAAACAAACCCACTCACCGGAGGATTTCCGGTGGGAGACACTCTGATGCTTGAGTTAGCAAGGGTTCAGGTCACAGATATAGAATTTTAGATAAAAATAGGTAGAAAATAAGAGAATACTTTAGCCATCTATTCTCACGCACCCTTGGAGGTCCCCTTTTACCGGTATTTATAGGTATGGGCCTTAACAGAATTTGGTTAAAAGGGCCTCTGACAGTTAGTTCTATTAGAAACTAACCCAAGCCTATTATAACAATAGTTGGTAATTATGGTAAAACAACTATCTCTTTTCTTGTCATCTTTATTCCTCTTCCAGTTGGTCGGCCATTATATGCTGGTCGGCTTTTATATGCTGGTCGACTTTTATGGGTTGGTCGGCCTTTACAAGCTGGTCAGCCATTTACTATTTCTTCAGCTTTTGAGCTTGATATAGCCTTTTATTTCTTCCCTGGGCTTAACCCAGCCATTTATGAATCGGGCCATTTAGCTTGTCCCAACATTTGCCCCCTAACTCTCGAGTCAAGGAATTTTTATTACCTTGAATGATGGAAGTTAATGAGAAATGATGAGTTTTTTTTGAAGCGAGAGAGGATATCTCCTAATGATGGCATACCTCAATTTTAGTAGGCAGTATTAAGGCATCGGCCTTCAAGTGTAACACCCCTACCAGGTGTCAGGTTGTCATTGGTCAAGGTGTTATTATTCTAATCTCGGGGTTGTACCGATGTTTTCACCACTGGCCTTTGGTAAGAGATCCAGGTCTGGGGCAAGATCGAGATCGTTGAGGATGTACAAACTCTTGATCAGATCCATCCCCATCTTCTATCCGTTGGGTTCTCATGGATTGACACCGACATTTGGTTTTCCTTGGTTTTTCTCCTATCGCATCGGCTTCCTCCCGTCAGGTCATATCTGTCTGTTAGGATTTGGACACGTGGCATAATTGAGAGCAATTTCATGGCTCGAGGAAGAAATCAGAGCCGTCGACAGCTTCTAAATAAACAACCTTCCTTTCTCAAGGCCAGATCTTTTCCTTCGTTTTGGTTTCCGACCGTCGGGGTGGGTTTTGCTCCAGTCTTCCATCTTCTTTCCGATTCCTTTCGAAGTCTTCCTTCCTTCCAAGTTAGGTCTTGCTTCTTTTCTCTTAGAGTAATGACTAGGTCTATAGATGTCCCTGCCACCGGCAGGTCTTCCACCGGTAGGGGCGATGGTGAGCCCTCCGGTGGTCGTGCTCCCAGTAGGATGAGGGATCCTTAATATAGGGGAGAATCGAGACCAGAGTCTATTAGAAGCAATACGATCGAATTTAGGTTAGCCTCCCCACGGAAGTATTACAAACTTCCACAGGATTCACCTATCTTCGTCCCTCTGGTGAGAGGGTAAACAAACCTCCTAGAACTATTATTGTATACGAAGAACAACTGAAGGGTGGTTTTCATTTTCCTCTCCGTCGCTTTTTTGTTCGGCTCTTTAATATTTACCATATAATTCTGGCACAGTTGACTCCGAATAGTATTCGAATAATTGTGCTTTCCTTGTTCTCTGTCATGACCTTAGTATAGCACCTAGGACTTCTTTGTTTAGCTCTTTTTTATTAAAAAAGATTCTTATGGTTAGGGGTGGTGGTCATCGGCCCCCATCCTGGTCAGAAATTCATTAAGGGGCTTCCATCGGCCATTCATGGTTGGAAGCTCGGGTTCTTTTTCTGTCTGATCGGCCTTGGGGTTTCAATATTGAATGGAGGGAGCCCATCTGACCCAAATGCTAGGAAAAAGGTCATATCAGCCGATAAGGAGGACTTCGAGAAACACTTCGAAGTCGAGGTTCCTCCGATGAGAGAACTATTGAGCGAGGAGGATCTCTTCCTCGCCGAAATTAATATCTCTCCTTTAGGTATGTCCCGTCAGTCTTATCATTAACTTTCCTTTTGTTTTCTTTTCTTCGACAACAACTTTTGATATCTCTCTTTCTTGTAGATGGCAAGATGAAGCCCGATGCCCGCAAGCTCCGACAAGCTATCAAGAAGAGGGCAGCAGCGAAGTCTTCTGAAGGACAAGGGGGCACAAAAAGAGCTCGTTCATCAACTGCCCCTTCTACCACTCCTCCAGAAATCTCGATCAAGGGGAATACCCCCATAATAGTGAGGTCAACCTCAGATGAAGATGACATTCCCTTGGCAGAGCTTCATTCAAGGAGGGCTTCGTTGATAGCCCACAGAACGACCAACAGCACCTTCAGGGTAGCTGACAGGACCGTCATCAGCTAAACCTTCTTCGGGGCCTAGTCGACAGGACAAAGGAAAGGCCCTAGCAATCGAGATGACATCCAAGTCACCAACCAGACTCGAGCCACAAGAAGAAGATGAGCTTGTGGATTTCAACGTCTATGCCGACCATACTTGGTTAGATAACCCTAGGTTAGCTAGGGTGATGCTGAAGGCTGCCATCCTCCCTAAAGATTGGGAGGTGACTAAAGGCCATCGTTTGGAGGATATCTTCACCTCCATTTATCCAAACACCTTATAGGTATAAAAAAAAATTCATATTTTTTTTATGAATTCTGACATCATTGCTAACTTTATTGGTTTCTTTCTTGGTAGTTTATCTATGAGATCTCTCTGATAGAAGAGAGCGTCTATGGATTCGCCGATCTCAGCAAAGGTCTTCGTGACTAGTTGGAGATGGCTAAAGCTAAAAAAAAGTGACCGAAGAACTCAAAATGGTCATGGAACAAAAATTAAATTAAAGTGTCACTACCAACCTTTCATTAGAGAAGGAGTTGAAAGCGGCCCAAGTGAAAACAATCGAGCTGAAGGCTAAGCTAAAAAGAAGAAAAAGAAGCCGCGCTCGGTAGAAATTATAATAAAGGAAGGCCTCCAAAAGTCCGACGAAGCCCTGACTCAGAAGGCTGAAGTGGAGAAGAAGGTCAATGCACTTAAACAGAGGGCGGAGTCAGCTGAATGAAGGGCAAAACTATCTGATAAAAAAACCCTTTAAGCCATTGAAGAGTATAAGAAGTCTGCAGCCTTCGACATAGAAATAAATGAAGTCGGTGTGGAAAGCTACAACATTAGCTTTGGGGATTGCCTGAACAAGGTGAAGAAGTTATATTCAGATTTGGATGTCTCCAAGATTACTGCGGACGATACCGACGAGGAGGAGATGGATGAATAGATTGAGGATGTTCCTACTTCCATCGTGGATGATTCCGGCAATCCCGTCTTGGAGGCAGCTGATCCCATCCCGACCTCCAGAGTGGCTGATGAAGATTAGCCTTGATGTACTTTTTGTTTGTTTTTTATGTAAATCAACTCTTTTACATATGAATGAAATTACCTTTTCTTTTCACAACGATGTTCTTGAATGTATGTGTTTCAAAAATTTTCTAAGTATGGACTTGTCAGCTTTTTCCATACCTTGTACTTGTTCTCGGATAACTTTTGCTAAGTGTTGTGTAATCGGAATAATAATTCCGTGATACAAAAATTATTTTAAGGGGCATCAATGTTCTTTTTGTGGAACATTATGGCCTAGCTAGCCTGGCTAGCTCTTTTTAGATATACCGATAAGGTGGTGTGTTAGACCAACCTTACATTCGTCAGATTAGAGTCAGTAGATTAAACTGACTCTGATACATGTCGAGTGTACCAATTGAGTTGGTTGACTAGGCCAACCCTATATTTGTTGGATATGCTGATTGAGTCGGCTGATTAGGTCAACTCTTCATTTGTCAAATTGATCATGACAAAAATATAAAGAGGAAGAAGAGAGCTCTTTATTGATAGTACTTGCATAGGTTCTCTACATTCCAGGGTCGGGTCATCCGGTAGCCATTTAGGCTTTCGATCTGGTAGACTTCAGTGATCCGGTAAGGGCCTTCCCATTTGGGGGCAAGTTTGCATTGTTATGTAGGTTGAGATACCTCCGCCTTCATAGTACAAGATCTCCGGGTTGGAAAGTTCTGACTTCCACCCTTGCATTGTAGTATCAGGAAACTCTCTGACGGTACACGACCATATGTATTTATGCTTGAAGCCTTGTGCCCTCCAATAGGTCCAAGTCAGCTCTTCTTTGTTCTGAATTATCAGGCTCCATGAAGTGGTTGATCCTCCTAGATCAGAGGATGATTTTCACTGGTATCGTTGCTTCACTCTTGTAGGTCAAATTGAATGGTGGCTCTCCAATGGTGGATCGAGGAGTAGTTCGATATGCCCAGAGAATCGAATTTAGTTCTTTGATCCAAAGTTCCTTTGCTTCATTCAGTCGAGTCTTCAGGCCATGAAGGATCATCCAATTGGTCACCTCAGCTTCACTATTGGCTTGAGGATGTTCGATGAAAGTTAACTTATGAAGAATGTTGTATTGAGCACAGAAATCCTTAAATATTTGATTATCAAATTGCCTTCTGTTGTCAGTGATGATAGCATAAGGAATTCTGAGTCGGTAGATTATGGAGTTTTTGATGAAGTTTTCAACTTTTCCTTCGATAATTTGAGCTAAAGGTTTCGCTTCCACCCATTTGGTGAAGTAGTCGATAGCCACGATCACAAACTTTCATTGTCTGGAGGCTGGAAGAAAAAGACCAAGGATATCCATTCCTCATTGAGCGAATGGCCAAGGGGCGACTAGATGAGTCAGTTGACTGGCTGGATGTCTTTGAATATTGGCATATCTTTGGCACTGGTTGTATCTTTGTACGAAGTCGGCTGCATCCTTCTAGATGGTCGGCCAGTAGTATCCCTACCATATAATTTTGTAAGCCAGAGTTCTGTCCCCAGATGATTACCACATATGCTTTCATGAACTTCCCTTAGAGCATAATCATCATCTAAAGGTCCTAAGCACTTTAGCAAAGGCTATATGAAGGACCTCTAATAAAGAGATCCTTCATGACGTACTGGAAGGCCGTCCATCATAGCCGCTTGGCTTCAGTGGTGTCTTTTGGCTTCAGTTAAATATTTGGTGATTGGGTCCATCTAGCTTGGCTCTTGTTCGATCTGGTATATTTCCTCTTCTTGTTTAGCCATAATGCTAGAGGTCTCTAGATATTCAATGAAGGTCCGACCTAGGTAGTCGGGCACCATTGTGGCCGAACGAGATAGTGAGTTGGCTCAGGAATTCTCTATTTGGGGAACATGAGTGATGTCAAGAGAGTCGAATTGAGTCATAAGGTCCCGAACCTTTTCCAAGTATTTCACCATAGTTGCATCTCGGGCTTCGAAATCTCCTTTGATTTGGTTGATCACTAACTGAGAGTCCGAGAATACTCTTATCTTCTGGATACCCAATTCTCTGGCAATCTTAAAACCTGCCAGAAGAGCCTCATATTTGGCTTGATTATTTGATGCGCAGAAAAAGAACCAAGAGCGTATTCCACGACATCTCTATTGGGGTTGGCTATGATTAAGCCGGCTCCATAGCCCAAAAAGTTAGATGCTTCGTCCACATGAAAAATCCAAGTGGAGTCGGAGTTGTCATCAGACTCGATGGGCGTTTCTCCAGTAGGCGCCCCTTTGTCACCCCAAGTGCATTCGGCGATGAAGTCGGTTAATAGGGATGGCAACGGGTCGGGTTTGGATCGGGTCATCCAAAATCCATACCCGTCCCGCTAAAAAATTATCTGCCCCATACCCGCCCCATACCCGTCTTGGGTCGGGTCGGGTTGGGTATAAAAAAATCACGGGTCAGGTCGGGTCAGGTCGGGTATACCCGGTCTCATAAAACTTAGTTTATTTAAAAGCTAAACGGGTCGGGTCGAGTTGGGTCGGGTCGGGTATATCCATCCCATATCCTATTTACTTAAATATTTTATAAACATATTTTTTTATATATAAATGGGTCGGGTTCGGGTCGGGGCGTACTACTATCCGTACCCGACCCGAAACCGAGTCAAATTTTTTATATATAACCTATATCCGTTTATAAATTAGGCAGGTCGGGTTTTTTTCGTTCCATTAGGATCGGGTCAGATCAGATACCCATTGGATCGAAAAAATTGCCATCCCTATCGGCTAAGACTTGGGCTTTCATTGCTGATTGGGGTTGATATGTGATGTCGAATTCTTTTAATTTGACAGCCCATTTGGTCATTCTACTCGAGGTATCGAGATTTTGTAAGATGGCTCTCAATGGTTGGTTTGGCAGCACGGTAATGGGGTGAGACTGAAAGTATGGTCTCAGGTGCTTCGTCGCTATCACCAAGGCATGCACCAACTTTTATGTTTTTGGATGTCTCACCTCGGCATCATGCAGTACCTTGCTGGTATAATAGATTGTTTGTGAGCACCGTCGGATCCTTTCCTAACCAGCACCGAGTTGATAGCTTCATTCAAAGTTACGAGATAGAGATATAAAGTCTCTCTTTCTTCAGGTTTCGAGAGTACGGTCAAATTAACCAAATATTTTTTCAGCTCCTCGAAGGCTCGTCAGTAACTTTCCAACCACTTAAAGCCCCTCGATTATTGCAAGGCTTTAAAGAAAGGAAGGCACCTTTTAGCCGATCGAGAGATGAATCGGCTTAATGATACGATCCATTCAGTCAGCTGTAGGATTTTCTTCTTGTTAGAGGGGTGTCTCATGTCGAGGATAACTTAGATTTTCTCAAGATTGGCTTCAATTCCTCAATTGGTAATAAGAAAACCAAGAACTTTTCTCGACGTGACTCCGAAGATATTTGGTTGGATTCAATTTCATCTGATATCTTTGTAGTATGTTGAAGGCTTCCTGAAGATCCCTGATATGGTCATCAGCCTGGATACTTTTGTTGATCATGTCGTCGATGTATGCCTCCATGGTTTTGCCAATCTATCTCTTGAATATTTTGTTTACTAGCATTTGGTATGTCGCTCTAACATTTTTTAAGCCAAAAGGCATTACCTTGTAACAATATAGCCCTCTATCAGTGACAAAAGCTATCTTTTCTTCATCTTTGGGATTCATCTGAATTTGGTTATAGCTAGAGAAGGCATCCATAAAGTTTAGGAGCTTGTGTCTAGTGGTGGCATTAACAAGCTGATCAATCTTGGATAAAGGAAAGCTATCCTTTAGGCAAGCTTTATTGAGGTCAGTGTAGTCAATATAGATTCTTCACTTGCCATTTACCTTTTTTACCATGACCACATTGGCGAGCCAATCTGGATAATGGACTTTCCTTATGAATCCTGCATCAAGGAGTTTGGTTACCTCCATGTTGATGACCCTCTATCTTTTTGGAGCAAAGTTTCTTTTCTTTTGCCGAACCGGTCGACATGCAAGATCAACTTTGAGTTCATGAGTAGTGACTTCGGGAGGAATCCCCAATATATCACTGATCGACCATGCAAATATATCAGCATTCTTCTGCAAGAAGTCAATCAGTATTGTCCTCATGTCTTCATTGAGCAGACTCCCAATGTGCACGACCTTAGTCGGATCATCTTTGGTAAGAGGTATGGAGATGGTTCTTTTGACCGATTCTCTAATCTCTTCTGTCCAATCTCATGGGTCCATATGCTCTGATGTCATTTTGATGACTGGTTGTCGGTCTTGAATCATCAAGCATTATCGGGCTACCATTGATCTCCCTTTATTTCTTCGACTCCATTCCTGGTTGAAAATCGGACTAGTAAATGGTAAGTGGAGATAATGGCTTAAAATTTATTTAAGGCAGGTCATCCTAAAATAGCATTGTATGCTGAGGACATCTGGACGACCATAAATGTGATCGAAAGCATTCTCTGCCTTGGTTTTGTTCTGAGGGTTACGGGAAGAGTTATCTCCCCTTCCATTCCTACCGGATTTCCTTCGAATCCAGTAAGAGGTGCTGAGGTTCTTTGTAATTTATCTCTTGATAAGTTTATTTTGAGAAAAGTATCATAAATTAAGATCTATGTCGATCTTTCATTATCCACCACAATTTTTCTTACATCATAATTTGCTATGATAGTAAAGACAACTATAAGGTCATCGTGGGGCACTTGAACCCCATGTAGGTTGTCGTTAGAAAAACTGATGATGTTATTTGTTTATGACCTCTTCGGAGTATTATCGTCTCTGTATTGTGATCGGCGATGTAACATGTCGACCATCCCGTCGGTGGGTTGCTGGTTGGGAAGCTTCGTGCCATCGGTGACTTGCTTCTGGGCCGGCACCTCAGCTTAACGATCTTGACCGTGGATATACTTTTCTAAGTACCCATGCTTGATCAAACCTTCGATTTCATCCTTCAACTGGATGCATTCTTTAGTGGTGTGCCCATTGTCCCTGTAGAACCGACAGTATTTGGCCTTATGGCACCAGGTTGGAGGTACTCGCATCGGCCAGGGTCTTTGGAGAAAGCTTTATTTTTCGATCTCCATCGGTATCTTTTCTCTTGGAAAAGGGAGGGGAGTATAAGTATCAAATTTGCTGACCAAGTTCTTCGACATCAGACTATGCCATTGAGTCGGGATGTCTTCATTGCCAGATGGGTGTGACTCATTATTCTTTGGATTTTTCTTCTTCGAGGCAGGTCTCCCCTCAACTTGGCACCAACTGGCGGTTTGTTTCTCAGCATGTGCATATTCTGTACATGCGCCAGCAGTTCGGAGTAGCCAATGAGAAACTTTTTGTCTAGGAAGAAAGTGAATCTAGATGATCAAAATCTTTTTTCATGGCTGATATAGCGACGTGCTCATTGAGATCCATAATCTCTAGTGTGGTAAAACTGAAGTGAGCTACATAATCACTCAGAGTCTCACCCTCCTTTTGCTGGAAAAAAAAGAGGCTATCCGAATTGCACGGCATCTTTCGGTTGGTCCTGAAATAAGCCATAAATAATTTTTCTGGTTGTTCAAAAGAATGACGGCCTAGTCGAAGACTTGAATACCACATCCTTACAGCTTTCTTGAGCATTGCTGGGAAAGCAAGGCAATGGAGGGCGTCCGTTGCCCCCTAAATCATTATATTGGCTTTGAAGCTATCCAAATGATCAAGTGGGTCATTTGTTCCGTTATAAGGTTCCAATTGAAAAATCTTGAAATAGGACAGGATTTTCTCCTCCATGATTCTTCTGGAGAAGGGTGGCCATGTATCGTAGGCTATCAGCCTTTCATCATTCCTTCTTTGGTCATCGAGTTTGGCAACTTGCAATTCCAGCTTATGGAATTTCTTCTCAAAGCTACCCCATCATCGAATTCCTTGGCTCCTGTGGATGCTTCTTCGGATGGATTCATTAGAGACGGAATAAGATCTTGTATGTTTCTCTTTGAGCCGGTCTTTCCCATGCCTGTGAAGTCGGAAGTTGTGTCGTGTGGGAGAGTGTCGGCTTAAGAAGTGGTGACAACGAGAGTAGTAGCTTGGTTCTGGGCATCAAACCTCTTGTAGAGGAGATCGTCGGCTGCATCTTGAGGCAATCGGGCATTGTTGCCCGCTGATTGCCACCTCTTGAAGGTTTTGGATGGTAGTAGTTAGGGCTTCCATTTTGTTCAGAAGAACATCTATTTGCTATCGTCCTATGCTTGCTGCGGGGGCGACGTCCTCGCCATCCAAGGATAGGTCATTCTTCTTGGATGTTGGACGGGCTCTTCCTGTCGAAGTGTTCTGTACTCTTTCTTTTACCATTTTTCTCTTTAAGATTCTTTTCAAGATTTTAATATCTTCCCCTACCTGGCATGCTAATCTGTTGTCGCCGAACTAAAGTAACCTTTTTGCACCTTCTTGATTTGCCCAATCAGGTTCCTTGTGACCCTGCAAAACAAATCCACTCACTAGAGGATTTCCGGTGGGAGACACTCCGATACTTGAGTCAGCAAGGGTTCGGGTACATATATAGATCTCAGAAAAAAATAGGCAGAAAATGAGAGAATACTTTAGCCAGCTATTCTCACTCATTCCCAGAGGTTCCCTTTTATCGATATTTATAGGCATGGGCCTTAACAGAATTTGGTTGAAAAGGCCTCTGGCAGTTAGTTCCGTTAGAAACTAACCCGAGCATGTTATAACAGTAGTTGGTTATTCTGGTAGAACAACTACCTCTTTTCTTGTCATCTTTATTCCTCTTCCAATTGGTCGGCCATTATATGCCGGTCGACCTTTATATGCTAGTCGGCTTTTATATGCTGGTTGGCTTTGATGGGTTGGTCGGCCTTTACGAGCTGGTCAGTCATTTACTATTTCATCAACTTTTGGACTTGATATAGCCTTTTATTTTTTATATTGGCCTAACCTGGCCTTCTATGAATCGGGCCATTTAGTTGGTCTCAACATTTCTTTTTAAGACTAGAATTTTTAAATTGTTAGAATGTGAACCATCTTCTTCTAGAGCTATAGAACCAAAACCAGAAACTGAATCGAATTAAGAAAAAGTTAAAAAAAAAAATAGAGTTGAATTTTTTTTTTTTTTTTTGGAGAAGATCCATTCATCAGAGGATAAACCTTATACGTATCACGAGACAATATCATTATCATAATCATCATATTAGAAGGAAGTTATAAATAATAAAATTTAATTAATCATAAAAATAAAATTAAAATTTTAACTGATTTATTTCGAAAAATAAATTTATAAAAATAAAATAAATAAAAAAAAAAAAAAAAAAAAAAGTTGACAAGGTGGGACGAAATTGCAGGGACTCCCGACACCAGCTCGGTATTGATGAAACCAATAGTACAACGATACCGAAAGCCGATCCGTTTCATAGAGATTTCATTTTGCAAGTCAAGGCTGGTACTTTCGCTGGGTGCCCAAATGCCAGACATGCATGGGACTTAACAAAACAAGGGAGAGCAAGAGACGATTACAGAAACCAGTGGAGTGTTGCCACCGAAAGAACTCGAGGAACGAGGGGTGCCGCTTAAGGTTCGGTCGAGTTCGCTCTGCCTCTAGGGTTTGGATCTTTAAAATTGGAATGGCAGACTAAGATAACGGGGAACTGGCATATTAGTTCTTCTCCTACCTCATTCCCATAACAAGCTTTTTATTATTGAAAAAAAGAAATGGCCATGACTCTCGATGAATGGGATGAAACGGTATGTCCCGTCCAAATCAAATAATAAATAATTTCATCATTTTTTTTTTTAAAAAAAAAGAGCAGATGACGATAAATTATTCGCTATTAATTGGCAGCTTTTTGGTAAAATTATAATTTTATGCTTTCCACGATGAAAATTTCTCGCTTGCACTGTCTTCTTTGAAAATTTTTAATTTGATATTTTGAGTTACCAAATGGACCAAATTTGATCACGCTGTCCATGAACCAGCCAACATGTTAGTTCACAATCATAAAAGATTTAAAAAAAAAAAAAAAAACTCTTGCTTTTTTGTCGACCTTCTTTGAGTCCATTCCACAATCTCTAGTCATCTCCCATTCTGTTCTCACCCTCCGCTCTTGTCCTCACTTCGACTATTTCTAAGGCCAGGCAAAGTTAGTTGTAGACATATTTTAATGAATGATCGTATAGAGGATATATCAAGTTATCTTTGCAAATCCCAATATTATTATTATTATTATTAAGGATAAAGAAAGATCAAAAACTATGTTTGGGGATGGTGTGCATTTAATTTTTGGACATGGCATATAGTACTGGTCTCTGACAAGTATACATTTTGTATTTGGGTGTACATATATTGGTATCGGTGCTTCAATGTTTGGTATTAAGGCATCAAGAGTCATTTGGAGATACCGTAGTTTTTGTTCAAAAAAAATAGTTTTTGATAAAAACTATGTTTTGGTGTCAAAAATTATTTTAGGACAAAGCAGTTATTTGTTTGGATGTCAATATTATAAAACTGTAAAAATAATTTACTATGTGTTTAGTTGACAAATGCAAAAATTATTTTTGAAAGATAAAATGATCAAAATGATAGATGAGAAGAATTTAATCTAAAAGATGTTGGAAATCGAAATAAGAGAAGATTAATCTAAAAAAAAATTAATAAAAAATCATGTATGAAGGAAAAGAAAGGGAGATGAAAGGAAATTAATCTAAAGAGAGAAAAGAAATCAAAAAATGGGATTGATGGGATGAGATGAGATTAATCGAGGACAGAAATTAGAAAAAAATAAAAGACAAAAAAGACATGTTATTTTTTTTAAAAATATATTTTTATGATAAATATGATAATTTTGGATTGTAACTAAAACATTTAAAATTTTGCTTTTAAATCTAGAATTATTTTTGCCAACCATAAACACATCTGCAAAGATGTATCAAGTAGACTCAGTTTCTATTTTGAATGATATAATGTTTCACGATGATATTGTATTCGGATATTGCTTTCAGCGGCTTGTTCATGGATGTAGATATGCAGAGTAATTATATAGATAAGCTCTTTGCCGGGTATTCAAGCTTGTCACCAGGTAGATGTGCCCATTATTTAATTTATCAAGTATCCAGGACCCCAGGTGTTATTAGTGTATGTGCCCGCTATTTGGATAGAGTATAGCACCTATCTTTTATTATTTTCAAACTAGGAGAATGTGAGTGCAACCAGGTAAAAGTAGAGGGATGTGCTTGAAACTGGGTAGAATTGAGGGGGTTAGTTTAAACTTATTTTAGAGATATATGAGTTGGACCATATATTTTGATTTCAAAATATCCAAGGTAATTTTAAGTTGCTTAGGATCAAAAAGCTTTGGAGTGGTTACAATGCAGAATTTGAATGAAACAATGGTCTGGGATTAGCATAATTCCATTACTTGTTGCTCTTAGTATATCAGGTCAGGCAAAGCCCTTTAATTTCCGAGTAAAGCCATTTAATTAAGACATCAATCTGACTCTCATTGCATAAATAGCTCAGAGCTTACAAAAATAGCTAAGATAGTCCCTAAAAAATCCAACCTACGATAGTCTTTCGAAACATTCTAAATGACACCCCATTGATGGTGAACTTGAGACTTGTACACCAGTGTTTAAAATGCCCGATAAAACAACAACCTGTAACAATCCAAGAAGCTGGCATAAATCAAACACTTGCCTTTTCTTTTGTAGCTCTAAAGCTCACCCTCAAGCTTCTTTTTACGCTGCAAGAGCTTATTAATGATTCATTTTTCCCTTGCATTTAAAGGGAGATCATGTTAATGGAAGTAACCACACATGCAGTTTACATAAAACAGCAAAAATGGGAGAATAATCAAGAAAATTAGAGCCATGGCAACATACCACTTTTATCGCACAGCTTTAAAAAAAAAGCCAACTAAGATTTTTGCTAGTCTATGACATCCTCAATGACACCCTTCTACAATGGCAGTGATTGATAGGGTGGACTAAAGAGGAACTAGTGGCACATATATATCACAGCTAAAAATAATGCCAACTAAAGATTTTTGCTAGTCTATGACATCCTCAATGAGACCCTTCTACAACGGCAGTGCTTGATAGGGTGGACTAAAGAGGAACTAGTGTTTGCTTTGGCACCAAGACTCCACCCTAAAAAACTGATATAAAGGACATTTTGATCCCACAATAAATTTATTTTATCTTGTGATCATCATGCATGACCATCCTGTTAACAAAGACGAATGACAAGACCATATCGAAACAACTTAGTAACTCAAATGATCTTAAGTATAATTTTTAAAGAAAAGGAAGTGTGAATGAGAATTGCTTAAACTAGAGGGGGTGAGAATATAATATTTTCCTAATCTTTGTTCTAAATTGTAGAAGATGCACGAGATTGCATATGCCCGGTTGGCAGCAATTTAACAAGGGGTAGCAGCATCCAGAGCTACTACTCGGGTCACAAAAATCCTGTTTCCTAAACATGCTGACACCAATAAAAGATCCTGTTTTTTAAGCAGAGCTCTTAAATCTATAAGATTTAGAAAAGAAAAAGTTCACACTGACCAAGAAAGAAAGGCGGTATCAAGATTCAAGAGTGCTTTTCTTTGAACTTTGTATAAACAAATTGAAAAATTTTACAAAGCTTTCCAATATTAAAAACAATAAAGTGAAATTCTGCTGTAGAAAACAACTTCACAGTTTGAAATGGCCATTTTATATCCTTATTTAAAGTACCGGAGAAGTTTGCTTTTCATTTACAGCAGTAAATATCAACCATGCTACAAAAAATAGTGCTGCTCTGTAAGATGGCACCCACTAAGAAATTTTGGTTGAAGAGAATGCTCATAGATGGAAACCAGTCACCATTGTTCCTGAGATCATTTTCTGCGGTGAAGATTAGTGCATGCTAGACAAGAACCTGGACTTGGATTACACCAGGACTCAAAACTTTGCTGGAAAATAGAACTGCATATCAATCAATCAGTCAAACATTGGGTGCACCAATTGACTGAGCCAGCTCCTCCAAGAGTTCCCTCTGCTCCATGGCTGCACATGCCTATAAAGAACACGATTGACAAAATATTCAGTTCTGTGAAATTTCTTGCATGATTAAACTAATTTAAACTTAGGAGTTGTATTAATTTCACTATTTTGTTTAAACTTAGTCTGTCATTGTAGAGAAGCAGTTCTTTGAGACGGTAACTGCTGTTAGTTCTTAGATGGCAAACTCAAAAAATGCTTTGATAAATTAAACAGGATATAACCTAGTCTATTGCAGAACTTGAGTTTACATCTCAATCATGGACATTTAAGGATTTGCCTATATAACAGCATGACAATCACTCACACCATAGAGAGCACAGCTATTTGATTCATTGGCACCTCTTGCAGACATGTTTAGCACCTTAAAAAATTCTATATTAAAATAATGCAATATTGTTTTTCTAATTCCATTTTTTAAAAAAAAGAAAAAAAAACTCACAAGCAAATTTAAGAAGGATCATAACTTAAACAGTCATTCCTCACGACCACAAACCTGAACAGCTGACTCAATATCTCCAGAGAGGAAGGATGTGAGCTCAAAGTTCATCTTCAACCTGTGGTCAGTTACTCTATTATCCTACAAATCAATACAAAGTTAACAGATTATTAGATAGGATGGGGGAATCAAAGATCCTTGCATTATTATGATTTTTATTTTTGATAAAAGATATTCTATTAGGGAAATTTGATCATTGTGTATCCTGAGTTGAAACACATACATCTATCAATCTTATGCATCTAATGGTGAAACTTGAATAAATTTGTCTAATAGTTGGTTTTAATTCCAAAAATGGCAAAGATAATCTGTTTACCTTGTAATTGTATGTCCTTATTTTTTCTGCACGAGCACCAGTGCCAACCTACAATTTTCAAGCAATTTTTTGCAAAGGCATCCATAGTTAAAGATTCATCATAATGATTATCCCATAAAAATGTGATAAGGTTCTTACCCAGAACTATGTCATCATGTGAATGATGCAACTTCATTCAACCATGCTCAAAAAAGTACTCAAACAAAACAGTCTAATTATCATATTTTATTATTTTTTGAAAAGTTAGTGGGCATGTTTAAAAGAAACCATATAACAAATAAACATCCAACTTCATTCAACCGTACTTAGAATAAAGTACTAAAATAAACCAATCTAGTTAATAATATATTATTAAATTCGAAAGGTTACTTGTCATAAAGAAAACAAATAAAAATAAAGCTAGGAGAAAATCGATAAAAATGAAAAACAACAAGTGTTTGCCAAATGTCAACCTCTTTTCCCTTTCTGGTTCATGCATAGTCTGTCTACTTGAGACACTTGTTAGAAGTTCAAGATAGACTACGGTGTAGATACAGTTTACTAAAGCTTTAAATTTTGAGTGCTCTCAATGCCGAGTTTCAAAAAACCCAGGGGATGTTTGGAATGTCAGGTGTTCTGAAATGGATTTGCACAAAATTATAAATTATATGACTTTTATTTAAATGTTGTTTGATTGCTTTTTATAAAACTTCTTTTAGAAAAGCTGGAAGGTCATAAAACCTGAAAATTGACTTTTATGAATAGCAGCCCCACCCGCAAGAAAAAGGGGAAAAAAAAAATCACAAAACCTGTTTTACATAAACTCAGGTTTCATGATTATCTGTCTTATGAAAGCTTATAGACAACCAAACAGCCCCTCAAATTCAGTTTACATTCTGGCCGAGCCAAATCAGTTTCAGTTTCTGCATTTGGCAGTTTTGGTGGCTCCAATTTTGGCAATATCAACCAAAAAATAACAAGAAACTTTAGGGAAAACATCAAACAAAATATAATATAAAGACAGATAAAGCAAATCAGGGAGTATATTAGACACCACTATAGAGAATATTGTGTCATCTGGGAGTCCAAGGGTTTTAATTCAATTATTTGGGGCTCAAATATTTATCAACATAACAAATAAAAAAATATAATGACAAAAAATGGTAATCCAAATCTAAATGTCTATTACTGCAAGCCAAAGAAATGTGAATTATAAATCATCTTTATATAAACATAGCAAGCAAAAGAAATCCATAGATTCCCTAAAAACTTGCAATATTTGACTTAAATTTGCAATTTTCATAAAAGACTTTTTTAAAAAAAGCTGGATAGAAAGATAACAAATCCACAAGTTCTAAATGAAAGGATTAAGAAATAATACAAGTATTATTTCTAAATATTAGCAATCACATCCTTTCAAGTACATTCAGAACTAGTATTTTTTCATTATTAGATCATTTCTTTTCTTCTTTCCCAAGAAAACTACACCCCTATTGGCTGGTTCCTTGAACTCATTTACTCTCCCCTAAGCATCATTCTCACCAAGTTTTTATAACCAATCAGAGTATTCAATAACTGGAAGTAGCAATAAAGAACTTGTCTGAGTGTGTAGATGATCTAGGTTGTGTCCATGGCTTCTAGAACTAGAATACAGCAGGTTCACAGAAAGGATGTTAAATTCTATTGCGCTTCAGAAATTTTGGCCATTTTTCTGTCAACACTCCTCAATCCTTTCAGTTAGTTTTGAGCCAGTACTTGCTCATTATTTGATCTTTTCTTTCTAACAAAATAATACATGCTTATTTCAGATATTGCTAATTCTTGTAACTCATTAACTTCTGCATCAGCTGTTGCCTCTCTGATCATTTATCATGCTTCAGAAATTTGGGTTCACTGTTTATCAACAACTCCAAGCCTTGCAAGTAATTTCACAGCCAGTATTAGTTCAAAGCTAGTATTAACTCATTAATTTTATCTAATCTTTTCAAGGGTAATCATATAGTCTTAGGTCAGATTTGTTTGTTTCCCAGTAACTCATTTGCTCAACATATACTTTGCATCAGCTGTTGGCTTTTCAGACATCCATTATATCACATAAGACATGTTAGTTTGCTCCTAAATAAGCATTCTATTATATCTCAAATGCACCGATTAACCCAAGCAATCTTTAATTACCTGCTTCTACTTCCAAAGATGCAATTTCATTCCTACTTTATGGTATAAATGTTCATAACATACTACAAAGTAACAAAAGAAGATATTGAACTTTGGATCTCATTGCCGGATGCCTATTAAGCTTTCTGCATGATTGCAATATATATTGGATTAAAAAGAAAAATGTAACTTTCATGGTTCAATTAAATCTCAGATGACCGATGCTTGTGTTCATCCAAAAATTATCCACCATTTGCTGGAGAATCAAAGTACTGTGAAGTTATGCTTTAGAATCCTTATTTGCACCATCTTCTTTTGTTTCAGGTATATTTGAGGTTTACAATTTTCCATACCATTCCAGGTGGTATGGGGCATATTGTACCAACCCAGATATTGGTCCTGGTGTGGGCCTTGCACACCCAACATACTGACACATGGTACTAATTGCTGTACCAGCAAAAATAATATACCATGTGTCAGTACAAGAACTTACACGTATAGGACCCATACCAAGACTTAAAACATTGATCAACATCCTCTAGAATGATTTGTATTAGTTTTAGCAAATTGATACAGATTGTAATTTTGAAGGCTAATCTCAACACTAGCCACTACTGTATTTCAATTTTCAAGTATTAATGCTAGTCTTGTCCAAGTATGAAGTTACTTTTTCAGGTAATAGCATAACTTGTTGCAGCATTTAAGGTACAGAGAAATCATGATATGATTTCATTATTTGAAAAACTGAAGAAATTGAACCTGTATATCAGCTAGGATTAATAAATAAATAAATGTGTGCGTGCGTATATATGTATGTACTTACGTACGTACATGTATGGAATACATGCATAGACAATTCAAAAGAACTGTTCATTCAATGAGAAAGCACACAATATTCAAAAGGACAATTACATCGGTGTTCAGATTGCAAACCTGCGATTTTCTCTGATTTCTTATTGCTTCTTGCTGTTCCCGTACTTTAATCTCATAACTGCATTATTCATTGTGAAGGATATACCATTAACATGATTCCAAATGTAAAGAATGCATAAAAGGTATGAGGATTGTCAGTCTTGTTCACGATTCTTGGCCACAATGAACAAGCAAAACAAGTAAAAAACACCTTCAAATGCTATACAAGAGAACATATGAAATGTGCTAGATAATGTTAAATTTCCAAATAATGTTGGTAAAGTATAAACCCAGGATCACCATTTGCAGCTTATGCAAATCTATTAGACATGCACAATAAAATCAGCACACTACGACTTTAGTACAAGTGGCAATAGCAACCATGTACTCTAGAATTCTTGTTTCAATTCTGCAGATAACTAGGTATGACGAGGCAATGATTTCATCAAAGTATGTTATTACTACAGACAAGATAAGGAAAAAAAATGTAAGTAAAAACAAAAATTGTGTATAAGGATATGAAAATTTCATCGCATTAAGCTAGTGCTAAAATGAAGAATTAGGATGAAAAATTGAAATCATGCATGAAATAATAATTTAGTTTAAATCCTGATTAGCTTCCTAGCATACTCACAGCTTTGCTCTCAGTAACTGAAGTGCACGATTTCTGTTTTGCAATTGAGTTCTTTCTTCAGTACAGAAGATCCGTATTCCTGTTGGCTTATGGAAAAGGTCGACAGCTGTTTCCACCTTATTGACATTCTGCCCTGCATTTATTTAGTACATGACTAGAAGAACTTGAAAAAAAAAAAATCATGAAGATGATATTAATATAGCTTGCGGCAGCAGCAGAGTATAACAGTAGTGAAGTGTTTTTTGATTGGGGTGGTAAACACTAAGGGCCTGTTTGGATATTTAGGTCCCAAATCCGATAGGATTCATGGGTTGGGCCAAGACAACCAGCTAAATTAGACCGGATCAGGTCTATAATTATAAGAAGCCAAAGAACCATTGGAATGGGCCGGCCTGAATCTTATAGGCAGGTCTTTTTTCTTCTCCCTATGGGATTCAGGCCGGCCCACTCCAATGATTTTCTGGGTTCTTAAAATTATAGGCATGATCCAGTCTTATTTAGCTGGTTGTCTTGGCCCAACCCACAAATCCTAGGAAATTTTGGATCCAGACATCCAAGCAGGCCCTAAAGAAAAGTCCCTCCCCTCTTTGTAAAAGAGAGCAAAGAATATATTATTTTGCTTTTAATGAAATGATAAACAATATCATATAATATTTATACCTCCAGCTCCGCAGATCTTCCGTTGTTTTCGTTCGATGTCTGGTTGGATCAATTACCACTTCAACTTCATCAGCCTAATAAGAAGTATTACTTTTAGTCAGACATAAATATAAAACTACATGCTGCTTTAAACTAGAAGACATCCTGAGAAGGGTTTTATCAGTGCATACGACATGCAATGCATTTTATCTGACTGGCTATATTTTTCATAAATCTAAAAATTTAATGAGACTACCTGTAAAATATTTAAGATAGTACTCTCCAAATTTGATTAGCATATATAAAATCATTGAAGACACAAACCTCCAGAATCTAACAAAAGGGTCTCATATTGTCTTGTTCATCGATATCATCAGTTTATTTGGTAAACAGTAATAAAAAAAATGTCTAGCGGAACCAGACAGCAATTCAGGAACGAAGTATATCGGCACATTGAATGTGGGAATTCAAGCATGCCTATGGTCGGAGCAGCATGCAACTACAATTGAACATATAACTGGTTAACATGCCAGCTGCAAATTCAGAAAGAGTTGATGAGATTCCAATATTCTATAGAAAGCGAGAACATTTGAACTCACTGACCATTCATTTTGATCAAATAAGGACTATCTGTCACTTGTGTGATATCCAAAAGGAGTAGATTAGATTTTAAGCATCAAATATTTACAAATTATACCAATTTGTTATCTATGTCACATAAACACATATATTCGTGCACGGTATTCAGGTTCTAATTTTTGTTATATAATGTGGTATTAGCACCATTACAGTAACCAGATCTTTTGTACACATGTAGATATTTTTGGGTTTGTGCATTGGTAAGATGCTTGCATCTCCACATTTCTTCCAATATTGTAATTTGTAATTGTATCAAAGTCCAAATCCATGACCAGCATTTCGCATAAAAGCTTGCATGTAACACTGCCAAAGACAGAGAAAGCATCCTGACAACACAACCATCAGATTGAAGCATCAGATCATCCATTTCTTCTCCATGTCATTGTTAGAGTTCAGCAGAGCATCCTTGGTGATCTAAGCACTGCTAGATACTTGCAATTTATAGGAATATGAATACATACAAATTCTAGGGGAGCTTGGGCATAAATTTGAAAAGGTTAAGAGAGCCTTGCATTGAGAAATTTCAAAATCATCTTCTTCTACCTCCAGTTGTCAGTGCCCAAATCACTTTTCTACGAAGTCAGAGGAGCATCTATTCTTTTCGATGAGAGGTATAGAGATCGAGATTACCATTCAGGCGGCTTTTATATAGCAGAGGCGCTAGAAGATAGCCAGGCATAGAAAGCGCAATTCGGACCATCGCTTTTGAGACGGAATCGGGTTCGAAAAGTGTTGGCAGGAGAGTCTGAGATAGTTTAGAGGATCTCAATCAGAGACCTGTCAGGAGGGCACCAGCCATATTGCATCCATGTTAGAAGCATTTAAAATAAAGAAGTCTTCCCCGGGACATTCTAACAAGAGCCACTATCCTGACGTTAATCATATGCCTTTCCTAGTAAAGATTCAAGCAACAGAGAATTAATGGTATGCTAAAAAGAATCAGAAGATATATAGCAGCTATCAAATCCCAGTTTCATCTCAGTCATATTCCGGCATACGTAGTAGACAACCTATATTATCGCTCAGCTATTGCATCTATACAAGCTGCCAATATAGGTATAAATCCTTCAAGATCGAAGATATTTTATGATTCTTTTGACAGTAATAAGGAGCTAGAAAATTAGATTGCCTCCTATCAAAGTGGCTCGTATATGATTGACAGTGATGTGTGATGATTGGACGGCCCTACTAAACGAAGTATTATCCTTTTTGACTTATTAGATAGAAAAACGTTCTTTATAATCTATTGATGCTTCAGATCAGGTACACGATAGCAGTTATATCTTCAGATTGATAAAGGAGGTGATTGATTAAGTGAGAGAGTAAATGTCGTGCAGGTCATTACAAATAATGGACCACAATATAGATCCATAAGGCAACTCTTGATGTAGCAACAATCGCATATTTCTTCTGGACCCCTTATGCTATACATTATATTGATCTCATGTTGATAGATATTAAAAATATCCGTAGGATACAGAAAATATTGAATTAGCATAGATTATCACCAGATTCATCTATAACATACATGATCTTATCATTGATAAGAACCTTATTAAGAAAAAAATGAGACTAAGAATCACATGGTTTGCCCAAAATTATATAGCACTTAATAGTCTTCTTAGCAAAAAAGTAGAGCTACGTTCAATGTTTGTCGATTAAAAGTGATAACATAGCACATATGCTAGGACAAATACTGAAGGGAGTACTGTAAAGAATTTAGTAACGAGACAGACATTCTGGCAACAAGCCAAGAGGATAGTGAGGCTATCAAGCCTCTATATAAGGTACTTCAGGCTATGGACTCTGAGCGATATGCTCAGATGAACTTCCTTGTTACATGATGAAATAGCAAAGAAAAAGATCTAAGAGACAGATTCATACATGCCAATGAGTATATCCGGATCATTGATGGATGGTAAAATTATCAAATGAGTTTGGATTTGCATCTAGCAAGTAGGTGTAAATCATGACGCTCTAAAATTTTAAATTTAATTATATTTGTACAAGTATATTTGACTAATTCTTAAAATGTATGTGTAGTTTACTATCTAAATTCCAGTACTCCATACCGGACATTGCCATAAATGAACAGCTTCTATCTGCCCTACACAATGTTATATATAAGATGGAGCCCAATCCAGGTGTCGCAGCTATGTGCTTAGAACAAGTAAGTTGGTTGAAATTGCTGAGTAATTTTATTACACTAATTTCAGCAAGTAATACATGATAAATTTTTTTGAAATGGTATAGATTCTTTTGGATCCAATATAGTCATCAGAAATAATCAAAGATAAATTTTGGTAGGTACTAATAAGTTTAATATTAGATTCAAAGTGATTTTTGAATTTTGTTGAATCTGAAATTCTAAATGATTTAATATCTTTTGTAACTGAATGGTGGATACATTTTGATAAATTAGCAAATATTTAAAAATTCTTGCTGTCAAGATCCTCTCCTAGGTGGTGGTGTCATCTAGTAAATGTGAGCATAATTGATCTACCTTCGACCTTATCCATTCCAAGCAAAAGAACTGTCTAAAACAGAAACGCCACAACGATCTTGTATGTATACACTATAATTTAAGGTTCAGACTAAAATGCATTGAGAAAGAAGTTGAACTAAAATATTTCGATCCTACTGCAAGTAATTATGTTGATGAGGATGAAGATCCGATGATTAGATGGTTGTGAGCCAGCAACAAGAGTCAGAGCTTGATGAGTCAGGATCGCCTCCTTGACCAACCAGTTGTAACTAGTGAGGCTGGGATGGATACTGAACAATGGGCAAGAAGCAATATTTCTCACAGGGCTCCAGCAGATACATGACATCATCCCTCCCCATCATCTATTCGGTCCAGAAACTGAGAAAAAAAAGTATCGCATCTTCACTGGAGCACTAAATTCATTCAGATTCAAACACTAGAAAGTAGTGCTAGTGCTTCTTTAGATAGTCGGAGATCTAGTGATCAAGGAGAGCCAAAAGATATGAAATGCAATAGGGTATTCATCTTTGATTCACCAGTGAGTCACATTTTACTCATACTATACAAATACAAACAATGGTACACCAGTTGGCAGAGCCCGCGATGATACGATTCCCCAACGATGGGCTCCGCGAGATTGTTCAAGACACGATGCAACTACAGATCTTGCATATAGAGTAGGATCCATGGATGTATCAGGATCGTCCTCGTATTCTGGATCCTCTTACCCGCAGGCACCGGTAGCTTGTGATTCATATGATATGGATATGGTACATCCGAACATTATCTTCTAGAAGTTATTATCTCATGCAGTCCGAAGCATCTTATGGACCTGATTTTGCTACCGATATATTTGGATGGATCTCTGCACAACCATATCATCAATCTCCAGATATCTCTCAGAGTCGAATCTTAACGAGATCTACGATGAGTTATGATCTATCACGCATATCTCCTGGGATGAGCTTACAGAATTATTATGCTGCTTGGTTAGAGAGATTTACTGATCTTTCTATTGAGTATATTATGATCTCGATATTTATAAGACATCGACACTCGATCCGATTTTAAATATCGGTATGTAATTATGTTTATATTTCACTTTTCACTTCAATTAATTGCTGGTAATCTTATATTATAGAATTTTTTAAAAATACTATATCTGGAACGGAGACTAGACAGTATTCGTGTTTGTAGTATTTTAAAGTGACAAACATTAATTAGCATCAACAAACATCTATTTAGATCCAAAATATTAATAAATCCTAAAAAGAACAAAAAAATTAGGCATGCCAGTTCGGCCCGAACCGGCACACCTCACCATATTGATACACGGTATGGTACGGTACGGTACTGTACTGTACCGACTAGCTATCGGTACGAGTTTCGGTATCGGGAACCTTGCTTGTGACTATGCCAAGCAGATGATAAGTAGATTTTGTCATATGAAGCTGGGCTACTCTAGCATGGTGCAAATCTCTCCAATAGAACGAGGTTAGGAAGGGAAACCCAAAGTGCAAACTTGAGCATGCCTTTAGCAACACTTTTAAATAATATATATATATATATATATATAATATATATATATATGTAAGAGAGAGGTAGACTTGGCTCCTTTCGAATGGATTTAAAGTCAAATCCGGTCAAATGTCCCACCGTCTAATTTGCCCAGATCTAAATGCAGTAAACTAAAAAGTTAACGATCACTTTTCCATCTTTTTGGTTTATATTTATTCTGAAGTGTTTCTGTTTATTCTATAAAATAAATACAAACACTCCAGGATAAACACAAACTATGGATGAAATAAATACACACTTTAGCATAAACACAAATCCTTCCAAAATAACACATGTTTAAAATAAATATAAACAGAATAAACAAAAATGCTTTAGAATAATACAAATTTTTACTCGCATTAATAGTATATTAATGGTTGCTGGAACTATTAATGATGATGGGATAGTCCACATTTTCAAAAGTTTGTGTTTATTCTAAGATAAACACACTTCGAATAGAATAAACACATCCTTTCAGAATAAATATAAACATTTCTAGAATAAACACAAATAACTTCAGAATAAATAAAAATACTTCAGAACAAACACAAACCCAAGTAGATGAAAAAAATGACTGTTAACTTTTTATTTTGCTGTATTTAGATCCATGCAAATCAGACAGTAGGGAACTTGAGTGGTTTTGACTTGAAATCCATTCGAAAGCAGCCAGTCTACCTATACATATACATAAAAACTTTTCTGATACGACCAATCTGATTCACCTTACTCCCTTAAAGCATTAATATGCCAATATGCCATTTATAAAAGGAGAACTACAATATATATACATGCATGTATGTATGTATGTATGTGCATGTGTAGTTAGATTCTTATATATATACTTAATTGTATGTATAAATATATTTTCATAGGCATAATTGTCTATATGCATATGATACATGTGAATGCAAAGTTATATGCATGTATATATCATCATTATAACGATGTGCATGCATGCATGTACATGTTATATGCATGTACATGTTATATGCATGCATGCATGTAACATATACATTTTCATGTTAATGCAAAGTTAATACATTTTCATGTATATGTTATACATTTTTCATTCATGCATGTATATACACACACATGTATATGTTTAAAACCGAACCAAAATTTTTTAATTGATTTGGTTTTCAGTATTTAATTTAATAATTCCGGTTAACCAAAAATCAAAATTATATTTAATTTTTATAAAACCATCAGATAATGCGATCACCACCTTAACCACTAAGGACCATTTCAGGTTAGGTTATAAAGGGATAGATAGTATACTTGTACCATCTATATTTTATATATAAATACTAGCATTAAAGTTAAAATCCTAGTGGTCCCTTGCCATCAACGAAGTGTCCTTGTTCGGCCGCCGCCCTAAACGCCAAAACTCCCACGAGACTCCTGTGCCTTAGGATGGAAAAAACAGCAAAAAATTGGTGGAAAATGTAGAAAAAACCAACAAAAAAAAATAAATTAAAAGGTTAGGCCTTTTCCCACCATGATTGATTTCCCCCCCCCCCCCCTCTTCCTTTTCTTTTCATTTCATTCTCTTTTTTTGGAGATCTATGAGAAGAGAGAGCAGTTGAGGGAAATTGGAGGGATTTTGGTTTCAGTTGGATTTTTCTTCTCGAATATTGGGGATTTTGAACAAGCTATAGCGGTGTGAGTTGGTCCTTGAGGTTTTCAGTGTGGTAGAACTATAAAACCAAGTTATTTTAAAGGGTTTGGTGATAGAACTATCTATATTTTTGAGAGTTAATTATTCAATTACTTGATCATCTTGTAGATGACGGATCAAACACCTACACCTCAAATAATTGCTGGCTCGAACTCAATGCCACCACCACAAGCACGCTCACCTACAGGTACATAATCAAAATGCAACTTCGACCAAAAAGAGAGCCTATTCAACCAAGGTCAGAAGTATGGCTTCACTTTGAAAAGAAAGAAGAAAATGGTGAGGTGAAGGGCATATGTAGATATTTTTCTAAAATTTTTCATGCTGACACAAAAAGAAATGAGACCACCTCATTGAAAAATCACCTCAACATGTGCACAAAATCCATCCAATGCAAATGACGGACAAACTGAGTTGAGTTTTCAACCACTGAAGGAAAATGAAGGAGAGCTTGTTCTTGGTACTTGGAGGTTTGACAAGGAGGTTGCGAGGAAAACCTTGGCTAAAATGATTATGATTGATGAGCTACCATTCAAATTTGTGGAGGGAGAAGGGTTTAAAGAGTTGATGACGATGTTATATCCTAGATTTTGCATTTCGTCACAATGGACAATCACACAAGATTGTTATTAGTTTTATCTGGATGAGAGAGGTTGAAGTTGAATTTTCTAAAGGACTTTAAGTAGAGGATTTGCATCACAATAGACACTTGGACTTCAATACAAAGGATGAACTACATGTGCATCACCGCTCATTTCATTGATGGAAATGGAAACCTGTACAAGAAAATTCTGAATTTTTGTCCACTTTTAAGTCACAAAGGAAAGGAGATTGGTAAACAAATAGAGATGTGTCTTCTTCATTGGAAAATTGATAGGTTGTTTACGGTCACCATCGATAATGCAAGCTCAAATAATATTGCAGTTGATTATTTAAAGAAGAAAATGTTGAATTGGGGGATTGATGTGCTTGGATGTAAGTACATCAATATGAGATGTATTGCACACGATCAATTTAGTAGTGACTGATGATTTGAAGGAAATTGGGAACTCGGTGAAATAGATTCGAGCTGCAATGAAGTTATACGACAGTCACCTAGTAAATTGGCTAAATTTAAGAAATGTGTTGAGATAGAAAAGATCCAATCACAATGTTCGTTGTGCATGGATGTCCGTACTCGGTGGAATTCCACTTACACGATGCTAGAGAGTAGAGGCTGTTCAAAAGTTCGAGAAAGCATTTATAAGGTATGAGGAACTTGACCCTTACTTCAAGCATGATTTAGAGTATAATGATGGTTTAGAAGGGGTGCCTATAGCTAGTGATTGGGCTAATTCAAAAAAGATTGTAGTCTTTCTTAAACACTTTTATGATTTGACATTATGGATATCTGGTTCTACATATATCACTGCTAACATATTTTTTAATGAGATTAGTGGAATAAATTGCTTGCTAAAGCAATGGACCGAAAGTGAGGATTTGGAGCTTAGTTTAAAGGCAACAAGAATGAAAACTAAGTATGATACTTATTAGGAGGATATTGACAAGATGAATAAGCTTATATATATTGCCCCTATCCTTGATCCTATGCAAAAGATGGAATACACAAGTTTTGCACTTGTTGATATGTATGGGGCGGAAAAGGGATAGGATATGTTAAAGAAAGTGAAGGAGGCAACATTTGAGTTATTTAAAGAATACAATAAAAAAATTGCTCCCCCATTATTTGGATCTATTTTGAAAAAAAGGGTGCAGTGAAACTTCATCAACCTCTTCAATAAGTACCATAACTTTTAAAGATGGCCAAGTTAGAAATATAATGTGGACACGGTACCAATAACATCTTCCTGAACATATGGATAATAAAAATAAGCTAGATAAGTATCTAAGTAAAGACATTGAGCCACAAAGGATCGACTTTTGATATCCTTGCTTGGTGAAAAGTCAATAGTCCCAGATTTCCCATCCTCTCATTAATGGCTCGAGATGTATTAGTAGTCCCTATCTCGAAAATAGCCTCAAAGGCCGCTTTTAGCACAGGTGCTAGAGTACTTGATACATTTAGAAGCTCTTTGACTCCAAGGATCGTACAAGTAGTCATATGCATACAAGATTGGCTTCGATCTTCATTTTAGCTGACTGTGGATGAGGATTTGAAAGATCTTAACAAGTTTGAACAAGGTAATGTTTTAATTACACTTTCTATTTCTTGTATTTTTTTTGACAACCTCAAATTAGAATTATTTTATTTGGAGTCGATGAATTATTCCATTTGTTTTATTTACAAAATTTGATAATCCATCAGTGGAACCTTCTATATAAGTTGTTGAGGTCTAATCACATCAAGTGCTAGCTTGAAGTTGATGCTGACTAGCTAACCCTACTAATTTGATGTTGGAGGATTGGAGCTTTGGTTTTTTGTTTTGTTTTAGTAGCAGTACCGTATGTATATTATAATTATGGACTATATGTAGGACATGGCATATTTTTACTAGTTTGTGTTTGGAAGACTGGATATTTGATTTGTGGTTGGTTGCTTTTGCAATCATCGTGGACTGTTGGCATATTTTGTGAACTGTGATGTATGTGTTCGCAAAACGGCAAGAGAGATAGTGGGCAGTGGCAATGCTGGCATGCTGCAACAGTTGCATGACTTAATTAGTTTGTTAATTTGATTTTCAACAAGTTTGGCAATGTCTGTTGGTTGGTTTGGTTTAATTACTGACTTATGATAAATATTATATTGGTAGATTGTAAATAACTTGAGTAAGGATCAATAAACCGGTATCAAGACACATTCCAATCACTGACCGGTATGGTACGGTACGATACCGTCCGTACCTTACCATACCGGGCTCCGTACTAGGCCTCGTAAAACTGAGAAAAATCCCTCCCCTCCATGGCTACATTGTTTGACTTGAATAGGACCCGAATTGGACTGAACCATGCGAAATGCACATATCGATACAATACCGTATCAGTGTGGTATGGAATTTTTGAGCTGCAAGGATTCCAGACCATTTTTTACAGCCAAACCATACTGGTTCTTGGTCGGTACGGTTCGGTATGTCCCGAACCGAGCGGTTCAAGACGATTCCGAAAACCTTGAACTTGAGATTATTTTATTAAATTGAATTTTTGTTGAATGGTTTAATATTGATTTGAATTTAAATAATAATACTAAATCCAAGAACATTCTCTAGTACAAATTAATAAATTATTAAAGAACTTAATAAGTCCAAACCAAAACCAAAAGCCTAGCATAAAGAAGCCCAAAACTAAATTACCAAATTGAACCGAACCGAACCAAAATTATTTCGGTTTGGTTTATTCGGTTTTAGGTTACTTCGATCCGGTTTTTGGTTTTATAAAACAAAATTTGGAAGTTTGGTTTTTCAAAACTTCAGTTCGGTTTGAACCAAACAAACCGAATGCACACCCCTGGATGGTACCCACACTAGTTAGGGACCACTTCAGTACAATACCATAATGACACTTGGTACTGTTTAAGGTGCCAATACATGTGCTGACATGAAATTTGTCGTTTTTCTCTTGGTTTATATCTGCTATTAAGGTCAGAGTTAGTTTAGAACTAAAATGCAGTAGTTTATGCAATTTGATGTCTAAAAGAAATGAAAATTAAAGCAAAAAACAAACAAAACCCACATATAGACATCAAATAATCAACATAACTATGACTTCAGTTCTACATGGAAAGCCTAGCAGACTCAAAGACATCAATGTCTGGATCAAAATATGCATTTTCAGTCAATACCTGTGACACTGCCCCTAATACTGCCCTGAAAATAATGTGGAATAGAGAAATTTTGGATTTTCTTCTGAATTTGGTGATTTTTAACTATTTTTTACATGAAAATTTTAAAAAGGAGATATGAGTGGCTTGCATGCTCTAGAGGTGTTTCTAGGCTTGGAACAATCTCAAACCATGTTGAAACAGCTGAATTTGGGCAAAATAATTTATCCTCAGATTCCTCTCCCTCAGTCCCATTCTCCCCATTCAAATGAACAAGACCAAAGTATAAAGGAGATAAAGAAGAAGTTAGATTGCTTAAATTGCTTTTTGACTAGGTACCAACCAGTACTAAATGATACTAGTAGGTGCCGGTGTGTACTAAATACTAATTGGTACAAGCAATATATTTTGGGATGACCCAATCCGCTAAGAATCAGGTACCAGCCCATTCCAAGTACTAGTTCCCTACTAGTTCAGTATGGTATACCAACTTTTTTTATATCTACATTGATATATTACTATATTTATCTTAATATTCAAAATATCATTAAAATTTAAATAATATGATTTAATGTGAGATTTATTGATGTTTCTTGCATGTCCCGCAAAAGTAAAGCAGGCATAAATTCACCCAATTTAGACCTACCATAAGATCTCTTACATAAATAGTTAAATTTTAATTCCATTATGATAGTGATTATATGGCCAATCACTGTGGCTATAATGGTAGATGCCCAAGACCAAGTTGCTTTAATACTGGAAGGAGCTGGAATGTAATAAAAGATTCTCTGATTCAATTATTATACCTATGGGATAGGAATAGAAGAGGCAACAAAAGAATCGAAGAGACCTCATATTGTACTTTTTTCAAACAAAAAAATCAATCTGATTTCTTTCATATCCTTTGCTTGATGAGAAAATGGGTCCAATTCTATAGGATCAACAAATGTATGGGACTCAAGGAAAATGGAAAAGAATAAAAAGAAAAGAGAGGGAAAGAAAATCAAAATGAAATAAAGAATAAAAAGGAAATGAGTAAATAGAAAAGAAAAAAATAGTAGAATATAGAAGTGCCTAGATTCCGAATGAACAAAATCAAACTTGAAAGTGATCTTTCTGATTCTCAAAAAAATGAGGGGCAAAGCGAATGATTGAGATAGAAGTCTGCACTGGTACCTCAATCCTTGAGATAAACTTTATAAATGTCCTAGTTAACTCAGGAACTGCATTTAGTACAGCATATGCTTAGAGGGAAGGAAATGAGATGGCGTAGAAAAATATGTTCTAGTGAGATGGGTATTAAATAGATTAAAATTCTAGTCCTCTATTAAGCATCGTAACTCTTTTTTCTCACCCTTCTCTTTTCCCTCCTTTTCACCCTCCAATTGCTCTCATTTGCTGATATTGCTGTTATGCAGAGTAAAAAATGTGATGATTTTGCTGTTCCAAAGAGTAAATAATCAGATCAAATCAGATCAGAAAACTACTTCAGTGATCTATGTCTGTGTTCCCCAAGATTTTAAATCGCATGGGACAGGGTTGTCCTAGTTTTTTCATGGTACGAGATGCATTAGCATCCCACCCCGTCCTAACACTCGGGACAAGAAATGTCCCAAGGTATCCCGATTGGGATGCTGGGATGTTTTGTCCCGAAATATGAGATGGTACCCCGTCCCGGTATCCCACGAGACGTCTCGTTGAGACATGAATCCTTGGTGTTCCCAATGTTAATTCTAGACAGATTAAGTACACTCAATAACTCTTACTCCAAATATAAGATTGAAATCCTCAGGTTAGCGTACCAATATTGTGACAGAATAGAATTTTACATCTTAAGAGCTACTTGCTACTAAAAGAATATCTGTAAAATGGCTTGGCAGCATATATTGGATGCCGCCTGAACTATAATGTTGTAAATAACATCCACAAACCTCATGGTCAACTTTCATACACAAAAAGGTGATTGAGATTCTATGCTTTTGCAGAAAAAGCCCAAAACAAATCTTGACAATCACAGCTTAAATAGTTAAATTCCAGTGCCTTGTATGGTTCCTGCTGCTAACATTTTCTGGCATGAAGCAGACTATATCATTTAGAGCAAATCTTTTTTGAAAAGCAACTTGCTTCATGCAACTTGGTTAACCTTATCTTAATTTCTGACATAGTGTCTTCCTATTAAGGCTCATTGGAGGAAAAAATAGTGCATAATTGCTACAGAAAATATAATTGTGTTTATAAGAACTTAAGGTGTGATTTAATTGTGGAAAAGATGCCCACTCTCTAATCTCTATTATAATGCCAATAAAAGTCCAAAATAAAATTAAATAGAATTCCATTATGTACCTCTGCTTATATTTAGAGTCATCCCTTTTAACTATGTTGCAGATGTCTAGACTGATATGCGCTAGTTGGGGTCGGAGCTAACTAGTGCCAAGAAAAATAATGCAACATGATAACATTTTGTACAATATCTATATACCATCTAAAATAGGTTACATTTCTTGCATAATTGGATTTTACCTCTGGCATAATTGCTACAGTAGCAGTTGATGTATGCACACGACCCTGAGCTTCTGTCTGGGGCACACGTTGAACACGGTGAACACCAGATTCATACTTCAGTTTACTATAGACTCGGGTTCCCTTGACTTCCATCACAAATGTCTTGTATCCACCCTTCTCAGCCTGAAATTTACCTCCTATAAGTTGTCTTAAATCTGTCTCAACATCATGGGATGATAGTAAGCTAGTCAATATCATACCTCTGAACTAGAAATTGTTGTGTACTTCCAGGAATTGCCCTCGCTATATTTCTGATACATATGCACCTGAGGAACCATCAAACATATATTGGAGGTCAGATTATAAAAGCAGAAGAAGTTCAAACCATCAACCTGGTTATTAGTTATCTCAAGGATGCTACTAACTGCTAGATTCTTCTAATGCCAATATAAAACAATAGGTTTACCAACAATGAAAATCTTGTTATAGACATTTTTCGTATGAATATCTGGCCCTATTTGACCAAAGGGAATCACAATTTTCTGCTCTTTCTCCAAATTCTGATGAACAAACAGCAATATATTAACTAGTCAACACATTTTTCAACAAGAAAGGTTGGACAAGGTTACAACTCGAAATTAAAAGGTTTCAAAGAAGGAATTAGCAGTTTTCAATGACTAATTGTTCACATGACATCAACCCTATCTGGTATAACTGGATCTGAAACTCTGAATTCATAGTAAATTTAACTCTTTTCAAAAAAGAGGCTTGCATTGAACTTTTAAAAGTCCAGTACACAAGTTTGGGTAGAGAAATCTGCCTCATTGATTGCATGGTTTAAACTCACATAATCAGAAAGTAATCAAACTACCATTTGTTAACCAGCTGATGGTTTTGGTAGGATATGAAGGCATGATCAAAATTCAATAAACAAAAGAAGGCTTAAGAAGTGTAACATTGCCATGCAAGGGTACGGTTGGGAGCACAAATTATTTTGACCATGGAACATAGTTTGGCCATGTAAATAGTGGCACAAATAAACTTTTTAAAGAAAGTCATACCAAAAAACTACCTTGAGATCATGTTTAAAAAGTAGAAGTTATCATCTACCTACAAGGTCACCAGCCCATATTCCAGCTTCATCGCCACCGGTACCAGCCCTTACTGCAAAAAAACAGTGAAGAAAATTTAGTAGCATGTTTCTTCTACAGGCACAGCCTTTCATATAAGATCTCTTTGTAACTTGACGAATGTTGTAGGACAGGAAACAAGAAGACAACGTATGCATAAACAAGATTATGAAGTAAGGTATCATGGTAACCATGAAGCTGCAACAGTCTATATCACCATTTGATTGACTGTTTCTAATTCAGGTGTACTAGAAAATCGTATCAAGAATTCATAAATGCACTCCCACTCCAAAAGATGCTCTACCTTTGCTTTTGTCTGTTTTAAACTGTTCCAAGAGTCATAAAAGGATGCATATCTAATAAAAAGGTGAGTCTAGTTATAAACCTACTAAATGTATCGCTATCAAAGGAGATTTCCCTGATATTAATGTATATAAACTTAAATATTCTTTCATTAAATTGAAGCATAACATGTTTTAAATGGGCTCAGTTGTAGTATGAAATTTCTGCAACACCACATGAAGCAAAGAAGACAGATTATCATCAATTCAACTGAAACAGACAGTGTTGCAGTTTAACATAAGGATCTATTTTTCATCTGCATTATCTCAACCAAGGATCGCTGAACTGGTACTTGGATCCACTGACCGGTATGATACCGTACCATACCGTACCGTACTAGTACGTGTACAGGCCTTAAAAAATTGAGAGAAAACTCTCTTCCTCCCCTCTCTCAAGCAAAGATCATTGAACCGACCCGAAACGAGCCCGAACCGGAAAAAACCGGGTCGTGCCGGTCCGAACCGACCCATACTGTACCGTACCATACCAGTCCAGTTCAGGCTAGTTTTTATGGTTCGGATCCCGGACCATTTTTTAAGACTGAACCGTACCGGTTCTTGACCGGTATAGTACGGTACGTTCCATACCAAGCGGTATGGGATGGTACAGTTAAACCCTAATCTCAACAGCACTAAATATTTCCGAATTCATCACATAGCATTAGTACTATGAGTTTAACCAAACCAGTAGGTTGATAATGTAAAAAAATTTAATAGCAGGTACAAACTTATATAACTATCCTCAACTTTCCTAAAGAAAGAAAATTGAAATAAAAAATAAGGTATTTATCCTTATCCTTTATCATTTATTACAAGCATATTTATCGTTGCAATTTCTGCCTAAGGTACTACCATTAGCAAGCTTTATCACAGCTAGATGGGGCCAGCTAAACTGGCACCGACATGATTCTCCACAAATTACATCCAACACGAGGAAATTACCAGCTTCGGAAGTTTGTTCTTCCAGTCCTCATGACGTATTCCCAAATTGGAATTAGGGATTGCAGAACTAACAACAAACTAAATAGTTTCAGATCTCAGTTAAGATCTGAAAAAGGAAGAAGAGACCTTCTGGTTTTGATCAACAAAGGGTGTAGAAAAAGGAATATATTATAGGAAAGATTGGATGATTAGAAGAAGATGATCATAGGAGACAAGGAAAAAGGTCTGCAACCACTTTTAATCACAAAATGAAAACCACAGTCTCTGTTTTTCGCAGAAGCATGGAAAGCCCTTCAACCTCAGTCAGCCCCTTTCCTAACCCTGCTGGAACTCTTTTAAAAGGAAATAGCTAATCCTAAACAACCTTTAAAACATGGACAAACCTGACTTCCATTCAGAATCCTAACCAAGTAAAAAGAATTGAAAAGTATGACTAAAAGATCTCTAAGCAACCTCAGTTACTGTTCAGAGTACTGTACCATGAATACTAATCAAGAACGGTATCCTATGATCCATCAACCCGCTTGAACAGAAAATCGCAGCTAAAAATAAAATTCCAGAAACTAAAACTTCAGAAATTTGATTACATCACCCCTTCATTACAGGAAAAAAACCTGACTTTTACAATAAAAAATTTGAAGGCAATTTCATTCGTAATTTCCCTTTTTTTGCTGTCCAATGTCCCACATAGAAATAGAACTATAACATTCTCAGTGTTGTTTTGCCATTTTCCAACCATGTATGTCCCCGAACAGGTTTCCTCAATGGGTACCTGACAATTTTTCCAGAGAGTTGTCCCAAAAAAAAAAAAAAAACATGAATGCCACATGATTTTCAACTACAGTATCACTTAAAATTATGAATTTAAAATGTCTATATTATTGTAGTTATTGTTGCACCTTTTTTTTTCCTTTTGTTCTAATGTTATCTTGGATGAATGTAAGTTTTCTTTGATTAAAAGCTCTATCTAGTCTAGTCACGACATTTTAAAGATATACATTTTTTTTTAAGTTAAGCTATAATGAAGCATCCTTGTGTTGAACTTAGAATATTTTTGGAGGTCAAAGTGTCAAGCATTTGGTGCATTTGGTCACCTAGCATCCAGCACCCAAGGTCTAACAATACCAAAATGGATACCCATACTAGCCGACAGTATGGTATGGTACGATACCATGCCGTTCCAATGTGTACTGACAAAGGAAAACCAGAAAAGGGGGGGAGGGGGGGGGAGGGGGGAGTGGGAGAAAGAGAAAGGAGAGAAAGAGGGGGGCTCAAAAGCCCTCCTCTCCTTTGCTCATTCATAGGGGCTGCCGGGCAGAGCCCTTGTTTTGGGGCCTTGGCGAAAAGACAGAGAGAGAAGAGAGAAAGGGAGGGGGAGCGAAAGAGGGCTCACAAGCCCTCCCCTCCACTCGTTCGGGGGGGGGGGGGGGGGGGGGGAAGTGGGAGAAAGAGAGAAGGAGAGAAAGAGGGGCGGCTCAAAAGCCCTCCTCTCCTTTGCTCATTCATAGGGGCTGCCGGGCAGAGCCCTTGTTTTGGGGCCTTGGCGAAAAGACAGAGAGAGAAAAGAGAGAAAGGGAGGGGGAGCGAAAGAGGGCTCACAAGCCCTCCCCTCCACTCGTTCACAGGGGGCACTGAGTGAAGCCCCTATTTCAAACAAAACAAGGGCTCAATCTTAAATTTTTAATTTTTTACTTCTTTATATGAAGTTAGCACAAAGTTTGCTGACTTCACTTAAAAGTGAAAAAAAATTAAAAATTCAGGGTCCAGCTCCTGTTTCATTCCATTTGAAATAGGGGCTTCACCCAATGTCCCCTGCGATGAGCGGAGGAGCCCCCTCCCTCTCCTGGCATCTCTCGCTCCATTTCCCTCTCTCCCCCCTCCCTCTCTTTTCCTCTCTTTTCTTCTCCCTCTCCCTCTCTTTTCCTCTCTTTTCTTCTCCCTCTCCCCTTCGCTCACTAGTTTCTCAAAATAAGGACCGGAATCGCATTGGTCCACCCTCGCTACAGCTTGGCATACCCTAAATCAAGCAGTTAGAGGCGGTACAATGGCCCTTGCCTCAACCAATACCGGGTGTCTCAGCAACACCAGTTTGGACCTATGCCTATCCATTAAAAAAGTTTTTAAGTGCTGGTCAATTCCAAGGTTCCCGGTACCGGTACCGGGTGCCGTACCGATGGCCAACCGATACCGGTTCGGTACCGAACCGTACCATGCCGACACACGGTACGGCGGGGCGTACCAGTTCAAACCGGTATGCCCTTTTTTTTTTGATTTTTTTTATAATTTTAAGGTTTTTATTTTATTTTTTAAGGGTTTAGGGTTTATAGTTTAGGGAGAATTTAGTGTTTAGACTTTAGGATTTAGGATTTAGGATTTAGGATGGCGTACCGCTTTAAGGTTTAGAACTAAATACTACTATTTATGACTATTTTCAATTGAAATAAAAAAAATGATAATTAAACTAAGATTTTCAGCAATTAACGAAAGTAAAATGTGGCATAAACATATAATTACATACCACTGTCTAGAATCGGGTAGAGTGACGATGTCCATAAATATAGGGATCATATATATACTCTGTAGGAAATTCGGCATGTCCCTCCTACCAGGCAGCATGATACTCCTCTAAGCTCATCCCAGGATATATACGTGATGGATCATAACTAATCGCAGATCCCTCTCTGATGCCCGACTCTGAAAGCTGTCCAGAGACTGATGATATGGCAGTGCAGGGGGGAATCCAAATATACCAGCAACAAAATCAGATGCATAAGATGCTCCGGGATAATAACCACTAGATGCTGACGTCTCGGATGCACCATATGCATCATATGGACCAAAACCTGCCAGTAGCTGCGGATAAGAGGATCCTGAATATGAGGATGATCCAGATACATCCATGGATCCTACTCCACGGGCAAGATCTGCAGCTGTATCGTGTCCCGAACGACCATGCGGAGCCCGTCGCCTATATGGAATCGTATCACCACGGGCACGGGATATATCAGATGGTACTCTATGATCTGTATCCTGCATGGCATGGCAAAACTATGACTTCCCGGTAAATCGAATAGGACTAGGTGGCTGCGACTCATGTCCTCCTACCCCTTCCTGATCACTGGATCCTCCACTATCTGAAGCACTATCATCACTGTCTCTGATATCTGAATCTGAATGGATTGAGTGCTCCGATGGAGGTGCAACTGCCTTTCCTTTTCCTCTATCTCCAGGTCTACTAGATGGTAGGGACGGACAATATGCTGTATCTACTGGAGCCCTGTGAGGAATATGACTTGTTGCTCATTGTCCAGCATCCACCCCAACCTCACTAGCTACAAAACTGGCTGATTGAGGAGGCGATCCTGGCTCATCGAGCTCTGGCGTCTACTGCTGACCCATGACCCACCCAATCATTGGATCTTCATCCTCATCAACATATGAACTTGCAATGGGATACGGATATTTCAATTCTACTTCTTTCTAAATACATTTTAGCATCAACCTTAAATTATAGTGTACATATACAAGATCGTTGAAGCATTTCTGTTTCAGACGGTTCCTCTGCTTGGAATGGATAAGACCAAATATAGACCAGTTGCGCTCACATCCACTAGAGAACACCGTCTGGGAAAGGATCTTCACTACAAGAACCTTCAAATTTTTAGCAGATCCACCAAAATCCTCCCACCATTCAGCTGCAAAAGACATTACATCATTTAGAATTTTAGATTTGGCAAAATAAAAAATTTAATCCTGATATAATATTAGACTTACTCTTTAGTAGTACCTACCAGGATTCATTTTTGATTTACTTTTGACCGCTACAATGGATCTAAATGAATCTGTGCCTTCCCTAAAAAATTTCGTCTACCAGAAAAAAATTTGTTAGCTTGTTGAGATTAATGCTCTTAAAAATCATTCAATAATTTCAACCTAACTTCTTCAAGGCACATAGCAGCGATATCTGGATCGGGCCCCATCTTATATATAACATTGTGCAGGGCAGACATAAGATCCTCATCCATGGCAATGTCCGGTACGGAGTACTGAAATCTTGGATTTAGATAGTAAGCTGCACATATATTTTAAGAATCAGTCAAGCGTACTTGTATAAATCTAATTGAAACTTAATTTTTAGGAACTTCATAAAATATTACGTACCTGCTAGATACAAATCCAAGCTCATTTGATAACTCCACCGTCCATCAATAATCCGGATATACTCATATGCATGTGATGGATCTGCCTCCTGGATCTTTTTCTTTGCCCTTTGCATCATGAAATATAAGAAGCCCATCTGAGCATACCTCTCAGAGTCCACGGCACAAAGTACCTCATATAGAGGCTTGATAGCCTCCACTACCCTCTCAGCCCGCTGTCAGAATGTCTGTCTCGTCACTAAATTCTCCACATTGCTTCCCTCAGTATTTGTCCTGGCATATCTGCTCTCCTGTCAGTCCTGACTGACAAATATCTGACGCAGCTCTGCTTTCTTGCCAAGAAGACTATCAAGTGCAATATAATTAGTTGCAAACCGTGTGACCCTCGGTCTCAATATTTTTTCCCTGTAAACTCCTCATCAATGATAAGACCCATGTATGGTTATATATAAATCTAGTGATAGACTGTGCTAACTCAACAATCTTCTGCACCCTGCGAATTTAACCAATATCCATCAACATGAGGTCTATACAATATGCAACACAAGGGGTCCAGAAAATATACGGCCGCCGCTCTATCAAGATCTACCCTGCGGCCCTGTATTGTGGTCCATTATCAGTGATGACCTGTACGATATTATGCTCTCCCACCTGGTCAATCACCTCCTCCATCAATCTGAGGATATAACCGGCGTCGTGCACCCGATCTGAAGCATCAATAGACTTCTGAAAAAAGTCTTCCCATCATAATAAGTCAAGAATTGATAATGCTCTGTCTAGTATGACCAGTCCAACCATCACACATCACCGTCAATCCATACACATGCCACTTGCTCTGATATGAGGATATCTATCCTTCTAGCTCCTTATTGCTGTCCAGAATATTACCATAAATATCCCTCGATGCTGGAGGATATACACCTGCACTAGCAGCCTGTATAGATGAAATAGCAGAGCGATAATATGGATTGTCTGCTGCATGGGCTGGGATATGACTGAAATGAAACAAGGAGGAGATGGCCCGTCACATATCCTTCTTCTTATCATTTTTCAGCATTGTGTCAATCCTTTGTTGCTTGGAATCTCTACTGGAAAATACATGTGGATCGACATCATGGATAGTGGCTCCCTCTGGAATGTCCCTGGGCCTAGAAGACTTCCTCCTACTGCCAAATGCTCCCAACATGGATGCAATACGGCCGGTGCCTCTCCTGACGGGCTCTCTGACTGAGGAGGTCCTTCTAAACTGTCTCAGACTCTCCTGGAGCACTAGCAGAAGCGGATCCCGATCCTGACTCAAAAACTGATGGCCCAAACCCCTGTTTATGCCTGGTTGCCTCCTCCTACTGCCTCTGCTCATACAAGCTTGCCTGAATAGAGCCTTCATCTGTGCCTCCTCATCAGAAGGAATAGATGCTTCCTCTAACTTCCTGGAATGATAAGAAGGTGGTTCTGCGGCTCTGTGGTCCACCTCTGCCTTCTTCTTTGCTGTTCTTTCCTTCCAAGCTTTAAAATCAGCAAAGTGTTTCTTCATCAACTGACGGACCTCCTGTGGACACTATCGGTATACAGATACATCAGGATAGCCGCCAGCCAAGTGCTGCTTCAACCTTGTTACCCCCTACCTTTGAATTCGGTATTGCACCATTTACACCTCCAGTGATGCCGACCCAAGAGCATCTCTCCATGTGACCAGCCAATATCCCGCTCCAGATCCTTCTTCCTCCTTGATGGATCCATACCTGAATATTTAAATTACATATAAGATCAATAATAATCTTTATTAATTAACACTTTATTAACCTAATTTTTAAATTTTAATTTATTTTTTAATTTTTTTTATTTAAAAAATTTAAAAAATAAAAAAAATAGATTTTAGATTCATGAGGATTCCATCATACATGCTACATATATTTTTTTAAGATCCTAGAAATGCATAAAAAGTCAATTTTTTTTAATTTAAGATCCACGGGCACTATTCATGAGATGCACAAAACTTGAATAAATCGACATGAAATTTATAGTGAGAGTAGCTTACAAATCCTAGATTAATAATTTATAATTACTTTTTTTTCTAGTTATTTTTTTTTAAAATTAATTTATTAATCCGAAATTAATTTTTAATTTAAAAAATTATATACTTAACAAAAAATTAAGATTTTAGTATCATTGTGTAGATCTATCCTAGATCTACCACATACTCTAAAATCATTGCCAACAAATAAATTTTGACAACATTTCTTCTTAATTTTCTATTTTGCATGGATTTTAACAAAAATTAACGATACGAAAAACAAAAATACGGAAAAAGGTATACGTACATTGATTCTACCTATCCCTTCAATTTTTACAAGTTGGATTGGGTTGAAATTGATCCACAAATTTTTTTTCTGCGTTTTTCCATCCACGGTGCGCTGTAGCAGAGGGCACAGAGAGCTCTTAATTAATTAAAAAGAAAGGCATCTTCCTCCTGACAAAATGTCACATGGCTACAGTAGCCATGTGACAATTCCAAAAAAACTTGCCCCCCTCTTCCCAAGCCGTACCGAGCCGAACCGGGCCGAATCGGCCGGTTCGAGCCCGTTTCGACCGGTTCGGATCCGGTTCGGACCCAGTTCGGTGCGGTAAGTTATTTATTTATTTATTTTTAAATGGGGCTGTGCTAATTTATATGGCCGAACCGTGCCGGCCGGCCACCGGTCCGATTCGGTATGCCCCAAACCGGCCGGTTCGGCATGGTTCGGAAAATCCTGGTCAATTCATTTGCTATCATCATTAAAAGAAATTACCAATTGGGTTCCTCATATATTCTCCATCACGTTCATGTTTAATATTTCTTCTAATAATGTAATTTAAAAAACGTATATTTGCTATCATGTAGATGACAAGGATCTATATCTCAAAAAGTCGATTAGTTAGAAGAGTGAGCAAATGTAAGTGACCTTCAAGTAAGATATTGCGAAAATCCAGTGGATCAGTAGGAAGCAATAGTACCTATCAACAAAACATAAAAGATTGTGAGCAGGCCAAATAAAACAGTAAAACTAATGGTTTTTCAATTTCGGGTTAATTTCAAATGTGGTAAACCAAACCACAACTGGGAATGTATGCTATGCAAGACATCATTTTTAGCAAGCTTACATGAATCAGTAAAGATTGCAATTAAATAGGAAAAATCAACAGTGAGAAGGAACATTCCACATATGCACATGAATCAGCTATAATTTACATGATTGAAAATGGAGCCAAAATCTTAGATACACACTTAGTAAGACTTTATCTTGAAAACATAATCAAATATTGCAAAGGAACAGTAAATATGAATAGAGAAAAAGAGCATCAACCATCAAACATGAATCAGGTATATGTCCCTAAATGATTCAAATCAGAACAAAAATCTTAAAGGGAATAAGCCTTTAGTAAGATTTTATCTTGGAAATGTCATAAAAAGCTAGCCTGTACCAAATGAGTGCAACTTTTTGTAACTATACCAGTCATAACCAGCACAGTTTCGACATGTACACCAGTATAAAACAGGTTCTCACTTTACTATGGTTGACAACATGGTCTAAATTACAGTGGCTACAAAATTATAATAGACATTAATGAAAGTCCTTGGACCTGTATAGGGTGATAAACATAAATAGTGATTGCATAAATTATGATCATGACAGCAGCATTATAGGACAGTGAAAACAATCATGTTTTGACACCATCACGTCAAGAATTTAGAAGTAATATTAAAATGCAATTATAATATTATTACACAAAGAAACGATAGTACTATTTAAATAAAGATATGCTGCAGTCAGTTCATGATTAAAAGCAAAGCATCCCATTATAAATGCTACCATGACCATTAGAATAAAATAAAAACATAACATAATTGCAAAAAAAACTTTGGAAACTTTTGGAGCTAAATAACGGCCTGTCATAAGTCATATGATTATAAATGTTCACGAAGATTTTGGGCTATGGCTTTGAAGAAAAGATGGGCACATATGACCTCTAATTTTATTGATAAAAGAACAGGCAATCCAAAGAAAGGGTCATGAAGACAATGGCATGCATTAGGCCCGATGGTTCAGGTTCTTACTCAAACTCAGCCCAATTAGTTCGGGTTCGATAAGAGGTTTCAACCTAGTTACTTGACTGTGACCCGACCTGATTTACCTAACCCAATGTTTAGATTGAACTAAGGTTTCGGTCAAACCCAGTAACGACCCAAACTAATATTTCTTATTTATATAAAGCAATAAATAAAATATTAGAGAAAATTATGTAAAACAAATTATTGAAGATGCCACTTTTTGAGGGTGGCATCTTTCGCAGTGAATTTTACTCACATCCTCCTTACCGTCAGGTAGACGGTTTTATCCCACCACCCAATCCGATGGAGCAACGTAACTATTTAAGCTCCATAGGGTGGTCTCGTGACAAAGAAATAAGTAGTGGCCTTTCCCATGGCAAAGAGGTCAGTATCATAACTTTTGGGAATACTGTTCTCATAGGTGTCACTCACTCTCAAATGTAGCATAGAGCACAACCAGCAGGTGCTATAACCAACAGTACCATACCAAGCTTCACAAGAGCCAGCAGATTCACCTGCACCCGGCATTCGGGTGTTTTCTTTCAGATTTTCTAATAAAATTTCCATTAAGGAAAATATCAAATTTTAGCCAAGTTTTTATATTTGTGTATTTTAGCATGTGTCCTTATTATTGAGTCCTATTTCAAGTATAATTGTATGTCGGGTTTAATGATTGAATGAGGGTGGGTTAGGGATCATATACTATATATATATATATACATCTAATACATTGTATGAGGGCTTTGTAATATATATTAATAAAATCCCTTCAAGAAAATTTTCTACACCAAATGAAGGGTTCTTTAATCCAGTTTGCTTCTATTTGTAGGTAAATCTTTTAAGTTTAATCCTAATGATCCAATCTCTTTCCCACTAGAACACTCTTGTGACACGTCTCGGGGAAATTCAAAAAAAACTTGCAACCCCTACCTCCTCCATCCACTATCCTCCTCTCCACAACCACATGGCTTCCTTCAGTGTCCTAAGCTTCCTTGTCGGCTCCACCATTCACAGTAGCAATCTCCACCTCCACAATTGTCACCCACCCCCTCTCCACCCCGACTCCCTTTTTCCATTCCCACCACTCCTTCCTAAACCTTCATGGGCATCCCCAACCCCACCCTCTCCCTCCTCTGCACACAGTTCTCATCAATGTAGATCTTCAAAGTATCCTCTAGTTGTGCCACCCTATGTCCATCCCAACTCCTCCCTTCCCTACTCACACCCCTTCTCCCTCAACTTTATGGCCACCTAGACCCCAAATTCATCCCCCACGTACCCCTATCATCACCACTTCTTCATCCCTTGCATGCTGTCCTTGTAAGCACATATCTTTAGTCATGACAAAGGCACGTGAGGGATGGAGAAAGG